>OX101811.2:47721155-50237803 GCA_944452925.2 Chrysolina oricalcia
CGGAATTAAAACGAAATATACTCTATTTTCACTTCGATTCTGCTTGCGTTCCTCATAACGTATTAGAAACTTGATTGAACCTTGGGTTGGTCAGAACAACGAATTGTTGGCTACCTGTCAATTTGTGGACAAACCTCTACTTTTGGATTCCTTGGTTCGTGTCAAATTAAGTTTCAACTAGTGACTGTAGATGTCATTGAATAACTTCCTGTTATATATATATATATATATATATATATATATATATATATATATATATATATATATATATATCTATATCTATATATATATATATATATATATATATATATATATATATATATATATCTATATATATATATATATATATATATATATATATATAAGTGAAAATAGAGTATATTTCGTTTTAATTCCGAGAGTTCTAACTTTTGACAGCTGTTTCGTGCTAACGCACTCATCAGAAAGGATTTATGGAACTCTCGAAATCAAAACGAATCCACTCAAGAATTAATACCATGAGGCAAGACAGAATATAACAGGAAGTTTTTCATGACATCTACAGTCACTAGTTGAAACCTAATTTGACACGAACCAAGGAATCCAACTTGATTGAACCTTGGGTTGGTCAGAACAACGAATTGTTGGCTGCCTGTCAATTTGTGGACAAACCTCTACTTTTGGATTCCTTGGTTCGTGTCAAATTAAGTTTCAACTAGTGACTGTAGATGTCATGAATAACTTCCTGTTATATTCTGTCTTGCCTCACGGTATTAATTCTTGAGTGGATTCGTTTTGATTTCGAGAGCTCCATAAATCCTTTCTGATGAGTGCGTTAGCACGAAACAGCTGTCAAAGGTTAGAACTCTCGGAATTAAAACGAAATATACTCTATTTTCACTTAGATTCTGCTTGCGTTCCTCATAACGTATTAGAAACTTGATTGAACCTTGGGTTGGTCAGAACAACGAATTGTTGGCTGCCTGTCAATTTGTGGACAAACCTCTACTTTTGGATTCCTTGGTTCGTGTCAAATTAAGTTTCAACTAGTGACTGTAGATGTCATGAATAACTTCCTGTTATATATATATATATATATATATATATATATATATATATATATATATATATATATATATATATATATATATAGCTAGGGAACTTGTTGGGTGAGCAGCATGCAGGAAGTATACTCTTATAACACTTTATTCCAATATTTCGACAAGTATTATTGTCATCATCAGGGAAAGCTACAATAATGTTTTAACTATAGTGAAAACAATTGACAAAAGTGGATTCTAAACTACTTACGTGTAGATGAGATTGGTTGCAATAGATGATATAAAAAGACGTGTACAGTAATTGAACATATTAAAAAACAAGTTGTGAGATAATCTTAAAGGTAATTATCACACATTATTACCAACTCAGTTGTGTATAAAATCTAATTCTATTGAAATTTATTAAAATGGATATCATACCGATGTCACACCGGTTGAGAGGCAGGCGTGAAATAGACAGCAAATTTATTTGAGGTTTTGTATACAATGTGAAGTTTGTTTAGGTACGTTCCTGCATGGAACTGTACTGAAATGTGAAATTTGACAGATTAAGCAACTCAGAACGAGAAAAGTGTACATCAAGCTTGGAACAAATAGAATAGACATTGTATCATGAATATGACACATGACTGTTACAAATTTTTTTTATATATTTCCAGATAAGTATTCAAAATTGAAGAACGTTTATTAAAATTGGTTTTTAGAAAGGAAATTTTGAAATATTATTATTGTATACCGTTTTAGGTGATCAGTCTTTAATTGAAATTTAAAAGATAAAATGTTTAATAATTATAATATGGATTGAGAGTTAAGCTCTCTGACATTATGTTTCTGCTTGTCCAAATGCAATAAAAATGAATATATTTCACTTAAGTGTTTTATGTCAGTTTTCTTGTTCAAACATGAGGATGACTGTGAGATGAAGGTCATCTCCAGAAAGGTTCTTTTATATTTATTAGATTCTTTGGCTAAGATTTTTGCAGCCTCAAAGTTCATGTTGTGACCTTCATTTTGTACATGATTACTAAGTGCACATCTCTCTTAGTAATCATGTACAAAATGAAGGTCACAACATGAACTTTGAGGCTGCAAAAATCTTAGCCAAAGAATCTAAGAAATATAAAAGAACCTTTCTGGAGATGACCTTCATCTCACAGTCATCCTCATGTTTGAACAAGAAAACTGACATAAAACACTTAAGTGAAATATATTCATTTTTATTGCATTTGGACAAGCAGAGACATAATGTCAGAGAGCTTAACTCTCAATCCATATTATAATTATTAAACATTTTATCCTTTAAATTTCAATTAAAGACTGACCACCTAAAACGGTATACAATAATAATATTTCAAAATTTCCTTTCTAAAAACCAATTTTAATAAACGTTCTTCAATTTTGAATACTTATCTGGAAATTTATAAAAAATTTTTGTAACAGTCATGTGTCATATTCATGATACAATGTCTATTCTATTTGTTCCAAGCTTGATGTACACTTTTCTCGTTCTGAGTTGCTTAATCTGTCAAATTTCACATTTCAGTACAGTTCCATGCAGGAACGTACCTAAACAAACTTCACATTGTATACATAACCTCAAATAAATTTGCTGTCTTTTTCACGCCTGCCTCTCAACCGGTGTGACATCGGTATGATATCCATTTTAATAAATTTCAATAGAATTAGATTTTATACACAACTGAGTTGGTAATAATGTGTGATGATTACCTTTAAGATTATCTCACAACTTGTTTTTTAATATGTTCAATTACTGTACACGTCTTTTTATATCATCTATTGCAACCAATCTCATCTACACGTAAGTAGTTTAGAATCCACTTTTGTCAATTGTTTTCACTATAGTTAAAACATTATTGTAGCTTTCCCTGATGATGACAATAATACTTGTCGAAATATTGGAATAAAGTGTTATAAGAGTATACTTCCTGCATTCTGCTCACCCAACAAGTTCCCTAGCTTGATCTTAACTAGTCAGCAAAGACTACCTCTCTCCTATATATATATATATATATATATATATATATATATATGTGCAAAGATCCTTACTTTGAAGGAACAACTTTGCAAGAGCTCTCAGAGACAGACAGCAGGACACCGCCTGATCCAAACAAGGAAGCAACTGCAGACCGGTTTCGAGATGAAGTCCCTCATCAGTGCAGTCCTGGTTATCACGGTTGTATACACGCGGGGGCCCGGTGCCCGTCATCGTTCGCCGGGATGAACACTGCAATCGCTTACAGGATCCACCTCGGCAACAGATTAGAGAGCGCTCCAGAAGGACATTTCGGATACGAAATGGTATATGCTGAATACTTGTTTCAAGGAGCAATAAATGTTCCAGTGACTGTAAAACAGTCGAAAACAATCCTTTAGGAACTCACTATACCTTTGTATAGATTGTATGGCATATGTCCGACAGAAAACAACTACTTCTCTGGCTAATACCTCGACAGATATTGAATTATATCTGTCAGACATATGTGCAAAGATCCTTACTTTGAAGGAACAACTTTGCAAGAGCTCTCAGAGACAGACAGCAGGACACCGCCTGATCCAAACAAGGAACCAACTGCAGACCGGTTTCGAGATGAAGTCCCTCATCAGTGCAGTCCTGGTTATCACGGTTGTATACACGCGGGGGCCCGGTGCCCGTCATCGTTCGCCGGGATGAACACTGCAATCGCTTACAGGATCCACCTCGGCAACAGATTAGAGAGCGCTCCAGAAGGACATTTCGGATACGAAATGGTATATGCTGAATACTTGTTTCAAGGAGCAATAAATGTTCCAGTGACTGTAAAACAGTCGAAAACAATCCTTTAGGAACTCACTATACCTTTGTATAGATTGTATGGCATATGTCCGACAGAAAACAACTACTTCTCTGGCTAATACCTAGACAGATATTGAATTATATCTGTCAGACATATGTGCAAAGATCCTTACTTTGAAGGAACAACTTTGCAAGAGCTCTCAGAGACAGACAGCAGGACACCGCCTGATCCAAACAAGGAACCAACTGCAGACCGGTTTCGAGATGAAGTCCCTCATCAGTGCAGTCCTGGTTATCACGGTTGTATACACGCGGGGGCCCGGTGCCCGTCATCGTTCGCCGGGATGAACACTGCAATCGCTTACAGGATCCACTTCATTTACCTATTTAAATATCAAAAACTTGACAGTTATCGAAAGTTGAGAAACTGTCTCATTGTTAATTCTTCATTAGTGCAAGCTATAAAGCAGATTCATTCAATATTCCTTTGAATAAAATGGTTGAATATACAAATTCAGAAATGGCAGACATGCACTTAATGTATGGAATGGCTGATGGTAACGCTCGTGCCGCCAGACGAATGTATCTAGAAAGATTTCCACAACGTCATATTCCCAGCACACAAATGTTCATCAATATTCACTCCCGTCTTCGTGAAACGGGTACTTTCAAGAGGTCTGCTGTTCTCATAGGAAGACCCAGGAGAATTAGAACAGTTCAGATAGAAGAAGCTGTACTTAACGAAATTGAGCAGCATCCAGACACCAGTACAAGACAAATTGCGGCACAGATTAACGTAACCCATGTATTGGTATGGCAAATTTTAAAAGAGCAACAACTTTATCCCTCAAGCTCTTCTGCCAAGGGATTTTCCAAAGAGATTAACTTTTTGCACTTGGATTCGAAATAAATTGTTGGAAAATCCATGGTTTTTATCTCAAGTGTTATTCACCGATGAGGCATGCTTTTCCCGTAAAGCCATTATTAATTTTCACAACAATCATATGTGGGCTGATGAAAACCCACACGCCGTGATTGAAAACCATTTTTAAGAGACGTTTTCTGTGAATGTTTGGGTTGGAATTGTAGGGAATTTCCTTATCGGGCCACATTTTCTGCCTCATAGACTCAATGGTGACCATTATCGACATTTTCTTGAATTTATCTTACCTAGACTCCTAGAAGAGATCCCACTGAGGGAAAGAATTGGAATTTGGTTTATGCATGATGGTGCTCCAGTACACTTCAGATTGGTTGCACGCCAATATTTAGAAGAGAATTATTCTGATCGCTGGATTGGGCGTGGTGGGCCACAACTTTGGCCACCAAGGTCACCCGATATGAATCCACTTGATTTTTTTCCTCTGGGGGCACCTTAAATCATTACTGTACCGAACTCCAGTTCAAAGTGAAGAAGACCTGAGGAATCGCATACAGGAGTCATGCGGAATTATAAGAAACACTCCTGGTATTTTTGAGCGTGTCCGCCAGTCTATGGTTAGGCGCATAAACGCATGCATTGAAGTTGGCGGTGGCCATTTCCAGCAGCTGCTCTGACATATCAATTTCAATAATGGTCCTTTTCTGAACTTAATTTTATTCCTAGGGAATTTATGTTACTTTGCTCTAGTATTTGATAATAAAGTTATTCACTATTGAAAATGTCCAAAATTATTTTGCCATAATTAACTTTGTGCAATACATATTCAACCTGAGTTATGGTAAAAAAATGTATGGGAGCTCCATAACATTACATTTTCTCTACACGAGCAGAAAATAGCTATTTGTGTAATGAGAAAAAAATGACGTATTGCGTCACGCGCTAATCTTTGGAGAGTGGCAATGACACTTCGAGAAATGAATTATTTTATATCATGCGCACTATTGAATGGATTGTACTTGTCCAATTTGAACTAATTTGGATCGATTATTGTCGAAAATTTCGAAGTAAACTCCAAAAACTCCTAAAAAATGTATTTTGATCACCCTGTACTTCGAAAACCAAACCGACTGGGACATGTTTATATGAACTTTTCATCTTGAAACCTTTCAAAGAATCACCCTTCAAGTTTGTTAGACTATTTGCTTCTCAAATTTCTTTATGTTATGCGTTACTGGAAAATGTTTGCGTTAATATTTTCATTGTAACTCCTGAACCGTACAAGTAAATGAAAAACATCAAGAGAGCAAAAAGATGTTAAATGAAACAACATTCATTATTCCTTTCTCATAATATGTCAGTGGCGACGGAAAAAAAATTCTGAAGGGTTGAACAAAGGAGGACCCTGTGAATTATTTGAGAAATGCATTATTTTGTATCGTGCGTACTATTGAATGGATTGTACTTGCCTAATTTGAACTGATTATTGTAGAAAATGTCGAAGTTAACTCTAAAAAATCTTGAAAAAAATGTATTTTCATCACCCTGTATCTCGAAAACCAAGCCGTTTGGGACATATGTTTATATGAACATTTCGTCCTGAAAAGCTTCAAAGAATCACCTCCCGAAGTTTGTCAACGTACTTAATCAACACCCTGTATATATACATGCAAAATGTCTTATACTCCACCAAAATATATACGTTCTGGAACAACACGCCTCAAAAATCGGAGGCCAATACGAACCCATGTGTATATCGTGTACATTGGTCATAAAACTTCATGAAACGTCATTAGACAAATTTTTCTAAGGAGGTGTTTTCGGCAGGTATATATGTACAGTTACACGATGTAGTGTACTGTTCTCTTCCTACGGGGCGCCACCGTTTAATATGCATATACACCAAAAATAATGGCTTTGCAGACGAAGCATCCGTATAGTCTCCACTCCGATAGGCCTCCGAAATATGGCAACACTGTGTGGAGGTGAATTAGAGTGATGAAGTTATACATATATTTATTATTTGAAATTCACGTTTTTCGTAGTTTCGCACGCGTTGCTATTCTGACTCCAAAAATGTAAGTGTATATAATCGGTAATGGTCGTCTAGCCATATCCCGATTGCTGTCCAATAGTTTGAGAATCATACATTTTTGGAAGTTTCGATGGAGGTATTGACAATGAACAAAATTGTAAATTTTGGTGCAACAATGACTGTGGTACTATTCAGGAAATATCGTAAAAACCAACGATTGATAGGTAGAAATTGGTGTTCTTCTTGAATTTCGAAAAGTTGGAAAACCCTCCCTAAGCGAATAATTTCAAAGCTTTGCCGTTGAATGAATAGAAGAGTCCTAGAAAAGATATGTTTGGACAAGTATCCACCACGAGAATAACTGTTTGGCAGTCACGCAGGAATGGGTACTGAATACTGACAAAAATGTATGTATACCAATAGTTTTTGTGAATCAGCAGATCCATATTATTTCTGAGTCAGTCGGCACTGGAGGCTTTGATGTGCCAAAAAATGACCAGACTAGCCTGGTACCAGATCATAAACTCCAGGGAAAAATAAAGCCTGGCGAACTTGCTAAGTGAGAATTGGCCACCTCATTTCTGGGCCAAAATATGCAGAATGGAGGTTATTGAAAATACGGCTCCAGATGAAGCAACAGAAACACTGTAATATGTACCAGGACAAAAGCGCGGTAAAGTTTAATTGCTAAACAGTGCGAAAAATGAACTCAACAGTTGTTCACTCAGCACTCAAAGTTAGAGTCAACTGAAGATTATTGTATATCTGAATGTGCACACTCTCTTAAGAGGAATACCTGTTGAATATGGGACTGACTGAAGACAACTCGCACTGCAGACCCTATTGAAAGACATTAGAGACGGCATACTATGCAATGTACGAATGAAAGGCTCGGGATCATAGCAGTTAGTGAGCCTTCTTGACGGTAGTGACTCACGAGTTGCAACATTGGACGGGCCCTCTGGAGAAATAGTATCCGAAGTGATGACAGAGAAGTGTGAATGTGAAGACAGAACTCTCTGGATGATAATCTTGGAACAATTGGGTGTACACTGAACTAATGATGGTACATTATATCAATGAATACCGTTTATTACCTCTCCGTCACATCAACTTCTGCTGGTTCATAGTCTAGTTCACGTAACAGTAGATCAACAAGCCGCGATGAAGTTAAAGGAATAACGTTAGCCAATATTAGACAGAGGACATTGTTAATAAAAACCGTATCACAATATTTCGAAGATGGGAGTTTTCAGATGTCTTTGTCAAAGAGCTTCCGACGTGAGAGATTTTGGAAAGATATCTTACCGAAAAGTTGGTACGAATGGAATAAAGTGAAGAAATAATATGTCATATATGATAAATTCATTTAAGTTTCTTATAGGAATATCATCAAAGAATTGAATGAGGAAAATTTTATAATAAGTGCTTGAAGAAAATATTCAAAACTGCTGTGTAACAGCATATTAGGGTGAAGACTCAGAAGGGACGACAAACGAAAATAAGTAGTTTTGAAATAAAATTAGGTAAGATTTCGAATTACTATGATATAAACATATTAGATACTGAGAAGGGAAACATTCTCAATTGAAAATTGAAACAAAACATGATTCCTCTGGAAATCGAAAATAACCAAAGATAAATTGAACCCACATTTTTGTAATATCTAACAGAAAACAACTACTTCCCCGTTTAAAGCCACGCTGGACAAACAGAAGACAACTACTTCATCGTTCAAAGCCACGCTGGACATTGAACTGAGTCTGATAGATATTGTGAAAATACCCTATATAACTTGAGAGAAAAAATCTGAAAGTAAAAATTTGCATGTTTGTTAGATTCTTTCCACAATATCTATCAGATGTAGTTCAATGTTCAGCGTGGCTTTTGCCGGGGAAGTAGTTGTTTTCTGTTAGATATTACAAAATATTTGAGAGAAGCAGACTTATTTAAGAACTGATCTCCATACAAAAGTCCCTGTGAATTTCGTTTGGTAAGCTATAAGAATTCCTATACCTAACCAGGGCTTTTTTTTTCAAGATTTATATGGATTTCAACGTTTTCTATAACACTGCTAATGGACTGCTAGATAATTAGGAACCTTTTATGAAAAAACTTGAAACTTTTTTCAAAGTGTGAAAAACAAAGTAGTGAAAACATTGCTGCATAGTCTAAGCAAGCCAGATATGAGTGAAAGTAAGTTTTTATTATATAGGTACCGATATCGTGAACCATTGGGTTCCATTACTTGAAAATTGTATTTAGTTTTAGGTTCAACCATCAGCAATTCAGCTAGTTTCTCAACCGATTGACCGAGCGGCCTATGCGCCGGTCGCTTAAATTTCAGCTAGCGTTTGTATGATTGGATGTTTTTTTTAATAATCGAAATATTTGATTTGAATATCAGATGATACAGTTTTTGTGTTTGAATTTTGTATTTTGCTTATTTTTTGTTTTTTAAATTTTGCCTAATGAACTTCGCTTCATTTTATATAATTCAGTAGGTAGTTTTTATAGAAATAATAATAAGATTTGTATTTAATATACTTTCTTCTACTAACTGTGTTGCACTTTCTAGTTTGTATATAAATTAGTATTCTCATGGAATTTATTCATGTGTGGATACGATGAATTTTTCGTTTTCGGAAATAAATAATATCAATAATAATGATAGGCTTATTATTTACTCTTGATGCACCGTTATCAACTAAAGTATTTGATGCATTGAACAATTTTTCATAAGAGCAAACATTCACCTACCAGAGTAAAATTTGAAGGTGTATCAATTATTCACCAAGAATATAAAAATACTGCAAGTATCAAATACATCTTGAAAGGTTGAGGCCACTTTGTCACACCCGAAAAAAATATCATTGAAAATCTTGATTAGGTTTATCAGAAAATTCGAAAGAGTAAGTTATTGAATTATAGCTCATACTATAATTTTTTAAAAATATACAACTTTACTAAATAACACTATTCATTCCCAAAACTGAGAGCACTTCATACTCATGAAAATTAGCCCTGGAGTCCAATATTACTTCATATGGTGTAATTTAGAACATTTTCTCCATACATTCCATGTTTCAGATAATGCACCTTCCATCAGGAATGCGATGTTTTGTTTAAATTCATCTCTAATTTTCCTACATTTTGACGTTCACTGTATCGTCAATATCAGTGATTAATTTGCATTGGTTGAATAAACACCACTCATTCAAATAATTAACACAATTCAATAATTTAGTGTACACCAATGATTGAATCAACGAATGTAATTCATTGCTTTCAAGAAAACTCCATTATAGTAACGACCAACATTCATGAGTTCACTGATCACTATTCATTGAATTGATCTAAAATATTCCCCTCGTCTTAATGAACGAGTGCATTATATCAATAATGCCAAGAAAGAACAAAAATGATAAATACGATGCAGAGGAATCATCAATCCAATGAATAATTTTCATTCGTTTGATGAATGGGATGTTAAAATAACGAACTCATTCAATGTACTAGTTCATGCAATTATGAACATCCGTATTCACAGTATCGATAACCAGTGCCAAATTGACATAACGAATGCGTTCATTGGACCAATATTGATGAAACTGTTCAATGAGTCACTTCTTTTTTATTGTATTCAGGTACCGATTTTTTCTTTGTATTTTTATTTTGGAGACAGTAGAGAATCAGACAAGAAAATATTCATAGAAGAACAAATCGTCAACCTTCTTGCGATGTTCTGGTGGAGTAAGCGAGTTTGTGAGACTTGTGAGATCAATCTTTTTTGTGGATTTAATCTTAGAGGAATATTAGGTGCTGAACTTCATATATGGAAACAGTACTCAAAACCTGAACCTTAAATATATGTATTATTATACAAGCAATTATTTGAAAAGAGTCGAATTTTGACAAAATTATTAAATTGGTCGATTTTATTTTTAATTTTCGAATTGATGACGCATTGGATTGTTACAAGCATTTTTATAACTTGCTTGGTTCGTGTATCTGTTTGTCTGTCTTTCAGGTTTTAAAATTTGCAGTAGAATTATCAAACAATTGCTGACATCCGATCGAGCTGAAATTCTGCACACCTAAGAAACGGTGACAATATAATAATAAAAAAATACTTCTTTGTCCCACTGAAAAAAATATGTCTGTTGGGGGGCTCGGAAACACCTACTTTTCGAAAGAAGTTGCGAAAATAAAATCCGTCAAATGATGAAATGCATCGCATCGTCAAATAAATTGATTTCAAATTACACTCCCTACCCCCTGAAAGCTAGCTAGAGAATTCGTAAGATTTCGTGAATATTTTCGACGAATTCGTACTTCGAAAATAACGGAGAAAAACGTTAACGAAAAAATTTGCAAACACTCACTATAATAAAATCTGAAAAACCCGTAAAAATAGTGAAAAACTTCGAGCCATCGAATAGTTTTCGAAGCTTGACCTTTCTGTATTCATATATACAAACAAAACATCTTATACACCTCCAAACTCTATAGGTTCTGGTACAACACGCCTCAAAAATTGGAGGCGAACTCGAAAAATCGGAGGCCAATATGAACGCATGTGTATATCGTGTTCATTCTTCTAGTCACTTCATCAGAAGTCAATAGAATATTTTCTCTGAGGAAGCCTTCTGTAAGGTATATCTGTACAGTTATCGGATGCCAGTAAGGAGGGTTACGTGCCGGAAAGCTTTTTGGCCAGGGGTAGCAATAAATAATATGTAGTGTATGAAAACCAAAGAAAGAAATTTCAATAATTTTTTAAAGCTTTCAGCGTGATTTTTTGTTAAAACTATTTTTTCCGTTAACCAGCTGTCGTCCCCTTATGCAGGGCAATCCTAAGAAGTCATAATACTTGAAGAAAAGCCTCGATATTTCGAGAAAATATTAAAATTTCGGAAAGTTCTTCGTTATACTAAATATTGTTTTTCACTTTTTAGTTCAATAGTTCATGAACAAAATCTTGTTATCAAAGAGATTTTTTAAATTTATTTCATTTTTCAAATAGGAATAGGTACCTATCAGGTGATACCTTATTTCGATGATCTTTTCATTCCTCATTCAGTCATGTACTCTTATGAATGGTCAATATCGACAGGATGACCAAAAATATAATCGATTACACATCACGTCAATACCGATGACTAACCCCTCTCAAAAGTAGAAGTCGACTTTCTTCAGAATTTTCATCCTCTTCATTTGACAATAATTATAATAATAATCCCCCATGATTCACTGTTGCGTTAAAAATTAGCAGTGCTGCACCTAAGGTGGCGTATGGAGTTAGTAACAAGGCCTATCCAGAATACATTGCTAATGACCATAGCAGTCGATACCAAAACACCAAAGAAAGAAAAAATTAAAAGTTTATTTGTCACATGATTTAAAAATTTCATTCTCCCAGTAGAAAAAAATCATAGAAAAATACATTCCGTTGAAAAGTATATGGAAATACTTCTCAAATGATTTCATTGATTACGTTATCCAGCCTATAGTGTTAAAGCACTACAAAAAAAATTTGCAGCATTTGCACATTTTGAAAATCGGTGGTGAGAAAAATAAAGAAATGGAATTCATCTGCTCCCACTCCCTATCTGGCACACGCTTATAGATCCAGTTCTGACGAGATAAAAATGGAGGGACGTAAACACTGCCATTGGAAGTGATTGCTTCACCTACCTGTATCAACTTCATGGATCCTCTCTCTTCCCAATCATTTACATCATTCGTTCCGCCATAAATTGCCTTAATCTTCATTCATTATAACCCAAAGTTTTTTAGGTACAGTTTTATTTTTCTGATATTTATTGATGCGCATAAAATCAAATACATTATTATTGCAGATAAGGGGGTGAAATTTTCCATTCGATGGATAGATATTTTTCACAATTTTTACGGATTTTCCGATTTTGTTTTCGCAACTTTCTTCAAAAGAGAGGAGAGAGCGAGCAGACATATTTTTTGTCGTAATCATGTATCAAACCAGTGAAATTTTTTTTCCGAATTTCTACGCGATCTCTATCTAGCTTTCGAGGGGAGAAGAGATATGAATTTTTTTTAAACCGTATTAATCAATGGTCAGATAAGTTTCACTATTTTTACGGATTTTTTCGTTGAAGCATTTTCCGAATTCCTTTGCGTTCTCTATCTAGATTCTGAGGAAAATAGAGGAGGGAATTTTTTTCAGAAGATAATATTCGACCGTCAGATATTTTGCACTAGTTTTACCGATTTTTCCGGTTTCAATTTTGCGAGCTTTCTTACTTTTTCAGAAAAAAGGCCTAATTTTTCTTTGCTATAATTTTAAACTCAAACACAGAGCAAGTCAAATAAAAGCTTTTAAAGCTGAAAATCGACCTTTCGGGATTTGTCTCCAAAGTCGACTTGATTATTGCATAATTTTGCATAATTTTACACCTCACTGTATGTGCAACAATAAAGATCATCTTCATAAACGAGTCATTTTTTCGTACTGAATGAAGAATTGTTTGGTCTCTTGAAAACTCAAAATTTGAGCAATTATTTCAATAAACTCTGATAAAACATTCCATCTACTTCATTGTTCATGTAATACCTACACTATATGATCTTCAGAAACGCGAACCTTCCAAGAGATGACGAATTGTCTCGGAGCCAAATATGAAAATAGCGCTTCCCCCACCATCATAAAAATCCTGTTTGAAGGTCAAATAAGTTTGGCAACACTGCCGGAGGCGTTTTGGTAAAAATTTGTGTAGAAACATATACAGAAGAGGCCTTTTCGTCACCTTCTATTCGGAGGAGTGCTGCATTGAAACCTATGTCGAAAATCTGTATATTTTGTGAAGCATTTTTCTCTTCCCCTCTCTTGGTGCTCGCATAGACGATAGAAATTATGTACCATCTGTCTACAGTATACACCTGTAATGGTATTCTTTAGATAGGAGGCGTGGGTGCCTGTTCGGCGTATGGATGCACCGAAGAAGAATATTGGGTCAATGTTGGTTGAATAATTTCTACCAATATCGATAATACAATATTGGTTATATATTGTTTTCCACATCTAGAATAAATATTGCAATCCAAATATTCCAGTCATATCGATTATAGGGGAAAAAACTATATTGTATTTCCAAGTTTAATAGCACATTGGTTCAATATCATTTCCACTTTATTTGACAAATTGTAATAACTCATATTGAGTCAATATTGATTCAATGATATTTACCAATATCGATAAAACAATATTGTCTTCACATCGTTTTTAACATCTACAATAAATATCGCAATCCCAATATTCCCCTGATATCGATTCTAGGAATAAAAACTATATTGTATCTCCAAGTGTGATTACACATTGGTTGAATATCATTTCGCCAATATTCAACAAATCTTATGAATTAATATTGGGTCAATATTGGTTCAATAATATTTATCGATATCGTTAAAACAATATTGTCTTCATATTGTTTCCTACATCTAGATTGAGATGAAATTTGAATATTGGCCGAATATTCAATGAAACATATTGAAATTATATCATGATCAAACTTAGATAAAAATCCGCTAGATGGCTCTACATATGCAACGTCTTCTAAAACCTACGAAAGTATATTAAATACTTCCTTTATCTTGTTATCAAGACAGCTCACTCGGTGGTTATGGCGATCAAAAGACAGACTCTGGTGTCACCTTCATCAACTAAAGGACATTTAATAAGTTACCAAGGTATATTGACATCCACCAATATATCCAAATGATATTGTACCAATATCGATAAATATTGTACCAATATCAATAAATATTTTGAGGGCTATTTCTAAAATATTCAAACAATATTCGACCAATATCGCAAAATATTCACATACTACTTCTCGACAATATAACTTTTAAATATTATCAGAATATTGTATCAGCGATATTGTACCAATATCGCAGAACATTTTGAGGCCAATATTAGTTCAAGAATATTTTGCCAATATTATTCAAGTAATATTGGACCAATATCGCCGAATGTTCACATTTTTTTTCTCGCCAATATTGCATTTCCAATATTTCGCCAATATGTTCACAATATTGTACCAATATTTTACCAATATAGGTGTGCTACTTGGGTATATATATATATATAAAAGTTTTTGATAACAGTGACTACCAAAAAAATTACTTGAATGAGATGATCGAATTCATAAACAAATGTAACACAGATAATAAGGAGACGATGTTACATGTAGATGAAGATCTAGAAAGAGCTGGATTATAACTTAGAACGGTTTAAAAAAATAATGGGTTGAATTATTGTTGGAGGATCAAGTTTCTCCAGTTTATGTCACACTGTACTTGGACATCGATATTATGATAAAATATGAGATGACAGAGTTTTTGAGTTGAATGTCATTGTAAACAATTTTTGAATAAAAGGAAGTAATCAATATTGAAATTTTCACTGGGATTTGCTGTTTATACTCTACAGATTTCGTACAATTTCACACAGGTTATGGGCCTTTAGCTTTCCCAGACGAAAAAGAAGAAAATTTCAATATTAATAATTACTTCACTGGGATTTGCTGTGTATACTCTGCAGATGTCGTACGATTTCACACAATTATCGCAGAGTGGCTTTAAATATTTACAAACCAGAAAACTCAATCAAGATATTCTTGAAAATTTCTTTGACAGCATAAGACAACAAGGAGGAAACTGTATTAATCCCACTCCAATTCAGTTTCAGAGAGGTTTCAAGAAACTGTTTTGCTAAAGTTATTTACCTCAAATGAGATGAATTGTAAAGATGATCTCAATGTTCTATTACAAGGTCTTCTAACCGATGCCACAAATGTGTGGTTGGCTTCCTGTTGTTGACTTCCTTTGTTTATATTTTTACATCCAAGTGTTGTACATCTTCGCACTTGATTTTACCGTACTGATGAGAGCTTAAGCTCGAAACACGTGCCTACGGTTGCACAACATTTTGAGGGTTATACCCAATAACTTTTCTACTTATATTTTCATATATTGCCCTCGCTAAATCCATCCTTATTTATAGTTCCATGTCTCAAAGTTTTAAGATATTGAAAAAATATAAGGAAAACCATTCGGAAGTTGAAAATACTAAACTCGTCTTATCCTATTATTTATCGCCATTCCATCTCTGAATTAACCTGCACCAATCTGTGTCACTCGAATCATAGCACAAATCAGAATGTTCAAGTATCTCATGTTATCTTTCGGTGGATCGACATACAAATAGACATGTCAGATATCTGTTCTATTTGCAATATGCTCGAATGCGTGACTTCAGCATAAACTATTTGACTGCCCTCTTTATGAAAGCTTGCGACAAAGCTCAGTTTTGTCCCAGATTGGTTCAATAGATGACGTTATTCTCCTATTCAATAGTGACAATTTTCAATGCCTACGAACTACGTGATGAACACGCTCCTTTTGCATGCGTTCATAATTAATGAATAGTATTAATTCCTCTGTAATTTCTGCAAAGTTTTTTGTTATTACTTCTTGAATGAATACCGTTTTATTACCTCTCCGTTCATTGGCACGATACATTTTTCATCAAGCCAATAAATTAAAATTCGAAATACATAGGTAATTATTGATACAATTAATTCAAGTTTATTGAATTCAATGATGATCGTTGCTCAGATCTATACACCAAGCAATAGAGCATGAAATGAGTGAGTTTTTAACAACAATACTAGTAGGAAACCGACTATGCCATCTCATGAAAGACAGTCCGCAGTTATATTCTGTTATGTTTTCGACTCGCAACTGTCATTTATTAATTTGTTATAAACATTTAGGTAACAAAAAACGTGTTTTTATTTATTGTTTTGCTCATAAAATAAAAACTACCACAGCAATCTGGTTGCTGTAAGGGGAAGAATTGTAGATAATTGAAATACGAATAGAATGGGATGTTTCACATTTTTAACTCAAATTCATAACTCCGCCATTTTTAAAGAAGTAGGATTGACCTTTCTCATGAAAGTATTGAATCGTATGTACTTCATTTGTGCACAAAACAGGCTTTGTCGGATAGTTGGTTTTGGCACAATTGCAATTTAAATTTTGTTTTTAATTATCTTGCAGCGTGCCTGGATGCTGTAGTGATGGCCCGATTCCAATTTTTCTAACAGATTATGAAAGTAGAAGTATAGTACTACAAAACGTATATTCTCATTTTGCGCTACAATGGTAAGAAATAGATGAAAAATACATGCAAATATGACTGAAAACGGCCGAGCCCGCGTTAGCTGCCGAGTAGTAGGAGAGTCCGGGAGATGAGGGTATTCTTCTAATTAACGGGTTACGTGAAAATACGCTTCCCCTCATCTCCCGCTCACTCCTACCACTCGACCGCTTTCACCAGCTCGGCAGTTTTCAGTCATGTTTGCAAGCATTTGTCACCCATTTCGCAGCATTTTAGCGCAAAATGAGAATATTCGTTTTGTGCTACTGTACTTCTACTTTCAAAATCTGTTTTAGAAATTGAAATCGGACTATCACTAGAGCATCCAGACACGCTGCAAAACAGTGCAAAAAAAATTCAAATTGAAATTGTGACAAAACCAATTTTCTGACAGAGCCTGTTTTGTGCACACACAAAGTACGCATGATTCAATACTTTCATGAGGAGGGCCAACCCTATTTCTTGAAAAATGTCGGAGTTATGAATTTTTTGCAAAATTGTAAAATTTTCCGGTTTTTCCGGTTTTCCTTCTTTACTAATGGTCCGACGGGGTCGTAAATCCTTCATTTTGTTCGTATTTCAATTATCTACAATTCTTTCCAGTAGAGCAACCAAATTGCTTTATTAGTTTTCATTTTATAAGCAAAAAAATTTCATAGAACACTTTTTTGTTATTTAAATGTTTATAACAAATTAATAAATGACAGTTGCGAGTCGAAAACATAACAGAATATAACTACGGACTGTCTTCCATGTGATGGTACAGTCGGTTTTCTACTAGTATTTTTGTAAGGAAAAAATGCTCTACTGATTGGCCTATTGCACTAGTTTGCCCATGCTCTACTAAATCTAAGCATACACTTAATTTCATATGTCCATATCTGAAATGTCCTCATGTGATGAAAATTAATAAAGTGAATTTTGCTATGCATAATGTTGAAATTAGAACCACTTTGCATCAAGTATAACATAATTCTTTCAGCATATTCGCATTTATTTAAAAATATCCAAATAGAAACATTTTTAAACCGAAAAAATTCTTTCATCAGATGGGTGTAATACATCTCAACTGGTTTTTCCAGATTTTACTAAATTTAAATTATTCGAAAAATTGTAAGGTTAAGACACCGCGAAAAAAATAAAAATTGTTTAAATTTGGTAGGTGAGTAAGAAGCCAAAAAATAAACAACTTTTCTATCTAATTAGTTATTTTAATGGTTATTGTATGTTGTCTCGTCCATGCGCAAGTAATTGCGAAAATCGTCGGGTTCATTGGTCAATTCCTTAACTAAATCAATATGAGAGAAAGTGGCCCTCTTTTCAATCCTACTTTCTTCTTCTTGTTTTTTTATATTCTGATATATTTTTTATGAATCAAACATACACCAGCTAGTGCATATAATTCATCTTCCTGATCCATCCATATCATTTTTATTTCTCACCCTCAACAATCGTGCGAATGGAGTGAACGTGTGAATAGAATACAATTACTCAGTTCATTTGCGCAAATTTCATGTACGTGAAACCGTACAGAATCAAAATTCTATCGCGCAAAAATACCTATTTTGTACACGTGGCATAGCTTTTGCACAGAAAAAATACTGTGGTATATGCAATAACAATCTTGTTGTTGTAATCACCCACATTGAAATAAATGTTCTGCCGACAAAAACTTATTGAGGTGATTAAAGTGTTATGATTGATTTAAACGAAAACTTCCCATGGAACTCGAAACTTAACAATACTCAGGTGAAATGTATTCTATTATTTCTACAATGTGTGAGAGAGTATTGAAAATCATCAAAGTAATATAATTGTCCCAAATCTACAAGTGTTAACGTGGAAATTAGACAATTTCTCGATACAATAAATCGTGCAATATTGAATCAAATATACGTATTTTACAAAATGACACTTGGTTCCAAAATTTATATTTTTTATTAAACAATACGTATTATTCTAACCTACAATAGTTATAATTCGATAACTCAACAGTTCACATTTACAAGTCATTGAAAAAAACCAAGGGACATTTCGAATCAATGACTGCTTATTGTTGGTCCCATAATTATATCGTTAATTCTAGTCTAGGTCACGTTTGTTCCGTAAACAATTAAGGAGCCATTTTATTGTTTACCCGAACTGTCCCGATCCCGATCGTACAGCGGGTAGTTTCACAGTTCACGTGACGTGCGCAAACCCATGTATGATTAGATTTTAACTAAGAAATCATTTTTAGTGAGTGGCAAGTGGTTATGGACGTTATGGTTGATACTTCACCAATTATTATGCAGGTTGGTACAAATGGATGAATTACTACAATTGTGGGATTTAGAGTCAATTATTCCTGTTCTCGTTGGTAAGGACCTCCGAGCAATAAAATATATAGAGAGGGCTTTTCTGTCTCTTTTTCGAAAGCAATATACCCGACGTTGTTTACAAACATCTCAGCCCGACTCATGTTAAAAAGGGCATTGTCGGAAATATTCGTTTGCACTCGGTGATCAGGTTGAAATTCCGTATTATTTTCACTCTTAACTTGGCGATCATGTTTGTTTACGTCCGTATACGACTTATTTGTCGTCTTGTCAAATCAAAACATGGGCGTCGCGGCATGGTAATCATGGCATAAACCATAGTTGACATTTTCATTGGTATTAATAAGTTGATTTTTATTGAATTTGCTCATTTTCATCCCGATTTTCAGACAAAAAACACTATTTGTTGAAATACATGTAAAAAAACTATGTTACTATGTAAATCGACTGAACGATCACCTATCAATAATTAGGAAAAAACTTGAAAAAATGTAGGTATACTAAAAAGTAAGTAAGTAAGTAAGCAAACTCAACTCTTCAGTAACCAAATTCAAATCATATGCCACTAGCTATATCTAATGGGCATTGGAATGTTTTGTTGACATACAGGGATTATCACGTAGGTAGGTAATCCGTTCATCAGAAGTTTTCGATATTCCCATTTGAATAAAATTTTATATACACGGAATATCACATATATCAATATGAATAATGGATCTGGAATGTTGTCAGTGACGTATCGATTCTGGTAAAACCGGACGTGTGCATAAACTTCTTTACTGTGAATTTCGGGATTTACTGGGAATAATTTTGGGAGATACCTCATTGAATTTCTTCAATCCTTTTGGAGATGCAAGAAGTTAAATAATAACTACATAAGAAATTATCGATTTTCTACCGACAGACTTGTAATATCGATCGCTCCCTAAGCCTAACTCCACACAAGTTAAGAAATAACTTTTTGAAAGCTCTAAAAAAAATTCATTAATCTGCCTCAGAATGTCAATAACCTGAATTCAGAAAAAGACGTCAGAAAAAGAGTTAGAGAGCTACTAGCTTACTATACTTTGGATGCGTATTTCAATGATACGCTTTCATCATAAATTTGAATGTAATCTCTTATGTGTGTTATAGTTTATGCGTAATTATGCGAATTATAATTCATGTATATCGTTTATAAAGTGTATGGTATAGTTTACTAATGTGATTCAAAGATTTAGATATTTTGACTTTTTTACTTCAACACTTTCATTTATTTTTTCAGTATTTATGAACTTATTCTATGCTTTATCAGCAATAATCTGATTTTTCGCACAATACAGTATTTTTGATTGATTGATTGAACCATCAAAAGTAGAATCAAATAGTAATCAAAAGTAAAATTGTTTTGAAGCAATTTACAATTGTCCTATCCATCGTAGTAAAATATGTTACTCTCTACTGACAACACTCTTAGAGTGTACTCAGATGCGTAGCCTGTGAGGGTACATATGGCGGCTATTATTTTCCGTGGCGCTCCGGGGAGACTTAGAAATTATTAGTAGCGCATTCACTTTTTAACTTAGGGAAACCTACAGCCCTTCCGCCAAGCATTAGACGTCAGGATTGACATGTTGATAACACACGTGTTTTCTAACTAGGCATGTGGTCTCCTATTGATACCAATACATGTGAGAACAAATTTCTCTGCACCGACCGTGTCTAATTATATATATTTTTAATTAAAAATGAAACATGAGAAAATGTATTAGCATGCCACTGGTTCTACGCTTACGTCCGAATATCATAACAATAATAAATCTCCCCCTCCGAACTCGGAGTTTTACTCCTTACCCACAATCTGTAACAAAGGATAGTGTTATGGAGCTTTCATAACAAATGTGTCTTGTGATTATAGAAATGGCATCTCTATGTCTTTTATTGCTCGGAGGTAAGTACAGTAGTTATATACTTCGGCGCTATCAAAATACCTAATATGAATATGGAATGATAACTGTCGCTTCGTATTAAAGATGGTGGGTGTGCAACGGCGTTGAGAGTTCATTTGTGCCGTTTGATGTCATTGCTTCTGAAAATCCAATAAAATTGTTTTCTTGCCCACTAAGCACGGTAAGTTACACTAGTTTACAGTAAGTTTACAAAATGCATCATTGGAGAACTTGTTTGTGCGGACATTCCAAATATTTGGTGTCAAGAATCATCTGAAAGTATCCCAATCAACATTTACTCTTACCTTACAATAATTGCAATATTGCCTGTGCAACTCATTTGTTTATTTCCAAATGTAAAATTGCATAACTGTACAATTGTAACGTTTCCGGAATTTGACGCATGCAAACTTAAACCAGGAAGATTGTCATCCACTTGCAAATTTTCACATTCAAGGAATTTACAAGAAATATTTTGCTACAAACTTTTGAAACAACGTTACCCAATCAGATTTGCTAAAAAGATTTCACAAGCTTGCAGTCGAGTACCTATCTACGGAAATAGGATTTAGAAGCTCATGATGTCATTCCTGTACCTATTTATAAAAATATATGTTTTAGGTATGAACCTATCCGTAGGAAAAAAGAGAAAATAAACAATTTTCACATTGCAAACGAAATTTCAAGCGTTTTTGAGAATATACGCATCTGAATACCCACCGCTCGCTGGAAGGATAAAAGCAGTGGATAATTTTTAAATCTCCCGATTAACATTTTGATTTATCCTAACATACCAACTTTGATGCCACGTGATCAAACTCTTAATTTCTGTCACAAATATTCAAAACAGTGATTTAAATTTGGCGCTCACTCTGTCGCATCAGACACTGTCAATCATATAGCCCGATCGCGTCAGGTCGTTTCACAGTACAGCGAGCGGTGTGACAGAGTTAGGTTAGTGTCTAGTAAGTGTCAGTTGTGTCTTATTTTGAGTGTTTGGAATGTTGGGATAACCCAAAACAAAAAAGGATATGAATCGAAAGTAGGTATACAATCATGTGAATCTTTCGTGAGTATATTCAATTGATAAAATAGTGAGTTTACTAGTTTTCTCTTACAATATTGAGTTCAAGATGACGTCAACTTCATCGGCCGCATCGTCAAATCCATGAACTTTAATATGAGTGCCCTAAATGCAAAACTCGGTATTTGCCAAATTGTCGAATATGGAGATATTGGTACCAAATTAAAGGTATTTTCAATATTCACCATATAAACATCAGAACTAGCTGCAAAACAGTATAGGTGCCATGCAAATCCCATTCAAAAATCCGTGTGAGATGCAAAACTCTCTATTTACAAGCGAGATTCATTTGCAAAAGTCGGTATATGTAACCTAGCCAATAAGAGTGCCGGGATACGGATCACGTGATTGAACACATGGTATCGAATCGCGTGTTTCTGTTTTCTTGTTTCACTAAATTATCATTCGCAATAAAAACTTCTTCAAACACTGATGTGATTTTTGTAAAGAATCACTATGGCAATGACTGGAAACATCATCCAGATTTACAATATTATACGAGAGTATTAACATCTGCTCCTGTTCATTTCGAGACTGATTCAGATGAGGATAATCTGTCAGATGAGGATAATCTGCAATATGAGGATAATCTCAAAGTATGAATTTTTTTTAGTTTATTTACCAAAGAATGTATTGCTTTTCGTTTATTTCAAAGAACTGACATTGAATTTGTTTTTGAATTCTACTCTTGATTTTTATCAACAAATTCCATGTCTGTAGAACTACATTGAGATGCAAAACTAGGTAAGTTTCATTTGTTCAAATGCAAAACTGGTTCTTTGCATTATTTAATTGCAAAACTTTGTATTTACAATTTTCAAACGCTGTTTTTGGAGCCATAGCATCCCCAATATATTGTGTGGAACAGACAACATAGGATCGTAGATTCTATCTCCATCTATCGTGACCAATTTCAGTAGCACAAGACGATATGTAAGTGAACTATGAGTTTTTTGCATAGTACTCGAAATGACTTGAGATGCAAATACAGAGTTTTGCATTTAAGGCACTCATATGCAGTTGAGGTAATCCCGCGGACAAATGAGAAACGATCAAATATGTGTACATTACCAAAAATATTAATATTAAAATAGTCAAAACAATCAATCTATTGTTTAACTTGAATCCTTGAATATTAGTTCCAGCCATCTGTTTTTACAAGTCGTATTGGAGAAGAAAATAGTTTTTCCTGAAATGTGTGAAGAACATCACAAAACTTTATATAAGTACTAGGTTACTATAAGAAATGATTTTCAGCTTGTATTTCACTACCTCTAATATGTTTTGAAAGTGAAAATGATATATGTAATGCAAATCTACGACAGAAGTTAGTGAACTTTGGGCAAGTGTCTGAAGATTGATTTACTAGAAGTTAGCTTTTGTAGCTATATTGTAAACCTACAACGAAAGTAAATAAATTGCTGGTAAGTTTGCAAAATTGTATGTGCTGGAAGTTTGCATCTGTAAGCTTAACGTAAAGTCGTGACAAAATTGAAAAGTTTCCGATAAGTCAACAAATATTTATTTGCTGGAACTCAGCATTTGTAACTGTACTGAAAGTCACTATCTTACTCACTCAAATTTCTGACAAGTTTGCAAATGATACCTTTACAAATGTAATGCCATGAGGGGGAAGATCTGCTGTTTGCAGGGTACTTGCTGAATGTTCGCTGCAAAGGACGTAACAACTTTACAGTTGCTCTTGATAGTTTTTTGAAAACTTTATGCAACCTCACCTTGCTTAGTGGGTGACAGAAATTTATATTGGTTTTAGGAAGTTTTCGCATTACACTTAGCGGTTAATGCAAGTGGTAAGTAAGGGAAGTAGGTACACTCGATCAACGTTTTATTTATTTCTTCATTACCTCGTGTACCTACCATCATTCTACTTTGAAGAAGCTTGAACTTGCTTATTTTGCGATGTCTGTCGATCTAATTTATATGTACCTAGGTTAAGTTAGTTTCTCTTAGAATATTGTGTCTGAAAAAATTTATTAGATACACTCCCAATTCATTAATTTCCTCCTTTGAATTACAAATTATGAATTCGGTGGAACATGTCATTAGGTATCGGAAATATAGGGTCAGGCAAATTACCTTTTTTTGACTGAAAAATTTCTTACAGGTTCAAAATAGGTTGGAAAGGGTAGAAAACGGCATAACTAATGCAGAGACAAAAATTCAACATCTAAATGCATACAGTCGAGGAGGGGAAGCGGATGGAAGGGGGTAAAATCGGTGTTTCACGTTTTGCAGCGTAAATAGGTACGTATTTGATCAAAAAAAGTTCAATGTAAAAGTTGTAGATAATTAAAAAATCTACTAATCTATTAATAATGTTAATTTTCAAGAATCTAATGTTATTTTTATATTGTTCTTGAAAAGTCCTTCTTAATAAAATTTGTTCTGAAATAATATTGTTTTATTGTACATTTCACATGATTACTGAAATTTTTGGTTGTACTCAAGTTTCTCCCTTTCAATTTCAACTAAGAAGGCGGCTGCACAAAGAAATGTTCTTCATCCTCTCGTATACAGGTGTTTTATAATTGCATGCTAATACTTCAGGGTCTTAATCATGACATGATTTTAGGAAAAAAAAACATTTTGACTTCAACCTCTTGATAAATTTGAACAAAGTGTTGAAAGAAATACTGTTCTTCCTCCATAAGTTCGAGACTACTCCACATACTTTTTATATTTTCAATTCGCTGTATTCCAAAACATAAAGTGGTTGAGGACCTACTTTGATATATGATTTTTTTTTCAGTCGTGTATGAATCAAGATCCTGAAGTATCAGCAGGCTATTATGAAGCACCCTGTATATAACACATTCAATCGAAACTACTTTTCCATGAAAATAAATAAATATGTGAACCCAATAGAAAACCTTATTGAAGTCATTATATATTGTAATTATTTCAAAAATAATCAGTTTTAGAACCTACGGCTTCATAAAATTGAACCAAAGGCAAATTAGCCTTGTGTAAAGCACAAGAAATAATGGTGTCAAGAAAGAGCTTCAATTGAATAAATTAGATCTATGCTACTGATCAATAATGTTATCACTAGAATTATAAATGCATGGCATCACACGTTAAAAGGTAAGGGCTGCGTCTTTCCTAGCTCACACAAGTCTCTTGAAGACTTCCGAGGGTTGCGCGTAGGGGTGCAATCGATTGACGGAAATAACAATTTTAACAACAACAATTTTTAACAACAATAAATATAATTTTACCAATAGAAACCAAATGTGGTTAGAACTGAATTAAAGATCAAGTCAATGAAATTATTCATTGAATGTAATATAAAATATTATTATCACTTGAGCACTAACTATAATTGAACTAAACTGAATAAAAGATGTGATCAATGACGAATTCATTGTTGAAAGTAATATAGCATATTGTTGATATTCAATCACTTGCTATTTTTGAAACATCCATTGAAAGTCAATGGGTTCTTATTTTCAAATCAATGATATAATTCAATTGGTAACCAAATATAATCTAATCATTGAATGGAGTATTACTCTACTCGTGGAATATGCAATAGAGTATATCATTTACTGAATGGGTATCTCTTTGATATTATTATAATGTTTTTCATGCGTGAATATGTAACGCACAGAATAACTTACGTCACACATATGAAAATATAATTATTTTTATCGCATTTGCATTAAAGCTTTTTAATCAATTTTATTCAATTCTTTTTAGTCATGCTGAAATCTGTACCTAAAATACCCACAATCCAATTCTGAATCGAATCGGACCATAATTACAAGTCTCATCCACTATCCTCGAGCTGCCATTTTGTTGTGTTTTTTCCAACTGAAATTCCATAATGCATTGTCATCGCAATAATTATGAACACCTACTAAAGTTCAAGTTGATCGGACAACTAGAAGTGGGCCAAAAGTCATCTGCAAGATTTGTCCCACACATACATACATACCGGTAAACATTCAACTTTACAATTATAAGTCATATAATGGTTTTCATCAGATGTCTCATGCGTTATGTTGAATGAACATACGTACTTCAAAAATCGGTCATACTCATGACTATATGATATACCAAAATTAAACCATTTCACGTCGAACGTTCGCTTTAACACATTTCAATTATGTTGCATTTTTGATCAAATTAAACGATCAAAACTGCATAATCACGAATGTATCATTTGAATGATAATAACTTTGAAGATTTCATTTAAACATATACGACATTAGACTCAATCTTTCTACAGCCCGTTTCGGAAACCGAAATAAAAAATATTATTCACTCCTTAAAAAACAACTCGACACCAGGCTTTGACAACATCACAACCTTAACCCTGAAAGAAATAAGCAACTTTATTGCAAAACCATTATGCCATCTAATTTATCTTATGTTTAGTGAAGGAAAATGCCCAACTCAGTTTAAAATTGCTGTTATAAAACCTATTTTCAAACATGGAAATCTAGCGGATCCAAAAAATTATCGCCCCATTAGTGTCATATCTACCCTAAGTAAAATATTTGAAAAAGCACTAAAAGAACGATTAGTAAACTTCCTAGAAAATACCAAAATGCTATCAAAATTCCAATTTGGATTTAGAACCGGAAAATCCACCAATGACGCAATTGCTCTACTTATAAATAAAATTTACTCAAGTTTGGATAACAGCAGGCCGTGTGCAAGAATATTCATCGACCTGGCAAAAGCCTTTGATACCGTAAGTCACAGCAGGCCGTTGTCCAAACTAAATGACAGGTATTCGTGGCCCTGCTCTCTCACTCTTACGAAGCTACCTAGAAAAAAGAAAACAACTAGTTAAGATTAGTAACACAACGAGTAGCCAAAGAGAGATAACATTTGGAATAATACAAGGAACGGTGTTGGGTCCCATATTATTTATAATTTATTTAAATGAACTATTATATTTGAACTGTCAAGGAACAATAATCTCATATGCTGACGATGCCGTACTCTTTTTGGAAGGAAACTCATGGGAAGAAGTAGAAACCAAACTAAAAATAGATTTAGAAATGATAATAAAATGGTTCGATGATAATCTTCTTACCATTAATATGGATAAAACTGTAAATCTACCTTTTTCGAATTATAAAAATGGTCTCCCAAGCACTGAACAACTAGACATACATCTACCTTTCAGAAATAACACTTATGATATTCAAACTACAACCAGTACAAAATATCTAGGGTTAACTTTTGATAAAAACCTAAAATGGAATCTTCAAATTCAGAACTTAACTAAAAAACTCAGATCATTAATGTATCTGTTTAAACAAATGACTTTCATACTAGACGAAAAGAATTTGAAAATCATGTATTTCAGCTTGGTTCAATCGCTCCTAAACTATGGCATTATCGGATGGGGTGGTGCATACTCTAATAATATCAAACCTTTAGAAATAGCACAGAAGAGAATAATCAAAATAATGTACAATCTTGACCGACAGTTTTCTTCGAATTTACTGTTCCAAAATTCTAAATTATTGAATATCAGAAATCTATTCTATAAAACTTCATTGCTCTATTTAGTAAAAGAAAATTCAATAGATATGAATAAAACACACACTTACCCAACAAGATTTCGAGAAAATGCCAACATAGTTCTCCCTAAATCTCAAAAATCTATTGGACAGCGAAGTTTCATATATGTCGGACAGAAAATATATAATTATCTACCAATAAACTTGAAAAAAGAAATTCACGTAAAAATTTTCGAAAACAAATTAACATATTGGCTACTTACATCAATGGTCAAAATACTATTATAGACATGCCACAGATTGAACAGACAAATGTATGTACATACGAATCTGTATTTCATTGAATTATCATTGCTATTAATATTAATACTAATTTTATATTTTAATAAATCAAAAGGTTAAATTCGTATTATTACCACACAGTTATTTTATAATTTAGTAATATTTCGGAAAGATTTTATTAATCATTAAGTCTACTGTATGTAAGAAAATATAATTGAAAATATGAATATATTTGTATGCCTTTTATCATTCAATGACCACTGTTAGTGCATCTATACAACTTTTCTTTTTTATTTACTATTTTCAATTTTTTATGTACACTATTTTAAGTATTCATAGTATTTTTATTACGTCAACCACTATTTTATTTTATTTTTATTTTTATCTTATGTATCTTCATTATTACTACTATTAGTTAAGATATTTCAAAAAGACCAAAGCTCCCATTATGTCTAGGAACACAGACTAGCTCTGGCTAAAGTGGACCTAAACATGAATAGAAAAAAAAATTAAATAAAATCTATTGGTTACTTGAAATATCAGATGTTTATTGACAATTTATGATTACGCTGATAACTTTTTATAGAAATGAACTGAATAAATATTATTATTATTATTATATTATTATATTTTTTATGTACTTTTTCAAATATTGTGTCTTCAATAATTTGCAGACATCAAGATAGATACGAAAATATCTAACTTTTTTAAATATAATCGTATACGGGTGATTCACGACGAATTGTACATAGTCCAACCATAAGTACTATGGACAAATGCCATTTCATATCTGGTATTGAAAAATGCCTTGTTTCGTTTTTGACGGATATACAGGGCGATATTTGAAAATATGTGAATTATTAAACGTTAAATATCTCTAAAGGTAAAAAACTCAGGCATATGAAATTTTCCACACTGAAAATGCTTCCTGAGCTCAATAAAATAGTTTTTGAAAAAAAAATTATTTCAGGTCCGGACTTAGATTTTCATTGGTTTTTTACATCAGGCGAATTTTATTTTTCTCACTTTGAAGCTTAAGGACCATACCAATTAGAACGTTAAATAAGTTAGGACCTGTAAATCAATCTTTAAATCGACTAAGTAATACTTTCCGAACGATTTTATTTTAAATAAATGTTTTTTTCAATGTAGTACTGTATTAGCCATGGTAGAAAAAAATACATTTGCACTGTTTAAAAAAAAAGTTTTTTCTATCGTACCATCCGCATTGACGTGACAGAAAGTAAATCTATTCAACCCGCTTTTCAGGGTGTTGTTTATACTGGATCAATAAGAACATAAAAAAAATAAATACGATCCTGGAATTTTAACGGTTGGTTGAATAATACTTTACCTCTTGTATTATGAACTTTCCTCATAATTTCTGTTGAAAAATTATGATGTGTTATCGATGTAGTGCCGCATCAGTCATAAGCGGAATGTGAATCCATTAAAATTATAGTATTTTTGAAAGTGCAATTTTTTTCTGCAGAAAACAAAAACTTCCGCGTTCAATTTTTTTCAACTGTTGCTTAGTATGGTCCTTAAGCTTCAAAGTGAGAAAAATAAAATTTGCCTGATGTTGCTTACAGGGTGTTGTTTTTATAAAAACCAATGAAAATCTAAAAAAAACTAAGTCCAGACTTGAAATAAATTTTTTTTCAAAAACTATTTTATTGAGCTCAGGAAGCATTTTCTGTGTGGAAAATTCCATATGCCTGAGTTTTTTACTTTTAGAGATATTTAACGTTTAATAATTCACATATTTTCAAATATCGCCCTGTATATCCGTCAAAAACGAAACAAGGCATTTTCCAATACCAGATATGAAATGGCATTGGTCCATAGTACTTATGGTTGGACTATGTACAATTCGTCGTGAATCACCCTGTATACATCTTCGTCAATATAATCAATAGTAAGACCAAGTAACTACGTATTATTGCATATCTTGCCGGACGTAATTTATGTGCCCCAAAAAAAATATATACTTATTGATTGAAATAATCAATAAAAATTATTATATCATTATTATATCATTAGTACATATCTTGAGTGACGATAATTTTGAAAACCGAAAATAGACGTATTATTTATATTTGTTTCCAAGAATCGTCTCTACATAGTTTTCCTGGCATCAGGCAAAAATGAATATTTTACATATTTCCTAATATAGTAATGAAAATATTATATTGTATTCGATCCATTCAACGACAGACTTACTATGTATTTTTGCATACTTCACCTGACGTAAGTTGAATGACTAAATAATTTTATTCATTTATTGATCAAAATAATCGATATAAACTATTCCATCGTGGATACATCTCCTGGGTGATAATAATTTTGAAAATCAAATGCAAACATATTATTTATATGTTACCAAACTTTGACTCTCGAAAGTTATCCTGGTGTCAGACAAATATGTGTACTTTTCGTTTTCCATGATATGGTAATAAAAACGTTTCATTCAGGTCAATAAATTTTCTGACCAAATAACCATGTATTTTTGCATACTTTTTCTAACGTAAGTGAAATACCTAAACAAATATGTTCACTTATTGATGTAATTAATCAATAAAAAGTATTATATCATTTATATATCTCTTGAGCGATGGTAATTTTGAAAATCGAATATAAACATATTATTTATATATGTTTCCAAACATTGTCTCTCCAAAGTTTTAGTGGCAACAGGAAAAATATGAAAATTTTACAAATTTCCTAATATGGTAATGAAAATATTATATTAGATTAGATACATTTAACGACCAAATAACTATATATTTTTGTATACTTTGCCTGACGAAAATTGAATAGCTAAAAAAATTTATTCATTTATTGATCAAAATAATTGATTTAAACAATTATATCATAAATATATCTCTTGAGTGATGGTAATTTTGAAAATCGGATATAAACATATTATTGATTGTTTCCAAACATTGTCTAACATGGTCTCTCCAAATTTTTCTTGACATCAGGCAAAATATGAATATTTTACAAATTTCGTAATATGGTAATGAAAATATCATATTTGAATCGATCCATTTTTTGAACAAATAACTATGTAACTTTGGGTACTTTTTTGCATACTTTGCCTGACGTGAGTTGAATATCTAAAGAAATATGTTCATTTATAGATCAAAATAATCAATATAAACTATTATATCGTTTATATATCTCCTGGGTGATGATCATTTTGAAAATCAAATGTAAACGTATCATTTACATATGTTTACAATAATTGTTCCTTCAATGTTTTCTTGGTATCAGACCAAATGTGCATATTTTTCATTCCTCATAATATAGTTATGAAAATGATTCATTCAAATTGATACATTTTACGATCAAATAATTATGTATTTTTGCATACTTTGCCTGACGTAAGTTAAATACTTTAAAAAATATGTTCAGATATTGATCAATATAATCAATATGAAGTGTTCTACCCAACGATAGGTGTCGCTGTTATTGAAGTTACGAAGCATCATCTCAAACTCAGTAACAGTATATGAATACTATCAAAACCTTTTGTGAATTGTCCATTAGTTATTGGACAATATACCATGATAACCATTTTCAGTCTTTGGACATTGTGCATAATACGTCATTTTGATAATGAAAATATGATCAATGAAGTATGACGTCGATTCAACGCTGAAACTTAGGACATATCGCCTCAGAAATGACCGTAGTTTTGGGAACATGACTTTTTAATCACTTACTTGATATATATTATGATATGTTCTTTGGACATTTTTCATAATACGTCATTTTGATGATGAAAATGAGATCAATGAAATATGACGTTGATACAACGCTGAAACTTGGGACTTATCGCCTCAGAAAAGACCGTCGTATTGGAAACCTAAGTTTTGAATCAGTTACTTGACATATATTATAATATGCTATTTGGACAATGAGCATGATACGTCATTTTGATAATGAAAATATGATCATTGAAGTATGACGTTGATACAACGCTGAAAATTGGGACTTATCGCCTCAGAAAATACGTTTAATGGATACATATTGATGATGTTGACCATCATTCATAAGACGTTAAGTTTATGTTCCACATATATAACAATTCAAAAAATGTTCACCGGGATACTAACTAACAGGGCAAGTTGAATAAAAGCTTTTGAAGAATAAAAGTCTGAACTTAAAAATTGGAAAACCTCAAATAAATTCAAATCCAATCATTCCAAACTGCATAGTAGATGCTCAAAGTGTTTGCCATGAACTGCCAAACATGAGTATATAAGCTAGTCTCGAAACGCTGTCTGACGTTTTTGAGCAATTCATGTGTTTTAAAGAATTCTTTTTCGGTGCCGGGTCGAATCGAACCATAATTACAAATTTCGCCCTCCATCTTGTTTTCTGCATAGGGAAAAAAGTCCTAATTTCCGACCCTGAAAATTCCCACATAATAATTTCGATTCGAATCGGACCATACCTATAAATTTCGTCCGTCATCTTGGAGCCACCGTCTTGTTTTTTGCATTGACAAACAAATCATAATTTCTCACCCTGAAAACCACCAAAATTATGAATCGAATCGCACCATAATAGCAAATCTTGTCATCCGTTTTGGAGCCGCCATTTTGTTTTTTCCTTTAGAAAAATTTCATAATGCATTGGCACCGAATTTATTTCAAATTAGCTTGCAAATGAAGTATCATATTTGGGAATACGAAACAGTTGTTTCTTCTGCAAGAGGGTGCCAAAATAAAAGTTAGGTAGCGAAAATTGACATGGCTGAATTCCTTATGAAATTACCATCTTAATGATGTGTCACACTTACTACTTTTCCTATTCATATTGTTTGGGTGATAGTGACCAAGGGGTGGGGGGAGAGGTATGACAGTTGAAGTTATGATAGGAAGATGTCCTCGACGCGTTTTTGCGTTTTTTTTTTCACAACACAAGTATTTTGATCTGTTTCGTTTTCGGTGCCCCACCCTGTATATATGTTTGAGCAAGCAATTTAGAAAAAGTGGGTACGATAGGCGCTTCTGGCTCAAGGAGACTAAAATTTAACAAGGAGTGTTTGATTCCCATAAGACAATGGGGACACTAGTAGAAAGAGATGAAAGAACATTTGTGACGAAATGGGACGTAGTCTCTGTAGACAGTGACGGACTAGCTCTTGGTATTTGAGAGTTACTGCTGACAGTTTTGTTGCTTGGTTCGAGTTCGACTCAGTACTCATATCCAAGTATGTCACTATGACGCGTCGATGCTACAAGTTTCTGATTGGATAGAGCTTATTAAACCCTCCTTGTTAAATTTTAGTCTTCTTGGTTCTGGCTAGCATCAGTCCTCAACAGGCTAGAGGAAAGGTGCTAAGGGAACGCCAGAGGTAGACGAAACGTGAACGCAATGGTGCGAAACAGGTGACATTACGTGGATATAAAAATCATGGTTTACCTGAAATGTGTTCATCAGCTTCACTTGACTCGTTTTCGGCTGTATTAGTAAACTGATGTGGGAGCAAGTCAGAAATTGAAGATGGAACTGTATCCCTCCCAAACCAATTAAAATCAGTGATCATCGATAAAATTCCAACCAATATCTTCAGGTGTAAGAACAGGCTCTTCCAGATTACTATTCCGCCAGATAGTTGTAATGTATGCAGTTCCTAATAATTGTTGTAGCAGTTCCCGTTGAAACGCCCATTTATTCATGGATTAACATGCCTGAATGATGGTACAATGTCATCTGGATCTCGTATCCATTATATTTTTACGTTTCGTGCTCTACAACAGGGTGGACAAAGAAAAATCCAATTCGATTAATTTTAAACCAACCAGTGTAAGTTCGTTCATGATAATTTAAGATCCATTTGAGCCTGGATGAACTTCCTCAATCTCGATCGAAGTTTAATGAATTATTTTTATAAGAGCATGTCATATATATATATATATATATATATATATATATATATATATATATATATATATATATATATATATATATATATGTATATATATATATATATATCAAACATTCTTTAATGTTGAGAACGTCGCATAGTCATTTCACATATACATATAAGGTGAGTAAAAAGATACAGTCCAAGTTTCTTGTGAAAATGCGGTTTTTTTCAATGAATACCCTGTATTTCGAAAAAGAATCGGTTAATTTTCTTGAATTTTTGATATTATGTTTGATTTGAGGAGTCCGAGATATTGTCATCAATATTAGCATAGGCATCTGGACTAGTTTGTCGGCTATATACTATTAAATGTGCGGATTTTGTTGATACCAGATATACTCCATTGGAGACCGAAATGGGCTGTTTCCAAAAATTCTTGTTGAAAAATATTCGGTCTAGATCAGTGCGGTACCTATTCCAAAAATACAATATCTTATATACATGGTAAATGAAATGTTTTTCATTTGAAAGCCCTGTTTGCGAAGGAAGTAGAGAGAATTGAAGTGTACCAGAACCAATAACCCTCTCAAGGTTGGGACTAATTCTACAGTATTTGAAAGCTATTTCAATTCAGATGGAGATATACCGGGTGGCTGCGGAAGTATTGCCTACGGAATATCTCAGTTATTGTATGAAGTGCGTTTGTGAAATTTGGAGCGTCGATATAATGACATAAGAGCTAGAATTTGAGCATATTGATATGTCAAAGTTAACTTCCGGTCTGACCGGAAGTAACATCAACTTTCTTATTTTAAATGGAAACCCTATTTTTTTTTTCTTTTCGCTTTATTCAGCATTCAATTCGCTTTCTAATGACATATCACAAGTTGGTATCTAACCAGAAACTAGATCAGAAAAAAATTATTATTGAAATTCACCGAGTAGGCCGTGGAAGCAAAATGAAAGCCAAAAATTGAAAAGTTGGCTATGGAAACCATACGTCACTTGATAACAGTTGCTACTACTGCGATATTTTATTTTCATTCGTCGGCGTTATAAAAAGCCACCAAAAAAAATATTGGAAAAATTGGGAAAAAAACAATACTCTGTAGGTCCATAACTTAAATAGGAACATACAACTTTTTCTTGCCTGTACTATTCAGCATAACCATTCCTTTCTAATGATATAATAGAAAGTAATTTTTTGAAATGAAATACCAAAAAATCCAATTATTATTCTTCAAATAACGAAAAAACAGATTTATCGAAAAAAAAAATTCAAATTGATAGGATTAAAGATAAAATAAATTCAAAACAAATGTTCGAAATGCATTCCCTCAGCGTCAATACATTTATTGACTCTGGTGATATTTTCATGTTAAACGTTTCTCAACATTTGGGGCGTGATATCTTGGAAAACTCTACGAATGTTTACTTCTAGCTCATGTGGCTGTGTGGAATACACCCTATTTTTAAGATGCCCCCATAGAAAAAAGTCGCACGGAGTAAGATCAGGTGACCTTGGTGGCCACCTGACTGGACCATGGGTTGTTATAAGTCTCTCTTGAAAGCGATTTTGAAGATAATTTCTCGCTATTCTTGAATTATGCGGAGGGGCGCCATCTTGCTGGAAGTACATTCTCTCAGTCATTTCCGCTCGTAGGTTGTTAATGAATTCCGAAATTTCATTCGTTAAAAAATTAAAGTATCTCTCTCCGGTTAGTTGGCCTTGAATAAGAATGGGGCCAACAATATGAGTTCCAACTATTCCTACCCAAACATTCACACCAAATCTCTCCTGGAAGCCGCCTTGTCCAAACCGGTGCTCGTTTGCTATCGCCCAGTACCTGGAACAAAAGACCGTTCACACTTTTAGCACTTTACACTTCGACTATCGACAATAATCCAAATAAAGTACAGTACCTACCTTGTATTATTCCTGTTAAATAATCCATTGTTGGTAAATCTTGACTCGTCCGTAAACAAGATATAATAGTTAAATAGGTGATTGACTCGTCCGTAAACAAGATATAATAGTTAAATAGGTGATTCTCAGCATTTTGTCGAAGAAACCAATTACAATATTCCAGGCGCCTTTCACCGTCATTTTCATACAAATGTTGATGCAACTGATACTTGAAGGATTTCAATCGATGTTTTTTCAAAATTTTCCTAGCAGAGTCCTTACTTATAGCTAATTCGGCGCCAATCTGCCTTGAGGAAATTGTGCTATCATATTGTACTAAAGCTAATACATTAATTTCAGTTTCCTCATTAATAACAAATGCTTCTTGGTCTTCGTGAACATCAGGCTCAGTTCTTAATTTTTCTTCAAGCCACTGGAAATACCTTCTTGACGGTTGCTGCCTCCCTGGATATCGCTCTAAATACAATCGTTCAGCGGCATAAGAATTTTTTAAACATTCACCATAAATGAGAAGCATGTCAATTTGTTCGGTTCGTGAATAACGGGGCATCTTTTGAATATTCCACTAACTGATTTCGATTTCCAAACCCTTTTAAAATGGCAGAATCAAAAACACTACTTCGAACGTCAAAATAATATGGATAGCAGCGTTCGTGACAGCTCTCATTTCTTTTTTGTTTCATTCCAAAATACATCTTAATCATCCTACTTGTCAATATTTTGGTTCGAATGATTATTGCAATGGAATGATTATTCTGAATAGCACAAACATCGTCCATAGGTAGATATTAGAATATCTATGGACGATGGCACAGACCAAGTACGTTTATGTTCCTATTTAACCTAGAACCTACAAGATATAATTTATCATTCCACATTATTTTTAATTTTATTTTTGCGTATGGCGATAATCTGTTTTGTTATTTGAAGAATAATAATTGGATTTTTCGGTATCTCAGTTCAAAAAATTATTTTCTATTATATCATTAGACAGGAACGGTTATGCTGAATAGTACAGGCAAGAAAAAGTTGTATGTTCCTATTTAAGTTATGGACCTACAGAGTATTGTTTTTTTCCCAATTTTTCCAATATTTTTTTTGGCGGCTTTTTATAACGCCGACGAATGAAAATAAAATATCACAGTAGTAGCAACTGTTATCAAGTGACGTATGGTTTCCATAGCCAACTTTTCAATTTTTGGCTTTCATTTTGCTTCCACGGCCTACTCGGTGAATTTCAATAATATTTTTTTTCTGATCTAGTTTCTGGTTAGATACCAACTTGTGATATGTCATTAGAAAGGGAATTGAATGCTGAATAAAGCGAAAAGAAAAAAAATAGGGTTTCCATTTAAAATAAGAAAGTTGATGTTACTTCCGGTCAGACCGGAAGTTGACTTCGACATGTCAATATGCTCAAATTCTAGCTCTTATGTCATTATATCGACGCTTCAAATTTCACAAACCTACTTCATACAATAACTGAGATATTCCGTAGGCAATACTTCCGTAGCCACCCGGTATTTTATATGATTTCTGTGAAATGTGGAGTTTATACAAAAATGGGATATTTTCCAATCAACCCGACGAAAACTTAGGAATGGGATATTAGGCATACAATCAACAAATGGAGGATGAAGGTATTATACTTTCCAAAATTCTACAAGAAAGTCCGCGATACTGAAGATTTCCTTTTTTTGGACGTTTATTCAATGAACTAATTTTGAAATGTACTTGAATATATTTCACACAAAAAATATGAATAAATATAATTAAATAAACTTTCTGAAGACAAGCTTTTATTGAATTGCACTGAAAGGAAAAAAAAAAATTTTCTTTGGGGGTGCACGTTATTCGTTGACTGGCAGATTCAAAAACTTGTCGCTCAAGAACTTCAAACTGAAAACATTGCAGAGCAAGCTATTGAATCTGTTACTCTCAGAATGGCGTGACAACACTAAAGATTTTTTTTCCTTTTCAGTGCAATTCAATAAAAGGTTATGTTTAAAAAGTTTCTTGACTTATATTTATTCATCTGTTTTTGTGTGAAAAATTATTCCAAACGTACATATTTCTTTTCGCGGACTTGTAGAATTTTGGGAGGTATAATACCTTCACCATTCATTTGTTTACCATTGTGTACCAAATATCTCAACTTTGTAGAAACCGCACATTTCACAGAACTCATATAAAATAGTTCTCCATCTGAATTGAAATAGCTTTCAAATACTGTAGAATTAGTCTCAACCTTTAGAGGGTTATTGCTTCTGGTACATTTCAATTTGCTCTAGATCCTTCGGAAACAGAGCTTTCAAATGAAAACATTTCATTCACCATGTATATAAGGTATTGCATTTTTGGAATTGGTACCGCACTAATCTAGACTGAATATTTTTCAACAAGAATTGTTGGAAAATAGCCCATTTCGGTCTTCAATGGAGTATATCTGGTATCAATAAAATCCGTACATTCAAAAGTATATAGCCGACAAATGAGTCCGGAGACCTATGCTAATATTGATGACAATATCTCGGACTCCTCAAATCAAACATAATATCAAAAATTCAAGAAAATTATTGATTTTTTTTAGAAATACTACCCTGTATATAAAAAAAATGGCAGTCAGCTTCGACCGAGATTGAGGAAGTTCATCCAGGCTCAATTGAATCTTAAATTCTCATGAACGAACTTACACTGGTTGGTTTAAAATTAATCAAATTGGATTTTTCTTTGTTCACCCTGTTGTAGAGCACGAAACGTAAAAATATAATGGATACGAGATCCAGATGACATTGTACCATCATTCAGGCATGAATAAATGGGTGTTTTGTTAATTCTCGGAGTTGTTAAAAATTCTAAGCAGAAAGCTTCACTTTTCATCTTTGACACCCAGGGTATCTCGAAAACTGATCTGCCGATTTTTTTGTGCCTTAGGACACTTTTGCCAAAAATTCCCAAAAATTCAATGAATTTAACCGAAAGCCATTTTCCATAACGAAAGTGCGGGGTCCTTTGCCGAATCATAATTGATAGTGAATACTTTAGTATCACGTGTCATTGTACCCACTTTTTCTAAATCGCTTACTCAAACATATATGTATATTTCAGCTTTACAGGACGAAGTTTATTTCAACTCATATACTGCATACCTTTCGATTCACCTGTCAGGTACTTGTGCTCATCGAAATCGCCTGTCAATTTTTTTCAACTCATCAGTGAATTACCTAACAAGCGTACAAGCTTACAGCGCCAAGTTTTTTTTTAAATTTCATTTATACTTTCAAAAATATAAGGGCTGATGCCAGCCAGGTGGTTGTTACCATACTTAGCACGCTACGACTCATCACTACAAAAATTTCTAGGTTTACAGGAAGACCGTTACCCAGAGGGTTCACGAACTCTTCGTCTAGTGGTTCTCCTACCTTCCAAATAGCAAAATATGGCTCACCAAGTAATTTGAAAGCTTGCGCCTATTGGTCTGATTGACAAGTTCAAAAACGTGTTAATTCTTGATCGAGCTCCTGAAAATATGAGCGATGGCTCATTCGATTCGGAATGACATCTAGAAAAATGTTTTGGAAGTATGTATTAGCACATACAAAATTGCAATTGTTATTAACAAATTAAGATGAAAAAGGGTAGCAAATCGTTTGTTGTTGATAACTCAGAAACTATTAACATTTAAGGAGTTCTGAAAAAAAAATTCTTATAGAGGAGGAAATTTCCAAGAAAAAAGTTCCGACATCCGGAACTCTATCTCTATGATTTATAATTCTAATTCAACGCCGAAAATAGGGCCCCGCCCAGCCGTAACGACATAGGCGCACTACCGCTTAAGACAGTGTACCACATAAAATATTTTTTTTTTAGTAACAAATAATAATTTAAAATTCAGAATAAATTATGGTATCATCTAGACACTTGAAAGGATAAATCTCTGTTGAAAAAAAAAATATGTAAATTTTTAAGAAAGTTATACTACTGTTAATTAACAAAATTTTTTCCAATCTCTGTTATCTTAAATGACTAAATAAAAGTTTAAATAAAATATATATGAATTTTTGGTTCCGTGGAGCTCTTCTTATACGTATACTCAATAAGATCACGCGATAAAAGTAAATTAAAGTTCATTATTTTGTTTATAATGATTATTTAAAGTTGACAAAAAATTCAAGATATCTCCAAGAAATGTTGATAATTTTTTTTTCACCAAATATTATGCTATTGCTCTTTTTGTTTCTAACAATGGCATTCAGTAACGTTGGAAAAAAATTTAAATTATTTGTTAAACAAGATTAATATTTTTCGAAAAAAAATTTTACCACTCCATGTTCTTTGCTGAATAATTGAAAAAAATGAAAAAAATTTCAAATTTTTTTTTTTATTATTTGTAATCGTTTTTTTCATTTTTTGATTCTTTAAATAATCAGTTAAGATATTCATTTCTCTTTAAAAGTTATAATAGGTATTTCTTCATAGATTAACAAAAAAAATATTTATTTTATAAATAATCTCATTGTTTGTTAACTTAACAATTTGTTATAAACAAATTCTAACAACCAATATATTTTTATTCCAGAGCTAAAAAAAAATTATGAAAACAGGCATATACAGTGTGTCCCACTTACCATGCTCACCATGGGTATCTTTTTAATGGTGAGAGATACGAGGTTGGTTAAATAACACCAAATGTGGAGTTTATCAAGGCCAACTATAATGTGAAAAAATATTTTGATTAAATCCATTCGTTTTTATTTTATACGCAAAAAACAGATTTTGATCATTTTCATGTCTCCTCCGTAACTTCTTTATTTATGAAAATATTCGAATAGGAATTTCACATTCTCATGACAGTTTTTTTATTGAAGTTTCGAAAAAAACATGAAATGTATACCAACTCTTCTAAAATTTGAGATATCAGCACCAACTTTTATTTTTCAAATGTAGGTCATAGCTCACTATGACTTGGTTATGAATAACTTTTTTTTCTCTTACAGATGATATGTCACAGTAAAAGTTTTTTGTTGATAACAACAGAGTTATCATCATTTATACAAAAACAAGAACAATTTTGAAGTCGCCATCTTGAATTTATAAATTTTAACAAAAAAATCATGATCTCCGACCTCAAAAGCCCCACATACCAATTTTGAATGGAAATCTCGTCCGCCATATTGGAGGAGCCGCCATTTTTTATTTTTTATTTCAATAAAAATTCCATAGTGCATCATCACCGGAATTATGAACATCTGCCAAATTTCAAGTTATTAGGACCGCCAAAGTGGGTCAAAATTCACTTGCAAGAGACATGAAAATGATCATCAAAATCTGTTTTATGCGTATAAAACAAAAACGAATAGACTTTATCAAAATATTTTTTCACAATATAGTTGGCCTTGATAAACTCCACATTTGGTGTCATTTAACCGACCTCGTATCTCTTACCATTAAAAAGATACCCATGGTGAGCATGGTAAGTGGGACACACTGTATATCTAGGTACTAAAAAAAAAATCGTTTATTTTTTATAGAACTTTTTAATATTACACCGTACCGAAGTTGAACCGGCAGCATGATTTGTCAAGTAACAAAATAAATAGAATTAACTTTTAAACTATTAGAGATACGATAATGGAATTTCAGGTTGTTCTTATGGAGGATTGTTTAGTCATTGAAATAAAATAATCAACAAATTTTTTAACTATTTTTATCAGCTATTGTAAGCATTTGTTTATAAAACTTTTTGATTTTTTTTGCATTTTCTTTTCTTTTATGACTTATAACTTGTTAAATAATGAAAATGCAGCTGTAAACCCCGATACAACTTTGTTCAGTTGAAATATCTACATCACATCTGTATCTCATATATTTTAAATTATATACGTGTTTTAGTTGATATTTATCTAACTCGTTTTTCGTTAGGTATGAATTTTTATATCTTAATATGTAAAATCAGGGACAGTAAACCGGAAACTCCAATGATGGGACAACTACCATTGTGTAGATTAGAACTGACATCAAGACCTTTCCTCAGAACACGAGCAATACACATAGAAATTGCACAAGATTTATCAACAGATGGGTTCTTGAATGTATATCGTCAATTTGGATGTAGACGAGGATTTCCACTGAAAATATTTTCCGATAATGGGAGTAACTTCAAATGAGCTGAACGAGAACTCAGAAAAAAACTGAATGAGCTAGGCCAAGATGAAATCACCAGGAAATGCACTTTGAGGAACACATTATGTCATTTTTGTCCACCTCTGTCGCCCAATATGGGGGGAGCTTGGGAAAGGCTGATCCAGTCAATTAAGAAGAGCTTGAGACAGATTTTGACTCAGAATTTTCCTCCAGAATACACGCTGAGAACTTTGTTAGTTGAAGTGGAAAACATAATTGATAGTAGACCATTGACACACGTTTCACTCGACCATAAAGATGCGGAGGCTTTTACACCCAATAAACTATCAATAGTACCTGACTACTTGGCAAATATTCCAGTGCACACTGATGAGACAGATCTATGTTTATTGTTTAAGTGGAAAGCTGCTCAGAGACTAGCTGATCTGTTTGGTGAGAAGAGAAAAGAAATTTGAATGTAGGCAATGGAGTGCTAGTTGCTGATCCAGCTAGTCCACAAAACTCTTGGCCTCGTGGAAAAGTTGATGCAGTTTATCCTGGTAAATATAGGATCGACAGAGTGGTTGATGTGAAGACTTCACAGGGAATACTTCGTCGTCCTGTGAGCAAGATCTGCCTATTAAATGTAGAAAAAAAAAGTTATAATTGAGTTAGAAGAACTTCAGTTACGGGGAGGAGAATGTCAAGACTTCAGTTGTATTTATTTTATTTTCAGTTAATCCCTTTGTATATTTATATATTCTGGCGTTTATAGTTGTTACTTTTGTTAATAGTTTGCTATGGAAAAAGTATAAGTTTCCAAGATTGATTATTGTGAAACAAGTCAAAAAAGAAAATTTAGATTAATTTAGAATTACCAATATAGTTTTCCTAATTTCGGTTCTTCCTGGCGGATAACAGTATAATTTCAGGTAATATCTATTACACTGTATATGACGGCTGCTTAAATTTCAGCTGGTGATGAATGATCGGTTGATTTCTTTGAATAATTGGAAGATTGGATAGATCATACAGTTTTTGTGCTTGAATCATTTTTTTTTGATTTTTAGAATTTTGCAAGGTTTGTACCTACTCCTAATAAATTCCATTTGATTCAATATAATTCAGTAGGTAGTTTGTAATTATTATACAGGGTGAGTCAGAATAAGACCGACAACAGATTCCTCACCTCATTTCGAAGTGAAAAGTTCGTATCAAGATATGTCAGGGTACAAAAGTACAAAAAAAAATTAGATTGAATTTTTTTACTCCAAAATTCCTGAAGAAAAAATTATCAAACTTGGTACACTAATCAAGATTTCTCAACGTGATAATTTGAAGTTATAATTTTTAATTTTCGTAAACCAGTGGCGTAGTTACGTTGGTATGTGGAAATATTTCCCTTCATATTTTCTTTGAACAAGTGAATGGACAAGTGAGCGTTTGACATCAGTTAGGATTATCGATACTCAACTAAAAAGTCATTACATTCCATGTACCTAAAAGTAAAGGTTTCTGAGAAAATTGAGAAAAACTGAAGATATGTTCTGGAGTAACAAAATAATTTCCTCTGTAAAATAAACTCATAACACTAATTTCTCACAACATATTGGAATATTTGTAAACCTGCCGAACATTTTTTAATGTTGGGAGAATCGGAAACATAGTACGGGTGAGTCAGAGTGAGACCTACCTCAGTGATTACACGATATCAATTTCATCAAATAATATGATGAATGAATGACTCACCTGTACTATGTTTCCGATTCTTTCAACATTGAAAAATGTTCAGGAGGTTGACAAATATTCCGATATGTTGTAAGAACTTAGAATTATGCGATTTTTGCACATGAAATTATTTTGCTACTCAGGACATATCTTCAGTTTTTCTCAATTTTCTCAGAAACCTTTACTTTTAGGTACATGGACTGTAATGACTTTTGAGTTGAGTATCGATGAGCCTAACTGATGTCAAACGCTCATTTCTATTCACCTATCCAAAGAAAAGATGAAGGAAAATATGACCATATACTGTCGTATCTACGCCACTGGTTTACGAAATCTAAATATTATAACTTCCAATTATCACGTTGATAAACCTTGATTAGTGTACCGAGTTTGGTATTTTTTTCTTCAGGAATTTTGGAGAAAAAAAATATATCCATTTTTTTTCGTACTTTCGACACCCTGTATCTCAGAGGGGATGCATTTTAGGATATACCTTGATAGGAACTTTTCACCTCGAAATGAAGTGAGGAATCTGTATGCGGAGTTTGTCGGTCTTATTCTGATTATCTCTGTATAATTGATAATTGATAACATTAATAGGATTTGTATTCAATGTACCTTTTTCTACTGTGTTGTACTTTCTAGTTTAGATATAAATTAATATCCTCATGAATTTTATTTAATATACACTTTATGTGTGGATACGATCAGTAGGTTGTTTTTGGAAATAAATAATAATATTGATAATAATAGGCTTATTATTTACTCATATATAATGAATCCTTATCAACTGAAGTATTCAATGCATTGAATAATTTTTCATCAGAGCAAATATGTACCTACCTACCAGAGGAAAGCAAGATGCATCAATTATATCCCAAGAAAATGAAAATATTGTAAATGTCCAATATATTTCGAAATGTTTGGGGCACTTTGTTAGTCCCGTAAAAAACATCAATAAAATCTAGATCAAATTTATCAGAAGATTCAAAACAGTGAATTATTTTGGAAGTAGCTCACACTATAATTTCAAAAATATTTGACAGCTTTACTTAATATACTGAGAGCACTTTATACTCCTGAAAATAAATCATAGGATCCAATATAACTTTATCTTGTGTAATTCAGAACATTTTCTTGATGCAATTCATGTTCACTTCAGGATTGCGATGTTTGTTTCAATTTTACTGTAATTTTCCTACATTTTGAAGTTCTCTGTATAATCAATATCAATAGCCTTCATTGCATTAATTAATATGCATAGGTCGAATGAATACCGCTAATTCAAATAATAAACACAATTCATTAATTCAATGTACACCAATGATTGAATCAACGAACGTGATTCATTGCTTTCAGAAAACTCCATTACAGTAACGAACGATATTCATGAGTTCAATGATCATCATTCACTGAATTGATGTAAAATATCCCTGGTCGCAATAATCGATATCATCATATCAATAACAAATCGTTAATTCCAAGAAAGAAAAATAATAATCAAATGATGCAAAGGAATTATCAAACGAATTATTGCTTTTCATTATTGAAAGTCTTATTGGGGTTCTTTTTTTTATCAAAAAATCTATACATTGGTAAATGAATAATACATTTTTATTCTCATGATCGAATCTGAAATATATTTCAAAACTATTCAATGCATTGCAAAAGGGTCCAGGGCCGTTCCAACCATATGTACAGGTCATGCGGCGCACGACGGCGCCGTCACGAAAAAGGCGCCGAAGATATTTTTTTTATTTTTACCAATGTCTGAAAAATCAGTAATAATTTTAAAATGAATACTTTATAAAATGTATTATTATTATTTCTTGAAATCTGTGGAAATAATTGCCAAATTCAATCCTATAATGGCTAAGAGGGTACAAATGCAAAGTAACAAAATTTATCATTATCTTGGCATCCTCATTCAAAATGAAATATTTGAAATACTTAATAGGCAATAATTTAAGAGAAAATATTTTACAGTCACTAGTTGAAACTTAATTTGACTTTCTGTTATATCTGTCTTGCCTTCACGGTATTAATTCTTGAGTGGATTCGTTTTGATTTCGAGAGCTCCATAAATCCTTTCTGATGAGTGCGTGAGCACAAAACAGCTGTCAAAGGTTGGAACTCTCGGAATTAAAACGAAATATACTCTATTTTCACTATATATATTTTATATATGAATAAAAATTCAAAATATTTTTCTATTATTCTTGATTGCACTCAAGAACAAATTTCTGTCTGTATCAGGTCTGTAAATTTAGAATCAACATCAGGGGAAATTGTTGTTGAGAAACGTTTCTTACATTTTGCTCCAATAAAGACACAATAGCTGAGGGCTTACAAAAATGTCTACTTAAAGCTTTAGAAAAACATAATTTAAATTTATATGATGTGAGAGGACAGGGATACGACAATGGTGCCAACATGCGAGGCAAGCATGCCGGATTACAAAAAAAGAATCTAGATTTAAATCCAAGATCATTTTTCGTACCTTGTTGTGACCACAGTTTAAACTTGGTTGTAAATGATGCAGTTGGGGGAAACAACTCAAGCTGGCAATTTTTTTCTACAGTTCAAGAACATAACAATTTTTTTGGCGTCAACTAATCGTTGGACCATTTTGAAAGAACATATTTTCAATTTAACTTTAAAACCACTTTCTGAAACTAGATGGTCGAGCAGAATTATTGATGCCATCACTCCTTTGAGGTATCAGCTTGGGGAAGTCTATGATGTATAGTATAACAATACAAAGCATATGACTAAATCTTTAACAAATGAATTAGAAAGTTACCGGTTTATCTGAATATTAATATTGTGTCAATACTGTTAATATTACAAACCAAAGATTTTAATATCTCAGAAGCATGTAACCAAATGAATAATTTGCTAAAGCTTTTCAATGGTTAACGCAGTGTTAAAGGATTTGGAGATGTGTTAGTTGATGCTTCTGAACTTGCGAAATCTTTAGATGTAAAGCCAACCCTAGAATCTGAAAATGTGTTTAGACCAAGGCGTGGTAAAAACCAATTTATTTACTAGAATGACGAACCAATTACAGATGGAGATCGGGTTTTTGAAATAAACAAATTTTTTAGTACATTTGATATTGTTATAAGATCAATTAGTGAAATGTTCGACTTATTTTCGTCCCATTCCGACCATTTTCAATTTATATGGGATATTTTCAGATTTACCAGAAAAGGAACAACTAAATTGTTGTTCACAGCTTGAAGAAGTTTTAACAGACAAAAATCGTAATAAGCGTCACATAAATGGAACAGAATTGTTCCACTAGTTGCAATTTAAAAAAAATCTTAGACTACAAACACCGACACAAATGTTATAAAAATTATTATAAAATTGATTCAACTCATTCTGTTCCAAACGAAAGCGTAGCTTTGCGAATTTTGTTGACAATGCCTGCATCGGTTGCTTCAGCGGAGAGAACTTTCTCAAAGTTATAGTTAATCAAAAACTACTTAAAATCGTCAATGGGCCAACAGCGGCTCGATAATTTGGCAATCATATCGATTGAAAGTTAGTTGGACAATATAAATGTGACTGATCTTATTTCTGAATTTTCCAGAAAGAAAGCGCGTGAAGCTACTTTTATTTAGTGGTTATTTAGGTTATTTAGATTAGGTAACTATTTCTTGTTTAAGAAATGTTTATATTTTGTTTGGTGATAAAATGTTTATTTTTGCTTCACAGTTGTATTATTTAATAATTAACGTCTAGCGATCATGTCGAATGTACATAATATAAAATCGTATAGAATTTCAGAAATGTATGCACTAAAAAAAAGCGCTGTGATCACATTTTCACGACGGCGCTCGACCAGGTTGGAACGGCCCTGCTTCAGCCACACACATAACGTTAATTCTTTTGAAATTTTAAACTGAAGAACTTAGATACATATTCCGTTTCTTATAACAAATTCTACCATCAGGTCATATAACTTTGTCCATCGTTGCTAGTGAGTTTTGATACTGGTGGGAAATTGCAGGTTCAATTGTAGGAGTTTGTTGATGACATTATTAATTCCTAGAATGTTTTTACATTTAAAAAATAGGTGATTCAAATCAGGTCCCCATCTTTACAAATGATACCTATCATCACATGATTTTATTTATCGAATTGAATTCTAATAAGTGAAAAATGTTGGTGACTTCGTCTAAATAAAACTAGCAGTTCTATTCATTGGTGAAGCAAAGAAAGAAAATATCAAATCCCAAAAATAAATTTTGTCACTGAAGAATATAGAATTTAAGGAAGTTAAATGATAACTGCATTTGAACTAATGGATTTTTTCAGTCACATCCAGCTGTATTATTAAAAATAGCTTGGAAATAATAGGTGATTTTGAATTGAGGTCGAAGCAGTTTCAAAGACAATCCCTCTTGACGATTAATGCCGATCCCTTTTCCGGTTTTTCATGGTCCGGCTAACTTTACTGTAGGTACCTACCAGTCTATCATATTGCGTCATTGTGCATCCAATACATTCTTTCATGTTATTTGGCGGTAATATACAGTGTGTCTCACTTCTCGTGGAAACACCCCCGTATCTTCCTTAATAATTGGGTAGAATGAAACTGTCAGGACTGATGGAAATGCTCCAAATGCACCTACCACGTGAATGGGGTCGGCTTAAGTGATATACACTACCCGCCACATGCGATGGAACAAACCATTTTTACGGTAAAACGTACTAGGGAGCAAAATAGGCTCAAAATTGTTTCAGATTCATGATAAGGACTACCAACTTACTACAGATACACTTTTTGCCTGAAAAAAATTCAGTCCTGTATCTGCCGTAATAATTGAGTTAGAATGATGAAACTCCCAGGACTGATGGAAATGCTAAAAATACAACTACTACCTGAATGAGGTTGGCCTAAGTGATATACACTGCCCGCCACTCGCGATGGAACAAAACATTCTAGGGAGCAAAATAGGCTCAAAATTCTTTCAGATTCATGATCAGGACTACTACAGATACACTTTTTGACTGAAAACATTTCAGTCCTGAAAAATCCGAATTTGTTTCACTTCTCTTGGAAACACCCCTGTATCTGCCGTAATAAAATAGGTAGAATGATGAAACTCCCAGGACTGATGGAAATGCCGAAAATAAACCTACTACCTGAATGGGGTTGGCCTAAGTGATATACGCTGCCCGCCACTCGCGATGGAAAAACCCATTTTTATGAGGTAAAACATAGTAGGTAGCAGGCAAATTAGGCTCAAAATTCCTTCAGATTTGGGATAAGGACTACCAACTTACTACAGATAAACTTTTTCCCTGAAAAAATTTCAGTCCTGAAAAATCCGAATTTGTCTCACTTCTCATAGAAACACCTCCAGGGCCGTCGAGTGCTGAGAAGGGCCCCGGGACACTTAAGCTTGTTTAACCAAAAACACGCAAAAATAAAATGAGCCGAGAAAGAATATATCGACGAAAGCTATTTACTGAAAAATTAAGTAAGACAAATAATAGAAGCTGTATGTCTCATATTGAAAAAACTGTCTGTTTCAGGTGTGCCTTTCGAGCTTTCTGATCAGCAAAGTAGGATATCACTTCATCAAAATTCAGTTGTCTTGCTGAAGATGGTTCTAACGCTTACATCTCTAAACTCGTAAGGCGATCCTGACACATTGTAGATCGTAGTACATTTTTTATGCGCGCAAGGACACTGAATGATCGTTCACCTTCGGCCACCCTAACTGGAATGGTACAGTAAATTCTGAGAGCTATGACAAAATTCGGAAATGACACTCCAATTTCAAAGTTCTACAAGCTTATTCAATAAGTTTAGTGGTGGCAGATAATCATGACCTAGGTTTACATTATGAATTGCTTTTAGGGGGACAATTTCTTCCACCAAGTCTTGAGTCACATCCGCGTTGTAGTAATTGCAGAAACTTCTTGTTTTTAGGCCAATTTCGTGTTGTCATGTTTCCAATCAAGCTGTCAAGAAGGACGCAAAAAACAGTTTGCTTAAATTGAGTTTCTTGATCCGTTTCAGCTATTTTATCTCGAGACTCATCAAAGAACCGTTTTCTTGTTTGTCTCCTCTTGTCAGGAAAAGTTACTGGTATATTAAGATTTCTTGCAACTGCTTTGCATTCTTCTAGAATACCGTTCCAGCTATCTCGTAAATTCTGTAAGTGGAGAATTAAATTTCTCACATTTTCTACTTCAATATCCACCGTTGCCTCTCTGGCTTGTAAAATGGTGTTACGGTAATTGATACTTGTTAAAGCCTTAAGCCAAATAGATGCCATAATGATGCATTCAGAAGAATTGATACATGTTTGAATACCTTTTGAGTCAGATTTTATCCCTGCCGAAAGTTTCAATGTTTTCAAATCGCTAATGGCTTATCTCAAACCAGGTATATGTCCAGCAAAAGGCTTAACAGCATCTTAACGGGCTGACCAACGAGTCTGCGAAATGCTATGCAATAAACAACCAATATTTTTCTTGAGAATTTCCCACCTCTGTGGGCTAGAGCTGAATATGTTATGAACCTTCTGAATTATTCCGAAGAAAGTGATTGCTTCTGCACAACATTCAGCTGCATGTACTCCACAAAGATTTGGAGCATGACAAGCACAAGGTGAAAATATTGCGAGTGGATTTCATATGACAATGTGACTCTGGGCACCCTTGTATTTGCCGCTCATGTTACTTCCGTTGTCATAACCTGCGCTCCACATTCTGAGAGAGGAATATCATGTTTTTCTATAGTGACAGAAATTGATGAAGCTATGTCTTCACCAGTTTTCTTCTTGCAATCGACAAACTCCAGAAATCGAAATTTTGAAAGTTGTTATGACCATATTCGATCCCATCGGATTTCTGGCCCCTTTGGTTGTCCAAGGAAGAATATTGATGCAAGAGTGTTGGAGCAAAAAAATTGATTGGGATGAAAGAGTTAATAAAGAAATTGCCGAAAAATGGAAAAATTGGTGTAAGATGTTGAAAATTATCGAAAATTTCGCAATTCCTAGATCCTATTTCAAAGTTCCACCGGTAGAGGTAGATTTGCATATTTTTTCGGATGCATTTTCTAAAGTATATTCCGCAGTTGCTTATTTCGTTTCGAATCAAGAAGGTAACATTGAGACATCTATGGTTAGCTCGAAGAGTAAACTTGGTCCACTAATCAAAATAACCTCAATTCCAAGAATGGAATTACAAGGAGCACTGATAGCCTCTAGACTCGAAACATCTATACAGAGAGAATCACATTTCAAAATTGGAAAAGTAGCCTGGTGGACAGATTCAGAAATAGTTTTGAAATGGCTTAACACAAGCACAAGAAGACTCAAAACATATGAAGCACATAGAGTTCAGGAGATCAAAGAACTTACAGGCACATCAAATTGGAGGTGGATTCCTTCCGAATTAAATCCACCAGATTTTGCAACAAAATTAACGAAAATCGATTTAATAATGAATGAATTATGGTTACAAGGACCTAATTTTCTATAACAATCAGAAGATCACTGGCCAAGAAACAAACTCGTATGTAAAATTCGTGAAAACGAAGAAATTTTTGTTCTTCTAAAGGAAGCTCTTACTCCTTTGCCAGATCCCCATCGATTCTCCAAATGGTTGAAATTAATCAGAAGTACTGCTTGGATCATAAGATTTTATAACAATCTGAAAAAAAGTGGGAATCAGTTTAGACAAAATGTGGATATTTACCCGAAATTTGTGCAGAGAAATACCATGAAAGAATTTGAACTAAACGTGGAAGAATTGGAAAACGCTGAAATACCCTGGTGGAAGAATATTCAGGCTCGGCATTTCGAAACAGAAATTAGTTCTTTGATGAAAGAAGAATATCCAAACAAACACTCCAAATTATATAGGTTTGTCACCCTTCTTAGACACTTGTGGTATTCTGAGAATGAATAATAGAATCCAGTATGCAGATGTAGCTTACGATACAAAATTTCCCATTATTTTACCATCAGAAAAAGATGAAATTGTGGTTGGTATGTTGATACAGCATTATCACGAAGAAATGAAACTGTGATAAATAATTTGAGGGGAAAATTTTGGATAATTAATATGAGACAATCTGTGAAAACAATAACGAGACGTTGCCAGTTCTGTAAGATCAAGAATGCAAAGGCACCCCAACCTGAAATGTCACCATTACCACCATCCAGATTGAAACCATATTCAAGACCATTCAGTTTTTGCGGTATAGATTATTTTGGACCGTTATTAGTGAAAGTGAAAAGGAGCGTTCTGAAGAGATACGGTGTTTTGCTCACTTGTTTCAATACCAGAGCCATACACATCGAGTTAGCTACTTCATTGAACACCGATTCTGCTCTAATGGCTGTAGCGCGACAAAAGACTCTGTCTTTTGTTTTGTTAGCTCTTGAACTGAGATATTCAGTAAATTGTATTGGAACGGTACTCTATCTGTACCACCATCTATCATATCATATATATATAACTATTATAAAGTAGATCTGATTCAAGATGCCTAGATTCAAGGCTAGGCAACCAATCTGTTCATCGCGTCATTGTAGGGTTGCATACACCACAGGCTGCCGGACCGGCGGTTTCTACGGTATCTCACTTAAACTTTTTGCGGCATTCTGCTACTGTTTTTTGTCTTTTGCAAGAAATGAAAGAATTTCTCGAGTTACTGAAAAGAATATATTTAGCGTGAAAACTTTGAGCATAGAACAACGTTAGAAATATTCACTTGCTAAGTTTGAACCATTGGGTTATTTCAATTGGAGAAATCCTCTGGATTGTCGTCTGGTCATATTTCTATTTAGTTTATGCGCCTTTTGTATCATTTCTTATTCTGGTCATATTTCAGCAAACTGATAATTTACTCTGAAGCTCCTGTTGTCTCATTAAACTCTGCATATCCACTGAATTCCTGAGCTTTATTCTGTCCTACTGGTTACCTACTGAATTTGGCCAGAACCCCCTTAACCGAGCCCTGAGAAAGTGTACCTGTGCATGGCTATATATAGGATGATGGGAAGAAGGGGACAACCTTTGGAGTTATGGTCTGATAATGGAACGAATTTTGTTGGTGCTGAGAATGAAATGAAGAACAATCTTTCAGGCATGGACCAAGGGAAACTTATTGCGGACTTATCAAAATACAAGATTAGGTGGAATTTCAATAAACCAGCAGCTCCATTCATGGGCGGCGTATGGGAGAGAATGATCAAGTCTGTGAAAAAAGTATTGTACATCACCCTAAAAGAACAACATCCAACAGAAGAACTATTGTTGACTTTACTCATTGAAGCAGAGAGCATAGTAAACTGCAGACCCATCAGTTATGTTTCATGTGACTAATATGAAGTAGAAGCTCTCACGCCAATGCATTTCTTTATCGGTAGCGGAAACATGACTTATATTTCTGGAGTTTTTAAATCTGGAGACATGTATGGACGAAGACAATGGAGAATCGCACAGGTTATGGAAGAACGATTTTGGCAACGTTGGTCTAAAGAATATATACCACTGCTTAGAAAACGCACGAAATGGTTTGAAAAAGAACAAAAACAATTACAAATAGATGACGTAGTTGCACTTGTAGACAGGAATTATAAAAACAACTGGATTCTCGGAAGAGTTGTTCAAGTTTATCCCGGCAGAGATAAACAATTTAGATCTGCTGAAATTAAAACAAAAAATGGTACCCTTGTTCGATCTGTCAATAGTTTGCTCAAGTTGAAGGTTGGAGGATGTTAGAGAATATGTTTACATTCAGTTATGGTTGAAATTACTTCAACCTTTTGTATCCGAATTATTGGATTTTGAGAAGAGTTGTCAATGAAAAATAAGTTGTCAAAAAGTGTTGTCAGATTTTGTAAAAAGAATTTGAATAAAAAAGGTTTGAACACTTCTTAAAAGTTAAAAAATTTGTTTCAATTCCTAAAGTTGAATATCCAGGAATTGTCACAGGTGAAATCAATGACATGTTACGGTTAGACTTCGTCATTTACATTAATAGCTGTGGTCAACACAGAGTCACATTCTAAGGACAATTTTTACTGCCGCTTATTTTGCGGCAGTTATCTGCTTATATACATTGTAAATGAGCAGATAATACAGAAACTCAACTTTGTCGAATTTTGGGTTGATCAGCAACTATTTTCCGCGAAACAAGCTGCAATAAAAATTGTGCATAGAATGTGACCGCAGTTCGAAATGTAAATATCTGAGTCTATCCTTAATATGTCATTGGGTGAAATAAATAAATACTTAACATCGCCAATGTCGTGGTCATATGGCTTTTTCTATTCAGATGTTATACCTGTTTGGTTTTTCTTTAAAGTTTCGCCTTCTTTTGAGGAAGTACTTGCCTCTTTCGGTTTCTCCACAAGTAACTTATTTGTTACCAATACCGAGTGTTTTAGATAATTTGGCGCAAAAGAAGATAATAATAGAATAAAACTTAAGGTGCATGTCATGCCCAAAAAAAAAAGGTTTGTTTCGCTTTTGAATATGATGGTATTAAATAATAATGAGAAAATAATATTCTACAACTTATGTATGTTCAGAATTCATGAAATATACTTTTATTTTCAATTAGAAACTTTATGACTCACCTCGGTATATATTGAATCAATCCAATCTATATCTAGGAGTTCGGGAGTTTACGGCGATTCATCGGTTTAAAATAAATCAGCGCCAATCAGTCAGTTCAGTAAAAAGACTCGTAAATATTACAATCAGTATTCGGTACATTTTTAGCATTTTCAAGAGAAACATGCAGTTTCTATAGTTAGGTAATGTTGCCTTACTTAGTATCAAACATTGTGTCGGTGGTGACTATTTGTTCAAATTCAAACTCCATAGGCCATAGAAGACCGAAGAAAGAAGAACCGGCAAGAGAGCTCTTGAGAAGAGGCATACCCACGCCGTTAGGAGTTTTTCACCTTACTCAAAGCCGGTACAATTCCTGTAAGTCTTATTCGTTTATATAAATGAAGAGGGTTTTTTTGTATAAAGTGTATAATTTCTTCAATATGCAAAGTGCTTTCGACTTTCATCATCTTCAGTGCTTCCTGAAAGTAAATAGTCTGATTGTGAGGGATTCTTGAAATTGAATTTAATACATTTGTAGGTTATGAAATTTGGAAAAAGGTTTTGAAGTTCGATGAGTACTTACAAGTCAGGTAACAGGAAGATTTTTTTCCTGAAATTGGACTTTTCTTACATTTACACTTCTTACTTGATTCCAGCAAAAACAGTGGCTGCTTCTTGTCGAGCTTATTATAAAACTTCCTACCAATTTACGGAACATAAATTTGAAACCAGCTTTTGAATGATTCAGTTTTTATCCAGTACTTGAATCAACATTATCAACAAGTGATCAGTAATAGTTTACAGTAGTAGTTCAGAAGTTCCGGTGAAATTTTTGTTCATACTTTTCGATTCCGTGTCAGGTGATAGACCAAGCTGTTGATAAAAATAAGAGGCTCTTTTCACACAAAATGAAAGACGCAAACGACCTATACTACTTTTTATAAGATAGTTCGTAAATGAAAACCCTGGTTTTCGCCCCAGCAAAATCGCCTCGTGGAATTTTTTAAACAAGAAATAGTGAAAAAAATTACAACTTTTTTGTTTTTTTGGAAATATCTCAAAAATTATCCAAGGAATCGTTTTACAGTCGATGAAACTTTAGTAGAAATTTAAAAAACCTACAGAATGTTTTTTATACACCCAGATTGGTGCATTTTTCACTGAGAAAATCCGGGAAAACCTCGAAAAAGAGAGTATTTTTCAAAAATTCATAATTTTTATAGCTCTGAAGGTGGACAAACAATACTGCGAAAACTGTTAGATAATAACATGTGGTTCAACTGCGCGCAAAATGGTTTCTGTCCGATATGTAGTTTTTGCACAATCGCGTTATAAACAATTCAAAGGCAAATCATTCTAAATGCGCTGATTTAAGAGAAATCATTCTATTCAAATTCTGTAAACGGTGTATGGAAGTAGAATTTTCACCTGAGAGGTGGGAAATGCGTTGAAATTGTCACTGGAAGTCACTCTTAATGCTCAAAGTGCACCCGAAGACGCTAGTATTAACTTCAGTTCGACTTTGGGTGACTTCGGACGACTTCGGATGCACTTTGAAGCGTTTTAATCAACATTCAGTGACATTTTCAACACATTTCCCACCTCTCAGGTGAAAATCCAAAATATACAGATTGTAGATAGTGATTTCTACTTCCAGATGCCGTTCACAGAATTTGAATACGACGATTTCCCTTGAATCGGCCCATCTTGCAAGATGTGTCCTTAAATTGTTCATTACAAGATTGTGAAAAACTACACATCGGACAGAAAACATATTGCGTAAAGTTGAACCACATATCATTGTGTATCAGTTTCCACAATATTGTTTGTCCAGATTCAGATTTATAAAAATAAAAAAGAATGTTCTCTTTTTCGAGGTTTTCTCGGATTTTCTCAGTGGAAAATGCACCGATCCGGTCTTATGAGAATTGAATTTGTAGGTTTTATAAATCTCTACAAATGTTCCATTGACTGTAAAACGATTCCTTGAATATTCTCTAAGATATTTCCAAAAAATTTAAAAAAATTTTTCACTATTTCTTGTTTAAAAAATTCCACGAAGCAATTTTTTTGGGGCGAAAACTGGGGTTTTCATTAACGAACAATTTTATAAAAATTAGTATAAGCCATTTGCGTCTTTTATTTTGTGGGAAAAAAACCTCTATGGCTTGGTCTATAACCCGATTTCATTGTTTACATTGCCAGTTAGTTGTACTCATATTTCCGTAGCCGGTATTTTGTGTGCACATAAATTCCACCGAATGTATTTCATAGAATTCCCAAATATTGCCATCCATTCATGTACTCTTTCCGTATATTTCATTTAGCGTCATCACGGTGGGCCGGAGACATTATAAACTTTCTATAACCGAGTCCAGCACTTCAGGCAACATAATCTATTCCGCAGTTTCAGTTGATATTTACCGTTTACCAGCTCATATGTCTGATTCACGGATTCACAACATTACCAGAATTACCAATTGGACGAGAATTAACTCGAAAAATATTTAAAAAATATGGTAGGTACGCCATACCATACCTACATCAGCGCATTAACGAAAATGATTATAAGAGTCCCATATTGCAATTGGCTACTTGTGAATCACATAAGAAACCCTAATATTACGAGAAACATTCTATTTTCCGATGAATTAAGATTTACGAATCTTGGAATGTTTAATACAAATACCAGAAACTGGGCTACTGAAAACCCCAGGCTCATAAGAAAAGTAAACTTCAAACGCTTTTGGTTCAACGTATGGATTTGTCTGATTGGACCTCGAATTATTGGGCTAATAAGATTCGATAGTATTTCGATGGGCAACGGCTATTTGCGATTTTTACAGAACGAAATAGCAGGTTTCATAGAGAATTTACCTCTCGATGTCTACCAAAACATGTACTTCCAGTGGAATGGTGCACCTTCTCATATTTCCCGAGTATTGACCAGTTACCTAGATGAACAATTCCAAAATCGATGGATTGGCATGAATGGTCCCTCAAATTGACCTCCGAAATCACCCGACCTCATAGCACTTCATTTTTTTCATATGGAGTTACCTGAGGACCCAGATTTACTTCTCTAGAGCAGCAATTGCGAATAATCCTCATGCTCAAATAAATGGGGTTATGGAAGCAAAAGTGAGACGTGCAATTTTGTGCAGAGATCATAATGGGGAACATTTTGAACAATATTTGTAATGAATTGTTTCTCTTTCATTTTGATTTTTCATCATTGGTAAGTGACTAGCACCAACACAGTTAATTCTTTACCCTGTTTTTATGGTTAGACATTAGGTTTCTTCAATTTCAAAAATTAAAATACATTTACATATAGAGATAATTTTTTTTCTTCTGAAAATTCTTAATCACGATTATCATACGAGTAATGGGATAATTAATTCATTTCTCGAAACGACAATAGCTATTTATGTACCAGGTGCGTTATATAGATCCTGACGCCCGGAGGGTAACACTCGCCCGAGGGCCTTTGGCACGAGGGATGAATGTTGCCCGATGGGCGTTAGTAAAGCTCGTGGTGCATACAAGATTTAATTTTTCACGGAAAAATTATCTTAAACGACGTTGTCATAAATTTCTTCTTATAGCATTTACTGCGTTCTGGTCGGCAACTGAGCACAAGTGAGCTTTTATGCAATTGCCATGGAAACATTGAAGAGTTTGCTAAGGGTTGTTTATTCAATAAAATGACGCTGCATTTTTGTAAGAATTGACAAGCTTGTTAGTGGAGGAAACTAAAAATGTTTGTGTTCATAATAATTACGGAGATCCCACAGAATGTGATGCTCAAAGCTGAAAAAGCGTTAAGAAATTTACTGTGAAATCCAAATACTTATACGAGAAGGAGTATGCCCATTTTTTGAAATGGAAAGATGAAAACAGAGTGAATACCGCGAATGAAACTGTCTTAATGGCACACTTCCAGGAACTGGTGAGTTCATCTCATGAAAAATATTAATATTTTTTATTTATTTCAGATTATTTCAGTCTGGAAAATATAGTGCAAGTAGTCTGTATATGGACCAAATACTCACAGCTGATATCAACATTGATTGTTGAAGAAAACATTAATATATCAGCATTCAGTCAACTGATGGCCTTTCTGAAAGTTAAATCAAAAGGATACATTCCTAAAAAATCAAAGGTGTTGGAAGGTGGACAAGTATTACTTTTCATAAGAAAAGCTCCAGATGATACTTTTCTGCTACATAAAGTTGTTCTGGTAATGGGCGTATTTGGAGGCTTAAGACGTGATGAAATGGTCAAGATGACAATTGATGACATTGAAGACAGAGCAGCCATTTTACTGATCAAGGTACCAGAAACCAAGACCTGCACCTCAAAATGTTTCACCATTGTTGAAGAAAGGAGCCTTGAACTTAGTTAAAAAGTACATTGCATTTCGACCAAAAGGATGTAAACAACGTAGGTTTTTTTTAACCTACAGAAATAATAAATGCAATGAGTTACCTGTAGGTGAAAATACTATAGGAAGTGTTCCTTCTATCATAGCGAAATACCTTAATTTGGAAATCCCGAAAGGTTACACCGGACATTGTCTACGCCGAACGTCGGCAACGCTTCTTGTTCAAGGAGGTGCTTCCTTTGAAACACTAAAATTACACGGAAAATGGAAGAGTAGTACGGTAGCGGAGAGCTATATTGAAGAAAGTATCTCCTCAAAGAACAAAATTGCTACAATGATAGTCCATTCCGTTTCCAAAAAAGAAAATGTTAACGTTCCGAACGAAACCGAATGCACATTGAGGTCAACTCACAGAACTTAAAACTTGGTACTAATTTTTCAAGAACGTTTGAAAATTTCTATTTGAGAGAAAATAATTAGTCCCATTTTACATACAGTTATAAATAAAACTTTTCTGAGAAATTGATTTATTGACCTACAGAAAAAACATTTAGCGGGCGTTATAATGCCCTCCATAACGCCCCGGGCGTTATGGGTCTCTTAATAGCAACCGTTGCCAAAGTATTATAAAACAGTAATGGACAAGTAAAAAATATAATATGAAAAGCTCGTGCGTTTCGAATAATATTTTGCATTATCGCATTGGAATGTTTTTCAGCAACTTGCATTCATCTAGAAGCCAATATTCACAGCAAACTCGCTTTTTTGATAAAATATGTTTTTTGTTTAGCTTTCGTATGTTCAAAGCTGCCTTCGTTAAACGATATACAAGTTTGAGAACACTTATTATATAACTGTTTCCCGGTTTCTTTCGACATTCACCAAAACTTTTTATACCAGTAATTAGATGATCCATAATTTTTCAACATAACGAAATGAGAAGAAATGGTAGTTGTGAGCATTTCTTTATGGGCTCGTCCCTTCTAGTCTCTTACTTCCCTTTTTTATTTTTGGCGAATACGCATTTGCAAATTAAATTTCTAATTTTGGTTGAGATAGTGAATATACTCATATTTCTTGTTAATGATAGAATTTCTGGAAGAGTTGGATGGAGAAGGTGAAATGAAGAATGAAATATTTGATACTTTGGATCACAGCTTCTTGAATACTAGAAAAATGGTTTCATAAGATGTGTCAGAAATTCACCCTGTATAATAGTAATATGTACGTTTGCTGGCGAATCCCCACAACAGGTGGTTACAGAAGGGTTTCAAGTCCACAATATATATTTTTTTAAGATATGAAAAAATTTCATAGGGAACTTTTTGTAGAACTATGCTAGTTCAATAAAACTGTTCATGAACATTTTTACGATAACTCATTTCATTTTTGAGTTTTCGGTGTTTTTTTTTTTCTTAATTTTTCAACTTTTTTTCAATTACAATTTTTTTAGAGATAAGGAAAAACTAATAAAAATGTTACATACTGATCTTTCATCCCCATTATTACATCTCATAGATCTAGTTTTAATCAAAGGAAAACTCCCTAGACAATGGAAAGAATCCGTAATTAAGCCAATCTATAAATCGGATAAACAAAATTTACTTACAAACTACCGACCGATATCTATAATTGATAATTTTACTAAAGTTTTTGAATACTGCTTGAGAGAATATGAGAGAAATATTTCAATATTAACAATGTGTTAACTGAGAACCAATTGGGATTCCAAAAAGCTTAATTACTGAAAATGCTATCTTAAAGCTCCCACCATGCACCCCCTAAGGTTGAGGCCCGGAAGGATGAACTCCCCAGCACTCGTACGTACTCGAAAGCTTACTCCCCCCCTATCCACCACCACCGCTCGTTAAAGCGGTTCCTCATCCTGATGACTGGAGATCAGCAGAATAAAATCTGACCGTTTGATATGGAGCGCCCAGCCAATTCTCGGCTTGAAGCTCCCTTATATCTGACATGAGTTGACTTTTAAAACAATGACTTTACTTTACTGTGCATGGTGCCCCCTGAAACTGGCTGAAGGCCTGAAAAAAACTCTCGGCTGAGGGCCGAGTGCTGTGTACTGAGTTAACTGAAATTGAAATTACTACTTGGTCGGTTCTTCTTGGTATCTGAAACATAAAAGCATATTGATTAATCGTGATTTGTTGCGTTTTGAAGTAGACGTTGGCGGCGCCGAAGGTCTCGCCTCCGCCGTACTTCTTCAGGGGTGTCGTTGTCTCCTTGGTTTACTGGACGTCTGTATTTGTCTCTGTCGTATCTTAAAGCTGTCGGAACAGATTATACAAATATGCCAATCAATAGAGCATTTTTTCCTAACAAAAATACTAGTAGAAAACGAACTGTGCCATCACATGGAAGACAGCCCTTAGTTATATTCTGTTATGTTTTTGACTCGCAACTGTCGTTTATTAATTTGTTATAAACATTTAAATAACAAAAAAACGTTTTTATTTTTCATTGTTTTGCTTATAAAATGAAAACTGATAGAGCAATTTGGTTGCTTCAATGAAAAGAATTGTAGATAATTGAAATACAAACAAAACGGTATTTTTTAGGACCCTGTCGAATCATTAGTAACGGAGGAAAACCGAAAAAAACGGAAAATTTTACGATTTTTTTAAAAATTCGTAACTCCGACATTTTTCAGGAAATAGGGTTGGCCCTTCTTATGGAAGTATTGAATCATGTGTACTTTGTGTGTGCACAAAACAGGCTCTTACGGATCATTAGTTTTGACAAAATTGCAATTTGATTTTTTTTCTTGCAGCGTGCCTGGATGCTCTAGTGACAGTCCGATTTCAATTTCTAAAACATGACTGAAAACGGCCGAGCTGGTGGAAGCGGTCGAGTGGTAGGAGTTAGCGGGAGATGAGGGGAAACGTATTATCACGTAACCCGTTCATTAGAAGCATTGTTTAAATACAAGTAAGATAGTTAATCAATGCCTGTGGAAAAGGAATTGGACCTAAACGCGAGTGTCATCATGCGTGATTAGTTACAAACATGAATATTTGACGACGTTTTAAGCAGGTTTCTTCAAAAAACCCTGATTTTAATGCTGTCCTATTGTTTTAATCAAGTAACGACATGCCTTGAACGCCAGATCACTGAAGTTACGACATGACATGGATGCGAGATCACTGTCGCCATCTGTATGTCGCATCCATTTGAATCCAATATAAATCCCATAAGGTTGGCTAACTATCTTACTTCTATCATTGTTTAAATAGAAGATAGTTAGTCAATGCCTGTGGAAAAGGTATTGGACCCAAACGCGAGTGTCATCTAGCGTGATTAGTTACAAACATGAATATTTCACGTCATTTTGATGCAGGTTTCTTCAAAAAACCCTGATTTTAATGCGGTCCCATTGTTTCAATCAAGGTACGACATGACTTGTAGGCTAGATCACTGAAGTTACGACATGACTTGGATCCATTTGACACAATTTCATACAGAACTCTAACAGAAAAGTTATACCTATGACAATGGTATAAGAGGTCCAGCACTTGAGGTACTACGTAATTACATTCAAAATAGGATACAAACAGTCAACACCCAGAATGCTCTAAGCGATTCAGCGGTGGTTAGTAGGTGTACCGCAAGATACAATTCTTAGCCCATTGCTATTCCTAATTTACACAAATGACATGAGTTAGATTAAACACGTCCACGGTCGTATGATTTCCTACGCAAACGATGCTGCCATTGATTTCTCTCTGACTGCAGTCTTGAAACAAACTGTTTGTATTGTACTCTGTAGATATGTTTCCCATTATTTTTGTCTTTTTTTTGACTTTTTCCATACAGCATATCTCTCAAGGAAATAAAACATATTCTATTCTATTCTATTCTGTTGGTTAGAACCATACCAAATCATTGAAAATAATATTGCCAAGCTTCACAGATGGCTAAATAGAAACCTGCTGAGCTTGAATATCTAGAAAACGAAGTTCATAGCCTTCTCACTGGATCAAAGAGATGAACCATCAGGGAAAAGACTGAATATTTATAAAAATGATTGCCAAGGCTATGGAATGGTAACTGCACTTGTCCCAAAATAGAGAAAACAAACAAAATCAAATATTTACGAGTAGAAGTAATGTTAGATCAACATATCAGGTGGGACGAGTATATAAACTATGTCATCAATAGATTAAGAAAACTCATTCATAAATTTTATATACCTAGGTATATTTATATTTTGCAGAACCAAATTGGGATATTTGATTAAAAAAATCCAGACATAAAAGATATACCACCAATCAAACTTTGTACATTCCAAGTGTTATCATTATAGACTCTGAATGAGGCTAGGTTGTTCCGTCTGTCAAACGAAGGCAAAGTTTTGGTGCTTACCTGGATTTCTCCTTCCTTCCTCGAAGTGGACATTATTCTATTCAATCAGGTGGTTCCTGCTATGACATTTTGACTTTGCGGAAATGCGCTGTTGACAAGTTATAGATGCGGGAAATCATTCAGAAAAGCTTTATAGAAATTTTCAATGTAGAGTATTAATATAGATTTTCAGCCGATTCTAAGACTAATTTTTATTTTGATGAAATGTGCTGTTATAAATTATGAAATTTCTTCTGACCACGTTGTCGGCCATGGACCGAATTTCTAAAAAGGGAATATAACCTAACCTTACCCAGCTAACCTAGCTATCAAATTTGCTGGTAATTCGGTCACTGATTAGTATGAAAAGTTGAAATCACAGCAGATGCTCGCTGCGCTGGCATTTTATAAACTAACAGCAGAAAGAGACACGCTGTAACTTTTGTTGCCATGGAAATGAAGTTGACGTCAAACCACTGAGCCTTTATAGCCCGTGAGCTGTAAATAGTAGGATAATTTGTGACTGAGAATCCAGAACTTTAGAATTTCAACGTTATTTCGCATCATTTAGTTATTTCAAGAATTTCCAACGTATATCATATGAACTTAAAATGAGATAACCTAAATGAAATAAATATGATGTTTTAGACCATGCGTCATTAGATATCTGAAAGTATTTTCATAATAGGGATGAAATTTATAATGATATTCTTTGAGCAAAATTTCCTCAAATCTTTTTTAACGATTTCCAGCGCCTTGGCAACATTGACGCGTTTCTGCAAGGTTCAAATTTCATAGAGAAATTCATCTTATAGAGTAGTATGGTATCCACTCAGAACTATCCTTATATCAGATTTCCAGTTATCTAAAGAGACAAAAACTTGGCAACGGCGCATTTCCGCAAAACAAAAATGGTATCATTAGAATTGGTTGAGGGTCCATAATTGAGACGTTAAATTGTTTTTTCCATATCAGATTTCCAGTAATTCCAAGTGACCAAAACTTGGCAACGGCGCATTTCCGCAAAACAAAAATAGTACCATTAAAATAAGTTGAGGGTCTATAATCGAGACGTTTAACTGATTTTTTCATATCAGATTTCCAGTAATCCGAAGAGGTCAACTTGTCAACAGGGCATTTCCGTAAAACAAAAATGGTACCATTACAATAGGCTAAGGTTCCACAAATGTTTCGTTGAATTGTTTTTTCCTAATCAGATTTCAAGTAAACCTAATTTCAACCCATGTATTTATTGAATATATAAATTACCATTTTTTAGTCAATACTTTTCAAGTTTTTCTTCAGTTTACTGTCTTCAGCTTTCCATTCATTGAAAACGAAAGTCTTTAAAGTCTATTATTTTTCATTTTGCGAACTTCGTGAACCTAATTTTCTAAGGATCGATACTATCTCAGTCAATGAAGTATTGCATGACATCTGATATGTCACACGAGTTTTTATATCCCATCGGATGTACATTCTATCACTTCCGTTGATATTTTCATCATTATTTCAAATTCAGCATTTTTTATAGTGATTGAACCCTATTTTTAACAAATGCGTGCGCTCCTGTCGATTGTGGGAAGATCATTAGTCTATTGTTACCTACTCTCTTCCCCGCAACCCGCGCGCCAATAATAAGAGCGACTTCAAAACAATCCGTATTGTAGGTATGGCAGTGCTGAGTCCATCTGTATTTATACGATATTATAGGTCCATGATATAAATAGTGTAAATGATATAATATGAATATGAATACAATCAACATTATAAAACTAGACATATCAATTAGATTTTAAATAACACTAGAAAATAGATCATAGTTCTCGAATATAGAAATGTCACATTTCATAGTCAAGAAGCAATAATTCATTTGAAAATGTATGTAAATAAACGACTCTTGGTCTCTTAAATACTTGAGTTTTCTTCTCTGTCTATGTCATTATCACTGTTTTGAATCAACCTATTAGCAGCAATCAAGCAGTATTCTATTGGTGAACCTGTATTGAAGATTTTAAAAGTGGTTTCTCTACGCCGCAGTCTTATATCAGGTACGTTAATATAAATTTCTTTCAGGTAGAGAAATGTCACCTTGTAAAACATTGGCAATGAAAAGAATTCGAGCATTTTCCCTTCGTCTGCTCCAAATGGATACACACCATGTTTTTTTAAATACGTTGACCTCAGAAACTTATTTTGTACTCGTTAGATTGTTTCAGAATGTATTACAGTTTGTGGATTCCATATGACACTGGCGTATTCCAATTTGGAACAAAGGTATGTGTTGTATAATGTGATACAAGTTTTCCAGGTGGACTCCTACCCTCTTCTCAATATGATACCAAGTGTTATATTACTCTGGCATACTATTTTATTATATCTTCAGTTAATTGAAAGTTTTTGAGAAAGTCACCCCAAAATCTTTCTCCTTAACTACCTCTATTGCAACTCCAATGATGGAGTAATCTGGGAGTAGGTAATCCCTCCTCTTCGTAAAGGACATTGCTTTACATTTTTATTCGTTTAGTGTGGGATCGTCCCCTTTGCAGTATCTAGTGACAGAAGCAATATCACTTTCGAGCTTATTCATGTCTTCTTCAGAGTTGATCTCATGTAGATTTTCAGATTATCTGCAAATAACAAGAAATTGGCATGCTTGATGTGGTCAGATATATCATTCACAAACATTGTGAACAGCAGTGGACCCAGTATGGACCCTTGTGGCACCCCTGAATTATTAATGAAAGGATTTGACTGGGAGTTGATGAATTTGACTACGTTTGTACGATTTGTGGAATATGATTCCAGAAATATTTTCTTAAAATGCGTATGATTTCAGTTTTTGTAAAAGAACATAGTGGTTAACTCTGTCAAACGCCTCAGCCATGTCATTAAACACAGTGTGAACTTCAGACTCTTGAATTGCATTTGCTACATAGTAACTGTAAACAGCCAGATTCGTAACTGTAAACAGCCAGATTCGTAACTGTAAACAGCCAGATTCGTAACTGTAAACAGCCAGATTCGTAACTGTAAACAACCAGATTCGTATGTCTATCCATTCCTAATTGGAACGGCAATAAAAATAAGAGCACTGCGAGGGGTGTTCATAATCACTGCCCGGCAAATGGCAAATGTATATACTACCAGTGCTTTTATTTTCAAGGCGTTCCTGGTATAATCATAAACGTGTCTGGCCTGTGGCCCCTAGTCGTCCAGATAGTTAGTAAACGTGCCATCAAGGGTAGTTTAGGAATAAAGGCTGGACTGGCTGAATACAAATTAAATGGCCATTTCACGATATTTCTTTATCAGTGCCGTGTTGTCGTTTAAAATAATGACGAGTATTCGGTGTGATTATTTGTGTTTTCATTGTATTTTAGAGTTTTCGACCGGAAATCAACTACCTGAAATTTCGAAAGTTTTTCATAATTACTCAGGGTGGAAAAATTCAGTTGAGATACCATGTGTCTACTTTTACATGGAGTGATTAATTGCTATGACTGTAAGAATAAGTAACTGAAAAAATACCACTGAAAAATAATATACCGACGCCTATGTCGAGGCGGGAATCCTTCTCTGTGCTGTTCCAATTGGTATTGGAAATACTGTAACTGTAGATTTATTTCTGATAAAACCATGTTGTTCGGTAAAAAGGACTGGCTATACATGGGGATACGGTGTGAGATATACAGTAATATACTGTCTCATGTCGTGATATACTGGGTGGTATGAATAACACCAGAGTTCAACCTCCCAGCAGGGGCGGCGCGTCGGAGGGGGGGGGGGTGGCGATGGGGCCTGGGGGGCACAGGCAGCAAAAGCATCTGGACTACTAAAATCTATATGAGATGAGGAATTTATATTTTCCTTGCTAGTTTCAGAGTCAGTTTTAGAAGTGACAGATTTGTTTTCAAAGGAGTAACAATCTCCTAAACTCATAATAGCAAGTGTACCTTTTTAATTTGAGGCAACAATAAGAGCTTTAGAGAATTACAGAAATGAAAAAAAATTTGATGAACTTTTCCATAAAATGCTGTTGCGTGCAAAATCGAAACTGTAGGTTTTGATATGAAAAGAATAAGTTTGCAAATAAAAAAACAATTACGAAGAGATTGAATACGGGACAAACAGAACAATTCCATTTTTTTACGGCTTATGATAATACTTTGATGAATTGAATAGAATGACGAATTGAAAACCTCTGACGTTGAAATGATAAGCAATTTTTACAAAATTTCAACGCAACATACTTTAGCAAGCAACTGAATGTATATAGAAATGGCATATTGAAGAATGCAGGAAACAAAGAGAATAGAACCGTTGAATATTATGCAACACAAATTCTTAACGAAAATCTTAAGAATATGCTCCCTCGGTATAGGAATTAGTTTTCAGTTGTCCAGTTGCATCTGCATCTGCAGAAAGATATTTTTCTTCTCTCAAACGGTTGAAAACGTACTTAAAAAGTACTATGGAGCAGGAGAGGTTGAGTTAGCCCTTATGACTGTAGAGAAAGAGGTTGTGACAAACTTCATGAGCAAATCTGACGATCTCATGCATATTTTTATTGCGAAAAAGGAAAGGAGGATGATGTTCTATTAGTTTTATGATAGTTCATCATTTCGTCAAAAGTCTTTTATTCATTTATGGTCACCAAAGTCTGTTGATTCATTTTTTACATTATTAAGATTTTTTGTTATACTTCAACCCTCAATAAGAAAAAAGAAAATTGAATATACCCTTTGAGTGCCCCACCACTTTTCTGACCCACGCGTCGCCTCTGCTTCCGAGTATGTACTCATGAACATGAGAAAGAACATGAACATGAATATGAGAGAGAAACCTGAAAGAAGAAACTGGAGAGCCTAAATGCTGGGGACAATTCCCCCTAGCGGATGTCTAGAAGTCTAAGTAGGAGACACAAAGATATCCATACCATGGGAAATGGCCAACAGCATGCGGTTACCTACCCAAAAAAGGCAGAAATGTTTGGGTAATTCTTCCAGAGTGCCTTTCAGGCAGGTGTTGATTCCAATCAAAAACACGAAGAAATCACAAGGGAAGCCAGGGAGTTTAGAGCAACCCCATGCGCGATGAGTGACAGGGCTTTCTCGAACCTGATGACCAACTTCGAGGAGGTCCAGGAAACCATCAAGCGGCTCCCTAGGAATAATGCACCTGGCATTGACAAGATCGATGCAATTCTGCTCAAGAACCTTCCAAGGAAGTCTCTCGTGCAATTGATATATATCATATCAAATGGCAGCATTACCCGCAATGCCTTAAGCAAGCAGAGATTATCCCGATCCTGAAGCCAGGGAATTCCAATGCAAGGGTCGAGAGCAACCGCCCTATCTCACTGCTTAGTACGGTGGCCAAGGTGGTGGGCCGATTCCTTCTCAAAAGATCCAGAAATCTTGAAGAAGAGCTCGAACTCATCCCGGCGGAGCAATTCGGCTTCCGACGGGGAGCACTCGACGGTCTCCCAGGTGGCAAGGATTGTCCACGAGGTGAGGGATGTCAGCACAGTCATGATCCTGCTGGATAAACAGAACAGACAGAGCTCATGATATTGACCAAGAGAAGGAAGCACGTATGAGCTGAATTCTCTGGAGGATTCATGGCTCTGGGTAGCCAGATTGACAGGTCAGAATCTGTGCGATACCTGCGGGTGCAGCTGTACAATCATGTCAGCTTGGCAATCCACCGAGCTGCGGGAATAAGAATGACATATCCGTTGATAGCCAGGGGTTCCAAGCTGTCAATGGAAAACAAGGTGTTAATCTACATGCAGGTCATCAGGCCAACGATGACAAATGCTTGTCCAGTATTCTGCAGCATCGCCAAAACTCACTTGCTGAAATTGGAGAAAATGCAGAATAAAGTGCTCCGTATCGTCACGGATAGTGATAGATGCATTCGACTTGACGCATTGAGGGAGCTAGCCGATATTCCATCCATCATAGAATTCATCAAACAACATTCTGATAAATTCTACAGACCAAAAAAGCATGGGGGCTCATTTACCAAGAATTGGATATTTTCCAGGAAAATCCACAAGAGGAGTGAACCAACACTAATAAACCAATGAAGGCTCGAACCCGGTTTTTTCGTTGTTTTTCCGGGCGTTGATGAAAGTTACTGTCCTGATAGCCTGATGCCTTACATATAAGTTCGTAAGAACCCCTACATAACTTGGAGGAGGTAGGAAGTGTTAAACAACCGTAGACATGAACTTGCAGCATCTAATGCCTACACAACATCGTAATGTCCACTCTAGGGTGGATGTGTGCTGGCTTTCCAGAAGGGCAGGACGAAACACCTATCACCGCATGAAATGCAATGTCATTCCCTCCTAACCCCTCTGTGGCTTAGTGATAGTTTTATTGCTATTTTATATATTCAGATGTTGTATGTTTCATATTATTTTATTGTAAATTTATTGAATGAATATTTTTGGATTTGGATTTTGGATTGTGGGCGGGTGAAAATCCACATGCGGTAAACGAAACCCATTTCCAACACCAATTGGTAATCACTTGAATTGACCATTTTTCCTGAACTTATCTTTATGGACAATTTCCTCCAAAGAACAATTGCCTTTGCTGCTTGAGGATGTTCCATTAGTAATAAGAATTCAAATGTGGTACATGCACGCTGGTACATTTCAGTGTAGTGGTTCGGAATTATTTACAAACTGTTTATCAAATCGTTGGACTGGCCCAAAAATGGCCACCAAGTTCCCACGACCTCGATAGATAGATTTCTTTTTGTGTGGCCATCTTAACACTGTCGATGAATTGAAAGGAAAAGTTGGAAATTACTTTGGTAATTAGTTGTTGTTGAAACTGAATATTATGTTTGTATGGAAAAACATCGCCATCACTGAATGTCACTAATTATGATTTTTTTCTCCATCAAACTTTAACACCCCTTATGTTCGTAACGGGACAATTTTGGACCATAGTTTATGAAGCAAACTAAGATTAATTTCACATGTAGAATCACACCGTCAAATATTCGCATATCATTGAGGAACACCCTGTATAACAAACCAATAAACGAAGCGCTTGAATAACGAATCGACTCGAGTTACATTTTATGAACCAATCGAGTTAGACGTCATCATACACACAGGTATCTTTGAGTTTAATATTCAAAACAATTTTAATATTTTACAAATAATTTCTTTCCTAAATTTCTTTATGCATAAAAATGATGAAGATGATAAAACCAAAGGAAACGAGTCAATAACAGCTTATAACGGTAAAATAGATGTTATTTTATGGTGAAAGTATAGAACTTCCTGAACAAAAGTACGTTTGACATAAGCGAACGCTACAGTACAGCTGAGTTCGTCGGGTTAAGTATGACAATCCTTTAAACTTTATGTGAATTTGAATCCCACTTAAGCCTTGTACATACTTATGCGAATTCGCAAAAATTTTTGCGATTAAAATGGCGGTTGACAGTTTCGCAATAAAGTTCAAATATTTGAACTTTATTGCGATTTCGCAGAAAATAGTGATACAGAGAATCCACGAAAAATGATGAACATTTGTTTCATTTGCAAGGATAACCTCAAAGGCTGGTGATTTATATTATATTTTTAGTTCAAATCATGAGTGATATTTTGAATAAATTAATTCCTATGCACCAATTATATAATCTTTGGAAATATCACAAAACTTTAAGAAGGAAACAAAGAAGTTGTAGTGTTTGAAAAATTTTCAAGAACCGCAAACTTCAAGGAGACTATCATAACCTCGTTCGAGAAATGCGAATGAACGATTGTTACTCATTCACAATACAAAATTAGTTATCTTAAGTGATAGTGATATGATTTTTTCTTTTGCCTTCTTGGTTTTTGAACAAATTCTAAATTTATTGTCTAAGGAACATCACAAAACAGTAAATGAGATCATTTCTAAATGACAGTGAGCACAGAACACAAACAAATTAGTGAGTTCTGTGACAGCGACCAATAAATTATTCCGCAGAAGTATGAACGCCCATTTCCGTCAATAATTTGCTACTTTGCGATTTGCAAATTTTTTTGCGAATTCGCATAAGTATGTACAAGGCTTAATGCATAAGTTATCAATTCCTAGGTGCTTGCAGTTCAGGCGTGACTTGGAACGTGGTCGCCACTTGCATTTGGAACGATTATTTCGATAAGAAAATTGAACATCATTTCTGGGAGGGAGTGAAATTTTGTTTACTTCTGAAGTAGTATACAAATCTGATACTGATGGTAGGTATCTAATTTTACAGTTGCATGCATGTTGATATAAAATCGCGATTGTAACATGTAAATTTATCTTCCTGTAAAGGACCCCGCAGTTTTTATAGGTAAAAAGGTTCTTGGTGAAATTGAAATTTCAGTATATTGTAGTATTCGATGTACTGATTGAACGTGCAGAATCGCAAAGTTCGTTGATGAATAAATTTTGAAATAGGGCGTTCAAGTTAAAAATCTGTAATATTTATTTAATTATTTTTCTTGATTTGAAAGTGCCAACTGTATTTTCCCGCTCTCATCATCAACGTACCTTCATATTACTAATTATCATTCAGATGGTACAGATTATATCATTATGTACAAAGTGAAAAATAAAAACATTTTAGTAATGTCTGAAAATTCGATGTAATAATCAAATATTAATAAAATTATTTTGGAATGCAATATACTATTCTTATTCTATGATTAATCACAATTCATACATTTCGTAAAGAGTGATTTAAAAAATTGGTGAAATATATCGCCGGTTCTTTCGTAAACATTCTATGTATTCAAGTGAATTATCATCCGCCGAAGATAGCTGATACCGTATAAACATGATTTCGTTGGGATATATAGGGTGATCATGAAATTTTTTTATGATAAAAATGACAAAACATCAACGGTTCAGAAATCACCCTGTAATTCACGATTTACTTGCTGAAATTCCTTTATTATTTAATATATATATATATATAGATATAATTCAATATCTGTCGAGGTATTAGCCAGAGGAGTAGTTGCTTTCTGTCGGACATATGCCATACAATCTATACAAAGGTATAGTGAGTTCCTAAAGGATTGTTTTCGACTGTTCTACAGTCACTGGAACATTTATTGCTCCTTGAAACAAGTATTCAGCATATACCATTTCGCATCCGAAATGTCCTTCTGGAGCGTTCTCTAATCTGTTGCCGTGGTGGATCCTGTAAGCGATTGTAGTGTTCATCCCGGCGAACGATGACGGGCACCGGGCCCCCGCGTGTATACAACCGTGATAACCTGGACTGCACTGATGAGGGACTTCATCCCGAAACCGGTCTGCAGTTGGTTCCTTGTTTGGATCAGGCGGTGTCCTGCTGTCTGTCTCTGAGAGCTCTTGCAAAGTTGTTCCTTCAAAGTAAGGATCTTTGCACATATGTCTGACAGATATAATTCAATACCTGTCGAGGTATTAGCCAGAGAAGTAGTTGTTTTCTGTCGGACATATGCCATACAATCTATACAAAGGTATAAAGGTATAGTGAGTTCCTAAAGGATTGTTTTCGACTGTTCTACAGTCACTGGAACATATATATATATATATATATATATATATATATATATATATATATATATATATATATATATATATATATATATAAATATATATATATATATATAGCAGCCAGACCCTCATATTTCGTTGAGCATGAAATAATTCGAAATTTTCGTTGTAGTACTCGGAAATACCTACCTTTATGTTTACGGAACCTTTGTATATCCATTTTCCACGGTTAACTACGACCAAATGAAAAGTGAAAAATTGGGAAAAACATACTAGGCATTTTTTTATCGCAAAAATAACACCAGATTCTGTTTCAGAACACCTTACCCCCAAATCTCAATGCTTGAATCATTTGAATATACAGGATATCATCTGTAGCTGGTAGCATTATCAACTTTAATCCATAAATAATGCTTGGAAAATTTCCAAATGTCTTCTCTTGTCACAGAATTCCCAAAAATATTTAAATAATACTTTGAAAAATAGCCAAATATCACTTTTCCAAGGCTAACTCTGTATATTCAAATGATTCAAGCATTGAGATTTGGGGGTTTTAAGATGTTCTGAAACAGAATCTGGTGTTATTTTTGGGATAAAAAAATGCCTAGTATGTTTTTTCCCAATTTTTCACTTTTCATTTGGTCGTAGTTAGCCGAGGAAAATGGATGTACAAAGGTTACGTAAACATAAAGGTAGGTATTTCCGAGTACTACAACTTGAGTCAAAGAAAATTTCGAATTATTTCATGCTCAACGAAATATGAGGGTGTGGCTGCTCAAAGTGGGACACACTGTATATATATATATATATATATATATATATATATATATATATATATTTATATATATATATATATATATATATATATATACATATATATTTATTTAACAAAAACATTCCAGAAAATAATGTCATCTTCCCACAAGCCCTTTGGCATATGATTAGAAAAAGGTTTTCTAAGACTATATAACAAAAGGCTTGAGTGTACCCATGGAGCATATTATTTATCCATAAAAGAGTTGCCAAATTTATAGAAATGTTTATTTATGCAGGATCATTATTATCCGTTTACGCAATAGAGCATAAAATGAGCGAGTTTTTACCAAAAATACTAGTTGGAAACCGACTATGCCATCACATGAAAGACAGTCCGTAGTTATATTCTGGTATGTTTTCGACTCGTAACTGTCATTATTGATTTGTTATAAACATTTGAATAACAAAAAACGTGTTTTAAAAATTATTCTGCCTATAAAATGAAAACTAATAAAGCAAAATGGTTCTACGCAAATAATTGTAGATAATAAAAATACGAACAAAATGTGATGTTTGACGACCCGGTCGGATCATTAGTAACGGAGAAAAACTGGGAAAACCGGAAAATTTTGCGATTTTTTGAAAAATTCATAACTCCACCATTTTTCAAGAAGTATGATTGGCCTTTCTCATGAAAGTATTGAATCATGTGTACTTCACGTGTACTTTGTGTGTACTCACGTAAGTATAGTACAACAAAACGCCTATTCTCATTTTGCGTCACACTGGTGCGAAATGGGCGAAAAATGCATGTAAACATGACTGAAAACGGCCAAGCCCACTGTTAGATTCGTTATCGACAATATCTTTATTTTAAAAAATAAACTTCAACTTTAACATATATCTGACATTAACATCATCCATATCTAGGGTGATCCATACATCTCCCCCTTTAGGTCTTCCATCTGCCTACCCCCTTCAGGAATCATCCGAATGAATCTTCTATTCCGTGAATAGCAACGACCACTTGAAGATTCAACCAAATAATCTGTATGATTGCCTACCTCAACCACTACTCCAACAGTATCCCACAGCTTAGTTTTCGGATCTTGAATTCTAACTCGAGAACCTAACGAGATCTCTCTCAAATCATGGGCATGTCGATCATAGTATTCAACAATTTTATTATGGTCCTTCATCGATTTTTTCTCACATGCCTCTACGGCGATTTGCCATTCTTTGGCAAATGCTATATGATGCGCTGGGACCAGGGAACGAATGGGACGTCCGAATAGAATCTGCGCTGGAGAACGATTATTTGATCTTGGAGTATTTCTGTACTCAAGCAGACCTGCGTAAAATTTATCTTCATCTAGAGTTCCACCATTTACGCATTTCGTAATCAGAGATTTCATTGCCTTTTGACACCAGCCTCTGAATGTCCATTACTTTGTGGGTAATACGGAGTGGATGTACAACGTACAATATTCCATTTCACTAAGAAAGTAAGAAATTCCTGCGAAGTGAACTGTAGACCATTATCAGATCGAAAACGCAGCGGGACACTAGTATCGGAGAAAATTTTTAGTAAATCTTCTATTAATTTGAGACTCGTGGGATCTAGATTTCCATAATGACAAACTATTGGCCATCCCGATAATCTATCAATATATATCATATATTTCTTTCCTGCACATGAAAATAAATCTGCAGAGACATCTTGAAATGGCCAGTTTGTTAAGGGATCACACATATATGATTCTTTTGGCAGGGAAGGTCGGATCGTTTGACATAATTCGCAATTTTCTACGATGTTTTGAATATCGTTTGTCATAGACGGCCAGTACACTACTTAACGAGCACGACGCTTTGTTCTTTCGATACTCTGGCGGGAGTCATGCAATCTATCCAAAACCATTCTCCTAGCTGACGTAGGAATGACAATTTGACATCCTTTGAGTATCAATCCATTGTCATAACTCATTTCATTACTTACATTCCAGTATGGCTTCAAGACAACATTCAGATCCTGTTTTGAACTAGGAAAACCTTTTCGTATGTTTTCAATTACCTTTTGAAAGGTTTCATAATTTTTCACTCTTAGTTTCAGAACTTCAAATAACGGATCTTGGAAATGTGTAGCTCTCAACATTTCCTCTGTGTTGTACATTAGAGAAATCTATTGTACGATGAAAGAATTCAAATGAACAGTAGCATCTTCAGCTAATAAGTCCCCTTCTTGTGCTCTTGATATAGGTGAACGCGAAAGTGCATCAGGAATCGTATGTGTATTACCACTTTTCCATTCTAACATGAAGTTCAATCCCAAAAGTTTTTCTTTGAGTCTTTGAATTCTAGGATTCTCTATCTCATCTAATGTACGTGAATTGAGTATCGGTATCAGCAGTTTGTGATCAGTCATGATTACGAAATAATCTAGACCTAATAAGTACAGCCTGCATTTGCATACTGACCAAACAATTCCTAGTAATTCAATTTCTATCATAGCGTAGCGTGATTCCGTATCCGAGATGAATCTTGATCCACACTGAACTAATTTCCATATGTTGCCATGTTTCTGTAGGAGGGCGTAACCAATACCATTCAGGCGAGAAGCATCTGCGTACAAAGATGTGGGCAATAATGGATCGAAATGAGCTAAAATTGGAAGTCACCAGTTTTTCACGAATTTCTTCAAATGCTGCATCATGAGTGGAAGACCACATATACTTGTTCTTTTTCTTCAGTAAATCTCTTAAAGGAGCAGCTGCAGAACTTATTTCTGATGAAAAACTTCCTAATTGGTTTACCAGTCCCATAAATGATCGGAGCTCTGTCAAATTAAGAGGTTTTTGGTATTTCTGTATAGCTTCAATTTTCTTCGGATCAGCTTTGATTCCATTTCTACCCACTATGTATATTTTAGGTCTTGAAATTCCCAGTAGTTTTCAAATTTTCGTCTCCAGTCTTTGAACTGCGAATAAGTAAGAGATTCAACAATTTTTCTGGGCCTGGGATCGCATTTGATAGGCGAATAACATTGGGAGCACTATTATTTGGGAGTGGACTCATTTCCGCGTGATGTAAATCAACAGATGAGACATCACCATTACCACTTCGTTGAAATAAGGACTCCTGGGGTTGTCTATCACTAACTAATGTCTGAAGCAATGTCTGGAATGTTGTGAATTGCATCTTGAATTCATTTTCTATTCGACCTAAAGAATCGTTGGTACTTTTTTCTAATAATCTGATGTTCTTTTGTGTTGTGGAGAGTGTATTCTCAATGGGAATCAATCTTGTATTGATCAAATCTTCAGCTCCTTCGCTTTCATCGACGTTACTGGTTCTTTTAGGTTTTCTCGGCATGATTTGTTTTTTTTAAGAGATTCTCCTTTTCCTTCCACGTGGTTTCTAGCAGTATTATGACCTACTGGACCTGCGACTGCGCCATGTTAGATTCGTTATCGACAATATCTTTATTTTTAAAAATGAACTTCAACTTTAACATATATCTGACATTAACATCATCCATATCTAGGGTGATCCATACACCCGCATTAGCTGCCGAGTGGTAGGAGAGTCCGGGAGATGAGGGGAATTCTTTTAATGAATGTGTTACGTAATAATACGCTTCAACTCATCCCCCGCTCTCTCCTACCACTCGACCGCTTCCACCAGATCGGCCGTTTTCACCCACTCCGCAGCATTTTAGCGCTGGAGCATCCAGGCACGCTGCAAGATAGTGCAACAAAAAATTCAAATTGCAATTGTGCCAAAACTAACGATCCGTCAGAGCCTGTTCTGTGTACACATAAAGTGCACATGATTCAATACTTTCTTGAGGAGGGTCAACCCTATTTCTTTAAAAATGACGGAGATATGAATTTAAAAAAAAACGTGAAATTATCCGGTTTTTCAGGTTTTCCTCCGTTACTAATGATCCGATCGGGTCGTAAAACATTCCATTTTATTTGTATTGCAATTATCCACAATTCTTTCGATTGGAACAACGAGATTGTTCCATTAGTTTTCATTGTATAAGCAAAACAATCTTAAAAAACACGTTTTTTGTTATTTAAATATTTATTACAAATTAATAAATGACAGTTGCGAGTCGAAAACATAACAGAAAATAACAACAGACAGTCTTCCATGTGATGATACAGTCGGTTTTCCACTTGTGTTTTTGTTAGGAAAAAAATGCTCTATTGATTGGCCTAGTTAGGAATGTCCCAGTCAGGACCTGTCTCCGGAGCCCCGATACATCCGGAGGGCGTGCTGGTGTCAATTATTCGCAATAATTATTCTTCATGTCTTTGAGGTAAGTGACTATCGGGTCTGAGAATCGTGTGCCCTGAGTAGACAGAGTGAACCGAGGATGACGGCCTTCTGCATCCATCCGTCTAAGATTTCTGCCATATTACAGCATGCCGGTATGATTTTTAGGTTCGAGAGTAGTGTTTTCATCATTCCACCATTGATTCAGAACCACCATTTTAACAGAATGGTTTGAGTAAAGCAGGCGGAATTCGAAGAGAAGATCTCCATACTTAGTCTGCTTTTCCTCCTCTTTTCTTACAATTTTCGTTTTGCCAGGAGCCGAAACATATATGACGAATATCGTCTTACTTTGATGGTCGAGGAGGAGTACATCAGGCTTAGTGGTGGATGTGAATAATATAAATTTTAAGCTTATACTTTCCTGAGACAGACTATTTTATTTCATTAATAAATGAAAGAGATAAATATATAGTACGAGCATTTACTAGATTTTATTCACCTCACTCATTGGCTTGTGGGTGGGAAATTGGTAATTCCAATAAATTGGACACTTCTCATTCCTAACAACGGACTCAATATCCCCCGGAGCATAAGGCAACACCGTTGTGTCGTCTATACCATACCAGAGTCGTAAGTGGTAGTACAACACTCGTAGCACCGCGTTATGTCTGTGGATATAGGCTGAGACCGCATAAGCTGGACCCATCACGCGACTACAATAGAATGAGGTTCAATTCAATTCAATTCATTTTATTTTCCATTTTGACATTTTACAATGTATAGGAATAGTCAGGTTGTAAATAAATAAATAAATACACACACATTCACGTACACACATTCACATACATAAACATATAAATATACATAAAAATAAGTATGTTTAGATAGAAACTTGTTCATTTCATGTCAAGAAATTCATTCAAATTATAGAAGCAGTTGTGCAATAAGAACTGCTCTAGGCTATTTTTGAATTTCTTTAGAGACTCACTTTTTTTTATTTGAATAGGTAGTTTATTAAATAATTTGGGGCCCATGTAATCGGGAGAGCAATAGGCAACTTTTTTGTTTGCTCTACACACACGAAGATTATCCTTATTGCGTGTGTTATAATCATGAATATCTTTATTGCACAAAAGCTTTTCTTTATTTTTGAAAATATAAACACATAACTCGAGGATATACAAACAAGCCAATGGTAAAATAGAAAAATCTGCAAAAAATTGTTTGCATGATACCCAACTCGGTTGCTTTGCCATGCATCTTATTACTCGTTTTTGAGCCAAGAATACATCGGAAGCAGCAGCAGCACTACCCCAGAAACAAATACCATATCGAAGTCTTGACTCTACTTGTGCATAGTACAGACTACGAATCTGATGTTTTTCTAGTACATCTCTCAAATTGATGAAAAGATACTTCAATGAATTGAGGTTTTCATCGAGATGAATTCCCAAAAATCTCACGCTATTGTGCGTATTGGTTGCCATTTCATTGTTTATATTTATATGTAGATCTTCAGCATTTTTTTGTATACTATGAACTCTTAATATTTCAGATTTGGCTGTGTTAAATAGTAAACACTGATCATTGAAATAACTAGCTACCCTACTCATCACCTCAGAGCATCACCGACTATAGATTTCACTTGATTCGTGTACAAGGTGAACAACACTGGGCCTAAAATCGAGCCCTGAGGCACACCCATATTGACAGTTATAGAATCCGAATTGAATTTGAGTATTTCGCTGTTCATTCGAGCCTCAATTGATACAAACTGCTTACGATTTTTGAGAAAGGACGATATCCAAGATGACACGTTACCACGTAGTCCATACAGTTCAAGATTTGATAATAATATTTCATGATTGACGCAGTCGAATGCCCTGCTCAAATCACAAAAAATTGCAGCAGGACACTCGCCTGCATCAACGAATCTAATGATTTGCTTATAAAATGAAAATATGGCCGTTGATGTCGACTTCCCTGAACGAAATCCATGCTGATTTTCATTCAGTATTTCAAATTTCTCCAAAAAGTCTAGAAGCCTGCTCAAGAAAGCATATTCAAATATCCTAGAGAGACTACACGGAACCGTAATTGGTCTGTAGTTCTTCATTAGAGAGTGGGATCGTCTTTTTTAAACAGAGGCATTACCTTTCCTACTTTAAGAATTTGAGGGAATTTTCCAGATTCAAATGATTTATTAACTAAATAAGTAATTGGTGTCATAATTATATCAATAACTTTTTTTATGATGAATGCGGGGATGTCATCGGCACCAGATGATTTTTTATTTTTTAATTTGATTTTTAATAAATCATGGAGTTCATTTTCCGTGAATGGATTCAGAAACATAGACCTAGTATTTAAGTCTTTGCCATAATTTGAAGGGAAGTGTGATACTGGTATATTACTCACAAGATCACTGGGACCATTAATGAAGAACTCATTCATTTCGGATGCAACTTTTACAGGATCTCTTATTAGATCACCGTTTTTCTCAATAACGATTTTTTTTTGTTTTTTGTTTTTATTTTTATTGGATAACTCATTTACCACATTCCATGATGTCCTAATTACATTTTCCGAGTTCATTATGCGATCTTGATAATAAGTCTTTTTCTTTGATTTAAGCAACAATCGGTGCTTTTTTTTTTCAGTGTTATAACTTGCAGTAAGTGACGAATTACACTGTTTCAGTGCAAATAATTCTTTCAAGTTTCGACTTGATGAAACCACTGTTTCATCAATCCAATATTTATCATAATTTTTGCTGAGGTGACATCTCCGCAAAGGAAAATGAATGTTGTAGAGAAAGGCTTCATTGAAGAGGTTAAACGCATCATCAAAGTCCGTCACACAATAGAGAGGTGACCAATCTTCATTTTTCAATGATTCTTGGAAATTGAAAATATTACTTTCATTGAAGTTTCTTTTTGTTTGAGTGACCTTGTGGGATACTCTACCATTTTTCAAACTATTTATTTCAGCTAGCACAATTCTGTGATCAGAAATGTAATTATCTATGACACAGCATGTATTGGAAATATGAGAATTGACTGTACAACTATTATTTGTAACTCGGGTAGGCCACCTCACGAGAGGAGTGAGACCGTATCCTGATAAAATACTGCACAACACGTCAAAATCACTGTTCTTGTATTTGTCAAAGTTAAAATCACCACATAAAATCAAGTTTTTGTTGGGTTCATACAGAAAATCTAACAGCAAAACCAACTAGTTGAAAAATATATTTTTGTCTCCACAAGGAGATCTGTAGCATGTCAATAGTGTGTTGTATTGTTCACCACATATAAAACGAATCCCACATACCTCGAAATGTTGTTCAGTGCAATAGTTTTCCATCTTCATTTTCGTTGTAGAAATTTTCTGATCAGCCCAAATACTAACACCACCACATCGCTTTGATGATCTACAAAAAGAACTGACTAGGTTATACCCTCCAATGTGAAAAGACTTCAAAGCCTCCTCTTTTACACCAATTTCAACCAAACACAAAAATGGTATGGAAAACTGTTTTATTTCACTTTCCAACATATTCAATTTGTCGCTATTCAATGTGTTTAAGTTCAGTAAGAATAAACTAGGATCAAACATCAGCTTGCTTGAGCCTCCGTCTTGCGTTTCTCGAAAAAACGACTGATACACGCACCGTATGGCCATACGGTTGGGTCCATTGCCTTTTTGAAGTTATTCTCAAGAATAGATACCTTAAAGGATGAATAGAGATGAGGGAATTTGGAGTTCAAAGCTTCACATTTCACTTCAGGAAAATGATTTTTCAGCAGGTTGGTTAATACGTCTGTTGTCGTGCCTGGGCTAACCGTGTAAGGTGGTAAACTTTGGCACCCCTTTGATAGTATCCGAATTGTTGTTACCAATAATAACATTTCTTCTGCGTCTTGGCTTTACTTTCACCCAATTTCTATGATCCGTTCTGGGATTCCCGTCAGAGTGATTATCACTTGCTATATTGATAATTTCATTCATTTTTGCCTGTGCTTCAATATTAGTCAGAGACTCAGACACGTCAGATCTTCTAATTGTTTTATTTTTGTTTTGGGGATTCCTAGTCACTGATTCATTTGTTGAAGACACCATCCTGCCAGGCCATTATGAATCACTCGGTCTCCGACTTCAGCTCACTTGACCTGAGGAAGGCATAGGTCAGATTTTTGGATAAGCCAAGGTCTTCGATGTTCTTGATGTAGACCCCATACATTGGCTTATTCGTATGAAGCTGCAGGAGTGCCTCAGTCTCCGCAGCTTTGATGAGAGGTTTTTCTGAACGGTTTCCAACTCGGTGACAGTGTCAGTGTCGAACACGAGACCAAGTTCATCGGCTGCACGGGCATCTGCCTTAAAAAAAAAATGCTCCGATCCCTGTTTTTTTTTTGGTCACAGACCATGCAGCGAATGGGATCTGAATTCCTGATGACGTTACAGGCTCCATTCAGTACCATTCTGTTATGTAGACACTCCAAACTCAAAAGTCCACGTCCTCCCCGTGGTCTGGGGAAGTATAGCCATGGGACGGACGATTTAGGAGGCACACTCCTATTAAGATGCATCATTTTGTGAGTTTTTACGTCGAGTTGTCGCTGCTCTTCTTGGGTCCATTTTACTACCCCAAAGAGGTAGAGTAGAATAGAAATGGCAAGCATATTAGTTGCAGCAACTTTATTATTTCCAGACAGTTCTGTTAAGTAATTTTAACAGATCCGTAAGAAATATATGTTGGTGCATTTTTAATGATTACAAAATTAATGTATGTGTAAAACAATACTGCAGCTACTGAACATGAAAAATTAGATATCCTATACGTGTAAAGATGTCGTATAATATAAAGCATAGGAAATATGCTACTATTATATACCTTGCACCGTCGCCGTCAGTTGGCAGACCACACATAACATAGCGCGAAAACGAAAATGACAGTAATAAACATCGACGTGTTAGAGTCAGACAAAGATGAAGCAGGCGGCGAGGAAGAGGAAATAAGTGAGGACGACGATGACAATCATGAATGAGTTATATATTTAGCTCGTTCTGGAGATATTGTATAACCATAAAGTTAGCTCATTTCATCATCAATATTTTAACAAAAAATTGTATATTTTGTATACGTAATCCATACTCAGCGCACTATTTTCGTAATATAAAATATTATCAAACTTATAGAAGGAAATGTTTACTAAATCAGATGGTCAAAATAATAACCCTGCATAATAGTATATTGTGTATCTAGTAGTGAAAGCAATACATTCCCGGAGGACAATGTAAATTGTTGGCCGAGGCGTTAAGCCGAGGCCAACAAGCATTGAAGTCTGGGAATGTGCTTTTACTACGAGGTACACATAATATTTTTTCTGAAATCGCCATCAGCTTTATCAAAAACTGAGGAATAATTCTACATACTGTTTGCGTGAATTCAATAACTATCTTAAATGTAAACAAACCGTCATAAATATTCTCGGATCGTTTTTTGTACGGAAAGAGTAATTTACGTAACAAGTCCGGAAAATACTGTTTTTTAGACGAGTAGACCAAATTCTAGGACGAGCGTTAGCGAGACCTGGAAGTCTGCGAGTCCAAAAAAACTGTTTTCGGACGTGTTGCGTACACTATTTTTTCGGCAATCATGTAGAATAACAAATCAATGAGACGCATATAGTCTAAGAGACGAAGAGATGAAAACGATTCCAAATTTGAATATTTCGAACATTTCAGTTCTTATTTGTATTATATATTGAAATCCGAACAGAAGATAGGTACCAACAAAAACATTCTAATTCTTAATTATATTAATATTTGTATTGAAATTCGAGCACTTCCCGGCCTAGTCCGGGAAGTACGTACTTCCCGGACTAGGCCGGGAAGTGCTACTTTCCCAAAGAAAAAGTGTCCGGGAAGTGAACACTTCCCGGATGGTTGCCGAAAAAGTACTATCCCGTACCGTTTAGGTCCGAAAACGGTCCGGGAAAGTTCGTTGCTTAGCAACGGACTAAAATACTAGATTAGCGTATTTTGAGGCCTGAAGTTGCTCCGAGAAAGTGGGCATTCTTGAAGGATTTCAGAAAAGTATTTTTGTCAGCTCTTTTCAAAATAAATGATATGTTCCATTTCCTAGAGGTATGCTTTTCATTACAGGGCCTTGAAAACACATTTTCTAAGTATATGCCAAGGGGCTTGTGTGGGAAAATCTTTGTTATTTAAATCATGTATAATTAATATGCTGACCATGTCCGATACTCAAGCCTTTTGTTATTTAGTGTTAGAATCACTTTTTCTAAACATATGCGAAACGGCTTGCGTGAGAAAATGGTGTCAATTTCTTTACAATTTTTCGACGCAAGCGTTCGTTCCGGTTACACCCAATAGACATGCCAATTTTATTGTAATGACTAACACGTCAATAATATGGCTTGCATGAAAAAATAACTGAAAAATCAAAAAGAATTTCCGTTTAATTTTCCGACGACAAAATCTACTTATCCATTCGCGCCATTCAAGCCATTATGTTTTTCGGTCTTGTGGCGATGTAAGTTCTCATAGTTTCGAAGGGCTTGTGTGGGAGAATCTGCCAAAATTTCGATTTTTCCTCACAAGATCACGCCCTCATTTTAACCCTTTAGCCACCTGCAACACTAAAGACTTTGGTATTCCGAAGCCAGGTTCTATCAATTAATAATTAGGTTAACACAGCTAGCAAGAAAATATGAGCAACTTACTCATTTTACTTCTGTTCTGGGAAATCAAGTTTTCCATATGTTCTCCCCAGGAGCCACTCGTAAATTTCTCTCCATTTTACCCAACATTGATGTACTTTTCAACCCTATTCGAGGCTTGTATGATTAAATGGGGCACCTAAATCTGTCACTATCTGAAGGTCTAAAAGCTGCCTGATGATTATCTGGAAGACTTAAGCATGCTAAACTCAAAATAAATAGATTATAGTTTCAAATATTTGTTGATAAGTTACTAGATACTTAATATTTTTTATTTATTTTTATTGATGTAGCCGATACTTGATGGAAATCCATGTTAAAATCTACGAGGATGTATTGATATCTAGTTAGCCTAGACCAGTTCCCTGCATAAACAAAATATTTCGTTACCATAGCAACGAACAATAACTTATTAGAAGTGTCAGTGTCTTTAAAACATGAATCCTTTCCAAGAGAGGTTATCTTGTACGATGGAAAACAGCGACTAAATTCCAACTTTCAGTCGCAGATGATTCCACAACTGACTTTATAAACATCCTGTTCATATTTTAAATGAAATCAACATGTCAGTGTGAAGTTTGACGTCAAAAAAGTAAACCAGAGTTGCGCAATAAATTAAAAGTAAAAATATGTCCACCAAAATTGGGAATATCGAAAAATTGGAGTATTGAGCCATCATCAAGTACCTGTATTTAAAAGGGTTAAGAGGAGAGCAGATTTACGAAGATATGCTTAATGATCAATGTCCTTCGTATGCGACCGTGAAAAATTGGACTGCAAGCTTCAGAAGAGGTAAATTTTCCATTGAAGATGATGACCGATCGGGAAGGCCAGTTTCTGTGTCAGTCCCCAAAAATATCGATGCAGTTCATGACATGATTTTAACAGACCGTCGAATTGGGCTAAAACGGATATCTGAAGCACTGAATATTTCATACGAACGCGTTCATCATATAGTTCACGTCAATTTGGACATGAAAAAAATTGCTGCAAAATGGATCTTCAAATGTTTGAATGTTGACCATAAGCGTGCAAGGGTACTAGCATTGCGTTCGATCTGTGCTCGATTTAAAATCGATGTAGACTTCGTAAACAGAATTGTTACTATGGATGAGACTTGGGTAAATTTCTACGATGCAGAAACAAAGTAACAATCGATGGAATGGCGACACTCCAGTTCTCCAAGACTTAAGAAGTTTCGTGTTCAAAAATCTGCTGGAAAAGTTCTTGCTTCAGGTTTTTGGGATTGATTCATAATTGATTTTTTGGATAAGGGTAGAACAATAACTGGAGATTACTATTCGACATTACTGACCACTCTACGGGAAAAAATTGAAGAGAAAAGACGCGGAAAGCTATCCTAATGTGTTTTGTTTTTGCAGGACAACGCCCCTGCACACAAATCTCATGTTGCCATGCAAAAAATCCGTGATTTAGGGTTTGAATTACTAGAACAACCCTCTTATTCGCCATATTTGGCTCCGTCCGACTATTATCTCTTTCCTCAACTGAAAAAAGTTTAAAAGGTCGTAAATTTTCTTCCAACGGGGAGGTAATAAAAGCTGTGGAAATCTAGTTTGCAGAGCAAGAAGAAATATTTTTTTTTGTCTAGAGACGTTGCAGGTTCGCTGTAATAAATGTATCCAATTAGGAGAAGAATATGTTGAGTAATAAAATATTTTGACATTGAAATTTTGTTTGGTTCTATAGTAGGCTAAGAATTTTTCAATATATCCTCGTATGATAAAACATTAACTGAACTGATTTTCACTAAAGAGGTTTACAAAACGCGACAATTGTTTTGCTTCTTTAAGAGGAGAAGATAATCTAAATTTCATCTTTGATCGGTTCCCTTCAATACTAATTGTAAATTGATCAGGGTTCAGTTGTATCACCAATATATTACACACCTCTACAAAAAAATTACTTTTTTTGTTGCTCTGGGTATCTCTGCTAGTTTCTATGTTTTCAAGTCCTCAGTTTTCGAATATATTCATGAAAGCTTATTTCATATTTTTAATAATTCACACTTTGAGTTGGCTTTTTAGAACATAAATTATTACGAAGTGTTTGGTATCTTGTTGAAATTCGGTTTCTGCGCATTGAGTTGGAGTATCGACATATCACGTGACTTTCCACCCCGCCCCTGTGACCCTCACTCCATGTAAATGCTCGAAAATTAATTGAATTGACAAAGTTGGAGGACGCACGTCTACTTTCGGGTAAGTTGCTAATGTGAGGTTGATACTTTGTTTCATTTGTTGAATTTTGATTCTAATATACTTCTTTCTACAAATGTCAAAAATTAACAAGGTTCGCGCATTTATAACAATATGCGAAGTGACCCTTTTTTCATTTTCCTACTTTATTACCACGACACCGTGCACTTTATGTGAACTATATGAGATTTTTACATTTTAACCTTTACGATGCCTCAATCATGCAAAAATCCAGAAAATCATTTATTTCTAAATGTTTAACAATAAACAAATGCCATTTTATTTCCATAATTACAGTTACAATTACTTGATTTGGGAGAAAGTTTTAAGCCAGTTCAACATTATTTTTTATTTTAAGCTAAGCATATTACTTATTTCAGAACAATATTTTTTGACGTGTACAAGAAATCATTTTGTTTGCAAATTGTGCGTGAAATACTTTGGTTATCTCGACTATTTTTTCAACTCGGCTGCGTCTCTTTAAAAAATTCAGTTTTCGATAATCAAAGTAGCGTTTCACGCACTAGATACAAAAATAACTATTTACTGCACAATGGAAATTAATTCGCATCAATACCAATTGCACATCCAAGAAAACTCAAAGAAGAATATTAGAATACTAAATTGGTTCTGCAAAAAAATATTAATTCCAATGAACATCAATGGTCGGTTTGCTTTGATTTGAAAATGGTTAACTTTTTACTCGGTCAGCAAAGTGGATACACAAAACACCCTTGCTTTATTTGTATGAGGGATAGTAGAGAGAAGCAATTTCACTGTGAACAAGATGTGTGGCCCTCCAGAGAATCCTTAAATGTAGTTGTAGAGGCAAGATCATACTTCTGCCACTACATATCAAATTAGGTGTGATGAAGCAATTCATCAAAGCATTGGACAAGAAAGGAGAAAGCTTTAAATACATTTGTAAAACATTTCCAAAGCTGAGTATGAAAAAGTTGAAATCTGGAATATTTGATGGCCCTAAAATCCGGAAATTGATGAACGATTCAAACTTTCTAAAAGTTATGACTAATTCCGAAAGTGAATCTAGGAGACGTTTTGTGTTAGTGGTAGAAAATTTTCTAGGAATCTATGAAGCATCAAATTATATAGGGAATTTGTGCAAAAATATTGTAAAGCTTTAAAATTCTAGGAGCAAATATGAGCATAGAGTTACACTTTCCCCACAGTCATTTGGATAGATTTTCTGAGAATCTGGGAAATTATAGTGAGGAACAGAGAGAGCGCTTCCATCATAATCTAAAAGTGATGGAAGAGAGGTATCAGGATAGATGGGACCGTCACAAGGTGGCAGATTACTGCTGAGATTGTACCCAAAAAAATAATAACAAACAAACTATTAAAATGCATTTTTCTAAAGTTTAAAATAATTTTTTTTCTTCTTTTCAACTTTTATGTATTTGAGTATTAACACAAAACATTTAATGATAATCTCCAATAAAAAGTTGATATTTGAGAACATACTTGTAATGTCTTTCTCATTTTTACTGATAAAGAAAAAAACGAAAATGAAGATTTAAAAAAAACCGGAGCCAATCTTCCAAAATCATCCATAGTTTCGTGAATTGTTGGCATAGAGAAACCACTTTTACATCAAGGGCAACAAAACCACTGTTGACCAGTGTTATTATTGACATTGATTTGTGCTAACGCGTCTTGGTGAGAATAACTACCAACACCAACATTATATCGTTGTCATAGCAAAAATATTGACTTTCAACAGTTTCAATCAAAACCAAATTGAGTTTTTTTTCTGAATTAGAACAATACGAACTCATTGATTTTCCTAAGCCTTCTTCTTGACTTCTCATGTAGGAGAGATTCTTCAAGATTAGTTTCAAAATCACCTTTTTCAAAATGTTCGGAACAAATTCAGAAATATCGTTGGGTTCCCACTCTTTTGGAATTATTACAGAAATTGATCAATGCCTGCGTTGCTGTATTATTCATAGGGACAGTCTTTTCAGTTCCAGTTACACTCCAGATTAATTAACTAATGGTTAGAATGTGATCCTTCAAACATCATTTGAAGAATGTCATTCACCATCTAAACTATTAGTAAGTTACCTGGAGTTTACCTGGAACTAAAAAGACTGGCCCTTAGTGAACCTAAAGAAAGTCAATGTATCATCAGGGTACCTACTCAGATATTCTTTTACAATATTTAACAAATAGTTCAGTCGACAGGTTGAAAGAAGGTGGAAAAAGGTCAGAAGTTAATGAAACTTCAGGATGGTTAAGTAACATTGTCTCAAGTTTTGGACTTCTAGAAACATGTGCGAAAAGTGTAGGGGGGGGGGGAGAACTGCAAATTTGTTTACCTCTCTCCGGTTTCTCCTCGATTTCTTTTTTCTCCCACGTCCTACGGCAAAGACACATACTTCCTTTTTTGTAGAGCGTTGAATTTTCTACAACTTGGACCAATGACAAATGTTTTTATGTGAATTCGCTACCAAGATATGGCGCGTCGAATAAAAGGTCATGTTGGAATTACTACAGTGATTGATCCATACCTGCTTTACTGTATTATTTATAGTGAAACTAAGAAGAGTCAATGTTTCATCAGGGTACCTACTCAGATATATTCTTTTACAATATTTAACAAATAGTCCAATCGACAGGTTGAAAGAAGGTGGAAAAAGGTCAGAAGTTAATGAAACTTCAGGATGTTGTTTAGGGATGGTTAATTAACATTTTCTTCAGTTTTGGACCTAGAGGAACCTATGCGAAAAAAGAAGGAAGGGGGGAAACTGCAAAATTTTCGTACTCTCTCTCCGGTTTCTCCTCGATTTCTTTCTTCTCTCACGTTCTACGGCAAAAACATTTCCATACTTTTTTGTAGAGCGTTGAATTTTCTACAATTTTGATACATAACACGTGTTTGAATGTGAATTCGCTACCGAGATATGGCGCGTCGAAAAAGAGGTCATGTTTTAAAAATTACAAGAAATGCAAAATTACAAATTATTTAATCTGTTATACCCAAATTATGATGACATGTTGTTGTAATTATGGTTCTTGGTTGAAGTCACCAACTTTGGACACCCCAGTCCTCCTTCCCCCACCCAACCCCAATTTTCAAATGCTAACTTTATGATGAAAGCCAACCATACCTATTCACATCATTTTGGTATTGATTTCACATACTTTTCGCATTGATATCCCCCTCCCCCCTACATAATCATTCCAGGGCAGGCAGAAAAAAGACGTAGTCCTTTCGTGGAAAAAATTAATGTCATTAACAATATTGAGACATATATTATATTGAGGAATAAAGATATTATAGAAAGGTACTTACATGTGCCTATCATAGTGAGTACTCATTATATTTCCCGTCGAGATTTCTTAGCCGCTGGTTCTGCTCGTAACAGCTCGTTGTCCTCCTGAGCGATCAGGCTGTCAATGATGTTGCCGTCATCGTATTCGTCCAATATGTCTGGTGAGTCTTCCTCGTTCAAATCAGTTGCGCCTGAAGACGATATTTGACAGTTCTGCTGTGTGGTCGACTGTCTTCCTCAATCAGCTGCTGAATGGTAAACTGGCATTCATCACTATTCTCGTCGATGTATGAAAATATCTCATGCGGCGATGGGAGGAGTCCTCTTTTCTGCGATGACTTGGGTGGATGGTAAAAACTGCAAGGCACTTTTGATGATACTCAGCATTGACGGCTACTAAATCATTGTCCAAATTTTGCAACTGCCTGATGCGTTCTATTTTCTTCCCCCAGTCGTCTCCACTATAGACTGTACTAAACCTAGCTGTTAACATCCTGGTCTGAAGTCGTGGATGGTCACAATTTGTAGTCGTGATATTGAGTTGGGCGTTGTCACATCTCGTAGGTGATAAGTCTTTGTCATAGACAAAATATGTTTCACTAAACGTATTCCATTTGATAACAATCGAAGAATGAAGGATGGTGATAGTGACATTATTGTAGTATATTTATAAACAGATTCACTCTAACGATATCACTATTTAACGAAATACAATGATTCAATAACACAACACAGTACTCTAATTTATATAACATTCACGGAAATATTTATATTCGACTTTCTCTTCCTGTCTGTCTCAACTCTGCTGCGTGGTTCTTTTCATATTCACTGTTCATTTCTCCGAATGCTCTTGAATTTTCCGGGCAAGCCATCGTCCAGATTCTTCTCGGTGCATGGCACCTCGAAAGTCATTCGCGATCACGCACGGTGTACGTGAGCGTTCAGGCCCGGCATCGACTGCAGCTTCGCCACATTGCCCCCTTCTTACAGATATTTCGTCCCGAAATGTCATCCTTGGAGTGTGTCGATATTTGCAGGATTCCCCACATCTGCATTGTGAAGTTCGATGGAAATAACACTCCACAGTCTTCATGTTAGGTCGTGGAATAGCATTACAGCAAACCAAAATCTGGATGCCGCTGGATTGGAATATCGTCTCCAACATACTTCTTATAACTCTCCAATCCAGCCCATCATTACCACAGGATAATTTTGGGATTACCAAGTCTACCAGACTCTGGTCCACCATCGTATCTCTCAGTTGGGTGAGGCTCCTCCAGATATCTTCATAGAACGGTTTGTCTGGGAAATGCTTCCTGGTCACCAAGTAGTAGATGTTCCTCTGGCCCTTCTTCAGCTGTAGCACACCTTCAATTTCTGGATTCTGTTTCCGTAGTGTTTGGAATTGGCCAAATTTCTTGGAGAACACCACAGCGATGCTCCTGGACATTCGAAGATCTTCTGCGACGCAGTGTGCTAGGGCGTAATCGACTGGGACTTTGAAAAGGTCCCCTGGCTCCTCTCGAGTAAAAAAAATATAATAAATGATATATGATATTATGATTTTTTATTATGAACATTCCATTTTACACTTGGATTATGATATACTATATGTATATTTTATACCATTCAACGTATATCAATATCTCAGCCGAAATGCCGTACAAAAGAATACTGATATTCTGGCAGTCTTCAAGTGTGTCGGGTGATGTAGAACAAACTTTGAGGGCCAGCAGTCACTAGAAAGCAACGGCCTTGAGGTGGCAGTCACCCGGAAATGGTCTCTGAATGTGTTCAATGATGTCATATCCGATTTCCATCAACTTTTCGATGAGTCGGATTTTCAAAATTTTTATTAGCCCGTTATTTATTGGCAGTCTCGGCTTAACAACCGATTTCGAGTGGCAGTCACCAAAAATCATATTTAAGAATGTTTTTCATATGTACAAACGAATTTGGACGCACAACGCAATTGGTCTGATTTTGACCTGTGAAAAAGTAATAATTTTTTTTAAATCAACAAACGCAAGGTGCCCAAGCTGGCAGTCACCGGTTTTCATATAATACACGTTCAGGTCTACATTATATAATTTTTCCATCCACTATGCGATCAGCCGGTGATTTGGACTAACAGGTATGATGCTCACTGATGAACGCAACTTTTACTGCCAGCCAGATAGACTGTATGACGTCCGGTAGAGTAAGAGAGATAGCATATCTAAAAACTGGCCAACCTGAAATTATCTTTTCGAAAACGTTGCTAGGTCTTAGACTACAATGTTCTCTGTACTCCCATTGTTTAAATAGAAGTAAGATAGTTAGCCACCTTATGGGATTGATATTGGATTCAAAGGGAGGCAACATGTAGATGGCGACAGTAATCTCGCATACAAGTCATGTCGTAACTTCAGTGATCTGGCCTCCAAGATATGTCGTAACTTGATTGGATCAATTGTACAGCATCAAAAACAGGATAACTTGAAGAACCCTGCATCAAAATGATGTCAAATATACATCTTTGTAACTTATCACGCTAGATAACACTTCCGTTTGGGTCCAATGCCGAATCCACAGCCATTGACTAATAGTCCAAATTACCGGCTGATCGCATAGTGGATGGAAAAATTATATAATTTAGTCCCGAATGTGCATTATATGAAAACCGGTGACTTCCAGCTCGAGCACCTTGCATTCGTTAATTTAAAAAAAATTAATTACTTTTTCGTAGGTCAAAATCCGACCGATTGCGTTCTGCGTCCAAATTCGTTTAAACACAGAAAAAAACATTCCTAAATATGATTTTTGGTGACTGCCATTCGAAATCGGTTGTTAAGCCGTGACTGCCAATCAAAAACGGGCTAATAAAAATTTTGAAAATCTGACTAATCGCAAAGTGGATGAGAATCGGATATTACGTCATTGAACACATTCAAAGACAATTGCCGGGTGACTGCCACCTCAAGGCCGTTGCTTTCTAGCCGGCCCTCAAAGTTTGCTCTGCATTGCCCTTCGCACTTGAAGACTGCCAAGATATCAGTATTCTTTTGTATGGTATTTGGACTGAGATATTGATATACGTTGAATGGTATGAAATATACATATAGTATATCATAAACCAAGTGTAAAATGGAATGTTCATAATAAAAAATCATAATATTATATATCAATATTTATTTTTAAAAAAATGTATTCTCGTCAAAAAAGGGCCATATTTTTAATGCGAGAGATTAATCGCCGCTATCAGTATCGCTATCACTTAAGTGAACGTCTTCCAAAATGCTTTCAATATTCTCTGAATTGCCATTTTCCTCCGAAAGTTCTGGCTGGATTATTATATATTCGACGAATTGAGGAACCGGCTCACCCTTGAACCAGACAAATGCATATCTGTTATTTTTCTCAATCCATCCATATTCGATGGGGAAAAGATTGGTAGGGAATTTCTGGTGGGCATGACACCAAATATTTGCAATGTAGTTTGCTCGTAGAACCTACTCTACGAGTTCTGATTTGCAAGGGGGGATTGTCGAACCACCAAAATTTGTCGCCTTTTTCGCGAAATTCTCGTTGATGTCATTGATATTGAAATTGTTCCAGAAAATGGATAATCGCGCCTCGTTCAACGCCATACATCTGACATACAAATGATTCGATTTTTTCGTCGATAGCTTCGTCGTCGCAGTCTCCAAGCTTTGCAAAAGCTTCCTAGTATTCCTTAGAATGTTGAAATAGTCTCAATGGTTTTTTTATACATTTTCTGAAAAAAGAAGGATTGAAATCGCACCCTGTAAATACGTGGTACCCAGCTAGAGATTTGCAAAGATCTGGGCCGAGATGAGAATACAATTTCGAAACATCAATGTATCCATTATCCATTTTCTGAAACAATTTCAAGGTCAATGACGTCAACGAGTAATTCGCGAAAAAAGCGACGACTTTTGATGGTTCGACAATCCCCCCTTGCAAATCAGAACTCTTAGAGCAATTTCTACGAGCAAACTACATTGCAAATATTTGGTGTCCGCCCACCAGAAGTTCCCCACCAATATTTGCCCCACCGAACATTGGTGGATTGAGAAAAATAACAATTATGCGTTTGTCTGGTTCAAGGGTGAGCGTGTTCCTCAATTCGTCGAATATTTAATAATCCATCCAGAACTTTCGGATGAAAATGGAAAATTCAGAGAATATTGAAAGCATTTTGGAAGACCTTCACTTAGGTGATAGCGATAGCGTTACTGATAGCGACGATTGATCTCTCGCATTAGGAATGTGGTCCTTTTATGTCGAATATAAAAAAAAAATTATAATAAATATTGATGTATAACATTATGATTTTTTATTATGAACATTCCATTTTACACTTGGTTTATGATATACTATATGTATATTTTCAACCATTCAACGTTTATCAATGTCTCGGCCGAAATGCCATACAAAAGAATACTGATATCTTGGCAGTCTTCAAGTGCGCCGGTCGATGCAGAGCAAACTTTGAGGACACTTTCGATATAAAAAATAAGGTTTTCTTGCCTTCTTACCGCTCTGTGTGGTCGTATTTTCTCAGTCACAATTGAATAATTATGACAACTGAAAAGTCATCAATCGGTTTCGAATCCTTTTTAAGTATATCATTCCATATGGACCAAAATGACAGTATAATGATATACTTATAGATGGCCAGTTATTGATGAAATATACGGTGACCTCATCATAATTGAATGAACAAATCATTTGCGATGCAGATTATCACTGGTTCAATGGACTGAAATTTTCCAGAATAATTCATTATCCACTTATATGTGGAGAGTGAACGACACTTCTTGACGGAAGATCATTATCTAATAATGAAAAATGGTTTTGAGAATCCAGTTATCCGCATAAACCCATCCAATAGGTGGCGTTGAAAGCAAGTGTGAACAGCTGGAAATAACTACGGTCCCTTAAGGTCCGTTTTCACGTTTATGCAATTTGCGCAAATAGACTTTTGCATGCCAATTTGCGCAAGTGAATTGGTCCATGAAAATCAAAATCGTGCACTTGCACAAGCCAGAAAGCATGACTTGAGTAAAATCTGACATGTCAGATAATTTGCATATGGTTGGCACAAATGCTTGAACGTGTTAACTACTGTTGGGATTACTGGTTTTGCAGTGGAATGAATATACTAGATTGAGTCAGTAATAAACTCAAAAACAGGTATAGACTTTAATAACGCAGACAGAATACTTTATTACATGAGTGACAGTCGAAGTTTTTTTTTTATAACAAACCAGACAGTAAAATAATAAACAACAACTTGATCAATGTATCAAAGTCAAAGTCAAAATATGCGTTATTTTCGGAAGTTAATGATAAACTTATTGATAAAGCTCCGTTGCATTAAAGATTTAAAGATGATGTTGAAAAATTTATGGAAATTAAATTACTTAAAAAGTTTAATGGTGATACCCCCTACCATCGGCATATCATTCCTGATGAGAGGGAACACCACCACTATATGCGCTTCAGGGCGACTTAACAAATAAAAAAGGAAAATGGGGTGCATTTCCTATTTCAACTGGAGGGAAGAACCCGGAAAAAAACCTACAGTACCACCATATGGCCCATGGTGAATGAGGGAATGGAACAATACAACAATTAAACATAATACATGCTCATACATCAGGGACTTCACCATCACTGCCATTCCAGACCGATCACCATTTCAACAGATGAGGAGTATGCACATGAAATTAGAGAAAAAAAAATGTTAATCGAAGTGTGAATGTTATAAAGTTGTTAAAACTCTAACTAAGCTCGATTTATGATCCAAACTGATTAATTTTAAAAACAATCATCCTAAAACTCTTGCAGACTATAATATACTCTCTCTGATAACAAACTAATGACGAGTTTGCATATCTTCATCACCCCTTTTCAAACAAGTCGTTACTTCATTACTAAACCAATTCTGGAACAACACAACAAGTGTTTTGTTTTTGGTAAAGCTTTTGTGAATATATCGCCAAACATTTCTTCAGTTGGAAGATAATCAATTTCTATATCACCCGATTTCAGTGCTTCTCGAATGAAATGATATCTGATATCAATATGTTTGGTGCGACGATGATGAACTGGATTTCTGGCTAGTAGTTGAGCGCCCTGACTATCATTCTTGATTACCATTAGTTCTTTTGGTGAACCAGTTTTTGATAACAGTCCTTGAAGATGAATAGCTTCCCTTGTAGATTCTGCAAGAGCCATGTATTCGGCTTCCACACTGGAGAGTACGACGGTACGCTGCTTTCTTGCTTCCCAGGAAATGACAGCTCATCCCAAGATAAAAGTATACCCAGAATATGATCTTCTATCGAGCAAGCAATTTTCCCAATCGGCATCAGCAAAACCTTGAATAGGATTTCCAGTCTTTTGAAACAGCATGGATGAGTTTATAGTACCTTGCAAGTATCTTAATATTCGTTTGCAGCCCTCAATGTTCTTTACCATAGCAGTTATTGAACTGACTTAAGAAATTGACTGCATAAGCGCAATGTCTGGTATCGTTGCCACTGCCAGGTACATCAGTGACCCTATTAGATCACGAAATGGGAATTTCTTCATATTTTCCTCAATAAACGTTGAACATTTATTCAGTTTCTTCCCAACTTCCATAAGTGTGGCAACTGGTTTTGAATTCTGCATATTAAATTTCTGCACGAGATCTGTGATGTACTCCTTTTGTGATAAACTAATCAGATTATTCGTTTCATCGATGTTGAATTCAATACCAAGGCAGTATTTCATTATGCCAAGACCTTTCATTCTGAACTCTCCCATGAGTTCGTGTTTGATAGATTCGACTCATTATCATTGATGATGCGACAATCAAATCATCAACATATACACCAATAATAATGAGCAAATATCTTTCGTTTCTCGAATAGTATAGACATGGATATGCAACTGATGGTTGCAATCCAAATTTTATCAAAGTTTGATGGAGTTTCTTGAACCATTGACGGCCTGCTTGTTTCAGTCCGTACATGGCTCTTTCCAATTTGCAAACACCATCGCAATTCCTCAACTCGTTTAACATTTTCCCAGTATGGTTTTCAATCTCCCCATCTTCTGTTTTTATAATATCCTCCTAGATGGTATCGAGTGAATCAGGAAGTTCCATGAAAACAGATTCTTCAAGGTCTCCGTCCAAATATGCTGTTTCTTTGTCTAATTGATGCACTTTCATTTCATATTCAACTTCAAGTTCAATGTCCTTATTGATCTCATGCGAATGACAGGACTGAATCTCGTTGAAGTCTATACCAGGACGTATGTGAATATTATTTTGCTACAAGACAAACTTTCCTCCTGTCAATCGTTCCGTTGATAATTCGTTCGTAAAATCCATCGACAACCAATAACATTTTAGTAGTCGGTCGGTCACACAGAGTTCATGTATTATTTCAGATTATGGAAATAATTTCTGACTTTGCTGCATTCTTCAAATCGATTGAATTCTGACCATTCAGAACATCTACCAGCTTCAAATGATCTTCGACTGAATGCGCGAATTCATAATCTGTTTCAATGTCTTCCTCATTTTGTTGCATTTTAATTGGAATCATATTGTATTCTTTTTACGGTCTTCCAATTTTTCCCTCGCGAATTAACCTAGGACGTCCAGGACCCCTACTGAATTGTTTATTTTGAGAAACACTCTGATAATCATTTTCTATTTCTTCGTTTTCAAATTTTTCTGGTTCATCATTTATATACTTTTCAGTCCATTTGGTGAAACATTCGGAATTGGCTCCCATTCAACAAATTCTTCATTCATCTTCGGTTGACCAATATATGTAGATTTTGTCTCCAGAAAATTTAAATCCATTTTGTCTGTCATCTGGTTTTCTGACGGATTCCACCCATCAATGAATCTGACAACACGTATGACACGAATATTTTTCTCATTTGTCAACCATACTTTGTAGGCTTTCGATTCGTCAGAATATCCTACGAGTATACAAGGCTGTGACCGGGGTTGAAACTGTCCTCTACTGGGTATTTTGCCAAGAGTGAAACCTCTGCACCCAAAACTTCGGAAATAGGCAACGGTGGGTCGTTTTCCAGTCCATAAACTATACGGTAGTGCACCATTTATACCACTGCAAGGTGGGCACTGAGTCTTCCTTTGATGTCAGACTCTGCCAAAAAATCAGAAAATTCCTTATTCACAAATTCTCCCCAATTGTCTGATTGGAAATGAAGAATTTTATGAACAACTTTGTTTTCTACAAAATTCTTGTAATTTTTGAAAACTTCCTGAGCTTCTGACTTATGCTTCAAAAATCTAACCTCACACCATTTTGAAAAATCATCCTTGAAAGAGATGAAATATTTCTTTATTCGACCACACACGTCAGAGTGAATAATTTCTAGGCACTAGAAGCTCGATCTGAATTTTTCGAAAATGGCAATTATATCATTTTTCCTTGCAGGCAAACTTCACAGATTGGCAATTTTCCAAAATTTTCGATTTCACATCGAATTCCCAGAGCTAACTGCTTTTTCAATAAAGCATGTAGGTCATTTTCATTCAAATGGCCAAAACGTTCGTGCCTTAGCTGAATTTGAGTTGTGTCACATACTTTCTTAACTATATTTGCACTTTCAGTATAATCTGCAGCTTCTCGTATGTAGTACAACTCATCCTTTCGACCTGCAGTAATTTTTACTGCTCCTGAACAATCAATAATTTTTGCGTCATTTTTGTAAAACTCAACCGTGTATCCATAATCTGTGATTTTCGGAACAGATATTAAATTTTTCCTTAGATTTGGAACACACAAAACATTATTGAGTTTCATAACACGATCAGATTGTCCATTATTGACATTCAGCGTGATTTTTCCCTCAGGCCACAATTTCAGTCAAAGATGTTTCAGCCAACATTTTTATCGATAGAAGGCAATTTCTCCTCGAAACAATCTTCGTTTGCACACATATGAGATGTACATCCGCTATACAGACACCAACGTGTACTTGAAGAACTTTTCGTACTGACGGTGGTTGACAAAACTGTGTGGAAACTTTCCTCTTCCTCTACATTACTCGCTCTCACCCTTTCGTTTAGTTTCTTCTTTCTGCATTCAGAACTTTTGTGTCCGCGAACCACAATTGAAACATTTCCCAATAACACGTGAACTTTTCGAAGAATTATTCGTGCTGAACAATTTCTGCTTATATTGATTGACTACCAAGGCGAATCATTTTCTTCAACAATTTTTATTTTCAATGATTGTGGTGATGGCAAATCGTCTCTAGATTCTATTGCACATCTAAAATTTTCGTATTCTTCCGGCAGACTATATAATAACATTCTAGTAGTCAAATCATCATTGATTTCCAATTCGAGATCTTTTAGTTCTTCTAAGATATCGAAAAACTTTCTGACTAGGTCACGTATGTCATCGCCACTTGTCATTCGATTCAGGAATAATTGTTTGAGTAGATTGGCTTTATGCAACTTTTTCCACACATCGACGAGTTTGAATATCTTCAACATAAACAATCCTCAAACTCGACGGATGCCGTCCGCATGCGCAGAATTCAATACCCGTCGTGGTCTTAGCCAGGGGAGTAGTTGTTTTCTATCAGGTAATTGCCTTAATAAGCCTACTTAGTAGGTGTATATAAAGTAAAGGGTTCATCATCGGTCGTTATTGAACGATCTCCCAAAGAATTCTGTTTTCTTCACATAAATCTCTCAACCCGGAGATACGGAGTGTTCTTCCTCTGCTCGCTAGGTGGAGCGGCCTAGAATTCGCTTAATCGCGTGAACTAGAGTTGACCAAGCAACGGGGTGTGTATTGGTTTGAACGGGGAACAGATGGCTTCAGTGCAGTCTGTGTTGACCTACCCTTTGCACTGATGAGAGGCAACAACATCAAAACTAGTCTGCAGGTGGTCACCCTGTCCAAATCAAAACATAATTTTGCTGTTTGGTCACAGAGGGCACTTGCAATTGCGTCCTCTGATATTTTGAGGAACGTTGCACAAGTATCTGTTAGATTTAATTCAATCCCCGTCGTGGTCTTAGCCAGGGGAGTAGTTGTTTTCTGTCAGGTACTTGCCTTAATAAGCCTACTTAGTAGGTGTATATGGGAGTAAAGGGTTCATCATCGGTCGGCAACGGCTGTTCGTTATTAAACGGTCTCCCAAAGAATTCTGTTTTCTTCAGCGAGTTCTTGTCCTGACTGATGAATATTATGGTTATTAAATACAGAGCCCCAGCAGCTTGATACATTTTTATTTAAACAAGTAAATCAGTTTCTAAATTACAGCTCAATGATTCAGATTTTAGACAGACAACTGGACACATGTCATTCAAAATATATGATACTGAACAAAAGTATATACACAGTGTTGTCACTAACACTACCATACCTAACACTGTCAACAATGATAATGGTAATTCATAATTACAAAACATGTAAGATCAAATCATTCAGAACAGAACAAATATTTACTCATTCAAATTTGCAACTTCAGTGCATCTATATGTTTGGTGAACAGTGGCAAACATAATGGTTTCGTTAAAATGTCAGCTGTTTGTTCTGTAGTGCTTACATAATTCAAAATTATTTCATTTTTTGCAACACAGTCTTTCACGAGAGAATATTTTATTTCCACGTGTTTTGACCTTTTGTTCACTTGATGTGACTTCGTAAGAGAAATCACACTTTGATTGTCCTCCATGATTGGTATCGGCTCTACTAGAATGAATCCAAAATCTTCAAGTAGATGTTTTATCCAAAGAGCTTCTTTTATAGCTTCACTGAGAGGTATACTCGTATATTCAGCTTCGAATGATGATGTTGCAACTAGAGATTGTTTCCTCCATGTACAACTGACAGGACTTCCAAGAACAAAAGCAACGTATCTAGATTTTCGATCGTCTATGTCATTGCCCCCGTCAGCATCGCTATACATTTGGATAACTGGGTGGTTATTTTCGTTAGTGTAATGAAGACTAAGATTTACAGTTGACTTCTGATATTCCAAGATTCCAAGATTCCATGTTTGAAATGAGTCTGATTGAAATTATTACAGAATCTACTCAAGTAGTTTGTAGCATAATTTATATCAGGTCTTGTTCCAGCGGCAATATACAGGGTGTTTCTTAAGTACGTGTAGAAAATTCAGAAGCGTGTTACTGACATCAAAATAAGAATATTTGTTTCTGAGAACACTGTATCTCAAAGTTGAATTCTGATTTTTATTTTTTGTGAATAATTTCAAAATAATTTTGATATTTGGGTAAAGTTTGGTATCTGGGAATACCTATTTATTGTTTAGTTTGTGTAAAAAATATATTCTTGGTAGAAGTCACTGAGAGCAACTGTTTTCGAGTTATTGAGTTTTGAAATAATCGATGCAAGTGATTTTGGATGACAAGATTTTTAAATTAAAAATAAATTCAATTAGAAATTAGTTTCTTCACAATTAACATACATTTTGATTTTGTCATAGAAAAATCATCCCAAATACCAAACTTCACTCGAATATCACAAATATTTTGGAATTCATTCACAAAAAACAAATATAAGAATTGAACTTTGACACTCTGTATCTTAGAAACGAATAACTTGCGGACATGTGTTTATAAGAACTTTTTTCTTATTTTGACGTCAACAACATGCTCCTGAAGTTTCTACACGTACTTAAGAAACACCCTGTATATCAGCAAACCAATAAGCTGGCGATAGGGAAAGATTTCGTCTGAATTTTCTGACTTTTCCAACTGCAATTTTTTTTCCATTGGTGTCAATGTAATTTTTGAATCAGTTTGTCTGAAAGATTCAACTATTTTGTTGATTGCAGCCTTTTGAGATATCCACATCCCGTCACATGTAAGCATGACTTCTAGGCCAAGAAACGTGAAATGATCTTGTACATATAAATTTGTCACTTCAAATCTCTGCTTCATAGCTTCTTTAAAAATAATGAGTTGTCTTTGATCAATCGATGCTACCAAAATATCATCGACAAATAGTAGCCCAAATACTTTCGACTCACCAATGTTTTTGATGTAAAGACAAGTGTCTCCTTTAGAATTATGGAAACCATTATTTTTCATAAATTCATCAAAACACATGTTCCAATTTCTTGGTGACTCCTTAAGACCATAGATAGATTTTTTTTAGTTTGCAAACTTTTTCACCATCTTGAAAACCTGGAGGTTGCTTGATATACACATCACCTTGGATGTGACTATTTAAAAATGCTGTGCGAACGTCCATCTGCATAATATGAAGTCTTTTCACCATAATGACAGATTGCATTATTTTTACACTTGTCATTTTGGCTACAGGAGCATATAGACCGTCAGATAGTGACAGATTTAGGTGCCCCATTTTCACATACAAGCCTTGAATAGAATTGAGAGGTACATCGAAGTTGAGTAAAATGAAGGGAAATTTACGAGTGGCTCCTGGGGAAAACATATGGAAAATTCGATTTTCCATATTTTAACGCGAGCCGTGTTCATCTAATCATTAATTAGTAGAACCTGGCTTCGGAAGATCAAAGGCTTGAGTGTTGAAGGTGGCTAAAGGGTTAAAATAAGGTTGTAATCTAGTAAAGAAAAATCTAGATTTTAACAGATTTTCCCACGCAAGCCCATCGAAACTATGAAAATCTACATCGTCACTAGACCGAAAAACATAATGGCTTGAGTGGCGCGAATGGAAAAGTAGATTTTGTCGTTGGAAAATTTAATGGAAATTCTTTTTGATTTTTCCATATGTTTTCCCCACGAGCCACTCGTAAATTTCCCTTCATTTAACTCAACATCGACTTACTTTTCAACCCTATTCGAGGCTTGTATGTGAAAATGGGACACCTAAATCTGTCACTATCTGACGGTCTACTAAATGTCTTCTGCAATGTTCGTTTGCTGAAAACCTCGTGCAACAAGTCTGGCTTTATAAGTGTTATTAGATTTCACTCGTAAAACCCACTTAGTATCAATTACTAAGCAATTTGGAGGTTTATCTACCAGTTCCCACACATCATTGACTCTCATTTGTTGTGTATTATTATTATTCAAGTTATAGTTACTCTGTATGTGAAAAAGGGAAACTGGCAGTTTTTGATATTTGTCAATTTGTCAAATAATTGTAACACATAAAGTTATTTGTAATACCTATTCTTTCATTTAAATTGTTATACAACATGACGCTGCGTTAAATTGAAAAAAATAGAATTATTCGTAAGCATAAGAAGTTTTCAAACACAAAAAATGGAAGCTTTTAAATGTCCTCCACCGTTAAAGTTTGAAGGAAACTTGGCAGAAAATTTTAGAAGTTCAAACAAATGTTTGAAATCTTTATGGTAGCCTCGGGCAAGCAGAAAGAAAATGATGAAGTCAAGATAGCAATTTTTCTCAATTTGATTGGGGAAGAAGGTTTAGATGTTTTCAACAATTTTAAGATGAGTGATGAAGATAAAAAAAAAAATATAACAAAGTTATTGACCAATTTGAGTCCTATATGAATCCGAAGAAAAATATTCTTTATGAAAGGTTCTTATTTTATAACCGTAGTCAAGAAGAATCAGAACCAATTGACAACTTCATACAGGATGTGCGGAAGTTGATGAAAAGTTGTGAGTTCAAAGTATGTTGTTCCGAAGATATTCTGAGGGACAGAATTGTATTGGGTATCAGAGATAAAAAATTACAAGAAAACCTCATCAGTGAAGAAAATCTGCAATTGCAAAAAACAATTGAGAAGTGTCGAGCTAGTGAAGTCACGAAGGAGCATATTAAAATAATTCAAGAAAATAAAACTGTAGATGTGGTTAACAGAAAGAAATATGAAAATAGAGGAAAAGATGAAGGTGTTGCACCAAACATGGAAGAAATCAGTGTCCTGCTTTTGGAAAGAAATGTTCAAGGTGTGGAATTCTGAATCACTTCAAGGCAGCATGTAGGGTGAGAAATATTAAGGAGGTTCTGGAAAATGAAGACGAGGAGCAGGTAGAAAACTTAGTAATTGATAGTCTTGGAGTGTGTAAAATGGTAGACTTCATTTCAAACCATGGATCCAATCATTCTTGGTACCAGAATGTTTTGGTTTCAAATAAAAATATAAAATTTATACTAGACACTGGGGCTGAGGTGAATATTCTTCCTTTAACATTATTTAGAGAAATGAGTAATGAAAGATTAAAATCTTCCAGGTTAATTTTGGAAACATACGGGGGTTTCAAAGTGAAGCCCTTTGGAATATCAAATCTTTGTTGTAGTGTAAATGGTACACAAAAATTTCAAGAATTTGTTGTTGTTGATAATAACTCGGTACCTTTATTAGGTTTGAAATCTTGTATAGATCTCAATTTGGTTAAAGGACTTGACGTTATGAGAAATGTTGTAATTTGTGAAAAAGCTGAAATTTTAAAAATCAATTATGATTTGTTCACAGGTATTGGTAAATTTAAAGATAAATGCAAAATTGTATTAGATCAAAATGCTGAACCAATTGTTAGGCCTCCTAGACGTGTTCCAATGACTATTAGAGATGAGTTGAAAACTACTCTAGATGACCTTGAGAAAAAGAGTGTAATTCAAAAAGTTTCAGGAGGTGTCAACTGGGCCAGCAATTTAGTAATTGTAGAAAAACCTGATGGAACCCTCAGAGTGTGCTTGGATCCTTATGATTTGAATAAGGTAATAAAAAGAGACTAACTACTACTTGATACCAAAACGAAGTTTCAAGAGGAAACTGAAAAGGATGTTGTATTGAAAATTATTTTAGATTATTGTAAGGAGGGTTGACCTATAGTAGTAACCAAATTAATGAGCAAGTAAAAAAATACCTACCTTTGAGGAATGAGCTACATGTCATAGATAATATATTATTTTTCAATAATAGAATTGTAGTGCCATATTCGTTACGTAATTATATGTTGAATTTATTACATGAGAGTCATTTTGGAGTGGTTAAAATAAAAAGTAGAGCTAGGGAAATCTGCTACTGGCCATCCATTAATAAAGATATCGAAGAATATGTTGCAAAGTGCAAAATTTGTGAGAAATTTAAACCGAGCAATATTAGGGAACCCATGATATCTCATCGAGTACCAAATAAGCCATTTTCAAAAAGTGCTGCTGATATATGTGAATTTGCAAAGTTGAATTATCTGATTATTTTTGATTATTATTCAAAGTGGCTTGAAATTATCCCAATTAAAAATAAAACAGCTGAGGAAGTTGTAAGTAAATTTAAAATTTGTTTTGCTACACATGGTATACCTGATTTGTTGATTTCGGATAATGTACCATTTTCTGCTTTCAAAATGAGAAACTTTGCACGAGAATATAATTTTGAAATTATTACCAGCAGTCCTCGATACCCTAGAAGTAATTGATTTGCAGAAAGCGGAGTGAAGATTGCAAAAAATATTTTTAGAAAAAATTGTGATTTGAGTCCAGCATTATTGAATTATAGGGTGACTCCTATTGAAGGTATAGGTTTGTCGCCTGCACAACTGATTATGAACAGGAGTTTTAAAACAAAAATACCTGTTAATGACAATTTGTTGAAACAGAAGTGTGTGTCGTCAAGTAAAGTTCATAGCAGACTAGTTAAAAAAACAATTAGTTACAAAGCTTCAGCATGACAAAGTTTGTAGAGAGAAAAAAGGATTCAGTGTTGGACAAAATATCACTATTAAAAGAGGAAATCATTGGGAGCCTGGTAGGGTAATAAAACAAGCTAGTACTCCGCATTCTTATATAGTTCAAGATAATGGAGTTCTTCTTCATCTTGCCCTCTGATGTACCCCTTCTGAAGTTCAGAGCTTTCACTTTCTGAATCGAACGTTATGAGGTCTGAGTAACTTTTTGATTCATCAAAAATAACATTGCGTGCAGTAAATGTTTCATCATCATGTAAGAGAACATATCCGTTGGTTGTGTATCCTACCATGAAACATTCTGTTGCCTTCGGATCAAACTTTGATCTCTTTTCCTTAGGAATATGTGCAAATGCTCGACATCCAAAAATTTTCAAATTACTCAGACCTACTGTTTTTCCATACCACAAGTTTGCAAGAATTTTTTCATTCACAGGAGGACTGCGATTGATGAGATAAACTGCTGTTAGTGCGGCTTCAACCCATCACCTTGATTTGTCCAAACCACTGTCTGAAAGCATGGCACGAGCTTTCTCAGCTATTGTTCGGTTCAAACGCTCAGCTTTCCCATTCAATTCCGGAGTATAAGGCACTGTATATTCAACTTGTATTCCGTTTTTTGTGCAATAGTTTTGAAATCTTTCGGATTTGTATTCGGAACCATTGTCACAATTTAAATGACTGATAGTGGTATTCATTTTCGATGTAGGCATTTTTACATATTGAATGAATTCATCATATGCTTCAGATTTTTTTTGAAGTGCGTAAATTATTGTATAATGTGTGAAGTCGTCCAGAAAAGATATAATAGTATACTGTGTATCTAGTGCGTGAAGTATACTTTTTTACGCGAGTTTTTGGAACGAGCCGCAGGCGAGTTTCACAATCCGCACGAGCGTAAAAAAGTCTTCACGCACGTGGTGCACACTATACTTTTTCTACGACCTTTTACTTAGAGATTGAATTAAAGGAAATTTTCATCGGGTGCCTCTTTGAGAAATTTTAATACGTGTTCCTTTTCCAAAACGCCTGATTTTTTAGGAATATATCCCTCGTTTTTCCGTTTCAAGAAAGCGCGAACTTTCGGATAATCACCAATTTGTACGTTGTACTTAACAATAAGGGTGCTTTTCAACATTGAGTAGTGACTCCATAAGGTAGAAGATTTAACCTTTGTTGATAATTCAGATAGGTAGGCTAATATTACCCTTTCGGAGAATGAATGGACGTTGTTTGTATTGCGCCATTGCATAAACTTTTCCAAAGTGTTTTCGTAAATTCTCAACGATTTTTGTGGCAATAACGATGAACTTGCTCCACTGGCTGCTAACGTTATATTTGGAGGAGTTGATGGGAGTACTTCAATGCTGTCCATCAGGAATTTGCGTGAAATACACGACTAATCGGTTTAAATCAAAATTTCGTCGTACTATTTATTAATTCAGAGGGTAATTAATTACTATTTACGGTCTATTAACTGATGTAACTCTGAACTTCACTCTGCGGGAACTGTCATATTTGTCAATTTCTCTCGCCACCGCTACCTAGACCAGCGACCGGTGTGTGAATTTGTATTGACTCTTATGGCACCGGTGCGTGAAATAAATCCCATAAGAAAAGCATGGCACTTCACACACCGATTCGTGAAATGAAGCTTCACACATTTTTATCGATATGTGACGTTAGTAATTCACATACGGGAGTAGAAAAAATATTTTTCACCACTTCTAGGTGGAGGATTGACTGGCCCAAAGATATCGGAATGAATGAGTTCCAGACGACTCTTAGCAGGAGTTGTATTGTTTTTCCAAAGAAGCTTGGTTATTTTTCCATCGGCACACTCCTTAAATACTTCTGTTATTGAGGAAAGTTCATTCGCACTAATCTTTTCTATCATTCCAGCTTTGACAAGTTTATTCAATCCTGACATGCTTAAGTGTCCAAAACGTCTATGCCAGAGCTTGGCACTGGTTTTAATTTCACACGGATGCGCTTTATTACTAAAGTTTTCATTTTTGATGATGAAATTCAACTTATAAAGATTATTTTCCAGTATTCCAAGTGCAGCAGTTTCACCTTTCTTGCAAATTCTCACCATTGTTGCATCAAATAAAGTTTCATATCGTCGGGCAGTGATAGCACGGACAGAGAGTAGGTTGTAACGTAATCCTGGTGCATAATAAACATTTTCAAGTAAACATACGTTGCCAGATACCTTGTTTATGAGACAAAGTTTTCCTACTTTGGTACTTAACATAACATCTGTATTAGCAATTTTTATTTCGACAGGGTTCGATAATGTAACAGCTTCAGTAAAGTATTTTTCTGAATTTATGTAATGATTTGAAGCTCCAGAATCCAAATACCAGCTGATTTCTGAATGTTTTTTGTTTGATTTCCCGTCATTCAGAGTTATGAATGCAAATATATCACAGTCTTGACCGTCTGTGTCATTTTCACAACTTTTGGAAACTTCATTTTCGATCACATTTGCTTGTTGATTTGAGTTTTTCTTGAATTAGGAACATTGTGATTTTTTTTGTCCTTTGCGTCCGCAAAAGTTACATTTGAGAATCGATTTTGATGAATTATTCCTCACGAAAAATGAGAAATAAAACTTTCTATGTTTTTATACCACTTCTATTTGTAACCAACGTTACTGCAGTTTCGTCCTATATGGACATTATCAAACAATACAATAATCTGAAATAATAACACTTCTTAAATACCCTTAATTCTACCCGAGGCCTGTCTTAATGACTAACGGTCATTAATGACTTTTACCTGGACCTTGTTTATTTGTGACAATGTGACTGGGCTGCCTTAAAAACCGGTGAATAGACCAAATCCAGTTGATCATTCAGTAGGTTACATCCACAATATTTGTGTTTATGAATTTCTAGGGATTCTAAATAATTCAGTTTCCAACCCTTGCTTGCATAGTGCAAAATTTCCGTATCGTTCAGACTCGGAAATTTGTGGTTGCATTCCAAGGAATGGTTTGAAAACGTCGAATCATTTTTTCCTAGTCTGAAGGACCTTTCATGTTCAGCGTATCTTTTTGAAAAATTACGTCCACATTGTCCCACATAAACACCGTTACACTCTGGACACTTAAGCTTATAAACTCCAGAATTTTTCATTTTTGCTATTCTTTCTTTGGCATTGAAAAGAAAATTAGACAACCTGGCATGCGGCCTGTATGCTACTTCTATATTATTCTTTCTAAAGAATCCCGCAATAGCCTCTGTTCTTCTCCCGAAGTACGTTAAAGTTACAAATTTCTTAGTTTCTGATTGTTTGACCTATTATTGAATTATTCCTCATTTCTAAACTTGGTGTAATGGAATCTTTAGACGACACTGTGAATGCTTGATGTAGTTTGACTTTTTCAAATTTTTCATCCATTGGTAAGGTACTGCATCTTAGTTTCACACCATACTCAGATAATCTCCTTTTCACATCTTCGAGTTTCATATCGCCTTCATGGAATCTCTCTAATGCTGTTACAACTGATTCGAATCGATGTGGAAGAGTATTTAGTAATATACAACAATAATCACATTCGTCCAGTTTGGCCCCTACGTTTTTTAATTCACGCACTATGCTGTCGAATACTATGAAATGATCTTCCAAAGATTTCTGTATGTTGTATCTTAAGTCCATTACTTTCTTGAGAAGTAGCCTTTTACTGCAAGGGCCTTTCTTCTCATAGGTTTGGCAAAGTGAATTTCAAATGTCATAGCTTGTGTCATTATTTCGTATATGTTCCAGATACGAATCTTCTAAATATTGTGCTAATAGCGATTTGCACCTTTTATCAGCTTTGACTGCCTTGGCATTACCTGGATCGGCTTTAGTTATAATGCATTCGAAAACTCCTTGTTCATCCAGATATAATTCCATGCGTAGCTTCCATCAGAGAAGTTTTGACCATTGAATGGTTTCACAGCTCGTACTCCATTACTGCTGCTTTGCGTTGAGCTCATTATTTATTTTGTACACACGTGAGAAGTATTCGTTTGGGTTGAAAGATACGAGTTTGCACAGTTCGCGAATTACAGACAAAACTTGCGTTCGTCTGGGCCCATAACCTGATGAATATTTAATATTATGGTTATTAAATACAGAGCCCCAGCAGCTTGATAACTTTTTATTTAAACAAGTAAATCAGGTTCTAAATTACAGCTCAATGATTCAGATTTTAGACAGACAACTGGACACATGTCATTCAAAATTTATGATACTAAACAAAAGTATATACTCAGTGTTGTCATTAACACTACCATACCTAACACTGACCTGCACGGGACTTTGGTGATTTCCGTATTTTGTGACTTTATGCTTTCTTAAAATATCTACTTGGTTATTTTATCGGTTATTGTATATTGTCTCGTCCATGCGCAGGTAATTGCAAACATAGTCGGGTTTATTGACTTAATCCTTAATTGAATTAATATGTCGTCTTGGTCTTTTCTATTCTGATAATTTCTATTTAATTAAGCGAACACCATCTAGTGTATATAGTTCGTTTTCCTAATCTATCGACTAATTTAGTTATTAGTTTTATTATTATCATCAGAATTACTTTTGTTCGACAACCGTGCAAATAGACTGAACGTGTGAATAGAATACAATTACCCAGTTCATTTGCGCAATTTGCATGAACGTGAAAACGGACCTTTATACGACCGTTGAATTAAATCTGTTAGATTCTTGCAAAGTTTTTCACAAGGACTAACGCAATGCTTTCTAAGCCTCGAAATCTCCTGATGGGAATCTGATATAGATGAAAAGACCATCCCTACTTTCTAGAATAGAGGAGTAAGGATACATACTATATCACAGTTCGATTCTGAAATAAAAATAAAAATGTATTAGACTGTGAGTGAAACTTTTCAAAAGAATTACAAATAATTTGAAAGTCAATTGTCTTCTGCAAATTATATGGATATGAGAAAATATTATAAAATGTCAAGGAAGATAAATTTCTATTTGAAGGCGATATGACGTCATAGTTTCAGTATATTCTAGGCGATAAAAACGTGTTTTGTTTCTTGATAACTCTCTGAGATTGAAATAAGATTTTTTTAAATTTTGGATTAAACCCCTATACTGAAAACAATTGACAGATAGTTTTTTACTACAAACACAATTACTTAATGCCAATGTTGATTGAACAAAAGATGAGGTAACTTTCTGATGAATTCAGTTGTTCAATATCACCTTTCGTTTAAATACGTGACATTTTTTTTTGGTCACTTAGAATTTCTTTATTGAATATCTCAAATACTATTTCATTAATTTGTACCTAATTTCACTCACACTATATTCATTTTTAAAGTTTACGGTATTACGATTGTGATTGTGTTGAAATCGTCAATATTAATGTGTTCTTAAGTTTGCGTGTATTGATGCAATCTTGTTCTTGAGTGTAGTTTGCGTTGTTTATAGTATCGAACAATTGATTTGAAAAAGTCTTGTGATGGAATTTAATTTATCGAAGTTTTGTTCAATCGATTGTAATATACCCATATCTCAGAATATGTCAAACTTTGAATATGCATATCTCATTAATACAAAATGCAAAGTTGACAAAACTTTCATTTATAATAGTCAGCATTCTCAAAAAAGTGTTAGTAAAATTATGACCAAATAAACGGAATAGATATTGGGATAGTCAATAAAAGCATTGTAAATGACCTAAAAAAGAATGTAACACACCCTGTACCTTAATTGTTGTTGTTTTTAAAAAATTGTTCAAAATTGTTTTTTCCGTTAACCAGCTGTCGCCCTCTTACGAACGGCAGCCCTCAAAAGTCGAAACTTGTGCGAGCCAAGGATTAACGAGGTCTTACCTTTTAACGTGCGATTCCTAGCACGATCCGAGGAGAATATCGAAAGGAGGTCCGTTGGTCACCCATCCAAACCATGGCCTCGCTTAGCATTGCTTGGCTTCAGATATCGGTGAACCGGCGCTCTCCGTTCGAGCTATCTCCGCGGAAATGAAAGGTAATATCAAACAACTGAATTCATCAGAGAGTTACCTGATCTTTTGTTCAATCAATAGCAGTAACGAATTATTTTTTGTAGTAAAAAACGTCTGGTCAATTGTTTTCAGTATAGGGGTATAATCCAAAATTTAAAAATTTCATATTTCAAACAGAGAGAGTCATCAAGAAACAAAACACGTTTTGATCAGCTAGGATAGACTAAAACTATAATGTCTTGCCAAAATATAACTTGTTGGATCTGGAATAGTGCATGAAGAAAAATCCCGAAAATCGACTTTTTTCACCACTCTCCGTATACACCCTAATGTACTTTCATCAATAAGATTATAATTGGACATGTTAACGAGTTCCGACGAGTACATTTTCATCCTGAATTCGTCTTATTTCGACCAATGAAACAGTTCTTTTCTTTGTCAATCCTACCCAAGTACGACGTTTTTAAGAACTTTGACCGCTTATATCTCAGAAACGACACAGAAAATCATTTGAATTCAGAGATTTTTCTAACGACCCAACCCACAATAACATAACGGAATTTCAACCAATTTTACCAAGAGCCAAATTCCCATTTGTTTTCGTGCCTTAATCTTATATTTAGTAGTTGTTGGTTGGTGCTGCATGAATCTACACTTAATCGCAAAAATGAAATATCAAATCGAAAAAAATATTCTTGGTTGCTCATGCATTTTTCTCGCTTATGGCAATAGACTGCAAGTCTACCGGAAAATTAAACAAAAAATTCACACTATTAGCCGGCAGAAAATTTACCTCAACAGCTGACCGGCTTATGGGATTTTTTTTCGGGTTTCTTACGATATCAAATTTCATTCTGTTAATTGCCATAAGCGGGAAAATGCATTAGCAACCGTGTATTTTTTTTCAAGATCGCACACCCTTATTTCAACTCTTTCAGTACGTCCAAATCTTATGGCTTTGGTTTTTCACTATCAGATTGTTATATATGTTATTGTGTTAAAATGTGACAAGCAAGAGATTTGAAAATGAAACTATTTTTTCTGCAAACGGAAAATGAATCTTCCATATGCCTAGCAAACGTCCGATCGCAAAATTTTCATTTTTTGAACTCAACACTGACATAATTTTCAGTAGTTAAAATCCCAGAAAGGAGAAAATCAGTCAGCAAAATCTGTCATTATCTGACGGTCTGTATTATCAAACAGGATTTATTCTTCTTAGTATCAAATCTCGTCAACAAGTAACATACCTTTGAGTTTTCTTTACTTGATGGAAATTACAACTGACCTTCTGCAATGTCACTTGGAAAGATAACTAAGAAATTTAATGAGGCTGACAAAAAAAGTGTTATAGTTATTGAAGAAACGAGATAAAAAAATTAGTTTGTTCATTTTTTAAATCATCTTTTGTTCATGCATACATCAAAATTGGAAATTTTCTTCTTTATTCATTTACATTACAAACAAATCTGATAGAATAAGTAAATGTTTTTCAAGATTAGGTTATTCAAATTATTGATCATCAATGAATAATTTTTATGAAAAGTGAAATAATCCTATTAATTAGATGAAATAAAGCAATTTATTTCATTCAAAACAATTAAGTTCGAGTATTCGAAATAAACCAAAATACAAAATTCAAACATATTATGGGTTTATTTTGCAGTAGGAAAACAGTTTTCGCTTCAATAAAGTAAGTCGGAAATTCTGTGTCATTGCGATAAACTTTCCACTCTGTACGCCACTGCTTCAAAATAGTACTTTGGGTATTGTCATTTACAGCTCTTTTCCAATTTTAGAACTCGACATTGCCCTACTAGTTTGAGCAGACATGAACTAACATTAAGCTAATAGTAAATAATAACATACAATGTTCTAGTTCCAATAATTAATGCAACTTGCATTCCGGGGTTGAACAGCGTTATTTTGTAAACATACTTTTGATTAAAACTTGCTTTGTGAAAATTATTAAAAAATTTGAAATGAAGAGGCTTATGTCATTTGTCAATTAAAGTCTCTGATAACTATCTATCGGATAAACTTCACAGGTTTACATATCCTTATCTGATAGATAGACTTATCTGGGACTTATCTATAGGTGAAAATACCGGTCCTAAATGATAACCAATATGGCCCCCAAACCTACAAAAGCACAAATGACCCTATTTATAAATTTTTGGAAAATGTCTACACTATAAGGTTTTCATCCTTGAATAGAGGAAAAATTCAACAAAACCCTATATAATAGTGCGGAGGGCTAACTCTTATTGCGGAGGCAAAGGTCGTGGTAATGTTATTGGTGATGAACCCAAAGATATTCCCAGAAATTCAATTTATGGCAGAGACAATGAAATAACCAAGTTGAAGTTGTCATTTGGACGCCATCTACAGAAATTCAGATTACTTATTCCATTCTCAAAGCCAGTCTCTGTAGAAAGCCTTTACTACACTGAAAAAGAAAATACAAAAGACATACAAATAAAACAATTATTAAAAAAATAATATTTAATAAAGTAAGCAATTTTTGTTTGCAAAGCCAAACAAATATTAAAGAAAATAATATCCAATGAAGTAGTAATTTGTTTTTGCAAAGCCAAACAATTATAAAAAAACGAATACTCAATAAAGTAAGTAATTGTCGTTTGCAAAGCCAAAATCAGTGCGTGATGAGAGTTTGAAAATGTCTGAAGTGTTGTTAACTTGGTAATTAACAGTTTATAGTGACAAAATTTGATTCCTAGAAGTACCTAGGTATACGTTATATTATTCAAATGGTCATATCAACTTACATGATTCTTAATACTGTAAATGCATTTAAACCTTACATACTTTTCCAGACCAAGAAGTTAATGTACTCCTGATTCAACAACTTCGTCTCTTGTAGTTAGTAGATTGTCTTCTTAACCCCTCTTGGACTCAACGTTGACAAATTCAGCTCTGTGAATTCTCCTGATCCACCACCTGGTTCTGGACACCTGATTGTGTGTTAAATTCAGCCAGTTGTGATAGCAAATACTGGACGGTTCTTTGACTACTGCTGTTTGATCCAATAATTCATATCCCTTTTATTGAATTTATTCTCTCCTCGTCTATTGATCGGCCATACAAATCATCGCTCTTCCAATAGCGTAGTATTTAAATTTAAATACTCATCTTCGAGTTAAATGATTTTTAACTTAAATCATTTTCAAATGATTTTTCCTGGCAGAACTCTCTTAATAAGCTGTTTAACTTGACACTAATTGGATGATTATCAAAAATAATTATTTCATCACCAGCGTAGTTCGTTCAGTGAGCCACGAACAGAAATGGACGATGGAAAACTTTGTATCCTTCTGCCCCAAATCAAATATCAAACGGAAATTCCGTATTACTTCCTGCTCCCTAACAATGTTACCAATTGTTACATTACTCAAGAAACGCCTTGCCATATTCAGTACCTCACTGAAATAGAAGCCATCATCTGATCTCTCTCTCTTCTTGTTTGTGAATTTCGGTAAATGCTTTCAGTTGCTACTGAGCAACCTATTAAATCAATTAAAAAAGAAGAAGAAAATCATTTTGACTGTCAGTGGGTGACAGCTATTTTTAACTTACAATATAATAGGTATAAACAAAACAAACCAATCCATTCAGAAATAATGAAACAAATAAGAAGGCTGTTTAATTTGAAATCCAAGTAGGGTGTTCAGAAGGATTATTCGAGCTATAAAATAAAATGTTTAACAACAAAACACTGCATGTCACGATCGGATTGAAAATCAGTTGGTGTTTTTGGTATCACATGCATACTTCCCTGCTCAATGGTAAGAATGAACGTTTGGAAAAATGCAAACGTTATAACACAAATCTTAATAATCAAGAAGCGACTGCGGCAGTGTTCTGTGACATGTCCAAAGCCTTTAATTGATGGAATTCTGCCGCAGAAACTTGAGCACTACGGCATCAGAGGAATATCTAATAAGTGAATGCCATCTTACTTGTATGACCGGAAACAATATGTAAAAGTTTCGGGTGTAGTATCTGAGGAAAAAAATTGAACATCGGAGTTCCGCAAGGCTCTGTCATGGGACTCATATTATTTTTGTTGTATACAGGGTGCCCGTATTTCGAGCTCCACCATGGGGATCTCAGTTATTATAAGAGATATGGGGTCGGTTAAATTAGGGCAAAGTTGGGCGTTTTCATGCTGCCAATTGATCTCTATAGATCTAGCTGAAATAAAAAGTTGGTGTGATGCCAATCAAATGGTTTTCAACTATAAAGAACTAAGGTGTTATCATTCAAGTGGGACATTGACAAAATACAACTAAATAATGACACACTCACGAAATCTGAAACTCTTAGGTTCTTAGGCTGTATTTGTTAAAAAAAATTGTTGAAATTCTTCTAATTCTTTCCTTTTTTTTGAGCTCGGTTATATAACCATCTACTCAGTTTGTCCTTGCTGCGAGAAATCCGTTCCCATCCGGCCTCTAACCGGCGTAGACAGCAAAGCGTTATCTGGGGGACACAGTTTTCTTGCTCTAGGCAATACTGCATCCCATATTAATTTTCAGTTAACACTTTTTAACAAACACTATAATCTTGGGTCGTTGCACGTCCTCAGACGGCGGACATTACACACATTAACCTGACTTCCAACACAAGGCCGCCGTCTGACCTCAACCGCTGCCGGAAGTCGATTCATTGTTAAAATTGTTTTTTCCGTTAACCAGCTGTCGTCCCCTTACGAATGGCAGCCCTCAAAAGTCGAAACTTGTGCGAGCCAAGGATTAACGAGGTCTTACCATTTTACGTGCGATTCCTAGCACTTTCTTGGGCCATCAGAAGAATTTCTGCAGTCGCCATGGTTTGAACCACCGCCGACTGGCAGCCTAAGTGACTGAAACAATGTCGCTTCAACCACTCGGCTACCTGGCCCCGTATTGGTTCATAACTTAAAATTCAATGAACATATTATATGACAAAGAAATTATCATCGGGGTGTAGCTTTTAGAATGATTCGGAATGAGATTAGTCATCTTATGGCAAGAAAAGCTTACGCTGCTCTTCTGGAATCTCACATCAGATACGGTATAGCATTTTGGGAAGCCTGCTCGCAAGGGTTGTTTTCAATTATATCTACTCTACAAAAGAGAGCACTGAGATTCATGTGCCATATTAACCATTGAACCTCACGTAAACCCCTATTTATATCTCAGAAGATACATACAGAAACATCAATCTTCGTGTTGGAAGCAATAACTAGCTTAGTTCACAAACATAAACTACAATAAACTATTAAAATCAGACGCTGTAAACAATACTAGGGCAAAATGTCAAAATATTCCTTTACCAATCCCTAGAACCACCCTATGCCACAATTCAATTGTTTAGACTGGTACATAAAGTTCAACCATCTACCGAAGTAAATTAAAAATTCATAGCACACCGAAATTCAGGAAAGCTGTGAAAAAGTTCTTACTTACAGCACTTTTACAATTTGACGGAGTTTTTTGAACAAAATCTTGAATAGCTGCGAGAGCAATACAAAATATGATGTATCCTTGCACTGATTGAAACTGTTCTTTCACACCAACAAGTGTGAGTTATATCTGTGGATATCCTTTACATCTTACTACCTTCTTTATAGTATATCTGTACTTACCTAATAACAGTCGGTTCTGAAAATATATGTATATGGTATGTCAATATTTTTATCATCTGACAATTATTCTCACCAGTAGTTACGATTAACCCATTTTTATAGTACTAAGACTGTATATACAGGGTGGCCCAGGGTTAAACCGCCAAACGTTTAGGATCGATTTTTTTGGCCAAAATAAGATTTTTGTTTCATATAATTATGTGTCCTAACTTGCTTCGTTTTTGAGAGACAGGGCGTCAAAGTTCCTTGGCCTGCGAACTCTCCTGACTTAACCCCTATGGAGTTAGGGTGTAGGGTGCAATATGAGCCAAAGTTCATGCTGAGCCCATTCACGACGAAGGTTCTCTCCGGAAAAGAGTTGTTCAGCAGCACCAGATATCATACCGTGAAGCTGCAGAACTTTGCATTGAAAAGAAATGTTGTCATTTCGAGCAGTTGTTTTGAATTTTCGCTTTCTCGTTTTCTACTAAATTAAAATAAATAAATTTGTCGTGATATCAATTGGTTCGATACTTTTTTCGTGTAACATGCAAGGAAACGACTTTTTTAAAATGAAGCGAGGTACGAGAAAAATTGACCAGACAAAAAAAATTGTATCTTTAATTGCTCAATCCTACGAAAGCGTAGAAGGGCCACATAGAATAAAAAATATGTAATTCCGACTTCATAACTCGGAATTGGTATAGTTCCATAGTTCAATAGTAAAAGTATAAACATTGATCCTTATAACGTTCAGACTCGTCAGTTCATATGTATTTGTGTATACAGTTATTAATTAATATTATTAGAAAACATCTTTCCAGCACGCCACTTCTTGCCGAACTCCGCTTCGCGTCGTTTGGGCATCGGCAGTAGCGTGCGGGAAAGTATATATTTCCGCACTTGAGTATTTTGAATGGAAAAGATGAGCATAGTTTATTGAGAGAAAATTTTAAGGAAGGTGCTAGTTTTATGCTCATCAACTTTTCTATTTAGCAAAATTTTAATTATTGATCATTACATCGTTTCATCTTGTCAATTTGACAAATTTTTATTTCATCAATTGATACGTTTCCATCAAAAAAAGGAAAAAATACGTGTTCAACTCTCATGCTGGGTCCACATCAAACCAACAATACAGAAACAAAACATCAAATTACAACAATTTAACAACAAATCTGAAACTATTCATCAACAGAACGTGTTGTATTTTTGGTTGCAGCAACTTTTCGCGTTTCTATTAAAAAATAGGAAAAATACACGTTTTCATCTCGCCGTATCCACATCAAACCAAAAACACAGAAAAAAACATAAACTCAATGTTTTTCAACAATTCAACAACAAATCCATTCCATCCATTAAAAAAAAGTGAAATCACGTTTTCATCACTCATGTTGTGTCCAAATCAAACCATCACCATCGTCCATAGATATACTAATAAGTCCGCTTACTCTCGCAAGCGACCCAAATAATTCCCTCCGGTCCTCGCGCGTCCCTTGCCCTGTCTGTTTGGCTTGAGCGCCGGCCTGGTGGGCTAGCCAGTAACAGTTCGCATAGCCGCAACGATGTCCGTATGATTTACAACCGCTCACAAAAAGAGCGGCACTTTTTGACCACATCAAAGGAGTTACCAGACTTATTAGTATGTCTATGGACGATGCCATCACCAACAAAACGTGTTGTGTTGCAGTAACTTCCTGTTGGAAGGCGGTAAACATCAAAGGGTAACTGTTTTGTTGTCATTGCTGGCAACATTGTCGGTGCTGTGTGTACCTAATTGAAAAAGAAAGAAAAAACAGAAATTCCTTCAGTATGTCCTTGCGGACTCCTAGGTGTTGTGGATGATTTTAGAATAAATATGCATTATATCGGGTGGACTGGTGCATCAAGTTATGAGTACAATCTACAGTTTCCAAAAATCTTAGTGTTACCGCCTAGCTTTCAACCACATTAATAGCATATCTAAAATTGGTATATTTTTTCATATATCTTAGGGCCAACCATCAGCTGCAATCTTCAAAGTTCTCGCTGGAAGGTTCAAGTTTACATTTTCACATAACTCCAATGCCAACTCGTGGAATCGCAATGATTACACTAATTCTAAGTTATGAAGTCGGAATTATACTAATTCCGAGTTGCAAAGTTGGAATTAGGCTAATTCTGAGTTGTGAAGTCGAAGTTAGGCTAATTCCGAGTTGAAAAGTCAAAATAATACTAATTCCGAGTTGTAAAGTCAGAATTATTCTAATTCCGAGTTGCAAAGTCAAAATTATACTAATTTCGAGTTGTAAAGTCAGAATTATACTAATTCCGAGTTGCGAAGTCAGAATTAGGCTCATTCCGAGTTGTGAAGTCTGAATTAGGCTAATGCCGAGTTGTTGAGTCGGAATTATACTAATTTCGAGTTGTGAAGTCAGAATTATAAGAAATTAGGCGAAATACATTTCTTTATTTTTTGAGGCCCTTCTACGCTTTCGCACAATTCTGAAAAAATTAAACATACAAAAACACAGTGGAGTACAATAATTGGTCCTAATATTAAAATTATATTACCATTTGGGACGCCACTGTGATCAATAATTTTATAATAAGTACATTAAATGAAGGCCCTTATTACCGCAAATAAGCATGCCAGATTTTTTAAAATCAGCAAAAAGGATTTTAAATAATTGATGAAAAATAAAATTTTCTAAATACGTTGAACACTCTGTATTTCGAAAACGAAGGTAGGACACATTCTCATGGGGAAAAAGTTTTCATTTTACCTAAAAACCCGATCCTAAACGTTTGGCGGTTTAACTTTGGGTCACCCTGTATACATTTATAAGTTCTACTTTTATTATCTGACAATCCCTATTGGTTTGCATTATTTTTATTTTTTTTTTTTCGATTTCCATTACCACCTGCTCATATTGAGCATTTAGGATAAATGTACTTAGGTACTATATTTAGAGCGTTTGTCAATAATAATTCTATTCTTTAGATAATAAAGCATGCTTTGACTTTGACTTTGGCAACACTGCATCTCTAGGTGTTCTGTTCACCTGAGTCGCTATCCAATTGTCCCAAGGAGTGGCTCCGAGTGGCTCGGAGTGGTTCCTGGACTGATATCACAGACCACGAACGGCTTTCAATTGGAAAGCGCCTTTGTCTAATTAAAGGCTTCCTCAAACAGACGCGGGAACGCGGGAGCAGGAACGAGATGAATCCGGGAACGAGACTGAAATCCATAGTGGGACATACCAGTGTGATTATTCGTATTCCGAAATGCATACAAGCAACGAAATATATATGGTTTGCCACGTGTACCGTTTTCCCGCTCCCGCGTTACCGCTTTGGTTTGACGGAACCTAAATCAAATCAAATCAAATTTCATTGTGACAGCTCTATCACCTACAGATTGTCTGATTTTTCACTTTCTGTTCGACGTTGATTGAAGAATTATCTCTGATATATTGGCCATTGAACCTATCTGAATTTTCCTATGTCGAATTTAATTTTGATCATCACTGGTGGATCTTGGTAAATTCATATCTGGAGATTTCCTCGTGTTGTTTACGATATTTGACGCTGTATATTTTGGATGAAATCTCATTGTGCTGTAAGCAGGATATTTTTGAGGTTAAGGTAGGCACATCTGAGTGATCCTTGTTTCGATGTTCAGGCCTGTTTCGTTATGTACTTTTAGAGCTCGTGGTGTCGTTCTTCATTGGTGAAACCGCTGGAACAAGAGATTGGCTATAAGATATCAAACAAAGCATCACGCTGTCACGAGAATCCTCTCACAGGATAGAGGTTAGTATTTGCATTTGGGCTCTACTAAATGGTCCCATACAAGTGTGATCAGAAGTCAGACTGGTATTGTTTATTATAGGGTGTTTGGTGTTCTTGTTCCATTATGGTTGTTGCTCCATTGTTCCATTGTTCCATTGTTCCATTGTTCCATTATTCCTACTCTGTTGTCTCAATCTCTTCGTTTCTTTGGATCTCTGCACCACTCGCTGTTATTGGTATTCGTCCCAGCTGTACACGTACTATGTTCTTCATTTGATTGTATCGTACCCACTGTGCAACCTGTACTCACCAAGGCATTGAATTGAGAAACTACAATTGGCATTCTTCTCACTATCAACTCAGAAGTTTGCCCCTGAGGCATATATAAACTCGGTGCATAATTGTTAACTATCATAGCGTACACATTCCACATGTCTTAGTGGTTTCACATTTAAATTATTTTCATTTCATTTTGTATTGTGTGCCAAACTGTGCACACACAGTGTGTGATATAATTCAATATATTTCATTATCAAGGTACATGACTATTTATTCGTTCAGATCCATGTAATTGAAAACAAAACCTCTACATGTTTATATATTATATTTATACCAGTAAAGGCATTGTTTAAATAGAAGTAGGATAGTTAGTCAATGACTGTGGAAAAAGTATTGGACCCAAACCCGAGTGTTATCTAGCGTGATTAGTTACAATCATGAATATTTGACGTCATTTTATTGTAGGGTTCTTCAAGAAACCCTCATCTCATTGTTTCAATCAGGTTACGACATAACTTGGAGGCCGCATCACTGAAGTTATGACATGACTTGGATGTCATATCACTGACGCCATGTACATGTCGCCTCCATTTGAATCCAATATCAATGCCATAAGGTTGGCTAACTATCTTACTTCTATTTAAACAATGGTATAGGTATATATTGCTCCCCTTGATGTCGACCCTAACAGACATTACTTTTTTTGTGTATTAACCAATCTACTATTTTGAAGATAGTAGTTTGGTGTTGGCACGAAACTTCAGTTTAATAAAAAATATGTAGATATGACGTTGTATTTGATTTCCTGATGACCAGTATCACTGGCATATCACGTTTTACGACTGATTATTCAAAAATAACATACGAAATATGTATGATAGAACCTCTTATAGCCACAAACTTTAGAGATTTAAAATACTTTTATTTCCACCGTGAAGTTTTTTTCATGGACACCGTCAGCTTTTCGTCTGAAAACAATGGTTGTAATAAGTTCGGCTTCGATTTGTCAAGTGACTTCGGGGAGTGCTACTCAATTTTAATCTTAAGAAAACGAAAAAAATATGTGATTGTAAATATTCACACACAAAGCGAACTCGATTGTTTTTTATGGTTGAGTGGAAGAGTCAAAAAGTTGTTTAAACTCTGCCATCTGATGAGACACAAATGTTATATCTACAAAAATATTTAATATCTTGTCAACTAAAGCTTTCATCATTTTTAATTACCGCGGTAGCACTTACAATGATCTTTTGCAAAAATGTTTTAACGGACCATTTTGTATAGGTCGGGTTATCAAAAGCTGGCTGGGTTACAAGGGTTTGTAGTTGACACTCAGAATCCCTGCATGATCTCGACTACCGTCGAAGTCGACATGATTGTGGGTAGAATACAGATGAGCATTGAGGTAATAAGGAGAACCATTTACCTTACCAGTAAAAAAAATTACTAATCCAAGCTAAGGTATTTGAAGAGCAGTGCAAAGAAGTTCTTGTAGAAAACTTTACCAAGAATCTAACAGATATAATTCAACGGTCGTAGGGGGAAGTAGTTGTTTTCTGTTGGAGAATTCCTGACGAATATACATATTATACAGGTTTAAGTGGAAGACTGGATTATGAAATTCATTCCCAGATCCAATACTAGCTTCTTCCTAGAGAAATAATAAATCGAAAAAGGGAAAAGACAATTCCCAAAATCACAACGTTATATGGTGAATAATATTTGAAACGAACACCCAGTTCATTTGTATTAACTAAGGATAATTCAAATATTGTTACTCATTTCAATAGTACCTCTAACAGAAGTACATGGACCCTTAGTTGTAACGAGTGAAAAAGTTGTTTGATGGGTTATAACGTACGGAAAGTAAAATTTTCGGATTCACCAAATTATGAAAACTTTGTCGAATGGGTCCATCAGCATATAATACCTTGTGCACTTTCCAATTATGTTACCTCATTTAACTGTCTGCTATTTAACTCTTTCGAAAATATCACATCAACAGTTATTTTGGGGGTTTTAGCTATTCTTATAAAACATGAATGATATATATACTAAATATAAAACTAATGGTAAATCAAACGGTTATGTTTTTATATGGACTTCATATTTCCAACTAGCATTATGAATTGAAACCTTCAGCAAGGATCTGGAACTGGAATTACTGACTTGGAATCTTCAAAAAATATTCCGAATCTGAGGCTAGAATCTGCTGAATCCGAAAAAAATTCTTATCGCACCTATATAACAGCCTCCAGAAAAAATGTCAGCCTCCAAAATAATTTTCAGGCCTCCCAAAAGAATTTTCAACCGGAACTAGCCTCCAAATAGAATCATCTACTGGTACTAAAACTAACGGCCTTCAAAAGAACTCTATGGGAGAAAAATCAGTTCTACAATTGTGGTCATTAACAAAATATTCCCAATAGACGAGGAAAGTGATGACGTCACAAATGTCATTCTTGTCAAAAACTGATTCAAACAAACCTCCGTCGAATATAAATCATCTTGTCCGAAATTGTTTCCGTTGTTTCTCAACTTCTTTTGCCTGAGAAAACAAAATCCAAACAACCAAACACAAACTAATGAGCAAAGCAACAAATCATCAACAAAGAATGTCACCCAAAATTCTTTGAGTCATGAGACATGAGTGTCGCCATTCCATCGATTGTTGCTTTGTTTCTGGATCGTTGAAATGTAACCAAGTCTCATCCATAGTAACAATTCTGTTTACGAAGTCTACATCGATTTTAAATCGAGCACAGATCGAACGCGATGCTACTACCCTTGCACGCTTTTGGTCAACATTCAAACATTTGGGGATCCGTTTTGCAGCAATTTTTCTCATGTACAAATTGACGTGAACTATATGATGATCGCGTTTGTATGAAATATCCAGTGCTTCAGATATCCGTTTAAGCCCAAATTGACGGTCTGTTAAAATCATGTCATGAACTGCATCGATATTTTCGGACTGATACAGAAACTGGCCTTCCCGATCGGTTATCATCTTCAATGGAAAAATTACCTCTTTTGAAGCTTGCAGACCAATATTTTACGGTCGCATACGAAGGACATTGATGACCAAGTGTATTAATCATATCTTCGTAAATCTGCTTACCTCTTAACCGTTTCAAATACAGGTACTTGATGATGGCTCGATACTCCAATTTTTCGATTTTCATAATTGCGGAGGACATATTTTTTCTTTCAATTTATTGCGTAACTCTGGTTTACTTTTTTGACGTCAAACTTTACACTGAGACTTCTAATAAGTGATTGTTCGTTGCTATGGTAACGCAATATTTTGTTTATGCAGGGAACTGGTCTAGGCTAACTAGATTGTTGTTGTTGTTTTAAAATTGTTTTTTCCGTTAACCAGCTGTCGCCCCCTTACGACCGGTAGCCCTCACAAGTCGAAACTTGTGCGAGCCAAGGATTAACGTGCGATTCCTAGCACGATCCGAGGAGAATATCGAAAGGAGGTCCGTTGGTCACCCATCCAAACCATGGCCACGCCTAGCGTTGCTTGGCTTCAGATAATGGTGAACCGGCGCTCTCCGTTCGAGCTATCCCCGCGGACCATCAATACATCCTCGTATACGTGCATATTCTGATAACATTGTATATCAGAGACATAATAATTCTGCTACCAACAATAGTGATACTAATATGAACATTTGTTTCAAAATCATGTTCAACTTTTATAAAAAAATTGTCATAAGAGTGTAAAAATCTAGAGTTCAGGTGAAGATGGCGGCAATAAAATGAGTTGGGTGAGGTATGGCAATTTCTGAATGAAAATATATGGCGCTATCGTGTTTATTAAAATAACATGTTTTTCATAATCAGTAGCTAATGGCAATATTTTGTTTACTTCGATTTTGGTTTGCTTGGATTTCGTGATAATATTGGCTGAAATTCAAAAAAAGTGGTGAATATTAATGTATTTCTATAATTCAAATCGCAGTTCATTGCTAATGATAATAATTGTAATTCACTGTTTGGAACCTTAATGACACATGAACTAAGATTAATCTGAGATTAAACTTAGTTTAAGCTTCCTCTTGAGGATGATCACTTGGTGATTGAAACACGTGACGAGGTGTTAAAAATAATAGTTTGGTGTTGGAATAAAAACTCCAGTATATTCAATAATAATAATAATAACAATATAAAAATATTATTTCAATTCCGCCCGGGAAAGCTACGGTGATTCTGCTATTGGTTACGTCCAAGTAAAGCTAATAGGAAAAAACTGAATAGTATGGGCCAGAATTTATCCAGAACACAAAGTTAGAGATAAGTCATATTCTAAAGTCTCCAATTTTCGCCAATGAATCGTTCGTTTTAATTTTGTATAATGTTAAATATATTAACATTTTTTTCAACAAACTTCTGGTTTCCAATAGCTCTAGAAAATTTTCTTTTTGTTTGGGAACGCCCGTTTAAATTCGCAATTCACTGTGTCCATAAACATATCTCTGAACATAACCTGCTTATTTTGTTCATCACTCTACTTATTACTACTGTCACTGACACTGTCATACAAATTAAAACTGATAAAGAAGAACTACCTTTAGTAACGTCTGCGACCACATGTACTACTGTCACTCTTGAAACACAAACGTTTTTGTTTGTCTCTCCTCGGAAAAACGGGAACCGCAAATGGAATAGGCGATGTTCCAACAATGTTTATACGGCTTTTGGTAATGTTACCTGGATGGCTTTGCTACGATAGTGAATTATGAGAGCCTGGCAAGAAAAATTCATCCTAAAAATTAGATTATCGGTGCCTTCGGGCAAAGGACCCCGCAATTTTCTTATGTAAAGTGGCGACCGGTCAAATTTTCTGAAAGTTTGGTATGTTGTTGTACCCGACTCAGTAACCAAAAGTGTCACTGGGCCCAACCCAATCCGATGGCTAGTTTTCTAAATACGGAGTGTTAATGTTGAAAATTGCACAAATATTCGGATTTATTTTTTATTTATTAAAAGTTAGATCGGATTTCTGTTGCATACATGTTCTACTAATGAAATTAGTGGATACGTATGATTAAAAATATTTATATTTATGGGTTATTCACGAATGTATGACGGTAGTTTTTTGCCAATAATCACTTTTTCTACTGTGACGTCAGGGAGGCATATTTTTGAAACGTGCTCATCGATAAAGTATTTTGACGAGAAAATATTGCACTCCGTTGCACTCAGGAATACCCGTGAGTACAACTGCGGCACCCCCAGCAACCGGAGGCATAATGTCACCCATCTATTTTACATGGATGACCTCAAATTGTATGCCTCTAGAGAAAGGGACCTACATCAGTCCCTTAGGGTGGTGGAAGAATATACGCATGCCATCGGTATGGAATTTGGGATCGACAAATGTGCCACGGTTCATCTCAAAAGAGGACGATGCGAGGAATACGGAGAGGATGTCCAGCTCGTAGACGGAAGCATCCTACATCATCTGGATGCTGGAGAGACTTATACCTACCATGGAGTGGAACAACGCCGCTCCCAAGAGGTATTTGCAGTTAAAAACTCTCTCCGCGGCAAGTATCAGCATAAACTCCGACAGATCTGGTCATCAGAACTGTCGGGGAAGAACAAAGTTGCTGCAACTAATATGCTTGCCGTTCCGATCCTTCTTTACTCTTTCGGAGTGATGAAGTGGACTAAGGAAGAGCTGCGACAACTTGACGTTAAGACTCGCAAAATGATGCATCTCAATAGGAGCTTGCATCCTAAATCGTCCGTTCCACGGTTATACTTTCCCAGACAACGGGGAAGCCGTGGACTTTTGAGTTTGGAGTGTCTGCATAACAGAATGGTTCTGGATGGGGCCTGTAAAGTCATGAGGAGTTCAGATCCCCTTCCTTTTTAAGGCAGCTACCCGTGCGGCCGATGAACTCGGTCTCGTTTTCGACACTGAACGGGCTAACCCAAACTCTGTCACCGAGTTGGGACCCGTTCAGCAAAAAGCTCACATAAAAGCTGCGGAGACAGAGGTCCTGCTACAGCTACATATGGATAAGCCAATGCATGGTGTCTTCTTTCATAACATCGAAGACCTTGGCTTATCCAAAAGCTTGACCTTTGCCTTCCTCAGGTCGAGTGAGCTAATGTCGGAGACCGAGGGATTCATAATGGCCTGCCAGGATGGTGTCTTCAACACCCTTGTCTACCGTAGTCGCGTGATGGGTATAGACGTCCCTGACACCCGATGCAGGGCATGTCGTGGGGCACCTGAGACCGTAATGCATTTGCTATCAGCATGCCCATCTTATGCGGTCTCAGCCTATATCCACAGGCATAACGCGGCGCTACGAGTGTTGTACTACCACCTTCGACACTCGTACGGTATAGACGAGACACCGGTGTTGCCTTATGCTCCAGGGGATATTGAGTCAGTGGTGGAGAATGAGAGGTGCCGAATCTATTGGAACTACTCATTACCCACCCTCAGGCAAATACAAGCCAATAAGCCTGATGTTGTCCTCCTCGACCACCAAAGTAGAACGATATTCGTCATGGAGTTTTCCGCTCCAGGCGAAATGAATATCGTTCGAAAAGAGGAGGAAAAACGGACTAAATATCGAGATCTTCTCTTTGAACTCCGCAGGTTATATCCGGACCATTCTGTCAAAATGGTGGTTCTGATCATAGGAGTCCTTGGTGGAATGATGGACACACTGCTCTCCAACTTGAAGATAATACTTGCTTGCCGTAATATGGCAGAAATCTTAGCAGCGCGAATGCAGAAGGCCGTCATCCTTGGTTCGCTCCATCTACTCAGGGCACATGATTCTCGGACCCAATAGTCACTCACCCTACGGACGTAGGGAGTGGTTATTGGGGTTAACGACACCAGCGCGCCCTCCGGATGTATCGGAGCACCGGAGACAGGGCCTGACTGGTACATTCCTAACGGAAAAAAAAAAAAAATAATAATAATTATAACAATAATAATAATAATAATAATAATAATAATAATAATAATAATAATAATAATAATAATAATAATAATAATAATAATAATAATAATAATAATAATAATAATAATAATAATAATAATAATAATAATAATAATAATAATAATAATAATAATAATAATAATAATAATAATAATAATAATAATAATAATAATAATAATAATAATAATAATAATAATAATAATAATAATAATAATAATAATAATAATAATAATAATAATAATAATAGGCAGGGGGGTCAACCAACACCTAAGGCCCTGGTGAGTAGCGACACCACCTACCCGAGCAAAGGATGCAAAATCGGACCGGCAGCTCATGCGCATCCGGGAGGGAAAAAGCAACTTTCCCTCCGGTGTCGGCCGTGGGTTTACTGGGTTAACCCCCCAGTAAACTCTACCACTCGGTTCCGAACGATCGAGGAAGAGGCCCCCACAACCGACCCCCTCGGATTAGGGGTCATAGGCAAGGTGGTGGGGCCAACGATGATTTGCCAAACGATGACGACCGCGATAACAACGGACGCTTTGAGTGGACGGACGAATTAAGGGACGGACTTCTGCATTGCTACGAGAGCAGTGAGCCCGCCCGGAGAGGATACATGGCGAGAATGCATGCTCTGTGGTGTGAGAGACACCCAGAGCATGCAGCGTTTTCCGCACAAAATCTCAGGGATTATGTATCCCATCTTCGGGCTCGAGGCTACGTTAGAGCTCCTCCTCAGCCAGTTATCGAAGTGGCAGATATGCCACGTGTCGGTTTGGCTGTGGAGGAGAATCGCATTGTTCCACTGATGGAGAATATCAGAACCCGCAGGGCGCTTCACAATATAAAGCCCCTGAAGCCGCAAGAACTGGCACGGGTGGATGCGGAGATTGGCGATGTTCTTCCAGAAGAGGCTGACATCTGGCAGATCAATTCTGTCGTGTACGACGCCGCTCATGCTCTATGCCAAACGGAGAGGAGGGACACCACCGCTCTGGTAGGGAGGCATGAACGACGTGTACACAAGATGGAAGCCAAGATCAAGTCGGCGAGACAACACGCGTCTCGTATCCAGTGTGTGGTGGACTTCGTGGCGGCCAATAGGCCTTTCACGCTCGCAGTGCGGCGAATTGCCGCAAAATTGAGACGAGCTCACCACACATTAAATCAAGGTGTGCTGTTCACCATCAAACAGCACTGCCTTGATAGGATACGAATGCTAGTGGCTGCAAAGAAGTCACTAGTGAGGCGGGCGAGAGGTATCGCGGAAAACATAAAGTTCCGCGATAAACCTTCTCGCTTATTCCAAGAGCCTCCACGTGTTGTCGATAACCCGCCGGCTGCAGATCGGGTGGAAACATTCTGGAAGAATATCTATGAGTATCCGCAACCACTCAACGTAGATACTCCAGCCCTAGCGCAGTTCGAAGCATTTTGCAGGAGGCTTCGGCAGCCTGAGCTCAATGATCTGCGCATTCCGATAACCACGGAAGAAGTACGAGGGGCCCTAAAAGGCTCTAAGAATTTCGCTGCTCCAGGCCCTGATGGGTTGAATAACTATTGGTGGAAAAAGTTTCCAACAACCCACCGCCATCTGGCCAGAGTTTTCAACTCATGGCTAGATGGGGAGCAGCAGATTCCGGAGTGGTTTGTCGAGGGGCGAACCGTGCTCATCCCCAAAAACGGAGATTTGTCTGATCCAAAGAATTACAGGCCGATAACATGCTTGAATGCGTGTTATAAGGTGTTTACGCGCATCTTATACACGCGCATTCTCTCCGCAGTTGATCCGGTGTATGAACGGATAAATGAGCAAAGAGGGTCAAAGAAAGGGGTTGCCGGGTGCAAGGAGAACCTGCTCATCGATAGATGTATCACGCAGGACTCCGTGCAGTATAAGCGTAACCTTTCGATGGCCTGGATCGATTACCGCAAGGCATTTGATACAACATCGCATGAGTTAATCATGCATTTGCTCAGATGCCTTGAGGTACCCGGTCAAATAGTGGGATGCATTGGACAACTGATGCCGCTCTGGAGGACTCGCTTCACCATAAGATCTGGTAGAGACATAGTCCAAACAGAGCAGGTCATCATTAGAAGAGGTGTGTTTCAGGGAGACTCCCTTAGCCCTCTTCTCTTCTGCATCTCACTATTGCCATTGTCCGTTGCACTCAGGAATACCCGTGGGTACAACTGCGGCACCCCCAGCAACCGGAGGCATAATGTCACCCATCTATTTTACATGGATGACCTCAAATTGTATGCCTCTGGAGAAAGGGACCTACATCAGTCCCTTAGGGTGGTGGAAGAATATACGCATGCTATCGGTATGGAATTTGGGATCGACAAATGTGCCACGGTTCATCTCAAAAGAGGACGATGCGAGGAATATGGAGAGGATGTCCAGCTCGTAGACGGAAGCATCCTACATCATCTGGATGCCGGAGAGACTTATACCTACCTTGGGGTGGAACAACGCCACTCCCAAGAGGTATTCGCAGTTAAAAACTCTCTCCGCGGCAAGTATCAGCATAAACTCCGACAGATCTGGTCATCAGAACTGTCGGGGAAGAACAAAGTTGCTGCAACTAATATGCTTGCCGTTCCGATCCTTCTTTACTCTTTCGGAGTGATAAAGTGGACTAAGGAAGAGCTGCGACAACTTGACGTTAAGACTCGCAAAATGATGCATCTCAATAGGAGCTTGCATCCTAAATCGTCCGTTCCACGGTTATACTTTCCCAGACAACGGGGAGGCCGTGGACTTTTGAGTTTGGAGTGTCTCCATAACAGAATGGTTCTGGATGGGGCCTGTAAAGTCATCAGGAGTTCAGATCCCCTTCTCTGTATGGTCCGCGACCATGAGAAAGCAGGGATTGGAGCATTCCTTTTTAAGGCAGCTACCCGTGCGGCCGATGAACTCGGTCTCGTTTTCGACACTGAACGGGCTAACCCAAACTCTGTCACAGAGTTGGGACCCGTTCAGCAAAAAGCTCACATAAAAGCTGCGGAGACAGAGGTCCTGCTACAGCTACATATGGATAAGCCAATACATGGTGTCTTCTTTCATAACATCGAAGACCTTGGCTTATCCGAAAGCTTGACCTTTGCCTTCCTCAGGTCGAGTGAGCTAAAGTCGGAGACCGAGGGATTCATAATGGCCTGCCAGGATGGTGTCTTCAACACCCTTGTCTACCGTAGTCGCGTGATGGGTATAGACGTCCCTGACACCCGATGCAGGGCATGTCGTGGGGCACCTGAGACCGTAATGCATTTGCTATCAGCATGCCCATCTTATGCGGTCTCAGCCTATATCCACAGGCATAACGCGGCGCTACGAGTGTTGTACTACCACCTACGACACTCGTACGGTATAGACGAAACACCGGTGTTGCCTTATGCTCCGGGGGATATTGAGTCCGTGGTGGAGAATGAGAGATGCCGAATCTATTGGAACTACTCATTCCCCACCCTCAGGCAAATACAAGCCAATAAGCCTGATGTTGTCCTCCTCGACCACCAAAGTAGAACGATATTCGTTATGGAGTTTTCCGCTCAAGGCGAAATGAATATCGTTCGAAAAGAGGAGGAAAAACGGACTAAATATCGAGATCTTCTCTTTGAACTCCGCAGGTTATATCCGGACCATTCTGTCAAAATGGTGGTTCTGATTATAGGAGTCCTTGGTGGAATGATGGACACACTGCTCTCTAACTTGAAAATAATACCCGCTTGCCGTAATATGGCAGAAATCTTAGCAGCAAGAATGCAGAAGGCCGTTATACTTGGTTCGCTCCGTCTACTCAGGGCACACGATTCTCGGACCCAATAATTACTCACCCTACGGACGTAGGGAGTGGTTATTGGGGTTAACGACACCAGCGCGCCCTCCGGATGGGTCGGAGCACCGGAGACAGGGCCTGACTGGTACACTCCTAAGGAGAAAAAATAATAATAATAATAATAATAATAATAATAATAATAATAATAATAATAATAATAATAATAATAATAATAATAATAATAATAATAATAATAATAATAATAATAATAATAATAATAATAATAATAATAATAATAATAATAATAATAATAATAATAATAATAATAATAATAATAATAATAATAATAATAATAATAATAATAATAATAATAATAATAATAATAATAATGCTCTGTGGTGTGAAAGACACAAAGACACCCAGAGCATGCCGCCTTTTCCGCCCAAAATCTTAGGGATTATGTATCTCATCTTCGGAAACGAGGATATGTCAGAGCACCTCCTCAGCTGGTTATCGAAGTGGCACAAGTTTTGCCACGTGTCGGTCTGGCTGTGGAGAATGCTCGCATCATACCACCGATGGAGGACATCAGAACTCGCAGGGCACTTCACCATGTGAAGCCCCTGAAGCCACAAGAACTGGCACGAGTGGATGCGGAGATCGGCGATGTTCTTCCAGAAGAGGCTGACATCTGGCAGATCAATTCTGTCGTGTATGACGCCGCTCATGCTCTAACCCAAACGCAGAGGAGGGACACCACCGCTGTAGTTGGGAGGCATGAACGACGCGTACACAAGATGGAAGCTAAGATCAAGTCGGCGAGACAACACGCGTCTCGTATCCAGTGTGTGGTGGACTACGTGGCGGCTAATAGGCCTTTCACACCTGCAGTGCGGCGAATTGCCGCAAAATTAAGACGAGCTCACCACACATTGAATCAAGGGGTGCTGTTTACCATCAAACAGCACTGTCTTGATAGGATACGAATGCTAGTGGCTGCAAAGAAGTCACTAGTGAGGCGAGCGGGAGGAGTCGCGGAAAACTTGAAGTTCCGCGATAAACCTTCTCGTTTATTTCAAGAGCGTCCACGTGTTGTTGATAACCCGCCGACTGTTGATCGGGTGGAAACCTTCTAGAAGAACATCTATGAGTATCCGCAACCAATCAATGTAGATACTCCAGCCCTAGCGCAGTTCAGAGCATTCTGCAGGAGGCTTCGGCAGCCTGAGCTCAATGATCTGCTCAATCCGAAAACCCCGGAAGAAGTTCAAAGAGCCCTCAAAGGCTCAAAGAACTTTGCTGCTCCAGGACCCGATGGGTTGAATAACTATTGGTGGAAAAAGTTTCCAGCAACCCACCGCCATCTGGCTAGAGTTTTCAACTCATGGCTAGATGGGGAGCAGCAGATTCCGGAGTGGTTTGTCGAGGGGCGAACCGTGCTCATCCCCAAAAACGGAGATTTGTCTGATCCAAAGAATTACAGACCGATAACATGCTTGAATGCGTGTTATAAGGTGTTTACGCGCATCTTATACACGCGCATTCTCTCCGCAGTTGATCCGGTGTATGAACGGATATATGAGCAAAGAGGGTCAAAGAAAGGGGTCGCCGGCTGCAAGGAGAACCTGCTCATCGATAGATGTATCACGCAGGACTCCGTGCAGTATAAGCGTAACCTTTCGATGGCCTGGATCGATTACCGCAAGGCATTTGATACAACATCGCATGAGTTAATCATGCATTCGCTCAGATGCCTTGAGGTACCCGATCAAATAGTGGGATGCATTGGACAACTGATGCCGCTCTGATGGACTCGCTTCGCTACAAAATCTGGTGGAGACATAGTCCAAACAGAGCAGGTCATCATTAGAAGAGGCGTGTTTCAGGGAGACTCCCTCAGCCCTCTTCTCTTGTGCATCTCACTATTGCCATTGTCCGTTGCACTCAGGAATACCCGTGTGTACAGCTGCGGCACCCCCAGCAACCGGAGGCATACAGTCACCCACCTGTTTTACATGGATGACCTAAAATTATATGCCTCTGGAGAAAGGGACCTACATCAGTCCCTTAGGGTGGTGGAAGAATATACGCATGCTATCGGAATGGAATTTGGGATCGACAAATGTGCCACGGTTCATCTCAAAAGAGGACGATGCGAGGAATACGGAGAGGATGTCCAGCTCGTAGACGGAAGCATCCTACATCATCTGGATGCCGGAGAGACTTATACTTACCTAGGGGTGGCGCAACGCCGCTCCCAAGAAGTAATCACAGTTAAGAACTCACTCCGCGGCAAGTATCAGCATAAACTCCGACAGATCTGGTCATCAGAACTGTCGGGGAAGAACAAAGTTGCTGCAACTAATATGCTTGCCGTTCCGATCCTTCTCTGCTCCTTCGGAGTGATGAAGAGGACTCAGGAAGAGCTGCGACAACTCGACGTAAAAACTCGCAAAATGATGCATTTCAATAGGAGCTTGCATCCTAAATCGTCTGTTCCACGGTTATACTTTCCCAGACAACGGGATGGCCGTGGACTTTTGAGTTTGGAGTGTCTGCATATCAGAATGGTTCTGGATGGGGCCTGTAAAGTCATCAGGAGTTCAGATCCCCTTCTCTGCATGGTCCGCGACCATGAAAAAGCAGGGATTGGAGCATTTCTCTTTAAGGCAGCAACCCGTGCAGCCGATGAACTTGGTCTCGTATTCGACACTGAACGGGCTAACCCAAACTCTGTCACCGAGTTGGAACCCGTTCAGCTAAAAGCTCACATTAAAGCTGCGGAGACAGAGGTCCTCTTACAGCTGCATATGGATAAGCCAATGCATGGTGTTTTCTTCAACAACATCGAAGACCTTGGCTTATCCAAAAGCTTGACCTTTGCCTTCCTCAGTTCGAGTGAGCTAAAGTCGGAGACCGAGGGATTCATAATGGCCTGCCAGGATGGTGTCTTCAACACCCTCGTCTACCGTAGCCGCGTGATGGGTATAGACGTCCCTGACACCCGATGCAGGGAATGTCGTGGGGCACCTGAGACCGTAATGCATTTGCTATCAGCATGTCCAGCTTATGCGGTCTCAGCCTATATCCACAGGCATAACGCGGCGCTACGAGTGTTGTACTACCATCTAAGACACTCGTACGGTATAGACGAGACACCGGTGTTGCCTTATGTTCCGGGGGATATTGAGTCCGTGGTGGAGAATGAGAGGTGCCGAATCTATTGGAACTACTCATTCCCCACCCTCAGGCAAATACAAGCCAATAAGCCTGATGTTGTCCTCCTCGACCGTCAAAGTAAAACGATATTCGTCGTGGAGTTTTCCGCTCCAGGCGAGATGAATATCGTTCGGAAAGAGGAGGAAAAACGGACTAAATATCGAGATCTTCTCTTTGAACTCCGCAGGTTGTATCCGGACCATTCTGTTAAAATGGTGGTTCTGATTATAGGAGTCCTTGGTGGAATGATGGACACACTGCTCTCTAATTTGAAGTTGATACCGGCCTGCCGTAATATGGCACAAATCCTAGCCGCTCGAATGCAGAAGGCCGTCATCCTTGGTTCCCTTCGTCTGCTCAGAACACATGACTCTCGGACCCAATAATCACTCACACTACGGACGTAGGGAGTGGTTATTGAGGTAAACGACACCAGCGCGTCCTCCGGATGGGTCGGAGCACCGGAGACAGGACCTGACTGGTACACTCTTAAAGGAAATAATAATAATAATAATAATGATAATGATAATAATAATAATACACGATTGGGCGAGTCAAACTAACCAAGCATTAAGAATTTTATCTCGATCATGCCTGAGTTGTAAGTTGTAACTAATTCCTTCAACTCATCATGCAAATGGCAATAAGTTTATCAATTAATAACTATGAAACTGGTCATAGTAGGAAACTGAATTTTTGGGACAGTGTTGAGGAGAGAACGATATATATATATATATATATATATATATATATATATATATATATATATATATATATACAGAGGTATAGTGAGTTCCTAAAGGATTGTTTTCGACTGTTTTACAGTCACTGGAACATTTATTGCTCCTTGAAACAAGTATTCAGCATATATATATATATATAAGGATGGATTTAGCGAGGGGCAATATATGAAAATATAAGTAGAAAAGTTATTGGGTATAACCCTCAACATGTTCTGCAACCGTAGACACGTGTTTCGAGCTTAAGCTCTCATCAGTACGTGTCTACGGTTGCAGAACATTTTGAGGGTTATACCCAATAATTTTTCTACTTATATTTTCATATATTGCCTCTCGCTAAATCCATCCTTATTTGTATTTTCCTGGGTAGGATTGTCACGCTGGTAGCTATAGCTGCCTCCGTGGCTACGTTAGTTGTTGCCTTGTAAGCACAAGGTCTTCTAACCGAAGCCACAAATGTGTGGTTGGCTTCCTGTTGTTGACTTCCTTTGTTTCTATTTTTACATCCAAGTGTTGTACATCTTCGCACTTGATTTTACCGTACTGATGAGAGCTTAAGCTCGAAACACGTTTCTACGGTTGCAGAACATTTTGAGGGTTATACCCAATAATTTTTCTACTTATATTTTCATATATTGCCCCTCGCTAAATCCATCCTTATATATAAACAAACTTGACAATATTTGGGACAGCAGCAAAACGCAAGTGTACAACATTATATTTATGTTATAAGAGTAAGAGTAAGAGTAAATATATATATATATATATATATATATATATATATATATATATATATATATATATATATATATATATATATATATGTATATATATATATATATAGTTTGTAGTATTTGTGGGGTTGCAGTCAGGGTTGCGGGCTATTTCAAAGAAAACTCTTTGATACTGTCAAGCTTTCGGTATAATTCGATACCTTCGTCAGGACAACTGAAAATACGCATTGTACAATAAATGTAGGAAATAATAAATGGAGTACTTACTAACGTGAGAATGAATGATGAAATTGGCAAAAAACGAAAATAGAATATACATGAAGTGAAATGAAATGACTGATGTAGGAATGACAGAGACTTAATTTATTTCAGTAATCAAGTTGGAAGATTTTGATTAGAGGGTGATTTTATCCTATGTTTCTCAAAATTAAGTAGATACGTATAAATATTGCTGAGATTACTCAGGTCAGTTCTGTTGTTCATCGACTGTTCTTCATTATTAATTTGAATCATTTCCATGAAAATTCTTTTAGACAGGTCAGTTTCACTATTCAAAATTTCGGTATTATTATAATCCATCCTGTGGTCTCTAGAGATAACGTGTTCTGCCAAAGCATATGAATCAACATTTCGTCTACAGTCGCTTTTATGTGAAATAATGCGACCATTCAATGTTCTAGACGTAGTAGACGTCTGACCAATATATGACTTAGGACAGTCCATGCAAGGAATTTTATAAATAACATTTGATTTTTGTAATTTTGAAATGGGTGTTTTCACTTTGCTATGTAATTTTGATATTGTAGTAATATTTTTCTTGGAGATTTTAATATTGTCAACTTTAAAAACGTTTATCAATTTTGGAGTCAATTCTTGTATATATGGCAGAGATCTGTAGATTGGTAGAGTATTTTCTTGTTGGTTTGAATTTTGAGATGGTGTGGGTAGAGTTGCAGTGACGATTCTTTCACAATAGAGTAAATTATTAACAAAAGATTTTGGATAAGAGTTTTCGACAAAAATATTCCGTAAATCATCCAAACTTTGTTTGAGTAAGCTTGGATGAGTGATTTTTTGAATTCTGTTTTTTAGAGACTTAATAAGAATAATTTTCATCTTTTGAGGATGGTAAGAATGAAAATTGATAAATCTGTTACTACATATAGATTTTCTGTACCATTTTGTAACAATTATGTTATGTTCATTTCTTATTAATCTCATATCTAGAAATGGAATGTTGTTATTCATTTCTTCTTCAATAGTGAATTGAATATTCGAGTCAAAGGAATTAAAAACGTTCAAAATTTCATCCTCATTTCCAGAAGGGATTGATAATATCAGGTCATCTACAAATCGTTTGATGAATGGAACATCGAAAGATATTTTCGGAACACAGTTATCAAGAAGTTCGTCTAAAACATAATTAGCTAAAATAGGTGAAATAGTCGAACCCATTGGTGTACCAAAAATCTGTTTAAAAAATTTACCATCAAATATAAAACATGTTGATTCAAATATAAAATCTAAAATTTTAAAGAATGTTTCTTTGTTAAAATTACAAAAATTCTCAATCATTGGCCATTTTTTTTCTATACAATTTTTTACTAATGTTAATGGTAGGTTAGTAAAAAGTGAAACAACATCCAGAATCACCATAACATAGTTTTCAGGTAACTGGAAATTGTTGATGAATTCACTGAATGAAAATGAATCTTTAACGTAGTATCTATTATCTTTATCATAGGAATTTGTTAAAATATCGGTCAGAAATCTAGATAGTTTATTGTTGGGAGCATCAATAGAAGATACAATAGGTCTCATCGATAATGTTGGTTTGTGGACTTTGGGTAGTGTATAAAAACGAGGTGCTACAGAATTGTACACTATCAGAGATTTTGCTGTTGCTGAACTAATCTTATGTGAATTCTTGAGACTCGTCACTAATTTGTTGGCTTTCTGTTGTAGTGTTGAAGTTGGATCCGTTCTTAGTTGTACATAATATTTGGTATCGTCTAATAATATTTGACTTTTATCAATGTATTGATTCTTGTTCATAGCTACAGTTACATTACCCTTATCGCTGTTTGTGATAATAATTTCCGGATGATTATTCAAAAAAGATTTAGTTTGATCGTATAACTCAGTAAGGAAATGCTTTGAGTCATCATTTTTGTGAAGGAAATTAGTGATGATGTTTGTGAATTGAGCCCTACACAAATTTTTGTGATTGTCTTCGAAACTCTCAATTATATATTCTAGATCTGCTAACAAAGATGAGATGCCAATATCATGAGTCTTAGGAGGTACACAGAATTTAGGACCAAGGGATAAGAAATTTTGAATATCAATTGGAAAATCAATATCCGTTAAGTTTTTAAACCATTTTCCTTGAAACTTAATTCGTGAAAAAGAATCTTTTTTCAATTCATTAATTTTATGAATGTTATTATTTTTTATACGATAGAAATGTCGATTATAATCAATGTTAGATCTACGCTTAAAATCAAGAAAGATATGATGTGGTATTTTAGTTAGTAGTTGTTCATCTACTTTTTCTTGTTCTTTTGTTATTTTAGATATATGACACATTGTTATTTGAATCTCCAAATTCAAAATCTTCCTTCTCAATTTAGAATTAAAGTTATTGATTTGATATCCAGTTCTTCCTTCTTGATGATTCATAAGGTTGGTGATATTATGAATTCCATTCGAAATATGGTTGGGAAATAATTTCAACTGTCTGCACTTCAATAAAAAGATTTTTCTATTACGTAATGTTGCCAATTTGATGTTGGTTTTTGCCCATGTCTTCAATAATATTACGCTAGTTGCTCCATAGCGTTGTTGAATATCTTGGTAAAACCCCATCCTTGAATAGAGGTGAAAATTCGTGACTGGCTGTATATTAGTTTGTAGTATTTGTGGGGTTGCAGTCAGGGTTGCGGGCTATTTCAAAGAAAACTCTTTGATACTGTCAAGCTTTCGGTATAATTCGATACCTTCCTCAGGACAACTGAAAATACGCATTGTACAATAAATGTAGTAAAGAATAAATGGAGTACTTACTAACGTGAGAATGAATGATGAAATTGGCAAAAAACGAAAATAGAATATACATGAAGTGAAATGAAATGACTGATGTAGGAATGACAGTGACTTAATTTATTTCAGTAATCAAGTTGGAAGATTTTGATTAGAGGGTGATTTTATCCTGTTTCTCAAAATTAAGTAGATACGTATAAATTTTGCTGAGATTACTCAGGTCAGTTCTTTTGTTCATCAACTGTTCTTCATTATCAATTTGAACCATTTCCATGAAAATTCTTTTAGACAGGTTAGTTTCACTATTCAAAATTTCGGTATTATTATAATCCATCCTGTGGTCTCTAGAGATAACGTGTTCTGCCAAAGCACATGAATCAACATTTCGTCTACAGTCGCTTTTATGTGAAATAATGCGACCATTCAATGTTCTATACGTCTGACCAATATATGACTTAGGACAGTCCATGCAAGGAATTTTATAAATAACATTTGATTTTTGTAATTTTGAAATGGGTGTTTTCACTTTACTATGTAATTTTGATATTGTAGTAATATTTTTCTTGGAGATTTTAATATTGTCAACTTTAGAAACGTTTATCAATTTTGGAGTCAATTCTTGTATATATGGCAGAGATCTGTAGATTGGTAGAGTATTTTCTTGTTGGTCTGAATTTTGAGATGGTGTGGGTAGAGTTGCAGTGACGATTCTTTCACAATAGAGTAAATTATTAACTTAAGATTTTGGATAAGAGTTTTCGACAAAAATATTCCGTAAATCATCCAAACTTTGTTTGAGTAAGCTTGGATGAGTGATTTTTTGAATTCTGTTTTTTAGAGACTTAATAAGATTAATTTTCATCTTTTGAGGATGGTAAGAATGAAAATTGATAAATCTGTTACTACATATAGATTTTCTGTACCATTTTGTAACAATTATGTTATGTTCATTTCTTATTAATCTCATATCTAGAAATGGAATGTTGTTATTCATTTCTTCTTCAATAGTGAATTGAATATTCGAGTCAAAGGAATTAAAAACGTTCAAAATTTCATCCTTATTTCCAGAAGGGATTGATAATTTCAGGACATCTACAAATCGTCTGATTAATGGAACATCGAAAGATAATTTCGGAACACAGTTATCAAGAAGTTCGTCTAAAACATAATTAGCTAAAATAGGTGAAATAGTCGATCCCATTGGTGTACCAAAAATATGTTTATAAAATTTACCTTCAAATATAAAACATGTTGATTCAAATATAAAATCTAAAATTTTAAAGAATGTTTCTTTGTTAAAATTACAAAAATTCTCAATCATTGGCCATTTTTTTTCTATACAATTTTAACAATGAAACATTCTTTAAAATTTTAGATTTTATATTTGAATCAACATGTTTTATATTTGTTGGTAAATTTTATAAACAGATTTTTCACCTATTTTAGCTAATTATGTTTTAGACGAACTTCTTGATAACTGTGTTCCGAAATTATCTTTCGATGTTCCATTCATCAAACGATTTGTAGATGACCTGATATTATCAATCCCTTCTGGAAATATGGATGAAATTTTGAACGTTTTTAATTCCTTTGACTCGAATATTCAATTCACTATTGAAGAAGAAATGAATAACAATATTCCATTTCTAGATATGAGATTAATAAGAAATGAACATAATATAATTTTTACAAAATGGTACAGAAAATCTATATGTAGTAACAGATTTATCAATTTTCATTCTTACCATCCTCAAAAGACGAAAATTAATCTTATTAAGTCTCTAAAAAACAGAATTCAAAAAATCACTCATCCAAGCTTACTCAAACAAAGTTTGGATGATTTACGGAATATTCTTGCCGAAAACTCTTATCCAAAATCTTTAGTTAATAATTTACTCTATTGTGTAAGAATCGTCACTGCAACTCTACCCACACCATCTCGAAATTCAGACCAACAAGAAAATACTCTACCAATCTACAGATCTCTGCCATATATACAAGAATTGACTCCAAAATTGATAAACGTTTTTAAAGTTGACAATATTAAAATCTCCAAGAAAAATATTACTACAATATCAAAATTACATAGTAAAGTGAAAACACCCATTTCAAAATAACAAAAATCAAATGTTATTTATAAAATTCGTTGCATGGACTGTCCTAAGTCATATATTGGTCAGACGTCTAGAACATTGAATGGTTGCATTATTTCACATAAAAGCGACTGTAGACGAAATGTTGATTCATGTGCTTTGGCAGAACACGTTATCTCTAGAGACCACAGGATGGATTATAATAATACCGAAATTTTGAATAGTGAAACTAACCTGTCTAAAAGAATTTTCATGGAAATGGTTCAAATTTATAATGAAGAACAGTCGATGAACAAAAGAACTGACCTGAGTAATCTCAGCAAAATTTATACGTATCTACTTAATTTTGAGAAACATAGGATAAAATCACCCTCTAATCAAAATCTTCCAACTTGATTACTGAAATAAATTAAGTCACTGTCATTCCTACATCAGTAATTTCATTTCACTTCATGTATATTCTATTTTCGTTTTTTGCCAATTTCATCATTCATTCTCACGTTAGTAAGTACTCCATTTATTCTTTCCTACATTTATTGTACAATGCGTATTTTCAGTTGTCCTGAGGAAGGTATCGAATTATACCGAAAGCTTGACAGCATCAAAGAGTTTTCTTTGAAATAGCCCGCAACCCTGACTGCAACCCCACAAATACTACAAACTAATATACAGCCAGTCACGAATTTTCACCTCTATTCAAGGATAGGGTTTTACCAAGATATTCAACAACGCTATGGAGCAACTAGCGTAATATTATTGAAGACATGGGCAAAAACCAACATCAAATTGGCAACATTACGTAATAGAAAAATCTTTTTATTGAAGTGCAGACAGTTGAAATTATTTCCCAACCATATTTCGAATGGAATTCATAATATCACCAACCTTATGAATCATCAAGAAGGAAGAACTGGATATCAAATCAATAACTTTAATTCTAAATTGAGAAGGAAGATTTTGAATTTGGAGATTCAAATAACAATGTGTGATATATCTAAAATAACAAAAGAACAAGAAAAAGTAGATGAACAACTACTAACTAAAATACCACATCATATATTTCTTGAGTTTAAGCGTAGATCTAACATTGATTATAATCGACATTTCTATCGTATAAAAAATAATAACATTCATAAAATTAATGAATTGAAAAAAGATTCTTTTTCACGAATTGAGTTTCAAGGAAAATGGTTTAAAAACTTAACGGATATTGATTTTCCAATTGATATTCAAAATTTCTTATCCCTTGGTCCTAAATTCTGTGTACCTCCTGAGACTCATGATATTGGCATCTGATCTTTGTTAGCAGATCTAGAATATATAATTGAGAGTTTTGAAGACAATCACAAAAATTTGTGTAGGGCTCAATTCACAAACATCATCACTAATTTCCTTCACAAAAATGATGACTCAAAGCATTTCCTTACTGAGTTATACGATCAAACTGAATCTTTTTTAAATAATCATCCGGAAATTATTATCACAAACAGCGATAAGGGTAATGTAACTGTAGCTATGAACAAGAATCAATACATTGATAAAAGTCAAATATTATTAGACGGTACCAAATATTATGTACAACTAAGAACGGATCCAACTTCAACACTACAACAGAAAGCCAACAAATTAGTGACGAGTCTCAAGAATTCACATAAGATTAGTTCAGCAACAGCAAAATCTCTGATGGTGTACAATTCTGTAGCACCTCGTTTTTATACACTACCCAAAGTCCACAAACCAACATTATCGATGAGACCTATTGTATCTTCTATTGATGCTCCCAACAATAAACTATCTAGATTTCTGACCGATATTTCAACAAATTCCTATGATAAAGATAATAGATACTACGTTAAAGATTCATTTTCATTCAGTGAATTCATCAACAATTTCCAGTTACCTGAAAACTATGTTATGGTGAGTCTGGATGTTGTTTCACTTCTTACTAACCTACCATTAACATTAGTATAAAATTGTATAGAAAAAAAATGGCCAATGATTGAGAATTTTTGTAATTTTAACAAAGAAACATTCTTTAAAATTTTAGATTTCATATTTGAATCCACATGTTTTATATTTGATGGTAAATTTTATAAACAGATTTTTGGTACACCAATGGGTTCGACTATTTCACCTATTTTAGCTAATTATGTTTTAGACGAACTTCTTGATAACTGTGTTCCGAAATTATCTTTCGATGTTCCATTCATCAAACGATTTGTAGATGACCTGATATTATCAATCCCTTCTGGAAATAAGGATGAAATTTTGAACGTTTTTAATTCCTTTGACTCGAATATTCAATTCACTATTGAAGAAGAAATGAATAACAACATTCCATTTCTAGATATGAGATTAATAAGAAATGAACATAATATAATTGTTACAAAATGGTACAGAAAATCTATATGTAGTAACAGATTTATCAATTTTCATTCTTACCATCCTCAAAAGATGAAAATTAATCTTATTAAGTCTCTAAAAAACACAATTCAAAAAATCACTCATCCAAGCTTACTCAAACAAAGTTTGGATGATTTACGGAATATTCTTGTCGAAAACTCTTATCCAGAATCTTTAGTTAATAATTTACTCTATTGTGAAAGAATCGTCACTGCAACTCTACCCACACCATCTCAAAATTCAGACCAACAAGAAAATACACTACCAATCTACAGATCTCTGCCATATATACAAGAATTGACTCCAAAATTGATAAACGTTTTTAAAGTTGACAGTATTAAAATCTCCAAGAAAAATATTACTACAATATCAAAATTACATAGTAAGGAAAAATTGCAGTTTAGGGTAGTAACCCCGATTTTGACGAAATTTTTTTTGGGGGTTATTTCGAGGTCCTTGAACACAAATCTGAAGTCAAAAAGCCTCGCTCTCACTTACTTTTTGATTTACGACCAATTAAATGTCGCAAAAAGGGTATTTTCAACATCAAATTTTTTTCACAAAAAGCAAAAAATTTGCCTTTGCCTTATATCAGCATAATCTAGACACATCAATTTACGCATTTTTGGCACATTTTGCAGTATTTTCAACTTTGTATTGAAAATATAAGATTTAAATTAACATAACAATAAATTTCATGGAAATCGTTTATTGACAACAAGTAAATAAAAATGACAGTATGACAGATATGAATAACAAACGGTTCCGATATTCTGAAATTCACTAGACACTTCGCGCTACCTCAGTGGCTACCTCTCATGAAACCCTGTTAAGTCTCGTTCATACCCTCGCGAATATCGCAATTTTTCTGCGAATAAAATGGATGCAAAACCATGTGTTCTGCATCAACGACTGGTCGGACATGACTGGTAACCATTTTATTCGCAGAAAAATTGCAAATTTCGCGAGAGTATGATCAAGTCTTTAGAAGTTAAATATTCACTGATATTAAGCGGAAACAAACTTTCTGCAGAGGTAACTGACATTCGAATAGGTATATTGTGGAAAAGAGAGTGTTCAATTTTTGTTTTGATATTTTAGTATATTTTGAATCTGTACCTTCACTTGGCTTGCTTTAATTGGTAATAAATCAAAGCAACCAAAATAAAGGTACTAACTGAACATGTACTAAAATATAAAAATAAAAATTCAAAACTCTTTTTCCTATAATATAGACTAATGTCAGTTACCGCCACTCTGGGCTAAGCACGGCAGTATAAACGAGGAAAGTGATGACTTCACAAATGTCATTCTTGTCAAAAACAGATTTCAACTTCTTTTGCTTGAGTAAACAAAATCCAAACAACCAAACACAATTTGAGAAGTAAAGCAGCAAATAATTAACAAAGAATGTCCCCTAAAATTCTTTGTTTGGAATCAGTTTGTGACAAGGATGACATTTGTTACGATACACTTTCCTCGTCTATTCTTTGATGAAGGTGTATAGCAAGAACTACACGCGAGCGAACCTTTTCTATATATCCACTTTTTGTAGAAAGGTTTATCCTTTATTTCTTGTTGAAGATCAGTAGCAAGACATACGCGAGCGAAGCGAGCGCGCTTGGCCGACATTTCGCAATTCCGCGCGCGCGGAATTGCAAAATATCGGCCGAGCGCGCGCTTTTCTACTACTACTTTATAGAAAAGTTCATTCCTTATTTCTTGGTGAGGATTCATAGCCAGAAATACGCGAGCGAAGCGAGCGCGCTCGGCCGACATTTCGCAATCCCGCGCGCGCGGAATTGCGAAATGTCGGCCGAGCGCGCGCTTTTCTACTATTTTATTTTTTCTCTACTTTTTGTAGAAAGGTTCATTCCTCATTTCTTGGTGAAGATTCATAGCCAGAAATACGCGAGCGAAGCTAGCGCGCTCGGCCGACATTTCGCAATTCCGCGCGCGCGGTATAGCGAAATGTCGGCCGAGTGCGCGCTTTTCTACTACTATTTTATTTTTTCTCTACTTTTTGTAGAAAGGTTTCATCCTTATTTCTTGGTGAAGATTTATAGCCAGAAATACGCGAGCGCGCGCTTTTCTACTAGTGTTTTTTTTTTCTCTACTTTTTGTAGAAAGGTTCATTTCTTATTTCTTGGTGATGATTCATAGCCAGAAATACGCGAGCGAAGAGAGCATGCTCGGCCGACATTTGCGAAATGTCGGCCGAGCGCGCGCTTTTCTAGCACTTTTTTTTTTCTCTACTTTTTGTAGAAAGGTTCAATTTTTACGTGGAGAAATAATAATGCAATACTCGATAAACTGCAACATTACGATGTTATACCATAAAGTAGGGTAATAAAATGCCACGTAGTTATTGCGACGGTTTTTTCGTATCGCGAAATTAAACGGTTACCAGTCATGCCCGACCAGTCGTTGATGCAGAACACATGTTTATTCACACATACATTTTATTCGCAGAAAAATCGCGAAATTCGCGCGTGTATGAACGAGACTTAACAGGGTGTCATGAGAGGTAGCGCGAAAAGTGTCTTGTGAATTTCAGAATTTTCAGAATTTTCAGAATGTTAATTTAAATCTTATATTTTCAATACAAAGTTGAAAATACTGCAAAATGTTCCAAAAATGCGTGAATTGATGTGTCTAGACTATGCTGATATAAGGCAAAGGCAAATCTGTTGCTTATTTGTGGAAAAAATTTGATGTTGAAAATACCCTTTTTGTGACATTTAATTGGTCGTAAATCGAAAAGTAAGTGAGGGCGAGGCTTTTTGACTTCAGATTTGTGTTCAAGGACCTCGAAATAACCCCCAAAAAAAATTTCGTCAAAATCGGGGTTACTACCCTAAACTGCAATTGTACCCATAGTAAAGTGAAAACACCCATTTCAAAATTACAAAAATCAAATGGTATTTATAAAATTCCTTGCATGGACTGTCCTAAGTCATATATTGGTCAGACGTCTAGAACATTGAATGGTCGCATTATTTCACATAAAAGCGACTGTAGACGAAATGTTGATTCATGTGCTTTGGCAGAACACGTTATCTCTAGAGACCACAGGATGGATTATAATAATACCGAAATTTTGAATAGTGAAACTAACCTGTCTGAAAGAATTTTCTTGGAAATGGTTCAAATTGATAATGAAGAACAGTCGATAAACAGAAGAACTGACCTGAGTAATCTCAGCAAAATTTATACGTATCTACTTAATTTCGAGAAACATAGGATAAAATCACCCTCTAATCAAAATCTTCCAACTTCATTACTGAAATAAATTAAGTCACTGTCATTCCTACATCAGTCATTTCATTTCACTTCATGTATATTCTATTTTCGTTTTTTTGCCAATTTCATCATTCATTCTCACGTTAGTAAGTACTCCATTTATTCTTTCCTACATTTATTGTACAATGCGTATTTTCAGTTGTCCTGAGGAAGGTATCGAATTATACCGAAAGCTTGACAGTATCAAAGAGTTTTCTTTGAAATAGCCCGCAACCCTGACTGCAACCCCACAAATACTACAAACTAATATACAGCCAGTCACGAATTTTCACCTCTATATATATATATATATATATATAGGAGAGAGGTAGTCTTTGCTGACTAGTTAAGATCAAGCTAGGGAACTTGTTGGGTGAGCAGCATGCAGGAAGTATACTCTTATAACACTTTATTCCAATATTTCGACAAGTATTATTGTTATTCAAACAGGATGAATAATAAGAAAGGGCCACGATGCTATTCTTGCAACAAATAGCTTTCCCTGATGATGACAATAATACTTGTCGAAATATTGGAATAAAGTGTTATAAGTATATATATATATATATATATATATATATATGAAAACTAGAAGTTCGGGTTGAACCGCGTCTGGAATTTGTTGAAATTCGACGTTTCGGCTCCGATTTTGGAGCCATTTTCAAGAATAAGAAGGATAGGGGTATAGTGAGGAAACGTGATTCTACACTGAGGTCTCAGTCTGCCCACTCCTCAGGTATTATCGCGTTAGGATTTTGTGACTTGACGTCGGGGTCTCAATCTGCCTACTCCCCAAGTCTCGTCACTGGCTCTCTCTAAGGTCTCAATCTGCCTACTCCTTCGAGAGAACTCGGAGCCGAAACGTCGAATTTCAACAAATTCCAGACGCGGTTCAACCCGAACTTCTAGTTTTCAAATATCTGACCGCGGAAACGTATCCGAATATATATATATATATATATATATATATATATATATATATATATATATATATATATATATATATATATATATATATATTGTTGTGTTATTTTGAGTTTATTATAGTTTGAAATTATTATTAAATATTTCAAATTTCAGATTGCCCAGGCCAAATACTTACACACTTTCAGATCTTACCTTTTCTTTCTTTTTCAGCTACTCAGCTCAGTCGGTGCGCCAAACATGTAGATCTCAATTTCAAGCGGAGTTCTTGGAAAATGACGTTTGATAACTTTAAGTCAAATGTATTGTAATAGAAATAGAAATCTTTGTAGAAAATAAATAATATAGTAGATTCAAACTCAAATTTGTTTTTTATTTCATAAACCAGTTGTAATAAATAAAAAAATGTGAACACTTTTGTGAATAACAAGTATTCAAAACGTTAATTTTCCTATTTTCTGCGACATATACCTTATATCTAATAAGTTTTCCTTCAGAAATAATTACAATATACAAAATCATTAATTCAATCGTGCTATTTGATTACGATTCCGTTACCGGTCATCTAACTACGGCCTATTACGTTGAACATTCCCATTGCAGGAAGAAGAAGTGTCTAGCATAAAACATAACCATGAATATTTCATAATTGTTTTTGTTATGAGATTCTCCAACACAGGTAGATATTAATTATAGTTATTAGCAATAAACCTTGTCTGTGGTGATTGACTTTATTGTTTATTTTTGGTGGTTTTTTGAACTTGAAGAAAGTTTTTCTTTTTGTGATGTTCATTATTTTTCTCTGATATGTTTCTTAGTTACATAAGTATCTATGTATAGATGTTGAAATAAAAGTAAACAAGAAGTTTGTTAAAATATTTCTATTAGTAAAAAGTACAAAATCCTATCAGATTGCATCAGGTTATGGGCCCAGGACCGCTGAAACAATAATAGAAGTATCCGATAACGAATCCGTTTTGTCCGAGATTTACTTTCCGTTCCTGTGAAATTTTTTGACAAAAAGCGTCAAAATGGCAAATTCAACTCTTCCGCAAATAGAGAGATTAAAAGGCAGAGAAAATTACAATACATGGAAGTTTGCTATGCAAGCATATTTGGAGCATGAAGACTTGTGGTCATGTGTTCAAGCAGACAGTGGCAGTGAAGTTGATAAACTGAAAGACACTAAAACAAGGTCCAAGATAATTTTAGCTGTTGATCCCATCAATTATGTACATATACAAGACACGAAAAGTGCCAAAGAAGCTTGGGAGAGACTTCAAAGTGCATTCGAGGACTCCGGTTTGACAAGAAAAGTTGGTCTTCTCCGGAATTTAGTAACGACTCAACTCGAAAGTTGTGCTTCCGTTGATGACTACGTGAATAGAATAATTACAACTGCTCACAGATTGAACGCTCTACAGTTCGAAGTGAAAGATGAATGGATTGGAACTCTACTATTAGCAGGTCTACCAAATGAATATAAGCCAATGATAATGGGATTGGAGAGTCCCGGTGTTCCCATCACGTCAGATTCAGTGAAAACGAAGTTATTGCAGGATGTAAAATCAACTGACAATTACAAAACTGGAGAAGTTGAAACTGCTCTTTATTCAAACAGGATGAATAATAAGAAAGGGCCACGATGCTATTCTTGCAACAAATATGGTCATATTTCTACTAACTGTTACAAAAAGCGAGAAAAATCTACCAGTAGTCGTGACAAAACTTTTGTTGCATTTTATTCGAAATCAAAAAATGATGGTTGGTACCTGGACTCGTGTGCTTCATCACATGTTACTTCGAATGAAAAATGGCTGAATCAATCCTCCGCATGTTCGAACGTCAAAGTTACTTCCATAGACAATACCGAAGTTTCAGCAGAAGCAATTGGTAATACTACATTGTCTGTGATTGTTGAAAATGAAATTCGTCAAATTGACGCTGAAAATGTCTTGCTGATTCCGAATGCTGCCGTGAATTTACTATCTGTTAGTCGAATTGTGAACAAAGGTCACACAGTTATATTTGATCCAAGAGGAAGCAAAATAACCGATTCCGATGGAAATACTCTCGCTACAGTTTCAGAAGAAAATGGTATCTACAAATTAGATTCTCCGACTGAAAAATCTTATTTTGCCAATAGTGAAGAGGATCCTGAATTATGGCACCGTCGTCTTGGTCACCTGAATCGTCAAAGTATGATGTTACTTAATCAAGGACTAGCTACTGGAATGAAAATAGCAAAATGTAGCAACGAACCATGTATGACGTGTATAAAGGGTAAACAAACACGTCTACCCTTTCAGCACAGCAACCAAAAATCCAACAGTATTTTGGATTTGATACACTCCGATATATGTGGTCCGATGGAGAAAGTGTCTATTGGAGGGTCGAAATATTTCTTAACATTGATAGACGATTATAGCAGAAAAGTCTTCATATATTTGTTAGAAACAAAAACACAAGTCAAAGAAGCTTTTGTGGACTTCAGAAGTAACACCGAAAAGCAAACTGGTCGACATATCAAAATTCTTCGGACCGATAACGGAAAAGAATATGTAAATAAAGACTTTGACAACTATTTGAGAGCATCAGGAATAGTGCATCAAAAAACTGTTCCATATACACCTGAGCAAAATGGGTTAGCCGAAAGGATAAACAGAACAATCACCGAAAAAGCAAGAAGCATGATTATTGGAGCTGATGTACCTACCGAGTTTTGGGCCGAGGCAGTCTCCACTGCTGTTTATCTTCTGAATAGATCACCATCAAAAGAGCTACCAAAACATACTCCTGAAGAAGTTTGGTCAGGAAAGAAACCAGACTTGAAGCATCTCAGAGTTTTTGGGTGCAAAGCCATGGCTCATATACCACAGGAAAAAAGTCGTAAATGGGATCCCAAATCGAAAGAATATATTTTTGTTGGATATAACGAACAAACGAAAGGATATCGATTGATAGATCCTGTGACACATAAAATCATTGTCAGTCGAGACGTCATTTTTATGGAAAAGAATACATTCGTTGGTGAAACACATACTGAAAGACATGACAAATTTTTCTATCCATTATGTGCGAAGAATGATAATTTTCAAATTGAAGAACATGTTGATGTGGACAGCCGAATAGAAGAGGATGAAGAAGCAGATTCAACTATGCCAAGAGAAGCAGTATCAAATGTTCGACGGTCTTCTAAACCAACAATTTTAAAAAAAGTTTGTTCACTGAGTTCAAGAAATTTTAGATACCAAGTCTCCTTGAGGATTGTGTCGAATTGACGGAGTATTTGACAATAATTCGTTTTTCCGAAGTACTGGTATTTCAGCTTGGTCACAGCTTAGATAAGCACATAAGCTGTGGCTTGGTATTTGGAAATGTTTAGTCTAGAAATACCTTTTGTCTGGACCATTTGGATGTAGGATGCTGCTCGGCCTGCTACTTCCAGCTCTGGAGATAGGATGCTGCTCGGCCTGCTACTTCCAGCTATGACTTCTCGTGGTGCTCCTCCAAGGTAAGTGGAACCTTGTTGTGCCGATCTTATTAGTTGTTTCCTGCATAAATCTTCCACTCTTGGTTGGTTTCTATTGATTTTTCTTGATATTTCTGGTTTTTAACAATCTCTCTGGCATCCAACTTTTTTCCACCCGTTTCTATATATCATCCTCCTCTCTCATTTTTCCGTTTCCAAGGACCTTTCCATCGGTTTTTCACAACACTCGCGATCACAAATCATTTTAAATTTTTCCTTATTCTTATTATTCTAATTAATGCTTGAACTATGTACACATATTATTAATGATTCTTTGATTTTGAAATAATCTTTATCTATTCTACAGTTTTCACATTTTCTTCTTATTCAAGAAAATATAATTCAGAAACTCATTTGACTTGTTTCATTTGAAGTTTCTACCATCCATTTTCACTGTCAAATCTTAGATTTCTTTGACTGAATACCAAATTTTCTATACTGTGTGATATTTTATTATAACTTAAAGTTATTGTCCGGAAATGTTGTTGCCATTATTTGATATGCATCATAGACTGACTCGTACTCTCCTATTTCAATCTAGAACTTGGAATACCAACCTTCTGACTGCTTTTCACTGAAATTTTAGTATGTTGTTGAAGTTGTAAGAGTCTTCAGAGTTGAGGCATCGTATTTGTTTGGGTTTTCTGATATTTTATATAATTTTGAAACTTTTTGACCCACTTTTTTATTATCTGCAAAGTTTTCATAACAACTTCCCCCAAAATTAATGTTTAACATTTTGGCATGTTCATAACAAAATTTAAATGTTAAGTTTTCTATTTACATATTTACAAATTCTTTATTGATTTATTTCTTTTATTTCAGGTTGTCGTTTGACCATTTTACTTTTCTAAGATGAACTGTACCTTTCCAAGATCATCTACACTGGTAATTATTTTCTTCCTATTTACAATTACTGTTATTTAATTTTCTCTATTCCTTTTATTATTATGCTTTCTATGTTGAATATGCCTCTTACACTTTTGTTGTGAGGGTTTATCAATCTATAACTAATTGTGGGTTGTTCATTGTCTACTTCGTAAGGTCCCTCGAATAGCAGTTGTAGTTTTGCACAAGTTCCTTTTTTGTTAGGTACTCTTAGGTTTTTAATAATGACTAAATCTCCTTTTTTAAATTTTACTTTCTTTTTTCTCCTTTTACTCTCTTTACTTATATACTTCATTGCATTCCTTTGTATTCTTTCATTTACTCTTTCCATTACTTCATTCATTTCCTTTTCATTTGCTATCCACTCTCTTTCAGGCATTCTTCCTGTCATTAAATATGTCGGACATTCCTCTGTTACAGTGTTAGGTACATCATTTAAATATCTTTCTATAGATGGCAGTCTTTCGTCCCATATCTTATGATTGTCTTGAGAAATTATTCTTAGATATTTTATTATTTCTTTAATATATCTTTCCGTGGGATTTGATGCTGGGTGTCGAATACTAATAAAGTTAAGCTGTATACCTTTACTCAGTGAAAAATTTTTCATCCTTTCATTATTAAAATAGGTCGCATTATCTAAAATGATCTTCTCTGGTTTTTCAAGTATATATTTTAATAATAAATTCTTAACTATTTTGAAATTGGTCTTTTTGGTTGGGTATAACGCTACATATTTTGAAAAATGATCAGTTATTACAAAAATATGTTTATCCTTATTTTCTGTGAGAATTAAATTACTTAAGAAATCTATAGAAATTATATGCAATGGTTTGTTTGATATAAGACTTTTAGGTTAATTTCTGTTGATGATATTTTTATTTTTCCCTAATTGGCATAGTGTGCACTTGTTAATGATGTCTTTAGTTATTTCTAAGTCCTTGTTACTATAATAGTTCTCTCTGAAAATCATCCATGTTTTCCTAATCCCTGTATGTAAGTATTTGTAATGTATGTTGTGAATTAGTTTTTGTGTAAGTGTTTTAGTTATCAAATATAATTCTACCCCATTTATTACTTTAATTATAATGCCTTGTCTTTGTATTGTCCCCTTTCCCTTTTCTTTATCAGTGAGTTCTTGTTGGTCATCTAAAATTGTCTGTAATGAAAATAGTCCTGTTGTGTCTCTAAAAATGTTAACCCCTATTTTAACTTGTCTAGTGTTGTATGTCTTTTCTGTCCCCATTCTTGTTATGGTATCTGGTATAATGTTTCGTCTTCCTGGTATATGTCTGATTTCAAATTTATATTCTTGTAATAACAGTGCCCATCTATGTACCCTATTACTAGCAAATTTACTGTTGACTATGGACATCAAAGCCTAGTGATCCGTTTCAATGTAGAATTTTTCTCCAAGTAGGTAAAACCGTAATTTTGTAATACAATATATAATACTTGCAAGTTCTAGTTCCGTGACACTATAATTTCTTTCATACTTCTTAGTGATACGTGATACAAATGCAATTGGAACTTCCTTTCCTTCTTGATATTGTATTAATATGCCAGCAAATCTTGTCATTGAAGCGTCCGTTCGTAGAATAAAAGGTTTATTGTAATCTGGGTGATATATTTTAAGATTATTTATGAAAATTTCTTTTAATTCTTTAAATGCTTGCTCTTGTTCCTGTCCCCATTTCCATTTAACGTTCTTTTTTAACAGTTGTATTAGTGGTAATTCTTTATTAGTTAAATCAGGTATTAGTCTTTTGAAATAATTGAGTATTCCTAAAAATCCTCTGAGAGTCTTTAAATTATGTGGTTTTATGAATTCTTGTATTGTTTTAATTCTTTCTGGGTCCATTTCAAGTCCTGTGTCGTTTAGTCTGTACCCTAAGTAATTTACTTCTTTCTGGAAAAATTGACATTTTTCTATGTTAATTTTAAGTCCTGCGTCATCTAGTAATTGTAGTACTTTATTTATATGTATTTGGTGAGTCATTTCATCTAGTGAATAAACTAAAATGTCGTCTATGTAGTGTAGGGCGAAGTCTTCGTATTTGTCAAATATTTTATGTAAAGCTCTTTCTAGTGCCAGACAAGCAGATTGTAGACCATATGGAACTACACAAAACCTATAAACCACCCCTTCTATGCAAAAACCTGTGTAGTTTCTAGAATTTTCATGCAGAGGTATTAGCCAAAAACTATGTTTTAAGTCAATTTTGGAAAAACATTTAGCATTTGTTATTCTACCAAATATTGTTTCTATATTTAAAGGAGATTCATATTGAGGAGTTGTAATTTTATTTAGCTCTCTAGCATCCAAACATAATCTGAGTTCACCATTTTATTTAACAACTACTACTATAGGATTTATATAACTGCTAGTACTTCTTTCTATTATACCATATTTTAACATTTTATCTATTTCCTTTCTAACTTGCTCTCTGTATCGGTATGGAATTGGATAATTTTTAGATCTAAATTTATCTGTTTCTTTGACTTCTATTCTGTGCACATATTCTTTCGCTACTCTCGATTCACACATAATTAAACCTTTATATTTGTTTAATAACTCTTCTATATATCATTCATATTTCGTATTACACTTATATTTATTATTTGTATTTTCTTCATTTTCATTTTCACAATCATAACTCTCATTCATTCTTCTCATACACAAAATATTTTTTCAAAGTTTTCTTGCTCTTGCTCTTCCATAAATTTAAACCATTTACCATCCATTTCCATACCTTTTCTCTCATAATTTATTTTAGCATTCTTCCTATGCAGTTGGTCTGTTCCTATAATTAAATCAAATTTCATTTCTCTGACGACTAACAGCTGCAAATCTATGTTTTTCTTTTCAATTTCTACTTCAATGTTGATGAATTGATTTGTTTCTGTTAATTTTTTTCCATTAACTCCCATTAATATTGTTTTAGGCATTTTAACTATTTTATTTTGGATATCTAGATTTTCTATCAATTTTTCTTTTATTAACGATGCTTCAGAGCCCGTATCTATAAGTATTTTTATTGATTTCTCCCCTATTTTTCCTTTAATTACTATTAATTCTATCAAATGTTCTTTCTGTATTGTGTCTAATTTTATAAATTCTATTGGATGTTCATAGTTCGGTGTTTCCAGCTCAGTTACATATGGTTTCAATGAAAATTTTGTTGTTCTGCAGAAGTTGATGGTTGAGAATCAATATTATCAACTTGTTCACTTTGTCTTATTTCCCTGCCTCTATCCAGACTGTTTGCTCATCTTTGAAACTGGACACGTCTTGTCCGTTCATCATTATTATTGTTCGTCTGTTCTGAATATGAGTTACGTCTATCCTCTCTATAGTATTGTCTGTTCATATCATATCATATCATATCATATCATATCATAATTATTATTGTTAGGAGATCTATTATTATTGGGTTTTTGATTGTTTCTGTTGAAGTTATTATTATTATTTTCATAATTATTGTAGCCATTATAATTTCTATAATTATTTCCTCTATAATTTTGATTTTCCAAATTTCTATAATTTACATTGTAATTAGTCCTGTTTGAATTTTGATTATTATAATTTTGATTATTACTATTATAATTTTGATTATTATATTGCCTATGCCTATATTGGTTTTGTCCGTATTAATGAGTATTTCTTGTAGTATACCTATTTTGTTCACTTCTATATGACAATCTCCAATCTTAACAAATATTCACTCAATCTATCCATCGATTTTATTTCATGCATACTTATTGTGGCGAAGCTGCGGGCGATGCCGGACCTGAACTCTCACGTATTGCTAGCGACCAACCGCGGGAGACTGTCGATGCGCTTGCACCGAGAAGAATCTGGGCGCTTCGGTGAGTCTGGGCGATTCGATGGAAAATTCTGGAGCATTCAGAGAAGTCAACGTCGGATATAAAAAGAACTACGCAGCGGACAGATAGGCAGTCAGTGAAGTGAAAGTCGAATATAAATACCTAGTTCCGTAATTGTTATGTAAATTAGAGTATTGTGTTATTGTATCATTGTATTTCGTTAAATAAATTATTTTAGTCAGTTAATTAGAGTATAAATCTACTACAGTGGTGATCAGAAGTGCGATTGTTAGAGATAAAATACAGAGTGTTCGTGTAAGTAGATAGCTTGTGTATTTCGGACAATTGTTTTCGCGAAAATAGACAGTGACCGATAAACATTTTTCGTGAAGTGACACTTCTCGCGTGTGAAGTAGACAATAATAATAATAATAATAGACTGGTGTCCGGGAAATAGACTGTGTGAAATAGACAATAATAATAATAATAGACTGGTGACCCGTGAAATAGACATAGACTAAGACAAAATGTGTTCGAGGAAAGTTCGCCTGGTTGAATTGAAGGTTGCGGAATTGAAGCAAGAACTGGAGGAGAGGGACCTTGACACAAGTGGTAAAAAGGCCGTGCTTCAAACAAGACTTGCCGAGGGATTAGTTCAGGAGGGCGAGGACCCAGAAACATTTCTATTCGAAGTTTCTGGAATTGATATGAGTTCCATAATGAGTAAACTCGACGGAATGGAAGAAAAACTTCAAGATAAACTTGTAGAAAATTCCAAAAATCTGGAAGAAAAGCTGCAAGAAAACTCGAAAAATCTGGAAGAAAAGCTGCTTGAAAATTCGAATACTCTGAAGGAAGAACTTCAAGCAAAACTTCTAGAAAATTCGAATGGTCTGAAAGAAGAATTTCAAGGAAGTTCGAGGAATTTGGAAGAAAAACTTCAAGAAAAACTCCTAGAAAATTCGAAAAATCTGGAAGAAAAGCTGCTAGAAAATTCCAATAGTCTGAGAGAAGAGCTTCTAGAAAACTCGAAGAACATGAAAGAAGAACTTTGTGGCGTAGCAAACCGATTAGAAGAAAGAATGGGGACTGTCGAGACAGAGATGGAGAAAATCAAGGATGAAATCGAGGAAGAGATCGGAAAATTGAAGGAAACAATCAGCGATGAAATCAGAGGCGGACTCGAGGCGGAAATCATCAAAATAAAGGAGAAACTCAGTAAGTTGGAAAACCAGAATGACACTACCCACACCACAGAATCTGTCAATGAAAATTCAATGCTGGAACTGAGTTTGAACTTAGATGATTTTCAAAGGGGTTTGAAAGATGTAAAAATCAGTCCAGAAACAGGAAAACTCTCTATGAAACCACCTCAGTTTGATGGAAATACACCATGGGCAAACTACCGCCGACAATTTGAAGCTGCAGCAAAGGGGAATGGATGGAATGCAGGAGATAGAGCTGTGGCACTAACACTGGCGTTGCGTGGAGAAGCAACGAATATTCTACAAACCCTCACGGCACAAGAGCAAGAGGACTACGAGCAGCTGATCAAACATCTAGAATTACGGTATGGACAGACTCATCTAGAACATGTATACCACTCACAGCTCAAAAACCGCTGCCAGAAGTCAAGCGAATCCCTACAGGAATTTGAAGCCGACATTGCACGCTTGGTTCGCCTTGCATATCCAGCTACACCAGAAAAAGTAATGGAACGACTAGCAGTTCAGGCATTCTTAGATGGACTTCGTGACCAGGAAACGAGACAAGCATTAACACTAGCTCGTCCAACACATCTCGTGGATGCACTGGCACACGCTTTGGAATTTGAGACAGCGAAGCAATCCTGCAGAAGCCAAAGTAAAGTCCGAGTTATTGAAGGAGACCCACAGGAGCCTGCTAACCTGGAAGCTGCCATAAGGAAGGTGGTGAAGGAATTGTTGCCTGAGAGAAGACTAGTGAGATGCCGGAACTGTAGGAAACTTGGACACGTGCGTAGTCAATGTCCAACCCTCAAGAGGTCGAAACCAACGAAGGTTGTTGAGAAGGGGCAATCGTCGGCCATTACTCAGAGAGCCCCGGTGAACAACGCATATGTCGCTGTCCTCCAACGACAGAGCAAAGGAGCCTTTGTAGACGGTTTCATCAACAACAAGCCTTGCGCAATGCTGCTGGATACAGGTGCGACTAGGACAATCCTTGGACCTGCTTTTATTAAAACACCAGAGAGAATGGAACCAACATCCTGGAAGCTACGCACAGCAACAGGAGAGCCGGCCACTGTACATGGTGAGCTACCGATTGAACTGATTCTAGGCAACACAAAAGTGAAACATCGGGCATTAGTAGCGGACATTGAGGACGACGCAATTATTGGAATGGACATCATGAATTCCAGAGGGTTTGAATTGAACTTCAAAGATGGCGTCCTACGTGTGAACGGAGAAGAGCTGGTGCTACATGGAAGAAGTGAAGAGATGATTCGTGTTCTGCTGGTTGAAGATGTAAGTGTACCCGAGAGGGCTGAGACCATACTGGAGGCTCGCTTGGACGGAGGTGCGAGCAATGGAAGCGTGGTGATGTTCGAGCCCAAGCTTCATGATGAGAAAATTGGCCGGCTCCACGATTTTCTCGACCCTTGATCTGAAGAGTGGATACTGGCAGGTAGAACTGGCTCGAGAAGATAGAGAAAAGACAGCCTTCACCATCGGCTCGGGACTGTGGCATTTCACCGTTATGCCATTCGGACTTTGTAATGCTCCAGCAACATTAGAGAGATTGATGGAGGCGGTTCTGAAAGGACTCTCATGGAGGACGTGTCTGGTATATCTCGATGACATTATTGTAGTTGGCAAATCGTTCGAAGACCACGTTAAAAACCTGGAGGAGGTATTCATGCGACTGAGAAACTCTGGGTTGAAGCTGAGCCCCAAGAAATGCCACCTGTTCCAAAAAGAAGTACGTTACCTTGGCCATGTTGTCTCTGGGCGCGGAGTAGCAGTGGATGACGAGAAGATTAAAGCAGTGAAGGAGTGGCCTATCCCGAAAGACATACACCAACTACGTAGTTTCCTTGGTTTGTGCACATATTATCGCCGATATGTGCTGGGGTTTGCCAACATCGCCAAACCACTGACCAGGCTCACGGAAGGTCAAACAAAATTCCAATGGTCCGAAGAATGCCAAGACTCGTTCAGGAAGCTGAAAGGGGCATTGATCAACGCACCGATTCTGAGTTATCCCCTTCCGAGTGGAAAATTCATTTTGGACTCGGACGCCAGCAACGTGGGACTTGGAGCTGTCTTGTCCCAGATCCAGGATGGGCAAGAGAAGGTGATCGGATACTTCAGTAAAACTCTCAGTAAACCGGAGCGTAACTACTGCGTCACCAGACGAGAACTGTTGGCTGTTGTCAAGGGAGTAGAACACTTTTACAAATACGTGTACGGGAGAGGATTTCTGTTGAGGACCGACCACGCAGCCCTTAAATGGCTTCTACAGTTCAAAAATCCCGAGGGCCAAATAGCACGTTGGATCGAAAGACTCCAAGAATTTGACTTCGAGATCGAACATCGAGCAGGGAGTGGCCACAAGAACGCAGATGCCCTGTCAAGGAGACCATGCCCAGACGACTGCTCACACTGCCGACGAGCAGAAGAGAAGGAAGCAGCGATTTGTAGAACCACGGCAGTTGACAATAACTGGAATGACAACGAGGTCCAGAAAGACCAAGAAAGAGATCCGGATCTTGGTTTAGTCATCGGTTGGAAAAATAGTAATCAAAGACCGACATGGCAGGAAATCGCAAGATATTCCCCAGCAGTTAAATCCTACTGGGCCCAATGGAATTCCCTTACCCTGGACAATGGGGTCCTGAAACGTGTATTGGAGTCCGAAGATGGTGGGGAAGACAGACGTCAGATAGTGGTGCCCAAGAACAAAAGACAGGAAGTACTCCGAGAGATCCATGATGGAGTTGCTGGAGGACATCTGGGTGTGACGAAGACCCTGCAGAAAGTAAGACAACGGTTTTACTGGGTCAATTGTCAAGTTGATGTCAATGACTGGTGCAGAAAGTGTGCTGTTTGTGCTGCCAGCAACGGACCTCGGACACGACCCAAGGCCCCGATGCGACAGTATAATGTAGGTAGTCTATTCGAAAGAATCGCCATTGACATCGCCGGCCCGTTCCCCGTATCAGATCATGGAAATAAATACATCCTTGTGGCAATGGACTATTTCAGCAAGTGGGCCGAAGCCTATGCCCTGCCCAACCAGGAAGCCATCACCGTCGCGGACGTCTTGGTGAAAGAGTGGATATGTCGATTCGGTGTCCCCTTGGAGCTGCACTCGGACCAAGGCAGAAATTTCGAATCCAACCTGTTCCAAGAAATCTGCCAACTGCTGAACATCCGCAAGACGAGAACCACAGCTCTACATCCACAGTCCGATGGAATGGTTGAGCGGATGAACAGGACTATCAATCGCCACTTGTCCAAGGTAGTCTCTGACCATCAAAGAGACTGGGATCAGTATCTCCATTTGTTTCTGATGGCCTACCGTTCCGCAGTACACGAGTCGACCGGCCAAACCCCTGCTAGTATCATAATGGGCCGAGAGCTGCGACTTCCCTGTGACCTAAAGTTTGGGATGCCACCAGGACAGGATACCGCGGGAGAGGACTACGTCAGTAAACTCCGGCAGCGAATGGAGGACATCCACGAACGAGTCCGTTTGAACATCCAGAGTGCCAGCGACCGAATGAAAGCGACTTATGACATCAATGCCGATGCTGGAGGATTTCAGGTTGGTGACCTAGTTTGGCTGTACAACCCGATGCGTCGCCGGGGCCTGTCACCGAAATTACGGAATTCATGGGAAGGTCCGTACAAGATCATCAAGAGGATAAACGACCTGCTTTACCGAATCCACAAGCCACCCAGAGGTAAACCCAGGGTCGTTCATTTCAACAGGTTGGCCCCTTACGCTGGAAATCATGACCAAGTCCGCACCCTCAGACCACCAGAGGATGCGATGACGTTCCAGAAATTCATGTCATTATACTCAAATGGACAGAAAGTGTCACACGGGGTAACTCGGGAGGAGCCACGGGACCTTTTCAAAGTGCCAGTCGATTACGCCCTAGCACACTGCGTCGCAGAAGATCTTCGAATATCCAGGGGCATCGCTATAGTGTTCTCCAAGAAATTTGGCCAACTCCAGATACTACGGAAACAGAATCCAGAAATTGGAGGTGTGCTACAGCTGAAGAAGGGCCAGAGGAACATCTACTACTTGGTGACCAAGAAGCATTCCCAAGACAAACCGTCCTATGAAGATGTCTGGAGGAGCCTCACCCAACTAAGAGATACGATGGTGAACCAGAATCTGGTGGACTTGGCAATCCCAAAATTATCCTGTGGTATTGATGGGCTGGATTGGAGAGTTATAAGAAGTATGTTGGAGACGATATTCCGATCCAGCGGCATCCAGATTTTGGTTTGTTGTAATCTTATTCCACGACCTAACATGAAGACTGTGGAGTGTTATTTTCATCGAACTTCACGATGCAGATATGGGGAATCCTGCAAATATCGACACACTCCAAGGATGACATTTCGGGACGAAATATCTCTAAGAAGGGGGCAATGTGGCGAAGCTGCGGGCGATGCCGGACCTGAACTCTCACGTATAGCTAGCGACCAACCGCGGGAGACTGTCGATGCGCTTGCACCGAGAAGAATCTGGGCGCTTCGGTGAGTCTGGGCGATTCGATGGGAAATTCTGGAGCATTCAGAGAAGTCAACGTCGGATATAAAAAGAACTACGCAGCGGACAGATAGGCAGTCAGTGAAGTGAAAGTCGAATATAAATACCTAGTTCCGTAATTGTTATGTAAATTAGAGTATTGTGTTATTGTATCATTGTATTTCGTTAAATAAATTATTTTAGTCAGTTAATTAGAGTATAAATCTACTACATTATAATTTCAAATATTTCTTGTCTGAAATGCCTACTGATATTTCCCACAATTTCTTCCTCTCTCATCATAGGATTAAGATGTTGTGCAATTGCATACAATTGAATAGCATAATTGTTATAATTGAAACTTCTTTTCTCGTCAAACTTGCCAAATTGTAATTTATCCCTTACCAAAAGTTGTGCATTTTCCCCCCAATAATGTCCAAGAAAAAGATTTTCAAAATCTTCAAAACTGTTGATAGTATTCTCCTTACTATTAAACCATACACATGCTTGATTATTCAAATGTTGCCTAATAATATCTTTTAGTTCATCGATACTGTTTATATTTTTCATTATTTTTACAAATGTAATTGGGTGTAATATCTTAATGTTCCCCTCAAATTTATTATTTATTTGAACATTTTGACATGCACTTATAAATCTGGTTTCGATGTTTGTATTTGATTTAGTTTTTTCTATATCTTTCATTTTTGATTCCAAATCCTTTAATTTATTTTTATTTTCTTCGTTATTTTCCTTTATCAACTCATTCGAATTCTTATTATTATATTCAATTTTTTTATTTACTTTGATTATTTCCCCCATTATTTCTTGATTAGTAGCCTCCAAATCTACCCTAACTTCTTTTATTTGTCTCTCATTGAGCTCTATTGCATTATTTATACTTATGATGTCTTGTTTTGTATTACTATAAAATTCATTATTCCTTTGTTCAATATTTTTTTCAAATTCCATATACATTTGAGCCATTTCTTTCTTATTTTCTTCTAATTTATTTTGTAATTTTTTCTCCATCTCTAGCATATTTGATTTAACAGTATCTTCAACACTATGTATATTTTTATTCAAATTTTCTTCCATATTTTTAACAGTCTCTAAATTTTTATTTAAAGTCTCCTTCATATTATTTTCCATTTTCTCCATATTGCTTGAAAAAATTGCATCAGAATTTGTACCTGATCTTCCATAACTCTACTTTCTCTCTGTACTACTTTCTCGCTCGCACCACTACTATGTCCTTCCTCCTGCATTCCTATCTCTTCATGAACACCCATCTCTCTCTCATCTTTACTAACTTTCTTACCATCTCTCAGATTCATTTTTCTATATTATTATTATTATTCTCTGTCCTAGCTCACAATTTTCTAAGTTCTATATTTTGCCCTTTTCCAGATCGCCTCACGTTGGTGGCGACAATTGTTGTGTTATTTTGAGTTTATTATAGTTTGAAATTATTATTAAATATTTCAAATTTCAGATTGCCCAGGCCAAATACTTACACTCTTTCAGATCTTACCTTTTCTTTCTTTTTCAGCTACTCAGCTCAGTCGGTGCGCCAAACATGTAGATCTCAATTTCAAGCGGAGTTCTTGGAAAAGGACGTTTGATAACTTTAAGTCAAATGTATTGTAATAGAAATAGAAATCTTTGTAGAAAATAAATAATATAGTAGATTCAAATTTGAATTTGTTTTTTATTACATAAACCAGTTGTAATAAATAAAAAAATGTGAACACTTTTGTAAATATCAAGTATTCAAAACGTTGATTTTCCTATTTTCTGCGACATATACCTTATATCTAATAAGTTTTCCTTCAGAAATAATGACAATATACAAAATTATTAATTCAATCGTGCTATTTGATTACGATTCCGTTACCGGTCATCTAACTACGGCCTAGTACGTTGAACATTCCCATTGCAGGAAGAAGAAGTGACTAGCATAAAACATAACCATGAATCATAATTGTTTTTGTTATGAGATTCTCCAACACAGGTAGATATTAATTATAGTTATTAGCAATAAACCTTGTCTGTGGTTATTGACTTTATTGTTTATTTTAAAAAAAGTTTGTTCACTGAGTTCGAAAAATTTTAGATACCAAGTCTCCTTGAGGATTGTGTCGAATTGACGGAGTATTTGACAATAATTCGTTTTTCCGAAGTACTGGTATTTCAGCTTGGTCACAGCTTAGATAAGCACATAAGCTGTGGCTTGGTATTTGGAAATGTTTAGTCTATAAATACCTTTTGTCTGGACCATTTGGATATAGGATGCTGCTCGGCCTGCTACTTCCAGCTCTGGAGATAGGATGCATCTCGGCCTGCTACTTCCAGCTATGACTTCTCGTGGTGCTCCTCCAAGGTAAGTGGAACCTTGTTGTGCCGATCTTATTAGTTGTTTCCTGCATAAATCTTCCACTCTTGGTTGGTTTCTATTGATTTTTCTTGATATTTCTGGTTTTAAACAATCTCTCTGGCATCCAACTTTTTTCCACCCGTTTCTATATATCATCCTCCTCTTTCATTTTTCCGTTTCCAAGGACCTTTCCATCGGTTTTTCACAACACTCGCGATCACAAATCATTTTAAATTTTTTCTTATTCTTATTATTCTAATTAATACTTGAACTATGTACACATATTATTAAGGATTCTTTGATTTTGAAATAATCTTTATCTATTCTAAAGTTTTCACATTTTCTTCTTATTCAAGAAAATATAATTCAGAAACTCATTTGACTTGTTTCATTTGAAGTTTCTACCATCCATTTTCACTGTCAAATCTTAGATTTCTTTGACTGAATACCAAATTTTCTATACTGTGTGATATTTTATTATAACTTAAAGTTATTGTCCGGAAATGTTGTTGCCATTATTTGATATGCATCATAGACTGACTCGTACTCTCCTATTTCAATCTAGAACTTGGAATACCAACCTTCTGACTGCTTTTCACTGAAATTTTAGTATGTTGTTGAAGTTGTAAGAGTCTTCAGAGTTGAGGCATCGTATTTGTTTGGGTTTTCTGATATTTTATATAATTTTGAAACTTTTTGACCCACTTTTTTATTATCTGCCAAGTTTTCATAACATTATATATATATATATATATATATATATATATATATATCCTATCCGAATATATATATATATATATATATATATATATATATATAGGAAGTTATTAATGACATCTACAGTCACTAGTTGAAACTTAATTTGACACGAACCAAGGAATCCAAAAGTAGAGGTTTGTCCACAAATTGACAGGTAGCCAACAATTCGTTGTTCTGACCAACCCAAGGTTCAATCAAGTTTCTAATACGTTATGAGGAACGCAAGCAGAATCTAAGTGAAAATAGAGTATATTTCGTTTTAATTCCGAGAGCTCTAACCTTTGACAGCTGTTTCGTGCTAACGCACTCATCAGAAAGGATTTATTATATATATATATATATATATATATATATATATATATAATATGATGACCCTGTCCGACACTCAAGCAAGCCTTTTGTTATTTAGTCTTATAATCACTTTTTCTAAGCCTATGCGAAACGGCTTGCATGAGAAAATGGTGTCAATTTCCTTACAATTTTCCTGCAAGTTTTTCATGTTCTGAAAATTTGAAGGCCACGCTTTACACTCAAGCCATTATTTTTAACGGATAACTGAAAAATCGAAGTGAATTTCGGTTAAAGTTTACGACCCCAAAATCTACTTATCCATTAGCGCCACTCAAGCCATTATGTTTTTCGGTCTAGTGACGATGTAAGTTTTCATAGTTTCGATGGGCTTGTGTGAGAAAATTTGTCAAAATTTCGATTCATCTTTACAAGATTACGCCCTCATTTGAACCCTTTAGCCACCTGCAACACTCAAGCCTTTGGTATTCCGAGGCCAGGTTCTATTAATTAATAATTAGGTGAACACGGCTAGCGTGAAAATATGAGTAACATACTCCTTCTATTTCTGTTCTGGAAAATCGAATTATCCATATGTTCTCCCCAGGAGCCACTCGTAAATTTCACTCCATTTTGCTCAACATCGATGTACTTTTCAACTCTATTCGAGGCTTGTATGCGAAAATGGGGCACCTAAATCTGTCACTATCTGACGGTATATTTTATTAGACACTTCATTTATTATATTGTTTCCGTCCACTCATGAATGTACATGTCTTATTTATGTTTTTTTGTGTCCGTCCAACCATGGTCTTACTCACTTATGTTTTTACGTCTATGCTGTTATGCAGAGGATATATTTTGCTTATTTCCCATCTGATCTGCTACCAATGTATGTACTTATATCCGTAACGTAGTCATATAAATAAATAAATTGATTAATCTTTGAACAGTGATTCTCGCGCATGACTCCTCTGCTGAACATGCAACAACAAAAAAGAAGTATAACGAAATCTCGAGATATCAATCACAAGAAGCATAAATACGACAGTTAGACATTTGAGTCCAAAATAATGAGTTTGCTGACTTATCCGTTCGTTCATTAACAAGACATAAAAATATTAGGAAAATTACATGGTTTTCAACATTTTTCTCAGAATCAGATACATCCACCTCACTTTTTGTAGGTATACCAACTGTCGTGGTGAACATGCAACAACCATTAAAAATAAAAATATATTTAGCAGATGTTACATAATGGGGTTTTTGCTGTGTTCATGAGGTACGGGTAGCTCTATACTGTTATTATACAGGGTGTCCCAAACTCGATGGCCTATTAGACGTTTGTGGAAAAAGGTGAGTGGGATTATTTTGGAAATTTGATTTTGTGAATAATAAGGTCAGCTTCATCGATCTAAAATATTTTCAGCGCTGCGGCGTTGCCGCTTCTATCAAAAAGTAGCAACAACTTTAATATTTTGAATGGAATACCCAGTTTATGTAAATAAACATAAGAAGATCACATTAGGAATGAGAGATTAAAATAAGATTTGAATGAATAGAATAGAATAGAAGTTTATCGGCTACGTTACACATCAATAAAAATACATTTGTAGCAGGTTAGTGTTCCACCTTTCAGAACAAAAATGAAGTTAATGTACAATAAAAAGATATATACAAAGGTAAAATAGATGAAAAAACGCTTCACCGAATACAATTAATAAATACATATACATATATACCTAAACCTATACTCATATAAACATACATTCATACGTTCACATAAGCACGTACAGATCCCTGAATAAGAGTATAACTAAGTATTACACGATATTCTATATTCCAAATTTTCCGCCATACTGCACATCAATACCTTGTCGTGTTATCGTTCCGTGACGCTATTAAAAATCCGTTGATGGAGTAAAAACAGTATTTTACTAATAGTGATTTAAATTCTTTTTAAATAATCCTAGTGGAAGTCGTTTCAGACTAGCTGGTATTTTATTGTAAAAATGCAGTTGAGGTGAGTTATTCCTGGACACATTCAGTCGATAATAAGGTATTTTGATCAAATTCGATGATCTTGTATCGTGATTATGAGAATCGGATACACTCAAATAATTATTTTTGTTTTTATGGATATCTATCAAAGCATAATAGACAAACAGGCAAAGTAGAGGCAAAATACCATATTTTTCGAAAATAGGCTTGCAATGATCATTGAAGTCCGCACCATCAATTATCCTCGTTGTTTTTTTCTGTAAAGTAATTACTTTCAGAGCGTGGCTAGAATTTCCCCACAGAAGAATTCCATACGTGATCTGAGAATGTATCAATGAGTAGTACGTCGAGAGCAAAGTGTTGATGTAATCAACCTTCTTCAGTTGACGTAATAAGTAAATATAACTGGATACTTTCTTGGTAAGTTGTTCGATGTGCCAGTTCAGTTTATCATCCAAAACCACTTCAAGCAATGTTACATCATTACCCGCAGCAACGTGATGGTTTGTTGAAATTACGAGATTCTGAGTTTTATTCCTGTTTAGTTTCAAATTATTTGAATTATACCACAGTTCCGCTTGATTTTCGGTATGTTCAATAGTATTCTTCAAGTTATCTGTATTCTCATGAGCATTCATCAGCAAACTTTTTAACCAGGAAAGTGTTTGGTAACCAGAGTCTGGTAGGTATGTATCAGAGTGTTCATTGAAACCTCTGGATCTGGGTTTTTGTGATTGAAATAAATAGACCAGACAACTTTGTCGAGAGAATTTTTGAATTCTTCCATCCTGGAATTATTTATAATGTATCGAACAACCTGTAACCAACTCAACTGATAAAATAAAATCAATAATGCAAAAGCTAATAACATAATTATCTTCTTGCATAAATATTATCATGAATATTTTAATATCAATAATTACACAATGAATACCCAATTTACTTTTGCAGAATCGAAGTAAAATAAGAAGTCGATCTCCCTAATGATTTTGTTTTATCAGTTCTGTTTGTCAAAGGATAGTCGATGCATTTAATTCTTATTTTAATACCAAGAGATGCTTTTTCTATTTGGAGTCTAAAATGAAGTCATTATGAAACCCAAATGCCTATCGAAATGGCTTATATTCCGATACGAATTTTAAATTTTTTCGAAATTGGTAACAAGGGTAACATCAACTGTCAGATGAACGTCAGACAAGAGGGATGAGATTTTCAGAAATTAAACAAAGAAGAAGAATAACCTTTGAGTGTTATTTGTTGCCTTGGATGGTGCAGTTACTATAAACTTCAATTGTTGCATGACTGGTTTCTCAGGCGTTTATAATAAAATTTGCAGGTGTGGTTTGGACTGGATTTACAAAATTATGCTCAGTGGGCTGATTGTTTGAAATGTTATTTTGACTGCAGTAGGAGTGTGGTGAGACATCGGATGCTTCAAAATTGTGAAATTCCTCTTCGTAAACTGAACGAGATTTTTTGGGCAACAAATCATTCACAGCCGTTTGAGCAATTACTCTCAATTGCAACTTGAGTTGCAACTTGAGTTTTCTTCGTCGGTCATTTTAAAAAAGGTAATATACTGATATTTGCATTCAAAATTTAAATAATTTATGTGAACAAATGTGCCTGACAGCATTCTTGAAATTTTAAATATTTTGTCAATGTTACCAACCCGATATTTCTGATATTATTTATTGAATCAATTTTTTTCCAATGAAAATCTACAAAAAAATGCTATCGTTCCTCGTACTCCAAACAACGCGTGCGACAAAATGGTGTCTTATAAAACTTGTATCATAATATACTATTATTTTATGGAACAACAAACGTATTTTTTGAGTTTTTTGATAGAATTTCGTTCAAAACCTATAATAGACCTTTACATTTACGGAAAATAAATTGCAAAACTCATTTAAATCGATAGTTTATAGTCTGAAACGTCTATTCAACAAAGAGTTCCACTGAATATTTTTCATTCTGAGAAAATATCACATTTGAAAGTGTGCCGCTGACGTCACGTTCATCAGAAACACCCCCCACCATAATCCACGTTCCGAAACAGGCAATACCGTTCTTCTTAAAAATTTAGCTCTAGCTTGATACAAGCCATTGAGAAATTATGACAACTTTGTCACTTGATCAACTCAGAGAAAAATATCCACATATTACCTATTTTTATTGTATTCATTGTTTTCAAATTTTCTGAACAAACCTTCCATTTGATGAAAAAAGAGCATTGGCAATACCGCAAATCGTAATAACGTGCTCTGCTCATTATTCATGGGGTGAAATCGAATCAGATAAAGCAATGTCTATGATTTCATTGTGACTGTCATATCTTTGAATTTGGTTTTTTAAGTATATTTTTCTGAATCTTTATTAGTACCTAAAATTTTTGATAGTTCAAGGTCTTTTTTGCAATGACTGATATTTGAAATCTTCCTTTAAACTCTGCTTTGAATACAATAATAACATAACGTAAAGTACTCACTTGGAAATGTTCTTCACAGTAATATATATATTTCCGCTTTTTACACAGGGTTTATTCACTGCTTCAAAATACGTTTTACAACTCGCTTTATCTTTAGGGGCATAAAAAAATTGTTTATTAGAATTTTTACTGGTGCTCAGACAACCGGGTACAAAGCAATTTTTCGACATGTTCACTTTATTGCAGGGATACAGATACAGGAATTGAAATAAATGTAGAATACAAACAACAAAAACTTTCAAAACTTTGAAAACCGCATTAACCTCAAATAAGAAATCACGTAGGGCCTGTTCGTGTGCAGCATAGATAGTTGATGGAACTGCTTTACTTGTGTCCAATTTTAATGTGAGCAAACGAGTTAAACAGAGGCAAACGATTCTTATTGGTTTGCTCCGTGAAACATACGAACGAACCCGTCTGGTAATGACAACTGTCATACGACATATTATATTTCATCAAAAACGTTGTCAAGTTTAATTTTAATCAACGTAACGTTACGAATCACTTCTCTTCTGATTATAGAGAAACTACCTGTCAGAAAAAAAAATAAATAAAAAAATCCCGAGTGATATTAGCGTATATACTTTCTCTTTAGTGTTTTCTCATATCTCGTGGAAAGGTCCATTGTACGGTGTCAAATGAATAGTAATAAAATGGCCTTTTTGCCTGACTTGACGAAAAACCATGTTGCCATTTGAAAAAAATTTGTAAATTCAATGGCCGAAAACAGTGAAGTTGTGTATTCCTCCAAAATTTTAGATCTGTAATTAGTAATTTGAACGTATCCATATAGCACTCTAGTAATATTCATTAGTGAGTCGAAAGTTTTGTAAAAATTGTGCGGTAGACAAACCCTGCTGAGTATCATAATTTCCTGGCATACTAGTATCTGTAGGAGACTGCACTGGTAGGTTTGCACTGTTACTTTCATAGGAGTAAGTAGACAATCGCGAAGCAGAAGCCTCTGGCTGCAATAATTGTAATTCTGCATCAGAAATAATTTGAAAAATTTTACTTTTGGTCTTTTCTCTCAATAACGGAGGAATTTTTTTTTACTGTCATCGCGAGGCTTTCAAACAGTATATCTATTTCATCCTTGGGGAAAGTTGAAGGCACTGCAGTAAGTTTGTGCATTAACACTTCTCGTTCCAAATTACCCTTCTGCATGGCATTTAATATTTGATAACACAGATTTTTCTTTCTTTCTCCTGGTGGAACTTCTACATCATTTTTTGGAGATTTTTTTAACTTATTAGTCGATTGGTGGTTAAGCTTTCAGTATCACTGGCTTCCGTGCTTTTATTGCTAGCTGTATCATCCAACTGGTCTTGAGATTCAGCAGGGTCAGTAATACTGTCAGTATTTTGAGTAAGTTGTGTATGAGTATTGGTCAACACCCTATGGACAAAATCAGTGGATATTTTTCCTTCAGAAATAAAATGACATGTAGGTATAATTATTATTATTGAAATCAAATACCTTCTTTCGTGTTCCACATGTTGCAAAAATTCTAGCTGATCAAGAATTGGATTTCATTTCCGATTTCAAGAAGCAGCAGATCCAGTTGTCGTAGTGGTCTTCTTCATTATCTTATAGTAGTTATCCCTGATGTTTTTCCACCTCTTTTTGCAAACTGCAGCTACAAGTTTTTTTCTATTTTTAATATATTTGGTATAGAACTTATAGTAAACAAATAAAAATATAACATTGCAAAACATTACATGGCCAACCATATTACATGGTAACCATATTACATATTATGGTATATTAGGTTCACTGTTTTTATTTGTGTTACAGATTTCTGGCAACTGGGGAATCTTACAGATCATTGGCTTTTGCATTTCGGATATCTCACTGCTGCATAAGCTCATTTGTACCAGTAGTTCTGAAAAGTATTCACGAAAAGCTAATGCCAATATTTATGCCACCTCCATCAGAAAGAAAACTAAAAAGACAAGTGCAGAAGAATTTTGGAAGCGTTTGAATTTTCTCAACTTTGTCGCTGCCATTGATGGAAAACACGTTCGAGTGATGTGCCCAGATGGAAGCGGTTCACTTTTTTTCAATTATAAAAATTATTTTTCGATAGTGCTTTTGGCTCTTGTCGATGCTAATTATAACTTTCTTATTGTGGACATAGGATCATATGGAAAAGAGGGTGATGCAGGCATTTTTTTCAAAATCTCACACTGGGCAACAAATTTACGATGACAAGTTTCATTTTCCACCACCGACTTTACTGCCACATTCAAAAAATATTATTTTCCCACATGTTATAGTTGGAGATGATGCAATTAAACTTGATAAACACGTGATGAAACCCTACCCAAAAAAGCAAGTACTACAAGATAACACAAAGGCAGTTTTCTACTACAGACTATCTCGAGCAAGAAGGGTCACTGAAAATTGTTTTGGTATTTTATGCCATGTATTTCGAATTTTCTTTACTCTAATTAACGTCAAACCATCGACTGTTGATCTCGTTATTTGTGTTTGTTGTTGTCTACACAACATGTTGCGCAAGGAATATATTGTGAACAATCCAAGACGACTTGGAAGAGAAGACACAAGTTACCCAATGTCGACTGAAAATATGGTTCCTTTGGCATAGGGGGTTTCCATCGTGCCGAAGGTTTTCAGGTACGAAGTAGGTCTACAGACTTCTTCTCTAACGAAGGCACTGTGACCTGGCACAATGGGAGAATTTAATAATATTTCTATTACCATTGGTTCGCTCTGTGTATCTACTTATTGTGTTTCAATATATTTACCAGAAGAACTCACCGTCTGTATTCCAATTTTTTGCAATATCCATCCATATCATTTCCTTTTTCGTATGCAATTTGTACGACTCGTTTTTTGGGTCATAAAGTACTGGGAACTGCGATATGTGATACACCAGTTGTTCATCATCTATTGAACCCATATCATCCGTTTCTTATTGAAGATTAAAATGTAATTAGTGTTGCTATAACTGACAAGTAGAAACTATTACATACCTGTCATAACTACAAACAATCGAAAAACAACTGTCACAATAGCTGTTTTCACTATCAAATTCGTTGCGAAATGGACGTGCGTCTGCTCCCGGAGTGGTGAAGCGACCGGCGACCATACGAACGACGACTGGTAGTTAGTAGCAGCGACTCGGCAGCAGCTAGGAAACAGGAACATTGAAATGCACTGGATATGTCTTTACGACGTGGTCGCGGCTACCCGGTCGCAGTCGTCAGCGACTGCGACTGTTGAAGGAAACCAAGGCTTTAAGCGGAGGAAGCGGCCGCTTAGGGCCCGGAATTCCAGAACAGCCCGATTGTGATACACTTTGTTTAAAAGTGTCGTGTAGTGTAGACACTTTTCATCCAGAAGAGGGCCCAAATAAGTTCATTTACGTATTTGTTCAACACCTTCAGCGCCAATGGTGAATTTTCGTGATTTTTGATAATTTTATTTTGATAATTTAAGCATTTGGTTAATTGATTCAAGAAACCTTCATCCAACCAAAACCCCTATTTCAGAGGAAATTCTAGGAAGCCAGAGCTCATAATTCCCCATCTAAACTGTAGATACATGAAGTGTATGTTAGCGATAGACATGGCCAAAACAGAAACTTAGTAGGTGTATCTTGTAAGATACACAATGTTTTAACTAAATGTATCGAAAAATATACACTGCCGCTGAACGTGTTAAGGGCAAGCCCATTTAGGAAAAAGGTAATAATTACATTGTATAAGCAAACAAATTACGGAATACAGTGATATAATATGACAGCTTTATATATTTTAGAATGAATATTTGAAGATTTACAAGTTGAATTGTTTTAGATGATTTATTTTCAAAAAGAGCTTGGACCAATCGTATCTGCCATTTATAGTATTGAAAAGTAGATTAAGATCCCTATGTTGTCTGCGGACCACAAGAGTGGGGATGTTTAGATTGTATTCCAGTAGTGCATATTCACAGTGAAGACCTGACTTGAAAGCAACGTACCTTAAGAAGTTATTTTGAATCCCATCGATTTTCTTTATATAGGTTGTGTAGTGCGTGGAACAGACTGTTGAACAGTAATCAGGGTTAGTTCGAACTAAGGAGCAATAGAGATCTTTTATTGCAGTTATATCATTTAAATCACGAGTTATTCTCTTGATGAAGACTAACATATTCATGGCTTTCTGCACTATATTTGTAATATAATAATAATAATAATAATAATAATAATAATAATAATAATAATAATAATAATAATAATAATAATAATAATAATAATAATAATAATAATAATAATAATAATAATAATAATAATAATAATAATAATAATAATAATAATAATAATAATAATAATAATAATAATAATAATAATAATAATAATAATAATAATAATAATAATAATAATAATAATAATAATAATAATAATAATAATAATAATAACCCCAACAACCACTCCCCACGTCCGTAGGGTGAGTGATTATTGGGTCCGAGAATCATGTGCCCTGAGCAGACGGAGCGAACCAAGAATAACGGCCTTCTGCATTCGTGCTGCTAAGAATTCTGCCATATTACGGCAAGCAGCTATTATCTTCAAATTGGAGAGCAGTGTGTCCATCATTCCACCAAGGACTCCTATGATCAGAACCACCATTTTGACAGAATAGTCCGGATACAACCTGCGGAGTTCAAAGAGAAGATCTCGATATTTAGTCCGTTTTTCCTCCTCTTTTCGAACGATATTCATTTCGCCTGGAGCGGAAAACTCCACGACGAATATCGTTTTACTTTGGTGGTCGAGGAGGACAACATCAGGCTTATTGGCTTGTATTTGCCTGAGGGTGGGGAATGAGTAGTTCCAATAGATTCGGCACCTCTCATTCTCCACCACGGACTCAATATCCCCCGGAACATAAGGCAACACCAGTGTCTCGTCTATACCGTATGAGTGTCGTAGATGGTAGTACAACACTCGTAGAGCCGCGTTATGCCTGTGGATATAGGCTGAGACCGCATAACATGGGCATGCTGATAGCAGATGCATTACGGTCTCAGGTGCCCCACGACATGCCCTGCATCGGGTATCAGGGACGTCTATACCCATCACGCGACTACGGTAGACAAGGGTGTTGAAGACACCATCCTGGCAAGCCATTATGAATCCTAAGGAAAAAAAAAAATTATAATAATAATAATAATAATAATAATAATAATAATAATAATAATAATAATAATAATAATAATAATAATAATAATAATAATAATAATAATAATAATAATAATAATAATAATAATAATAATAATAATAATAATAATAATAATAATAATAATAATAATAATAATAATAATAATAATAATAATAATAATAATAATAATAATAATAATAATAATAATAATAATAATAATAATAATAATAATAATAATAATAATAATAATAATAATAATAATAATAATATAGGCAGGGGGGTCAACCTACACCTAAGGCCCTGGTGAGTAGCGACACCACCTACAGCAGAGGATGCAAAATCGGACCGGCAGCTCATGCGCATCCGGGATTACTGGGTTCCGAACGATCGAGGAAGAGGCCCCCACAACCGACCCCCTCGGATTAGGGGTCAAAGGCAAGGTGGTGGGGCCAACGATGATTTGCCTAACAATGACAACCGCAATAACAACGGACGCTTTAAGTGGACGGACGAATTGAGAGACGGACTTCTGCATTGCTACGAGAGCAGTGAGCCCGCCCGGAGAGGATACATGCTCTGTGGTGTGAGATACACCCAGAGCATGCAGCCTTTTCCGCACAAAATCTTAGGGATTATGTATCCCATCTTCGGGCTCGAGGCTACGTTAGAGCTACTCCTCAGCCGGTTATCGAAGTGGCAGAGATGCCACGTATCGGTTTGGCTGTGGAGGAGAATCGCATTGTTCCACCGTTGGAGGATATCAGAACCCGCAGGGCGCTTCACAATATGAAGCCCCTGAAGCCGCAAGAACTGGCAAGGGTGGATGCGGAGATTGGCGATGTTCTTCCAGAAGAAGCTGACATCTGGCAGATCAATTCTGTCGTGTACGACGCCGCTCATGCTATATCCCAAACGGAGAGGAGGGACACCACCGCTCTGGTAGGGAGGTATGAACGTCGTGTACACAAGATGGAAGCCAAGATCAAGTCGGCGAGACAACACGCGTCTCGTATCCAGTGTGTGGTGGACTTCGTGGCGGCCAATAGGCCTTTCACGCCCGCAGTGCGGCGAATTGCCGCAAAATTGAGACGAGCTCACCACACATTAAATCAAGGTGTGCTTTTCACCATCAAATAGCACTGCCTCGATAGGATACGAATGCTAGTGGCTGCAAAGAAGTCACTATTGAGGCGGGCGAGAAGTATCGTGGAAAACATAAAGTTCCGCGATAAACCTTCTCGCTTATTCCAAGAGCCTCCACGTGTTGTCGATAACCCGCCGGCTGCAGATCGGGTGGAAACATTCTGGAAGAATATCTATGAGTATCCGCAACCACTCAACGTAGATACTCCAGCCCTAGCGCAGTTCGAAGCATTCGGCAGCCTGAGCTCAATGATCTGCGCAATCCGATCACCACGGAAAAAGTACGAGGGGCCCTAAAAGGCTCTAAGAATTTCGCTGCTCCAGGCCCTGATGGGTTGAATAACCATTGGTGGAAAAAGTTTCCAACAACCCATCCAACAACCCATCGCCATCTGGCTAGAGTTTTTAACTCATGGCTAGATGGGGAGCAGCAGATTCCGGAGTGGTTTGTCGAGGGCTGAACCGCGCTCATCCCCAAAAACGGAGATTTGTCTGATCCAAAGAAATACAGACCGATAACATGCTTGAATGCGTGTTATAAGGTGTTTACGCGCATCTTATACACGCGCATTCTCTCCGCAGTTGATCCGGTGTATGAACGGATATATGAGCAAAGAGGGTCAAAGAAAGGGGTTGCCGGCTGCAAGGAGAACCTGCTCATCGATAGATGTATCACGCAGGACTCCGTGCAGTAAAAGCGTAACCTTTCGATGACCTTTGATACAACATCGCATGAGTTAATCATGCATTTGCTCAGATGCTTCGAGGTACCCGATCAAATAGTGGGATGCATTGGACAACTGATGCCACTCTGGAGGACTCTGGTAGAGACACAGTCCAAACAGAGCAGGTCATCATTAGAAGAGGCGTGTTTCAGGGAGACTCCCTCAGCCCTCTTCTCTTCTGCATCTCACTATTGCCATTGTCCGTTGTACTCAGGAATACCCGTGGGTACAACTGCGGAACCCCCAGCAACCCATCTGTTTTACATGGATGACCTCAAATTATATGCCTCTGGAGAAAGGGACCTACATCAGTCTCTTAGGGTGGTGGAAGAGTACACGCATGCTAGCGAAATGGAATTTGGGATCGACAAATGTGCCACGGTTCATCTCAAAAGAGGACGATGCGATGAATACGGAGAGGATGTTCAGCTCGTAGACGGAAGCATCCTACATCATCTGGATGCCGGAGAGACTTATACTTACCTAGGGGTGAAGCAACGCCGCTCCCAAGAGGTATTCACAGTTAAGAACTCTCTCCGCGGCAAGTGTCAGCATAAACTCCGACAGATCTGGTCATCAGAACTGTCGGGGAAAAACAAAGTTGCTGCAACCAATATGCTTGCCGTTCCGATCCTTCTCTACTCTTTCGGAGTGATGAAGTGGACTAAGGAAGAGCTGCGACAACTTGACGTTGAAACTCGCAAAGTGATGCATCTCAATAGGAGCTTGCATCCTAAATCGTTCGTTCCACGGTTATACTTTCCCAGACAACGGGGAGGCCGTGGACTTTTGAGTTTGGAGTGTCTTCATAACAGAATGGTTCTGGATGGGGCCTGTAAAGTCATCAGGAGTTCAGATCCCCTTCTCTGCATGGTCCGCGACCATGAAAAAGCAGGGATTGGAGCATTTCTTTTTAAGGCAGCAACCCGTGCGGCCGATGAACTCGGTCTCGTATTCGACACTGAACGGGCTAACCCAAACTCTGTCACCGAGTTGGTACCCGTTCAGCAAAAAGCTCACATCAAAACTGCGGAGACAGAGGTCCTGCTACAGCAACATATGGATAAGCCAATGCATGGTGTTTTCTTTCACAACATCGAAGACCTTGGCTTATCCAAAGGCTTGACCTTTGCCTTCATCAGATCGAGAGAGCTAAAGTCGGAGACCGAGGGATTCATAATGGCCTGCCAGGATGGTGTCTTCAACACCCTTGTCTACCGTAGTCGCGTGATGGGTATAGACGTCCCTGACACCCGATTCAGGGCATGTCGTGGGGCACCTGAGACCGTAATGCATTTGCTATCAGCATGCCCATCTTATGCGGTCTCAGCCTATATCCACAGGCATAACGCGGCGCTACGTGTGTTGTACTACCATCTCCGACACTCGTACGGTATAGACGAGACACCGGTGTTGCCTTATGTTCCGGGGGATATTGAGTCCGTGGTGGAGAATGAGAGGTGCCGGATCTATTGGAACTACTCATTCCCCACCCTCAGGCAAATACAAGCCAATAAGCCTGATGTTGTCCTCCTCGACCACCAAAGTAGAACGATATTCGTCATGGAGTTTTCGAATATCGTTCGAAAAGAGGAGGAAAAACGGACTAAATATGGAGATCTTCTCTTTGAACTCCGCAGGTTATATCCGGACCACTCTGTCAAAATGGTGGTTCTGATTATAGGAGTCCTTGGTGGAATGATGGACACACTGCTCTCCAACTTGAAGATAATACCTGCTTGCCGTTATATGGCAGAAATCTTAGCAGCGCGAATGCAGAAGGCCGTTATCCTTGGTTCGCTCCGAGGAAATCTCATAAATAGATTCAGGAAAACGCCGAAGATCAGATGGAGGTGCCGGAGCACCGCCCCTGTTTTTCATTTTAAGCGCAAAGTAAACCTAAGTAAAAAAAAAGAAATTAACAAATCATTGGGTTGAAAAAATAATCTGTTTCTTTTGAGTTGTAATACATAATTAAAGAGAGAAAAAAAGTTTATTAATTGTAATGAATACCTTATCCAATGGAATAAGAGATGCTAATGTTAGTCACATACTTATGGAGCTGATCGTTCTGTTCAATCTCTTTGATGTCATTGCGATAATAGATGTTCCTTGAATTTCTTTTTAAATTGCAATTTTGAGTTCAATTTTATATGATTGGGAATAGAGTTGTATACGAGCGTTATTTGGTATGAGAAAGATCTGCTCTATAAGTGAATTTTTTGCTCAGGTAACTTGGTGTTTTAGTACTCAGAATATCATGATATAAACAAGCAGAGTGCAGTAGACGTCTTTTAGACTTATTCAACCAATTTATTTCTTTCAGTTTGTAGGATATGCGTTGCCCTCGTCTAATTCCAAAGATTAGTCGCAGGCAATTGTTTTGTACTACCTGTATTCTGCGGGAATCTTCTGCATCTATACAAGGGCCATATACAGAGTCAGCAAAATTAAATTTTGAAAGAACCAGAGCTTCTCATAAAATGGTTTTTACCTTTTTATTTAAATAGACTGTTTTAGCGTAGATCATCTTCAGGCTCATATAGGCAAGTCGTATGCGGCTATTCACATAATCTTTAAATATCAGCCGTGTGTCAAACGTTACACCAAGGTTTTTTCACTATCTTTTGGTGATATAATCTGATCATCAATAGTAACCCGAAAGTTTACTACTTGTGATCTTACATTTTGTGATCCGAAGATTAGCAATGAAGTTTTCTTCGCATTCAGATTCAAAGAGTGGTCTTTTGCTAGTTTGACTAGTGATGCAATGTCCTCGTTGAGTTCAGTTATCGCGTTCACAGAGTTATGAGGGAGGAAGGAAAAGTACAATTGTGTATCGTTTGCATAGAAACTGATTTTACATTTTTAATAACATTTTTGATATCAGAGGTATACAAAGTGAATAGAAGTGGGCCTAGGATAAAACCTTGCGGAACTCCACTGGGCACTTCCAGAGGAACGGATATTTCATTTTCAATTTTAATTCTTTTATACCTGTTCGAAAGATAGTTTTTAAAGGGAATTTTCCCTGTGGAGTGGATGACTCTCCCTGAAAGAAGAAATAAGTAAATGTTTTTCCGGCTTGAAGTGAATGGGGGTGTCTGTTAGCATGATATTGAAAATGGGGTACCATGGTTGTGATGGCCAGTGAGGAACAACGATTATTCCGGAAGCTTTCTCCTGTATAATTTTCTCTAAGACTTTTGTTATAATAAAGGAAGGGGGAAAAGCATAAAAATAGGACGTTGACCAGTTTATTGTAAAAGCAACAATATATAATGAATCTGGGTCTGGGAACCATGATATAAATTTGTCACATTTTTTGTTTATTCTTGTTGCAAACAAATCTATCTCAGGTTGTCCAAATAACTCTACAATTTGTGCAAAAGCTTTGTTATTTAGTTCATATTCTGTGTCAATAGATAGCGATCTAGATTCTGCATCTGCCTCGGTGTTAGCAGATGTGGCAATGTAAGTGGCAAATACTGATTTTTTCCGGTTTTCGCACCATTGCCAGAGATGTGTAGTGGCTTCATGCAATTTTGGATATTTAATGCTTCCTCCCCTATTTATACAGGAAATAGCTGTTTGATTGTCTACCCTCAGTAAAATGTGATTTTTTTCCGTATTTTTTGCTAATGATTTCAAAGCAAACTGGGAAGCTTTAATGTCTAAATAGTTTATGTGCATTTTTTGTTCGTCAGCAGACCAAAAACCATGACATCTCGAGTTGTCACAAAACCCACCCCAACCTGTCAACGAGGCATCGGAGTAAATCTCAAGGGAGAAGCCTCTAGGTTTTATGTCCTGACCTAGTCCTATGTTGTCATACCACCAAGCTAGTTCATTGGAATGGTCATTCGTTTTCGGTAATTTTTATAGTCACCCTGTAGTGAAATATATTTTTCCCTTTTAAAGTGTTCCAAATGAATAAACCCATATTTTGTAGCGGGACAAGAAGCTACTGTTTACCTATTACCACTGCAAATTCTCTTATTGTACACATTTTTTTCTGACTGAAACTAGAAATGAGTTTCTTCACCGCTAAAATATTTTCTTGAGGAAGTAAGATATGCATATCAATTGTATTATAAATGAAACCTAAAAATTTTATTCTCTGTTTGGGATAAAGAGTGCTTTTTTCTGAATTTATAATGAAGCCTAAACTTGTGAGTTGTTTCAAGGTTATTGCAGTGTTCATGTTGCATTCATCTTTCGTGCGTCCTATGATGAGAATATTATCTAGATAAAAAACCGTGATTATGCCCATGAGTCGTAGTTATTTTGCTATGGGCCTTAAAAGCTTAGTAAACAAAAAAGGGGCCACATATAGACCAAATGGTAAGCAATTGAACTGATATAAAGAATCTTCGAAACGAAATCTCAAATATTTTTTATACTTATGATCAACTGGGATCATGAAATATGCATCTTTTAAATCTATATTTGAAACATAACAATTTTTACTGAGGATCTCCAAAATGGTTCTATAGTCGTCTAATTTGAAATGAGGTGCCTCAACATAAGTGTTGATTTTTTTAAAATTATTATTAGACCTGTTATGTTTTTTATAAGAAAATATGAAGAAGGAAAATGCCCTCTCAATGGCTGACATTCTTCAATTGCACCTATTTCTAGTAATTTGCTAATGGAGTGTTAATATTCGCCTAACATATGTTTTGGTATTGTTACAGAAGGTTCCGAGACTTGATTGGGTCGTGAGTGAAAAGGTATGTTTATTCCTTTAATCCAATGCAAGACCACTTGGTCCTGTGTAATGGTTTCCCAATTAGAGTAAAATTTGGACAGGCCACCAGCATATTTGCTTACCGGTTGCAATGAAGCTATTTCCATCGCTGATATCTCTTCTCCTTCATGTGTGTTGTGTATCGTGTTGGTGGTCGTTTCTTCTCCGCCCCCCTCTTCTCTTTCATTCTTCCTTTGTATGTCTTGCGCTGGTAGTTAAAATGTCCGGATTGCGGTTGTCCGGAAGGGCTTGGTAAAGCGGTTGGTTGCCAAGTTGTTTTTTTGTATTCGGAACTCGCTTTTTTTATAGCTTGTTCATTTTTCACGGCTTCTGCGAAATTTTTCGTGAATAAGAGTTCCTCAATGTTCTTGGTTTTTGCAACTTTTCGGCAGTCTTGGTTCAAATGAGGAATGATTTTATATTTTCGGTGGTCCAAAATGGCGAAATGAATGTTGCTGAATAACTGGCAGGCATCAGCTAGAGTTTTGAGGTTTTCGGCATGTTCCTGAACAGGAATCATAGTTTCGATGACTGTACCGACAGCCGCCAGTCCATGCGCTAATTGTTGTTGTAGGGCCATCAAAAAACGATCATGGTCACTGACGAATTTCGGTAGACATGGCAGAATTTCCTTATTGACCTGAGGAGGGAGTAACATTGGACAGTTGATGGGTAGTTTATATTTTGCCATCAATTCGCCACGCTGCGTTTTATCGAGTCCTTTCTGTAGGTATGTATTCCAGCGCACTACGATTTCCTCATGAAAAGGTTTGCCCATGGCATCAGCAGCATTTGTTAATGAACCTAGGACACTAAAATCTGGTCTTGGTTCCTCAACGTCAGAATTGCGTTGCACCTCGGCCCTCTGATTTTCGGATGACTCTGTAAGAAGAAACTAGGGCGTTGAAAATCAGTCAACCCAATTAAGGTGTAGGATAACACGCGTTACCCCTGTATAATGGAACTCCAACAATTCGTTAGTAATATTGGTAGGTTCAAAATCGGAATCATCGGCAAATGAACAGTCAGTTGAGCGCCAACTCTGCATGAAGAAATCACTCGATTTCATTTCATTTCAATGGATAAGATGTCAGTGAACGTTCACACGAAAGCCAACTGACATTTCACGTGGTTTCAGTGCAAGGAAACCTATTAGTGAACCTTCAATTGAAGGTCAACAAATATTGCTGTAGAGAAAAAATCACTCGATTTCATCATCCCAATAAAGGTCAAAAATAACATTCGTTACTGTGATCAACGGAATTTACAATAAAACGTACTTCACTTGAAGATTCGTTTACAGAAATGAGAAATCGTTCACTAAAATTTGAGAAATACACCTATTAGACCGTCAGATAGTGACAGATTTAGGTGCCCTATTTTCTCATACAAGCCTCGAATATGCTTGAAAAGTACATTGATGTTAAGTAAAATGGAGAGAAATTTACGACTGGCTCCTGGGGAGAACATATGGAAAATTCGATTTTCCAGAACAGAAATAAAATGAGTAAGTTGCTCATATTTTCACGCTAGCCGTGTTCACCTAGTTATTAATTGATAGAACCTGGCTTCGGAATACCAAAGGCTTTAGTGTTGCAGGTGACCAAAGGGTTAAAATGAGGGCGTGATCTTGTAAGGAAAAATCGAAATTTTGACTGATTTTCCCACACAAGCCCATCGAAACTATGAGAACTTACATCGTCACAAGACCGAAAAATATAATGGCTTGAGTGGCGCGAATGGATAAGTAGATTTTGTCGTCGGAAAATTTAATGGAAATTCTTTTTGATTTTTCAGTTATTTTCCCATAAATGAAAATATGAATTTAAGAGTCCGTTAAAAATAATGGCTTGAGTGTAAAGCGTGGCCTTCAAATTTTCAGAACATGAAAAACTTGCAGGAAAATTGTAAGGAAATTGACACCATTTTCTCACGCAAGCCGTTTCGCATATGCTTAGAAAAAGTGATTCTAAGACTAAATAACAAAAGGCTTGAGTGTCGGACAAGGTCATCATATTAATTATACATGATTCGTTTAACGAAAACATTCCAGAAAATAATATCATCTTCCCACACGAGCCCTTTGGCATATGATTAGAAAAAGTTATTCTGAGACTATATAACAAAAGGCATGAGTGTTCCTCATGGAGCATATTATTTATCCATAAAAGAGTTGCCAAAAATTATAGAAATGTTTATTTATGCATGGTCATTATTATCTGTTTACACCAAGCAAAAAATGAACGAGTTTTTAACAAAAATACTAGTAGGAAACCGACTATGCCATAACATGAAAGACAGTCCGTTGTTATATTCTGGTATGTTTTCGACTCGCAACTGTCATTTATTGATTTGTTATAAACATTTCAATAACAAAAAACGTGTTTTTTTAAAATTGTTCTGTATATAAAATGAAAACTAATAAAGCAATCTAGTTGCTCCAATGGAACGAATTATAGATAATTGCAATATGAACAGAATGGAATGTTTTACGACCCGGTCGGATCATTAGTAACGGAGAACAACTGGGAAAACCAGAAAATTTTGCGATTTTTTGAAAAATTCATAACTCTGCCATTTTTCAAGGAGTAGGAATGGCCTTTCTCATGAAAGTATTGAATCATGTGTACTTTACGTGTACTCTGTGTGTACTCAAAACATATATTCTCATTTTGCGTTACAATAGTGCGAAATGGGTGAAAAATGCATGCAAACATGACTGAAAACGGCCTAGCCCGCATTAGCTGCCGAGTGGTAGGAGAGTCCGGATGATGAGGGGAAGTTTTTCAATGAATGGGTTACGTGAGAATACGCTTCAACTCATCCCTCGCTCTCTCCTACCACTCGACCTCTTCTACCAGCTCGGCCGTTTTCACCCACTCCGCAGCATTTTAGCGTAAAATGAGAATATACGTTTTGGGGTACCAAACTTGTTCTTTCAAAATCTGTTGTAGAAATTGAAATCAGACTATCACTGGAGCATCCAGGCACGCTGCAAGATAGTGCAAAAAAAATTCAAATTGCAATTGTTCCAAAACTAATGAACCGTCAGAGCCTGTTTGATGTACACATAAAGTGCACATGATTCAATACTTTCATGAGGAGGGTCAACCCTATTTCTTGAAAAATGACGGAGTTATAAATTTTTTAAAAAATTGTGAAATTTTACGGTTTTTCATGTTTTCCTCCGTTACTAATGATCTGATCGGGTCGTAAAACATTCCATTTGGTTTTTATTTCAATTATCCACAATTCTTCCGATTGGAACAACCAGATTGCTCCATAAGTGTTCATTTTATAAGCAGAACAACTTTTTTGTTATTTAAATGTTTATAACATATTAGTAAATGACAGTTGCGAGTCGAAAACACAACTACGGACTGTCTGTCTTTCATGTGATGGCACAGTCGGTTTTCTACCAGTGTTTTTGTCAGGAAAAAATGCTCTACTGATTGGCTTAGGAATGTCCCAGTCAGGCCCTGTTCCGGAGCCCCGATACATCCGGAGGGCATGCTGGTGTCTATTATTCGCAATAACCATTCTTCACGTTACACAAATCAGTAAAACGCAAAGTCGTCTCCACAATTTAATTTCCCATCTAGTTCAATAGGATTGTGAAACGGTGACTGACCGCTATCAATCAGATAGCCGTCCAAAAGTAGAAGTAGTACATGTTTCGATCCTATATAGGACCATCATCAGCTATTCAAGATAATTCTACAATAAAAGAAAGACTATGTACTAAAGACAAACAAGGCCAATATAAGATTACTTACATGGAGAAGAAAAATAATATTGTGTAATATATATTTAAAATTGTTTAAAAAATTATAGTATTAAATATGGTTAAATAACCACATTGTTATTTATTTATGGTGTTGGAACAACCAAAATTTGCGAAACAACAAAAGTATAGGTTGTTCAAACACCATAAATAAATAACAATGTGGTTTTTTAACCATATTTAATACTATAATTTTTTAAGCAATTTTATATATATATATATATATATATATATATATATATATATATATATATATATATTACACAACATTATTTTTCTTCTCCATGTTAGTAATCTTATATTGGCCTTGTTTGTCTTTAGTACATAGTTTTTCCTTTATTGTAGAATTTTCTTGAATAGCTGATGATGGTCCTATATAGGATCGAAACATGTACTACTTCTACTTTTGAACGGCTATCTGATTGATAGCGGTCAGTCACCGTTTCAACATCCTATTGAACTAGATGGGAAATTAAATTGTGGAGACGACTTTGCGTTTTACTGATTTGTATATCCATACCACTCCACTTTGAGATATAATGGACTTCTACCACAGGTTCATTCTTCACGTCTTTGGAGTAAGTGACTATCGAGTCCAAGAATCGTGTGCCCTGAGTAGACAGAGTGAACCAAGGATGACGGCCTTCTGCATCCATCCGTCTAAGATTTCTGCCATATTACGGCAAGCCGGTATGATTTTTAGGGCCCGAGAGCAGTGTTTTCATCATTCCTCAATGGTGGAATGATGGAACCACCATTTCAACAGAATGGTTTGGGTAAAGCCGGCGGAATTCGAAGAGAAGATATCGATATTTAGTCCGCTTTTCTCCTCTTTGCTTACGATTTTCGTTTTTGCCAGGAGCCGAATTCGTCATAGAGGTACGAATATCGTCCTACTTTGATGGTCGAGGAGGACTAAATCAGGCTTAGTGGTGGATGTGAATAAAATAAATTTTAAGTGAATGCTTATACCTTCCTGAGACAGACTTTTTCATTTCATTAATAAATGAAAGAGATAAATATATAGTATGAGCATTTACTAGATTTTATTCACCTCACCTCACCTCACCTCACCTCACCTCACCTCACCTCACCTCACCTCACCTCACCTCACCTCACCTCACCTCACCTCACCTCACCTCACCTCACCTCACCTCACCTCACCTCACCTCACCTCACCTCACCTCACCTCACCTCACCTCACCTCACCTCACCTCACCTCACCTCACCTCACCTTACCTCATTGGCTTGTATTTGCCCGAGGGTGGGAAATCAGTAGTTTCAATAAATTGGGCACTTCTCATTCTCTACAACGGACTCAATAAGGCAACACCGTTGTCTCGTCCATACCATACGAGAGTATTAATGCCCGATTTCACCAATTGATTCCTAAAGTTAGGAAATACCTAAATCGAATTTAGGAACACCCAAGAGCAATTTACTTTTCACCAAGCGTTAAAGGAATGATTAAATGTGATAGAAAATACAAAGCGTAGGTATTTCCTATCACTCTTAAGCATTAATCAACGTATGGTGATACGCAAATTGCATTTAAGCGTTCCTAAATTCGATTTAGGTATTTCCTAACTTTAGGAATCATTTGGTGAAATTGGCCATAAGTGGTAGTACAACACTCGTAGCACCGCGTTGTCTGTTGATATAGGCTGACACCGTATCACGCGTCTACGATAGACTAAGGTGTTGAAGACACCATCCTGCCAGGCCATTACGAATTCCTCGGTCTCCGACTTCAGCTCACTTGACCTGAGGAAGGCAGAAGTCACATTTTCGGATAAGCCAAGGTCTTCGATGTTTTTGATTTAGATCCCATGCATTGGCTTATTCGTATGAAGCTGCAGGAGAGCTTTTTCCGAACGGTTTTCAACTCGGTGACAGTGTCAGTGTCGAACCAAGTTCATCGGCTGCACGGGCATCTGCCCGTCTACGAGCAGATTCCGTATTTCTCGCATCGTCCTCTTTTGAGATGACCCGTGACACATTCGTATAATATCTTAAGTTTGTCTAATATATTGAAGTTCCTGTTAAGTAATTTTAACAGATTCGTAAGAAATATATGTTGTTGCATTTTTAATTATTACAAAACTAATGTATGTGTAAAACAATACTGCAGCTACTGAAGATGAAAAATTAGATATGCTATACGTGTAAAGATGTCGTATAATATAAAGCATAAAGCAGGCAGCGAGGAAGAGGAAATAAGTGAGGACGACGATGACAATCATGAATACATTTAGCTCGTTCTGGAGATATTGTAAAACCACTTTGTGATATCATTCATAAAGTTAGCTCATTAGATCATCACTATTTAAAAAAAAATTGTATATTTTTTATACGTAATCCACACATATAAAATATTATCATACTTATAGAAGGAAATATTTACTATATCAGATGGTCAAAATAATAACCCTGCATAAACATTTTTGTCAGCTCTTTTCAAAATTAATAATATGTTCCATTTCCTACACTTATGCCTTTCATTACAGGGTCTTGAAATCACATTTTCTAGGTATATGCCAAAGGGCTTGTGTGGGAAAATTATTTAATTTTCTAAAATGTTTTTGTCAGCTCTTTGTTATATAAATATCCCAGGTAGCACATCATATCGGCTGAATCTTGGTTCCATATTGGGCCAATATAGATATATTGTAAATGAAAATTCAATAGGGGAAGTCCGTGGAATTTGGACCATTGTGTAAATTGGCCCATGACAAATATACTGTGATTCGAAGGCAGTGCTGACACCTTGTATTTATTTCTACAATTATCAATCGTTAAGAAGTTGCCTGCTGAAGTTGTGAGTCTCCCGCGTCTTGAATAATTTAACGGCAGCACGTAGTCTGGAATACGCACCAACATAGTAAGAAGGTTGATATTTGCCAGTTGTGTACCGGTGAGCAAAGTTAGTAAGTATTCAAATTTATCATATGGGATGAACAAACATACTTTGAAGTATACATAGACACTTCATTTTAATCACAAATGTGAGCAGTTTCATTTTGTAAGATTTTTAGGTTAAGTGTTTGCCTTTGTGTAAATTGGACCATACACTATCGTGTAATTTGGCCTGGACCAAATTACACATCGGGCCTGGACCAAATTACACATTGACATCGAAACACCTCAAAAAGAAGTAAGTAAACTTTTTTGTTGCAGAAATGAGTTCAAGACGTGACAGAAAAGCTAAAGGAAAGTACGGAAAATGGAAAAATGATGATATGGAAGCGGCTCTTGCAGCTGTACGAGAGAAGAAAATGGGTTTAAATGAAGCAGCAAAAACGTATTCTGTACCTGCCACAACATTAAAAAGGAAATATGCTGGAAAAAATAAATTTTCTAAAGGGACAGAGTATCTTCCCGGCAGGAGGCCAGACTTGCCTCGCGAAATCGAAGACGATCTTGTCCAACATATTTTACAATTAGAAAATATGTTTTATGGTATCTCAAGAATAGACTTCATGAAATTGGCGTACGAAGTAGCTGAAAGAAATAATCTGACAACAAGATTCAATCACAATAAAAAATCTGCTGGAAAGGAATGGTACTCTCTGTTTATGGGACGTCATCCTGAACTGCGATTGAGAACTCCAGAGGCTACGTCACTCGCACGCGCTGGTGGATTCAATAAAGTGGTAGTGGGCAAATTCTTCGACACCTATGAGAAAATTATTGCCGAAAATAAGCTTTCTCCTGATCGCATATTCAATGCGGATGAAACAGGACACAACGTTGTGCAGAAACCACAAAAAATACTTGCACAAAAAGGCAAACATCAAATTGGAGCTATTACTTCAGCTGAAAGAGGTCAAAATGTGACAGGAATGTACGCCATGAGTGCCAGTGGATTTTATATCCCACCATTGCTAATATTTGCCAGAAAACGTATGAAAGAGAGCTTGGTAACTGGGGCACCACCTGGAACAATATTTAGGTGTCAAGATAAGGGATGGATGGACAGTGAAGGATTTTTCTCCTGGTTGAAACACTTTATTTATCATGTTAAGCCCAGCAAAAACCTTAAAGTGTTGCTGTTACTTGATGGCCATGTCAGTCACACACAGAGTATACAGGCTATAGACCTAGCCCGTGACAATGGCGTTATAATGTTATCATTCCCAGCTCACTGCACTCATAAAATGCAACCCCTCGACCTGGCATTTTTTAAACCCTTGAAAGTGTATTTTTCGGCAGCCATTACAACTAAAATGCATGAAAATCCTGGAGTGCCTTTAAATATTTCACATGTCAGCAGTTTGGTTGGAACTGCTTTTTCTCGAGCTGCAACAATTCAGGTTGCTATTAACGGATTTCGGAAAGCAGGTCTGTGGCCTCCAGATCGATATGTTTATACAGATGCAGATTTTGTTCCAGCAACGGTAACTGATCGTCCTCTCAACCGGCCAGAAATTGAAGAAACCTCAGAAGCAAAGGCTACCACACCACCATCAACTTCATCACATCCAAAGAAATCCACTTTTTCCAAAAATGAGTCATCAGACAATCCATTAAATACCTATACAGATGCAGAGTTTGTTCCAGCAACGGTAACTGATCGACCTCTAAACCGGCCAGAAATTGAAGAAAACTCAGAAGCTAAGGCAACCACACCACCATCAACTTCATCACATCCAAAGAAATCCACTTTTTCCAAACATGAGTCATCAGACAATCCATTAAATACTAAAATATCAGAGCTTTGTGAAAACCCAGATAGGACACCGAGTCCCCAACCATGTTCCAGCAATCCGGCAACTTACATTCCGGTAGTCAAAATTAAACCTTAACCATGTAGAAAAGATAGCGCTTCTTCAGTGGGCCTTCGAAAAAAACGACAGAAATTAAATTCCTCTGGAGTGATACTAACGGGAACACCCTACAGAATAGATCTTGAAATCTCGAAAACTCCGAAGTCAGACAAAAAACAAAATGTCACAAAAAATGTTTTTGGAACAACAACTCAAGTCAAAGGAAAAGGGAAACAAAAATTAAAGTCTTCGCAAGAAGCCAAAGACACGAGCAGTAATTCGTTTGAGAAAGCAGAATGTGGTTTTTGTGGCTATGATTACGAGGAAGACATGATAAAATGCCAAAAGTGTGAGAGATGGGTGCATGAAGAATGTGCCGACCTTTCCGATGAAGACTATTATTATTGCGACGATTGCAAGGCATGAGTTTTTGGTTTGCTACTGATGGTGATTTTTCAAGGATCTATAAACTTTTTGTTTACTTTTTGATGAGTTGTACCTTTTTTGATAGAAAATAAAGTTTTTTTTTTAAGTTTGAATGAATACATCAATTTAGCAACAACACAAGATGATCTTGATTACATTTTCCAAATTACACGCTGTAGTCCAAATTACACAAAATGAAAAACCAATTTACACGGACAAGGTCCAATTTACACACAAAAATTAAAAACATAATTTTTCCTGTATTTTTCTGATATAAAAAGATATTGCACTTGTATAATATGAAATCAAATGGTAGAAGTGCGGTTTATTTGCGAATGTTGATGGACTTGCTGGATTTTTTTTTTTAACAAAAATATGATCATTTCCTCTTAGATGGTCCAAATTCCACGGACTTCCCCTATTGGTTCAATATGGGTGAATATTCAAAAAAACAATATTATATTAATAATATTGGTGGAATATTGGTTGAACTAGTTTTGAATGTAGATTATCACACGAAATATTGGGTCAATATTGGTTGAATAATTTCTACCAATATCGATAATACAATATTGGTTATATATTGTTTTCCACATCTAGAATAAATATTGCAATCCAAATATTCCAGTCATATCGATTATAGGGGAAAAAAACTATATTGTATTTCCAAGTTTGTTAGAATATTGGTTGAATATCATTTCCACTTTATTTGACAAATTGTAATAACTCATATTGAGTCAATATTGGTTGAATGATATTTACCAATATCGATAAAACAATATTGTCTTCACATCGTTTTTAAAATCTAGAATAAATATCGCAATTCCAATATTCCCCTGATATCGATTCTAGGAATAAAAACTATATTGTATCTCCAAGTGTGATTACACATTGGTTGAATATCATTTCGCCAATATTCAACAAATCTTATGAATTAATATTGGGTCAATATTGGTTCAATAATATTTATCGATATCGTTAAAACAATATGGTCTTCATATTGTTTCCTACATCTAGATTGAGATGAAATTTGAATATTGGCCGAATATTCAATGAAACATATTGAAATTATATCATGATCAAACTTTAATAAAAATCCGCTAGATGGCTCTACATATACAACGTCTTCTAAAACCTACGAAAGTATATTAAATACTTCCTTTATCTTGTTTTCAAGACAGCTCACTCAGTGGTTATGGCGATCAAAAGACAGACTCTGGTATCACCTTCATCAACTAAAGGACATTTGATAATTTACCAAGGTATATTGACATCCACCAATATATCCAAATTATATTGTACCAATATCGATAAATATTGTACCAATATCGATAAATATTGTACCAATATCAATAAATATTTTGAGGCCATTATTGCTTCAAGAATATTCCTCCAAAACTATTTCTAAAATATTCAAACAATATTCGACCAATATCGCAAAATGTTCACATACTACTTCTCGACAATATAACTTTTAAATATTGTGCCAATATTGTCAGAATATTGTATCAGCGATATTGTACCAATATCGCCGAACATTTTGAGGCCAATATTAGTTCAAGAATATTTTGCGAATATTATTCAAGTAATATTGGACCAATATCGCCGAATGTTCACATTTTTTTTCTCGCCAATATTGCATTTCCAATATTTCGCCAATATGTTCACAATATTGTACCAATATTTTACCAATATAGGTGTGCTACTTGGGATAAATGTATAATTAATATGCTGACCATGTCTGACACTCAAGCCTTTTGTTATTTAGTATAAGAATCACTTTTTCTTAGCATATGCGAAACGGCTTGCATGAGAAAATGGTGTCAATTTCCTTACAATTTTCCAGCAACTTTTCGACGCAAGCCTTCGTTCCGGTTACATCCAATAGTCTGCCAATTTTATTGTAATGTCTAACACGTCAATAATATTCTATACTTCCAAAGGCTTGCATGGAAAAATAACTGAAAAATCAAAAAGAATTTCCGTTAAATTTTCCGACGACAAAATCTACTTATCCATTCGCGTCACTCAATCCATTAAGTTTTTCGGTCTTGTGACGATGTAAGTTCTCATAGTTTCGATGGGCTTGTGTGAGAAAATCAGTCAAAATTTCGATTTTTCCTTACAAGATCACGCCCTCATTTCAACCCTTTAGCCACCTGCAACACTCAAGTCTTTGGTATTCCGAAGCCAGGTTCTATCAATTAATAACTAGGTGAACAGGGCTAGCGTGAAAATATGAGCAACTTACTCATTTTATTTCTGTTCTGGAAAATCGAAATTTCCATATGTTTTCCCCAGGAGCCACTTGTAAATTTATCTCCATTTTACTCAACATCGATTTACTTTTCAACCCTATTCGAGGCTTGTATGAGAAAATGGGGCACCTAAATCTGTCACTATCTGACGGTCTATATCTGAATCTGTCGAGTCGTCTCCGGAGCATGTTTCGCTTGATTCACGTGATTGCATTTGTCGTATTTTTTCCTCCATCTGTCGTAATTTCTGTTTGAGCTTCTTCATTTGTTTGTCCTTGTACCTAGTCGAGGAAGAAGCCCGTTTTGGCATTTCGATTTTGTTAACACTTTACTAAAACTAAAACTTCACTGGCATTAACCTTCGTTGACACGAGCACGAAACAGGAATGAGATTCATATACCTACGGCTGGTCTAGACGATAAAAAGTGGTGAATCTGCGACTCCTGCTCGTTCTGATTTAAACTTCGTGCTGACAACGAGTAAGTTTCAGGAAACTACAGTGTGATAATATATCTTCGGACGAGCTCGGAAAATTAGGATTAATCTTCCTTAGGTAAGTCGATTAATCATTAAATTATCCGTTGTTGTTTGGATACGTTTGGATACGTTTGGATACGTGGGGGCCATGAAGTGGTATTACCGGCTCGAAAGCTAGGAACTGCGTATTATCGAGGCATACGTCCCTTATTGGTCCTAATATTGCAGGAAAGGAGGTTTCATACAGCTAGTGAAATAATCGTAAGTAATTCCACAAGTGTATAGGTGATTATCGAAATAGCAATTCCTTTGAATTTGATTCGAAACCGAGAATGAATTAACGATAATCGCCGATAACACGAGTTGTATTGTTAAGATTATTTCATGAATAAAATCGAAACCAATATTTATTTACTATTCAATTTAACTAGGAACATTAATCCCGCATTTAGTTCTGAAATTATGCAACTAACAAAACATTTACTTGATATCTATTTCAGTTACCAATGACAGAGCGCGTCATTCGTAGTTTCATCATTGATAACATTTTGATTTAGTGATTTGATTAATCAACGAGTATGCAAGATTTGTCGAAAATTGTGAAGTTTATATGAATTAATAGTGAGTGCTTATTTAGTTTTGGTCCAAGTTTGGTGTAGTGTCATTATAGCAGCTTGCTAGTGGTAAGTTTTTGTTTTGATAATAACCAATCAGGAATCGAACAACAAAATTGAAAAAACATCATTTACATCTCTAGTAGCCAATCAAAATCCAAACTACAAAATCGAAAACATGATGTTTTCATTTATCAACACAAAAATTTCAACCAATCATAACACGCTATTTTAGCATAAGTGGAATAATCAATACAATTTCACAGCATCCAGAGGTCTTTCTATGTCGTTACTATGGAAACGGTTTGTTGTTCATATGAGAAAACATATGACCAATTTCCTGAATGGTGCGACAAGGAAAATGTAAAAAAGGTTTCTGAAAATGTGCTCATAAGCTATTTTGAGGAAACATCAAAAATTATAAAACCTCCTACGTTATGGAGTGTCCACTCATTGTTGAATAGTACATTGAATGTTAAGGAAAATATTGATATAAGGAAGTTTTCAAAATTGGTCCTGCTCTTTAAGAGCAAAGGCGTCGGATACCGAAGAAATAAATCTAAAGTTATATCAAGGGATGATATCAATAAATGTATTCAAGATGTTGATAACGAAACAAATTTACTTTATAATTTTGTGAAATAAGTAGTAGCTTCAATATTTTTTATTTGTACAAAGAAAAAATTATTGTTATCATAATAATGTAACGAATTTGACGAAAAATTATTTTAATATAACATAATTTTTCTACCATCGACAGAAGCGATGTCATGGAAAATACAGTGTTCTACCAAATTTCTGTTAATTTTAAAGTGGATTTCTGTAGGTAGGTATTTCCGATCAAATATAATTTCTTTACCATTCACATAATTTCCTTTACGATTAATGAAATCACAAGGGATAATGATACGAAAAATACTGTTGGTATTAAAGTTTGTTCTATTCGATAATCTTGATGATATTTCTGTACCGAAAATAAAATTTCTTCTAACATTTATGGAATATTTCTTTGGAATTAAACCGATAATGTTGTTTGAACAATAAAGAATATAAATAGCTCATATATCTACGAATAGTTCTATTATTAAAAGATGATAAGTGGAGTAATTAATTTCGAAATAATATTCTGTATACATTACAGATATTTCTTTACAGTTAAAAAAATCTACGAATCTGTACGTCATTATTCACCAATCAGGGCGATCTATTTTTAAATTGAAACTCTACATTTGCAACCCTGTCGTGCATATTTCACTCGCTATTTTGTCTTGGACGAGAATGCATCAGTGGCCAGTGTCGTGAAGTTTTGTTTCTGCTTGGTAGGTAAGTGGAACCTTATTAGTTTAGCGAAAAACGATATTTTTTAAAGGTGGTTTGAATACCTATATACTTCATTTACTTTATAATATATCCAAATGAGATTTGAGAATTGAGTGTATCTACCTAGGTACGTATAGTGTTGTGCTATTGTGCGAAAATTTCATGTTTCTGAAATCAAGGAGGGATATATAGAAGTTCTTATTAACTTTTTGTGAATATTTCTAGTTTCCAAAGTACAGGGAGTACAAATTGAAAAATTAATGGAAAATTTGATATTTATTTCGTTATTTTGACGTTGTTGAAAGTTTAAGGAAACTTGAATATACCTATTCATCTTCAGAAATATTAGATACAGCAATGTGTTGAAAAGTTGATGACTGAACCACTTGTAGATACCTATATCTAGAAAAGAAGGGTATTTGGAAAAAGTTTAAAAGAACCTATCTCGTAATTTTTTGAAAGAATAAAATAACACTATAGGTACCTAAAAAATCGTAAGAATATTTATAGGTACATAGGTTAAATACTAATTTCAACAACCAAGTTGTCAACTTCAGAAGACCTGAAAAATAAGCTTGCGATAGTTAATTTCTCACTCTGAAGGTCTACCTACTGAATAAGGCAATATTTTTGTATTTTCTTGGGAACTTCTTCTCGGAATGTATATGTATGCAATATTAAAAAAGTATTAAAATACAAAGGACTCTGCAAAATCCTTAAGAAATTTAGGTCTCGATGGATTGTAATTTTTTTTTAATAATTTTGTTCATGTAATTCTTAACCATTGTTATCATTGCACCAACCCAAAAAATTAACAGTTTTGCTGCTAGAGGACATTGAAATAACCTCTTGCTCGGAAGATACTATTTATTTTACAACCGGGAACAATATTTTTACTTGTTTCTTTTTAGCTAATGTTGCAAAATGCCTATTGTGCTATTTACCAAATGAAATTCTCAAGCCGTTCCCTCTTATCCACCCGACTCCTATTATGAAACGCAAAAAATTATATCTCGAGTACTTTTAAATGCATAGTCGGATGTTAAAATACGCTTGAAATTGCACTTTTTTATCACTATCCTCTTCCCCCGAAGGGCACATAACAAAAAATTCGGTGGATTTTTCTGAATTTTTATATCATGCAGTTCAAATTATTCTGAATAGAAGTTGAGTGGAAGAATGGCTCAGCTAAACACCGCCAGGGAAAATAAAGATCATTTATTATTATAATTATTATTATTAATATTAAATCAATTGGGTGACAAAACCCGAAAATGAATCTTGCTCAGAATAGACTAGGTATTTATTATCATAAGCGGGAACAATATTTCTACGTGTTATTCTTTGGTATGTACAAATAGTAATATGAATCTATAATTTATATTTAATTTAAATATTTCATTACAGATGTTGAACTAGACTACGAAGATCTAGTTCTGAGATTACAAACCAAAGATTTACCATGGGAACAATAGGAAAGCTTGTGGGTCAAGACATGCCATGGACTTTTAAAAGACATTCGGCAAAATATGGAATATCATATTGCTGGTATTCTGAAGACTTGGAGGCATTGCACCAACCCACTTGGATATAGACCAGTTACTCGACAAGTCAGATTTTTACTTCAGAGGATTTAGTTTCCTCACACTTTCATTCTTCCGTTGAATATATATGCTTCCATCGATCAGTCTTAATTTCAAAATGTAACGTTCAACAAACATATCAGGTGCTTGAATATTCTTGAACTATTTCAGGTTGACACGAAAGAAAACACGAAAAATATTTCTAGAAAAATTCGGAGGAACCTTCAAAATCGATGAAGTCAAGTCAGAAGGCAAGTATCTATCATGTCAATCAGTTTCGGCCCTTCAGAAAGAAATATAGTAAATAGACTTATTTTCAGAAGGAAAAATTGCAGTGATATTTTGGTTCTTACATGCCTATCTCAAGCCGACAGGAAAAAAAACTACCACAGATGAGACAGAAAAGAAGAATGTCTTGAATTACACCATAATGGACTCATAGAGTTCATTTTTCCCAGTGACACCCACTTTGGCAGGAGTTTTATCAACCATAGAAGGCATAAAACAAAATGGGCAGAAAATGCAACTACTCATTTTGCTAGTCGGGACCATCGAAGAACCTCGTGAAATAATTGTTTATTGGGATACAATTAAATACAAATTTTTCAGCATTCTGAAAGCAATATATACTTGCTTCAAAATTTTTTTTTTATTCAACCTCGAGTATCCTGAAGCTAGTGCAATTGTATGGCAGTTCATTGAAAATAATTTTTAATCCATAAATACCAAACACGACAAAGTTTTTACTGCCATAAAAATATTCCAGAAAACTCTTGCTAGTTGAATCATTGGTTTCCATTATCCTAATTGTAATTTAATTGAAAATTACCAATGTTTTGTATATTATTTCAGTTCATTGACAGTTTGAGTTTTATTTTTGAATTATTATTTATTACTGAATGAATTATAACTTGTTTGTCATATTACTCGTATACTTATTTATTTGTATATACCTACTTGATGAAATAAAAGATTTGATATTTTCCTGAATAGATTTTCAATTCGTCAAATACTACAAATCCTACAGGACAATTTTGGGCCAATTTCTGTTTATCGAATGAGTTGAAACTTGGCTGTTGATGTATATAGTTGCGAAGACAATGCAACACTTTTATTGGCAAACAAATTTAAATATCACACGAATTGCTGATTTCTTTATACAGTGTGACCCACTACAGACCGGAGCACTTTAATAAAATCTACAGTTTTCAACTGATTAAATATTTTTTGTTTCAACAGAAAGAGTATCAGAATATCATCATACATTTACACAAATTTGCAAAATATCATTTCAATTTTCAGGGCATACTATGATTTTTTTCATGTTAAAAATTGCGAAATATCATTAGCGATATCATCCATGAAATTTCGACTCTACCACTGGATTCAGTATCCTTCAATCAGGTTACTCAGGTTTTTATAAAAAGATATTCATTGACAACAAAGTTGAACATTGTTGGTTCACTAAGTTTTTTCAAATTCATTTCTTCATTCCAAAACGGTATTCTAGATGTGTGAATTCTCATGTCTACCAGAAACCTCAACGATTCCCTACAATGTTCCAATTTTCAGATTTTGTCTGAAATATTCATAAAATGGTATTTTATCAAAATTAATGTTGTCATAATTTTGTTGCCAAATAAAATTTTCCATTGAAATTTTGTAATTTATTTAAATGAAAAGTGCTGAATCCAGTAATGGAGTCTAAACTTCATGAAAAAAAAACCTCAACGATATTTCTCAATTTTTAACCTGAAAGCAGTCAACTGACAACTCAGGCAGTCAATAATAATCTATAGGATCTATAGGATTAATATAACAATTCAGTTCATTATACAGAAATTGCTGTTATGGCAATAAACAAATTCTATACTATTAATCGAAACATTCTGTGAAATATAACGTCTTTGGTATTTTAATAAAACTATTGAAAGAAATATTCTGTTCCAGTTATGACAGTTATTAACAGAACTTTTCTTTCACATATAAATAACAATCCTTTAATATGTGAACCACATCCTGTGATACCCAAAGAAATAGCTTTTATCACAAATAAAATATTCTGTGATGTTACAGAATTCTATCAAATTATTCTTTCCAGTGTAGAGAACTATGTGTTGAGATAATAAACAAATTATTTCACAATGAAATAAACGTTCTGTAGAAGTACCGAGATGTCTCTTGAAGTTAAAAAATCTCACTTAGGCAACTAAAAGAAATTATTTATAGCATTAACAGAACTTTTCAGTGGCGCTATTGCGAAAGAAGTTTTTTTAATATTCAAAGCATTTTTTTTATATTTACCTGGTATTTTTTTTTGTGTAGGTTGTCCTAATTTTGGGTATCAGTGATGCTTGTCGCCGTGAAGAATTATCACATATTGATGCCATTGATGATGCTGGATCTATATTGATTGTTAAAATACCTGATACGAAGACCTATTGCGCAAGAACGTTTACTGTTTCAAATTCTGATTATATTGAGATATACCGCACGTATAGAGCACTACGGCCGCCTCATACAAAAAGTGACATATTATTTTTGAAATATTCGAGAGGAAAATGTATTAACCAACATGTGGTGATAAATAACTAGGAGAAATTCCCAACTTCCCGGCCTAGTCTGGGAAGTACGTACTTCCCGGACTAGGCCGGGAAGTGCTAGTATTTTAATGCAAATATTAATATAAATAAGAATTAGAATGTTTCTGTTGGTACCTATCTTGTGTTCGAATTTCAATATATAATACAAATAAGAACTGAAATGTTCGAAATATTCAAATTTGAAATCGTTTCATCCGATTAACAGATGGGTGAAAGTCGACCTCTCTTCATCTCTTAGACTAAATGCTTCTCATTGATTTGTTATTCTACATGGTTGCCGGAAAAATAGTATACGCAACACGTCCGAAAACAGTTTTTTTGGACTCGCAGACTTCCAGGACTCGCTAACGCTCGTCCTAGAATTTGGTCTACTCGTCCAAAAAAACAGTATTTTCCGGACTTGTTACGTAAATTACTATTCCCGTACCGTTTAGGTACGAAAACGGTCTGGGAAAGTTCGTTGCTTAGCAACGGACTAAAATACTAGATTAGCGTATTTTGAGGCCTGAAGTTGCTCCGTGAAAGTGGGCATCCTTGAACGATTTCAGAAAAAAACCTTTTTTTCACGGTGGATAAAAGTAAACATTTACGCATTAATAGAGATGCAGAAATGTCAAGTTTTTTGACAGTTGTACAAAAAATGCAGTTTTATGTCGTTTACAGATCCTCCAAATATCATTCCATTTCATTCAAAAACTAAAACCTTTCTAAGGGCGAGCCACCTACCGCGGACACCCGATATATGAATTTGAAAGCGAGTATTATTTTATATTCAAAATCAAAATGGTCAGCGTAGGAAAAACTATGTTTTCATTATTATTAGTGCCCTACGGAATTTCTCTGAGAGCGATAGCTCTCTTCTGCTTTTCATCCTGTCCACAATACGGAGGATCGAGGTATGAAGTGAATAATAGATGAAAGACTGCCGATATTTCACGGTAATTTGTTGTGCAGATGATCATGAAATTGATTATCGTTATCACAATGTGTGATGCATTGTCGAAGCTTTGAGAGACATGCCCAGTATCGGTTGACAGTTTCCGGTTGCGGTTGGATTGATGAAACAGGGTTTGGAAACTCATTATTCCCATTACTCAATCATCAAACTGAACATACAGAAGAGTATATTTTGTTACGAGGTTGGATCGAAAACTCAAACAAACTGTACTTTCTCCACAAGCCACTTGTAATAGATATTGTATTAGTTCTTTCAATTTTGTACGTTGTATATGGCGCGATAAGATTTGTAATTATTTATTGTTGTGTCATAAAAGTATTGAAAACAATCCTAGTCATGAGTAAACAAAGTTCTTTAGCAAACTTCCTGTTCCTGAAAAGAAGGAAAACTGAAAATAGATGATAATTCCTTAAATGAAGGAAAATTTCGTGCAATTTTAAATTACAGAGCTAGATGGGACTTCGCATTGAGAGAAACACTTGAAAAATCGAGTGAAAGAGAGACCAATATAATCCCGAAAATTCAAAATGAAATTATCAACAGTAATCAACACTATTATGCTGAATAAACTGGTATCCAAAATTAACGACGCGAGGGCGTTTTCTGTTCTAGTAGACGAAACAACTGATATATCTAAAAGTGAACAAGTAACTTTATGTGTAAGATATGTCATTGAAAATAAAATTAACGAGGATTTCTAACAGTTTGTTCCAGCAGAAAATTTAACTGGTGAAAGTTTGGCGAATTTAATTACAAGTAGTTTAGAAAGATTTGGTAGATACGAATAATCTTGTCGGGCAAGGTTAGGATGGGGCAAGTAATATGTCAGGTAAATTCAATGGTGTTCAGGCAGTTATCCGTCGTAAATAACCTAAGGCAATATATGTGCACTGTGCTGCACACTCTTTGAATTTGGCAGTTTCGAAAGCCTGCGAAATTCAGCAAATTAGGAATTGTCTCAATACTATAGAAAAATTGTATGTAAGAGACAGAATGTTCTTCTGAAAAATATCGAAGATTCTGATGTCAATCCTCACGCAAAAACCCTCAAACGATTATGTACAACACAGTGGACGTCTAAGTATAAAGCAGTACAAGATTTTCTGGAATTATTTGAATATGTCGTTGAAAGTTTAGAAGAAATATCGAGCTGGAAAGAATGATTCTGATTTTTTGGTCTCTCTTCAGATCCTGAATCAAATATTCAGCTTCGGCCTACCTCTTTGTCATTTCCTCCAAAAAGCTGACATCGATCTGAGGGAAGTCATAACTATGACGGTAAATACAATTTCTTGCTTGAAAGATGCTAATAAGCAGTTTGACACGATTTTCAAAAAGAGTTTCAATATAAAATGTGAAATGTGTGTTTGTCATTTTTGAATTTTTTCTTTTATTTTCGTATTTTAGGCTATTGCCACAAGTATTGGCACCAACATCGTGTTGAAAAGAATTATTTCCCGCCAAAAAATAGAACAAATCCCAGATTACAAGCTTCAGAAGCACCAGTAGTGGACTATTTTAGGATTGCCGTTCATATTCCATTCATCGATCATTTCATTAGTCAGTTAGAGGAGAGATTTGCTAACCATAAACAAATTTTCAAAGGCTTTATGTATTTGCTAACGGGAGAAAAAAAAGGTTGCGATGTCTATGACGAACTTTCAGATGTTTATATGCCTGATGTGCCTAAAGTCATTTTGAAAACGGAAATTGAATTGTGGCACAATTATTTGAATAGCCATTCCGATTCAAGATGTGAACGTCAAGCTTTAGCGCATTTGGAATTATGCAACCAAGAAGCTTATCCTAACGTGAACAGACTGTTGTTGATATTCTGTACAATACCAGTTTCTACAGCCACACCAGAGAGAACATTCTTAACTTTGAAACGGATAAAAACCTACCTTCGGAATTCTACTTCTCAAAACAGGCTTAGTGGCCTAGGAATGATGTCTGTTCATAGAAAATTATCTATTTCCGAAGATGAAATTATCGATGAACTGGCAAAAAGACCTAGGAGACTAGATTTTGTCATATAAAAAGCATATCCGAATTTTCAATAAAAATGTGTTCCCCCAAGGCTAATGTCTGGGTACGCCACTGAACTCATTACATGGCGCAGTCTTGTTAGTAATCAGAGAAAAAGAACCTTGTTACCTACTCTCGATTATCACAAGATAGAAGGAGATCTGGTGCTCAACTGGAAGAAATATAAAGCTGCTTATAAATTGTATATGGTAGCTTCTGGTTGCGATGGACATGGAGCTCGCGAAATATTGAAAACCTTGGGGATGACAGAAGAAGTCAAAGTAAATGAAGAAAAGTTGGTCAGTGAATTCGAGAAATATTTCATTCCGAAAACGAATGTGAGTATTGAACGCCATAAATTAAATACTCGGATACAATTAGACGGAGAAAATTTCGACTCGTTCCTCAAAGATTTAAGATCCATGGCAGCATCGTGCAATTTAGCTATTTGAAGTGCAGTATGATAAGAGACAGAATTGTATGTGAAATAGCGGATTAAAGACTGAAAGATAGATTACTTCGGAAAGAAAATCTTGAATTGGATAGAGCTATTGAAATCTGTGAAGCAGCTGAAGAATCTGAGAAGCACATCCGTAATTTAATCTGTACGAAGATAGTGAGAGAGAAATGTGTGAAATTAGGAAAGGAAGACAGAGAACATATACCAGGATTATCCAAAGCATACCGGATTCAGTTACCAAGAAAGAAATACTGAACCTTCCACCAGTAAGGAATATCGTTTGTCAGCTTCCGCAAATTGTTTTAGGTTGTAGGTTCGAAAAGAAACGTGATATTTGTCATCTAGATAATGATATTATTTCTGCTATTGATTCTGGTGAAACTGACAGTTATATTTTGGGTACGATTGACTCAATATTCAGTGAGAATGATTGGTGTGTATTTTTGAAATGTTTGAATTGTAATAGTAACCCCAGTTTTAAAATTGATACTGGGGCCCAGGTTAATGCTATAACATTTCATATTTTCCAAAAAATCAATAGGTCAGTGAGTCTGAAACCTTGTAATTTGAAAATAACGAATTATTCTGGTATTATAATAAAAACATTTGGTATTTCAGAATTACTTATAGAATTCAAAAACAAGAAGTATCTATTGGAATTTATCATTGTTGAGACCACTAACGGATCTCAACCAGTTTTAGGTTTGAAATCTCTTGAATTATTGGGTTTAATAAATAGAGCAACAATTAATGATATTAAATTAAAAACTCGTCATGGTATAGTAAATTATTACTTTAAAGATTTGTGCTCAGGTATGGGAAAAATTTGTTACGAACCGATTGACATCAAGTTAAAACATATTATGAACCAGTTGTTGTACCTTGTAGAAAAGTAACATTTCAGTTATTAGATAATCTAAAAAAAGAATTAATAAAAATGTGTGATGATGGAATTATAGTCAGTGTTGATTCTGAATATTTACCAAAGCAGACTGTTAGCTTCTTTTTTGGTTGAATTACCAATTAATTGAAGATATGGATTTTCTTTTCTATTTAGTTTTTTTTGTCAAAATCTCATGTTTTCATGACAACAACACAAATAGTACAATATACAGATGGAAATTCTACAACACTACTCAACATGCCGCCCGCCTTGAAAGGGCAGAGAACTTTCAAATGAAAATAGAGAACTACAAAGTTATTCAGTGTCACTGTCAATTGGAAGAACGCAAAGTTTCGAAACTGTTCGCTGAACTTCATTACCGTTGCACAGTCTAATTGTAGCCACACGAACAAGACCATCGTTGCCGGAATGGATCCCAGTGACTCGTCCCATCTTCCACTTCAACGGTGGTTGGTTGTCTCCTTTTAGGAGATCCAAACTACCAATTTTCAGAAGAGTTGCTACATTTTTTCTCCACTTCACTCGTTCTTGTAATGTCGAAATATCCTCCAAATTCCATTTTTTCCAAAATTCCTGTATTACCTGCTGCATTCTCTGGTATTTGCTCAGACGTGACTCTTTCATATCATGCAAAGATGGATCAGGAATGGCTGTCATTGTCTTGCCAATTAAAAAATGGGCTGGTGTCAAGGGTTCAAAATCGGCTGGGTCTGACTATAGAGGCGTCAGAGGTCTTGAGTTAATTATGCACTCAATCTGAGTGAGTACCGTGAGAAGGTCTTCATAAGTTAATTGTATACTACCAACAACTCGTTTCAAATGATATTTTATTTTTTTCACACCTGCTTCCCACAATCCACCAAAATTGGGAGATCTTGCAGGTATAAAATGCCAGAAAATGTTTTCCTTGGATAAAGCTTCCTTTATCGTATCAGAGGAAGACCAAAGAAATGAATGGAATTCTTTCAATTGTGCATTAGCTCCTACGAATGTAATATATGTTTATTCATCATAAATGTACAACAAAATTCCATCAAGTATAATTTTGATAAAACACTGCTCAAGTGAGTAGTACTTGAGAGCTGAGTGAAATAAACAATGGCATCACTGAAGGAGCAATTCTAGAAAATTACTCCTTGTGCGTGATATAGCCTCTAAATCTAGATCTAATAAAATACGTAAGATTAAAATATAACCAATATATCCTAAATGGAACCATTATCTGAATAAAATTGACTTGGTTTTCCTCTTCGAGCTATAAAACGCTTCAATGTTGTCAGAAAAGCCTCTGTTGATAAATCAGATACGAGATCGATATGTACTGCTTTAGTGGACATACAAATGAATAAACATATATGGGATTTAATAATTTTTGCTCCTCTTAATTTCCGATCTCTTATCAAAATAGGACCAGCGTAGTCTATACCAACATTAGAAAAGAAGAAACTTTGAGATACACGTACCTCTGGCAAGTTACCCATTAAATATTGTTCAGTGAGTGGTTTCGCTCGAAAACAAGTCACACAATTACGAGTTATCTTTCTAGCTGCATCACGCCCACAAAGTGGCCAATATCTTTCTCTTATAGAAAATATCAATTGTTGAGGACCACAATGCAGAAGTCTTATATGGTCATTGGATAAAATAAGATTAGTTAATGTATGTTTTGGGGATAAAATGATTGGATACTTTTTATCATAATCATATTTTGAGTTTTTCAATCTGCCCCCAACTCTCAAAATAGATTCATTATCAAGAAATGGATTCAAAGATAGAAGTCGACTTTTACTATCAATTGGTTTATTGCGAAATAATTCATGACATTCTGCCGGGAAACTTTGTTGCTGACTATTCTAATCAATATGTTCATTGCATTTTTCAGTACACTTATTGCCAATGTCCAATTTTGGCGATTGTGCTTGGACTTTCTTGAATTGGAAATATAGCGTATACAATACGCTATAACCCTTTGTGATTTAATCAGTGAGGAATAAGAACTGACGATATCGAAATTTACATTGTTGGTGGAAAAAGTTGTAATGGTTCTTTTCTCAGGTAGCTCCTCAAATTTAAAATTTTTAATTGATGAAAAATGCCATTGGGATTCACTCGCCGATAACCATGGAGGTCCTTCCCACCAAAGGTTTGATTGAATGATATCGTTGGCTTGCGCACCTCGAGAAATTAAATCATCAGGGTTATCTTCTGATTTAACATGATTCCAATCACTTGGATTGGTTATTGTTTGGATTTCGCCCACCCTATTAGCTACAAAAAAAAGTTTTCCAACTCATAGCAGGTGCCTTTATCCAACCCAATATTATGGTGGAATCACACCAATAATATTTTCTAGAAATATTCAAATGCAAAGTGTCGCAAATCTTTTTTACTAGTTGTGCAAGTAAAGTGGCGCCACAAAGTTCTAACCTCGGCAAAGAAATTTGTTTCAATGGTGCAACTGTAGATTTGGCACATAGTAATCTGGAAACATAAGACCCTGTATCACTTTTTGGTCGTATATAAATGCAAGTGCCATAGGCATATTCAGATGCATCGCAAAAACCATGGAATTGAATGAAAATGGAATTAGATGATCGAATGAACCTTGGTATTTTCAAATGATTGATAACATGTAGATCTTGTCTGATTTTTATCCATTGTGTATATAAATTTTGTGGAACAGCTTCGTCCCAGGTAAGGCCAGCTTGCCATAATTGCTGCAGAATTAATTCAGCTTGTATAATTATAGGACTCAAAAGTACCAATGGATCAAATATCTGAGAAGTGACGGAAAATATGGAACGTTTAGTGACAGACCCTATTGGAACATTGCTGATGGAATATTGAATAGTATCAGTACATGCATTCCATAACACTCCTGATGTTTTATTATTCTCATTTGGACCTAATTGGATGACACTCATATCGATATCATCGATTTCAAATTTATCGCTTATATCTCGTCTATTAGTCAGCCACTTTCGCAAATGAAAACCAGCTGAAGATAGAATAGAAGAAACATTTTTCTTAATTGTAATTATCTGATCTACTGAATCTGAACCAGTCAAGATCATCCATATAAAAATCGTTTTTAATCACCCATGCCGCGTCAGGGAATTTAATTTTATTATCTTCTGCTAATTGAAACAATGTTCTTACAGCCAGATATGGAGCTGAAGCAGTACCATATGTAACTGTATTAAGTTCGAAGCATTTCAGCGGATCAGAAGGATTTTCCCTCCATAATGAGTATTTCTGATATATCTGCATTGATCACAATTGAATGTTGTCGAAATCTCAGAAGAATTGAAAATAGATCTGATTGTATTGTAGGGCCATTGAATTGTATATCGTTGAGCGATGCGCCACTGTTCGACTTGGCACTCGCGTCAAAAACAACCCTTACTTTGGTAGTCAAACTAGATTCTTTCACTATAGCATGGTGTGGAAGATAGTAAGAAGGATCACTAGAATCTTCTTCGTCAACTTGTGTCATGTGACCTAACTTCTCATACTCCCGCATGAAAGAAATATATTCCTCTTTTAATTGTTTATTTTTATCTAGTTTTCGTTCAATTGCCAAAAATCTATTCAGAGCCATATTTCGTGAATCACCTAGGAGTCTTGAATCATCATCAATTGGCATTTTAACAATATATCGACCATCTTGATCTCCGATAAAGTTATTCATGAAATGTGATTCACAAAATTTGTCAGAATCGGATAATATTTTTTTAGACTGGCATTCTTCTATTTGCCAGAACCTCACTAAATTATCACTTATAGACTTTTCATATTGCACATTCAAACAACTGATAGAATGATTGACTTGTAAAGGAATATTCAAATTTCCTGATACTATCCAACCGGACACGGTTTTTTGAAGAATGGGTTTACCGTTACCCAAAAGAATTTGATCAACACTAAGCAAATTCCAAGAAATATTAGCTCCCAGTAACATGTCAATTTTACCGGGTTTATTGAATTCGGAATCCGCTAATTGTATATTGGGAAGAATTTCCAAATTACGAATGTTGACGAATGTATTTGGTAAATGATCCGTTATTTTTGGTAATATAAAACAGGAGAATCGAGAGTTGCATTGACTGGTACGGAATTTAATTTCAACTGATACTTTATTTTTGATATAGGCTAAAGATTTACTCACCCCTTTAATAGCAATATTAGATGGAATTATTTTCAGATTCAATCTATAACATAGCTGCTCAATTATGAAGGAACTCTGTGAACCGTTATAAAGAAGTACTCGTGCTAAATGAAATTTTCCTCTACTGTCTTTTATTTGAACACAAGCAGTGGAAAGAAACAATTGACTATCCACGAAAATGTTGAAAACATGAGAAGTCACTGTTGGATTCTCAATTGTATTTTGATTATGATTCGAAGAGTTTTCCTCATTTGATGGATTATTATTTTCATTATTCTGAATATGAATCAGCGAATTGTGTTTGCGATTGCACCTTTTACAATGAGCATATGTACAATTGGATGCGAAATGAACCGGTCTAAGACAATTGATACACAATTTTTTATTTTTCAATTCTGTTATCCTCGAGGATACAGGTAGTTTCAAAAATTCATCACAATTATAGATCATGTGTTCCCCTTTACAGAAATAACATTTAGGTTTATTGATATACTGACATGGGTGTGACCCTTTGATTGTAATTTCTTCGAAGACTGACCAGCTTTAAGTGAATCACTAAAATTGTAATCCAATTTTTCAAAAACTTCACATCTATGTTTCAGAAAGGTATTCATGTCATCCATAGATGGAACTGTACCTTTAAATTTGAATGATTCCCACTCTCTACGAGTGATTGTATCGAATTTACAAACAATTATATAAATAATTATAGTATCCCACGTATCAACTGGTATTTGTAAACTTTTCAAAGATCGTAGATTTTTTGTAATATTATCATATAGTTTTCTCAAATCTGAATGGCATTCCCTTTGTATAACTGGATATTCGAAAATAGCTTCAATATGATTGAAGATAATCAAGGACTTGTTTTCGAAACGATCACTCAGCAATTGCCAAGCAATTTGATAGTTTGTTGAAGATACTTCTAGAGATTGTATGACTTCACTAGCCTTATTTTGTAGAGATAATTTCAAATAATAAAATTTCTCTATATCATTTAACGATTTGTTATCGTGCACCAAAGCAGTACGTACAGACATCTCGAAACTCAAAAGCCACTTGTCACATGAACCACAAAAAGTTGGCAAACGAATGGGAGGATATTTTACCTTATGTAAATCTTATCATTCTCCCGAATCATAACTACCATTTAAATTACCACGCAAACGTATACTATTCTGAGAAACAGTTTGTTGAACTTCATTGGCAATAGCTGAATTCAATGGAGGCTGAATATTCGAACAAGCAATTGTTAACTTTATTTTCTTGGAAAGAAGTTAGAATTTGTTTAGCTTTACTTATAGACACATAATATTTTGTTTCAAATTTTTCATTTTCATTATTTTCATCATTTAACTTGACCTGTATCTGTGATTGTAACTCATTGAATAAACCAAGAATCGGTTCAATAGTTTCTAATCTTTTTCCTAATTGTAAAATAATTTCTTCATTTAATTGTTTATTGTCAATTGTATTCAAGAATGTTCTGAATCGTGTTAAATAACCTCTGAATTGGCCTCTTTTTATTTTCATTTCGGAAGTTTCCATTTTGAAAATATCAAAACAATTAATTCTGAATCTCAAAATTTGAATATGTCTCCTGGACTATAATAGCAAAACAAATGAAATATCAATGTCAATGAAAGTGTCAATTGAAACGATATTGTCAGAAATATTGCAAATAACTACAACCTGATGGTACTACTCATAAGAACACATAAATTGCTCAAAAAACAGCAAGAAGAATCTTCAGATATGGAAATAGAACTAACTCACGTAACCTCTTGACTTCGGCACCCGGCCTCTGAATGTCTTCTCAATGCTGGACTCTTCAATAGATATCCGTGCGATGGATGACCATGATGATTCTGAATATTGACTAAAGCGGACTGTTAGCTTCTTTTTTGGTTGAATTACCAATTAATTGAATGAAGATATGGATTTTCTTTTCTATTTATTTTTTCTTGTCAAACTCATGTTTTCATGACAACAACACAAATAGTATACTATTTGTTCCTATAACTAAATTTTATAGGGACAGCAGCAACAAGGCATCAGCAAAAATTATTTTGCTGTCTTCACTAAACCTCTTTTTTCCGTGTAGTAGTGCAATATACAGATGGGAATTCTACTACACTACTTAACAGTCAGTGTCAGAGCCAACTGAATTTGTGAATCCTTTAACCATTGTTAAAAAGCCCAATAACCAAATACGTCTCTGTCTAAACCCAAAGAAGTTGAATCAAGCTATACTATGAGTTAGTTACCTACATTTGACAAACTCATTCATGATATGGGGATCTTGTTATTTTACTGTGTTAGATGCATATAACGGTGTTTACGATACTAAATTCCACAATAAATTTGAACACATTACGAATTCGCACAGAAAACTAAATGTGTATATACCAGTATCTAACAAATATTTTTCTTGCCGTATCAATTTCGTAGGACTCAATAGTTTGAATTAAAGATAAATATATGTTATTCCTCAATTTGATTGTGCTTTTTACAAGCTTTTATTTAGTGCCACCTGTCCCGGTGTCCGTGTGTGTCTCAAATATAAATAAAAAGGCAAGCTTCCATACAAAATGCACTAAAAAGGATAAAATTATGCATTTTCATTGTTTGACCTAGGTTATTCTGCGAGTAACAGATTCAAAAGCTCACCGCGGCTACGAAATAGGTGATCTTCTGAATTTGTTACTCATAGAACAACCTAGATCAAACAATGAACAAATTTTTTGTTCCTTTAAAATCCCGTGTTTAAAAAATAAAATTATAATTTTTTAGGCTTTGCTTCTGTTGTTATGATTTCAACAGGACAACATAGAATTGTGAAACAAAAAACAAAGAAATACAATTCCAAAGCACTTTATTAAAACAGCAGATTATTGGTTGCGGCATATAGTTAATTTATTTCTAAAAATTTTTTGGTCCTTGAAATTTCTGTTGATATAGGTACTTTAAAGTATAGTACAACCGACCCCTCAAATATAATTTTATCACAAATTCTTTGGGAAAATTGTCACACGGATGTGAAAAAGGAAGTATATTTGCCATATTAGAAAGATTAAAGGCATACTAAATAGTTTTAAAATGAATGTATCTAGTTTTTCTTGGAAAATGCTTTCAATGTCACTGATGAAAGTGACAAAACTATCATTTGGATCATTCAAATTACCAAATAAACTTCCTTTCGAATTCTCTTGGGCTTTAAAATAAATATATAAGGACTTCAAATGACTGTAACACACCAAGAATACCAAAGATCGGAAAGAATTGCAACTTGTAACATACAAAGTAAAAACACCAGCAAATAACACTCGACACAACTACGGCACTGGAGCGATTAAATTTGCAGATAATAAATCCAAACACACACCACTGTTTTGATAGGTTTTACCGCGACGGTGGGAGGTGCGCGAGCATCTGAGCGAACTACCCCCTCCATAGGGAGTTTTACAGCTGTGTATTTATCTAAGCTGTGCTCTAGGCATATGAGAAATAATTAACTTGTAAGTGTCCTCACTGTGTGCACACTAGAAAACAAAGGGTTAAGACTACAAAGATTTAGAATCAATTTACAAAATTATGAATTTCAGGTTAAATATAGGCCATGGAAAGAATTGTTTTTAGCTGATGCATTGAGTAGAGCTAGTTAATTATGATGATACTGAATTCATATTGCAAGATTTGGAAATGGAGGCACATATTGATTTGATCAACTGTGACAACGTTATCAGTAATTCTAAGTGGGAAATAGAAATGAAACCGGTTGTGACAATATTTTGCAAATGTTTTTAAAACAAATATTGAGGTGAGACCCTATTGGTACTGTAGAGACGAATTGGTAGAAATAAAAGGGGTTATCTACAAAGGGTGTCAGATAGTAATTCCAAAGTCTTCAAGAAGGGAAATGATTAATAGGGTTCATTACGAGGATGTATTGATATATAGTTAGCCTGGACCAGTTCCCTGCATAAACAAAATATTGCGTTACCATAGCAACGAACAATAACTTATTAGAAGTGTCAGTGTAAAGTTTGACGTCAGAAAAGTAAACCAGAGTTACGCAATAAATTAAAAGAAAAAATATGTTCACCGAAATTGTGAAAATCGAAAAATTGTAGTATCGAGCCATCATCAAGTACCTACCGGTAATTAAAAGGGTTAAGAGGTAAGCAGATTTACGAAGATATGCTTAATACCCTTGGTGATCAATTTCCTTCGTATGAGACTGTGAAAACTTGGACTGCAAGCTTCAAAAGAGGTAAATTTTCCATTGAAGATGGTAACCGATCGGGAAGGCCAGTTTCTGTGTCAGTCCCCGAAAATATTGATGCAGTTCATGACATGATTTTAACAGACTGTCGAATTGGGCTAAAACGGATATCTGAAGCACTGAATATTTCATACGAACGCGTTCATCATGTAGTTCACGTCAATTTGGACATGAGAAAAATTGCTGCAAAATGGATCCCCAAATGTTTGAATGTTGACCAAAAACGTGCAAGGGTAGTAGCATCGCGTTCGATCTGTGCTCGATTTGAAAACGATGTAGACTTCTTAAACCGAATTGTTACTATGGATGTGACTTGGGTACATTTCTACGATCCAGAAACAGAGCAACAATCGATGGAATGACGACACTCCGGTTCTCCAAGACCTAAGAAGTTTCTTGACCAAAAATCTGCTGAAAAAGTTCTTGCTTCAGTTTTTTGGGATTGCCATGGAGTAATTATGATGATTTTTTGGATAAGGGTAGAACAATAACTTGAGATTATTATTCGACATTACTGACCACTCTACGGAAAAAAATCAAAGAGAAAAGACGCGGAAAGCTATTCAAAGGTGTTTCGTTTTTGCAGGACAACGCCCCTGCACACAAATCTCATGTTGCCATGCAAAAAATTCGTGATTTAGGGTTTGAATTACTAGAACACCCCCCTTATTCACCAGATTTGGCTCCGTCCGACTATCATGTCTTTCCTCAACTGAAAAAAAGTTTAAAAGGTTGAAAATGTTCTTCCAATAAGAAGGTAATAAAAGCTGTGGAGGTCTGGTTTGCAGAGCAAGAAGAAATATTTTTTTTGAAAGTTCTAGAGACGTTGCTGGTTCGCTGTAATAAATGTATCCAATTAAGAGGAGAATATGTTAAGTAATAAAATATTTTGACATTTAAATTTTGTTTGGTTTTATAGTACGCTAAGAAGTTTTTAATATATCCTCGTATAGTCACATGGGAATTCATAAGACAATTGCAAAGGCAAATGTTATGTTTTGGCCTCTGACGCAAAAAGAAATCGAATATTTAGTTTCGAATTGTTTAGTATGTTCGAATTTCATGAACCAAAATCAGTTAGAAACTCTTCTCAATAAAAAAGTACCGAATAGACCATGGGAAATTATTTCCCATAGTTGCGGTAGTCATATTCTATTTTCGAGATAAACAATACTTATTACTAGTGGACGTTTCTTCAAAATATCCTGAGGTCATTCTGTTGAACAATTCCACTAGTATTGGTGTGGTAACTAAAATTTTAAAAAAATGTGCACGTCATGGTAATCCCGATTTTATATATAGTGACTATGGCCCTCAATTTTCTTGTAATCATTTTCGAGAATTTGTTAAGGAATGGGAAATTATACGTAAGACATCATCACCTAGTTATAGCCAGTCGAATGGATTTATTGAAAGACACGTTCAGATAATTAAAAAAAATGTTTAAAATATGTTTTCTTGATAACAGGGACATATATTTATCTCTGCTTGAGAATCGCAATACTCCTTTATCTGCAACTGAGCCATATCCAGCTCAGTTACTTTTCAGCAGTAGGCTGAGAGGACAATTACCAGTGGAAGAGGAATTGTTGCATCCAAGTATAGTCAAAAGTGATTATTCTAAGATTGGAAGGAAAATAAATCAAACAGAAATTGTATTATGATCGAAATGCAAAAGAATTAAATGAGTTGAAAGTAGGAGACACTGTGATGGTTATGAATGATAGTGGTGAATGGGAGCCAGCTATAGTGTTAGGGATTGATGAAAGTAGACCTAGATCTTACATAATTAAATTGTATGAAACTGGTCGAGTGAGAGTGCAGAACAGAATATTTTTGAAGAAAATTTGGCACGATTTGGATAATAAAAAAGACAGATTTGAATTCGTTGAGGCGAATGATAGTAGTGAAGAAGTAGAACCAGAGAAATAAATATTAAAAGGAAACATATATCCAAATCTAGTTAGTTCAGAGACATCAGACGAGAATAATTCAGAAATTTTGAGTAGTTCAGGAATGGGTCAGTATCGAACTAGGTCATCAGTAAAATTAGTAGTAAAACCTAACCAGTTCAAAGATTTTGCATGAGATGTAATTCAATTTAGTTATAGTCGGTTTTTATTTATTTATTTTTGAATATAAAGAAGGGAGATGTAATAGATATTGTATTAGTTCTTTAGGAATTACTTTGTATTTGTAGGTAATAAACTACTTTTCAATAAAAAAAAATATTTATCTTTGAAAATGGCGTGTGGTCGCCATTTGAAAAGATTTTTTCAAATGGCATGAATATTCGAGTGTTACCTGTTAACTTTTGAACAGATTGGATTTTTTTGGTCAAATTGTAGTAGACTGGTGCTTATAATTTTTTTTTTTTTTAAAGTAACAGGCATGGACCAGGTGGGAAATGTTGATGAGGTTCCAACTTTGAGGAAAAGATAATTAAACACGAAACCACATCAAATGGTGAAATGGGGATGCAGTTTAGGGGTTGAAAACGTTTTTAAGGATTTGCAGCGAAACGTGGCCTCTTGGCGGAAAATGTTCGAAGGCAAAGTTGTAGAAAATGAAAAAATCAAAAACTTTTGCCTTAAATACTTTTTGACATAACCTCAATTTAACCGTCAAAATGGCGAAAAACCTATTTTTCAGTATTTGATTTTTTTCTCGCGTATGAATAATTTAATTTACATGAAAATTTGTGAGCATTTATCTTTTTTGGTGTCAAATAAGCACGATTTTTTCGCAATTCAGAAGACGACTAGTTTCCGAGTTATGTTCTCCGAGCAATAAAAGATATAGAGGTGCCATTTCTATATAAACAACACATATTGATGTGAGAGCTGCATACCGCTATCCTTTGTTATGATTTGTAGGTGAGGGGGAGATTTGTTATTGTTTTGAAAACTGGAGCTAAGCTTAGAACCAGTGGCGTGCTAATACATTTTCTTATATATTATTAATTAGATACGGTCGCTGCAGACAAATTTGTTATCACATGTATCGGCATCGATAGACGACCACATGCCTGGTTGGAAAGCAAGTTTGTTATTTAGCTGCAACCCTGACATCTAATGTTCGGGTTGCACACCAACCACCAGCAGTAGTGCTGTAGGTCTCCCTATATACTGATGAAAAGTGAATGCGCTTCCAATGGAAAAAAAGTCGCCCTGGAGCGCCACAGCAAATATAAGCTGCCATGTACCCGCACCGGCTATGCCTTTGGGTACACTCCACGAGTGTTGTCAAAAAATAGTAACATGTTCTTACGTTAATACAATGAATTTTTTGATTTAACTCTTCCTATCATACAAATGGCAACATTTCCTAAATGGTTGCGTAAATAACTCATTCATAAATAGGATTCATAATGAATAAGTAGTGGACAAATAGTTATTTATGTACCAGGTGCAAAAATAAGTGACTGTTTATTGTACATTATTGTACATGTGATAATCGTCAACACGCTACGTGTACTAACACAGCATACACTAATTCTTTTACGATCATTAAAAAAATAGACTTTCATGTATAAATTTTGAATATGAAAATGTAGTGCTTATTCCTATGGGGCAATAGAAATCAAATTGCAAGTCGTTATCAAGTTATCATACACTTGATAACGATTGTAGATTTTAACAGTTGAAACGTCGTGAATAAAATTGCAGAGAATTGAATTTTTCTTTGTTTTTTTTTGGACAATGTAGGTCCAGAATAACCTTGCTCGAAGTGAAACATTGTCAACCACTTTCAAAAAAACGATAGCAATGTTGTTGCCAATTCTTGCGCGTTCACGTGGCACAGTCTTGTTCATACCCTCACAAATTTCGCAATTTTTCTGAGAATAGAATGGCTGCATCAACAATTGGTCCGGCATGACTGGCAGCCATTTTATTCGCAGAAAAATTGCGAAATTCGTGAGGTTATAAACAAGACTCCACGTGAACGCGCGAGAACTGGCAACAACTTTGCAGTTCTTCGTTGTTCGCCTGTTGTCGCTGTCTACGATAATTTTGTTCTACGATAATTTTGTATTTCGAGTAATGATTCTGGTGCTGTCATCGTAGAAGACGAAGATGCTTCAAACCACTAAATGAACGAATTTGTTAGAAAACTTCATGTTTGCTGTAGTTTTGAGAAAAAAATTCTTTATATTGGTCAATGAACATGAAATATTGAATAAATATGATTGATCAGATACGTGCTGGAAGCATTTGATTTGATAATCAGTACGAATTTTGCACTCCGGAAACCCTTAAACTGCGCTCATATTCTTACTGGTAAGAAAAATATTTTGAAAAAAACTGAAAAATATTACCTACCTCATCATCGCATCAGATGAAGATTCATCATAAAATGCCAAGACTGGTAATGCTCCTTTACTGATTATAGTTCTACAACCTGACCGAAAATATGTTGAGGCCAAAAGTGGTTGAACAGATACCTGATGATTTCTAAGAGAGTGATGCACACCACAACTGGTCAATTGCTCTATTACTTGGTAACCTGAAAATATATTCTGAACCAATCTCAAAGTATCATAAGGAATATGAGAGAATGGAATCATTGTCTTGACAATCATTACACCTACGTAACCCGTTTATTAGATTTTAAACTTGTGATGATATACAGTGATTCGTTTACAATCAAGAAGTTCATGTCCACGTACGGTTTAACCGGAAGCAACATTTTTATTCAAATGAAAACATCGAAAACTTCTGATGAACGGGTTTTGTGATAATCCCTGTATATGAACAAAACATTCAAGTACCCAGCAGATTGGGTCTATAGCTAGTGACTCATTATTTGAATTCGGTTCTGAAGAGTTGAGTTTGCTTACTTACTTATTTTTCAGTGTACCTACTGCAACAAGTATTTTCCTATTTATGAATAGGTAAATCATCTTTTCAAAGTACAAAGTTTCTTCGAAGCTATTTCAACAAAGAGTGTATTTTTGTCTCACAATCGGGAATCAATAAAAATCAACTCTAATAATACTACTAAAACTAAGTAGGGTATGCCCATCAGACATGGTATATGCCATGCTGCGACGCCCATGGTTTGATTTGATACTTACCTGTGGAATGTTTGGTTAGTGCTTGATAAATTTTTCAGCCCACAAACTTCACACGTTTTCGCCATTTCGCAGAGATGGTCTCTAATATAACAATTCAATCCAACACAACACTTCTACCACTTATTAAAATTAAAACAATTATACAAATTGGCTCAAATTCAAACTGAACTGACAAGACGATAAATAAGTTGTCAACGCATGTAAACAAACTAGATCGCCAAGTTAAGAGTGAAAAACAATACGGAATTCCAACCTGATTAATGAGTTGAAACGGAAATATCCGATAATGTACTTTTTTAACATGATCCGAGCATAGATATTTATAAACAACGTCGGATATGTTGCTCTCAAGAAAGAGATAGGAAAGCCCTCTCTATATCTTTTATTGCTCGGAGGTTATGTTGCTGGTGCTTTTTTGTATTTTGGAGGTCTGAAGGTGATCATTTCAATTGTTAAAATGTCTACTTTCAAATGGTCTATGTGACTTGGGAGTTTATGGACCATTGAACCGCTCAAAATTAAGAAAAATATCTCTCTGAATCATAATTTCCTCAATATTTTCAATGATTTTTGACTTTCTTCATTATTTTTATAACAAAAAGTAGTTTATATTGAATTCCTTGCATTAAAATGTTGGAATACATAATTACACTACAAAATTTATTAATTATTATCATTTTCATTCTTTTTTTACAAAAATGTACATAACTCAAAAACTAGTTGTCCTCTGAATTGCGGAAAAATCATAATCATTCAACACCAATAAAGACATGCTTACAAATTAAATACTGAAAATTTGATTTTTCGCCATTTTGAGGGTTAATTTGAGGTTATATCGAGAACTGTTGTGTACAAAAGTTTTTCATTTTTTTATGATCTACAACTTTGCTATTGAAAATTCTCCGCTAAAATGTCACGTTTCGCCGCAAATCGAAAAAAACCGTTATCAACCCCTGAACTACATCCCCATTTCACCATTTTAAGCGTTTAAAATTCGTTATCGCACCAGCCTATAAATCATAAACTACTCTTTGAGAACAAAAATTATTGTCTATCTTCAAAAATGGTGTCTGGCTGCCATTTTGAAAAAGTCAAGTGTTGCGTCATTCAAAACGTCTTTCGATACTCTATATCTCTCTGCTATGAGGATCCTTTCGAATTTGGTTGCTATTAATGAGCTGTAGTGAAACCATCAAATCTTTTTTTGGAATCATTAAATTCATCACATGAAATTTTTGCCTCTCAAAATGGCAGATGAGTGCCATCTTTGAATGAAATTTGAGTAACAAGGCAGGTGATACCTGATGGTTTTATTGAATCTCAGCAAAATTATTAAAATCATCCAGGATAAAGAACAATATTTTTTCAACGGTCTTTCAACAGACGTTCACAAGAATTCTCAAATTACGCCTGAATTCAACTATGCTCAAACTATTGACATGACTGTTCGATCGGATAGTAAGTTTGCCATCTAAAATCTCCTCTGGTCCAGATGGCATACCTCTGTACTTCATTCAGAACTGCATCTTTTCAATTACTAAACCTATTCACGTTATATTCAATATGTCACTGAAATTGGGTATTTTTCCTGATTTCTGGAAACATAGTTTCTTATCACCAATTCTCAAATCTGGTAAAGAAGATATTGTTAAAAATTACAAAGCTATCTGTATATGCAATCTGAAATTCCCAAGATATTGGACCATTTTGTAACTAAAGATGTATCTTGGTTGTGTGAGAACATTATTTATAATCAACAGAATGGCTTCATGCAAGACAGATCAACTAGTACCAACCTAATACTGTATAAGGATTAAATCATCTCAAAATTTGAAAATAAATCTCAGATTGACTCTGTCTACACATACTTCTCGAAGGCTTTCGATAGAGTCAATCATAATATCCTAGCATCTAAGTTAATGTCTCTTGGTTTCAGTGGACCGATGCTTAATTGGTTCAATAGCTTCCTAAATGGAAGAACGCAATGTGTTAAAGTGGCTGGATGTATTTCACAAGTGATAAAGGTATCCTCTGGAGTACTACAAGGGTCACATTCTGGACCAATACTTTTCGACATATTCATCAATGATATATGTCTTTCAATCTGCAATTCTCAATTTCTGTTATTTGCCGATGACCTAAAATTATTCTGTCCTGTGAACTCGCTGATTGATGCAAAACTTTAACAAGAGGATATAAATCATTTAGTAAACTGGTGTCAACTCAATAAGATGGATCTTAATGTGAAAAAGTGTTTTGTCATCTCTTTTTTGCGATAGAAAACATTCATCAACATTCCATTTCAAGTCCTCGGTAACCAACTATCACGTGTCAATGAAATTAAGGATTTGAGGATATACATTGATACCTTTTGATCAACACATTAAGGAAATCACAACCAAAGCATATAAAATGTTGGGTTTTATCTTCAGGATATGCAAAGAGTTCAATTATAATACCTTGAAAATACTGTACATGTTAGATCTATTCTTGAATATGGTTAAATTATATAGTCTCCACACTATGAATGTTATGTTCGACAAAATGAGAGAATTCAAGAAATTTTTTCGATATGTTGCGCGTATAAAATGGGGCTAGCTAGAGAAGAATATGTATATGCGGAACTAGAGCAACTGCTGAAGATACAATCACTTTATTACACAAGATGTGTCACTGACATAGTATTCCTACAGAAAATAATCTCAGGCAACATCAATTGCTCTTAACTACTTCAAACTAGTTCCTGTATGCAATTTGACATTAGATCGTATATTAGTGTCGGGACACTCTTTGACAGGACAGCGAAAAAAAGGCGTAATAGGTTATATCTCAAAAATAATGGTAAAACTAAGGGCAAAACCAAATATTTTTCAAATGGCGAATTCCATCAGTCAAATAATATATCTATACCGTTGATGTGACAACGGTCGAACGATAGTATTGACAGTACAAAGTATATTTCCTTCTGTCAACAGTGGCGTTTCGTGAAAAAGGTGAGAAAAATCTTAATGATCAAAACACGTATGCAGAATATCTGCACAGGGGGATTTTTCAACAAAGCTATTAATACATAAGATTTAAAGAGTTAAAACCAATAATTTTCCACTTTCAAACTAGTAATGATATACCAACGACGATGATCGTATCATTTATTTATTCTACCCCACGGTTTTGGGAAGATATCATGAGGGTGTGGCTGCTCCAAGTGGGACACACTGTAGAAAGTGATATTATGAAACAAAATACAGTGATGAGGGAAAGCATTTCACCAGATGAAAAATTAATAATAACGTTGAGAAAAATATTTTCTCTACGACTATTGTATTCTACGTTCATTACATATTGAATTTTAATTGCAGAATAAAGATGAGTCCAAGACACCGTGGATCCCAACTCATTATTCAACGGCACTCGGCCAATCACAACTTCAGAATTTTCAGAATCCACGGGAACTGAGAGGTTTAACAAACAAATTTCTCAAGAAGGCTTTGCTTGATTAAAATGTCAGATTGACTATTTTCTTAGTTTTAACTTTGATCTGTGTGACAAGTACCCAATATAAACATGAATAGAGCGGATTTATCAATGAAGCTTCTGATGAAATTTATCTTGCAACAAAGGTATTTCAAACAATTTTTACTTGAACGTTCCACACTCTCTCAGTTCTTGGTCAGAGTTTCTCTAGTAGGTTTTTCATTCACAAATTTTCGAGTGCCTGTTATAGCTCATTTGGTAGAAGCGTGTACATGAAGTAAATGTATAACGAAAGTAGTTATATAGGCGTGAGTTCAAATCCCACTCTTGGAAGTTTTTTTAAAAATTATTTTTAATTAAGGCATTTATTCATTCATGAATGAACACCGATTATTCATGTACAATTGTTATTATCAAATGAATCTGAAATCCAAAATGAATGAATGAATGAAGTATTTATTATTTTCATAAATAATATTTGGATTTCATTAAAACTCTGACTATCGTACAGTCGTAGAGAAAGTATAGTCTTCTACTCTCGTATAATAGCTAATATTTTTATCCTTGAGAATAATAGCTATCATTATACGTTCGTTGAAGAATATACTATTACGATTTATTTTTCAAAAATGATGAAGAAACATTTCTTAACTGTAGTAAAATACGAAAAAAAATACAGAAGTATTATTACCTATTTTACATCGATATAGTCATCACCCATTATCGTGAAACTGGTATACAAGATATATAAATTTGGCAATGAGCAAAACCTCTAATAGTAGCAGATGCAGCCCCATCTGTGCTGTTACATACCAATGCACGATGTGACGAGCGTCAACAGGCGATACGAGCGTGATTAGTAGGTGAGTATAGGCGGCGTATGGTCAAAATGAAGTGCCCTGTCGAGTCGCCAGAGATCTCAATATTTTTATTTTTCTCTTGTCCATTACTGCTTTATAATACCTTGGCAACGGTTGGTATTAGCAGAACCATAACGCCCCGCGTTATGGAGAGCTGAATGTTCCTTTCTGAAGTTCAATAAAGTAATTACTCAGAAAAGTTTTATTTGTAACTGTACATAAAAAAAGGACTAATTATTTTCTCTCAAATAGAAATTACAATTTTCAAATGTTCCTGAAAAATTAGTACCAAGTTTGAAGTTCTGTGAGTTGACCGATGATGAACTCCTCAATGTGCATACAGTTTCTTCGGAACGTTAACATTTTCTTTTTCGGAAACGGAATGGGCTATCATTGTAGATATTTTGTCCTTCGAGGAGATACTTTCTTCAATATAGCTCTCTGCTACCGTACTTCTCTTCCATTTTCCATATAATTTTAGTGTTTCAAAGGAAGCACCACCTTGAACAAGATGCGTTGACGACGTTCGGCGTAGACAATGTCCGGTGTAACCTTTCGGGATTTCCAAATTAAGGTATTTCTCTATGATAGAAGGAACACTTCCTATAGTATTTTTACCTACAGGTAACTCAATGCATTTATTATTTCTGTAGGTTAAAAAGAACCTACGTTGTTCACATCCTTTTGGTCGTAATGCAATGTACTTTTTAACTAAGTTCAAGGCTCCTATTTCGCTTTCTTCAACAATAGTGAAACTTTTTGAAGTGCAGGTCTTGGTTTCTGGTACCTTGATCAGTAAAACGGCTCCTCTGTCTTCAATGTGATCAACTGTCATCTTGACCATTTCATATCGTCTTAAGCCTCCAAATACTCCCATTACCAGAACAACTTTATGTAACAGAAAAGTATCATCTGGAGCTTTTCTTATGAAAAGTAATACTTGTCCACCTTCCAACACCTTTGATTTTTAAGGAATGTATACTTCTGATTTAACTTCCAGAAAGGCCATCAGTTGACTGAATGCTGATTATTAATGTTTTCTTCAACAATCAATGTTGATTTCAGCTGTGAGTATTTGGTCCATAGACTATTCGCACTATATTTTTCAGACTGAAAATAAATAAAAAATATTAATATTTTTCATGTTCCTGGAAGTATGCCATTGAAACAATTTCATTTACGGTATTCCCTGTGTATTCATCTTTCCATTTCAAAGAATGGTCATACTCCTTCTCGTATAAGTATTTGTATTTCACAGGCAGTAAATTTCCTAACGCTTTTTCAGCTATGAGCGTCACATTCTGTGGGAACTCCATAATTATTATGAACACAGCCGTTTTCAGTTTCCTCTACTTACAAACTTGTCAATTCTTACAGAAATGCAGCGTCATTTTATTAAATAAACAACTCTTAGCAACCTCTTCAATGTTTCCATGGCAATTGCATAGAAGCTCACTTGTGCTCAGTTGCCGACCAGAACGCAGTAAATACTATGAGAAGAAATTTATGAAGTAAACAACGTCGTTTAAGATAATTTTTTCGTTAAGAATAACATCTTGTATGCACCACGAGCGTTACTAGATCCTAACGCCCATCGGGCAACATTCATCCCTCGGGCCAAAGGCCAAAGGCCAAAAGTGAATGTCGCCCGCAGGGCGTTAGGATCTATATAACGCACTTGGTACATAAATAGCTATTGCGCTTTGTGTGTGCGTTCATGTGCCTGGAATAGGACCACTATGCCGAGTCGATGGCCGAGTGGCAGCCGCTCGACCAATATAAGCCTCATGTGTCTTTGTCCTTAGAAGAAAAAGTCCATGTTTATATACACCTTTTAAGCCTGTCAAGCGTCATTAAAAAGCCGCTTCAATGTCATCTGAAGAAAAACGATGTTTTACCATATTTTCTATAATTGGTATGGTGTGATTGGTGATTACAATAAAAGCAATTTGCATATGAATGAGTCATGTAATCAGGTGACTAAAAACTGTACAAGATATTATTAAATCATGCACTATAAGCCGTTGTTACGGGTTTATTTTGCACTAGAAAACCCTTTCTGTTTTAATACAATAACATCAGAAATTCTCTGTCATTGATATACACTTTCCACTCTGTACGCCACTGCATTCTTCTTTTTCTTCAGATTCCTCAAAATGACAACTTGATCGTTGTCATGTATAGCTTGTTCCGAATGTTAGTACTTACCTTTGCCGTACTAGTTCGAGCGGACATGAACCGGCCTTAAGCTAATGACAGTTATCAGTTGTTCTATCTTGCGGTATGACAGCGTTGTTTTGCAAACATACTTATGGTTAGTCTATTGTTTTGTACTAAGAACACAAAACCGTAACATTCCTACTCTATCTCTATCTTGTGTCATTGAGGTTACCTACTTCACATTCGAATACTTGACTTTTTGTTTGTTTGTTTGTGTTTGGTTCTGAGATTGAGAGGCTGGCGTTTTCGTCTTGGTTCAGTTGGCAACACTGAATCTTAAGGTGTTCTTTTCATAGCTCCTAGTAGCTCGAGTTAGTTCCTGGACTGTTCCCACCGAACACTAACGAACAAGAAAGCGCCTTTTCAGATACTGACAGTTTTGACTTTGACGTCTGAGATATATTTTCCTCTTCCTTATTTGATATTGATATATTGTTTGCGATTTTTGACGCTATATATTTTTTAGAAATCTCCGTTCGCTTTGCGGATTTTTGAGGTTAGAAGTCACTTCATCATTGTGTGAAACCACTGGAACGAGAAACTCGCTATCAGACAGCAACCAGACCATCAAAGCTGTTATCAGAACCCTCCCACTTAATAGAGGTTAGTATTTGCATTTGGGCTCTACTTATGGCCCCCTACAAGTGTAATCAGAAGTCAGACTGGTATTGTTTATTCTAGGGTGTTACCACTCTGCTACTGCTCCTCTGCGACTACCACTTTGCTACTACTTTGCTACTGTTACCTCTTCGCCGCTGGTAGTGCTCCACTACGGTTTATTGCTACTACTCTGCCACCGTTTATTGGAGTTCCACTAATGTGATTGTTCCACTGTTTCGTTGCTACACGATTGTCTTTCCACTGTTCCACTGCTGTGATTGTTCCTGCTCGACTGTGGTTGTCCCGCTGTATATCTGTTGTTCAGCATTCCTTCGCTATTCGTCCCAGCTGTACATGTACTTTGATTGATTGTGTCGTACCCACTGTACACCTGTATACACCAAGGCACTGATGAACTACAACCACAATAATTGGTGAACTGGCATGCTTGAGAATATCTACATAGTACCAGATAAGTTTAGAATAAGACTGCCCCTAAGGCATAGCCCTCACTGGAGGTTTCATATCGATATATTCAAACAATACCATACTCTCAATCACAGCATTCACTTGAATTCATCTTGGTGGTTGATATTTACATTAATTTCATTTTCTTTTGTATGGTGAGCTGAACTGTGCACAAACAGGGTGTGTAACGATCAATATATTTTATTAGTAAGGGACATGACTATTTCTTTTATTCTGGTCCAAGTTATCTAAGCGTAAGGGAAGACAAAACCTCTACATATTTATATATTATTATTATACCACTTACAGGTATCTATTGTTTAATATTTTAGTAATATTAGTGCAGTGGGTTGTCCCATTCCATCAGGGTGGTTTCGGATTTTTCACTAGCGATAAATCCGTGGCGCTCCGGAAAATTAACGCCATATTTCAATCTTATCGAAATCAATTTATATTGTTGAATCCACGCCTACTGAGCTACTGGGTATGTTAGAGGCGTGACACATCATTGCACATTCACTGCTCTCCTTTCCTAAATTTCGCCCCTAACACCGTATAAATCTGAATGAACGCGTAGTGACCCATAAAGCCTTTGAAACTATGCAAAGAGGTGTTGGCGTGTATCAATGGCCTAATGGTGCATAAAAATGTCTGCAGCTACATGAAAGAGACCAACCACCCTAGTGCCGCCGTTGCTGCCACACCGTCGCCTGGAAAATAGAAAAGATTCTCTCGTAGCAGTCCGAGCGGAACTACCAATATAACCATGCAAATATTCACTAAGCCAAATTGTCTTTGAATCTTTTCGCGATTGAATTTAAGTATTCATTACTGGAGTGGATAAATCGTTGAAGAAGTTCACTGAAAAATTACAGTATACCTTTCGTAAGAATTCTTTGTTTGTACAGGGTGTGTCTGAATGAATGAGAAAGTTTTCAGGGGGTGAATCGTTGTCGAAAATCAACGTGGGTCACCGATGTAAAGAAAAGCTTTAACCTGTCATTGCAAAATTATGGGCAGCCAAAAATGAAAAAAAAATCTTTTTTTTTAGATTGGTAAAGAGTTTAAAAATGGCATTTTGTCGGTGTGTTCTGCCAATGGTTGCAAGTGGCTCAGCGTTTCGATGCATGGAATTATGTTCGATGCCGTTGAGTATGAGAAAATGTTTCTCAAGTGCATCGGTATCTATAGGCGACCTCATTCCTTGTTGTGAAGCAGGTGCGATGTGAGTTGCCTGGATGCCAATCCAGACGTTTGGTGTTTGTTTGAAATATCCACCGACCACTCGGGGTGGTGCTGTAGGTTATCCAGGTTGAATCCGCCACCAAAAATCAGTAAGTCTCCCCGGAGTGCTACGGCAAATAATAATAATAATAATAGCACAGGATATGCCTTTGGGTACACTCTTCGAGTCCCACACTTCAGATTAAAATTCATATTGGTACCGACCTTGAATTGCATGTGGTTCATCTTTGGTCCATAGATGATTCTCGTGAAAACTAGTTTTCCACTGCCTTGAATACTTATCAGTGAAATAACACGTTTTCTGAAAATTAAAAATTTGGGTGAGAAAATATTGTTGATACTAGGGGGAAGACTATCAATCTGATAATGAAAAATGGATCAAATAATAATCCAGTCTGCCGCTTTGACCTATACACCTATACAATGGGTATATCCGTCGGCAAGTCTCCAACAGAAATCAACTACTGCCCCCTATGACCTAGCTCCTCAAACGTACCACGAGATTAGAAGCAATTCTGAATTTTATGGTATAATTTGAAACACAGGAATTAGTTGCATATGAAAATGTTAGTAATAAATTAAACGTAAATGTGTCTAAAAATGAATGAAATAACGGATCCTTGCAACTATTTGTGATTCATTTGCGGAATCTCAAAACTTGAAATAACACAAAATCGAAAAGAAAAAACTATGTAAGTGTACTGACTTTGATATCAAATATATTTGTATGATATACCTATATAGAGAATACCAAAAGAGAAGACTGCTCGAACGTAGAGTGCCGAGTACGAGTAACTGATATCTGAAGCCAAGCAACGCTAGGCGAGGTCGGGCTTTGGATGGGTGACCAACGGACCACCTTTCGAGATTCTCCTCGGATCGTGCTAGGAAACGCACATAAAAAGGCAAGACCTCGTTAATCCCTGGCTGGCACAAGTTTCAACTTTTGAGGGCTGCCGTTGGTAAGGGGACGACAGCTGGTTTGAGGAAAAAACAATTTAAAAAAATTTTAAACAACAACAATTTCAATTGATCAAGTAGGCATAATTCCATATTATGTTTGTGTTGTGTATCTCTTGTGTCAAAAGTGTGTACAACTTATCTGTACCAACTTGTTGTACTAAAATTTGAAGTAAAATCAGATGATTATTAAATTTTCATCTGAAGAAATCGCCAAAGGAGTTAAAATGTGACATGTGAAGTCCGTATTAACTATGTCGAGTCTCACTTCGATATCTTGAATAATAAAGGGCAAAATAGGGGTGCTAGTGATATCATTGTCACCGGGTATACAGTATGTGTCTCATGTTTCATGGAAGCACCCCCGTAACTTCCGTAATTATCACGACAGAATAATGAAACTTTCAGGGCTGGAGGAAATCATGGAAATGCACCTACCGATGCAATGGTGAAGACCTGGTGATATACACTGCCGCCAGTCGCTATGGAACAACCCATTTTTACGATTAATCATATTAGGGAGCAAAATAGAATCAAAATTCCATCAGATTCGTGATCAGGACCCCAATTTATTACAGATACTCCTTTTTCCTGAAAAAAATCAGTACTGAAAAATCCGAATTTGTCTCACATTCCATGGAAGCACCCTAGTTACTTCCGTAATTATCAAGGTAGTATGATGAAACTCTCAAGAACGAAGGAACTTATGAAAATGCACTACCGTTTCATTGGTGATGTTATAAGTGATATACACTGCCCGCCAGTCGCCCGTAGAGATGGGTTGTTCAATCGCGACTGGCGGGCAGTGTATATCACTTAGGCCATCACCATTGAACCGGTAGATGCATTTCCATAATTTCCTTCAGTCCTGCGGTGTGATGTGATGTCTGTGATTAATGTTCTTTGCTTGTTAGTTCCTACTTTTTACAATTTTTTTCATATTTTTAAATTTTTATATGTGTTTTCTAGACTTAAAATATACATGACGCTACAAAAATTTCATATTATGTAATGTATTCAAATGAAATATTCTATTCTATTCTGACGACAGTCGTTGCCAACCGATGTTTCAGCACTTTTTACCTTCAGTGTGGGCTATTCACAAATACCTGTCAGAAAACCACTAACCTATGAATTATGAATTAAATCAAATAGATTCTAGTAAAATGTTTCTCATATTTGATTCGGTCAGTGCAAGCAGTTTTTGTGGGATTAAGTAACGATAGTCGTTGCTGACCGATGTTTCACCACTTTTGCTTCAATCCGAATACAGTGTAGTAGTCTAAGAGCTGGCAGGAACTTGACTATTGTGTGAGTTACAAAGCTGAAACTTTGTGTGTACGGTATATATGAAAATAATAGTATGGCTGGATTTGCGTGGATGCAACATTACCTACCTACACACTTGAACCATATATTATTATCTATCAGCTACCGCAATGTTGTTTGTCCAGCATCAGATTTGTAAAAATTATAAATTTTTGAAAAATGGTCTCTTTTTCGAAGTTTTCCCGGATATTCTCAGTGGAAATCCCGAATGGAAAATGCACTGAACCGGTCGTATGAAAATCCGTTTTGTAGGTTTTTATAAATCTCTACAAAAGTTCCATTGACGATTGCTTCAACCAAAAGAGTTGTTATTTTTTTCACTATTGCTTGTTTGAAAAATTCCACAAAGCGAATTTGCTAGGGCGAAAACTGGGGTTTTCATTAACGAACTATTATACAGTGCGGCTTTTTTAGCCCCCTCCCCCTCCTGTTAACTATTGAACGGTTCGACGTAGAAACATGAATAAAAAACCGTTTGGAGGGTTTCACCAATACTACTTTTTGAAACAAAAAATATGGTGATTGCTCGAAAGGGGGCGCGGGGGGGCACATCAACTCAAAAATTTTAAATGGCATGGGGGGTCAAGTGTCACATCGTTGAAAATATAATTCAGATCCGCATTTATTTTTGATATTTCGAATTTGGATTGTGAAAAATATTTCAACTGAATTAAAAAAAAATAGATGGTTGTAAAGAGAATTGAATTCTCTTTTCAACGATGTGACACTTGACCCCCCATGCCATTTAAAATTTTTGAGTTGATGTGCCCCCCGCGCCCCCTCTCGAGCAATCACTATGTTTTTCATTTCAAAAAGTAGTATCGGTGAAACCCTCCAAACAGTTTTTTATTCATGTTTCTACGTCGAACCGTCGAAGCCGCACTTTATAAAAATTAGCTAGGCCATTTGCGTCTTTTATTTTAGGAGGGAAAACATGTCTATAGCTTAATCTATGATGCCTAGGTAATTTCTGAAGATCATGATAAAAATAATTATGATTGAATCTACAGTAGTCACGGAAAGTAAGAAATTTATGGGTGGAACTTGGGTACATTCCTATGAACTACGAACAAAGCAGCAATCGATGGACTGGAGACACTCTGGTTCTACGAGTTCTAAGAAGTTTCGTGTTCAAAAATCTGCTGGAAAAATTCTTTTTTCAGTTTAGCACACGGAAAAAAATGGTCCGAGTAAAACGTTTTCCTGACTTTTTTTTCGATTGTGGTAAGAAAATTAATACCTATATTGAAAAAAATAACGTTTTGTCTCTAAAAAAATAAGTGTTCTGAACGCATGAACTTGTAGCTATAATATTGTTTACATACAGCAAGTGCTTCGAACGTTAAATAATTCACTTTGTATAATGTTAGGTCAACATTTTACTAGCGCTGGAAAAGTGTATATTCATATTTATTTACTTTGTGTTTCTGAAAAGTATATCATAAAAACAGAGACTCGTGTTACAGGCATAATACAACAGTTTATTTGCAGTAGAGATAGGTGTTCCTACGATAATGAAACTGTTCACCTACTTGTTGATATGCGACCAGTTCGGAATCAATCGGTAGTAACCGTTACGCTGATCATCAACGTTTTCGCAAAACTGGCCTCATTCTAATTCCAGCATTTGAGTTAGTATGTGGAAGTATTACATCGTGTGCCGGAATTATACTATTATTACTGTTGTGATTTGTGTGAATAGTGTTAGTTTGATTTATGTATTTTACTTGTTGGTATGTAGAATGTGGATTTTGACCTAACATTTCTAGAGTATTGACATTTTATGTATAATAGAATCAGGATAATTTTCCGAAAGACTGAAAAACAGTTTTGTTTCAATAAAAATATTAAAAATGTACATATTTTTATTTCATTTCTTCATTATCTTTTATTTTAAATTTTCAGAACGTTCTAATTCTACATTATGTTATGCATAACTTGGATTTGTTATGATCATAATGAGGAAAGACATTAGCTTGCCTGCTTGTTCATTCATTCATATTGATGAGTACAAACAGATTCAACAAAGTTCCGAAATTTTTAAGTATGAAACAGATTGTACTGGGTGATCCAGTAAGGGTATGGCCAGAGGCGATGAATTGTTTAAAAGAACCGTCAAAATGTTTTGTACTCCTTTCCACATCAATTTATAGTGCACGTAAAAATATTGTCATAAAGCCAGTTTTTCTTGAGTGGTGTATTAATTTTGCTAGCCTGTATATGCCATGGAAGTACGTTTTCTTATAGTATAAACTGAATCATTGCTACCTTGGTACCTTGGTACAACCGAACCTTTCATATCATTTTAAATTCAAGAATGAAATGAATGTATTGAAAATAAGGCTTTATAAAAAATAAATGATCCTTCCTTGAAGGACTAATAACAACTCTAAACTGAGGGCAAGTGGATATTTCAATTGAGTTGTATCCTGATACCAAAGGTGGAATGAAAGCTAATAAAGGTAAGACAATAAACTACCCAAAAGTGAGTCATTTGATAAGGCCAATTAAACTGAAATTACTATAATAATCTAAAAATGTTGCTGGAGTAGAATACTGTATAGTAGCAACCAATTTACTTTTTAGTACATTCAAGTATATGAGTTATTTGAGAGTAAATCATTCTTCATCAATGGTAAATTTACTTGTCACTAGTAGTTATCAAACTGAGCACCTACTGCAAATAAAACGTAGATTGAGGCTTATGAAATTAAAAGTTTGCTTCTAGTAAAGAGTTAAATATCGTTAGGTTACATTGCGTTCCTGAAATTACATCAATAACAGCCAGTGATCAAATTCAGGAATCTAATTTTTCTTGTGGCTAATAAAGCCTGTACTTGTCCCATATAGTATGCAAATTTTCACTTGGTGGTATGCAAATTTTACTTGCTACTATTAATTTTTTTCCGTGCAGAGATTACCATGGAATAATGATGAGTGATTATCTGGATAAAGATAAAACAATAACTGGGAATTACTATTCGACGTGACTGTGAAAAAATTAAGAAGAAATGACTTGGAAAGTTGTCCGAAGTTGTTTTGTTTTCGCAGGATAATGCATCTGCAGTTGAATGCAGGCAATTCTGAATTTGGGGTTCGAATTACTCGTACACCCCCCTTTTTCACCAGATCTGGCACCGTCCGACTATTATCTCTTTCCCCAACTGTAACCATGTCTGAAAAGTCATAAATTTTCTTCCAAGGAAGAGGTTATAAAAGCTATAGAGTCCTGGTTTGCAGAGCAAGATAAACTTTTCTTATAGGTCTAGAGTTCGTTGAAATAAATGTATTAAATTAAGAGGAGAGAATATTGCATCATCGAATATTTTTACTCTCAAATTTGTTTTGCTTCTGTAGTGGGCTAACAATTCTTCAATTCATCCTCGTATAGAAATCTGAATCACTCCAATCACTGTTTACATATTGCTCATATGAATTTTTGTAGTTGTGAGGGGCTTTTGTCATAAGGATATATTTATAGGTGTAATAAATATAATTATAATACGCGCTTTTTGACACTTCCTGGTGATAAAACTCGATTTGAACGCATTAAGAACGACGTGGAACCGATTAACATCATGAAATATATGATAAACAGACTATTAGAGTTTTAATAATAGCCGTAATTAATGCTGCTATTGTCAGGTTTAATAATCATTGAAATAAGATATACAGCTTTTCGAGGATATAAAATGAACAATGACTTGGGTCAGTTCAGATTCAACAGAGTTCAAAAACGACAGCGTTCGCGATGGTCAGTTCGTGGGTCAGTTCCAACAGTTCCCGAGTTTCAATTCTTAGTTGCAGAAAAGAATCAACCGTTCATATAGTTTGTGGCCCTTATCCATAGTTCGTGAGTTTCAGCGAATCCTCGATTGTGTGATCAGTACTTGAGAGACCTGACAGTAGAATCATATCAAATACATATTTCTTCTTCGTATATTCAAGACAAACTAGTAAGAGATAACAAAGAACAACTCCAACTTGAAAATCATATAAATGAGCCGGAATTCTTGAGAGTACGTGTATTCAAGAATTGGCAATGCCACTAAGCATCAACTTTTTGTAGCTCACAGAGTCGATGATGAAAATATCCAGAATCATGGCGATAATGACGACGACGTAATTCTGGGCTACTATGGTACCTGCCAAAGTGGAGCTCGCACACTAGGGTCGTGTGCGCATGTTATCTTATGGTTTCTAGGATATGCACGACATCAACAAAATTTTTGATACCCTGATAATTCTCCACTTGATACAACACTAGGTGAGGGAGGAATGTACTGTGATTTGAGCTTCAATAGATTGAAATAAAACAATTGAAGAAAAGTGAGTAATGGGTCGTTAATGAAGGGTTGGGTAGGGGAGCAGGGGTGGGGGCGAGGTGTGGTGAGGGTAGAATGTAGGATTCGGTTGGAGAAATGGGTGGGCAGTGAAAAGAAACGATTTGAAGATGATTTGAAATTTATGCATTAACACACCGGAAAGTGTACATTGAGAGCTTTGGGGGGCTATACGGGGTCTGGGGTTAAAAATGGAGGGTTGCGCCCATTGAGACTTTTGATCAGCATACCGAATACTATCTTTTTGCGAAGTTCCAGTGAATTTAGCCGAGAGCCATTTTCTATAAGGATTTTGCGGGGTCCTTTCGCCCCTAACAATATTAGAGAGCCGCGGGTCTAAAACCGCGATGAGAAGATATACAGAGTGGCCACTTTTTCAATGGGATTGTATTGGTAACTTTCAAACCATAAGAGTTAGAAGGTCGGTCAAATGGAGAAAAAGTTGCATTCATAAAAGCATTGTCAAGTATATCAAACAAATCGAGATTATCCGGGCCGGTTATTGAGATATCATAAGAAAAGTAAATGCTGTCATTTTCAATTTTCTTTTTTTCCCACTTTATTTCAAATATTATCAAAAAATGTTTCAGCAATTAGTGAATTATCTTCAATTTGACGTAATCAGATTTCGTATCTAACGTTTCCTACTCTCTGGGCCACACTCAACCTTAATTTCTTCAATACGGTCCTGCATATTTTATGACACTTTTCGAAAAAACTTTTAACGCTGAATTATTTGTAAAATTTGTTTTTACGAAACTCCCAGGTTTTCGGAGAAAACCCCTCAAAAGCAGAGCTTGTGCGAGCAAGGGAGATCCGGGACCTACAGTTTAAATAAAAGCGGAATCCGAACCACTTCAGCTCAGTGACACACGACCGGGGATCGAACCCGGACCGTCTGGGTGGAAGCCAAACGCTCTATCACCTCGACCACTTCGCTGTTAACGATATTTAATTTTAATTTAACGATATATCATACAATGTCATTCAAAGTTGATTTTCAGGTGATTTTGACCCTTATCCTAATTTATTCGGATCGGATCTGTATCAAATTGAAATGAGCGATTTTCTGTGAGTGAAACTCCTGAATAACATTCTCCCTTATCTCATTTATAGATAAGAATCTCCAATGGAAACTGGACATTCAATAAATAATCAACTATCTGAATGAAAATGCAAATTTTCACTTCCAGATTTTTTCTCTCAAGTTATATAGGGTCTTTCTCAATATCTATCAGATGTAGTTCAATGTCCAGTGTGGCTTTAGCCGAGGAAGTAGTTGTTTTCTGTTAGATATTACAAAAAAGATAACTTTTTCCATTTCCAGAGGAGTCACGTATTGGTTCAATCTTCAATTGAGAATGTTACAACATGACATTTCTTGTTATATTCTCTTTTATCCACGGCCTACTACTAGTAAATAATACATTCAAAAAACCTAGAGTTGTGTGTATGTAAGCAAAAGCAAGTCTATAGTCAAAATCGGTCTTAACGTGCGGGTGTGAGAATTAATCACCGACTAACTTTCTAGTTTTATCTTTTTCCATTGTGTTAAATCATACACTTTCAAATAAAATCCCAATGATGAATGAGACAGACATATACGATTTTCACATGCGAAAAGAAGATGTGTCGATATTATTCAGCGGCTCTGAACTTTTAGACTCACCGGCTTTGTTTTGATCAATGGATGTTATTTCCATATATTTTACAGTTTGTGAAATGGAGAATAAAAATCAATTCTCCGGTTTCTTACATCCGCAAGCAAAAAATGGTACTGAATCTTTTGAGTTATTTCGAAACTGAAAAACGAAATGAAGGTTCGTCTAATAATAATATACAGGAAACAGTAGCAAGAGCACTGGGAGTAAGTTTGAGATCTGTGCAGAAAATTGTGTACGAGAAAAAGAATAATATAATCCCCAAAATTTCTAAAAAATGTAAAAGAAAAAACCAAAGACTGAAGATTTGAGAGATGGTAACACAATGGAAGTACGCAATGTAATTTATGATTTGTATAAATTGAAAACAAACGTGACGCTTCCAGTTTTGAAGGATGCTCTGAAAAAGCGAGGTGTTTTAGAAATTGGACTTACTGCGTTGTCAACATTGATTAAAAAAGATTGTAACCGAAGATATTTATGTGAAATGCCTCAAATTGTAAGTCAACGTATTCAGTTTTTGAAAAAATATACAGAAAATTAAAATTCAAAATTAAGACAAATTGTGTTTTCAGAAGAAACGTGGATATTTTCGAATAGGAGTGGGTCAAAATCGTGGCAGGATGAGTCCGTAAAGAGCGTTAAAAGAAAAAGAGGATGCGGTCCGGGAAAAAGGCTTCGTTCCAGAAGCAAGTTTGATTTCTTCTTCAAAGTCAAAAAGTTTGGATCATCATGATAACATGAATTGTGCCATGTTCGAACAGTGGCTTAGAGAATGGTTGACAACAAAGTAGAAAAACTGTCATAGTTTTCTAGAAAGATGCTATGGCACGCTGACCTTTGAACCTGTACGATAAGACCGATTTTGACTATATCAACGATATCAATATTCTGCCCCAAATTCAATTGAATCAAAAAAAAAAAAATCGAGAGCTGTGTATGTGATTCAGATATCTGAAGATATGAACACGAAATGGACACAACTATTAGAAGAACTGAAGAAAATTGACAAAATACACATACTCAGATGTTATGGTTCACAACTTTATAAGAGCAGAATAGTTGAACTTCATGGTTTCTGCGACAGTAGCGAAAGAGCATTTTCAGCAGTTGTCTACCTTAAATTCGCTTCTCAAGATATATTTCAAATATCCTTTGTTAATGCAAAAACACGTGTGGCACCTATGAAACCAATCACTATTCCCAGATTAGAACTGCAGGCCGCAGTTATGTTGAGCAGACTTGTGAATACGATAAAAGAAAACCTTGAAATCGAGATCAGCAAAATTTATCTTTGGACAGACTCAAAAATTGTTTTACATTGGATTCGATCTGATTCAAAAAGGTTCAAAACCTTTGTTTCTGTGAGAGTTGGGGAAATTACAGAAATCACAGACGTTTATGATTGGCATTGGGTTCCTGGAGAACAGAACGTTGCAGACGAAAGCACAAGAGAAGTGAATACATCAGGTAGAAATGAATGGCTGACAGGACCGAACTTCCTGAAATTCCCTGAAGACGACTGGCCAAAGGAAATGGAAGAAAAAGTTGAAGAATTCGAATTGGAAACGAAAAGACAAAACATTTTGATAATTTCAATTGAAAAAAATTATTTGCCCAATACTGAGAGGTTTTCGAAATACATAAAATTGGTGAGAGCCACTGCCTGGATGTTACGATTCATTGCCAATTGCAGAAAGGGAGGAAGAACCACAAGAAATTTAGAGGTGTCTGAGTTAGATGAAGCAGAAGAAATGTTGATCAAATATCATCAGAGCATCAGCTTTCCTCAAGAAATTTCAGATTTGATGAACAAGAAATCTTTACAAAAATCAAATAGACTTCATACATTAATACCGTTTCTTGACAAACGCGGTATTCTCAGAATCAAAGGAAGACTTGAACAATGTATAGACCTGAATTTTTATCAAAAACATCCTGCAATTCTAGATCCAAAACAACGCTTCACGAAACTGTTGATTGAAAATTATCATGCTAGATTTGGACATCAGGGTCAAGAACTCATCATGAACGAGATTCGCCAACAATTTTGGATTATGAAATTGAGAAACGCCGTTCGAAAATGTAGAAATGAATGCTTCTTCTGTAAAAAAAGGAATTCCCAACCACTTGTTCCGGAAATGGGACAGCTTCCAGAGAGTCGACTCCAGAGCTTTCTGAGACCATTTACTGTGACCGGAATGGATTATTTTGGACCTGTATCAGTAACAATTGGCAGACGTCATGAAAAACGCTATATCGTTTTGTTTACTTGTATGAGTGTGAGAGCCATCCATTTAGAAATAACAAATTCACTCAATACCGACTCTGCTATCATGGCGATAAGAAGATTTGTGAGTCGTCGAGGATGTCCCAGGGAGATACATTCCGATAACGGAACAAATTTGCACTCTGCTGATCGTGAATTGAGGAAAGCCGCCCAGGACCTAGATTCAGAGAAAATTTTTTGAATTTCTGTCCCTCAAAGGCATAAAGTGGAGATTCATTCCACCAGCCTCCCCGCATATGGAAGGGAGTTGGGAGAGGTTGGTAAAATCGGTAAAAAATGATTTGAAAGTGACTTTGAGAGAAAGACATTCAAGAGAAGAAGTATTGAAAACACTAATAGCTGAAGCAGAAAATATAGTAAATCGTAGACCACTTTCGTATGTATCCAGCGATTCTACAAATCCTGAAAGTCTCACACCCAATCATTTCTTACTGAACTGTTCCAATGGAGCTGAACCACCTACAGGAAAGTTCGAAGAATCTGAATTGAACTTGAGGAATCAATGGAGGGCGTCACAGGCTTTAGCAGACATTTTTTGGAGACGATGGAAAAAAGAATATTTACTCAATCTGAACAGACAAACGAAATGGTATGCTGATAGAGACTGTATCTCTGTGAATGACATTGTACTTGTTATGGATGACACACTTCAAAGCAACATGTGGCCTCTTGGGAAGATACAAAAGGTATACATGGGGAAAGATAAAAAATGTCGAGTTGTTGAGGTGAAGACAAAATCAGGAGTATATAAACGTCCAGTCGCCAAAATTTGTAAGTTACTCAGCAGCAACGGAACCTGAAGAAAAAGAAGAAGAAGAGTCTTGTTGTGATGTCACCACGAGGGGGAGAATGTTCTTGTTATTTTTATTATACTCACCGTTGTTATTTTTATTGATTAAAAAATTGAATTTCGACAAAACTTTGTATTTTGAAGTTGAATTGAAAAAGTCTTTAAAAAGGTAAATTTTCTCAGTTTATTCGACTTTAAACTAGAGAAAACAATCCCATTAGGACTGACTAGTCCGTACACTATGGATTAGGTTTTTCTCCTATTGGAACATGTAAATAATTATTACTTATTTCTTGCTTTGATTCTGATACGTTCCATTCAGTTTAAGATGAGTAAGTTGATTTTCTTATCGAAATGTATTGCATGTTGTTAATTAAACTAAACTAGATGTATTACAAATCGGACCCAAAGAAATTTGGATAAGGGTAAAAATCACCTGAAAATCAACTTTGAAGGACATTTTTCACAGTTGTCAGAGTTAAAAGTTATATCGAAAAGTGTCATAAAATATGCAGGTCCATATTGGAAAAAATGAGGTTGAGGGTGGCCCAGAGAGTACGAAACGTTGAATACGAAATCTGATTATGTCAAATTGAGGATAATTTACTGTCTATTGAATTAATTCTTTTGACATTTTTTGATAATATGTGAAATGAAGTGGGAAAAAAAGAAAAAGAAAAATGACAGAATTTACTTTTCTTATGATATCTCAATAACTGGCCCTGATAATCACGATTCGTTTGAACTATTTGACAATGCTTCCATGAATGCAACTTTTTCTCCATTTTACCGACCTTCTAACTCTTATGATTTAAAAGTTACCATTACAATCCCATTAAAGAAGTGGCCACTCTGTATGTCTTCCGTGTGGTGAGATGGAAGTACATCCCTCGAAAACCCCAAAATATTTTTGAAATCGGGCAGGGCCGACTCCAGTACGAAGGAAAAACGTCTTATCGACGATTCATCTTATGTCTTCCGTTATGATGATTTGGTTTGGAAAGTGACTAGTAATCATCTGACAAAGCGAAATACGATTTCGTTGAAGCGCACAATTTTTGGTACCCAAAATCTATCATCGCAAAAATTCGACGTCTCATATTTGCTTAATTTTATGTTCCTTCATTTTGTTATGGTCTTTACTTCGGCCAAATCCGAGTGGAAGACTTTTTAGTATGGCCCGGCATCAGGGTTGACTAAATAAAAAAATTGAAGAACTCGCGGGAGCGGCTCAGATGAAAAATCTAGAACTGCACTTGGCTTCAATCTCAAGCTTACAAATTCAGCATGGAGCATCTTCAGAGGCTCAGAAACATTATTTCTAAAAGGAAGACTTTTTGGCCAAGTTTTCACCCCTTCCCACACATTTGAATTTCCTCTATTTTCTCTGTTTCTATCTGGTAATCTTTTTCATGGGTGGGAAGGGGTGAAATTTTGGCCAAAAAGTCTTCCCTTTGGAAAACAGATTTTCTGGCCCCTGAAGAAGCTCCATGCAAAATTTGGAAGCATAAGATTGAACCATAGAAATATATATTATGTAGGTACTTACTCTAGAATGTAGTTTGGGTAGATCGTTGCCAAGTTTGAAAATAATTCAGAGTTTTTTGTTATGAGGCAATAAAACACATGTCATTTGGAAGAGAGAAATTTGACAGCGCATTTAGGACTTTTCAAAACCGAAAAGAACCTTTAAGAAATAGATTACTCCGAATTTTAGGCGCGAAAGAAACTTATTCAAAACAATAATTTACCCTATGCTACTGTAATTGTAATGACCGTGCAACAGTGCTTTTTCATCAACAGGAAGACTTGTCACTAAGATCTGTCACTCTTGTCAGAGATCAGAGACGGTTTTTAGAATTTCAGATTGTCTCTTGCCATTTTGTGTGGTGTTTGTTGTAGTTGGTTATTCTTTCATCATTCGTGAATTTGCATTAATCTTGTTCCTTTAATAGTATATTCTGTAACAAGGTTAGAATGAAAATTCGATGCGAGTGGAAAGTTCCGAGCGCGAGCCGAAAGCGAGCGTGAGGAACCACGAGCATCACGAATTTTCATTCTAACCGAGTAGCAGACTATACTTTCTCCACGATCAAAGATATTAAATATATATTTTTGAATGGAAACGAACAAAAGATAATTTATATTACAGAACTCAATCACAATACATTATATTAGGTAAACACTCAATAATTCAAGAAACATTGTACTTTGTATTGATTTTGAAGATTTTCATTTTTCCGATAATTCACCATAAAACGCAATCAAAATATTTTCTGACAAGGAATCCGTTTGCTTTGTTTGTTTCCAATCCATGAACAGTTTGTAATATTTTTCATATTAATTCTTTGATTTTTTTGGTAGTAAACTTTCCAGTATATTATTTGCACTCTTTGTAATTTCAGGTGGTGTATTTTCACACTCTGATTCTGAATCACTGGATACATTCATGATACTTCTTATATTTTCGACTGGAAACGTGACAGCAATAATTCTGACACTTATTCAAATTTTGCCACTACGATGACAATCAACTGCGTCAAGGCAAATGTTATTATTGCCAACCAGTGTGAGAATATTATTCTATCACAAGAGAGGGAATGTAAATACATTTTTCTACGACCGTGCGTTTTTACCCACTTTCCCGCACTCATTTTAGTTTAGAAATTATCACTTTCCCGCACTAGTGCGGGAAAACTCGCTTTCCCGCACTAGTGCGGTAAAGTAAAATATATAAATTTGTCGTTATTAAATGTACATTTCATTGATTTTACCTGTATATTACTATTCAAACTAATATAGGTTTTAATATTCAAAGTCGAAGCGTTGTCGAAGTGTCCGATTCTGGCATTTTTCAAATTATTTTCAATGAAAGCAATATTTTAATGGATTCGTCAGACGAAGAGCTCCCAGAAGCAATATTAAAGGCCGCAGATGAGGTAAATTCAGACCTGTTACCAAGTAAATCACGAGAAAGATACGAACAGCAATACAACCAATTTTTAAACTGGTGTAAGGAAAAAGGAGTGAATAGCTTCAGAGAAGAGGTTTTTTTGGTGTTACCACCCACTAACTACTCTGGACCGGCTATTCTGACGCATTTGCAGAATGCAACAAATTGTGTTTTCAACATTAATATCAATAATAATTAGTGGATTTTCATGGAATGTTTTGTATGTTGAAATAAAATATATATTTTCAATGTGCTTTTTGAATCTTTATGTGGTCGTAGAAAAAATAATGTTCCTAATTCATGCGTAAAGTGTCTTTCCCGCCCTTGACTGCTTGCCCGAACTTCGCTCCGCGTCGTTCGGGTCAACGGCAGTCGCGTGCGGGAAAGTATCACTTTCCGCACTTGTTAGGAAAATTACTATTAAATTGCATGGGGGCAGAGGTGTTGCAGAATATTTCTTCAATCTCAAGAGAGAGAATTCCAGCATTCTGTAATCAAATTTGATTTCAGAATTGGCAAATCCTGTGATGATCGTGGAGAAAGACAATTATTTCTAATTAAGCCGTTTCTTCCTACAAATGAACAATGAACTGTTTAGTGGTGTGTAAAGGAAAAATTCCTAAGATAAATAATTTTTGGTTGATAATGAAATTTTTATGTATACCTTTATGCTTTGCTCAAAATAGCTTAAATATTATTTTAGCTTGACAAAAAAGGCATGATTTTTTGGTTATTGTTTTTAAGAAGAGACCCCAACAGAACACTTGAGTGAGAAAATTGAAATTTGTGGCAGATATTTTCCACGTGGCATGGCATGGCGACTGATACAACTTTCTGCCACACCGCTTATATTATGAGTTCTAGATTGCTACAAACAGTACTAAAGATACACAGATTCGCCTTAGAAAAACAAGTCAATATGGAAGTGCTTTTCTTTGATGGTTAGGAAAATGCTTCTGGCATTTCTTTTTCATGTACCTACCCCCATTGTGGAAATTGCACTAAGGTAATACAACCAGAAATACTCATGTTAATCTCTTCGAATGATTTAAATTAAATGCAGTTGCATATTTTGACATGAATCGTTCTAGAAAAAAAAACCTCGAGCTTCTAAGCATCCAATTTTATAAATCCAATTTGAGTTGAAATTATTCATGATATTAGCTTGAATAAATTTTCATAGTTTTTTTGTCCTTTCAATTTATTTTTCAATCCAGTGCTTCCTTGAAATTTGCAACGACGATTTGGGGTGGTTGCGTAGGTTTTTGTTGGTTGACTACAGCTGAAAAGTGAATGTGATACCAAAAATCAGTCGCTTCAAAGCGATAAATAATAATAATAAACGTACTCTATTTTCTGATGGCCTTTGCTGAATATATGGGATAATAAGTATGTGAAAATATGTATTCAAATCGGCTAAATACAAATAACAGGTAGAAGTACAATGAGGATTCCAACCTTATTCTCCGAGATTCATAATTAACGATTGTTAATATTCACAAGTGCCATAATATTTTACTAAGACCGGGCCTGTTACAAAAATCACTAATGTCGCGCATGCGTATTGCGGACTAGCCTGAACTTTTTACAAATTCAAATTTTTGCGATGATCGATTTTGGCTCCCAAAATTGTGCGCCTCAACCAAATCGTCTTCCGCTTCAAAATAAATAATCACTTTCTAAACAAAACCACCATAACGGAAGACATACACAGGGTGTTCCAAACTCGATGGTCTATTGGACGTTTCTGGACAACAAGAAGTAGGATTATTTTGAAAATTTGGTTTCTTTGATTATCAGTTCTGTTCTATCGATCTAAAATATTTTCAGAGCTGCGGGGTTGCCCCTTCTATCGAAAAGTAGCAACAACTTTGATATTTTGAATGGAATACCCTGTATATTATTGCATTTTTCTCTTTGCAATTGCTCTTCGATTGTTTTCATATGATACTTCCCTATACCTATCTCCAGTGGTTTTTGATAAAATAAATAATTTCCTTATTTTTTCTGCGAATCATAGCTTCAATTAAACGTTTACTACTGTAGTATTTGAATACGTAGTAAGCTGAAATTTTGGATGTAGTTTGACAATGTCCTGTGTATCAGTTAGGACTAGGGGAATTCGTTCTTCATTATAGAGGGTCATTGAAAATTTGTGATTTTACCGGTAGAGACAAAAGTGGTGAAAAGTGCATTTTTTTCAAATGAAGCACCCTGGTATATTATCAAATATCCTGAAAGAGAATTGAATTTTCTTTCGAATGATGTATCATGTTCCTTCATCTGAGGAGTCCGGTTTCTGAAATGAAAGCAATTTTTCTATAAAAATTGGATTAATAATAATAACAATTTATTCACTTTCAACATCAACATAAAATGAAAACAATTAATGGTGAATAAATTGTACAAATACTTACGAAGCAGATATCTGCTTGTGTGTAAGAAAAACAGTAAATCAATAGTGACGTAGTAATATTAATACATAAATAATTCTAAGAATAATTAAAGATAGTTTGTACATGGATCAATTAAACTTAATTAAAACACATTTAGTGCGGTACCTATACAATAATGTTGGTAAAATAACACGATAAAAAAATTTATAAGACTTATGAGCACACTTATGAATAACATTATAAATAAAAATTGTTTGTATAGGAAACGATAAGGTTATTAAAACATTTGGATAGAGTTATAGAATATAGTAGAGTGTTTAAAAATAACTCTACATGATGAATTCGTATGGAATGGACATATACAAGGTATAAAACATATCAAGGACATAAAGGTAGATCATATTGACAATTCAGGTAATTTGAAAGGTAAATATTGTAAAAATTGGAAGTTATTTCTCATTTTTTTCATTTATTTCTGTACGGGGTATGAGTTTGATATATAGTATTAGTTTTTTTTAAAAACAATTTTGGATTTGTCTCGCACCTCAGGTCTATAGGTAGTGAGCTGGGCCTAGGTATTGATAATTTCTTTGACCTACTGTCTTCTGAATGGTTGTGGTATAACTATATTTTTTTTTATGACGGGTGCTGTATTGATGGTCTGAAATGATCAGTTCGTGCCTGTGCTTATATTGTTCTGTAGTTATACTGGCGTAGAACAGCTGCCTTGGGTCTAAAATCTCGGATTCTGCGTGAAGGAGTTCACTAGGGTAGGTAAAATCTCTCTGCAGTATACATCTGAGAAAACGTTTTTGCATAACCTCTAGAGAGCGCAGATGAGTTTTTGATACACTCCACCCCAGCCAATTATGCCATAATTTAGATGTGATTCAATTAAGCTTTTGTATATGGTTATGTTTTGTTCGAGGTTGAGAATGCTGGTTATACTTTTGAATTTATACAGAATAAACTTTAGTTTTTTCACCAAGTGATGGATATGTTGGTCCCATCGAAAGTGTCTGTCTAGGATTATACCTAGTGTGAGGAGCATTGCCATTGTTAACATTATTATTATATAACCCGTAGGTTATGGTTGTTATAGAATACTTATTGCGATCCCTTTTTCTGAATGTAATCATTAATAGATAATGTTAGTCACAGATAAGGATACTTCCCGGGTAGCACATCATATCGGCTGAATCTTGGTTCCATATTGGGCCAATATTGATATATTGTAAATGAAAAATCAATATTGGTCCAATATGGATGAATATTCGAAATACAATATTATATTAATAATATTGATGGAATATTGGTTGAACTAGTTTTGAATGTAGATTATCACACGAAATATTGGGTCAATATTGGTTGAATAATTTCTACCAATATCGATAATACAATATTGGTTATATATTGTTTTCCACGTCTAGAATAAATATTGCAATCCAAATATTCCAGTCATATCGATTATAGGGGAAAAAACTATATTGTATTTCCAAGTTTGTTAGAATATTGGCTGAATATAATTTCCACTTTATTTGTCATATTGTAATAACTCATATTGAGTCAATATTGGTTGAATGATATTTACCAATATCGATGAAACAATATTGTCTTCACATCGTTTTAAACAACTAGAATAAATGTCGCAATCCCAATATTCCCCTAATATCGATTCTAGGAATAAAAACTATATTGTATCTCCAAGTGTTATTACACATTGGTTGAAATTCATTTCGCCAATATTCAACAAATCTTATTAATTAATATTGGGTCAATATTGGTTAAATAATATTTATCGATATCGTTAAAACAATATTGTCTTCATTGTTTCCTACATCTAGATTGAGATGGGTTCTGAATATTGGCCGAATATTCATTGATAGGTACATATTGAAATTATATCATGATCAAACCTGGATAAAAATCCGCTAGGTGGCTCTACATACAGAACGTCTTCTAAAACCTACGAAAAAATCCTTTCCATAACTTGTTTTCAAGACAGCTCACTCAGTCGTTATGGCGATCAAAAGGCAGACTCTGGGGTCACCTTCATCAACTAAAAGACATTTAATAATTTACCAAGGTATATTGACATCCACCAATATATCCAAATGATATTGTACCAATATCGATAAATATTGTACCAATATCGATACATATTTTGTGGCCATTATTGCTTCAAGAATATTTCACCAAAACTATTTCTAAAATATTCAAACAATATTCGATCAATATCGAAAAATGTTCACATTTTACTTCTCGACAATATAACTTTTGAATATTGTACCAATATTGTCAGAATATTGTATCAGTGATATTGTACCAATATCGCCGAACATTTTGAGGCCAATATTAGTTCAAGAATATTTCGCCAATATTATTCAACTAATATTGGACCAATATCGCCGAATGTTCACATTTTTTTTTCTCGCCAATATTGCATTTCAAATATGTCGCCAATATGTTCATAATATTGTTACAATATTTTACCAATATAGGTGTGCTACTTGGGTTATATATTATGTAAGTAGGAAAGATGAGTTTAGTGGTATCAAAACCTTTGTGTAGTTCAGTTCAGAATTGAAAATATAGTGTGTTTGAATAGAGAAGTGTTCGTTTGCTGATAAGTCTATCTCGCGTCCTAACACTAGGTACTCAATTTTTCTGACAGTTCTGATATCAGTCGTATCGGAGAAAACAATATCATATTCTGGCAGGGCTATGTCATAGCTACTAATAGGTATGTAGAATATTTTTTCAATATTTATTGATAGTGACCTATAATCAAACCATTTCTTTACCTGACTCAAATCCTGTTCTAATTTCAGTTTCAAGTTAAACCAGTCATCATCCTTGCAGAACAATATAGTGTCATCAGCATAGCTAATAATACTGAAGTAAGTATTCAAAAGAAAAAGATTGTTGAGATATAAATTGAATAATACTGGTCCTAACACTGTTCCCTGGAGTACACCACAAGATACGGTTTTTTCTTCACTAACTCCATGACCTATTTCAACTATTTGTTTTCTATCCAACAAATAGCTTGTAAAAAGATCATGTGGTAGCCTTTTTATTCCTATATCTTCTAGGCTTTCAAGCAGTATAGTATGATCTACGGTGTCAAAAGCTTTTCTTAGATCTATAAACACAGCAATTGATGGTGTCGATTTATCCAGGGATTCATATATGTTTTGGGTCAGTATTTTAATTGGATATTGCGTAGACATATTTTGCCTGAATCCATATTGTGAATCTGACATTAGGTGGTATTTTTGAAGATACTTATTCAGTCTTCTTTGAATGACTTTTTCCAAAACTTTAGCTAAGCAAGTTATTAACGAAATGGGCCTGTAGTTAGTAACATCACTCTTGTTTCCATTTTTATAAATTGGTGTAACCACTGCCATTTTAAAAGATGAAGGAAAGCATCCTTCTACTGATGATTTATTGACTAAGAAGGTAAGGGGTTGTGCTATTTATTCAGAAAAAAGTTTGAGGATTTCGGATTTTAGATCATCAATGCCGGGAGCCTTCTTGTTCTTCAGTTGAGAGATAATTTCCTTTATTTCATTTTCCGCTGCTGGGTATAGGAATAGTGAGGGGTTACAGAGCCTTTTTATTTCTGGATATTGCAAGTTTCTATTGATTTTTTTGACAATTTTTTTTTCAGATAGAAACAAAATACTCGTTGAAGTTGTTGGCTATTTCGACCGAATCGGTTATTGGTTCATTATTTTTCGATAAAATTGATTCAATAGGTGACGGTTCTTCGTTTGTCATTGCATCATTAATAGTTTTCCAGAGTTTTTTGGAATCATTCCCTACTTCATTGATGAGGGCGATATTATTTGGATCGTTTTTCAATCTGTGATACAAATTATTTTTTTTGTTTACTAGGGATTTAGTTATCCACTTTTTCAGTCTTCAGTGTTTGTTATTGATTTTTACATACCTTTTACATTGATCAAAGTTGCTTTTTATAATTTTGATGAATTCATATTTTGTTCCAGAGTCAAGATCGTGTCAGTGATAGACCTCATTCCAGTTCACTTTTTGTATTTGGTCAGAAAACCTTTTTTCATCTGTTTGTACAGGTCTGTAACACTATAATTTACCTTTTTGATGGCTCTGGTATAGTAATCACAACAACTGAATGCCACAGATATTTCCTACGATATTTTCTGTAGCCGGACTGAGGAATGGTTGATACTGTATATTTTTGCTTACAACTGTATACTGTTATTCGTGTAAATTACTCATTATAGCTGTCCATAATTCATTTTGTCTTTTCAAAATCATATCTTTGAATTCTTGTTTACTTCATAAGTATGCCTTTCATGTGGAGGTTATCTCGGGTTGACAACTGTCAAATCACGGTTTACAATGGGTCGGCTGAGTGGCCTGGTGTATATAAGGAAGTCAGCCTGTGGATTATATAGTCCAAGCGCGATCAACTGATTCTGAACGTACGCTAACCACATCGGCTGTGCTAGTGTGAGTTGTGTTTCGTATCTGTTTCTGTCATTCCGTGAAAACATTTCAATGAGTGCTCTACTGTGAAACGGACGTTTGATAACGTGACGTTCGTTTTTTTTTTGGAAATAGAGACAAAAAATGAAAGCGTAGCAAGCTACGCATTTCAACAGCTAGATCTGCCTTTTGCGTTGTGGCAAAAATCATATTGAATGAATTCATAATACATATTATATTGTTTATTACAACCTTTTGATCATTTTAGATCTAAAGGCCAATTTGGGTATGCCTACCTACCACCTGATTCAGAGCTGAGTTGGGATGCCAGACGGCCATGAAGGCATGATTTCCTGAGGCCATTTTTGATCAAATGTTTTTTTTCCAAAAATTGAAATTTGGGAAGATATAATGAGGTGCTGACGAATGGGCCATTGTCCCCTATAAAATTTTGATTCCGGAAGCTTTTGTGAAAATGCACTAAGAATGGGACCTTCCTTTTTTGGAAAGTATCAGCTACTCCAAGGGTAGACACAACTACCATTCCATACAATACAACTTCCAGGCAGCAACAGGTCAGATCCAATCATTTAATTGAAAGCAAGCAGCCCAATGGTTAAATTATAAATTTTAGAATCAATACTATTTTCCAAGGATTACTTTGTACTTAGTACCTACTTGCAATCCTAATAATTACTCGGTGTAAACCATTATAGATCTATAATCGGTACCTTTTTTTCCCCTTAAGACTGCAGTCATTGTTGACAGTGTAACCTAATATTATGTAAAGTTCAACTTCAGTAAAACTGAAGCCCTTGTGGCATCCAATGTAAATTCATTAACATTTTTTTTTAACTTAGCCTATTTCCTCCTCAAGGGTAGGTACATGTTTAAATTCTTTTATCTCAAATGTGATGCAACATTCAATTAATTTCATCTTGAATACTGTTATAAGCATAGTGTTACAAGGAACCGTTTGACAGCCCCATTAAATTTAATTCCTAGTCACGGGTGTATTTTATTAGGTACTGATATTCCCTTTTCCTTTTTTTCTTACTTTTGAAACAAGGTGGCGCTCAACAAGCCAACCACAATAGTGTCCTTACTCTCGGCCTAGCTCTCCGCTGAATGAGCAACCGTGCCTTGTGACCATTTAGAATTAAAACATCTTTTTGGGTACAGGTCGACAAGCATAAGGATGCCTCTGAGATGCGCAAACGATAGAAAGCGTGACTAGATGTGCGACAAAGATCGACAACTGTTTACGGCTGGTTATCATCGGAATGTACAATCGGGAGAGAAATTTTTCTTCAACACGTAGGAACGTAGGTTCTTATCTGAATTTTCATTAATTCCTAATGAACTGTTCGAATAATATAATTGTCTGTGATCACTGGACCGTTTATGAAAATTGCATAATTTTCCCGAAGCCATAAGTGTAAATAAAGTACGACTAGAAAAAGAATGCATCGCCACACAATATCACAAATAGGTAAATAGGTAAATATGATAAAGAACACGAGGAACATACTTACAGAAATTGACTAACAATATCACATGACCTCTGACCACTGCCAAATCAGCATTGTCCATGGTAACTTTTGATTTTTTGTTTCTCTTTCTATTTGGAGTTGAGAATTGTTCCATTTCACCTTTTTCAATTTTTTTCATTTCTGAATTAATTTTCCTAATGCTTCTAACGCAAACTCCCGTTGCGGCAGCAACTCGTTCTTGAACCATCACAAGAGGAATACTGGTTTCACCTATCATTGCTTCTGCCTGCATAAATTTGATGACATTACTGACAATTTCCCTACTTTGTCCACTCAGAATCTTATTTCTCACTTTAGTCTTTGAAGGCATTTTCAAACACAACAAACTACAGTATAACCTATCTAATAATATTTCAAAACTATACACAACACAACCACAACACAAGGATTTCAAATTCAACACAATCAGAATAACGCCACAATAATTTTATTCCACTGACTGTACACTCACGACGTTAACTGCTTGAATAATGCACAGCGATTGAGCTCCGGCCCCACTCCAGGGTCGTGTCTACTGCGCAAGCAATTCTCGGAGGCATCCTTACGTTTGTCGACCTGTAATAACAAATATGATCATTTTCTACGCTTTTTTTTATTCGTGAGAACTATTTGAGCAACGGTTGTAAAGTGGTCTGTAACTGTAGTTTCTAGGATAATTGGTAAGATTGTGTCATAATTATGATATTTTGATTTTATAAATATATCATCCAAACATGTGCTGGCGTTTTTTGTACCCTTGTAGGTGCATTTATTGAAGATATATATCCGTTTTCACTCATGGTATCTAAGTAATATTCAGAATCACGAGAAATACTCAGCAAATCAATATTTATGTCACCAATCACCAAATTATAATCAGAATTCTCATTATCTACATTCAGAATATTTTTCAAATTTTCAACAAAATAATCAATATGGTGATCTATATATACCATTAATGATGAAAATTGAGTCATGTTCGTTCATTTTGACTCTCAGAAGGAAACTATCGTTTAGTTCAATTGTTGAATGGGAGTCGTACATTCCTGATTTCACAAACATTATGACCCCGTCGTTTTGGTTCAATTGTCCAGAATTATAAAGTGTTTTGTAGATTTTGATATCATGAACTATGCGTGTTTCAGTAAAGACTATACAATCGAACGACTCATTCAATGAATTTAGAAGGATCGAGAATTCATCGAAATTATGTGATTATTGATTTGTAATACTTGTTTCGCTTCTTCATCAGTACTCAAAGAGAACGAATCTAGTTTAGTTATAACAAAGTCTCTTATATAAGGGTCCATTTTGAGGTTTTTGAAAACACTTAGATGCTGGAAGGATATATTCAGTAAATAAATGACTAAGATTTTGACCTAACCTTCCTAACAATTTTTTTTACACTATATAATTGTTTTGGTGGTAATATATATCATATAGAGTGAAAGAAAAAGAATATAAACTGTGTATAATTACAATGACATAAATTAATATTGAAATATTTAGAGAGATGTTTTTTTCGTCCTATTTACTACTTATACACTAATTTGGAGGTCAATAACCCGTTCCATTGGAATTTTTCCGTTTGTTCGGATTTTCTCGCATTATTTCCCTTTCAATTTTTTTTGTTGCGCCTGTTTTTGGGGTATCTAGTAATTCGAATTTACTTTGAATTTCTTCGGAGCTGGTGTGCCTGGTTCGCTGTGTGATTTTTGCTGGTGGTCGAGGTCTTCCAGATTTTCTAGCTCAGCGGGTGTATATATCCTGCTATTCACGTGAATTTTGCCATATTTTGTATTGGGTAGAAATGACATGTCATGGAACGTATCATTATGAAAATTCTAAAATTAGTACTTTGATAATAAAACGTTTGCGCGTTCATCAACGTGAATTTGATCAGAAAAGAATCAAAAAGAAAAAAATTATCATTGAAATGTAATTCTGAATAATTTTTGTCGAATTTGTCCTATATTTCTAACATTTCATTGGATATTGATATTTTGTAATTTTTTCACTACAGTCTTCTCCAAAACTAATATTGCATTAACCGAGAAATACAGTGACTTGAAATTTTCATTCCTATTTGAACAAAGTATGCTTGGTTCGGTTTCTCATATCCATGGTAATTTTATCTCCCATTCAGGGCATTTGAAAAATGTGTGTCCTTAAGCAGAACTTAACACCTTTTTTTCTATCAATTCGTGCTAAATTTGTATGAATGTCATTAAATTTCCGGCACGTTCTGGAAACATTTCTTTGGCCTCGCCATGAATATAAAATAAATTTAAAATATCTACATTTGAATATGCATTACAATCCATTTTTTATACTTCTTTCTGACAGAAACACAATCAAATCCACTGTTTGGCAAACTTACAGGTTGTTTTGCTCTACAGATTAATTCAATTGGGCAATATTACTTATTTCGAATCTGGTAGTTGAATATGATAGTAGTGTGCCGTGTCCTGAAAAGAGCAACTCAAACTTTTAGTTCAACAAGCCGTAATTTTCATGGTGTTTCTGTCAGAGGAAGGTTAGTGCAAGAACATTATTTCTAGAACATGCAGGATATTCAATGAACTTACCACAAATGGAAAGAATAAAAATCAGAAGTATCGAACGGAATTAGGTATGCTTTGTTTGGGAATGTTGAGGCGTGAAGAGGTGATCATTCAAAAACGTGTTGATTTTGCATTAAAAAATCACATGGAAAATATTTGAATAATATGAGAACAATACTTAGATAGTTTTTGGCAATTTGCCGCTTCATGTATATCGAAGTTGTTGGTAGCAGTTGAACGGTCACTGTAGACAAAAAGTGAGCAGAGACCTGACTACAACCTTTGAAAATCGGTGGATAAGACACTTGGGTCCACAGCCTTGGCCACCACGATTCCCAGAACTATCTCCTCTAAATTTTCACATTGACTCAAATTGAACATCACTTCGAGAATAAGAATTAGCGATTGATACGACCTTCATTTGTTAATTGATTTCTCAACAGACACACGTTTTTCAGATACCCTGAATAATAGGAGTTAAAATTATGGAGAGGAAAAACCGAACCAAGCATACTTTGTTCAAATCTGAATTTAAATATCAAATCACTGCATTTCTCAATTGATGCAATATAAGTTTTGGAAAAGACTGTTTTGAAAAAAATTAAAAATATAAATATCTAATGAACAGTTAGAAATATGGGACAAATTCGACAAAAATTAATCAGATTATCATTTGAATAATTATTGTCTTCCATTTTGATTCTTTTCTTATCAAATTTATGTTGATGTACGAGCAAACATTAAATTATTGATGTACTAATTTTCGAATTTTCATAATGACATGTTCCATGAAATTTTATATCTACCCAATACAAAATATTGTAAAATAATCCAATTTTTATAAAAAACTCACCATTTGAAAAAAATGCACTATTCACCACTTTTGTATCTATCGGTAAAATCACAAATTTTCAACGACCCTGTATAATGAAAAACCAATTCTCTTAGTCATAACTAATACACAAGATATTGTCAAACTACATCCAAAATTTCAGCTTTCGACTATTCAAATACTGCAGTAATAAAGGTTTAATTAATGCTATGTTTCGTACATAAAATAAGGAAAATATCGATTTTCTCAAAAACCACTGGAGATGGGTATAGGAAAATTTCATATGAAAATGATCAAAAAGCAATTGCAAAGCGAAAAATTCAATAATATACAGGGCATTCTATTTAAAATATCAAAGTTGTTGCTACTTTTCCATAGAAGCGGCAACGCCGTAGCGCTGAAAATATTTTCGATCGATAGAGCAGAACTGATAATTCAAAAAACCAAATTTTCAAAATAATTCCATGTCACATTTTCCAGAAACGTCTAATAGGCCATCGAGTTTGAAACACCCTGTATAAATCGTCGAAAAAGTCGATAGACATATTCCCTCCATACTGGAATGGGCCCTGCCCGATTTCAAAAATATTTGGGGTTTTCGAGGGATGGACTTTCACCTCACCAAACAGTGGAACTGACTTGGATGATCTAAAGCGTTTACGAATTACGAATGTAATAAATCAACTATCCATACTTACGATTCGTGAAACAAAACACCCACAATCCAGACATTGTCATCTTGAACAGGTGATCCTTTTCTCCAGTTCCATTGTAGAATGGATTTGGCATTTTCTCTGACGTATATAACCAATGGTTGGTTGTCATACCGACTGCCACTAGGATGAGGGATATTGTTGCCGATAGAGGTGTCACCAACCATAAAAACGAAAGAGTGGTCTCAAGAGCACGTAACGAATTTTCGTTTTCATCGGGATCTCCGGATCTTGGAATTGACCTTTGCATTTTTTATTTTTTATTTTGTACTTCGGCGGGTAATTTCTAGAGATAGTAATTGAATGAAAATGATTGGTACTATGAATTGGACCATAATTATTTAGAGTGTGAATCTCCAAACTGATCCATGATCGATATGCTTTCAATTCTCGAATAATAAAACGAAAAGCCATTCCGCACTCATCATTTCGATTTGTCGTTTCAGTATGCCCAAAGCGTAGTTTGATCTATGTGGACGTGGTGGTAGACCATCACATCCTAGATCTGATATCGGGATTCATCTGAAATAAAGAAATAAAAATGTTCAGAGATAATTTCAGTTCCGGTTGATATAGGGTTTATTAGTTTTCAGTAATATCTCGCGCTACACAATGGAACGAAGGAAGCTTTGCCCTTCCTGAAAGTAATGTTCTTCATATGTTCCTAGAATACGCCTCCTATTGAACACCGCATATATTCGAGTTATCTGGTGGTAATCAAGTAGTACAAATGTGCGACCTAGTTCTTATAGACCAGTGCTCATCGACGACAAAAATGAATTTGAGTTGACATGGGCAAGGGTGTACTTTTAGGGGTTGAAAGTGAAATTTCACGGTTTTTCACAATTGACAACGAAAGTTGATCTCCTATCGAAAAAAGTTCTGTGGCAAAGTTGTTGAATATAAAATGATCTACAACTTTTGTATAAATCATTTTTCCTCATTACCTCAAATTTTCCGGGAAAAAACAGTTTTTCAGTTTTTTATTTTTTCCTCGCTCAAACATAATTTTATTTTCACGAAGTTTGGTGGAAATATAACTTATTATGTTTTAAAAGGGAACATCCTCAATTGTTCATATTTTCAATAAAATCAACATGCCATACCCATGACAGGTTTTAGGTCAGAAAAATATTTTCAAAGTGTCACCGCACAAGAAATAGTCCAACAATTCCATCATTACAGTGTGAAAGTGCTTCTGAAGAGTATGATTTTCAATTCTTCCGACCTCCCTGATGATCTTGGAACCATTGATATAATAGATTTTTGTCTACCAAAAAGGAATTGGGGGCCTAGCGAAAGAGATGCAATTCACGCATCAATGAAACGAGCGATTTTCTGTGAGTGATACTTCTGAATAACATTCTCCCTTATCTCATTTATAGATAAGAATCTCCAATGGGAACTGGACATTTAATAAATAATCAACTATATGAATGAAAATGCAAATTTTCACTTTCAGATTTTTTTCTCTCAAGTTATATAGGGTCTTTCTCAATATCTATCAGATGTAGTTCAATGTCCTGCGTGGATTTAGCCGGGGAAGTAGTTGTTTTCTGTTAGATATTACAAACAAGCAATTTATCGCAGGTTTTTCCATTTCCAGAGGAGTTATGTATTCGTAAAATTTTCAATTGAAAATGTTTCCTATTCCTATCCAGTCGCAGATGATTCCACAACTGACTTTATGAACATCCTGTTCATATTTTCAATAAAATATTTTCAAAGTGTCGCCGAACAAGAAATAGTCCAACAATTCCATCATTACAGTGTGAAATTGCTTCTGAAGAGTATGATTTCCAATTCTTCCGACCTCCCTGATGATCTTGGAACAGTGAAATAGATTTTTGTCGACCAAAAAGGAATTGGAGGCCTAGCGAAAGATATGCAATTCACGCATCAATGAAATGAGCGATTTTCTGTGAGTGATACTTCTGAATAACATTCCCCCTTATCTCATTTATAGGTAAGAATCTCCAATAGAAACTGGACATTTTGAAAATAATCGACTATCTGAATGAATATGCAAATTTTCACTTTCAGATTTTTTTTCAAGTTATATAGGGTCTTTCACAGTATCTATCAGATGTAATTGAATGTCCAGCACGGATTTAGCCGGGGAAGTAGTTGTTTTCTGTTAGATATTACAAACAAGCAATTTATCGCAGGTTTTTCCATTTCCAGAGGAGTCATGTATTCGTAAAATTTTCAATTGAGAATGTTTCCTATTCCTATCCAGTCGCAGATGATTCCACAACTGACTTTATGAACATCCTGTTCATATTTTCAATAAAATATTTTCAAAGTATCACCGCACAAGAAATAGTCCAACAATTCCATCATTACAGTGTGAATTTGCTTCTGAAGAGTATGATTTCCAATTCTTCCGACCTCCCTGATGATCTTGGAACAGTGAAATAGATTTTTGTCGACCAAAAAGGAATTGGAGGCCTAGCGAAAGAGATGCAATTCACGCATCAATGAAATGAGCAATTTTCTGTGAGTGATACTTCTGAATAACATTCTCCCTTATCTCATTTATAGGTAAGAATCTCGAATGGAAACTGGACATTTTAAAAATAATCAACTATGTGAATGAATATGCAAATTTTCACTTTCAGATTTCAGTATCTATCAGATGTAATTGAATGTCCAGCGTAGATTTAGCCGGGAAAGTAGTTGTTTTCTGTTAGATATTACAAACAAGCAATTTATCGCAGGTTTTTCCATTTCCAGAGGAGTCATGTATTCGTAAAATTTTCAATTGAGAATGTTTCCTATTCCTATCCAGTCGCAGATGATTCCACAACTGACTTTATGAATATCCTGTTCATATTTTCAATAAAATCAACATAACTTATTATTTTTCAATTAAGCACTAATTTTTTGTGGTGGAATATAGATTTTTCCTTTTTCTGTCGACAAATTCCGAAAAAACGACCTCATTTTCAACTGAAAAGTTTCACCAATGAAGTTTGTCTTTTGAAGCTCGCCATCCGCCAGTTTTTTCGTTGAAGCGTCTACTTTTAGATTATGTTATAAAAAAGTAGCACTGCTGTGGCAATTTTTTTCAAAAAACGCGAAAAAATTAAAAAACAGTTTATCAAAAATCAATTTTTTCAATTTTTGTACTCAACTCATATTTATTTATTAAACTTATTGAAATTAACAAATAAAATCCTTCGAGAAAAATAATTTCATGTTACCTTGATAGGTACAAAAAATAAACAAGGACATAAATAAGGATTCGATTATGAGAGAAGGGCGCAAGAAGGTGAACCTTCAGGGGTGAAAATGGTTTCTCACGATTTGCAGCGAAAATTAACCTCCTACAAAAAAAATTGAGAAAAAAGTTATTGGCAATAAAAAGATCTACAACTTTTGTATTCAAGAGTTTTCACACATAACCTCAAATTTTCTGGAAAAAAATTAAATACTGTAAAAAAAATTCTCAGATTGGAACCTCTTCAACACTCTCCACCTGGGCCTTGCCTGTTACTTTCCTACTCACTTTAGGCGTTTAAAATTCGTTTTGGCACCAGCGTAACTAGGAGCAGTCCTCTTTCCGAGTACTTTAAAGAGGTTCGAGAAAAATAAATATTTCGCTGCAAAAAAAACATCTAATTCAAAACGTGAAAAGGTATATTTCCACTAATTTTTGCGACAAACGTAGAATTTTCATGCAAAAAAATTAAAACCAAATTAAAACGGTTTTCCCGATTTTTCCAGAAAATTTGAGGTTATGTGGTAAAATCTTAGAAACAATAGTTGTAGATCTCTTCATTGCCAACAACTTTTTCCCCAAACTATTTTTTGTAGGAGGTTAATTTTCGCTGCAATTCGTGAGAAACCATTTTTACTCCCAAAAGTTCACCCATTTTCGCCCTTCTATCATAATCAAATCCTTATTTATTCTCTTGTTTATTTTTTGTACCTATTAAGGTAACATGAAATTTTCATTCTCGAAAGGCTTCAACTGTTAATTTCAATAATTTTAATAAATATATATGAGTTTAGAACAAAAATTTAAAAAAATTATTTTTAAAAATCTCTTATTAAATTTTTCGCGTTTTCTGGAAAAAATATCCAAAGTTGTGCTACTATTTTACTACATAATCTAAAAGAAGACGCTTCAACGAAAAAACTGGCAGTTAGCTAGCTTGAAAGGACGAACTTTATCGGTGAAACTTTTCAGCTGAAAATGAAGTCGTTTTTTCGGAACTTGTCGAAAAAAAGGAAAAATCTTTACAAAAAAATTAGAGCTTACCTGAAACATAGTAGGTTAAATTTACACCAAATTTTAGAAATAAAAGATTTTTAGGCGAGAAAAAAATTAATAACTGAAAAATCGGGTTTCCGATATTTCCGAGAAATTTGTGGTTATGTGAAAAAATGTTAGGAAACAAAAGTTCTAGACCTTTTCATTATCAAAAACTTTGCAATTGAATTTTTTTCGATAAGATGTCAACTTTCGTTGCAATTCTCGAAAAACGGTAAAATATAGCTTTCAACTACTAAAAGTTCACCCCTTTCCACCCTTCTCCATTTTTTCGACTCCAAGTTATCTTTTCTGTCATTCGTACAATATTTTGCTCCTCTCCCAGTAGGTCTGATGTTGTTAATGATTTTTGTATCTCAAAAATGCATCAGCACTGGTCTATTAAGTATATATCCAATCCATGAAGAGATAATTTGAATGAAAATTGAATTTTGATAGAAACTAGAATCTCCCAACGTGTAGCTCAATATAAGAGAATGTTCTGAATTCGCATCATTTCATAGTCACAGTTATACCAAATATATTCTATAGTTATTATACCTAGTTAATTAGGTTTTGTTATTTATAGATTTAGCAATTCTCTTTGACTCTGCCACTGGCGGATCCAACCTGCTACGTACTTATTTCAGTGTGCACTTTTAGAGTTCCATCGTTTTTTATATAACTTTTCACGAGCTCTACGAGAATGAAATATATCGAGAGAGCAAAGCGAGTATTGTTCGGGATTCTTCGAATACCGCTTCATAAACTATTATTTAACATCACTTGCTATTTAATTCAGTAAAATCGTCTCTGGGGGTACCTGTTTTAGGAGAAAAATACAGTAGTTTGTTTTTCACTCGTTAAATATGTTTTCAGGGGTACTGAATCTGAATTTCAGATTTGCTACTTCCCACGGATATGGCTTCACAACGAAAATCGGAAATATCCTCCAAATTTTTAACATTTTTTAAGTTTTTGGTCAGAAAGTTATAAAACTACGTAATTTTCAAGGTAGAATTCAAACAAAAACCATCCCTCAAATGAATTTTTGGTTGAACGGTTTGGCCGCTAGAGCGCGCTGAATAATGGCCAACATTTCCTACTTTGTGGAAAATCAAGTTTACTCGTTAGTTTTTCGCTTGTAACTCAAAAACTATGCTTGCTATTACAAAAATACTCAGATTAGGATAGAACTGCATTGAATTCCCTTCAAATTTTACAGCGTAATTACTTGTTTTGGTCTAACCATGTAACCACCCACTAAAGCGCGTTGAAATTTTATATCATAGCCATATCCCTTCACACAACATTCAGCCGAGACCTATAATAGTCACTATTTATTTGGTCTTCATAATTACTACATATAAATGATATCCGCTTTTTGTATAAAGCATATATGGGTAGGTATTTCAGACACATGAAAAGTTTCACAAAAACAATTTTTATAAATTTTTATATCAATTATAAACATCGATACTTATAATAGACCGTCAGATAACGACAGATTTTGCAGACTTATTTTCTCGTTTCTGGCATTTTAACCACTGAAAATTATGTCAGTGTTGATTCAGCTCAAAAAATGAAAATTTATCGATCGGACGTGTGCTAGGCATATAGAAAATTCATTTTCCTTTTGCAGAAAAATATTGTTTTTTTTTATTTATTTTCTCTTTTATGGCATTTTAACACATGAATAGGTATACCAATCTAATAGTGAAAAACCAAAGCCATAAGGTTTGCACGTGCTCAAAGGGTTGAAATAGGGGCGCGATCTTGTAAAAAAATTAATTGGATGCTGATGCATTTTCTCGCTTATGGCAATCGACATAATGACATTTAATATCGTTAGGAACCCGAAAAAAAATTCCCATAAGCCGGTCAGCTGTTGAGGTATATTTTCCGGACGAAAAATTTTTTTCGTTTTCCGGCAAACTTTCTCGTTTATGGCATTTGAACCATATGATTTTGATGATGGATAAACATCATAATAAAATTCCCATAAGCTTTGCATGTACCTCAAGCAAAGCCATAAGTTGTAAAGTTGTAGGAAAATTTGTGATTTTTTTTTTCATTTTCTCGTTGATGGGAATTGGCATGTAAGAAGAAAATAGTATTTCAAAACCAGAAAAAAAAGCCATAAGTCGGAAACATGATATCGATGTTTTATATAGTGTGGCCCATTTGAAATGGAAGCACCCTTATAAAACATACTTTTTTCAACCGATTGATATGTTTTTTTTTCATTCGGTAGATAATCAAATAGTCCACTAGAACACCAAATTTTATGAATAAATCTTTATGTTCAGGGCCAAATATTCTTTTTCTTCGAGGTAAAAAACTGAAATTTTTTTTAGCGATTCTTTGAGAAAAAATCCAACTACAGCACTGGATTCATGACATTTTCAAATGGTTCATTTTGAGATTTTGTTGAAATTCGTCCATCAATAAAAAAGTTATGGGAGAATTAATTTTAAAAAATATGCCGTTTAATAAACCCACCATTTCAATTTCTACTCTTATCCAAAATTCGGAATACACCACTGGATTCAGGGAGTCTCAAAATATCACTGATCAGAATTTCATCGAAATCTATTAATAAATAATAATTTAAAAAAATCAATGAAAAAAATGTGTTGATGATAATATATCAACATATTTTTCAAATTTTGTTGTCCTGTAATTTTCTTATCAATAAATAGATATTGATGAAATTCTGAGCAGTGATTTTCCGAGACTTCCTGGTGTTTTCCAAATTTTGATAAGAGTTGTTAAATTGAATAGTGGGTTGATTAAACGGCATGTTTTTAAAATCTCATTTTTCTATAACTTTCTCATTGATGGACAAGTTTCAACAAACTTTTGATAAGAACTATTGTCGCGAATCCAGTGGATTGGTCAGATTTTTTCTGAAAAAATTATTTTAGATTTTTTACCTTGGAAAATGAGAATAGTTGGCTATGAAAATGAAGAATAAATCATTAAATTTGGTGTCCTGATGGACTTTTTGAATGTATACCTATTGAAAAAAAACATTCCAATCGGTTGAATTATTAAAATTTGATATGAGTGCTTCCATTTCAAATGGGTCACATTGCATAAATAAATACAATTATTTGAAAATACTGCTGCGAAAAATTATATAATAGTGGGTTGATTAAACGGCATGTTTTTAAAATCTCATTTTTCTATAACTTTCTCATTGATGGACAAGTTTCAACAAACTTTTGATAAGAACTATTGTCGCGAATCCAGTGGATTGGTCAGATTTTTTCTGAAAAAATTATTTTAGATTTTTTACCTTGGAAAATGAGAATAGTTGGCTCTGAAAATGAAGAATAAATCATTAAATTTGGTGTCCTGATGGACTTTTTGAATGTATACCTATTGAAAAAAAACGTTCCAATCGGTTGAATTATTAAAATTTGATATGAGTGCTTCCATTTCAAATGGGTCACATTGCATAAATAAATACAATTATTTGAAAATACTGCTGCGAAAAATTAATAAAGATAAAATTGCTCATTTCTTCTTCTATGGGATTTGGCAAATGCATTGCACACTTCATTCTTAGGCCATATAAAAAAGGCCTAAGTCAGAAGTATGATAGTATTATTAAAATCACATAATGTATTTATTTGAATGAGTGAAACAAATAGTTACGAGCATTATTGTGACAAACTCATAGGGGTTGTAAATATAATTAGAGGAATTTTGCCTTAACCCCTATTCAGAAATGAACCGTTAGGGCACTATAATCAATCAAAAATTGAGATAAGCAAAAAGTGCACCGTTTGCAAAATGATCTTTTTCATTAGATACCATAATTATAGAAACTATTCACAATGGAGTTTAAGTGGACACTCAGTATTTTTGAGCTGAGTTAAGATGTTCGTTTAATTTTTCCAGAATATATAATCCTAAAGTCCAAGAAATACAAGGTGATTCAGTCATAAAAAACCTGCCAACCTCATGAAAATTCACGAAAACCACCTTTTTTTTTGAAAATTGTTTGGATTTAAACTCCGTTGAGGTAGGAGTTTTCTTTCACCACTGACTTGATATGCAACCACCAATACGACTGAGAGTTTTTATCCACTTTCTATGACCAGATATTTTTTCATGTAGCTGCCAATATGAAAATTAAAAATTTGAAATTCTGACTGAAATCAAGTGAAAACACGCTCTTGAATAATCCAAATCTACTAGTAAAAAACAAAACATGAATCCTACTGTTTGCGTTTACTTGTTTAATAAACACTGTGGTCAGATAGGATTGACCAGCAGTGAAGGTATTTTGAAATGGTATTTCGAAGATCATTTCTTAGAGATGGGAAAGTGGTGAAATATTCGTAATTTATTGATAATCTTCAGAATAATGTCAGAAATAAATGGAAGCGAATATCTTTTATTCTTATATATATATATATATATATATATATATATATATATATATATATATATATATATATATATATTCGTATTTCGTAATTCGTATTTCAAATGAAAAAATTATTCATAAATTACATCCAGAAAGGACCCCGCAAACTCCTTATGGAATTTGGGTCCCGGTGGATTTTTCTGAATTTTTGTTATGATGTAGTCCATGTAATTCTCAACCAATGTTACCATTGCGTCAACCCAAAAAAATTAACAGTTTTGCTGCTAGGAGGCGTTGAAATCACCCCTTGCGCAGATTAGACTATTTATTTTTGAACCCGGTAACAATCCCGGTAACAATATTTTCACTTGTTTCATTGTTGCTAATGTTGCACAATATTGTGCTGTTTCATAAAAAAAATTCTTACCCCCTCCCCTCTTTCCTCAAACTCATATTGCGAAACGCAAAAAAAAATATTTCTGAAGTGCCTTCAAATGAATCGTCGAATGTTTAAATATGCCTAAATAAGGGAATTAGCAATTTTTTATTATTTTCCCCCCACTCCCCAAATGACAAAACGAAAAAATTTCGGTGGATTTTTCAAAATTTTTGATATGATGGGGATCAAGTTATTTTGGATAGAAATAAACCCCAAAAATGAATAGTTTTGATGCTAAGGGGCGTTGAAATCATACTTTGCTCAGAATAGACTATTCATTATTATAGGCGGAAATAATAGCTCTACGCATTTTAGTTCAAATTATGCTGATCAATTATGTAGTTTTTAATAAACTGAAAATCTAAAACCTGCCCCTTACTCCCTGCCCCTATTTTAAAACACGAAAAAAATTTATTCCCGACTACTTGTGAATGCTTTATCAAAATAAATATTTTAATCAGCTCAAATTGAGGAAATCGTACAGTTGTTTAATTTCGCCTTTCTCTTCCTTCAGAAAAATATTGGTGGAGTTCGCTGACTTCTTAGTAGGGCGTAGTTCATGATTTTTTAATATCAATTAATTGGGCGAATATCTTGAAAATGCATAAAAATTAGACATCCAAAATTTGAATTTGAGGTTGTGATTGAATTAATTTTTTTCGTGTTTTGAGATGGGGGTTGGGGGTAAGGGGGATATTTTATAATTTCAATTTATAAAAATATACACAATTGTTCAGCATAAAATAAAACAAAAATAAGTAGAGATATTTTTTCCGCCTATAATAATGAATAGTCTATTCTGAGCAAGGTTTGATTTCGACGCCCCCTAGCATCAAAACTATTCATTTTTGGAGTTTGTCACCAGATTTATTTCTATTCAAAATAACTTGAATTGCATCATATAAAAAATTCAGAAAAATCCACCGAATTTTTTTCGTTTTGTGTCATTTGGGGGGTGGAGGGATAATCATGAAAAACTGTTATTTCCCTTATTTAGGCATATATAAACATCCGACGATACATTTGAAGGCACTCGAAAAATATTTTTTTTGCGTTTCGTAATACGGGTTGGGGGAAAAAGGGGAGGGGCGAGAATTTTATTCATAACATTAGCAACAATGAAACTAGTGAAAATATTGTTATCGGGTTCAAAAATAAATAGTCTAATCTGCGCAAGGGGTGATTTCAACGCCCCCTAGCAACCCTAAGATCTAGATTTAACGTTGATGGTCTTGGAGTCACATGTTCATTCAACAAACTTATTTTATCAAAATACCATAATGATGGTACAAACACCTAAAATATATTATCATCATTCACAAAGTACAATAATATAATATGTATACAAGCATAAGCCTATATTCTTGAATTTTATTTCTTACAAAATCTACACCAGCTCCGCTTTTGATGGCCTTTTCCTTCTTTCGTTCCTCAGTAAGGTATGTTGTTCGAAAATTTGTGAAGTATTATGTGAAGTGAGACCAAACACAACTGTAGCAGAAATTAAGAGTAATAGAGAATTTACTCTTAATTTCTGCTACAGTTGTGTTTGGTCTCACTTCACATAATACTTCACAAATTTTCGAACAACATACCTTACTGAGGAACGAAAGAAGGAAAAGGCCATCAAAAGCGGAGCTGGTGTAGATTTTGTAAGAAATAAAATTCAAGAATATAGGCTTATGCTTGTATACATATTATATTATTGTACTTTGTGAATGATGATAATATATTTTAGGTGTTTGTACCATCATTATGGTATTTTGATAAAATAAGTTTGTTGAATGAACATGTGACTCCAAGACCATCAACGTTAAATCTAGATCTTGTGAAGAAAATTAATCACAAAGCCTTCTTTCACCTGTAATAGGTCAAAGTCTAGACAAAACAAGAAATGACATTGAAATTTGTATAGAAGAGGAAGAGGAATATGAAGATGAGACTACCATCACACAAAGTTCATGTGAATATGAAACACAGGAAAATAAAACTGATTAAAATGAGGAAATTATTATTGAGGAAAAAATGGATGTAAATAATTGTATACAATGCAGTTGACAGTGCTGGCAGAATAAAATTTCAAAAAATCATGTTATATATATGCAAAGTAAGTGAATAGTATTTTTAAATTTCACTCATTTCAGGAGGCTGAAGGATTTCAGATGAAGGATAAGAATTCCCAAAAACAAACTGCTGCACAGAATAAAAATCGGAAAATAAACAAAAAAACGATGAAGATCCAGAAAATAACGTAATGAAAGATGCCAGTAAAGCACTTCATGATATAACTAATGCCATAAAGACTGCACCACAAGAAACTCTTTCTGCTGAAGATATGTATGACATACTTGTTGCTGAACGTTTGAAGTCTATCACAGATCGTAGAAAAAGATTGAAGGCACAACAAGAAATTGATTCCATTTCATATGAATTCCTCATTGATGACTGATTCATAGAAAGGAATTGATCAATTTTACTCTCAGTGAATCACTGAGTTTGATAAATATTATCACTAGAAATTCTAGTACTTTTTTTTATTATAGTATTCTGAAGAGGTTTATTTTATTTTTGTTATCTATATGTGAATATACTTGGGAGTCTGTTATACAACCATTTGTTAATAACTTTGATTATGTATGAATGTATTTCTATGTATGTATGTATGTATGTATATCTAAGACTGATTTTGTGCCTTTCGTAAATAAAGTATTTGAAATGAAATCGTCGAACTTCAATGAATGATATCAAGTACAAGTAATAAAAATTGAAAGGAAACAATTTTCGTTTCCACAAATAATTAGGTCACTGTACATGATTCAAGTATGTGGTTACTTTTTTTATTAGAATCTGACATCAGAGTTTCACTTTTGAGCCCTAGGAACAGAAAATACCCCACATTGTAGAAAGGTAAAGTGTATCTAGATATTGCTTACTGCTAGTGACAATGTTAAACCTCATCAATATAAAGTAATGTAAAGGACCCCGCAAACTCCTTATGGAATTTGGGTCCAGGTGGATTTTTTTGAATTTTTGGTCAATATAATTCTCAACCAATGTTACCATTGCGCCAACCTAAAACAATGAACAGTTTTGCTGCTAGGGGGCGTTGAAATCACCCCTTGCGCAGATTAGACTATTTATTTTTGAACCCGATAACAATATTTTCACTAGTTTCATTGTTGCTAATGTTATGAATAAAATTCTCGCCCCTCCCCTTTTTCCCCCAACCCGTATTACGAAACGCAAAAAAAATATTTTTCGAGTGCCTTCAAATGTATCGTCGGATGTTTATATATGCCTAAATAAGGGAAATAACAGTTTTTCATGATTATCCCTCCACCCCCCAAATGACACAAAACGAAAAAAATTCGGTGGATTTTTCTGAATTTTTTATATGATGCAATTCAAGTTATTTTGAATAGAAATAAATCGGGTGACAAACTCCAAAAATGAATAGTTTTGATGCTAGGGGGCGTCGAAATCAAACCTTGCTCAGAATAGACTATTCATTATTATAGGCGGAAAAAATATCTCTACGTATTTTTGTTTTATTTTATGCTGAACAATTGTGTATATTTTTATAAATTGAAATTATAAAATATCCCCCTTACCCCCAACCCCCATCTCAAAACACGAAAAAAATTAATTCAATCACCACCTCAAATTCAAATTTTGGATGTCTAATTTTTATGCATTTTCAAGATATTCGCCCAATTAATTGATATTCAAAAATCATGAACTACGCCCTACTAAGAAGTCAGCGAACTCCACCAATATTTTTCTGAAGGAAGAGAAAGGCGAAATTAAACAACTGTACGATTTCCTCAATTTGAGCTGATTAAAATATTTATTTTGATAAAGCATTCACAAGTAGTCGGGAATAAATTTTTTTCGTGTTTTAAAATAGGGGCAGGGGGTAAGGGGCAGGTTTTAGATTTTCAGTTTATTAAAAACTACATAATTGATCAGCATAATTTGAACTAAAATGCGTAGAGCTATTATTTCCGCCTATAATAATGAATAGTCTATTCTGAGCAAAGTATGATTTCAACGCCCCTTAGCAACAAAACTATTCATTTTTGGGGTTTATTTCTATCCAAAATAACTTGATCCCCATCATATCAAAAATTTTGAAAAATCCACCGAAATTTTTTCGTTTTGTGTCATTTGGGGAGTGGGGGGAAAATAATAAAAAATTGCTAATTCCCTTATTTAGGCATATTTAAACATTCGACGATTCATTTGAAGGCACTTCAGAAATATTTTTTTTTGCGTTTCGCAATATGAGTTTGAGGAAAGAGGGGAGGGGGTAAGAATTTTTTTTATGAAACAGCACAATATTGTGCAACATTAGCAACAATGAAACAAGTGAAAATATTGTTACCGGGATTGTTACCGGGTTCAAAAATAAATAGTCTAATCTGCGCAAGGGGTGATTTCAACGCCTCCTAGCAGCAAAACTGTTAATTTTTTTGGGTCGACGCAATGGTAACATTGGTTGAGAATTACATGGACTACATCATAACAAAAATTCAGAAAAATCCACCGGGACCCAAATTCCATAAGGAGTTTGCGGGGTCCTTTCTGGATGTAATTTATGAATAATTTTTTCATTTGAAATACGAATTCTGTTTCATATATATATATATATATATATATATATATATATATATATATATATATATATATATATATAAGAATAAAAGATATTCGCTTCCATTTATTTCTGACATTATTCTGAAGATTATCAATAAATTACGAATATTTCACCACTTTCCCATCTCTAAGAAATGATCTTCGAAATACCATTTCAAAATACCTTCACTGCTGGTCAATCCTATCTGACCACAGTGTTTATTAAACAAGTAAACGCAAACAGTAGGATTCATGTTTTGTTTTTTACTAGTAGATTTGGATTATTCAAGAGCGTGTTTTCACTTGATTTCAGTCAGAATTTCAAATTTTTAATTTTCATGTTGGCAGCTACATGAAAAAATATCTGGTCATAGAAAGTGGATAAAAACTCTCAGTCGTATTGGTGTTTGCATATCAAGTCAGTGGTGAAAGAAAACTCCTACCTCAACGGAGTTTAAATCCAAACAATTTTCAAAAAAAAAGGTGGTTCGTGAATTTTCATGAGGTTGGCAGGTTTTTTATGACTGAATCACCTTGTATTTCTTGGACTTTAGGATTATATATTCTGGAAAAATTAAACGAACATCTTAACTCAGCTCAAAAATACTGAGTGTCCACTTAAACTCCATTGTGAATAGTTTCTATAATTATGGTATCTAATGAAAAAGATCATTTTGCAAACGGTGCACTTTTTGCTTATCTCAATTTTTGATTGATTATAGTGCCCTAACGGTTCATTTCTGAATAGGGGTTAAGGCAAAATTCCTCTAATTATATTTACAACCCCTATGAGTTTGTCACAATAATGCTCGTAACTATTTGTTTCACTCATTCAAATAAATACAAGCATAAGCCTATATTCTTGAATTTTATTTCTTACAAAATCTACACCAGCTCCGCTTTTGATGGCCTTTTCCTTCTTTCGTTCCTCAGTAAGGTATGTTGTTCGAAAATTTGTGAAGTATTATGTGAAGTGAGACCAAACACAACTGTAGCAAAAATTAAGAGTAAATTCTCTATTACTCTTAATTTCTGCTACAGTTGTGTTTGGTCTCACTTCACATAATACTTCACAAATTTTCGTCAAAGCGTTTACCCTAGCATTCCTATTGTGGTATAATGGGTGTTTGATAACATATAAGCAAGGGTATTTCTGGTATTTTTCAAAGTACTAACATGTGCCAACGACCAAACCATTTTAACGGCAGATGAACCTATTGGAGATATATTATAAAATACATGGGTAATTAATTTTATCTGTATTTTATACTATAATAATTACCTTTTCATAACACTGACTCTATCATCAATACTTAGTTAGTAATTGTCATCAACAATCATTTATAACCTCAAAAAAATTCAAAATTAATTCACATCTAATGCGCATGCACTCCACATAAACTGAATGACAAATAGACCATGGTCTATTTTTCATCTACTTTTGGAATCAATATATGTGATCCTGTATTACATAATACAGTAAAATCTTAGTACAGTTGCTCATTCAGAAAATAGATGAAAAACTGAATCGTGTCATGCGGGCTTAAAAGCTTATTACACACATCTTCTATTGTGTATCAGCAATACTGTAAAGGCTTCGTGCAGACCTGAATAATGCGATGAACTACAACAAAACAGCGTCCAGTTCTGAGCCAAAGGTTCAGAGTTCGAGACGAAGTTGGGATGGGATTTTTTTATTCATTCTAACCTATCAAATCAATAAAATCTCGTGGCTCGACTGGGGTGAGTCCTGCACGATTCACTGTTGCGTTCCAATTAATAGTGCTGCTCCTAAAGTGGCGTACGGAGTTAGTAACAAGGCCTATCCAGAACACATGACTAATGACCATAGCAGCCAATGCCGAAACACCAAAGAAAAAAGAAAAACAACAAAACAAAGAGCTGAACGGAAAACAGAACGATGAACAGACGTATTTGATATCAGAGAGTCAAACAACAAACGGAACGATTGTGCTGTTCCCAGAATTGTTTCAGTTGTTCTTGTTCGAGATTAAGGAAACTGTGGCAACAGCAGCTTATATACATTTTCATTTATTCGTTCCCTGCGAAAAAAAGATCGCGAAAATCAAGAAGATGTTGGCAAACATATTTTCAAGCACAGAGAAGTGCAGAAACTTTCAATGTAGTAAGTGAATCAATGTTTCAAGCTGTGAGTGGACATTACAAAATTTTTACGAGTATGACACCGTCCGACTTTGAGAATTTATAGACCCAAAAATTGAAAAACAGGACACTGTAATAAGGAAGGAATATCAAGTCAAGATAGATTAGTAGAAACGCTCCGTTTCTTAGCAACAGGAGGTTCCTACAGCAGCCTTCATTATTTATTCAGGATCTCTAAACAGTCGATCAAAATAATGAAGCCGAGATTTGTCAGGTACTCCAAGATGTATTCAAAGGAAAATATTCCAGTAAGTATAGTGTTTTTAGTATTGCAATAGATAGCTACTACTAATACTTGGTCAGAACACTATTGATATGGTTATGAAGTTTATATAAAAAGTAAAGTGACGTTTGTCAAAGTGTGGTTTCATTGCGGGCAATTATTCAATAAACCATCAAAAGCCACAACAAATTTGGCGACGAGGATTGAAAACGCAATTGTGTGCTGTTCTACTGTAAATACATTCAATTTTTAAAGAGAAATTCCGCCCAACTTCAATATGGATGCACAACAGTTCGCGAAATTACTCGAGACATTCAACAAAAGTCAGGAGATCCTACTTCAGCAGCTCACCAAAACTTCACAAATACCCTCCAGTACCAGTACAGGACACTTCCAAGCACCAGTATCAAGTGTGTTAATTCCAAATCTTGAAAATTTTAATTCCTCCAAAGAAAATTTCAAGATGTATCGACAGAGGTTCGAGAATTATTTAACAATGGAAGGTGTATTCAATGATAAGATACTTAGAAGTCAGATGCTTCTGAATTCAATTGTTTCTAATCATTACCAGCTTATTGTTTCTCTTTTATCTCCTAAAAAACCCACAGACTTTCCGTGCTATGAACTATTACAAAAATTGGAAAATCATTTATGCCCGAAGAAGAACGTGTTAGTAGCACAACATCAATTCTTGTCTTTTTACCAGCAAGAAAATCAGTCAATAGCAGATTTTGTAGTCCAATTGCGTCGAAATGTTAGTGATTGCAATTTTCTATCACCTTGCAATTGTGAAATTAATATTTCCGACATGTTTCTAAGAGCACAGTTCATTAGATGACTCAAAGATAATTCAATAAGGGAACATATTCTACAGTCAAAAGAAACATCTTTTGAGGAAATAGTGCAGAAGTCATCAGCTATCGAAGCTGCCAAAGTAGACAGTCGCTTGCTGGGGTCCCAACAACCTTCAGTATCAGATTCGACCACTGCCACAGATATAAACAAAATTTCCTTCAAGAAGTGATGTTCAATTCTCCCATTCAAGGAATCGTTCCAAAAGCAAGAGAGATTATTCAAGACGTTGGCGACCACGTTCTAAGTCACGCCTCGACTACAAGCACCTAGGAATTGATAATTTATGCATCAGGTGTGCTTCCAATTCACATAGATTCAAGGATTGTCATTCTAAACCTGACGAACTTCGCTCTACCTCATGTTCCTCGAGAGGTCATGTACAACGAGTATGTATCAAAACCCTTATGGCTTCAAAGAAAAAGTCAAGAAGTAGTACTCATTCGGTAGAAGAATTTTCAAACTTTGACCAGGTTTTTGGAATCAATAATAATGTTGATGTTTATGAAAACGATAATGCGCCTGCAGATTCATCAAAATATTTCGTCACAGTCAGTATTCAAGGTCTTCCACAAACATTTCAGGTTGATTCCGGAGCAGGTTTTACCCTTCTTCCCAGTTCATGCTACAAAAAACTGAAATTGAACATACCTCTTCAGAAATCTAAACTGATATTCCGCTCTTATAGGAAAAATCTCTTTACACCTGATGGAATGCTAGAATTCAATGTTCAGTATAAAGATAAGATGTCCACTGAAAATCTGTATGTGGTTCCTGACGACTATTCACCATTATTAGGTCGTGTATGGATACGACACTTGGGTATTGAATTGAGAGAATTGGATCAGGATATCACAGTATCAAAAACTTCACAGATTCATTCGATAGAAGACATTTTAGAGAAGTACCCTATGCTTTAAGAGCAGCAGTAGATGAAGAACTAGATATACTAGAAAGAGATGGCATAATCAAGGAAACAAATCATAGTGATTGGGGTTCTCCACTGGTATGTTTCCCTAAGACTGGTAATAAAGTTAGACTATGCGTTGATTATAAAATTGGTGTCAATCCACAGTTACAATCCACACATTATTCAATTCGTCGAATTGATGAAATTCTCAATAGCCTTCGAAATGCTTCATATTTATGTTCATTGGATCTGTTCAAAGCCTACCTCCACGTGAAAATGTATACAGATAGTGCACAAATCTAAACCGTATCGACACATCGCGGAACCTACACAATGTCTATCTTTTGGAATTAAAACCGCACCGAGCGAATTTAATCGAATTCTAGATCAAATTCTCTATGGATTAGAGGAACATTATTTTACTTTGATGATATAATTGTGTTTGGAATATCAAAGGAAGAATGCGAGATACGGTTAAACAGATGCCTTGCATGACTTCAAAAGTATGATCTCCATCTTAATAAGGAAAAATGTAAATTTTTTAAGACAGACATTCAGTATCTTGGATATACAATTCAACATAATCAAATATTGAAATCCCCTATCAAAGTCAAGGCAATAGTTGATATGCCCACCCAAACCTACAAACGCAGATGAAGTCAGAAGATTTCTTGGTATGGTTACGTACTATTCAAGATTCATACCGGATTGTTCGACAAAAACGTATCCACTAAGGAAAATACTTCGGAAAAATTCCAAATTCTATGGGGGTCAGTCATGTGAAGATGCTTTCGTAAGGCTCAAGAAAGAAATCACCAGCGACAGGGTTCTCGTGCCTTTCGATCCAGAGCTGCCAATTGTTCTCACATGTGATGCTAGCCCTACAGGTATCGCTGAAGTTCTTTCACATATTGTAGACGAACAAGAACGTCCAATGGCGTTCGCATCTCGCACCCGCTGAGAGAAACTATAGTCATCTTGACAGAGAAGCCCTTGCGATCGTCTTCTCAGTGAGTCATTTCTATATGTACTTGTATGGACATCATTTTCAACTCGTCACTGACAACCAGCCTCTGATGAGAATCTTTCATCACTCCAAAAAACTTCCAGCCATGACATCAGCACGTCTCCTTCGATATGCCTCATTTTTATCAGGATTCGATTACGAACTAAATTCAAGAAAGGGTCTGAGAACACTAATGTTGATTGTTTGTCTAGAGCACCAGTTGAATCGAACATTCAAACCATTGATATTTCTATAAATCAAGAAGTTTCCGATATCTGCTCTTGTTCAATTTTTCAAATTTCTTCCGCTACCGTTACTGCAGAGATCATTGTTCAAGAGACAGACAAGGATCCCGAACTCTCCAAAATTAAAAACGACTTCCTCAATAGCAATTGTGAAAATCAAGATTATACACTCGATGGAGGTGTTCTATTCAAAGGACAAAGAGTAGTGATTCCTTGCTCTCTTCAACAATCTATATTGAAGGAACTACATGCTACACATATGGGTAGTACAAAAATGAAACAATTAGCACGAAGATATTGCACGTGGTCAGGTATCGATCGTGCAATTGAGGACCTTTCAAAATCTTGTGAAACTTGTGCTATCATCAAATCAAGTCCGCCCAAAGCACCAATACATCCATAGGAGGAACCTGAGGAGAATTGGGATCGTGTCCACATGGACTATGCAGGTCCGTACGAAGGAAAATATTTGCTCATCTAAATGGGTAGAGGTTCGTGTTTCAAATATAGTTCCTACGAGCACAAAAACCATCGAACTACTCGAAAATATCTTCTCGACACATGGATTCCCTCGAGTCTTGGTATCGGATAACGCCGCCATCTTCTCAAGTGGAATTTTCAAGAAATGGTGTTGTTAGGGCTCTGCCCTAGTATTTTGTGTTTATGAACCAACTAATAAGGCACACCAATACCAATCGTACCTTTATTTTAAACGTAACAAAATTTATTCTTTTAATTAAAAATTAATAGACATGTGTAGCTTTTTATGTCACTGTCATCAGTGTTCATTGCACATTATAACGGATGATTGTTCAATCCTAAACAGGTGTTCTTCAAATGGAATTTTCCGAAAGTTTTCTGCACCAGGACACCCGCAAACCAATGGACTTGCGGAACGGAATTTACGCACTCTCAAAAGTAGATTGGAGAATGAACCACGTCCACTTCAGCAAAAACTTCAAGAGATCATGCAAATCTACAGAGCGACTCCTCTTGCGGATGGAAAAAATCCTGCAGAATTATATCTTAAAAGAAGAATTCGCATCAGGTTGGATGCCATCAAGCCATTCCATGAGCAGCAACATACTTCTCGACCGGTTGTAGGAATACGTTCATTCAATGTTGGAGATCGTGTGCAATCTCGATTTTATGCGAACAACAGGCTAACTTGGCGCTTTGGTGTAGTATTGAAGAAATTTGGTTATTTGCATTACCTACTAAAGCTTGATGATGGCTATATTTATAAACGTCATGTAGATCAACTCAGGAGCATCAAAGTTCTTCAGAAATCAGTATCATTTGCACCTGACACCAAGCCAACTGAAGAAGATACCCATGAACAAGACGACAGAAGTCAAGAAATGGATTTTCCGGAATTACAGAATCTTTTGTTGCCTTCTCTGCCTCCAGTGCAACGTCAGCCATTGAGACGTTCAGCCTAAGTGATGGTGAATTTGATGTTTAAAAGACTTGGAATCGTGCTTCTTCAAAGTTTTCTTAGCTCTTTCACGAGAGATATTACACTGGTTGCCCAACTCTTGAATGGAAGTATTTCGATCATATTCTACATAAGCTGAAACATTTTTTATCTCAACTTTTTCGCTTACCATAAAGCCATTGGCATCTTCATCTGCAATATTTTAATTTTTCATGTGTTGAACTAAACATGGAAAATAATTTTTTCGGCAACCATCCGGGAAAGAAATTAAACCTATTGAGAACAAGTATAACAAACGATTTTGATGTTTTTATTTGTAATCAATTGCCTCTACAATTTGTTTCCAAAGCCTACTTATCTACCCAGGTATATTTTTATGAGTTCTTATGCCATACATCAGATTGTGATAAACTGTGTAGAGTTGTGGACACACCAGCGAATGTTTCCGGGTTAGGTTTGGGTTGGGTTACAAAAAATATCTTTTATACAATCGTAGTTATATTCATTTTGTTGTGATGAAAAAGACAACCTTCAATGAACTAACTGACTTATACTTTGGTGTTAATTTAAAAAAAGTACCTACCATTTTCAATTCCAAAGTTTCTAGCAAATTCAAGCAAGAGAATGTTATTTGAAAGAAATACTAAAAGTGCGTCACCATATTGATTTTATAAAAAATGTCTCCTAAGCCGCCATTTTGAAAACAAATGTCTTCTTGTGATATGTCATCCAAATGAAAATGTTTTACTCTATCGAAGGGCGTGGAAACATTTACAGGGTTCCATTTAAAATTATTGACATAGGTCTATTTCCGGTAAAACCGGAAGTTATATTCAATTGTTTTTTCATGATAAATGTTAGTATACCTTCGATCCAAATGTCAAAATATTTTGACCCAGACGAAAAGTAATAAATGTGTACAAAATTATAAGTTATAGCTTTCAGTTCATAATTTTTTGAAAATCTTCCAGTGAAAGTATCAAAAATATATGTCTGTCGCCAATCGATAAAATAATGATAAAATCATTATATCACAAGTATCATATCGGTTGGTCCCAATAATACAAACCAGGAAATATCCATTCTTTCAATCGTGTTTATTTCAAAATAATTTTTGTAATGATAAGCAAAATGAGTTACAGAAACTACTTCGATGGAGTATTTCTGATAAACCCTTTGATGGGATGTCAATGGTAGAAAACGACACTGTTTCAACCCACTCCAAAAAAATTTCAACAAATTCTAAATAAATAGAGTTATCATATCTGAAAGAGCATTAATAAAAAAAATAAATCAAGTTTTTTTGCTTGAAGCCATAGAAATGGAGAAATGTTATATTTCTATTTATAAAATGCCGATCCAAAGTGAGATACCGAACTCAGCTCAATAGCTGTGTTTTATTGAATTTCACTCGTTTCGCCAGTTATTTCTTTGGCTGAAGCGATATATAAAATGCATTTAGAGACCACTTATTATTAGATTTATGTGGTGACAGCGTTTGCGATTGAATAAGACTAAATCTTGAATTGAGTAACAGTGTGTCCACTTCAGCAAAACACTATTTGAACGTACTCGCGTCTCACTATAAAAAAACTGTCTTAACAACAAATTCACATTACTATCTAATCAAGGATGAAACTACGCTATTTTTTCAGTCAAATTTAATATATTGCATTCCATGTACAAATTGCAACTTAGAATAAATAGGTCAAACAGCAAAGCGGCTCAAAATCCGTATAACTTCACATAAAAGTGACAGCAGACTGCACCCTCAGAGATAAGTTTTCGGTGAACATGTAAACAACAGTTTCATAATATATATATATATATATATATATATATATATATATATATATATATATATATATATATATATATATATATATATATATATATATATATATATATATATATATATATATATATATATATATATATATATATATATATATATATATATACATATTTATATATATATATATATATATATATATATATATATAGTAGAAGGGTAGTCTTTGCTGACTAGTTAGGATACAAAGCAGGAAATTTTTTGGGTATAGCAGCAAGCAAAACGTGTACTCTTTTAACACTATATTTCCGATATTTCAACAGTGAATACTGTCATCTTCAGGGAAGCTACAAGTAACAAGCAAAATTGTACGATTAATGGAAAGAAAACTTTGAAGAAGAACCACTTACTGTGTTGATGAGAATGATTGCTATGGATGTAATATTAAAAATTATAAACAACATGTCATGTAAGTCACATGTGACAAAGATGAACAAAACACATTAAAATACGTCAAACAATAAAAATATTAATATTAAGTCATTGTTATAAAATTTGTTTAAACATTTATTTGAATTATCTCCACACGTGGAGAGATTCAAATGTAACATAAGAAATTTGGTTAGGATTATTCGACAACAGACAGTTGACATTATTGACATTAGATGTCAGACACTTTTGAAGTGTGACACGAAACCACGAATTGGCCGCTGCTAGTGGGTGAAATTAACCAATTGTCTCAACTCAAAAGAGATGAAGTGTTCCCTAAGGGAGAATTATTTAAGTTATGTGTAATATTATTGTCGATGAGGAGTAAATATGAATAAATTTCACTTAAGTGATTAACGTCAGTTTTTTTATTTAAGCAAGAATCTGATTGAGAGATGAAAGCCATTTCCATGAAAAGTCTTTTAGTGGTATTGTTTTCTTTAGTCAAAATTTTTGTATTACTATAATTCATGTTATGACCAGTGCTATTAACATGTTCACTTAATGCACATCTTTCAGGATGGCATCTACAGTCACTTTTATGTGCAGTGATTCTATCTTTTAATGTCCTCGAAGTCTGACCTATGTAAGTTTTATCGCAATTCGAGCAAGGAATACAATACACCAACTGTGATTGTGAAGTTAAAGGTGTTTTATCTTTAACTTTGGTAAAAATGGAATTAATTGTTAATATTGTTTTATTTGCAATTTTTATGTTCTCAAAAACTTTGAAGATTCTAGCAAGCCTGGGTGAGACATCTGCGATATAAGGAAGAGAAGTGAAAAAATATTGGATTTGGGTCCTATCTGCATCATTTGTAGTAGTGATATTATTTTGCGAAATGTTATTGATATTATTTAATGAATCATGTGTGTCTATGGTAGACGTACTGTATAAAATCTTTTTTAATAGTGAAGGAGGATATGAATATAATTTATTCATTGATAATTCATATCCTCCTTCACTATTAAAAAAGATTTTATACAGTACGTCTACCATAGACACACATGATTCATTAAATAATATCAATAACATTTCGCAAAATAATATCACTACTACAAATGATGCAGATAGGACCCAAATCCAATATTTTTTCACTTCTCGTCCTTATATCGCAGATGTCTCACCCAGGCTTGCTAGAATCTTCAAAGTTTTTGAGAACATAAAAATTGCAAATAAAACAATATTAACAATTAATTCCATTTTTACCAAAGTTAAAGATAAAACACCTTTAACTTCACAATCACAGTTGGTGTATTGTATTCCTTGCTCGAATTGCGATAAAACTTACATAGGTCAGACTTCGAGGACATTAAAAGATAGAATCACTGCACATAAAAGTGACTGTAGATGCCATCCTGAAAGATGTGCATTAAGTGAACATGTTAATAGCACTGGTCATAACATGAATTATAGTAATACAAAAATTTTGACTAAAGAAAACAATACCACTAAAAGACTTTTCATGGAAATGGCTTTCATCTCTCAATCAGATTCTTGCTTAAATAAAAAAACTGACGTTAATCACTTAAGTGAAATTTATTCATATTTACTCCTCATCGACAATAATATTACACATAACTTAAATAATTCTCCCTTAGGGAACACTTCATCTCTTTTGAGTTGAGACAATTGGTTAATTTCACCCACTAGCAGCGGCCAATTCGTGGTTTCGTGTCACACTTCAAAAGTGTCTGACATCTAATGTCAATAATGTCAACTGTCTGTTGTCGAATAATCCTAACCAAATTTCTTATGTTACATTTGAATCTCTCCACGTGTGGAGATAATTCAAATAAATGTTTAAACAAATTTTATAACAATGACTTAATATTAATATTTTTATTGTTTGACGTATTTTAATGTGTTTTGTTCATCTTTGTCACATGTGACTTACATGACATGTTGTTTATAATTTTCAGAAGTATCACTCGCAGTATCACTCGCAGAAAATCGCTCATTTCATTGATGCGTGAATTGCATCTCTTTTTTTAGGCCTCTATTTTACTCTTCTAAGATCATCAGGGAGGTCGGAAGAATTGGAAAACATACTCTTCAGAAGCAATTTCACACTGTAATGAAGGAATTGTTGGACTATGCTGTGCTGTGAAACTTTGAAAATATTTTTCTGGCATAAAAACTGTCATGGGTATGGCATGTTGATTTTATTGAAAATATGAACAGGATGTTCATAAAGTTAGTTGTAAAATCATCTGCGAATGAAAGTTGGAATTTAGTCGCTATTTTCTATCGTACAAGATAACCTCTCTTGGAAGGGCTTCATGTTTCAAAGAAAAACATTCTCAATTGAAATTTTTTCCATTTCCAGAGTAGTCATGTATTGGTTCAATTTTCAATTGTGACTGTTTCTCTTTGAAACATGAATCTCTTTCAATAGAGGTTATCTTGTACGATGGAAAATAGCGACTAAATTCCAACTTTCAGTCGCAGAAGATTCCACAAGTAACTTTGTGAACATGCTGTTCATATTTTCAATAAAATACTGCGTAAGCATGCATGGCAAGTGATACAACTTTCTACCACCAATTAATGTAAATATGGAAGTGCTTTTCTTTGATGGTGGAGAAAATGCTTCTGGCCTCACTTTTTCATGCACCCCCATTGTGGAAATTGCACTAAGGTAATACAACCAGAAATACATGTAGGAATGATTTAAATTAAATGCAGTTGCGTATTTTGACATGACTGGTTCTAGTAAAAAACATCGAGCTTCCAAGTATCCGATTTGAGTTGAAATAATTCATGATATTAGCTGAAATAAATTGTCATTGTTTTTTTGTACTTTCAATTTATTTTTTAATCCAGTGCTTCCTTGAAATTCGCACCAACGATTTGGGGTGGTTCCGTTGGTTTTTGTTGGTTAACTACAGCTGAAAAGCGAATGTAATACCAAAAATATGTCGCTTCAGAGCGGTAAATAATAATAATAACCGTACTCTACTTTCTGATGCCCTTTCATGAATATTCGGGATCATAAATATGTGAAAATATATATTCAAATCGGCTATATACAAATAACAGGTATGAGCACAATGAGGTTTTCAACCTTATTCTCCGAGATTCAGAATTAACGTTTGTTAATTTTCACAAGTATCATAATATTTTACTAAAACCGGGCCTGCTACAAAAATCACTAATGACGCCCAAACGCATTGCGGACTTGCCTGAACTTTTTACAGCACTTTTGACATGGGGATTAGCATTCTAGAGTAGGTAAGTATATAATATATATTTCTATGGTACCTACATCAACAGGAAGTGATGCCAATTTGTAAGTAATTACTGTATTTGCAAGTATTTTCATCGACTTGCAAGTACAAATGCAGTAATCGCATTTTGTGAGGATTTTGCAAGAATTTACTAGTTTTTGTGGGGATTTTGCAAGTAATTCGGAAAATGAGGTTGGTATAGTGTGGTGTGGCCATAAAAATAAAGACTATATTTCTATGAGTGTGGCACACCTTTAAAGACTTATTTTGTGTTTTGTGGACACCGTGGAAAAAAGGTGTTCTTTGCTAGTGTTGGACAGGCAATTTTGTTAGTCTGAGATATTTTTTGTTGATATGATTGAGTATGATTTAACGTTTTATGATTTGACATATTATTTTATCAATCATAATATCATAAAGTGCATTAGGACGCTTTAAAGCAAATCGAAGCGAAGCATACGTTATCAATTTCCTGTCACTCTCTATGGATTTGGTTATCGTTATATGAATTAATGATTTTGTTATCGTCATACATTTCCATACAAAATTAAACGATAATTGGAAAATTCACTTCGTTTTTCCTATATTTCCGTTCACTACCAAAACAAAAAACCTTTTCGAACGCTGTGTCGCTTCACACAGTAAAAAGTGGATGGAAAAATACATGCTAACATTGACACAAACCTGACCATCTTCAATGATCAATTACTGAATTTATTCAACAAGCATGTACCCTTGAGAAGTGTTAAGATAACAAAAAAAACTCCCTGGCTAACTGATGAAATTGAGCACATGTCTGAAAGGGATAAAGCTGAATCCAAATTCAAAAAGACTAGTTTGGCTGCATTTTGGAATTGCTACAAATTTTTACTAAATCAAGTTAACAGAAAAAACAATATTTCAATTCAATATCTCACAATAAAACTTCTAAAGAACTATGGAAAGGATTAAAACACTTAACATTAATAGTAAAAATAACCAGGATTTTCCCAAGCTGCTTCAAAATTCGGAAATAATAAATAGCATTTTCATCGACAGTATTCCTCAAAGCAAAGGTAATAATAATATTAAGGAATACTATGCACAGCACAAAATTTGTAATTCTGAATTTCAATTCAGCCTTATATCAGAAGAGGAAGTGGTTGAAAGTTTATCTAAAATAAAAAATACCTCCGCTGGTTCTGATGGGCTTTCAATTGGCTTGATAAAGCTGTTAGTACCTCATATATTACCATATCTTATAAATATTTTTAATACTATATTGCTAAGTGGCATATTTCCTACTAGTTGAAAGAAAGTCTTGATATTACCAATTCCTAAAATAAACAATCCTCAGGAATTAAATGACCTTACACCTATAAGTATACTTCCAGGCCTATCCAAGGTAATGGAAAAAATCATTGAAACCCAACTCAGAGTATACTTGAATACAAAAAATAATATTTTACCTTCCACCCAGTCTGGTTTCCGCCCTAATCACAGCTGTACACCTGCGATGATATTGTACAAGCAAATGATGCAGGTTATTGTACAGCGCTCGTACTCCTAGACTTTAGTAAGGCCTTTGATACAATCAGGCACTACATCTTGCTATCAATTTTGAAATCCTGTGGTATATGTCCAGAAAGTTTGCAATCATTTCAATCATACCTAACCGATCGCTCCCAAGCAGTTAGAATCAAAGATGAGTTGTCAAGCTGTAGAACAATCAGCAGTGGTGTGCCACAAGGATCAATTCTTGGTCCTCTGCTGTTCACGATATATACCAGCCAATTACCAAATTTTTTAGACTACTGCAATATTCACATGTACGCAGATGATACACAGATATATCACTGATTTTTTCCTAGCGACGAGGTAATAGCAGAATTCAAAATCAATAATGACCTTACAAATATTTCTGAAATATCAGCCAATCACTCTCTCAAACTAAATCCAAACAAATCAACTGTTATTTCAGTTGAGAAAAACTCCGAAGAACTGACTCAATTGCTTCACCTCAATGTCAACGGACCACTTCTGAAATTTGCTGATAGTGTGAAAAATCTCGGATTAGTGATAGATAAATCATTGAGATTTCGTAAACATATCACTAGCTGTGTACAACGATCATATACTGCATTGAGATTACTACAGACAGAGTTTGTGTAGGGATACGAAAAAGATTTTGTGTGAAACCCTAGTACTTTCACAACTCTCATTTTGTGCGCCTGTTTATAGCCCTTATTTAGATCAGGATACGATGAACAGAATCCAAAGAGTTCAAAACTTTTGTGTCAGATTCATAACTGGGATTAGAAAGTATGACAGGGTAACAAACAAACTCAAAGAATTGGGATTGTTGAATATGCAGAAACGGCAAAATGTTATATCTCTTTGCTTATACCATAAAATAATAACAGAAAAACAGCCATCATACTTAACAAGAAAAATAAGTTACCGAAATGAGGTTCACAATATCAACATAATAGTTTACTGACATGCCCACCTCACAGAACGAATTTTTTTTTGAAAGGTGTTTCAAATTCATCATCTATAAAATGTATAATGCTTTGCCACCTCATTTTAAAGATTTCAACTCGTCTAAATTCAAACGGGCTTTTACATCATATCTAAAAAATTAATAATATATGCAATTTTTCTATTATTACTTTTTGTTTATCGTTATTATTTTTTGTTTTAGTTGAGGTTAAGCTAGGACAAGTATTACAATTCATTGATACTTATGTAATGAGCATGACCAGGGTTGAGTGAAAGAGCACTTTCAAGTGAACTCCCTCTTGTGATTTCCAAAAAATTGTACAAATGGTATTATTAAGACGAATTATGTGGAAATAAAGACATTTATTATTATTATTATTATTATTATATGTGAATTAACTTTTCTAAATTTTCACCCACCGACATTCGGCCCAATCCTCATTCACCGTTCATGTTGGTAGGGTGAACATCGTTGGGCATCTAGCGATGGTAGGTTTGTATGAGTAAGTGAGTACCAAACTGTCATCGGATTATATATCAGGTTCAAAAAAATATATATAAAATATTCATCATGAGATTGTTTGTTCCATAATATTATGAATAACACCAGAATTTTCGTAGGAAATCGAGTCGAAACTTCCGTTGTCGCAGACCCAACTGTAAGATCATTTTGAGTATTTATTCATCTTTCAAATCTCAAGTGGATAGATATAATCTCAATTCGATTCCAGAACATAATATCGGAGAGTGGGCAATCTTATGAGGTCGGCTAATTTCCTTAATTTCAATGTTGAAGTGAAAAGATATTTTGTTGAATAATTTGAATAATTTGAGAGTTTGAGTTATTTTCCTTCGATATATCACAATATATCACAATGTTATGATGAATAAAGTAATTCCAATTCCGATTTTATGTCTTTTTGCAGATTCCTTTCCCACTCTGTACTATTGAGTGATTATAAGCCTATACAGGGGGTCCCTACAGGAACTGCATCGATCAATATATAGAAAACCATAGATAGGCCGAATTTGAAAATTTGGGAGTTCACTATTGTTGATAAGTGCTATTCGGTTGTACCGGAAGTGGACTCCAACTTTGTTATTTTAAATAGGACACCCTGTATATTATCAAGGTTTTAGATTTTACGCATGATTCTGAACATGTTTCATGTATAATGTCCCGTTCCCAAGTCTAACCGTTTTCGAAATATTTCAAATTTTAAGTTGAAAATTGCGTTTCCAGAACGAACATTATTTTTTTTTTATTTCTGAACATGATCATTTATTTTCGATTGTGTTTCGATTTATTCGTAGGAGAGGACCCAGTTCAGTAGAATTTCGATATCAATTCGATTAGAGTTATACAGGGCGTTCACCAGAAAATGATATAAATCCGGTTGAAAAAATTATTGTAAGTTCATTTTTTCAAATGGAAACCCCCCAATTTTATATTCTCATTCGATTTGGCATCGAAAATGAAGCTAACTTTGAATAAGGTTATGTATGCCTACACTCAACAGTTTTCGAAATATTGTCTCAGTTCCAGAAAATCTCGTATTCTTGAGTTTACTGATTCTTAGTTGGCATGGCGCCCGCTGTTGCGTTGGAAACAATCAACTGCCACGAAAATGTCATTGTAATCAATCATGCCGGCTCGTTTGAATTATTCGAATGAAGATTACTTTAATCTATTTATTATTTATGGCGACTGTTATAGGGTTATCTCAAGAACATGTGATATGTTTGTTATTCGGTATCCGCAGAAGCAGAAGCCCTCACAAAACACTGTTAAACGAATTATAGAAAACTCCAAAAACATTCCATCTCTGCCAGTACAAAAATGTAGATAAAGAAATTCTAAAACAATTCGAATGAAAGAGAACAATTAACGATATTGAGAGGTATACACAAATTATTTGGTCAGTAAATGTTCGAATTGGCGCCCTTCAACTTCCAAACATTTTTCACATCTCACTAATAATTCTTGATGTGTCGCTTTTCGTATTGAATCGGGTCTGATATTCTCAAATGAATTCCTCACTCGTTGCAGACGATCTTCCATGGCAGTCAATTGAATTTCATAGACTTGATTTTCAATTGTACCCCAAATGAAAAAATCGAGTACTGATAAATCTGGAGAGCGGGGCGGTCAAAGAAATGGTCCATTGTTAGCTATCCAACATGAAACAATTCTTGTAAACGAGTATTGACTAAGTGATCATTATGCGGAGGTGCCCCGTCATGTTGATAAAATAGGTTTCTATAATCAGCAATTGGTAAAGTGTCCAAGTAATCATTTTCGAAATTATGCAAAATATTCAAATATCCTCCACCTGCAAAAAAAATTCATCTCATCCTATTCTTGTTCCGAAATTTACATCTGTTTTTGGTAATGGTAAGCTTATCGGGCTTCTGCGCAAATAAAAAAAAGTGATGTTACTCACGTAGGTTTGTCTCCTAAACACGAATCTGAAATTATTTTGCCGCGCTCTCTACTACTTTCCGAGATATGGCTCTCCAAACATTGAAAGTTGACAGTTTTCAAACACGAATTTTTAAACTTTCAATTTTTGCAACTTGTCTCAAAGATATTGTTGGATATGCAGCAAAATATCCCAAAATGGCAATTTCAATATCTTCATCATCAACAATTGGCTTGTTTCTCTGCACTCTTGCTTTGACGGATCCAAAGTTTTTAAAGTTTTCTATAATTCGCTTAACAGTATTTTGTGAGAGCTTCTGCTTCTGCGGATACCGAATAGCAAATATATCACATGTTCTTGAGATAACCCTATTACATTCGCTATAAATAATAATAGATTCAAGTAATCCTCATTTGAATAATTCAAACGAGCCAACATGATTGATTACAATGACATTTCCGTGGCAGTTGATTGTTTGCAATGCAACTGTGGGCGCCATGGTCAACTAAGAATAAGTAAACTCAAGAATACGGGATTTTCTGGAACTGAGACATGTTAATTCGCCAATATTTCAAAAACTATTGAGTGTAGGCATAGATAGAATGAGAATATAAAAATGAAGGGTTTCCATTTGAAAAAATGGACTTACAATAATTTTTTCAACCGGATCTATATCATTTTCTGGTGAACGCCCTGTATAACTCTAATCGAATTGATATCGAAATTCCACTGAACTGGGTCCTCCCCTACGAATAAATCGATACACAATCGAAAATAAATGATCATGTCCAGAAATTAAAAAAAAATAATGTTCGTTTTCAACATAAAATTTGAAATATTTCGAAAACGGTTGGACTTGGGTATAGGACATTATACATGAAACATGATCAGAATCATGCGTAAAATCTAAAACTTTGATAAAATACAGGATGTCCCATTTAAAATAACGATGTTGGGGTCCACTTCCGGTACAACTGGAAGTGCCACAATCTTCAAAATGTTTTAGCCGGATAGCACTTATCAACAATAGTGAACTTCCAAAGTTTCAAATTCGGCCCACCTATGGTTTTCTATACATTGATCGATGCAGTTCCCGGAGGGACCGCCTGTATATGTAAAGTTAGTTGACACTACTTGAAAACAATGGTGAAGACACCTTAACAGAAAAGTAACAATTTCCATTAAATCTGTAACTAGGAGGAAAATCACATGAAAATACAAGTGATTATCGCGGGGAAGATATGGAAAATCACATTCAAGTTATGTAAAAATGCATTTTGATCCAAGTTTAATTTACAACGAAGATTGATATTCCTCACAAATACTTGAATATATATCCACTAATACACACTGAATCATGTATGTCAATTGGCACTGCTTGATTATAATGGTAAAAACACCTAAACGAACATATATAAATCGCCATTGAATCTGGAATAATGGAGAATATCACATAATTATACAAGTGATAATCCATAGTACATATTGGAAATTCACATTTGAATTCAAGTTATGACATATTGCATGAGATATGTAACTTTACATGTATATGCATGGCAACGCATTACCCATATGGGAAATACATCTCATATTTTTTTCAATTCAGTTATGATGCTTATAAAGTTCATTTTACGATGAATAATGCTGTAAAAACTTATATGAGTGACTTGAATTATTGAAAAATAATTGTGATATTAGTATACCTATTTGGTTGCAATATAATTTCAGTATTTCAATTTCAGCATTGCAAAACTGAAAAAGGTGTATTTAAATATTATGCTCGCGCGTTACCTAGCACGTTATGACGAAAGCACCGGTGTGAAGTTGGCAGTTAATTTTCAGCAGTAACTTTCGATCCAGCAGTAAAACCACCAATGGTATATAATTTTCACTAGTTGGAATATAAATTTAAATACTGTGAAAAAACTCATACTGAATGAAAAATTTTCACAAAATGCACGTCCCGTATCAATTTCATCCACTTTCAAAGGGGATGAAGGTTTGAAATCAACCCTTCAGAAAAAAGCTGCCCACTTGAAATTCATAGGACACATTTGTTTACATGAAAAGAACGTCCCGTATCAATTTTATCCACTCGAAAAGGGGATGAAAGGTTGAATCAACCCTTCAAAAGAATTCAAATGTACAAATTCCTCAAGAAAGAACCTGCCAACTTGTGATTCACTGACACATTTGTATACATGAAATTAATGTCACGAATCAAATTCATCCGCTTGCTAAGGGGACGAAGGGACCATCCAAAAAAAAATCAAAATGTACAAAAGCAAAAAAACCTGCCAACTTGAAATTCACCAAACACGTTTTTCACAGGTTCTTCTGAAGACATTTGTCCACTTCAAATCTACTAGAGGGTTGATTCAACCCTTTATGAAGTTTATGAAATTGATACGGGACGTTAATTTCATCAGTACAAAGGTGTCCTGTTGATCACAAGTTGGCATGTTTTTTGTGAAGGCATTTGTTTCTTATAATTATTTGGAGGGTAGATTCAACCCATCATTCCCTTTGCAAGTGGGTGAAATTGATAAGGGACGTTCTTTTCGTGAATACAAACGTGACCTTTGAATTTCAAGTTGGCAGAGTACTTTTTAAGGCGTTTCTCCATTTTATTACTCTCGGGGGGTTGATTTCAACCCTTCATCTGCTTTGCAAGTGGATGAAATTGATAAGTGACTTTTATTTCTTGCATATAAACCTGTCCTGAAAATCATAAATTGGCAGGTTTTTTCTGAATGCATTTGTCCATTTCAATTCTGTTGGAGGGTTGATTCAACCCTTGACCCCCTTTGCAAGTGGATGGAATTGATACGGAACTTTCTTCATATATACGTACGTGTCCTGTGAATTTCAAATTGAAAGGGTTTTTTACAGGCGTTTTTCCAATTTATCTTTCGGAGGGTTGATTTCAACCATTCATTTCCTTTGCAAGTGAATGAGATTGATACGAGACGTTTTGTCTCTGTGTACAATCGTGTCCTGTGAATATCAAGTTTGCAGGTCTTTTTTGAGGCCTTTGTGCATTTTATTTCTCTCGGAGGGTTGACTTCAACCCTTCATCTCCTTCGTAAGTGGATGGTATTATAAGGAACTCTCATTCCATGTCCATTCTAAGTTGGCAGTTTTTTCTGAAGGCATTTGTCCATTTCAATTCTGTTGGAGGGTTGATTCAACCCTTGACCCCCTTTGCAAGTGGATGGAATTGATACGGAACTTTCTTCATATATACGTACGTGTCCTGTGAATTTCAAATTGAAAGGGTTTTTTTCAGGCGTTTTTCCATTTTATCTTTCGGAGGGTTGATTTCAACCATTAATTTCCTTTGCAAGTGAATGAGATTGATACGAGACGTTTTGACTCTGTGTACAAACGTGTCCTGTGAATATCAAGTTTGCAGGGTTTTTTTGAGGCCTTTGTGCATTTTATTTCTCTCGGAGGGTTGACTTCAACCCTTCATCTCCTTCGCAAGTGGATGAAATTATAAGGAACTCTCATTCCATGTCCATTCTAAGTTGGCAGTTTTTTTCTGAAGGCATTTGTTCATTTCAATTCTTTTGGAGGGTTGATTCAACCATTGAACCCCTTTGTAAGTGGGTGGAATCGATATGGGACGTACTTTCCATGAATACAAACGTGTTTTGTGAATTTCAAGTTGGTAGGGTTTTCTAAGGCGTTTGTCCATTTTATTCCTATCGGAGGGTTGATTTCAACCCTATTTCTTTTTTGCAAGTGAATGAAATTGATGCAAGACGTTCAGTCTTCGTATACAATAGTGTCCTGTGTATTTCAAATTGGCAGATTTTTTTTAAGGCCTTTGTCTATGTTTTTTCTCTCGTATCGTTGATTTCAACCCTTCATCCCCTTTGCAAGTGAATTAGATTGATAACATACGTTCAGTCTCTGTATACAAACTTGTCCGGTGTATTTCAAATTGGCAGGTTTTTTAAAGGCCTTTGTCTATTTTATTTCTCTCGGAGGGTTGATTTCAACCTTTCATCCCATATGCAAGTGGATGAAATTGATATGGGATATTAATTCCTTGTATACAAACGTGTCCTGTAAATTAAGTTGATAGGTTTTTATGGAAAGTATTTGTTTATTTTAATTATATCGAAGAAGGGGATGAAGAGTTGATTCATCCCCTTGGCAAGTGGATGTAATTGATACGGGACGTCCATTCCATGTATACAAACATGTTCTGTGACTTACAAGCTGACAGGTTTCTTTCTAAAGGCATTTGCCCATTTCAATAATTTTGAAGGGCTGATTCAAACCCTTCATCCCCTTTGCAAGTGGATGAAATTGATACGGGGCGTGCATTTTTTGACATCCTCTCATTCTGGATTAGTTTTTTCACAGTAACTCAATTTTTATACGAACTAGTGAAAATTATGTTTTTACCGATGCCATACTGGTAGTTTTACTGCTAGATCGAATGTTACTGCTGAAAATTAACTGCCAACTTCACACCGGTGCTTCACCTCTACCGACGTCTTAGACACCTTCTTCCGGAGGTACACCAGGATTACCTGAAAATATTCAACATCATCTGCTTGTAGAAAAAAGAGCAGCTTTGTAGATTCAATCGTGCATGGCATCACATACTTTAAAAGGTAAGGGCTGCGTCTTTCCTAGCTCACACAAGTCTTTCGAAAACTTCCGAGGGTTGCGCGTAGGGGTGCAATCGGTTGACGGAAATAACAATTTTTTTATATTAATCTCGTAGTGCACGTTAATTCAGAGCGACTTAGAAAAATAGTCGCACCGGTTGCGCTCCAGAAGTCGTACTTTCCATAGGGTCTATCGAGTCTTAGCAACATTAGATAGGTGGTAGACTTTGTTTTTCTATTGTTTTATCAACTAATTCTATAAAGAAAAACAAGTTAGCCTTGTAGTAATGAGGTCATTAAGTTGATTTCTGAGATACTTTACGTGGGTGGTAGACAATCATCATTCTCTGTTATTGGTTATTGCCAAACACTCGACGAAGTTTCATTCTTGTGGGTATAAGGTATTTGCACAACAATTATTTATATGTAGGCCAATCAATAGAGGATTTTTTCGTAACAAAAATACTAGTAGGAAACCGACTGCGCCATCACACTAAAGACAGAGCGTATAGTTATATTCTCTCCTGTTTTCGACTCGCAACTGTCATTTATTAATTTGTTATAAACATCAAATACAAAAAATGGAGATGAGCCGGAAAAACAAAAAAAAATGCGAGTTTTTAAAAAATACCCAACTCCGCCATTTTTTAAGAAGTAGGGTTTGTTGAAGCCTGAAGACTTTCCAATATGGCATTGAACATTTTTGTGGTCAACACTATGTATATATTATTTTGAGATGAAGTGGGTATGATTAATAAAATCTGTCATAAAAAGTCATAATCTTTTTCTACTTTAAAACCAGTAAAGATCTGTTTCAAGAACTTCAACATGGTAGCAGAGCGTGGTTGGTAGACTAGAACACATAGTTCTACAGCTGGAAGTAAAAGAAAGTAAAAAAGAACAAGAGTTGGTGGAGTGCCGCAAATTTATTCGCTAAAAGAAAGTAAAAAAAGATTTCCTTGTGAAGATGATGGATGCTAGCAAAGTACAGATAGGCTTACTGGAAGGGAAAACGAATTAGTCGACTTGGAAATACAAGCTTTGTATTCTGCTGAGAGGTGTGAAAATAGGATTGGAAGTTTTAGAAGGCAAAATTCAAGCCCCTGAACCTTTAGCAGAAAATGAGTCGCAGGAAGAAATATCCGGGTTTGACAAAACTTTGGCGGACTTCAACCAGGCTGATATTAGTGCTTTAATAATCATGACGGTCAACATGACACAAGAAACTTTGGAAAGAGTAACGCGTTTTTCGAATGAGAGAGATGTGTGCCTGGAATTGCACAGACGTATGATGTATGCATGCAATTTTTCAGTTGTGTGAAACAAGCAGATGATGATATCGCAACGCATACTTCCAAGCTGAAGAATTTGTGAAGCAGTTTGCAGAAAGAAATTTCCAAAGAAAAGATAACACTTATGGAAGGACATGTAATTGTTTCTTGCCTGAAATTCTTCTAATTTGCAAAATATTAGAAACATTGCCTGCTGAGTATTTTTCTTTCAAGTCCAGGTGTAGTTTGATGTCAGATGTAGACAAAAATATTGACAATTTGACAAGCCAGTTATGCGCATATGAAAAAGCACTTACAAAGAAGTGTGAAAGTAGACAGGAGGTACTTCAAACAACAGCAAGTAGAAGAAGCAACTAAATCTGTAATTATTGCAAATTGAAAGGACACAAAGTTAAATATTGTGCCAAATGGAAAGCAGACGGAAAGCCACCAAAACCAGAGAAACAAAAGAAAGACATTGGCGTTAAAACAAAAACTGTTTCTTTGTTGGCAGTCCCAAGTGCTGTATTGTTTTGCGAGAGTGATAAAGATAATTGGTATGTTGACAATGGTGCAACAAACCACATCACCAACCAGCACAAGGATATGGTACAGTACGGGTACAATCATATGTGAATGGAAAAAAACACGTTTTTTCGCTATCACAAGTATAAAGAAGAATTTGTTTTCAACATTGTCCGCTCAATATAGAAATCCCGACAGTGAGTTTATTTCTACGGCAGAAGAATGTCATTTCAAATTATCTGGAGAAAAATAATTGCTTATTGTGTCGAGTCGCTCAGGGGGCTTATACAAGCTTGACATGAAAACCATAAGATCGAAAACGTCCAGAGAAGTCAATTTAGTCAATAAAGAAAATTTGTTACAACTTTTCCAAGAAAGATTTGGCCATCAGAATGAAAGGCATGTGAAAACGGTCTTGAAGCGTGAACTAGACATAGAAGTTAACCTGGACAGTGATGTTTGTTAGGGTTGCATGTATGGAAAAGCGCATATACTCAAGTTTGGTACTGTTGGACTGTTACAATGTTTACATGGAAAATGTCAATGAGAAATATTAGTGTACTTTTAATGCTCTCAGTCAAGCAGTTAAATGTACTCAAATTATTTCGATTCGAGATGGTCCCTTGAATTCAGAACTTACCGAGTTAGGAATATCCATAACTGAGGAAGAAGATGGTCCAATTGAAATTTTAATAGGTGCTGATATTGCCGGAAAGTTATTTACTGGTAATAAACGTACCTTGAAAAGTGGCTTGGTTGCCATGCAGACAAAATTAGGTTGGATTTTGATAGGTATAACTTCTTCTAGAAATCAGGACAATTCTAGATCTTTGCCGATGGTGGTTACTTCATTGTTTTGCCAAGAGGATATAGCTAGTCTTTGGAATCTAGATATTTTAGGTATTTCAGATCGTAGAGAGAAGCAGACCAATAAGGAGCATGAGGCAGCTGAGATGAAAACATTTTTAGAGTCTGCCACTTTGAATAGTGAGGGTAGGTATGAAGTAGGTTTGATCTGGGTAGATGGATACCCTTCATTACCAAACAATTTTCATTCTGCTAAAAAACGATTGGATGGACCCTTTTATGCTGGCATATATAATTCACCTACATCTGAAAATATTTCTTGAGAATCCTGTGGATAAATTCAGAACATCGACCATTCTGAAATTAATGAAGAGTTTTTATGTGGACAATTGTGTGACAAGTGTAGCTAACGAGGAAGAACTTCAGCACTTCATTTCTGAATCCAGTGAGTTGATGTTACTTGGTAAATTCGATCTTCGTACTCTCTCATAGACAATGTCAAAAATGACCTTTCACCCGATGAATTATCACCAGTATTAGGTCTCACTTGGAATAGGGTGCGTGATACGCTTGAATTAAATTTTGAATGGTTAAAAAATATTGAAGTCGATGTAATTACCAAGGGAGTAATTTTGTCAGTTGCTCATAACATTTTTGACCCTATTGGATTTTCTTGTCCCGTGCAAATTTGTTTTCGAATTTTGTTGCAAAGGACATAGATTCTAAAAATTGGGTGGGACATGGAGATTCCAATAGACATTGAAAGCCAATTTTTAAATTGGTTAGAAGGAATTCAATTTTTGACAAAGTTGCGGATTCCACGATGGATTTCATTTTCAAACTTCATCACTACCAGTTCGCACATGTTTTGTGATGCGAGTAATGAGGCATATGCCTCGGTTATTTATCTAAGAACGCAGTCATTTCACGGTATTAGGTTGCAACTGGTCCAGACTAAGAACAGAATAGAACCGATTAAAAATCTAACCATTCCTAAACTTGAACTTTTGGGAGCAACAATAGGTGTGAGGTTGTTGAATTCTGTCATAGAAAGCATGGAAAACCGTAATTTGGAAAAATAATGTTGGACAGACTCAACAACTGTTATTTCTTGGATTAGAAGGGAAGATATTTGGAAACCCTTTGTATGGAACGGAATTCAGGAAATACGATTGACTACGTCGAAAAGTTGTTGGTTCCATGTGCCTGGTCATATGAACCCTGCTGACCTTCCATCTAGAAGTTGTTTGCCGGAGAAGTTGTTGATGTCCAGATGGTGGGAGGGGCCAGCTTGGTTAAATGATGAAAACGACTGGCCAGAGCAGATTTATGAAGTAGATGAAGAGGAGATTATTGGGGAGAAGAAAAGGGAAGTTGAACACTTCAAAAGATTTTTCTATCTTCTATAGATATTTTTATAAATTTCAGAAAAATTTGAATATGATTGCTTGGATAGGAAGATTCATTTTCAATTATCAATATCCCAATGAGAGGAAGAAAGGAAATCTTCGTTTGGAAGAAATTGAGGAAGCAGAAGTAGTTTTGATCAGAATGATACAGGAAGAGTCATTTAATTCAATTCAATCCAATTTATTTTTGGTCCATCGAGCTGAATAGGTATAGGACAAGTCAGGTTGTACATATAAAATTTGGTAATAAAATTACAGAAAATTGACAACACAGCAAACATTCACAAGAACATAACTATATACAAAATCTATCTATCACAGTATAAAATTGTCGAAGTACTCCTTCAGGCTATAGGGACAGAGGTTGAGGAGAAGTGTTTTTATTTTATTTTTGAAAAGTAGCAGGCTATCGATCTTTTTTATTTCTTTTGGAAGAACATTATAAACTCGTAGCCCCAAGATATCTGGTGATCTTTGGGATAATGTGAGACGAACGTTTGGGATATGAAAATCATTTTTTTTCTAGTGTCATGGTTATGTATTGAATCATTCGTGGTTAATTTTCCCCTCTGTCTGTGAACGTAGATCAAGAGTTCATATATATATATATATATATATATATATATATATATATATATATATATATATATATATATATATACAGGGTGAGTCAGAAGAAGACCGACAAACTCCGACTACAGATTCCTTGCCTCATTTTGAGATGAAAAGTTTCTATCAAGGAATGTCCTAAAATGCATCCCCTCTGAGATACAGGGTGTCAAAAGTGCGAAAAAAATTCATATTTTTTTTTTCTGAAACTCCTAGAGAAAAAAAAATAAAACTTGGTGCACTAATCAAGGTTTATCAACGTGATAATTTGAAGTTATAATTTTCAATTTTTGTAAACCAGTGGCGTAGTTACGATGGTATGTGGTCATATTTTCCTTCATATTTTCTTTGGACAACTGAATTGACAAATGAGCGTCCAACATCAGTTAGGCTCATCTATACTCAACCTAAAAGTCATAACATTCCATTTGCCTATAAGTGAAGGTTTCTTAGATATTTGCAAAAAACTGAAAATATGTCCTGAGAAGAGACATAACATCCTGTGTGCTATAATCGCATGATGCAACTTTATTATAACTTATAGGTATAATTGTCAACCTCTTGAACGTTTTTTAATGTTGGGAGTATTCCTAACATAGTACAGGTAAGTCAGAATGAGACCGACAAACTCCGTTTTTTCTATTCGTCATAATATTTGAACGAATCAATTTCGTAAATTCACCAATATGTGACCAAACATTGTTGCATAATGATTATTCCCAGCCTCAAATTATAATAATCTTGTTAGAGGAGAGTTAAAGCCTAAAATAATATTTGCGAAAAACTGTAAATTAGTACCTACTTTTAATTTGTTACATTTTATGTTGGAGTATCATTATCAAAGTCATTTCATACTGAATTATCTAGGAAAATATTTTCCAATCATCATGTTTTTGGTGAAGAAAAACAATTATTGTGAATTTATATCTACTGAAATGATAGAAACGGTTTATAGGGTACACAACATAAAAACAAAAAAGCCTCAAAGTAAATGTTCAAATGTACCACCATTTTGTTCGATACACAAATGGCATCTCCGTATCATTGACTGTCGCACGCTTTGGAATATTCCTGGTGTATTCTGTATCAACGTACATGCTGCTAAAATTCTTGCAGTTAAATCTTCAACAGATTCTACAGGTGTCGAATACACCAGGGATTTAAGATATCCCCACAAAAAAAGTGTATGGGACCACATCTACCTATCCACTGATCATGGAATGTTTCATCAAGAAATTGACGAACGATTCGTTGAAAATGGGCCGGTGCTCCGTCATATTGAAACCACATTCTTTGACCAATAGCGGTACTTCTTCGAGTAGCTCAGGTAAAACATATTCAAGAAAAGCTCGGTGGTTCTGTCCATTCAAACGTGGAGGAAGAAGTCGAACCTTCCAGACTAGTTTGTATACCATTGATCAATGCATAAAAAATCCACAAATTTTTTTTTTCTTGTTCTTTTTCAAAACCATATGCTGAATGGATTAATTTTCCTCGATAAACCAATTAGAAAAGGCTCTAAAAATGATACTCCAACATAAAATTCAACAAATCAAGAGTACTTATCTTCAGTTTTTCGCAAAAATTGGTTCAGGTCTAACTCTTATTTGCGTGGAGTATTATTAATTTGAAGTTGGGTTTGTTTTTATTTTACTCAGGGCATATCTTCAGTTTTTCTCAATTATCTCAGAAACCTTCACCTTTAGACACATAGAATGTTATGACTTTTATGTTGAGTTCGATGAGCCTAACGTATGTCAAACGCTCATTTATCAATTCAGTTCAAATAATATGACAAATAAAACAAACGATGTTTGTCGGTCTCATTCTGACTTACCTGTACTATGTTATGAATACTCCCAACATTGAAAAATGTTCAGGAGGTTGACAATTATTCCTATAAGTTATAATAAAGTTGCATCATGCGATTATAGCACACAGGATGTTATGTCTCTTCTAAGGACATATCTTCATTTTTTGCAAATATCTCAGAAACCTTCACTTTTAGGCAAATAGAATGTTTTGACTTTTAGGTTGGGTATGGGTGAGCCTAACTGATGTCAAACGCTCATTTGTCAATTCAGTTGTCCAAAGAAAATATGAAGGAAAATATGACCACATACCATCGTAACTACGCCACTGGTTTACAAAAATTGAAAATTATAACTTCAAATTATCACGTTGATAAACCTCGATTGGTGCACCAAGTTTGAATTTTTTTTCTTCAGGAGTTTCAGAGAAAAAGAAAAAAATCAAAATTTTTTTCGCACTTTTGACACCCTGTATCTCAGAGGGGATGCATTTTGGAACATACCTTGATAGAAGCTTTTCATCTTAAAATTAGGCAAGGAATCTGTAGTCGGAGTTTGTCGGTCTTATTCTGACTCACCCTGTATATATATATATATATATATATATATATATATATATATATATATATATATATATATATATATATATATATATATATATATATATATATATATATATATATATATATATGTACATTACTAAGTTCATGGGTTGAACCGCGTTGAGAGTTTATAACTCGACGTTTCGGCTCCTGCTTTGGAGCCATTTTCAAGAGTGTGACTGCGAGGCCTCTATCTGCCTACTCCTCGAGTCGTGGTCTTGAGAGATATCAAGGTCTCAACCTGCCTACTCCTTGAGATCAAGGAGTAGGCAGGTTGAGACCTTGATATCTCTCAAGACCACGACTCGAGGAGTAGGCAGATAGAGGCCTCGCAGTCACACTCTTGAAAATGGCTCCAAAGCAGGAGCCAAAACGTCGAGTTATAAACTCTCAACGCGGTTCAACCCATGAACTTAGTAATGTACATATTTCTGACCGCGGAAACCTTTCTGAACATATATATATATATATATGTATATATATATTAATTTTATCTTGTATTTGAGCTGTAGATTTGTCTGTGAATAAGAGCGTGGAATCGTCCGCATAAAGACAAGTAAACGCATCGTGGAGCACTAGAGGTAATTCATTGATATAAATGATAAATAATATGGGGCCTAGCACAGACCCTTGGGGGACCCATATTCTACTAGAAAGTAGGCTAGAAATGTGCTCTGTTTTCACATTATCCTTTTTGTGATTAATCTTGACCTGCTGAAGCCGTCCGTTCAGGTAGGAGAAAAACCATTCATAGAGTTTTCAATGGTCTTGAGGAGGAAAAGATTATTGGTTTATGTCCTACTGTAGATAGTAGAGGAGTTATTAGAATGAAAACCAAGATATCAGAAAGGGATGAATTACATGATTTTTTGTATTCTGTTCTATTGCCTTCAAGGCATATTGTCACTGAAATAAGAATCCGTCATTATCATATGCACAACTGTCATACAAAGTCTACTTTGCAAATTGAGAGAGAAATTTTGGATTCCCAGTGGAAGAGGAACAGTCAATAGAGTAGTGAACAAATGCATTAAATGCAAGAGATTCAATGCCATAAGATTGAATAATGTACCTGTAGCTCTACCCATAGATCGAGTAAGGGACGCATCTCTTTTCGAAGTTGTGGGGATAGATTTTGCTGGACTACTTTTCCTACGTTCCAAGGAAAAAGTGTGGATATGCCTGATCACTTGTGTCATCTTTAGAGCAGTCCACTTGGAAACAGTTAGTTCTTTGTCGATTGATTCATTTATTTTATCTTTGAGACGATTTATTGCTCGCCGTGGACGTCCATCAATTATATATTGTGATAATGGAAAAAAATTTAGTGGAGCTGAAAATTATTTTCAAATGTTGGACTGGAATGAAATTCAGGAGGTCAGTAACATCCAGATAATTGAATGGAAATTCAATCCACCAGCGGCAGCGTGGTGGCAGCGTGGTGGGGAGGTTGGTGGGAACGTCTTATACATATCCTGAAAGAATTGTTGAAGAAACAATTAGGAAATGCGTGCCTAACCTATGAGGAGTTATATTCAGTGATATGCGATTGTGAAGATATAATAAATTCAAGATCTTTGACTTATTTGTCATAAGACATCAATGATTTGATGCCTTTGACTTCTTCAATGTTCCTGCAGGATATAAAAGAAATTGGAACATTCGATTTGGACAACATTGATGCAAATTCCAGTAGAAGACATTTGAAGTACATCCAGAAATTGAGAGAAGTATTGAGAAAACGTTTCAGGGATGAATATCTCAGTCAGCTGATGTTGTTCAACTGCAGGAAAATCACAGATGACATAAAAGTAGGAGATTTGGTTCTAGTCAAGAATGAGAGATGTAAAAGACTCGAATGGCCTTTGGGTATTATTGAAAAGGTGTTTCCGGGAAATAATAGAAGAGTGCGGCTGGTAGAACTACGAACTTCGAATGGGCAGCTGATGAGGCCAATTCAGCGATTATTTCCACTAGAGTTGAGTATTCAAGAAGACGAGGAGTTGAAGACGAAAATTGAAAAACATAGGAGAGTAACTGACGAAGGAATAAAAAAGCAAGGAAAAGTTCAGAGAGATAGATTGCCTAAGCCTTCTGAAGAAAACGTGAAGGAAACAAGATATGGGAGAAGAGTAAAACCACCAGATAGACTTGATCTTTGAAATAATCAACCTGAAGTTTTGAGTCATATTTTCGACTCAAAAGGTGGGAGTGTATCGAAAATCCCCCAATTTGGAATCTTTTATGTTTTGGTGTTTTGTATAAATCATTTTGGAAGACTCTGTAGCGATAAAAATTTGAATGTATTGTCACTTGAGAAAAACTTGTCAGAATAAAAGTATTGTCATATTTGCATTTCAATATTAAAGTCTTTTTTTAAAGTAAATTTGCCATTGTAAATCCTTTTTGACACGTAAGATTTCACCGGGTAGGTGTCATCGAACGCATTTTACCACAGTGATTACATTCATAAACTGAATTTCAAAAGAATGGATGCGGACCCTTGTACATAAAGAAAAATGGAGAAGACATGCTTCTACTAGCCCTTTATGTGGATGATGGGTTATTAGCTTCTACCAGTGAATCAATAAATGACACATTTTTACACAGTTTGCAAAGATAATTCAAGATCACGATAAAACCAGCATCTTATTTTCTAGGCATGGAAATTGAGAAGAAAGAAGCTGGAACAATTCGAGTCAATCAGTCTGCTTACACCAAAAAGATTCTAGAACGATTTTGTATGCAAGATTGTAAACCAGTGTCAACACCCATAGTTAAGGAAGGTATTCCATTAGGGATGAAAGATGAGGATTAACTGAAAAGCATTTTTCCTTATAGGACGCTTTGATGTACTTAATGACAGGCACTCGACCAGACATTGCTTATGCAGTGAATGTAGTTTCAAGAAAACTTGAAAATCCCTCCAATTCAGACTGCTCAAAAGTAAAAAGGATATTCCGCTATTTGAAATACACAACTTGCTTGGAATAGTCTACAAACCAGGAACCAAAGATGAATTGAAGACCTTCAGTGATGCAGATCATGGAGGTGATGACACTACAGGCCGATCGACCACAGGAGTTTTGAGTATGTATGCAGATGGAGCAATATCCTGGTATAGTCAACGTCAAACTTCAGTTGCGATTTTTACAACAGAGGCAGAAATAGTTGCTGCTAGCGAAGCTGCAAGAGAAATTGTTTGGCTCAAACGTTTATTTCAAGAAATCATTGTTTTGAGATCAGTTCCAACGTTGATGGTCGACAATGAAGCTGCAATGAAGTTGACACAGAACCCCGAATATCATCGAATATCACCGTCGTTCAAAACATATTCATATTCGACATTTCTTTGTCCGTGAGCTGGTGCTCGACAAATTCATTCATGTTAAGAAAGTGTCATCAGAAGACCAGTTGGCAGACATTATGACAAAACCTTTGTTCAAACCCTGATTACAATTGTTGAGAAATGCAATGGGGTTGACCAGAATGATCCTATGAGGGAAGGTGTTGAAGCCTGAAGTCTTTCCAATAGGGCACTGAACATTTTTGTGGTCAACACTATGTATATATTATTTTGAGATGAAGTGGATTTGATTAATAAAATCTGTCATAAAAAGTCATAATCTTTTTCTACTTTAAAACCAGTAAAGATCTGTTTTAAGAACTTCAGCAGGGTTGGCCCTTCTCATGAAGGTATTGAATCATGTGTACTTTATGTGTGCACAAAACAGGCGCTGTCGAATCAATAATTATGGCATAATTGCAATTTGAATTTTTCTGGAAGCTCTTGTAATAGTCTGATTTAAATTTCTCAAACAGATTATGAAAGGAGAAGTATAGTACCACAAAACGTATATTCTCATTTTGCGCTATGATGCTTAGAAATGGGTGAAAATGCTTGCAAACATGACTGAAAACAGCCAAGCACGCGTAAGTGATTGAACGGTAGGAGAGTCCGGGAGATGAGGGGAATTCTTCTAATGAACGGATTATGTGATAATACGCTTCCCCTCATCTCCCTATCTCTCCTACTCGACCGCTTACGCCAGCTCGCCCGTTTTCAGTCATGTTTGCCATTTTTCACCCATTCATCAGCATTTTAGCGCAAAATGAGTGTTGAGTTTTACTGCAAACTGATTCCATCTTGTAGTATTCCCTTGTGTGCTCCGATATTCTTTTACATGTTTTTACATAGCGATGTCATGTTGTTGATACTTTTGTTATATAACTTGTCATATACTTTTTGAATGTCTTGCGTTTGTTTAATAAACTTATTTTCAACCCGAGTAGATGTTGGGTTATATCAGTTTTCAAAGTAAATCTTAACAGGTTATGGGCCCAGGCCACGCATATTGAAAATATTTGAACAGAGCAGATTTTCAAAAATACGTTCGAAAAGGTGCAAAATGGATTTCAAAGCTCATATTGAGAAGTTGGAAGGAGCGTCGAACTGGCCAAGATAGCGAAGGAAACTCGAGCTATTGTTGGAACACCACGAAGTCTTCGAAGTGGTTACAGGGACAGGGGATAGCAAATTGCCACTAGAACCAAATGCAACAACAGATCAGAACATTTGAGCTCAGTATACCAAAGACCTGAAGATATTCAAGAAAATTGATGCTCTCGCACAACTCATCCTTGTTGGGAGTATGAATGACGTCAATGTTGAGTTAACCGCAATGTGTGAAAATTTCAAGGCTTAATGGGATAAGTTGCTGTCAGTCTACGAACAGAGTTCCAGTCAACAGTCAAACTGATCTACTTTCGATGAGTCAAGTGATGTCCACCCTTCCTGCAAAATACTTTGAATTCCCGTCGATGAGAGAACAAAAAATAAACCGTCAGAACGTATGAGACTCATTGAAATGCATCTACCAAAAAATTCGTTAGCCCTTGTTGTAAAATCAGGAGCCAAGAAAAACTTTAAACCACCAAAAATTATCCGAAGATGTTTCAAGTGTTTTCAAGTTGGCCATTTTGCAAAGAACTGTAAAAAGAAGGCTGAAAATGAAGTTGCTGGGTTTTCGAAGTGGACAAGTAAACCTGAAGGAGATGCTTTTTCATCTACATATCATTCAAGGATGACATGAAGAATTCATGTGAAAATGATATTTGGCTAGCAGATTCCGGTGCCTCCGCTCTCATGACTAGTAGAAAGGACTTCTTTTTTGATATATGAACCATTCACTAGTCCCAAAGAAATTCAAGTTGGAAATGGTGCGACGATTCCAGCATACGGCCATGGTACGATAAACGTCGAAATGAAACTTTGTAATAAATGGTCAGAAATCTCCTAAATACGTTTGGTACGTTCCGCAAATTTGGCCAATTTATTTTCTGTTGGATAATAATGGTTTCAACTTCAACGTGAACCAAGATGGATGTGCGATAACCAAAAATGGGATGACTCGTTTGAGCGGTAAAATAAATCCTAGAGTACTTTATATACTGGAAATGAGGGAGTGTGTTCCTGAAAAAGCTGCTGAAGCATATATCTCATCTGCTGCTGAAAGTGTTCAATTGTGGTATGAACCACTATGTCACCAAAACAAAAAGCATGTAAGAGAAGTTTTGAAACGTCATGGTATTGACAGATCACACAACCAACGATGAATTTTGTGGTGGTTGCATATATGGGAAGCAGCACAGATATCCATTAAGAGCTCGCCAGAATCGCCCAACGAATCCAGGAGGATTGATATATACCGATGTCTGTGGTCCGATGCAGGAAAATTCGTTAGGAGGAGCAAAGTACTTTGTTTGTTTCAGAGACGATTTTTCTAAATACCGAAGAGTGTTCTTTATCAAATCGAAGGCTGAAGTTTTATTCTGTTTCAAAAGTTTTATCAAAGAAGCAGAAGTAGCCAATGGGAAAATGGTAAAGGTAAGCTTATCGGGCTCATTCTCGAAACAAAAAGAAAATTGGTATTACTTACGTAGTTTTATCTTCTGATCACGAATCCGAAAGAATTTCATGGGGGTCTCTTATACTTTTCGAGTTATGACCTTTACATAACCCTTCCCACGACTTTAGAGCAGTCGCCAATGAAGAGTGAGGTTAAAAATAGTGATATATAAAAAGGTAATTTTTTTTTGTAAAACGTTTGGTTTTGGTGCTTGTAATTGTGAAATAAGAGTTGATTAGTGAATGAAAAAAGTGTCGACAAAAATAAGGAGTTATTTTCTGCGATTTTTACTGAAAAAATCGTGTTTGAAAATGGTCGATTTTCAAGATTCAAAAGGTCATAACTCGAAAAGTATAAGAGACTCCCACGAAATTCTTTCGGATTCGTGTTCAGGAGATAAAACTACGTTAGTGACACAACTTTTCTTTTTGTTTCGAGAATGGGCCTGATAAGCTTACCGTTACCGGGAAAATCGCAGAGTTTCTCAGTGTTGGTAGAAAGGAATTCGATATTGAGGAAGTGAAAACAATTCTCCAATCGAATGGTATCATTTGTCGAGTTTCAATGCCATACACACTCCAAGAAAATGGCACGGCAGAAAGAGAAAACCGTACCCTGGTTGAAATTGCACGAGCCATATTGCATTCGAAAGATTTATCGGATTAATCGTACAGAACCCTCGTCGGTGAAAAACAGATCTCCCATTGAATTGTGGCTGGGAAAAGAAGTGAAAATTGACCATTTACGTGTTTTTGGTACTAAATGTTATGTTCACGTACCGAAGCAACGACGGCAAAAACTAGATAAGAAGAGTGTTGAAGGTGTTATAGTTGGTTACTGCGGAGAAAAAGACGGCTACAGAATCTGGTTCAGGAATGAAAATAAAACATCATCAAGCACGAAAACGTTTTCGAGGAGAAAGGTGAACTAAAAATGAGTGTCAAATCTGACAAGTTGATTCCCGAAATGAATAATACGGATATCACGCATGATAAATTATCAGAAATCACCCCAACGATTGAAATTGAGGACGAAAGAAGCGATGATAACGAAAATTTAGTTCGACGTGAAGTTCGTTTATCAGCCTACCTAAATGATCATGTCCTGGTTGCAGAATGTGATGTACCCCATTCCAACAGTCATCGTAACCGAGTTCGCGAACTGAGCTTGGAACCTACACTTCATCAAAATTTCCTGCTAAATAAAATCTACAAAAAGACAGTTGAAACGTTGTTTTTATTCTTCGAACTAGGTGCTACTTATAAACAATAATCAGTGTGTATGTTGCTTACTTCCATACATAGGAGTAAAAATGATTTTTTATCCTACACTGTGAGAAATTTGAATTCTACCGGCTTTACCGAGAGGAGAAAGTAACCTTTTTTACGGCTAGCCGAGAAAATACATTTTCACGCTAGGTGGCGACCCAATAATATTATTCTAGTCGATCATTTGTGAGATATCAAGGTGGAAAGTGTGCAGCACAACACGTGGGACACCACACAATTGAGGCAATGCCATTTAAAATAGCCATTTACTTAAAATTAAGTAGAGCTAAAGAATATACAGGACATGACATGACAAGAATATAGAAGATCATACGCCACGCCTCTTGCCAATTCAGGAGTATATATTCTAGCACTGAAATGGCACGGCGGATAGAAATCCACTATCGTAGATTTTTTAAATAATAAAATAAATGTCACTAAAAAAGATTTCAACATCAACGATTTGGCCAGATATTCTACTATGACTATGACATCTTACATCTACTAAAACTGCTGGAATGACTCTTTTAATAGAAAATATAGTAGACACAGGAACAACAACTTCAACTACTTCCTTTTCTGAGCAAGTACAGTTATTAAATTTATCCAAGCAAGGAATCTCTTTTGTTAACTGTTATCCAATTTCACAGTAAAAAATAATTACTCACAGTTATGAATTTCATATCATAAAATAAAATTTTGTAGACAAAATATTACCAGCAATTATTGTTTAGGATGAAAAAATCATGTGTAAACCACGGCAGTAGGTGAAGTGCTTTTTCAGGCCTCAAGAAGTGGTCTGGCTTGGCTGCGACTCGCCTGTCCATATCTTCATTTGGCCTGAAAACTGCCACTTTACCTCATAGGTATGTAGTAGTAGTTCTTTGGGAAAGCCGCAACCGCAGCCAGGCAAGTATGTCCTCATGTACCCTTTTTGCCATCCCCTGTTCTCCACTCACCTACATTCATCCCAGTTTTCCTTTTCGAACCTTTGTGACCTCTTAATAAAGGTCAGCATATCCGACCACTCCTAGTCGATTAGTTCCTCTTGTTGGAGACTCTCAACTCCGAAGGTTCCAAATCTTAGCCTCCCGTATGCCTCACCCTCGCCGAGGAAGTGAGATGAACTTGTATGCGAGTTGGTCATCTGAATTTGAACAACTCTGGTTAATGCTTCTTGCAGAAAAATGCTGTATTTTTATTGAAAGAATGATTGTATAAATGCGTTTGAATGAATATGAATATAATTGCTTTCTTTCTTTTGAAAATTGAAAAAAATTGTCTTTTTATAATATTCCATAGCAACGAACTAAATTTGTTTTGAACATGATTTGGAAATGAATTATGAAACAGGATGATCAAATTAATAAGAGCAGATGAAAAATAAATATAAAATCAAATGCTACATCCAACAGAACTTTCTTCTTCTTCTTCGCATTTGTGGCAAGTGGGGCTGTCTTCTATACCTATAAGTCATAGGTGTCTGCATAAATTGTTATGTCCTGTTAGTATTCCTATAAGGAGGCGTAGTGCTGGCGGATTCTGTCTGAGAACCATGTCGTCCTTGACTTATTGGAGCCGGCCACGAAGTCTTTCCACTGCCTGCAGCCGGTGTTTCCCTACAAAGTTTATTCAGCTCTTCTTCTGCCCGCTCGTAGAGGGCTGAAAAGGTTTTGCTTCTTGCGATACCTAGTACAGGCTCCGACCCACAGAACGGCGTTGCGGATCCCGATCTGGCAAGTCCGTCTGCCACCTCGTTCTCGCGCACCCCTCTTTGACCAGGGACCCATACCAGCTGAACATCCTTCATTTCAATCAGTTTCTCGAGCGCATCTCCGCATTCCTGCACAAGCGCTGAGCTTGGTTTAGGATGGCAGATGGCTCTGAGCGCTGCCTGACTATCCGAACAGATATAAATTCTCTGTTCGAACCCTCCTTTCACCTCTTGCCTCGTAGCTACGGATAGGATGGCGAACACTTCAGCTTAAAAAACTGTTGTATACCTACCCAAAGCGTAGCTTTCTCGTACTTATCTTCCCTCCAGGTAGATTCCGGCACCCGAAGCCTGTTTGTCAGTCAGACGCGAACCGTATAACATTAGGCTTCCACCGTGTTTCCTTCCCATTATTCTCTGCTTCGTATGGTGAGAGTAAACTCTCTTCTATTCCATCGCAGTCTGTCTTGTGCGCTTTTCACTCTGAGGGCAGAGATCGGGATCTCCTGCTCCGCCCACTTGGCGATTTCCGCATGGCACATCATAGCTCCTTCGTTTACCATTCATTTCATTTCATTTCTTTATTCTTTCTAATTTGACAATTATAAAATTGCATTGAAAGATGTCACATAACTAAAATTACAACAGTCACAAAAACTACAATTAAAAATTAAAATTTTTAACAGTTACACATTCACTAAGATATGCAGGTACTAAGTAATCACATTTATCTATGAGAAATTCTAAGAAACAATTATAGAATTGGTTCAAAAGTACTAAAATTTAAATTGTTAAAAACACTTCAATTAAAACTCAAAATCGAATGGTTATCATCATTAAGATATTCACTAACTGAGTAGGAACACTTTTCTATAAGAAACTGTTTTAAGGTTTTTTTGAATACATATAAAATGTCATTCATTCTTATATGGGGTGGTAGATTATTGAATAACCTAGGGCCCATGTCATTCGGAGATTGATTGCTCAACTTTAACTGGGCTAATCTTTCTTGTGTCTCGTATGATAATTATGCACATCATCATTGAGAGTAAATTCCCTTTTGTTGCGAAAAACATACAAACATGCTTCATATGTAAACACATGGCATTGTCAATATTCCAAACTTTGGAAACAATTGTTTGCATGAGTGAGTGTACGACACTCTTGCTATGCAACGAATAATCTTTTTTTGTGCTATGAATACTTCAGAAATCCTAGTCCACAATGAAATTCCGTATCTGATTTGCAAGTCAACGTATGCATAGTAAGGAGATATTAACTGAATTTTACTTAAAATATTCCGCAAGTTCCTGAATAAATAGTTCATGGAGTGAAGCTTGGAGATAATATGACCACATTGTGCTTTCCAGTCAAGGTGCTCCTCAATATAAAGACCAAGAAATTTCATTGTCCCATTAGAGCTAGATAAAGGCCTACCATTCACATTGATCGTTATTGTGTTACATGTATTTTGCCTATTGTGAAATCTATATAAAGTCCACACATTTAAGTAAAGGTAATTTTCATTGAAATAGCCAGTAACATTTTTCATAACGTCGGTGCCTGCCTTTTCAATTTCTGATGTTGTAGGAGCCGATATTGTCAAGGAGAAATCATCTGCATAGGCAGTATATTTGCTCTGATCAATGTCAGTCACATACAGTGTAAATAGTATAGGGCCCAATATTGAGCCCTGGGGGACACCCCTCTCAATAGTTCTCAACTGTCAATAAAAAATCTGAGATATGTTCTTGATGTTTTGGGTAATGCTAACATACTGTGTACGATTTTCTATGAAGGATGATATCCACATATTTGCTACTCCTCTAATACCAAATGTTTCCAATTTTGACAATAATCTTTCGTGATTCACGCAATCGAATGCCCTGCTTAGGTCACAAAAAAAGTAGTAAGTCAACGTATGTTCTATTACCGCATGCGCAGTAGCGACTTCTCTGTGGCTACTGTGGCGCATGCGGTAATAGAACATACGTTGACTTACTACTAAAAAACCGTGGCAGGACATTCACCACCTTCAATATATTCCACCACCGTATTATAAAAGGAAACTAAAGCCGTTATCGTAGATCTTGATTCTCGGAAACCATGTTGATTTTCATTTCAGTTCGTAAGACGATCTAGAAAAGAACATTCAAATATTTTTTGAAAACTGAATGGTATCATTTTACTGGTCTATAATTTTCCAATATTTGCCGATAATTTTTTTTTTGTAAACAGGAGTCACTTTTCCGGTTTTTAGTTCTCTTGGAGAATCTCCGGTTGTGAATGACAAATTCACCATAAAAGTGAGAGGAGGCATTATTGCTCTCATAACTTTCTTTATCAAGAAAGGAGGGACCTCATCCGGTCCTGATGAACACTTATTTTTGATTTTATTGTTTAAGAGATTGAATAACTCATCTTCCTGAAATGGATTAAGAAAAAGTGAGTTTGGATTAAAAACTGTATTTACTCCCATTGATCTTATACATTTTTTGTCTATTTGAGAAACCAAATCATTAGGAGCTGAAACAAATGAGTTATTGAAAAGTGTCACTAACTCAGTTGGATCATCCCTAATTTTTCTCCCCTATTTTTATTTTTATACGAGGGCTGTTTGGTAACTCCGTGACTATTTGAATAAAGAAAAAAAAAATTGGCAAATAAGCGTTTTATTTTTCAACATAATCTCCTTTTAGATCAATACATTTAGTCCAGCGTTTTTCCAGTTTTTTTATTCCTTCCAAATAATAGGTTTTCTCAAGGCCCTCAAAATAGGCGTTTGTTTCGGTTATAACCTCTTCATTCGACCCAAATCTCTTACCACCCAGCCATTTCTTCAGGTTTGGGAAAAGAAAATAGTCGCAAGGGGCTAAATCTAGAGAATATGCTGGATGGGGTAGTAGTTCGTAGCCCAATTTATGAATTTTTGCCATAGTGACTACACACGTGTGCACTCGTGCATTGTCTTGATGAAGCAGCACTTTTTTTTTCGCTAAATGTGGTCGTTTTTGCCTCAAATCAATATCGAATCTGTCTATAAGCTCTGAATAATATTCGCCGTTGATCGTTCTACCCTTCTCTAAGTAATCTATATGAATGACACCGCGTGCATCCCAAAAAACTGTGGCCATAACCTTGTTGGCTGACAGACGCACCTTAGCCTTCTTTGGTGCACGTTCACCAGTTGACACCCACTGTTTTGATTGTTCCTTGGTCTCTGGGGTATTGTGATGGATCCATGTTTCGTCTACGGTTATATAACGGCGTAAAAACTCGCCCGGATTGCGATTGAACTTTGCCAAACACTCCTTTGAAGTGGTCACACGGTTGCGCTTGTGGTCGAGTGTGAGCAATCGCGGCACCCATCTCGCGGATAGCTTCTTCATGTCCAAATATTCATGTAAAATGTGATGTACTCGCTCAGTTGAGATGCCTACAGCCTCAGCTACCTCACGTACTTTTATTCTCCGATCGTCCAATATCATTCCATGGATTTTATCGACGATTTCTGGCGTGATGACCTCTTTTGGGCGACCTGAACGTACGGCGTCACTTGTGCTGGTACGACCACAACGGAACTCAGTAAACCACTTCTTAACCATTGAAATTGATGGTGCAGAGTTCCCATAGTATTTATCAAGTCTTTCCTTGGTTTCAGTTATGGTTTTTTTACGCAAAAAATAATGCTTAATCAACACACGAAATTCACTTTTTTCCATTTTTGTTAAAATTCACGAGGTTGTCTGCTTCTAATTGCTGTCAAACACAAACCAAATGTCGCAGCTTGCTCAAAATTTGACAGTAGTCTATTGAAAGATGGTGGTTGACAGCAGCAGTGTTGCATTTAAAGTTACTGCGCGGGAAATTTAAAAAGTCACGGACTTACCAAACAAGCCTCGTATTTTGAAAATCCCTAGATTTATTTGACAATTCTGCAATCACACTCCAGCATGTTTTTGCAGGATCGCCTGAAGCAAAAATTCTATTTTGATAATGTTATTTTTTAGTTTTTTCCAATAGGATTCTATGTTTTCTTTTAGACATTCGGTACGCTTCTGACAAAACGGGGTTACATTTTTGGAGGGTGTAGAGATCTTTGAGATTTTCACTAGATGAACGAATGAACTTCTTCAGTAATCCAATTCTTTCTATTTTCTTTTTTATGTATTTTTTTTCTTTTTTGGAAAATTAATGTTATAATGACTCCCGAGTCCCGCATCCTCAAATGAGCTGCCATTGCCTCCTTCTTGATCCAGACTGGGAGCGGTGGCAGCCTCAGCAGTACCTCCAACACTGCGGTCCGTCGTTCTCATTGCGCCCGTTATTACCAAACAGGCCAACCTCTAGACCTTGCTAAGTTTTCGGCCTATTGTGCTGCTCTTTGCGCCTGGCCACCACACGGCTGACCCATAATGGATCTTTGGTCTGCCGTATACAGCCAGGGTATGATCTCTGGATTGGTGCCCCAATTGCTTCCTACTATTCTCCGCAGTTGCCATAGGATTGCTACCGACTTTTGAATAACCCCATCTACTTGCGGCCTTCATGAAAGTTTGGAGTCCAGGACCACCCCCAGGTATTTAACCTGCTGGACTAACTCCAGCTATTGCCCAAACATGGTAGGTGTCCTGAATCAATCTTTTTTCCTTCGTTTGGTTAACAGGATAATCTCTGTTTTTGTCGGATTCACTGAGAGCCCTGCTTCACCGTACCATCTCTCAATTATTCTGCAGGCAGCCTGCATCCGGTCGCAGACGACTCCGATGAATCGTCCACTGATTAGGACAACGGCATAGGTATACAATATACTATTTTTTCTTCCTTCCTCCCTGCTTTCACTTTCTTCGCAGCTGGTTCACTCATGTTCACGCAGCGACAGCTCCAGACTGAATATTGCGCAATATTTGTCAGTCCCCTCACACTGCGCTTTCATACTACAAAATATTGACAGATCCGCAAAACTTTCTAAACTTTCAGAAAACTTTTGAATGCCCCACAAAATATTGAAAACCCTTTTTTGCACAATATTTGTTCTCTCACAATCTCAATATTTTTGCACATCTTCAAAATTTTGTGCAAAATTTTTGCCAGTGTGAGGGCCGCATTTAACATGAATTATTAGCAAATATTGTTTGTTGGCACTTCAGCATTTGTTTCTTGTCGATATCTCTAATAACGACACGTAAATTTAAGTTTTTCCAGTTTCTAAAAAAACTGTTTATATACAGTACGATGCAAATGTATGGAATAAATTCATTATTTCTGAAAATAAACATATTTTATTTTGGAAAATTCCGCGAACACGTCGATTTTCTTTTCCTAATGGCCAATTTTCGAACCCCACTCCAAATATAAAGAGTTATCTTCATTCAAGTTAAAATTACTTTAGTGATATTTTTAAATAGGACACTCAATGTATTTTTCTATTTATGCTTAGGGATCGTCATAACAAATCCAGATACCATGTTTGATGGGTTTATGTCAAACGGTTGCGGATATACGAGAAAAAAACTTCTCCATTCGCCCAATGAGTGCGACAGAGGCTTTTGAACTTAAGAATCGTGTGGAGTCTCAGTCATACTCATTGGACATACGAGAAAGTTTTTTGCCCATATCTCCGCAGCCGTTTGACATAATCATATCAAACCTAGTATCACTGGATTTATAATAAAGATCCCTAACCAAATATGGAAAAATGCACTGTGTGTCCAATTTAAAAATATCACTGAAGTAATTTGTACTCGAATGCGGATGCTCCGTCCTCGCTTATCTAGTTGTTAATTTGATTTACATAAAACATTATTTTACCATTCCCAACGATTTTGGAAAAAATATATCTTTCATTTCTACACATTCAATATTTATAATTATCATTATTGTTATTTTGGTACTGCAGAAGTTTACTAACTTTTTATCTGGGGAAATTGATTGTGATGTAAGCTGCACTTCCTAGCAGGAATGGCCTTGCTATTTTCTAAAAGAATTCAATCTTTTAAAGTTTCGCGCATTTATGCCTTGACAATTCGTTAATTTCATCTTGTTGTTTTTCCTGATCAACGTCCATACATAAATATCCCTTTTTACCTCTCATTTTTCCTTGCCAAACTTCAACCTACAAAAAATACTCTCGGAGAAAGAGAATTCAGGCAGACAGACCGAAACTGCCGTCTACGACTCGCCTTCCCGTTGAACATTCTACCGGTATTTTGTGAAATATATCTACAAATTTTCGTTCGACGGATTGGATGCATTTTCAATTAGAACTTTCATTGCGTGATCGAGTGTTGATCATTAGGAGCATAGCAATTACGTCATCCTGTGAACCTCATCCTGAAGATTTTGGAAAGTCACGGCATACCTATCTGTTTATTTGATTTATTCAAAATAGTATTGCTTATTTTATTGATTACAACATTTACATTACAAAAAATAGTTCATCAAACAAAAAAGAGGTGAGATTGAGCGAATCAGAATGATCCTATAATTACAGTCGGTTGGTTGATAAATTTTTACTTAAGGTTTATTACGTAACTAACCATTATTTGGTCCTTCGAGCCGGATCTTTATGATTGTGTAATCTCGGTTCTTACGTACCCTTACGTAATTTGTATGTTGAACTATCAAAACTTTACTTTTACAAGATACAAGGCCGTTGTTGGTATATTTTCTACGTCACTACTAAATATTTCACTATCCCAAATTTTACAAGTGCATTACATCACATGATTTTCATATTGCTTCCACAAATATGAAAACCCGTCATTGCCAATCACCAGATCGTGTGTAGATATTCGGTTTCACCGTTTTTATTCATTTTAATTTTTTGTGCCAGCTCCGAAGTTGGAATTTACGTATCTGGTAAAAACTTAAATTCCAAACACCAATTTGAGGTTCCATAAAAACAAGTCAGTCATTAACCCATTAAAGCTGAACCTAAAATCATTTTAGTAAAAAGGTTTTGTTTTCGAATCGAAAGAGATTTCGAAGTATACGGGGGTGCTGTGATAATTCCTATATGATATTTCGACACTTTCACTTATAAATTTATTACCTGTTTACAATGGTTTAACTCTTCTGTCAAAATTGCGCGCGCCAAAGCCTTACGTCAGGCGGTACTAAATAAACTGACAACTCTAGAAGATTCAACAAATCAAGCTAGAGGGAATGCTACATTTCATACTAGGTTCAGGGTTAATTACAGAAAATTGCCGGACATCATTAAAGGTTTTGAAAAACATCATAATGCATTACTTTCCCTCATTGCCAAAACCGATGCATTGATTGAAGTTGAAAATCAGGTTCAAAAGGGATTCTTAGATAGGTGTGCGGAAATTGATATGACCTATTTGAAGCAGATGTAAATTCAACTATGAATCAAACTAGTGTTAATAATAATTCGGCAGTGGCTTCGGAGCATGAAACTCCTCTGCCAAAAATTAGCATTCCAACTTTCAAAGGTGATATTCATGAGTTTTCTACGTTCATTGAGCTTTATAATGCAATCGTTCATACGCGAAAAAATACTGCTGATATCGAGAAATTCAAATTTTTGCTTACAAGTTTGAGTGGCCCTCCATTAACTTTGATAAAAAATATTAAGTTGGTGGGAGATAACTACCAAGTTTCGTATGATTCATTAGTTTCAAGATACGAGAATAAACGTTTGCGTGCTGTTTCTTATTGGAAGTCCATAGAAAATGCTCCCCACCTCTCTAACGACAGCGTTAGTGGATTACGAAATTTATTCGATACATTCGAAGATAACTTGTCTTGTTTGAAAAATATGGGCTATAAACCTGAACAATGGTGTTTAATAATATCCAACATGCTGTTGGATCGTTTGGATCCTGCTACTCGGAAGTTATTCGAACAAACACACGGTTCCAATGAGGTTCCCACCTACCAATCGGTAAAAGATTTCATTTCCCGACAATATACTGCTATCGAATCAGTTGTCTTACACGTTGCAACAAACCTAAATTTACGAACATTTCGAAAACCTCTCGTAATTTCCCAGAGAAGCCAAAGGTCAGTAATTCATTTTTCGCAAACAGCCAGTCGTCACAAAAATCGAATACGTGTTATATGTGTAAAGGCCCGCATATTATCTACAGATGCCAAACCTTTTTAGGCAAATCCGTACAGGAAAGAATTAATTTCATAAAATCAATTAAAGCATGTCTCAATTGTTTAGCCAATGCACATACAGTATCTCAATGCAACTCGGATAAAAGATGTAAAACATGTGGACAAAATCATCATACGTTGCTTCATTTGAATTTCACAAACCCTCAATCGGCTCAAACCTTAAGTGCAAATAAATACGTCGAGTGTTCAAAATGCCCTGCAACCGGGTCAAAATGTTGCATCTACTTCGGAAAATGTCACTGTTGGCATGCTGCTAAACGATCATGACAGTTTGTTATCCACAGATTTGTTACAAAATCAAAATAGTTTTGGAAACTGGCAAATAGTTCGCGCTATTTTGGATTCCGGCTCTCAAAGTACGTTTATGACAAAAAAATGCGCAAATTTGCTAGGATTAAATAAGTTCAATATTTCTTTAAATGTTCAGGGATTAGAAATGATGACGACCTACGCGCGATCGGCGGTACACTGTACTATTGCCCCAATTGAGAATAGAACGCGAAATTTATAATTTGATAAGGTAGATAAAATTTGCGATACTATGCCAAATACTTCTTTTAATCCAGATGCAATAACTATGCTTCAAAATTTGAAAATGGCTGATCCCAACTGGCATTCACCTGGAGATATACACTTACTTTTAGGAGTCGATATTTACGGAGCCATAATACAAGATGGTCGAATCCCCTCTTGCGAGAGGTATTTTTTGCGAGAGGTACTTTGCATATACCATTACATGCGACTCCGAAGGACGATATATTGTTTCTTTACCCTTTAGGATAAAATCTATAGATTTTTGCGACACCCGAGCCCTGGCGCTGCGCCGGTTTTATTCACTTGAAAAACGTTTATTGGGTTCGGAAAAATTGTTAACTACTTATTCAAATGTCATACGTGAATACTTGGATATGGGCCATTTGCGGGTTGTGTCACCCCCGATACAGACGAAATACATAATTATATTTATCTTAGCCACCATGCGGTTATGAAACAAGATTCCAGTACTACTCCTTTGCGCTTCGTCTTTGACGCGAGTAGTCACGCCCAAAACAAGCCTAATCTCAATGAAGTCCTATACCCCGGTCCTAAGTTACAAAGAGACTTGGTTACAATATTACTTACTTTCCGTTTGCATAAATATACGATGGTTTGCGATATTTCGAAATGCTACAGAATGATCAAAGTGACAGAAGATCATAGAAAATTTCAACGTTTAGTATGGCGTTTTTCTCCAAAAGATCCCGTACAAGATTTCGATCTAACTGTTTTGACTTTCGGTGTCAATTGCTTCCCATATATTTGCATCCGTACGCTCCTGCAATTAGCTGATGATTATCATGACCTTCCCCTTGCCTCTACTATTTTGAAAGAATCGGTCTATATTGATGACTGCGCAGTATCTTGTGCAGATTTTGATCAACTTTTGCTCATGAGGAAACAGCTCATCGAGTTGTTAGGGCGCAGAGGTTTTCAACTTCGGAAATGGATGTCAAATGCGCCCAAACTGTTAGCCGATCTTCCGGCGAGTCACATTCAAACTACATATTTTTCTTTGGATCTAGAAGACGATAACAACAGTAAAAATCTTGGGTCTCAGATGGAATCCTAAAACTGACGATTTCTTCTATTCTTTTATTTTTCGTAACCAGACTTGCACAGAAAGAAATCTTCTGAGTACTTTGGCACAGATTTACGACCCCTTAGGTCTCATTTCTCTAATTACATTTTTTGCTAAAACCCTCATCCAATATTTATGGATTCTCAAATTGGATTGGGATGAACTCGCTCCTCCGGAAATAATTGTCAAATGGAAAAGGTTTGAAAACGAACTTCGCTTGTTTGCTGATTTCCGCATTCCTCGAATTATTGATACCATGAATTCCGTCTTTTGTCAAATATGTGGGTTTTGTGACGCATCAGAACAGGGTACTTGTGCCGTTGTATATTTTAGGTGGGATATTCGAATCGTGAGATTAAAGCATTCTTGATTTGTGCTAAATCGAAAGTTGCTCCCGTAAAAAGGATAAGCCTTCCTAGACTCGAGCTTTGCGCAGCCGTATTGCTGGCAAAATTAGTGAACTTCGTACAAAATGTTTTTGCCACTCCAATTCATTTCCAAAATACTTACGCTTTCACAGATAGCACTGTTGCTCTGTCCTGGATTCAGAGTTCGCCTTTTTGTTGGAAAACTTTTGTGTCTAACAGAGTGACGAATATTCAAGAAAAAATTGCCCCAAATAATTGGTACCACGTACCCTCCGCTGAGAACGCAGCGGATCCAGGATCACGAGGTCTGTTTACCTCAGATTTGCTAAATTCCCATATTTCGTGGCAAGATCCTGATTTTTTACGTAGACCCCAGGAAACTTGGGAGTTTATTCAAATAAAGGTGCAAATCCTCCAGAAGCCCTTGAGGAGGAACGAAGCATAACTCTCTCTACTTTCGTGGAAACTTCTTTCTTAAATAATATGCTCAATAACTTTTCTAATTGTACAAAAATTAAAAGAGTTCTGGCTTATATTTTACAATTTATACACAATCTAAATGCTCAAAAATGTAATACAGAAAAAATAACTACACCCTTGGTGTTTTCCGAACTCGAAAAGGCTCAAATCATTTTAGTGAAATATGTTCAAAATAAATATTTTGAAAAGGAAATCTCTGCTTTGCAAGATAAAAAACAAATGCCTAAGGCTTTCCGAAAACTCAATCCGCTCATTGATAAAAATAATGTTTTACGAGGTAGGTTATGTCACTCAGATCTTGATTACGACAAAAAATATCAGATCCTTTTGCCTAGCCATTGCAATTTTTATTCATGACATACCGTGAAAAATCTACATTCGGGAATAAATACGACTTTATTCTTGATTTTCCAAAACTTTTGGGTTCTGGCGGGAAAAAAACTTATTAGAAAAATCATTTCACGTTGTACTATTTGCTGGCGCACGCGTCCCACTACATTTCAACCCCCGATGGGATCTTTGCCCAAATTTCGCGTTTCTCAAGCTAAAGCCTTCCAAAATGTCGGGGTAGATCTTACTGGAAGTTTTGCCATAACGATGAATAGAGTTCGTGGAAGCAAACGGCTCTAAGCTTATGTGTGCTTGTTTATTTGCGGATGTACCAAAGCAGTACATTTAGAACTTATTTCAGACTTATCGACTGAAGCGTTTTTAGCAGCTTTTCGTCGCTTTATGGTTAGGCGCGGTAGAGTTCAAAATGTCTATTCAGACAATAGCACTAATTTTGTGGCTGCGGCAAAGTACCTTAATCAATCCATTTAATGTACTTGTAGTAATAGTAGTACGATAGTTACGATCAGTATCGGTGAAGTTTGCATAAACTGTTTTAATTTCAAACACAAATTTTAATTTTACCCAAAACAGCTGTTTCGTTCACAGATATAATCAGTAACACCAATTAATAGCAAAACTTTTTTTACGCTGGGTTGTTTTTATCGGCATCCGCGGGTCTCGGCGTTGACATAAAAAGAAAAGGTGTACTCATAGTACGTTCCACGTTATTTTGTTGGATGTTTCATACTTCATACCCATATTTTATCTACAATCATTCTTGTCGGGAATTTATGGTTCCACAACTGTTTGGAAATTTGTACCTTCTCCTTGGTCGACTACTTCAGTCACAAAAATTCGGGTATAGACATAAGACAAGACACGTAATCCGTTTGGAACCAGATAAACTCGTTATACATATACGTTAGATCTTGAAATCGTCTCCAATTACGGTCTCCAAAAAAAGACGAAAGAAAAAAACCTGAAACCCACACAATCACTTAGAATGAGACTTCTAGTCTTGACTTTTGAAGTCAAAAAAACGACAATTACTAAGAACATTACTAACCTCAGTTGTTATTAGGTTTCCAACTTTGAACAAGTTTTATTTATGTCAATATTCTGACCATATTCACTTGTCACATGTGAGTGACAAAACCGCCAAATCTCTCAGGTGCCTCCATCCCTTCGCCCTACAGTCGAGACCTCCCGACTTCAACCGATTCGCACTCACGCGTCGCCAGTCGAATATGGTCGATTTTTATTTTTGAAAATTATAGACCGTCAGATAGTGACAGATTTAGGTGCCCCATTTTCACATACAATCCTCGAATAGGGTTGAAAAGTAAGTCGATGTTGAGTAAAATGAAGGGAAATTTACGAGTCTCTCGTGGGGAAAACATATGGAAAAATCAAAAAGAATTTCCATTAAATTTTCCGACGACAAAATCTACTTTTCCATTCGCGCCACTCAAGCCATTATGTTTTTCGGTCTAGTGACGATGTAGGTTTTCATAGTTTCGATGGGCTTGCGTGGGAAAATCTATTAAAATCTCGATTTTTCTTTACAAGATTACAGCCTCATTTTAAGCCTTTAGCCACCTTCAACACTCAAGACTTTGATCTTTCGAAGCCAGGTTCTAATAATTAATGATTAGATGAACACGGCTCGCGTTAAAATATGGAAAATCGAATTTTCCATGGAAAATCGAATTTTCCATATGTTATCCCCAGGAGCCACTCTTAAATTTCCCTCCATTTTACTCAACATCGATGTACTTCTCAACCCTATTCGAGGCTTGTATGTGAAAATGGGGCACCTAAATCTGTCACTATCTGACGGTCTATTAGCCGCGACAGTATTTACACACAAAATCAATCAAGTGATTATTTCTTTTCTGTACACCGAGTTCCTCTAGGTTAACAACCGAATAAACCTCGAAATCTTGTAGCGACCATGCAGTCGCTACCACTTTGTACATTAATTTTTATTATCAAGAGCTTTGGCGATGTTCAGTTTTGTTTAAAATAATGTTTTTCATTAGTAGTTGTGTGGAAAACGAGGTTGTCAAAATGTAATAAATGTTTTTGTCATTTGAATTTGGCATGATATTTTAATTCATTATGAAATATAAATAGGAGGAACACTAACACCTCCAAAGTGGTGATCCCGACTCACACTTCACCGATAGAAGAGTAGCGAGTTTGTGAAATCATGCCAGATAGTGGTTTTGGAACCCCAATTACAGAATCGGTAGCTCGTGTCAAAAACAGTAAAGTGCAGTATCTAATAGCCTAATAGATACTGGATCAGACGTATGTGTTTTTCCACGTTCCCAAACCAGACATCGAGTGAGAACATCTTATGATCTTTTTGCTGCAAATGGATCTGTCATTCATACATATGAAACAGTGTCACTGTCACTCAATTTTGGCCTGAGACGTGAATTTTTATGGAAATTTATAGTCGCAGATGTTACAAAACCCATAATAGGTGTGGATTTCTTGAGTTACTTCAATCTTCTTGTGGACATTCGTCACCAGTGTTTAGTTAACTCAATAACAGGCATAGCTACTAATGGCGTTCAATGTTTCCATGCACAAACCAATGTTAAATCTATTTCTGGTGATTCGAAATATCATAATCTCCTCAGTCAATTCCCAGAAATTACCAAGCCAGATAGTGTCCCGAAAGATGTCAAACATACCACGATGCACCATATTCGTACAACATCAGGACCACCAGTCGCATGCAAAGCTCGGCGTTTGAATGGTACAAAATTGAGCACTGCCAAACGTGAGTTCGAAGCTATGGTCAAATTAGGTATTGCTCGTCAATCTGATAGCTGTTGGTCATCGCCTCTTCATTTAGTAGCCAAGAAAATTGGAGAGTGGCGTCCTTGCGGTGATTATCCCCCACTTTCAATGTATTCAGCTGTCAAGTATTTTCAACACTATGTAGAGTGTCGAGATTTTGTGATATTCACTGATCACAAACCGCTGACTTATGCGTTCAAGCAGAATCCTGAAAAAGCATCTCCAAGACAGTTTCGCTACCTTGATTTTATTGGACAGTTCTCTACCGACATTAGACATATCTCAGGCAAAGAAAATATTGTGGCAGATACTTTGTCCCGAACAGAATCTGTCGAACAATCCTTGGACTTTGCCGCCCTTGCAGATTCTCAGAACAGCGATGCTGAACTCTTATCTCTGTTTGAAAATGGAACCTCTTTGGATTTAAAGAGAATACGGATTCCAGGTACCGAATCAACATTATTCTGTGACGTATCTGGATCTTCTCCTCGACCATTCGTTACAAAACCATTTCGGAAAAGAGTATTTGATCTTCTACATGGATTGTCTCATCCCAGTATACGTGCCACAACTAGAATCATCAAGGATCGGTATGTATGGCCATCGATTACTAAGGATTGCAGAAAATGGGCAAAGCATTGTATTCAGTGTCAACGCTCGAAAGTATTCCGCCATGTGAAGTCTCCAGTTGAACATTTCCATTCAACCAGCTCAAAATTCGAACACATACACATAGATTTGGTTGGCCCGATGCCTTCTTCAAATGGTTATCGATACTGTTTAACTATCATAGACCGATTTTCACGCCTGCCTGAGGCATGCCCTGTTTATGATATCACAACAGAAACAGTTGCCAAAACCTTGTTTTCTTCATGGATTTCCAAATATGGTGTTCCATTGCGAATAACCTCGGATCAAGGTCGCCAGTTCGAAAGCAATCTTTTCAGAGCTTTAGCCAAAACATGTGGTATTCACATTATTCGAACCACACCTTACCATCCTCAAGCAAACGGTATGGTGGAACGTTGGCATAGACACTTGAAATCTGCAATACGTTGCCACCAGACAGAAGACTGGGTTGAAGTGATTCCCACTATAATAATGGGTATGTTGGGAGTTTTCAAAGAAGACCTAGGTGCAACTATAGCTGAGATGGTGTATGGAGAGCCAATTCGTCTTCCAGGTGAATTTTTAACTCCACATCCTGTTGCAGAAAATAACCCAACGAGTTATGTTGATCGACTACGGAAGTACATGTCTTCATTTCGACCAACCCTAGGAGCACATCATGGCAGTTCTCCAGTTTTCGTATTCAAGGATTTGTCAACAACCACGCATGTATTCGTTAGACGAGATACTCCTCGTTCTTCATTGCAGCCTCCGTATGATGGACCTTTTCTTGTAATCGATCGACGAGATAAACAGATGATTGTTTGTATTCGTGGAAAGAATACAACAGTCTCAATAGACAGAGTTAAGCCAGCCTATATTCTCTCTGACGAACTTCAGACACCACAGTCTGTTTCAGTCGTTCCATTTTCTAAAACACCTGCAGCAGTTATTGGACCATCATCTAACGAAGATGTTACCGCATCAGCCAATTTAAACAAACAATCAAGATTTGGACGAAATATTAAATTTCCAGTTCGTTTCTCTCCAGGGTGATTTAATTTCTTTTTCATGAGGGGGAGTACTGTAGCGACCATGCAGTCGCTACCACTTTGTACATTAATTTTTATTATCAAGAGCTTTGGCGATGTCCAGTTTTGTTTAAAATAATGTTTTTCATTAGTAGTTGTGTGGAAAACGAGGTTGTCAAAATGTAATAAATGTTTTTGTCATTTGAATTTGGCATGATATTTTAATTCATTATAAAATATAAATAGGACGAACACTAACACCTCCAAACTGTATTACGAATCGATATTATTCAGATTTTTACTGACAAAAATGAACAATTGATCAAAGTATGAATTCCCTTTTGCGGCCGTCTTGACCCATGACTGAAATACTTATTCAACCCGCTGCACTACTTGATGTATTGCTGTTGGCCTATATACCTAACGGGAGATTTATTAGTCGCAATGGTGTTGGTTTCACTTATGCAACAAAATTGGGTAGTTTCACCGGGACTGGAAATCGAGAGCGTTACACCAGAACAAGTATATTACATATTGGCGACGAGAAAAACTTAATTTGAAGTAAGGTGCATCATTATTTTTGATAAAAAAGTTCAAGGTGACCTGATCATTGTTCGAGGAGACTACTTTGACAATGCCAAACACTTCTGGAAATTAAATGCAAGTTCAACAAGTTCTGCGAGGATCCATAGGTTCTCTGGACGAATACAGCATGGGTACTGACTGGAGGACATACGAGGAACGAATGGAACAGTATTTTTTTGCAAACTAATTCGAAGAAAGTAAGAAAGTTCCAGTACTTCTTACATCAATCGGTGAACAGGCGAGACCTTTGTGATCCTGTACTTACTACCAAAGGACAAAAGTTTTGAAGAGTTGTGCAAGATTCTACGAGGGCAGTTTTCTAAAAAAAATTCAGTTTTCAAGGAAAGAATTGAATTTTACGGGATGAAGCATTTTAAAAACGAAATGATTAAAGACTGGCATGTTAGAATCAAAAATAAGGCGATTATCGTAAATTTGGCAGCTCTCTGACTGAAGTTTTGAAAGACAAATTTGTTTCTGGATTACGTAAAGGACCTGTGATGGACAGGGTGTGTGAAGAGCAACCAAAAGTTGGGTTGGATGCAATCATTGAGATAGCGTTAAAAAAAGAGAGTTCTTCAAACGAATTAGTCACAAATTCATAAGCTGACCAATACAGAGGAAAAGAAAAGGAACAGAAAAAACCAGTTCATCAGGTGGTTGAAGAGAAACGGGAACTACTTTTCGAAGAAGAAGGAAGTGGAAAAAGTTTTAATTTGTAATAGATGTGGTAAAAGCAATAATGATTTTGCCAGTTGCAAGTATGAATCTTATACATGTAAACCATGTAAAAAAGTAGGGCACCTAGCTAGGGTTTGTCATTTTGAAGTCAAATCAACTCATTTCGTAGAAGCTACAGAAGAAGAAAAAATTGAGTCAGATGATTTAATGGAAATGTATTTTATGAATACAAATGATCAGGTGATATCAATAAAAATTGAAATGCTTGTAAATAATAAGTCATTACATATGGAGCTCGATACAGGGTCAGGTATTTCTGTTATTCCGGAAAAAGTTTATACTGAACTATTTTATAATTGTGAATCGTTACCAACTTTGATAAGTTTGAAAGCATATGATGGTAGAATCATTTCACCCAAAGGGAAAATATTTGTTTCTATTCAATACAAAGATGTTTTCAAAGACAATTGTAGGTTAATTATAATTGAAAATGAATCAACTTAAAAGAAAGGAAATCCACAAATGGCGGCTGGTAGGTTACAGCGATGGGCAATATTTTTGAGTGGATTCGATTATACTTTCAGTTATATTAAAGGTAAAGAAAATGCAGCAGAGGTATTTCATGATTATTTTAATTTCTTGATCGAGGATAAAATACCTGTCAAATCAGATGATATAATAAAATCACTGAGAACAGATGTCATTTTGAGAAAGGTTTATAAATATGTTCGAGATGGTTGGCCAGACGTAGTCCTGGAGGAACTGAAACCTTATTTTTTCAAAATGAGCGAATTGTGCATTGATAACGGGTTGCTTATGTGGGGTTATAGAGTACTAATTCCAAGTAAATCCCGAAAACAATTATTAGATGAAATTCATGGTTCTCACAACATGAAATCGCCAGCGAAACAATATTTCTGGTGGCCAAATTTAGATTTGGAAATCGAAGGTTACGTAAAAAGCTGTAATGCATTTATGGTACATTCGAAAACACCAAATAAATCGATTTTAATCAAATTTAATGATGGAAAACACGTGTTTGATCGCATTCATATCGATTTTTTAGGTCCGTTTCGAGGTAAAACCTATCTTATCATCACGGATTCTTTCTCGAAATGGCCTGAAATTTTCGAAATATCAAGAACTGATTCAAAAACTACTATCGACAAATTGAAAGATTGTTTTTCAAGATAGGTCTTCCTAATACCATAGTTTCAGATAACGGTTCATCATTAGTTTCTACAAAATTTGAAAATTTCTGTACTCATGGTATAACTTCCATAACTTCACCACCGTATCACCCGGCAACTAATTGTGCTGCAGAGAACAGTGTCAAGTCATACAAAAATGGCATAAAAAAATTATGGTCTGAAAATAAAAGCAATTCTATTAACATGTCCACGTTAATAAGCAAATATCTCTTTTCGTATAGAAATACACCACACACGGATTAGAATGGAGAAGACATCTTGATCAGATAGTGAAAGTTGGTCAATTTTATAACGAAGATATAGAAATTGCAAATAAAAACGTATCCCAAAATGCACCGGAACAGAATAATACTAATTCTGTAAATGGGAATGTTGATTCAGATATATTGCGTCACTTTCACAATGAAAGACAAGAAACAACTGAAGTCATAAATTCAAATGCATCAAGATCCCTTCCCCAATCCTTATGAGGCGATCTCACAGATAGATGAATTTACAAGTAACATTAATTCATGTAACAATCTTAAGAACGGAGGAATGTAATATATGTTCATATAAGTTTGCTAAATATTTGGGATATGCAGCAGGCCAAAAAGAGTACTCTTTTACACAGATTCCAAGCTTTCGATAATCTTTATTATCATCATCAGGGATGCTACAATGTGAGAAAGACACGTAAAATACCAATGAAGAAACAGTCAGGTTGTAACTTACAGTGTAGTGAGGATATGCGGCGTTAATGTTAAAATTTTACATGAAAAATGGACGAGACTGGAGATAAAAATTCATTACTAAAAATCGTGTTGTATACTAAAACCACCTATAAACCTTACTATATAATAACAATTAATGTACATTATTACAAGTACTCCCTTGAAGAGGAACGCACATCGAACATGCAGAAGCAACAGGTTCTCGCGCTCGACACGACAATTGACATGGACCATAACAGACAAGGAATCACGTCATGTTGTCCTGTGAGCCCGCGTACCTCTTGGCTTTTTAGTAAACTGCAAGAGTGTTAAAATTAATGAAATGGGTAATGACATAATACATTTAGGTATGTCAATTGCGTAACTAACGCTAGATGTGGATGGAGAATTATAAATTTGAGGATGAAGATGCGGAATGAACGATTCAATCTGTGAAGAGAGCATTAGTAGAGGTAATCTGTTATCTCTGACACTAGGTTTGATAACAAAAATTAAAAAAAGAGTGAATTTCACTTAGGTGATTTACATCTGTTCTTTTATTTAGAGGATTGTCTGATTGTGCTATGTGAACGTGACGATTCTTTTCCTGAAAATTTTACTAAAAAAAACACGAATTTTTTTTTCCGAGGCATCCAAAATCCTACAAATATGGTAATAAATCAGTAATTGTACTCGGAGACAGAAATAATATGGGTATTTCAAGAAAGCATTATTTATTAGCAAATTGAAGACCAATGAAAGTGTCGAAAAAAATGTTTGATGTACTCGCGTTCTTAAAACTCTGTATTTTGTTTTTCATGCTGCTTATTTACCCCATCTCCTAGTATGATTGGAAGCAAATTAGGTAATAACATGATTTCAAGATATAATTTCAACACATAAGAGTTGCCCAACACATAGGCAATCTATGATGACTTATCCAGCACGAAATAAAGCGGTTAGCAGAGAAGATATAGACTTATTATCTCAATATCAAAAAGAAGTGGGTTACTGGAGAAATGTACTTGAACTGATAGTAGCTGTTGTGAAATTTTTGGCATCGAGAGAGCTTCCGAAGGTCATAAATGTTTTGTATTTACATTAATCATATTCTAGGAAACCAGGTATCAATGACAAGAAAACAGATTCTAGAGAATTCAACTGTTAAATAATTATACTTTTGCAATTCATTAAATAAAATTACATTCAGCAACGTTTGCTTTTCTTTTATTAATAATAGACCGGCATGCCACGCCTATATTCAAAAATGATTAATTACAGGCTGAATCTTCCTGAGTAGCTTAATTTTGCCGAGACGCCCAACTTTTTCCTTTACGAAAATTCTCGAAAGTGGTAGCTACTGAAATGCGCAGGCGTCAATCATGTCGATTTGGTGAGTGTAAAAAAGTCATTGATGACAGTTAGTTTTTCAGTTGAACCTCGAGATAATTCGATGAAGTACTCGAATAAACTTTTGTCCTACAAAATGGATGGTAGTACTGAAGAGTCCCCCACTCGCAACATGTACCAATGATGTTGTCATAAAAATTCATTAGTAACCAGCGGATTTTTTTACCGTTGCTTGATTAATATTAGTATAATAGAATAGTCATATTGCCCTACAAATTGAATGGTAGGTGTTCCCAGTCCTACGCTCCGACATTGTAGATTAAGCTATTAGCATTGTTTAAATCGAAGATAGTTATCAATGCCTGTGGGAAAAGGTATTGGACCCAAACGCGAGTGTCATCTAGCGTGGTTAGTTACAAACATGAATATTTCACGTCATTTTGATGCAGGTTTCTTCAAAAAACCATGATTTTAATGAGGTCCCATTGTTTCAATCAAGTTACGACATGACTTGTAGGCCAGATCACTGAAGTTACGACATGACTTGGATGCGAGCTCACTATCGCCATCTACATGTTGCATCCATTTTGATCCAATAGGGCAGATGCAGTCGTCACTTGTCAGATGTCAAACAGGACATGGGGGGACAAACAAAGCCATTTCCCATAAGACTCTGTGTATCTTTTTACTTAATTTTCTGGGAAATGAGGCATTTAAAAACATTTTTACCGATAGTATTGTAATTATTGGTTCATTGTGAATACTGTGAAGTAAGTGCATATGTCTGTAGAGGTATTATTAACAGCGAATTTTTAGTTAAAAAATACGTTGTCAAATGATTCACATTTCATAATAGGTTTCTTTTTTGGGTTTTATTAGGAAAACCATGAAGTTTTTTTGCTGTTGTGGGTTGTAGTAACCGATCAAATCGAAATGAAGACGTAACATTTTTCCTATTTGCTTCAATACGATGTGAAGAGAGGCAGATATTAGCTGCTAGGATAGAGAGACATGCAAGTTGGATTGCAGCTCTTCAAATAGATGGTTTTACACAAAATAAAGCAAATAAATACTTCTTGTGTTCTGCACATTTTGTTACAAGTAAAACACCGACAAAAGCTCATCAACTATGTGTAGATGAATATTTCTTCATGTCAACCTTCTGATGATCCTGAACATCCACACTTTGTGCCTTCTGTAAATATGGGGCATTGCTACCTATCTCAATTAACAGCTCATCTGACAGGAATTTTATTGAATATTTGTTCAAATGTTTTATGCTGAAAAATAATAATATATTTTCAGTACTTGTACGAAGCTTCTCCAAAGGAAACTACATCAAAAATTGATGAGGAAGAGGTAAAAATGTGTGTTTTTCGCATTCAACTACCAAGTTGTACTTGATTATCACATATCTTGAACTTCATTCCGTAAATGTACCACAGATGATAAAACTGTAAGATGCAAATCATAAATTACCAAGCTCTTTTTCCTTAGGCACCAAGTTATGGTGTTACTGCAACACATCAGAACTGCCAAAATGCATCTTGCAAAATTCAATGGTTCCATCAGAGGTGCATCGAAATCAAGAGGTTACCAAAGGGAAAATGGTTTTGCAAAACTTGCCTCAGAAAATGAGATGAAAATATTTTGTTTATATATTGATTCTTAACATTAGGTAACATCATATATCTATAGAATATATATTACAAACATTTTGAAATCTAATAACATGTACACAGTGGAAAATATATATCTAGTACTACCAAACTTTATTTTCTAAAAAAAATAAATTTCAACAAACACACACACATACAGTGCGGTCCAAAGGTATGGAATAAATTCATTTTTAGCGTTATTATGTATTTTATGAAAAAATCCTGAAACAGGTCAATTTTTATTGGCAATTTGACAATCTACAGTATGAAAATATTACCCCCTTCTTGCACCCCCTCTGAATTATGAGCACCCCCTCAAAAATTTTAAATGAGAAGGGGGGTCGTGTGGCATCTTGTTCGAAAGGGATTTTCATTATCTGTTCAGCAATACTAAGTTTTTCATATTTGGTGCAACCATAACTGAGAAATTTTTTTATTAAAATTTAAAAATATTGACACTGTAAATTATGTATCCGTTGAAAAAACCTGAATTATTGGCCCCTATTTTTTTGAAGGCACATTTAATGGTGAGGTTTATCTAGGTTTTTTGATGAACTTTTTAGTGCCTACATTAAAAAGACTTTTTCCCGATGTTAATGATCCAAATGGAATAGATAGATCAATTTGGTATCAACAAGACGGAGCTCCACCGCATTATTTGACAGAAGTTTTTCCCAATAGGTGGATTGGCAGACGTGGAACGATTGAATGGCCGCCTAGATCCCCCGATTTGACTCCTCTCGATTACTTTTTATGGGGTTATTTAAAATCAAAAGTATATTTCAATAGACCAGACAATATTGCAGATTTAAAAACTAGGATATCGGAAGAAATTAACAACATAACCCCTGAGGTCCTACAAAATGTTCTACGAGAATTCCAAGATCGCCTTGCTTATTGTCAAGAAGTGAATGGTGGTCATTTTGAACATTTAATTTAACTGTAAAACAAATTGAAATATACTTCCTAAACATTATGTTACATTATTTCCTTCAGTCTATCAACATTTTACATATTCAGAATAAATTTTCTCAGTATTGCTGAACAGAGAATGAAAATCCCTTTTGAAAAAGGTGCAACACAACCCCCTTTCTCATTCAAATTTTTTGAGGGGGTACTCATAATTCAGAAGGGGTGCAAGAAGGGGGTAATATTTTCATACTGTAAATTGTCAAATTGCCAATAAAAATTGACCTGTTTCAGGATTTTTTCATAAAATACATAATAACGCTAAAAATGAATTTATTCCATTCCTTTGGACCGCACTGTATATATGTATTTCTATATTTGGAAATAAGTAAATAAAATACATAATTAAAAGTACAATACTTTATGAGTTGCCTTATTTCTTCTCTTTCCAGACTGGTGAAAAAGTTGACATTACTACAGTTTCTTAAACTAGTATTGAACAGATTGATCACAGAAGTTCAGGTACATTTAAAACAAGATAAAAAATTCTAAATATAAATTGTACATTCAGTATACATATTGTTATACAAATAATAATGTTCTTTTGACTTTTATTCGTCTACAATTTCCAGTTTGTCATTCAGTCAATGCATGAAGACAAAATATATGTATAATTAAAATGAAGTACCCAATATCCATTCGTAAAAACAGACAAATGATAGATATTGTGAAAACCCTAACTAGAGAGTGATCCCTTAAATTCCTATTCTTCCTCACAGTTGCAATGTGTCTTGTTTGTTCCAATTCTTGTGGTTCCAGCTGTTTTCTAGATTTAAAAAATGCAGGTGTTTTGACCATGGCACAATGCAGACCAACCATATCACCTCATAAGAAAACATGATCAGCCAACTCTAAATGTCCTGGTAATAAATTATTCAGAATAAAAAGAAATCCGATGTACAACAATGTCTGACGGAGATGGGTGCCACTTCTGTTACCTTTTTATTTCCTGTCCATCAATCTTGTATACCTTGTTAATCGCACCTCCTCAGATACTGCAAGATTTGTTTTGTACCCCATATTTATAGAAGGAACGCAGTCTGGATGTTCGGGACCATCAGACGGTTGACCTGAAAAAATATTCATCTAGACATAGTTCATAAGCTTTTGTCATTGTATTACCTGTAATGAAATGTGCAGAACACACAAAATAATTATTTACTTTGTTTTTTGTAAAATCATCCCTATGAAGAGCTGCAATCCAACTTGCCCGTCTCTCTTTCCTTGCAAGTACTATCTACCTCCCTTTAGACTGTATTGAAGAAAATTGGAAAAATGTTACGTCTTCATTTCGATGATCGGTTTGTATGACCCACAACAGCACAAAACTTCATGGTTTTCCTAATTAAACCCAAAAAAGAAACCTATTAGGATATGTGAATCATGTGACAACGTATCTTCAAGCAAGAAATTTCCTGTTAATAACACCTCTACAGACTATACACTTACTTCACAGTATTGATAATGAACCAATAATCACAATGTTATCGATAAAAATGTCTTTAAATGCCGAGTTTTCCAGAAAATTAAGTAAAAAGATACACAGAGTCTTATGGAAAATGGCTTTGTTTGTCCCCCCATGTACTTGTTTGACAACTGACAAGTGACAACTGCATCTGCCCTATTATAATCCCATAAGGTTGACTAACTATCTTCTATATAAACAATGCTATTAGTAACTGTAGGACAATGATAACACATGAAAGGTTAGTGTATTTTTCACCTAAATAATAAAGTGTCTTAAAAAAACTGGTATGTACCGCTAGTCCTACAATAATTATTCAAAATAACGAATTATTTTGAAATTGTGGTTTTGCTAATTTAATATACTATAGCATTTATTTTTTCTAGCCCAGTATATCAAATAAAATATCAAAATGCTATTGTGTTTATACCTAAATAGTATGACAAGTACCTTGTATAGCACAACGAGATTCATTACATTGTTGGTGATCTGTGTGATTTTCCATTCAGCTATTGATAAAATGATTTTTATCTCTACATTTCTAGATACAATTCTATTTTGACTTGTCAAAATGAAATAATTTCACAGGATTTCTTCACTTTATTCATTTGATTTTCATAAAACATTGAGAAGTTCCATCATAACCTGAAATGAAATCAGCTGGTAATTTCCACCCACTGTATATATTTATTTTCATCATCACCTGTTCGTTCAGCGACCAAAGTTTCCTATCAAAACTATGCATTTCTTTAAAGTACACAGATGCGTTAAATTGTACCATCATCCTGAACTGAACAACAATTACGTATATTGGAGTTGTTTCTGTAAACATTGAATATCATTTATTTAGCTTTTGTTTTCTTATTATACAATCATGATACCTTATTTTTATTTTTCCATTTTATTGTTGTGTTATTCATATTTTTATTGATATTATTTGTTATTAATTTCAGAGCCTCTGATCATATATCGTGATGGTAATGTTTTGTTTTCATTTGTCAAGATTATAGGTTAAATCCGATGGCGTTCAGACAGTAGACACTTCAACAGCTGTTCCAGCGATGGATAGTTTCATTTCTCTAGTTAGGTGTTCGGAGTGAACTCCGACATGATCCAGTATCCATTGTTGTCGCGTATTTCGTTCTATGCTCTTTTGAATACGAGATATGTATTTTTTGACTATTGGTAACACAAATTGTCATGCTTTTTGGTTGAGAACGTTTTCGGGAGAATTTCACTTTCAAGTCGGTAGGTAGTGACCAGAGAGACCTTTTAGTGATTCGAAATATTGTATTTCTTATTTTGTTGTTAACCCTCTAGAGTACAGAGGTATGTATTTTTTTTTTGGTATTCCACTAACGTTTTCTCTTTCACAAACTTTTTTTACTTCACCGCACGTGTTGAAATGGGTTTTCATTTCATCTATTCCACAGGGTTCAACGGCAGGGCTCGTTCGTGCCAATTCTACGGCAGGGCTCGTTCGTGCCAATTCTACGGCAGGGCTCGTTCGTGCCAATTCTGCTGCAGGGCTCGTTTATACCAATTTTACCAGGCCGCTTTTTTTTCCGGAAGGTTTATTCTACCCTTACCTTTGGGCCAATTTCATCATTCCTGGGAGCCTGTTCCGTTATACTGGAGGGCCTATTTCATTTAACCCAAGAGCCTATCTCAATTCTACCAGAGGGCCTATTTCACCCTTATTCAAGCTCCGAGTCAAGGTCAGTTTGAATGAAGTTGTCTGAAGTCTGAACATCCACATCTGGTATTGTCAAATATACAAAATAATCATGAAATAATTCAAATCCATGTAGGCAAATGCAAAGTTTGAAGATCTTTCAACATCAACTTTAACATTTTAAAATAAAAACACTCAGTATTCACAATTCCATAGTTTAATTCTTCAAGTTCATAGACATCAAAATTGATACAATTACCGGATACAGAAATATAAACTAGCTCGAAATTCACAGACTTGCACAGAGAAGGTAAGCACTTTAATGCGTGCAGCGACCTAACGAAAAATGCAAGCTCATCATATTGTTTCTCTATAAATACACCTTTTGGGCAGGTCAAGATTCATTCATGATTTCATTCTTATCACTCGTCACTCGTCAGCTGAGTTGAAGACAGCTCGAAAATTAATTATTACTTGAAAATGTTTGGCATCTCCCCATCTCTGGCTCTGCTGGTTGCCAGTACAATGTAAGTAATTTTAATATTTTTTTCGTTTGTTTTTTTATTATTCAGCAAGGTCATTCATTTACCTGTTTTTTCTGTAAGTTTCATTTCTTATGTTGTTTTTTGTCTTAATAAATATTAATTCGATTAGAAAATGAGTTTTTTCATTTATTGGATGAATGTGGGTTGGGTGAATCAGCTTAGAAATCCTCTCAAAGAGCCAAGCGAGTTCTGAGTTGCGACACGTGGTGGAGGCTTGCCGGTCTTGTTTCCTTAATTTAAAATGATAAATTTGAAAGCTGTTTGATTCATCCAACCACCATTATTTTCCGATGATGAAAAAATCCACAATTTTCTCTTTTCAAAATAAATTCCAAATAGATTTTTTTTCTTTTTCATAATTTCAATGAATGACTTTGCTTCTTAAATAATTATTTTTTTTGTTCTTTCACAAGCCGTATACAGGGTATTAACTGAGTTTGGGTATTTTTGATGCAATTTTTAGTAAACATTGTATGGCATTTTTATTTAATACAAAGCGTTACGACCACAGTATATCCTCAAACTCACATTTAGTCAATTATTTTGTTTTTTTTTTCCTGTTTTCCTTGATTCTTGAATTATGAGTGATACACTTTCTAATATCTGTTCATCAGCTTGGAAATGTATTATCATGATTGACTATTCATAAAGAATATCTGTTCATTCAGCTTCTTATGATTACCAGTCACATATTTCAAGAATTTCAATTCCTACCTGTAAATTACTGAGATATGAGCGGTACATCTTCCAATAACTGTTCACCAGCTTGGAACTGTATTGTTGAGATTGGCTAAACGCAAAGAATATCTGTTCATCCAGCTCTTTACGATTACCAATTAAATTATTTTGGCATATTACATCCCTATATATCTGACTTTCTGAAGTATGAATGATACACCTACCAATATCTGTCTCATCAGCTTCGGAACGTGTTTCATAGAGACTGCTTAATTGAAGCGAATATCTGTTCATCAGCTCGTTTTAGTTTGCAACCATGTACTATCAGTTAGTTAGTTGGATTCCTGTGATATTTTTTTCCTTTTACCACTATGAATATTTTGAAAGCACACCTCGTGTACCATTGAATGTTGCTTAGTGCATAAAAATCTTAAATGAACAGTTATGGGGTAAACTCTGTTAGAACTTAATATTTCCTTGTAGGTAAATTCTTTTTGGATATTTTTTTTTTAATAAGTTTACCTAATGAAATATCAGACTTTATCAGCCTGATATGATTTCTGCCCTAGTTCTTTAGTATACTCAGGCTTGTCTTATTATTACGTGTACAGTACTTTTTTAGGGGGTATAAGCAACCTTTTCATAAGAATATTTTTTTATACAATATTTGGTGAAACAAAACGCTAGTTACCACTATTCAATTTTAGAAAGTACTACTTATTTATTTTATTGTTAGGTGCTTTTTATTTAATTTACGGTACAATCTATAGTGGCAGTGTTTGAAACGAGACTTTTGAGTATCAAAATTGAAAAAAAAAAAAATGTTTCTCCAAATCAGCTCCAGTATAAAAATATTTGTTTCCACGATCTCTTTACGTATGCACTGATTTGAGGTTACTAATAAAATGAAAATGATTTGTTTCCTCCAAGAATACATTAAACAATGAGTTGCGACACATGAAAATTACCATCACAGAAGAATGATCTGAGTTTGGACTATCTGAGAGATTCTTAGATAAAAAGGGTATTATGTATCTGTCATTCTTTGTGACTATTTTTCCTACATTACTGTATATTTTTTTGATTCAACGAATGGTCTTAGTACCTAGCTGGTAATAATTGATTTCATTTATTATTTGAAACTGATCAGATTTCATTCACATTGTTTTGGGGTAATAATTCTGGATACAATTCCAGAAATCATATGGTCATAACACATTTTTTTTGTTATTAAATCACCACTGTATATATTGTACATTATCTTCATTGTTGCTCAGTATTGAACAATAAAACATAATTGGGGATTTTCGATTTTTATTTCATAATTACTCTGTCACAAATAATTCATAGGTTTCTGAATTCCAGGCCATCAAAACTTTAGTGGCGCTCAAGGCTCAATTTAATGTAATTTAATGTAACATTTAATTCAATGCAACTATCACTTTTAAAATTTTTATTATTTGAACCACGACCCAGTGCCGCCAGCGAAGAGCTGCCGTTCGCCGTTGGCAATATAAAAATATGTGCCATAATACTTTCATTCGTAAAGTAATGTTACATACAATTGATAATTGTTTGTTCAATTCAAAAACATCATAATTCACGTGAAAAGTTCATGAAAGAAGTGGGAAATTTTGTTGAGCGTTCATAATTTTTATAAACATATTGAAAACAACAATAACAGAGTGGTGTCACATTCGCTTTCACAGATGCAGGGAAACCCGGAAAAACCTGCAACACCACATCGTCGTCTGAAGAGCTGAAATTTATTATTGAAAACTTTCAAACATGTCAGACGAATTGTGAAAATCTGCTCTACGGTGTCTCCAGAGGCCTCAAAAAGTCCAGTTCGAAAGAAGATATTGTGTTTAGCACTCTGTATTTTGACAACGAATCATTATCTCGATGTATCTTTATAAAGAAAAATATTGTTTCTCTCAGCGAGATCCATCACATACTCAGATTTTGTGAAGTTCTGAGCAACTTCATCTGGCGCCTAGGTGACCCTATAACCTGCATCGATGCAGACATTTGCAAATCTCTCAAAAACGGTTGTCCCTAGCGTTGTTGAAAAACTGTACCTTTTTTACTGAGGAATAGTGTGGGACTAGGATTTCGATTTAAAAGGTCCCTAAAGTTCACTGTAAGAAAAGTTAGGGAAAATTAAGATAAATAATGAGAGCGTATGCAGCGCCCTCTGAGTTCTTCATAAAAATTTCAAGCAAATTTCGATTTCCACCTCAAATAAACCCCGTTTACCAAATTTTATTCAAAAAGTTATTCAAAATAATTGAATTTAACATTTCAAATTCAATGCCATGTATCTCCTAAACGAAACATTTGCGGACACATGTTCATATGAACTTTTCATTCTGTAATTAGTCAAAGATTCACCAATTGAAGTTTGTACAAGAACATAATGGAGCACCCTGTATACTACGGCTTTGGCACGTAGAGCTGTGAAAACCTACCTAGGACAATGTGACCATTTAATTATACGAATATAAAGCAACGGTAGAAAATCCAATGGGTTTTGATGATTTCTTATGACCACGTCATGGGTACATGTTGGCAGTGGGGGACTCTTCAGTCCTACCATCCATTTTGAAGGACAAAAGTTTTTTCAAGTACACTATCGAATTATCTCGAGGTTCAACTGAAAAACTAACTGTTATTAATGATTTGTTTGTACTCACCAAATCGACATGATTGACGCCTGCGCATTTTAGTAGCTACCACTTTCGAGAATTTTCGTAGAGGGAAAAGTTGGGCGTCTCAAAAGATTCAGCCTGTTACTAATAATTTTTTTTACCATGAAATTGACAATTTCGGAGCGTAGGACTAGGAACACCAATCATTCAATTTGTAGGACAATGTGACCATTCAATTATACAAATATTAACCAAGCATTTTATCGAAAAATAAAGAATCTTAAATAGTTTATTATTTCAATGAATGCTTAAAATGGTGTCTATTATTCTCGATGCATAGGCGAACTCTTTCTTGAAATGATTGCTGAACCCTGGATAACATATTTTGCGGTATGGAACGAAACGCATTTCTTATTCGTACTTTAATATCGTGAGGTGTCGTTGGCGGTGTATCGTGAACACTACCTTTGATATATCCCCATAAAAAATAGTCGGGACTTGTAAGGTCCGGAGACCTGGCTGTCCAGTTCTGTGGACCTCCTCGTCCTATCCATCTATTTGGATATTGTCGATCTAACTCGTTTCTAACACGTCTATCAAAGTGTGCAGGAGCACCATCTAGCTGCATCCACATCCGTTGACGAATATTAATAGGTATACTTTCCAACAGCACAGGCAAATTATTCCTGATAAATCCGAGAAACATGACGCCGTTTAAGTGGCCATCAAAAAAGTAAGGACCTACTGTTGGCTTTTACTATGAATGATGGAGAAATGCACACGACTTTGTGAATAATTTGGTATTTATTTGAAGTACAAAGTTTACAGATAAACAATTATAAGACAACTCAATAAACATTAGTTTCATGACAACCACTCTAACAAAAGTATACTGAGTATTAATAAAACAGAAATGATATTTTTCACACCCCCTCGCAATTCTGCTTTTCATTATCAATTTCACATACATTCAACTTTTGTTTGAAATATTCAAATTTAGTAGAACCCAATTGCTTTGTGAATATATCAGCTTCTTGTTCGTTAGTAGCAATATAGTTAATCGTAACTTTACCCTGATAAATGCAGTCTCTTATAAAATGATGTTTCACATCAATATGTTTTGTACGTCTCGTTTCTAAAGTAGATGACATTTTTATGCAAGATTGATTGTCTTCAAATATATTTATCGGGTATAAATCAGTATTCAAAATTTCTTTGAGAATTTGTGATAAAAACAAACTTTCTGAAATACAAAGTGAGAGTGCAACGTACTCAGACTCTGCACTTGAAAGAGCTACAATATCTTGTTTTTTAGTTTTCCAATGAATTACATTATTATTAATTTTTATCACAAAACCAGACATACTACGTCTATCATTTGAATTACTAGCAAAATCTGAATCTGCAAATGAAATTATTTTACTCTCGGAGCTCTGTAATTTTGTAAATTTCAATCCAACATTTTTCGTTAAATTCAAGTATCGTAAAATATTCTTCAAATAGCCCCAATGTTCCCTGGTATAACAATTTTGGAACTGACTGAAATATAATAGAAAAACTTAAATCAGGTCTTGATCCCAACATGATATACATCAATGAACTTATCAACTCCCGATATGGCAACTTTACATCACATGTGACATTATTATCATTTACGGGTAGTTGTAACTTTGGTTGCATCGGTAAATTTGATGTTTTGCAATCGAACATGCCAAATTTATGAAGAACTTTCCTGATTAATTCTTTTTGAGTGATATAGAGTTCATTTTCAAATTTTTCAATTTCCAATCCCAAAAATATCAATTTTTCATTTGTAAGTTCTTTCATTTTGAAATGTTTAGACAATTCATCTCTCACAAATGAAAGATCTTTCAAACTTTTTCCAAACATAATGATATCATCCACATACACAAGTAAAAAGACTCCATTCATAAAATATAGACATGGATCCTTTTGAGATCTTTGGAAACCTAAAGTCAGTAACATTTTATGCAATAAATCGTTCTAACACTTTGGTGCTTCTTTAAGACCATACAACGATTTTTTAATTTACACACCAAAGTTGGGTTGTACCCTTCTAAGCCTTTAGGTTGATACATAAATACAGGGGTTTCCAATGATCCATAAAGGAATGCACATTTCACATCTAACTGTTTCACACAGAGATCATATTCTAAATACAATGCCAATAGTAGCCTCAATGTGACCATACGTGCTACAGGTGCATATACATTTTCACTCAACACTGAATTTTGTTGAAACCCACGAGCAACTAAGCGTGCTCTTTTCACTAACACTCCGTTAATCTCCTTTTCACGAAACACCCACTTTGAATCAATTACTTTTTCATTTTCTGGCTTTTTCACCAACTCCCATGTATTGCTTTCTTCAAGTGAGCTCAGTTCCTCCTCGACTGCCTCTTTCCATCCCTCATCTGCCACTGCTTCTTCATAGCTCTCAGGGACAAGTGCTGACAAAGCTGCTACCAGACAATCGTAGTCAGTCTCGAGCTCATAGTCCTGAAGATGTGTGGGGGCCCTTCTTTGCCTTTGACTTCTTCTTGATTCCGATTCTCGTATTGCTTCGTTTGATAAATCAAGGTTTTCTGTTGGTATTTCTTCATCCTCTACCTCTTTTTCCATGTTTTCAGTATTCTTCTCTACATCTTCTTGATTTTTGTTTGTTTCCTCGTTTTCCTTCAATTCTGTCGATATTTTATTTTCTGTTCTGTCTTCATCAAAAATAATATTTCTTCCTTGTACGATTTTTCTATCTATTGGATCCCACAACCGGTAGCCATTTTCAGAATAGCCTATCATGATCATTTTCTTGCTTTTTGGATCTAGTTTTGATTATAGGCTGTACAACCAAACAGTTTAATTTTATCGAAATTTGGTTTTCTGCCATTCCACACTTCAGCTGGTGTTATTCCATTCGGCAAAGTACATGTTTTTGTTCTATTTATCAGATAAGCAGCTACTCTGACAGCTTCGCCCCAAAATGTTTTGTCAAGATTTGAGTCAAATATTAAACATCTTGCAGTTTCCATCAAGGTGCGATTAAACCTTTCAGCTACCCCATTTTGCTCTGGATTCCGAGGAATGGTATATTGACACTTTATTCCACGTTTTCTACACAAGTCTTTGAAAGCATTAGAGGAGTACTCACCCCCATTGTCACATCTCAGTCTTTCAATTTTCCTTCCAAATTTCGCTTCGACAAAATTTGCATATTCTTCAAATTTTTCTTTTACCTCACTCTTCTGATTGATAAGGTAAACGACACAAAAATGCGAAAAATGATCAATGAAAGTGAGAAAGTATTTTTTATTGTCATGTGTGACAGGATTTAGGGGACCGCAAACGTCAGAGGATACAACTTCTAAAATTCTTTTTGGTTTTTTATCTTCAGATAAAGCAGGAAAAGGAAATCGTTTTTGCTTCCCTTTCAAACAAACTTCGCAGACTCCACCAGATGGATAACTTGATAAATGACCCATCCTTCTATGCAAAAACTTGTCGATTACTGCACCAACAGTTCATACTGTTCGGTTTTCAATACGACTTTGTACAAATTTCCTTTCAGATTTCCCTTTAGTATGACTTTATTCTTCTTGGTTATAACTACTTCATTCTGTTTGAAAATGACTTCCAGTTTTCTCACTGATAATAAGTTACATAAAAGCCCATCACAAATCCAAACTTTCTTCATAACAATATGCTGGCCATCTTCTGTCCACAAGTTGAGATTTCCTTGTTTTTCAGCAAGTATTGTCTGTCCTGATTTGGCTACATGGATTCTATGGTATACATTTTCCTGGTTCATTAGAGTCAATCCCATATCATTTTTGATGAGATGATTTGTTGCACCACTGTCAATGATGAATTCAATTTCATGAAAACTAGATTTTGAATTCATTTCTTCTTGGGTAGTAAGAAAAGATATGTCATCTTCAGTTTCAGCTATGTTTGCTTTCTCGGTGGTCCTTTTTATTTTACAAAAAGCCCTCTTATTCCCAAATTTCCCACAATTGTGGCACTTGAATGGGAAATACATTCCAGTATTCTGTTTTCTACCACCATTTCCAGCACTTTTCTGGAAATATTTGGAAACATTTCTTCCATGTCCATGAACACTAGAAAAAGCGACATCCGTGTTCACTTCTGTTTTACTTTGCCGTGCCTCTTCCATTAAAAGTTTATTTTTGACAAACTCCAAAGTGATTTTCGTTTCATCCTGACAAAACATCACATCAATTGCCGTTGTGACTGTTTGAAACGACTCTGGCATTGACAATAGCAATTGAGACACAATTTCATTTTGTTCCATTCTTCCTCCAGCTGCTTTAAGCTCACATATAGTTTGTTCGAATTCCGTAAGAAACGTATTCAGCGAACTTCCTTCTAAATGTTTCAGAGCTCTCAGCTTCCTTTGCAATTGTACCTGCGTTGCTATTCCTACTTTCAAGTATGTACTCTTCAAAGTAGTCATTATTTCCTTTGCTGTAGTTTTTCCTTTCACCATTTCCAGGATATTATCTGCCAAACCCTGCACAATTATATTTCTTGCTTTGGCATCATCCTTTTTGAATTTTTCGAATTTAACTGCATCTGTTGGTGGATCTTGCTCCAGTACATCGTTTACTTCAAATTGTTCCAACACCAATTTAATTCTGAACTTCCAGTTTGAAAAACTGTTTCCATCGAATGGTCTGATATTTAGCTGGTTACCAGAGGCCATTTTTTGTTTATTTCAAAACTTCAAAATAAAATTCCAATTTTGAGTTTTTCGTTCAGATCTTCAAACTTGTAGATTCCGTTATGCACTGACCATCTCTGGGCCCATAACCTGTTGGCTTTTACTATGAATGATGGAGAAATGCACACGACTTTGTGAATAATTTGGTATTTATTTGAAGTACAAAGTTTACAGATAAACAATTATAAGACAACTCAATAAACATTAGTTTCATGACAACCACTCTAACAAAAGTATACTGAGTATTAATAAAACAGAAATGATATTTTTCACACCTACTACTTGCGTTCCAATTATTCCACCCCACACATTAAAAGCCATCTGTGCTGGTGATCAAGAGATCTAAAAGTATTAGGGTTTTCGTCACTGTAATAGTGAAAGTTATGTCTGTTGACTAAGTCGTTGTTATGAAAAGTTGACTCATCGGAAAAAAACACATAATCAAAAAAAATTTCTTCATCACCAAACTTTTCTAAAACCCATAAACAAAAATTCAGTCGTCGATCATAATCTTCTTCAATAAGCTGTTGGTGTAGTTGAATGCGATACGGGTGGAGTTTGTACCTTTTAATTATTCTTTGGATACTCTGCCTGCTTATTCCAGTTGTTTCACATATTTTTCGCTGACTTGTGTGAGGGTGTTCAACTAGAGATAACAGTACTAAATATTCATTTTCCTCATTTCCAGTAACCGGATTTTGCCGTTCTTGCATATTATAAGATACCCTGCCTGTTCTTCGGATAAGCTGCAACAACTTTTCCAATGAACGCTTGTTAGGATGACTCCTGTTAGGATACTTTTGGGCATATACTCTTGACGCTAATAAACAGTTTTCTTCACACTTACCGATTATCAAAATCATATCAATTCGTTATTCCTGGTAGTTCGAGAGCTGCGGTGAAAATGATTTCCTCATAGTTACCAAATGTTTGAATTAGCACGTCGGTTCTACTTTAGATTTTGTAATTTCAAAACCGCCCGTCTGCCGGGCGTAACCGGTCGCTTTATTAGATTTATAATTTGAAAAAAATACTCAGAATTGCTAATAATTACCTCATTATTATTAAAATTGATGTTTTGTGAAAATGGTCTAAGATCTAACTAAATTGAAATCGTAAGCGTCTACCGTTGGTAATGGTCGCTATTTTGGAGCAGACCCTGTCAAATGTATCAAAAAACGCCATCAACTTCTCACAGGTTACCACCGTTATTTTCGTGCCAAAGTTTCACTAAATATGTTACTAACCAAAATTCAAAAAGAAAACTTTGGCAGACGGTCGCATTGTAACAGTAGACGGGCCTAAATTACTTTGAGTATATGAAAGTACGCGGAATGTAATTATTTAAAACCTTTAAAAACTTTATATAGTGTAATATATGAAGTTTTGAAGCCGTGGGGCACTCAAGTTAATTTAAAAATCACTTTATTCATTAGAAAGTCATATATAATAGGCAGCAACTATAGACAACAGCGTATTGGGGATTTGTTTACGGTAAAGCGAGAGCAGTAATCGTCAGGTAGGAGTCAATGGGAATTATTCCAATGTCTTCATATTATTTTGCAGTGTTAACTCAGGTCATCAGTATGCCTTACTACTTCATTTCTTATTTTTTGCTAAGTAAATTTCGATAGATCATCGTTATTTCTCGAAAATGAAAAAGTTATAATCATCACCCAGTAAACATCAAATATTCATGAAATATATCGAAATCACTATACTTTTGAATATTTGATATAACATTTTTGTGCTATATTTCAGCACTAACATAATCCAGATCTCTTCAAAGAAACCGTTGTGAGCTCCTGTCTTCTTTCCGTATTAACACCTGGTGCAACATTTCCTTAACATCACTACAAAAACCGTAATGCCTCTTTCTGAATTTCCACAATATTCCCACGAGAGATCGTAATGAATCAGGACCTGCTAGTAGAATGTCATTCAAACGTATACCATGGGATTTCAAAACTGCATCAAAAAACAGTCTGATTTTATTCGGCTTTTTCTGGCTTCCAACAGAGAAATATAGAAGATACCAGGTTGTAGCAAATTCTTGTTCAGCTTCTTCGGGTTTTGGTTTCGTGATGTACCCTTTCTCTTCATAATATTTCATTTTGGAACAATATTTATTAGCATAATTTTCATTTATTTTGCATTTCTCTTCTACATATTTCAATCTTTGCATCGCTCTCTGGTTATTGTAAACTTTCATTTTTCCGCAGAAGTCCTATCAAATAAAATAAAATAAATTTACAGTTTCGTTCATCAATTCAGTAGCAACAGAATTTTCTTGACTAAGTTCACCATGTGGAGTAATCAGTACTTCGAATGACTGTATAGAAAGAGTGTGTTACAAGTTGTTGTGAATTTTCGTCTGGGTTGCCTGTTTCGCAGATATGTAAAATATGAGCCTTCAAATGTTCCTCATCCTTCGAATGATTCGATAGACCATTGACTGCCATCTCAATTTACATCTGGTGGCAACTGGTACAGTTTCTGAACCACATATTAGCTGTCTATGAATAATTAGGTTTATGTTATTTTGCACAATTATCATAACGGGTTTTTCGTTTTCGAAACTTTTGATAGGTATTCCCTTATAATATGGGTTTTTTTTCAGTTTTCCATTATTATTGTCTGCGACGGCAAAGATAAATTTTCTAGTGTTCGAATGCTTTTCAGAAAAAAAGGCTCTTGGTCTAATTCAGAAATCTTTAGATCGAGCTTTTGGGAGTTATTTTGCGTAGAAACATAATCATTAGTCCATTGAAGACAGAGCGGTTCTTTGGTTCCTTTCAGAGCAAGTTTTTCGGCTACCATGCTATCCAAAAGTATCACCGTTGAGGCTTCGTCACACAGACCATAAATTTCCAAGATTGTTTTTGATCCATGCAATCTTATTGGTACCATGCGTAATAAGACCGATTTCTCGTTTTCCACAATACACAATCTTTGCACCGGCTGGTGACCGTGACGAAAATAATGGTGATATCCTTGATACATTTGACAGCGTCTGCTCCAAAATAGCGACCAGTCCCAACGGCAGACGCTTACGATTTCAATTCAGTTAAGATCTTAGATCATTTTCACAAAACATCAATTTTGGTAATGATGAGGTAATTATTAACAATTCTGAGTATTTTTTTCAAATTATAAATCTAATAAAGCGACCGCTCACGCACGGCAGACGGGCGGTTTTGAAATTACAATCTAAAGTAGAGCCGACGTGACAATTCAAACCTTTGGTAACTTATGAGAGAGTCATTTTCACCGGAGCTCTCGAACTATGGGGATAAAAATAAAATATTTTACGATATTTCAAAAAGACAATAATTTTAAACCAGTTTAAACAATGATAATGGTTTGATTAACAAGTTGTGTCACTGTCAAATACTTTTTGTTTCATACTAATAATTAACGTCATCTAGGCCAGAGCCTACTAATATTGAAAAAATGGTATAATTTATAGGAAATCGTAAATGTATGTTTTTATTGACCCCATATTGTAATTTTGGTATTTATTTCAGTATGAAGTCTAATTTGCTAAGAAACAAGCGAATTTAACATATTTCGCCTCAATAATTAAGACACGTGCATCTTCTTATGTTGAAGAATGCTTTAATATTTCAGAAATAGCAATAAATTTGAGTTTTTACATTTGCCTGCATTTTACTTTAGATACACAAAAATTTAAACTTGTGCTTCTAGCGAATCTACGTATTCCTTAAGAAAAAGGTTTTTAAAACGCTTTTTAAGCGTTTCATTGCAATACAGTACATTTTTAAGATAAAAAATTACTCATAAGTAAAATATAAAAACGCCCTTTGTGTAAAAAGCAGAAGGTATAGGGAACACTAATATAGTTTTGAAGGGAATCTAATTCTGCGTCAAACTACGCCACTAAATACGAGGTGTTCCATTCAACTTTAAGAAGTAATTTAACTAAATGTGTGTCCAAATTTTAAGGTAATTTTTTTCGACACTCTGTATAATATTACATCAAAAATTTCATGTCACGAGCAGCTCGTTACACGTTACAAGGTGAAAACTATTTTTAAATTATGGTCTATATTTTTAAATTTCTCAAAATTTCTCAGAAACGTTTAGATTCAAGTATGGGAAATATAATAGTAACTCACCTTTATTTTGTCTATAGTATCTAAAAATATAAAAAATATAGGGTGTTCCATAAGAAAAAATATAACTTTGGTATGTAATTTTTTTGGGGATCACCCTATATATTTCAAAATAATTTTGGAATATGCTCCTCACGGACCCACATATGACTGTGCTAAATGTGTTTCCCTAACTCTCCTCATTTCTCGTAGAAATACCGAGGCGAATGTGGTGGGCCATCCTGTATAAACCTTTATTGGTAATATGTGGTGACACATACTCTTTTACTCTCTCTACATATGATTTTATATAATAATTTTTTCTTCTCCATGTAAGTAATACCTACTATATTGTACTAGATTACCTGTAGTGATAATTTTCTTCCTTGAGATTAAAATTATGGAGATAACTTTGTGTTTTTCTGCATCGTATAACTATTTTTTGTATTAAGCTTATCATATCATATGGGGCCAGGTAGCCGAGTGGTTAAAGCGACATGTTTTATTCACTTTGGATGCCGGTCGGCGATGGTTCAAACCACGGCGACTGCAGAAATTTTTAGAATGGCCCGAGAAAGTGCTAGGAATCGCACTTAAAAAGGTAAGACCTCGTTAATCCTTGGCTCGCACAAGTTTCGACTTTTGAGGGCTGCCGTTCGTAAGGGGACGACAGCTGGTTAACGGAAAAAACAATTTTAACAACAAACAACAATATTACTTATTTTGGAACAATATTTTTTGACGTTTGTAGAAAAAAATTTGTTTGCCACTCGTGCGCGAAATACTTTGGTGATCTCGACTATTTTTTCAACTCTGCTGCGCCTCGTTGAAAAAAATCAATTCTCGATCACCAAAGTAGCATTTCGCGCACTAGATAAAAAAATAACTCACGCGTAAAAAAACCGATCATTAATCGCCTTCATCAGTACTGTTGATTAAATAACTAGTATGATATAATTTTGCCATTGAATGCCTAATTTTTAAGGATATTCAATCACACTGTCGATAATTCTGTCAGTAACGATCATTGGGACATTTACCTTACCCTATACATTTTGATCCTGTATCAAATTCATAACCTTCAAAATTATTGTGCAGCTCTTAGCAACCGAACTTTGAAATATGTCATTATCATTTCATCCAAATTTCAGTCCAAATGTCCATAGTTTCATTTTTGAAGCTATTAACTCAGAATGTGATATTTAAACGTTTAATTTCCATCAGAACTCAAGAATTACCTGTTAATAGGACATACCCCTTAAGAAGACTTCCACCTCAGTTCACATCTCCTACTCAATTGATTGAAAATGCAGATTTGCAACAGAAAATAAGAAGACGGGTGAGGAAAATGAAGAAATTGATGAATAAATTGATGAGAGATAGGGAGGACAGAAATAATTTCCCACCTGCCCCGCCGACTCCAGATTAGGCCAAACGAAATAAATTGAATTCATCATCAGAAAATCAAAATTTAACGGAATGTAATTTTTTTGGAATATACTTATTTTACGAGGTGAGAGTTTTTCACTATTTTGTTGATTCCAGATAATATGTGGGTAGATAAAGTGTGTGATTAATCTGTTTCAATTGAATAAATAATCAGTTCACTTCTGGTACAGAAAATTGCTGAACCGTTACCTTTTGTCCTGTTTTGGGTAAAGGTAAGCTTATCGGGCTCATTCTCGAAACAAAGAGAAAAGTAGTGTTACTTACGTAGTTTTATCTCCCGCACACGAATCCGAAAGAATTTCGTGGGGGTCTCTTAAACTTTTCGAGTTATGACCTTTTGAATCTTGGAAATCGACCATTTTCAAAAACGATTTTTTGGTAAAAATCGCAGAAAATACCTCCTTCTTTTTGTCGACACGTTTTTCATTCCCTAATCAACTCTTATTTCACAATTACAAGCACCAAAACCAAATATTTTACGGAAAAAATTAACCTTCTTATATTTCACTATTCATAAGCTAAATCTTCATTGGCGTTCGTTTTAGAGATGTGGGAAGGGTTATGTATACTTTATAAGAAGGTTAATTTTTCGTATAAAACGTTTGGTTTTAGTGCTTGTAATTGTTAAATATGAGTTGATTACGGTCTCAAAAAAGTGTCAACAAAAAGAAGGAGGCGTTTTCTTCGATTTTTTACCGAAAAAATCGTGTTTGAAAATGGTCGATTTTCAAGATTCAAAAGATTATAACTCGAAAAGTATAAGAGACCCCCACGAAATTCTTTCAGATTCGTGTTCAGGAGATGAAACTACGTAAGTAACACCACTTTTCTTTTTCTTTCGAGAATGAGCCCGATAAGCTTACCTTTACCCTGTTTTGTTAAACTCTTTCGAGATGATTTCAGAATAATTAGTGGTAGAGCTTGTGCTCCAAAAAAGTTGTATTACCCGTAGTTTTGTTTCCTGCATACGAATCCAAAAAAATTCGCTGAAGTCTCCAATATTTTTTGAGATAATGCCAGCTTGAATCTTGAAAATCGATTATTTCAAACACGAATTTTTCAGTTGACAGTTGCAGAAAACACCTTATTTTCGTCGATACTAATTACACTCGCTATCATGAGACAGGCAAGAATGGGACTTCTGAGGCAACAAAATACGAGAATCAGATAAAAGAAATAGTGGGAGGCAAAATTCTTGAAATGAAACCAACAGACCACATGACTCCTAGATACTTCTTCAACATCAACTTCGACGCTATCTAGCAAGATCGAAGGGAATGGACAGACGACAATATCAGGGGCAAACCTGGAGAGAGGATCTGGTACACGGACGGATCCAAAACCAGAGAAGGAACTGGTGCTGGAATATACAGTGAGGGGAGAAACTCCCAAATAAGCGTCTCACTAGGAACAAACACCTCTGTATTCCAGGCAGAGATGTACGCCATCTTGCAATGCGCAAGAGAAATCAATATGAGGGAAATGCACAATGCACGGATCAAAATATGCACCGATAGCCAGGCGTCACTGAAGGCTCTTATGAACCCGAAAGTGGCATCAAGACTGGTATGGGAATGCCGAGAAGAACTCAGTGTTCTCACAGAACACAACAAATTAACTTTGATGTGGGTTCCAGGACACTGCGGTATCGAGGGCAATGAAAAAGCTGATGAGCTGCCTAGAGAGGGCTCATCAACTCCATACATTGGCCCAGAACCCGCACTCGGGATTAATAAATCCGATATTCGAGGATGCAATCGGGACTGGGTCAAGCGAAAACAAAAGGAGAGGTGGCACGAAGCCCCCCTCAAGCACCACGGGAAAACATACGTTAAAGAACCGTCAAAACATAGAACTGAAGAACTACTCAAGCTGAGCAGGAATCAAGTTAAAACAATAACGGGTCTTCTCACTGGTCACAGTCCAATAAGAAAACACCTGCACAAAATGGGTCTGTACAAAGGAGAACTTTCCTGCAGACAATGTGGTAAAGAGACAGGCAATTTTTGGGAAACCCAATCTAACTCCCGAAGAATACAACAGCCAACCGGTGAAGAACCTGTACAGACTAGTACAGGGGACGAGAGTTACGGAGTGGGTGCTGTAAAACCAACACGGAAAACACAAAAAGCCCAAGAGGATCAGGTGTAGCTGGTGAAAGGACCAGCATCCGAGGAAGGAAAAAAAATTACACACGCTGATCAACTCATATTTCTCGATTATAAGAACCAAAACCAAACGATTTAAACAAAAATCTACGTTCTTATACGAGCAAACATAACCTAACACGATCAGTGACTTTTATCGTTGTGGTACGCTAGTCACTTGAAATATTCGCCGTTGATGATACGAGTGAAAGTTTTAAAACGGATTTCAGAAAAAGATCGGAAATGCTTACGAACCAGCAAAAATTGACAAATTAAATACAGTGCCCGCCATAAAGTATGTCACATATGGAAAAAAAGTTCATTTTCAGAGTTTTGGATCAAATTTTTGGGTGATTTTGACAAATGTCACGTGACCACTCAGGCCAATCAATAGAGCATTTTTTCCTAACAAAAATATTAGTAGAAAACCGACTATGCCATCACATAATAGTATATTCTGTAACAAGGAACCACGAGCATCACGAATTTTCATTCTAACCGAGTAGTAGACTATACTTTCTCCACGATCAAAGATAGGAAACGTGACAGCAATAATTTTGACACTTACTCAATTTTTGCCACTACGATGACAATCAACTGCGTCAAGTCTAATGTTATTATTGCTAACCAGTGTGAGAATATTATTTTATCACAAGAGAGACAATGTAAATACATTTAAATTGCATGGGGGCAGAGGTATTGCAGAATATTTCTTCAATCTCAAGAGAGAGAATTTCAGCATTCTGTAATCAAATTTTATTTCAGAATTGGCAAATTCTGTGATGATCGTGGAGATAGTTATATTTTGTTTTCGACTCGCAACTGTCATTAATTAATTTGTTATAAATATGTATATAACAAAAAACGTATTTTTTTATTGTTTTGCTTATAAAATGAAAACTAATAGAGCAATTTTGTTGCTCCAATAAGGAGAATTTTAGATAATTGAAATACGAACAAAGTGGAACGTTTCACGACACGAAGGAACTTTAGTAACGGAGGAAAACCGGAAAACCCGGAAATTTTTTTCGATTTTTTTTTAAATTCAATACCCCGCCATTTTTCAAGGAATAGGGTTGGCCTTTGTCATGCTAATATTGAATCATGTGAACTTCATGTGTGTACACTATTAAAACTATCGCAATGTTTGGATTCATTCAGAAGGGAAGAAACTTTGGACGGTGACGAGAAGCCGAAATGTGCGAAGTGCAAAGAAAATTTTAGTTATCCATTTGAAACGGTTTTCTTCGACAGGAAGATTCAGAGAAAAGTTGAATGTTAGTATTGATTTTCCTTTAGAGGGATTAGATATGAGTAATTACACAGCAGAAAACGTTACCCCTTGTAGATATAGACTTTATGCATTGTCTAATCATAGTGGGACTACCTATAGCGGACATTACACAGCCTACTGTAGACATCCGTACGCGAGCATATGGCATGAATATAATGATACACAAGTGAACCCAATTTCATTTAGATCCCTCGTGAGCGGAGATGCCTACGTTCTGTTCTATGAGCAGGAAGGCACTTAATCGCTCCTTTCATATCATACTTTGTATTATTATATGTATTATTATTGAAAAAAAAAAATTTAAATTTGAATTTCTTTTTACAATATCTTGCAGCGTACCCGGATGCTCTAGTGATAATTCGATTTTTGAACCAGATTTTGTAAGTAGAAGTACAGTACCACAAATCGTATTTTCTCATTTTGCGCTAAAATGCTGCGAAATGGGTGAAAAAAAATGCTTGCAAACATGACTGAAATGGGCCAAGCTGGTGGAAGTGGTCGAGAGAGCGGGAGATGAGGGAAAGCGAATTATCATGTAACCCGTTCATTAGATGAATTCCTCTCATCTCCTGGACTCTCCTACCATTCGGCAGCTAACGCGGGCTCGGCCGTTTTCAGTCATGTTTGCATGCATTTTTCACTCATTTCGCACCATTGTAGCGCAAAATGAGAATATACTTTTGGTAGTACTATACCTCTACTTTCATAATCAGTTCAGGCAAGCTGCAAGATAGTGCAAAAAAAATTTTAACTGAAATTGTACCAAAACTAACTATCCGACAGCGCCTGTTTTGTGTACACATAAATTACCCATGATTCAATACATTCATGAGAAAGGCCAATCCTACTTCTTGAAAAATAGCAGAGTAATAAAGGACCACGCAAACGTCTTATGGGAAAAATTATTTCTTTGAAAATGGCTGGATTTTTGATATGTTGTAGCTGCAGCCATCCTGCGTAAAAGTCTCCATTGGCCCATCTCGATTGTATGACCAGATTCGGCGCTAGAGGGCGCCATATTATTAATTTTGTGATTTTTTGAAAAATTCAGCTAATTAAAAAAATTTCAGTATCTCATTTATATTCAATTGTGAGCGACTGGACATTCCTATAATTCGTGATGAATACTTTTCCATAAAACAGAAAAAAAAACGCCACTGGTTTTCTACAGGGTATAGTCAACAACATACTCAGCTCTTCAGTGAATGAATTCGCCTACGATGTTTTGAGTTGACTGACTTTATTATTCAGGATCAATCAGAACGGTTTGTTGATCGACTGAAATATAATAAAGCTATGAACACAGCGTGTTTGGAATAAGTAAGGGTCCATATTATATACAGGGTGACATTAATGTGAAGAAGTACAGTATCTTGCCTATCATGAGGAGTATGAAAAAATGTTTCAGAAAACAGTTATACGGTTTACTTTGTAGCTTGTATACATAGTGTTTATTTAAAGTGGGGCAACACAAAGCATACATTTTTTAAATGGACCCTCCTGTAAATTTCCTCACTATTGAACTGTGCAAAACGTTTTACATGCGGAGGTATTTCCTTCTTTCGAAAATTTTGCTGCGTTGCCAAGTTATTACTGAAAGAAAGAAAATCTTCTGAGAAACAGACCATCACAAATACCATCATAAATACTTTATGAATAGAATTTGAGCAAAATTATTTGTGGATTTATGAACAATATACGTTCCTCTATATTTTTTAATTGAGTGCTAGTTTAATAACTCCCTGCCTTTGATTGAATTCAGATGGGTAAACTCAGTTCAAATATGTAGTCGACGGAAATATACTCAATACCCTCAGAACATCAGATATATTTCTTTGAGTGACTCACAAAATATATCCATATTTCATAGCTTGCTAAATCCCACAAAAGCACAAAATTAATTATTTGGCGCCCTCTATCGCCGAACCCTTAGGTATTACGACGTAGTTAGGTTAATAGGAGATGACTTCAGCTCTCAGTCTCAGTCTTCAGTCTCAGTTGAGGACAAAGTCATGATTGAATCCTCGAGAAGAGTAATAACTCACTCAAATTGAATGGAGCCTTCCTTATGTATTTTCATTTGCATTTTGTTTGGAGAGATCATCTTCCATTTCGATCGATCATCAATAATAATTGAGTTTATCAACTCATAGTCTCGAAGGCGAATTCTTTCAAGTAAAAATTGATTCTATCGGAAGCTACCCTGTAAAAAAACCTTTTTTTTGTTTCACGATCTTTTGGTAACGCTCAGTTGAACAAAAGTTGACTTTCGATTAAAAATAATATGTTAATGTTTTTCATTTATCTGAACTCAATCAAAAATAATAAAATTTGTAATTAGGAGTAATTACATGTATGTAATGTCGGGGCGTGGCGCAGTGGTTAGAGCGTCAGACTCTGAGTCGAAAGGTCCGGAGTTCGAACCCTGGTTGGGCTGGGATTTTTTAGTTTAATTTAACCGATTAAATTATTAAAATCTCGTGACTCGAGTAGGGTGAGTCCTGCACGATTCACTGTTGCGTTCCAATTAACAGTGCTGCTCATAAGGTGGCGTATGGAGTTAGTAACAAGGCCTATAAAGAACACATCGCTAATGACCATAGCAGTCGATGCCAAAACACCAATGAAAAAAAAATTTACATGTATATACAGTGCGGCTTTTTTTAGTCCCCCCCCTGTTAACTTTTGAACGGTTTGACGTACAAACATGAAAAAAAAGGTTTGGAGGGTTTCACTACTACTACTTTTTGAAACAAAAAATATGGTGATTGCTCCACAGGGGACGCGAGGGGACACATCAACTCAAATTTTTTAAATGGCATGGGTGGTCGAGTGTCACATCGTTGAAAAAAGAATTCAATTCTCTTCAGAACCATCTAAATATGTTTGAATTTAGTTGAGGAATTTTTTCCCAATTTCGATTTTTATGCCTATCGAAATTTTCTAGTTGATGTGCCCCCAGCGCCATCTGTAGTGTAATTGCAATATTTCTTCTCTCAAAAAGTAGTATCGATAATACCCTTCGCAATGTTTTTGGTTTCATTATTCCACAACAAACCGTTCAAATTTATCAAGCTATGACAAGTATTCAGATGCGCAATTATATTTGATATTTCGAATTTGAATTGCAAAAAAAATATTGACGAAATTCAAAAAAAAATTAGATGGTCATAAAGAGAATTGAATTATCTTTTCAACGATGTGACACTCGACCCCCCATGCCATTTAAAAATTTTGAAATGATGTGCGCCCCCCCCGCGCCCCCTGTCGAGCAATCACCATATTTTTTGTTTCAAAAAGTAGTATCGGTGAAACACTCCAAACGGTTTTTTATTCATGTTTGTACGTCGAACCGTTCAAAAGTTAACAGGGGGGGACTAAAAAAAGCCGCACTGTATAATTCCAAACACTCTGTATTCATAGCTCCATTATGTTTGGTCGATCAACAAACCTTTCTTATTGGTCCTCAATGATAAACTCAATCAACTTATAATCTCGTAGGCGAATTTCTGAAGAATTGAGTATATTGTTGACAACCTGTAGAAAAACGTTTTCTTTTCTGTATTATGGAAAAATATTTTTCGCGAATTTTAGGAATGCTCAGTCGCACAGAATATTGAATATAAATGAGTTATTGACATTTTTTTATCGATCTGAATTTTCTAAATATTACAAAATTCATGATTTGGTGCCCTCTAGCGCCGAATCTAGTCATACGATCGAGTTGGGCCAATGGAGACTTTTACTCAGAATGGCTCCAGCTACAATATATCAGAAATCCAGCCATTTTCACCTAAAGACTTTTTCCCATAAGATGTGTGCGTGGTCCTTTTTCAAAAATCGCAGTATTTTCCGGTTTTTCCTATTTTTCTCCGTTACTAAAGATCCGAACGGGTCGTAAAACATTCCATTTTGTTTGTATTTGAATTATCCACAATTCTTTCCATTGGAGCAACCAGATTGCTTGATTAGTTTTAATTTTATAAGCAAAACAATTTGAAAGAATACACGCTTTTTGTTATTTAAATGTTTATAACAAATCAATAAATGTCAGTTGCGAGTCAAAAACATAACAGAATATAACTACGGACTGTCTTTCATGTGATGGCATAGTCAGTTTCCTACTAGTATTTTTGTTAAAAACTCACTCATTTTATGCTCTATTGCTTGGTGTACACTGGGATGGCAGCAAATTGAAAAAATATCATAAAGAGGCCAAAAGTTGGGTAAGAGGCAAGATATCGAAAAATGTTAATTTGAAGAAGTTTCAAGCATCAAATTGGGAAGATCGAAAATTTCTACTTTTTTTTATATTTCCCGATCTCTTTACAAATATTAAAGTTTTCTTTTCTGAATAGCTTGACTGCAATGAAACATTTCTAATTTGATGGCAATTATATTACGTAGTCTCGTCTCGGATTATAAATTTTACCAGGTAGTCCTAGTGCGACCGTACTATGCTACGACGTTCAAAGCATAAGATTTTTTGTAATTTTTTGTTGTCTTCTTTATCTCGACAATTCGCCCACTGATACCTCACTCTAGTACGTCGTACCTTGCTGATCGAACGTTTGAACATTCAACCAAAATTGTGATTGCCCATATTCAATTCCACTACAATGGAAAAAGGAAACAAACAATGGAAAAAGTCCAGAGAAAACTCAGAAAGTTAGAAAAGAAACTGGTTGATCTTCAAAGTAAGTTATGCACTCGTGTTTCCTTTCTTGTATCTAGGCATTTGATCTTCGACATATATATATATATATATATATATATATATATATATATATATATATATATATATATATATATATATATATATATATTTTCTCTGCACATAACATCGATAAACAATAAATAGGTAATTTAAAGTTGCAAAACAATACTTGCATTCTGTATCTAGATTATGATTATTCATTTAATTCGAGAGTTCACATGTATTCATGCTATAGCAATGACAAGGGCTGGCTAATATTCCATGCACAATAAATTTCTCAGCTCAAAGAAACGAATGTATCGATGGATAACAAATAAAAAGACACATACCTATGATAACGAACAGTCGTTACCGACCGTTACCGATCGTTAGCAAACGATCTCCCATAGATTTCTGTTTTCTTACATACCTATGTGTTTGTAGCGAGAGTGAGACACAATGGTTTTTGCTCTGGTTTTTGTATTTATCTCCAGATAAACAACATTTTTTATCAGATATTCAAAAATCCTAGATATTACTCAAATTTTCAATACTTAATCATCACTAGTATACAGAGGGGTGACAGGGCCGGCTGGAACATTCCCTGCCATGCATAACTTTGGCTCTTGGACACACATGTGTTCATGAAAAGTGAAAATCTGTACCTACACATATGTGTATGGCATTTTTTTCCCACCTCAACTCTATTTAGATATATTCTGAAAAAAAATGAGTGGAAAATATGAGTAGATGTCATTGTTGAATTATTGTTGAATTGACACAACATTGTATAATTCCTTCACCTTATTTGGTTGTTATTTCATAACACTTAGTATGTTATTTTTCAAATCTATGTATAATTATGTCGTTGCGAGGATACAAAAAAAAAGTATAATAAATATTTGTACAACTAAACAACGAGATTTCATTCACATCTCTATAAAAAAACAAAACTATAGTTCATTAAAAGCAGTATTCACAAAAGGGGAAACCAACTTCTAAAAACTCAAGACATACAGTCCCAACATTGGTCCTTCGAGCCGGATACGAGGTAAGAAATAGAAACCCAAAGAAACGCCAAGTGACAATTTCTCAATTTATCAATCAACAAATTCATGGCTTTTGTGACTCTAGTCAATAAGCTTACGGCGCATGCGTATATTTGCGATCTACATGCCAAAACGGTTCTCATAAAGTTATATTAATGTGCGCTAAATCCATAATTGCTCCTATAAAAATTACAAGGACACTCCCTTGCTTAGAGCTGTGCGGAGCTACACTGCTTGCAAATCTAATTCAAAAAGTGAAAGAATCATTAAAATTCAATCACATCGAAATATTTCATTGGTGTGACTCTTCTAATGTCATATCATGAATTGCAGGAGATCCACACAATTGGTAAACGTTTGTCGCAAATCGTGTGGCTGAAATCCATGAAGTGACTGGAACAAATAATTGGCGATACGTTCCGTCTCAGCAAAACCCTGCAGACATTATTTCAAGAGGCTGTAACCCACAGCAATTATCGAAAAAGGAACTGTGGTGGACAGGTCCTGAATTTTTAATTGAAAGTGAAAATGCATGGCCAAAAAGTATAATTTGTTCATCAGAAAATCTTCCTGAAAAACGGAACAAACAAGAATTCATTTTCATCTGTTATAATGATGAAAATATTTTCGAAAAATGTTCATCTTTCACAAAAACTCACAGAGTATTCACATACATGCTGCGATTCATCCATAATTCGAAAACAAAAAACTAATCCGACAGAATAAAGGGTGATCTGACAACTAACAAACTAGAAAGGTCCCTCTTCCTTCTGATTAAAATAGTACAATCAATCCACTACGCGAATGGAATTAAATGTTTGAAAAACAATAAAATTCTTCCCAGAACAAATAAACTCTTACCTTTGAATCCATTTTCAGATTCAAATGATCTATTGAGAGTTGGCGGTCGTCTTAAAAATGCTCCTATTTTTTATGATGTAAAATATCCTATATTATTGCCACCCGATCATAAGTTCATGAATATGTTGATAGAGTATGAACATAAAATATCACTCCATGCTGGTCCACTAGCGGTTTTAGCTAGATTAAGAAAACGATATTGGATTCCGAACGGAAAAAATAAGGTGAGAGGTATAATACGTAAGTGTATTCCTTGTTTCAGAGCAAAACCACATACTATTACACCCATGATGGACGATTTACCTAAAACACGATTGACACCTTTGAGGCCGTTTTCTTACTTAAGAAAGATGGTTGATTGAAAACTAGAAAATTGGTGAAGACATACATATGCATTTTTATATGTTTCGCGACGAAGGCCGATCATACTGAACTAGCTAGCGATTTATCAACTCCAACATTTTTAAACTATCTAAAAAGATTCGTTTCTCGACGAGGTCTGTGTTCTGAAATATATTCAGACAATGGCAGTAATTTCATTGGTGCTGATAACGAATTCAAAGCAATAATTCGAGAAATAAAAAATCTTGATCATACAAATGAATTTCGCAATTTTTTATTAGAAAATCATATTGAATGGCATTTCAATACCCCCTTAGCACCCCATCAGGGTGGACTATGGGAAGCCGCTGTTAAATCCGCAAAAAAAACATCTGATCCGAGTGGTCGGTAATGCACACCTCACTTTTGAAGGTCTTTATACAGTGTTATGTCAAATCGAAGCTGTTCTCAACTCTTGCCCTCTAACACCATTATCAAATGATCCTTCCGATCCAACCTTTCTCACTCCTGCTCATTTCCTACTCAATGACTCATTGTTAGCTGTTCCTCAACGAGATGTTGCTGCTATCTCATCGAATCGACTCGATCACTACCGTCGACTACAACAAATTTTGCAACACTTTTGGAAACGCTGGTCGTCTGAATATGTAACATCCCTGCAACAACGCCAAAAATGGTTAATCAACTCACCAAACAGAATAAACGTTGGAGACCTGGTTGTGGTAAAGGAAGATTACTGACCACCTCTACGGTGGAAAGTTGGCAGAGTATCAGAAATTTATCCTGGAAAAGATGACGTCATTCGAATTGTTAGTGTTCAAACGAATAATGGTGTTATAGACCGAAGTGTTTCGAAAGTCAGTGTATTTCCAATTTATTCTGAGAACTGAATCACGTTATATTTTTTAATTGTTATTAATGTTCATTGAAAGCTTCTCATTTCAAGGCGGGCGGGATGTATAATTTCTTCACCTCATTTGGTTGTTATTTCATAACACTTAGTATGTTATTTTTCAAATCTATGTATAATTATGTCGTTGCGAGGATACAAAAAAAAGAATAATATATATTCGTACAACTAAACAACGAGATTTCATTCACATCTCTGTAAAAAAAACTACAGTCCATTAAAAGCAGTATTCACAAAAGGGGAAACCAACTTCTAAAAACTCAAGAAGCGGACATATAGTCCCAACAAACATTGTGTTTTCAACCAATCAGGTTCGAACTCCAGCTCCAGTAACTCGGAAGATAGCAGCAGAGCCTAGAAATGGAGGGTGCTCAAATACACGAACCACCAGAAATTTTTGCAGAACCAATCTCAATAAATGATTCTGCAATCTTGGGGGCCGATCCATTGGCTATAAATGAAACGGGGCCTGAGGTGAACGAAGAAATTACGAACAGGTGGACCACATTCCTGTGAAAAGGGGTGGAGAAAAATGACACAAACGAATTGATTGGAAAATACCCCACAGCCAACAACGTTCCAGCCCTTAACCCTCCTAAAATGAACCCAGAAGTTCAGGGGTGTCTAAATGAGTTGGCAAATAAACAAGACTCTTTCATCATGAAAGTTCAAGAACAACTGAGTTCTGCCATATGTGCCATAGCGATACCGATGAACGCATTATTCTTATCACCGGCAGAAGTAACAAGCACTCACCTTATTCATCTAGCGAATGCGACAAAATTACTCACAGATGTTCATCACACTTCAACCTCTCACCGTTGTTACACTGCCTCAAGTCTCTTAGACCAATCTGTCAAGAAAATCGTTATGGACAGCCCTAGTGATAAATGGCATTTTGGAGGAAATCTATCTAGTAATGTGAAAAACAATAAGGAGATCCAGAAGTCTTCATCAGAAATTAAAAAGAAGCATACCTATCTGGGGTGTCCACCAATTGGGAAGTACAACCAACAGAGAGAGATGCCCTCTTCTAGCCATTTAAACTTCAAGCGCCAGCCCTTGAAATATCGGCGCAGGAAGGAGGGCGACAGGATGGAGAGGAAGTATCGTCCACCAACCACTACACTTCACTTCAATTCGTTAGCTTTTGGACTCAATATTGCTCTATATATTTTCACAAAGACCCTTAAACCTTTTAAAATATTTACGTTCATTGGGGGTTGTTTGTGTGGCATATCTAGACGACATCTTGATCATATCAAACTCTCATGAAAAATGCTGCCGAAGTACAGAAACGACAGTAACACTTCTCAATTCATTGGGGTTTATCATTAATAAGAAAAGAAGTAAACTCAATTCTAGTAAAGAATGTCGTTACCTGGGTTTCATTTTTAATTCGGTTGAATTTCAAATGACTTTGCCATTAGAGAAAAAAGAAAAAATTGAAAGTAATTTCGTAAAATTTTCAGAAAAAAATTCAAATCCTGCAAAAATTAGAAATGAAACAATTGTTAAACAAATAAATCTTGAAAAACTCGAGAAATTAATTAGCAACGAGCTGTGGATAAATGTGGTAACTAATCAAGACGTTCAAACATCTTACAACCACTTCATTCAAAAACTCAATGAATATATCGAAAAAGCAACTAAATTAAAAACCGTAAAAAATAAATTTCGGAAACTAAAACCCTGGATTTCTTTAGGTTTAATCACTTCAATTCATAAACGGGACTCATTAAAAAAACAACTATTGAATAACTATTCTATTGAACTTGAGCAGGAATATAAACGATTCCGGAATAATCTTAACACACTAATAAAAAAGAGTAAAAATGATTTTTATCGAAGAAAATTGAGTGAAGCAGTTGGGAACTGTAAGAAAACTTGGGGCATAATCAATGATATCTCAGGCTCCAAAAAAAATTCAAATGTTTCCCAGACTGATATTTTCAATGAAACCGGACTCTCAATAAGTGATAATAACGAAAAATCAAATTTGTTCAATGAGTTTTTTTCTAGTTTAGGGACCAAAATGGCAAGAGATATTGAAAAAATTGATTTACCACCGCACTTTTTAAATGATTTATCTATACAATCGTCATTATTCCTAGAACCCATCACAACTTCAGAATTAATATCGTTTATTTCAAAATTAAAAAATAATTGTTCCCCAGGGCCAGATGGAATTAATACAAAAGTTACAAAAGCTATCCACAAACATATTCTGATTCCTCTGCAACACATTATAAACCTCTGCTTTCTCAATGGAAAAATGCCGGTGCAATGGAAAGAATCCGTAGTGACCCCAGTATTCAAAGCTGGAAAACGCAATTTATTGACAAATTATCGGCCCATCTCCGTTATTAATAATTTTGCTAAATTATTCGAACACGCTCTTAAGACACGATTAATTACATTTTTGGACAAGCATCACATAATAACCAGCAGTCAATATGGATTTTTGCAAAATTATAATACGGAGGACGCCATCATGAGCTTTGTTGGGAAAACAGTGGGAGCCCTGGACAAATCAGATAAGTGCCTAGCCGTCTTTCTTGATTTGGCCAAGGCATTTGACACTGTTTCCCACAACAAATTATTAGTTAAAATGAGTGACTACGGTATTCGAGGGTTAACACTAGGTCTTTTTGAGAACTATTTAAAAAACCGAACACAGAAGATAAAGATAGGAGATGTGTTGAGTACCGAATCAATAGTTGAGACGGGAGTGCCACAAGGTACAGTATTGGGACCTATACTGTTTCTAATATATATAAATAGTATAGCAAAAATCAATAATTTCGAAGGCCAAATGATTTGCTACGCTGACGATACAGCAATTATATTTACTGGGAGAAGTTGGGATGAGGTATACAAAAAATCTGAAAGTGGTTTGAAGAATATAAAAATCTGGTTAAATCATAACTTATTAAGCCTAAATGTTGCGAACACGAAATATATCACTTTCTCACCTACCATAAGCGACCAACCTAATATAAATATTAAATTACACTCTCCCAAATGTGAAGATTTCTCTGGGTGTGACTGTCCGAAATTGCAAAAATTTGCAGTTTTAAAATACCTTGGTGTCATGATTGATCAGCATGTCAGATGGCCTGACCATATTACCTATGTGATAAAACGATTAAGAGCTCTGATTCACAAATTTTTTCTATTACGAGATATTCTATCCCGAAAAAATCTCATTATGTTATACAACTCATTGGTTGAATCTACCTTAAGATATTGCATAACAATTTGGGGAGGTGCTTTCACGAGCACTCTGCAAAACTTACAAACAACTCAGAACACTCTACTGAAAATATTGTTTCATAAGGAAAAACTCTTCTCTACGGAATTACTTTACCAAGATACCTGTTTCTTCCAAGTGAGACAGATTTATATCTACCAATGTCTCCTGCGAATGCATCAAAATCATGAACAATTTTCAAAAAAGCCTCTCAATACTAGAGCAGCAACCAATCTTAACGTTGAAGTAACTCATTTCAAAAAATCTTTCACACAAAGATCTTTCCTTTATTTTGGTCCGACACTATTTAATATTATCCCAGCTGACATTAAAATAATCCGCAATAAAAGTAAATTTAAATGTGAAATAAAAAAACTCATTTTTAACAATGTCCTACAATTCAATATTTTCTGAAAAATCATCTAAATCAACATCAAACATTTATTCATACCTGTTCATCGCTTCCCTCATTGATCAATAATTTCAATACCTATTTTCATTATTTTCATTATTTGCCATATACTGTTCTCTGTTTCAAATTTCAAATTTATTGTTTAGTTTGATATTGATACTTCTTGTAACTACCTACATCTATCCTTTTTTAGAACTCATACTTTAAAAATTCTTTATTTTATTAATTATTTTTACTGTCTAAAATGGACAAGGACACAACAGGCACCCGTGCCTAGGTCCGTCCCTTCTAGACAAAAAGTTTTCTTTAGTAAAAAAAAAGTGTGAACCAATTATATATTATGAACTGTACAATGCCAATCGTAGAAATATATATTTGATTTGATTTGATTTGATTTGAAAAAGATTCTTTAAAACCCAAACAATGTGTATACGAGACTTTGCCAAATTTATAGGTATCATTGTAGCAGCCTGTCCCGCAGTAAAATACGGTTGGGCACATACAAAGAGTCTCGAGAGAGCTAAGTATTTAGCCCTCATCAAAAACAATGGTAATTATGACAGAATAATGATAATTCCAGAATTCACGCGAAAAGACTAACTCTGGTGGATATCTAATATTCAAAACAGTCATATGAGTCTGAACGAACCCAATTTTCAGATTGAAATTTTTTCTGATTTTTCAAAATTTGCTTGGGGTCATAGGAATTATAATAAACACCAGAATGCCAAACCCGCTGTCCACGATTCAGTTAAATGACCCCTCACAGGGAATGATGACATTCTTTTGCACTTGCGCATTATTGCTGTTTCTGGTCACGTCGTTGCCAAGTTTTCTTTTTTTTTTCGTGTTCCAAATGAGGTTCCGAACATCATTTGTGGTTAGGGCAGGTAATTGTAGGAAGTCCAGTAAACTTGGCAACACCGCCATAAAATCCTATCGTGACGTATCAAGCGACAGTGTCGGCTTCTGAGTTTTGGCATTGTTAGGTTTTAGCAGTTGTTCAGGGAAACTGTGTGAATCTGGATAACACCAATATATTGGCAACGACACAGAGGCAAAAAAAAATGTATGCGGACTTGAATTTGGATGATATCTCCATTATAAAAAAATATGATATTGATGTCAACGACATGTTATTCGAAGATGGGGAATTTTATCATTTAATTTCATTTCTCCCTTTTCTTTGAGTACTCTGACTGAAAATGTGTGGTTACACATATATTTGCTGTTAAATCTATAAAAAAACAATTATCAACTGTAGAGTATGTTTGTCTACTTTTGAAGACATTACAGAATCTTCTGCAGATGCAGAAAACTTTAAATTATTGAATATAAAAAGAGGTGGTCTCATAAGGCCATCACAAACTGTTATAGATATTTGTATTTTCCATGAGAGAAAAATCCGGCAGGTTCTTGCAATTACTGATAATTCTGTGCCAAATGAAACGAAATTTTGGAAACTTTCATCAATATTATTTCAGGATGAAAAATTATTCAGCTCCATAATAAACTACGTTTTCGATATATCTCCCTATGAGGTGAGTCACAAATTGAAAATGATAAAAGCAATAACAAGAATTTACACCAGAATTAGATTTTTCAATATTGCAATGTCGGAAACTGAGAAAATTAGAGGTGAATTGAAGTGAAGAACACTTACTAAATTTATGATATTTTCCCATCAATAGATTTTGAAACAAAATTTTCGTTTGAAAGAAATAAGTTTGTAACATTACAAAATAAAATGTATTGGGAATTATTATAGTCCTTTTTCTCCAAACACACCATTTCTCCTTATTTAAAACAAAAAGAAACAAATATCCTATAACAATTTGAATTTTTGGCTTTTTATATTTATTTCTCTCAACATTCGATAATCTACTTCTTATTACAAAAGATGTCATTTGAATTTACCTAATACGATTCAACAACATTTACAATGATAAATGAGAACCAATAACCAAATGCAAAAATGTAGTTTCTTACATTATACTATATTCGACACATTTTTTCCCTATTTTATATCTCCAATCAATGACATTTTTGTTTTTCAACAAAAATGGTGGAAAAGTAATAACAAGAGTCAACAAGTAGTTTGAACTCCTGTAAAAAAATTTGTAATGTCTAGTCAATGAAAGCATTTGTTATTATTATTATTACATATTGCATTAATAACTAATTAATTAATCAATCGATTTGTATAAGTAGAAAACCAACTTCAATATCCAGAATTTCGAAAATCAAAAATACGACTACATAAAGGAAGTGTTTCCTCACTCTGATATGGATTTCGACTATAATAGGCTCAATGGTTTAGCCGTGAAGCCGATGGACACACAAATTGAGTTTTTTTCTGATTCACAGACTGAATGGTATCAATTACCATCAAAATATCAAATTTGAATTTTTTGACGATAACAATAATTTCTCCCTACTTGGTCGTGAGAAAGCACAAAATAGTAGACCTACACTAAATATTTCTATTTTCAAGAAGTCAATTATTGATTTAATGTAAGTATCATTAAAGGTAAACTGTGTTATATTTCAAATGCTATTACCGACAACTTATACCAGATTCAGGAACAGGAACTCAAAAATCCTAAGACCGTCCCTAGCGACACTTGTGCTCTATTGCGCATACTCATGGGTTGGTTTGTCTGCCGTAGGGGGACCACGTTATTCCGAACTAATTGGCGTTCTATGTATTTATTTCTATGCTTGGGGTGCTTCTTGTGGAATTAAAAAATGTAGGGGATTCTGGAATGAGAGGTTTCTGGAACGAAGACGAGAAAAAATTTCATATCAATCTGTTAGAACTGAAAGCTGCTCTAAATTCCCTCCAATGTTTCACGAAGAACATGTCAGACTGTGATGTTCTCATACGTCTGGATAACACAACTGCAATATCACATGTAAATAGAATGGGGAGCATTAAATTTGAAAAATTGAATGATACTGCCCAGGAAATCTGGAATTATTGTGAAAATAAAAATATTTACCTTTATGCATCTCACATAAATACAAAAATGAATACCGATGCTGATGCAGAATCACGTTCACTTGATATCGAAACTAAATATGAGTTATCGAATGAACACTATGTAACTATCTGTGAATATTTTAGTGAACAACAAATTGACCGCTTTGCCACGCAACTGAATACTAAGTGCAGAAAATATGTCTCGTGTAAACCAGATCCTCACTCAGTGAGTGCTGATGCCTTTTTTCTTTCATGGAAAAATATTTTTTTCTATGCTTTTCCACCCTTTGCTATTATAAATAGAACAATAAAGAAAATCATAACGGATCAAGCAAAGGGAATTTTAGTAATTCCTAAATGGCCAGGCCAACCCTGGTATCCCATATATCGGATATTACTACTGAAAGAATCTATATGCTTTGGGCCTGAAACAAACCTCATTTTATCACCTTTCAGAGAACCTCACCCATTGTACAAGAAGCTCATCCTGGAGGCCGGAATTTTCTCAGGAGAAACTTCCCAGAAATAGGTATGAATGCCATCTTATCCTCAATCACAGAAGGACACATTCGCAGTACGATTCAGTTTTCAAAAATGGTGTTTTTTTTGCATTACCAAAAACTGCTCACCCTATACCTACAATCTCGATCTGGTTATAGAATTTCTGATGAACATTGCTATGTCTAAAAGCTACTCATCAGTTAATTTACATAAATCAGCTCTAACTCTCATCTTTCCTCTTCAGGAAAAAATGTACTTATGTTAAAACGTTTCCTAAAAGGGCTTTATAATTCAAACCCTCCATGTCCTAAATATAACACGACATGGGACCCTCACCCAGTTCTTGTATATTTGGCACAGTGGTTTCCTCTGGAAACAATTACTATAAAGGAACTCACATACAAACTAGTAACATTGCAAGCCCTAATTTCAGGGCAGACATTGCAAACCCTCTCAAAAGTAAAACTAGAAAATATAAAATACACAGAAACTCTCTAAACATGTTTGTTCCGGAGACAATCAAAACATCAGGGCGAAATAGGCTTCAACCAGTAGTTAACGTACCATTTTTTCATGATAAACCTGAGCTATGTTTACAGTTGCAGAATACTTGAAAAGAACAAAAATTGTACGTCCGATTGATGAAAGAAGTCTAATTTTAACTTGAAAAAGCCTATACATGCTGCTAGTTCTCAAACTGTTAGTCATTGGATAAAGAGAGTTCTATCAAGTTGCAGAATAAACAAAGAAATTTACTCTGCTTATTCTTCAAGGCATGCTTCGACGTCAGCAGCCTTGCGAGGGGATGCGAACATTGAATCAATCAGAAAAGCAGCAGGTTGGACAGAAAGATCCAATACGTTTAAAAAATTCTATAATATCCTCCCTAACCCTGAAAATTTTGCAGAAGGTGTTCTAAGAGGGGCAGGCGTGGTGAAATAGAAATGATAAAGGGCAATTACATTGTTTATATTTATCAAACCATGTTTGAGTTATTGTTTAAAATTGTTACTTATACACCTTGTCATATCGTGTGTTCATAAACCTTGTTATATTACATATAAAAAATTCTTACTTATACAGGGTGTCCGGTAAACCTTGTACAATATTGAAACTGGTAATAGACCAGGTCATGACTGTTCAGAATGTCGGAATTTCACATCAGTAAAAATATCACCGTTTTCGAGATAATGGGCATTTTAAGAATTTCTGGAAAATCGCTCCTAACCTTGGATTTTTGAGTGCATTGTATACAAATTGAGATGAATTCAAATATCTTTGCTGCTGAAGATTACTGATGAGTGATGCTTTCAGACGTACAGAACAGTTCTTCAGCAAGTGAAGAAAAAATTCAAGAAATGAGGGTAAAATGACAGATTTTAGTTTGAACAATTTTTTTAACAAAAGTTTGACATTATTGTCTGAAACATAACCAATTGTAAGTGGACATTCATTCCAAAAGAATGATCATTTTGTCCAGACTCTACCATGGTATAAAACGAACTATAATCATTTTTGGAGGAAGTGATTTCCATTTAATTCATTCCATTTAATTCAACTCAAATCTGGCATTTCACCCTCATTTCTTGAAAAATTGTATCGTTTTCTGAAAAACTGTTTTGTACGTCTGAAAGCATCACTCATCAGTAATCTTCAGCAGCAAAGATATTTGTATTGGTCCCAATTTGTAGACATGGCACTCAAAAATCCAAGATGAGGTAGCGATTTTCCAGAAATTTTAAAAATGCTCATTATCTCGGAAACGGTGTGATTTTTACTGAGGTGAAATTCCGATATTCTGAACAGTCATGACCTGGTGTATCACAAGTTTCAATATTGTACAAGGTTTACCGGACACCCTGTATTTATGATATTTTAACAAATTGTATTTTTCCAATACCATTTGTTGATTGAAGTTATGATGTTACCCTAGATTGCAAATCTCTTTCAACATCTACCTGGTAAAATTTATAATCCGAGACGAGACTGCGTAATATAATTGAATGATCAATCGACTTACCTGTAGGGAAGAGTGATCCCAATTATATGAGCAGTCTCGTCGAAGTGGAGTACCATCATGTTGAAACCAGATGTTGTTATATATAGTTAGCCAAATGTAGAGCATCCAAATAGTTTTCGAAAATCGACATTACAAACTGGTGATAGGTTTCTCCATTCAGACTTCCGTCAAATGAGAGGACCCAAAATTCTGTCTTTGTAAATTCCTGCCCACACGTTAATACTAAATCGCACTTGAGGTCGAATTTTTCGGAACTGCCTGGGGATGTTTATGCTCCAAATATGTTCGTTATTGCGGTTGAATATCCCACAATTCGTATAAGTGCTTTCATCTGTCCAAATTAAATTTTCCAGGGAAACAGGAAAATCAAACGGAAAAAAAATTAATAGTAACAAGTAAAATTTGCATACCACCGAGTGAAAATTTGCATACTATATAGAACAAGTACACGCTTTATTATCCACAAGGAAAATTAGATTCCTGAATTTGATCACTTGCTGTTATTGATGTAATTTCAGGAACACAATTAAACTCTTTATTAGAAGCAAACTTTTATTTTATTAGCCTCAATCTACGTTTTTGCAGGAGATGCTCAGTTTGATAACTACTAGTGACAAGTAAATTTACCATTGATGAAGAATGATTTACTCTCAAATAACGCATACACTTAAATCTACTAAAAAATATATTAGTTGCTACTATGCAGTATTCTTCTGCAGCAACATTTTCAGATTATTATAGTAATTTTAGTTTACTTGTCCTTATAAAATGAATCACTTTTGGGTAGTTTATTATTGTCTTACCTTTAATAGCTTCCATTCCATCTTTGATATCAGGATACACCGGACTCAATTGAAATATCCACTTGCCCCCAGTTCAGAGTTATAAGTACTTCAATTGTATTTTCATAACATTCATTTCATTCTTGAATTTAAAATGATATGAAAGGTTCGGTTGCACCAAAGAAGCAATGATTCAGTTCATACTATAAGAAAACGTACTCGCATGGTATATACAGGCTAGCAAAATACACTACACAAGAAAATTGGAGATAGAGGTTGCAGTTTTATGATAATATTTTTTCCTGAACTTTAAGTTAATGTGGAAAGAAGTAGTATAAAATTCTCCTGATTCTATTATACATAAAATGTCAATACGCTAGAACTGCTTGGTCAAAATCCACATACCAACAAGTAAAATACATAAATCAAATTAACACCATTCACACAACTCACAACAGTAATAATAGTATAATTCTGACACACGATGTAACACGTACACATACAGCTACCAACTCAAATGCTGGAATTGGAATGAGGCCAGTTTTGTGAAAACGTTGATGAACAGGTGCGACGGTTACTACCGATTGATCTCGAACTGGTCGACTATCAACAAGTAGGTGAACAGCTAGGAATGCCTAGCTCTCCTGCAAATGAACTGTTGTATTATGCCTGTAGCACTGTAGCCTGTTGTTATGATATACTTTCCAGAAACACAAAGTAGATAAATATGAATATACACTTTTCCAGCGCTAGTAAAATGTTGACCTGACATTATACAAAGTGAATTATCTGGTGTTCGAAGTACTTGCTGTATGTAAACAATATTATAGCTACAAGTTCATGCGTTCAGAATACTCATTTTTTAGAGACAAAACCTTATTTTTTTGGAAATAGGTATTAATTTTCTTACCACAATAGAAAAATAGTCAGGAAAACGTTTCACTTGGACCATTTTTTTCCATGCAGGTCTTCTTAATAGCCAATTACAAAATTCTAATCGCCTTTTGAGATATCTCCAAGCACTTGTATGCCAAATATTCATATCGGAGGAAATTTGACTTGTAGATTTCCCCGGGTTCATGTTTATCTGCAAATTATTAATTTTTATTGAAGAGGACACAATGTCTAATTTACCTCATTTATCAAATTTTCTTTAGTTTCCTGGTCCATTCTGTATCCGTATTTTTTCCTCGGCTTTTCAAATGATCCAAACTCGGTGAGATTTTGATCCAAAAACTTGAACATAGTTCGATGTGCTTGTTGTCTTTCGGGATACAAGTTTAAATGTCGTTGAGTGTAACAAATTGAGAGTCAAATTTAGAAACATCAAAGTCAAAGCCTATTATGATAAGAAATAATTTCTTTCAATTTCTCCAAGTTTTCGAAAAAGAATGATAACTTATGATACTTTATTGAAAAGGTAAAATCTGGTTTTATTCAAAACAGAAAGAATCCAATGTAGCGCCCATAAGAAAAAATAAAGTTGATGATGGTGGCCGCAAGACGAAACGTCGGATAGCAAATCTGAAAACACCATTTTGTAGCAGGAAAAAAGTGGAAATGTGAAAAAGCAATTTATTTTCGAATCCTTCAAAAAATAAAGCCAGAAAAAATTAAAATCCATTTTCAAAAATTTCTGTTTTTTCCGAATTTATCCGGATATACTCGGAATTTCAGGACTTTCTCAACGGCATATTGTTAGTCAGGTAAATGCGCAACTTTGCCCATCTTCCATCTTCGTATCTCTCATATTTTCCGAGATCCCTATGGTGAGGATCGAATTTGAATCACCCTGTATACAATGTATATAAGCAGATAATTGCCGCGAAACAAGCGGCAATAAAAATTGTGCTCAGAATGTGACTAAGTCTTCACCGCAACTCGAAATGTAAATAACGGAGTCTAACGGTAATATGTCATTGGTGAAACAGTCATGCACCATTATCATCGGAACCTGATTATTATCAGGAAAACACGATGTTTTTCTATTGCTATATCATCACAATAGTCATGGAACTCTGGTATAACTGTTAGATAGAAAACCAATGTAACAGCAAGGGTTCTAGCAAAAAACAATGTTTTCCTACAAGCGTGCGTGATTCACCCTCTACTCGCACGCAATTCAGTTTGGAAAGTGTCATTTTCCCACAGTTGTGCGGGAAAAGTTTTCCCACACTAGTGCGGGAAATTGCTACATTTCTGTGAATGTTTTTTTTTTCATGGTTCAGACATAGTTTGATGATTTTGTTTGTTTGTGAGAAGTATATACTACGGAATCAACTCAGGCATTTGCTTTCTAGCATCCCAATCCACATGAACAGTAATTCATTAGTAAGAATAATAATATTGAGGTATAATTTCTATTTATGTTGAAACATGGTGAGCTTTGTTTTATTCCTGGCATAAAGGTGAATCAGAAAGTGAAGCCCATTTCTAAATAAGTACCAGTCCATTCAATTTCACATTGTTACATCGAAAGGATCTCAATGTGCACTCGATTCCGAAGTATAAATGGAATGTCACATTGGCTAATTTCGAGTCACATTTTGCATCACATTTTGATGTCTCGACATGACCAACGGGGCACCGAATAGACGTTTATGTGATAATGATGGAAGTCACTTTGCGATTCACTGGTGTGATCTGAAACATGAATGTGAATCACAATACCATCTCTGAGACCATTCTGTGTTGACTGGGTAACTCTCATATACCAAGAGCTAGTCCGTCACTATCTGTGGAGACTGGCCATGACATGTCCAACTACGTCACATTTCGTCACAAATGTTCTTTCATCTCTTTCTATCAGTGCCCCTATTGTGTTATGGGGGATTAGACTCTCCTAGTCAAATAACGTTTAGTCTCCTTGGTCCTGCCCTACCAGGACGGTGCTCATTGCCAAAATCCTTCACAATAGGAGACTTTTTTGTTTTTTTTTGCGAATATCTCAAAAAGTATTGGAGGAATCGTTTCAAAGTTAATAACAAAATGGTTTTTTATACGACCAGATCGGTGCATTTTTCACTGAGAAAATCCGGAAAATCCTCGAAAAGGAGATTATTTTTCAAAAATTCATAATTTTTATAAATCTGAAGCTGGACAAACAATATTGCGGAAACTGATAGATACTAACATGTGGTTCAACTGTGCGCAAGATGGTTTCTGTCCGATGTGTAGTTTTTGCACAAACAATTTAAGCCGATTTGAGGGAAATCATCTTAATCAAATTCTGTAAACGGCATTTGGAAGTAGAGATCAATATCTACAACCTGTTTATTTTGGATTTTCACCTGATGGGTAGCAAATGTGTTGGAAAAGCCGATTCAGATACATGCCTTAGGAAGTATTCGTCAGCAGCTTCCAAAGGATGTTTCACAAGACCCCCTTTTCTATTTATTTCTTTTTCTTCCCAGATGGCGCCCAGTCGCCATCTTGAGAGTTTCATCTGTCAGTTTTACTCCAAAATATAGTATGAAAGCATCAATTTCATTGTCCCAAGTTTCAAGTTTTTAATGACCCGTTCAAAAATAAAAGAAAAGCACCGTAGACCATCAGAATTTTTTCGGGCGATGAATGTAATGGCTGGTACTTCCACAACAGTTGGTAAGAATCTTTTAATAAAATTATGAATGAAGAAACTTCCTGAATCGATAAGAGTTGCTTTGGTGGCATCTGGAAAATCATCTATTCATGATTTAACTGTTATTGCCAATTAAATATGGGACGTTCAGTTCCAAAATAATATTTCATCAATGCATCAAACTAAATTAAATGATACTCCTTGCCACAGGAATTTCTAACTTCATTCGAAGCAATGGTATCTGATTACAAATGATTACAAAAATATCAAACACGAATTGTTAGAACCGAAACAACTTTTCAATCAATCTCGGAGCAGATCAACTTCTAACGACCGTCCATCTCATAAAAGAAGCAGAACACATTCGCGTTCTAATAACAATTACGATAAAAATAAAATGTTATGCGGTATCATACCAATTTTGGTAGAAAAGCAGAAAAATGTATTTCACCATGTTGTTTCGAAAGCAAATATCGTGAGTCTAGCACAAGTCAAAATTTAAACAATTAGGTCCTTTTGCGGTGACGTCAAGCACAGGGACTGAATCATCTTCAGTACGTCGTCTTTTTATTTTTGATAAAATAAATCGGTTGAAGTTTTTAGTTGATACCGGGGCCGACATTTCGGTGATTCCTTTTAGACTGCTTTCAAGAAATAAGGAAAAAAACATAAATTTCCAACTGTCTGCTGCTAACGGATCGATTATAAATAATTATGGAACTCAATTGTTGAAAATAGATATCAATTTGAGACGCGAATTTGCTTTTCCGTTCACTCTAGCTGATGTTAATCGTCCTATCATTGGAGCTGATTTTCTATGGAAATTTGGATTGATGGTCTATTTAAAAAATACAGTTATTAGATTCACAACCAAATTTAGTAACGAATGGGTCTGCGACTGAATCGAATGAGGTTTCACCAAAAATTTTCACTATTTGCAACAGATATATCACGGTATTATTGAAAAGATATCCTTCTTTGATTGCTGCTACCGACTATATTATTCCACTCAAACACACCGTTGTTCATCGCATCTATACTACTGGCCCTTTAGCATTCTGCAAACAACGCAGACTCAATAATCTAAAACATAAAATAGCTAAACATGAATTTCAATACATGACAGAAGTTGGTATTTGTCGACCATCTTCTTCACAGGCTTGTTCAGCTCTTCATATGGTCCCAAAAAATTATTCAAATGATTGGAGGCTTTGTGGAGATTATAGAAGATTGAATGTCATAACAATACCGGATAGATACCAGCTACCACACATTCAGGAGTTCAATATGAATTTAAGTGGATGCACAATATTTTCAAAGATCGATTTAGTTAGAGCTTATCACCAAATACCCATTGCTGATGAGGATATTGGTAAAACAGCTGTTACAACTCCTTTCGGTTTATATGAATTTACTCGAATGCCCTTTGGATTACGTAATAAAGCCAAACTTTTCAACGTTTCATGAATCAAGTGCTTAGTGGTCTTAGTTTTGTTTTCATATATATTGGTGACATACTAGTTGCCAGTACATATGAAGATGAGTCACATTTGAAATTATTATTTGATAGACTTCAAGAATATGGTCTGAATGTTAATCCATCCAAATGTATTTTGGGGGTGAACAAAATCAATTTTGTTGGTCATGAAATTAGTGAAAATGGTATACTTCCTAGTAAGGATAGAGTTGAAGTTATTAAAACTGTCCCAGTCCCTGTAACGTAAAAACAAGCTCAGCGTTTAAAAGGTATGGTGAATTACTATAGTCGTTTCATTTCAAAATTATCAGAATTGCTAATTCCAATTTATGACTCAGCCAATGAGTGGGCTGATAATAAGAAATATTTTATTTGGACTACAGAATGCATTTCGGCGTTCGAAAACATAAAAAAATCAATTTCAACAGCTACGTTGTTAGTTCATCCTAGACAAAATGCAAAAATCAGTATTTCAGTAGACGCATCAATATCTGCTGTACGTTCTGTTTTGCAACAGATGAATGAAAGTTATAATCACTGGGAACCTTTAGCATTTTTCTCAAAAACGTTATCGAAAACTGAAAGTAAATATTCAACTTTTGACAGGGAACTTTTAGCTATTTATTCATCCATTAAGCACTTTCAATATTTCTTAGAAGGTATTAATTCTACAGTTTTCACGCATCATAGGCCTCTTACCAAAGTAATTTCTTCAAAAACAGAAAGGAGTCCTAGGCAGTGTATACAATTAGATTTTATATCACAGTTTACAACAGATATTCAGTATGTGAAAGGTCAAGAAAATATTGTTGCTGATACCTTGTCTAGACTAGTTGATCAAAATTAAATAAATAGTGATATATTTGATATGGATATTCTTTCTGAAGCTCAATCAACCGATTTTGAACTCAAAAACCTGATTTGCACTAAAAATCTGAATACTTCTTTCAAATTAGTGAAAATAGATGTGCCACTTTACGATAAATGTATTTGGTGTGAAATATCTACAAATAAAAGTCGACCATTCATCCCAAAATCTCTGAAACGAATAGTTTTCGATTCACTACATTCAATATCGCATCCTAGCATTCGATCAACTCGAAAAATAATAACTTCCAAGTATTTTTGGCCATCAATGAATAAAGATATAAATTTTTGGAGTAAAAGTTGCATCAGTTGCCAAAAATCTAAAATTCTTAGGCATACAAAGTCTGAAGTTGGTAAATTCCCTGCAAATACAGGTAGATTTGAGCACATCCATATTGATTCAGTCGGTCTATTTCCACCATCAAATGGATGTACTCATCTGTTAACAATAATTGTCGATCGATTCATGAGGTGGCCTGAGGCATGTCCTTTTAGCGATACTTCTGCGAACACTGTGGCTAAAACCTTAAATTCATCAATATATTTCCCGTTTTGGTATTCCTCTTACATTGATAACAGATCAAGGAAAACAATTTAAATCATGACTATTCAGAGAATTGACTAAAATGTTAGGAACTCAGAAAATACATACCAATACATACCATCCACAAAGTAACGGTATGGTTGAACGCTTTCACAGACAACTGAAAACAGCATTAAGAGCAAGAGGCAATACAACAAACTGGTTCGAAGAACTTCCTATCATCTTATTGGGTTTTCGCACCAGTGTGAAGACTGATTTAAAATGTTCTTCTGCTGAATTGGTCTATGGTCAGACTGTTCGTGTACCTACCCGTTTTCTTCACCAGTTTCAGATTCTGCCAATTTGATCAATCAATTTCGAAGAACGTTTAGGTCAATTCAAATGACTAGTCCAAGATGTTTGAAATCAAATATTTTTGTTCATGACGATCTCAAAACATGCAGTCATGTATTCGTACGAATTAATAGGCAAATTCCTTCACTTCAATCGCCGTATGAAGGTCCATTTAAAATTGAAAGTCGGTCTGACAAAACATTCATTATCAATGCTAACGGAAATATAAAGACTGTCTCGATAGATAGAATCAGGCCCGCGTATGTAGAAAGTGATTCTGTTTTCCTTTTACCCTCCACTACAAAAAAGAAAAGAGTTACTTTTGCTATTAACGCTATTGCTGAGGGGGGAGTTATGTAGTGGACGAATATTTATGTTCATATAATATTCCCTACTCACCTTGTATTAGTTTGATAAGTTAGAATAGTTTGATGATGTCAAATGGTTGTCAAAAGAGAGAATTATTAAAAATGTCATTGCACTAGTATATTGGATTTAACTCTAGTCTTGATTCATCAAAAACCAGTATAAGAATCCAATACAGACATTATAGCAATAGGCCAATCAATAAAGCATTTTTTCTTAACAAAAATACTAGTAGAAAACCGACTGTGCGATCACATGGAAGACAGTCCGTAGTTATATTCTGTTATGTTTTCGACTCACAACTGTCATTTATTGATTTGTTATAATATAAACATTTGACTAACAAAAATATTGTTTTTAAATTTTTTTTCTCATAAAATGAAAACTAATAGTTGCTCCGATAGAAAGAATTGTAGATAATTGAAATACGAACAAAGTGTTACGAACCGATAGGATCATAATAGGAGGAAAACCGGAAAATTTAACAATTTTAAAAAAAATTCATATCTCTGTCATTTTCAAGTAAAAGGGTTGCCCTTTTCATGAAAGTATTGAATCATTGTACTTTGTGTGTGCAAAAAACAGGCTCTGACGGAGCATTAGTTTTGGCACAATTGCAATTTGAATTTTTGTCTGCATCTTGCAGCGTGCCTGTATGCTCTAGTGATAGTCCGATTTCAATTTCTAAAACAGATTTTGAAAGTAGAATTACACTACCATAAAATGTTTATTCTCATTCTGTGCTAAAATTCCGGATTTTCCAGTTTTTTCCGTTACAAATGATCCGACCGGGTCGTAAAACATCCCATTTTGTTCTTATTTCAATTATCTACAATTATTTTCATTAGAGCAACCAGATTGCTCTATTAGTCTTTATTTTATAAGCTAAAAATAAAATAAAATCTCGTTTTTTGTTATTTATATGTTTATAACAAATTAATAAATGACAGTTGCGAGTCGAAAACATAACATAATAAACACATGTATTGGCATAGTCGGTTCCTACTAGTACTTTTGTTGAAAACTCACTCATTTTATGCTCCATTGCTTGGTGTACAAGGCAAATATGATTTTTTTTTTATTCTAATAGACTTAGTAGTTCAAGTCTTTGACTTTGGAGGATACGTTTTTTCAATTTTTTTTTTAAAGCGATTGATATTTATGATTGATTTTATGGTTTCAGGAATTTGATTATATAGTAGTTTAGGCACAAAGTAGGCAAATGTAAAATGTAAATGTAAATAGTAGTCCTCGGTTTCATGGCCCATTTGATATCCGTTCGATCTCATTGTTTCTTGAAGATGTTCCAGTTCATCATGTAGATGCTCGGGTTCACATATTCTCCGAGCACGTTCTGCTGGTGTGGAGATAATTCCTCGCTTCTGACTAGGATGGTGGTTTAATAGAGCAAGTAAATACGTTTCCGTGTGCGTAGGTTTTCGGAATACTTTGTGGGTCAGTCTTGCGCCACATCTTTCGATGAGTACATCTAGGAATGGGACGTTGATGGACAAAGACACCATATCGAAGCTGACCAGAATATCCTCCAACGTTATGCCTTCAATTTCCCTAACGAAGTCTGTCGAATCCTTGACGTAGGAGTTCATTTTTTCCACATGAAGAAGCGAGGCTAAATGTTTCGCAAGGTTTGGCGAACCTGGGGCACTGATTATTGGACACAGTGGTATGTTTGCTTTATGCACTTCAGAAGGACCATAGAGCCTGGGTGGAACAGCTTCAGTTCTGAGTATGGTCCTCTGTCAGAACTGAAGCTGTTCCGCCAAGGCTCTATGGGCTCCCTAAGGTACTTAAAGCGAACATACCACTGAGACCAATAGTCAGTGCTTTGCTAGCTCATGTGGGAAAAACAAACTCCTACGTTAAGGATTCAACAGACTTCGTTAAGAAAATTGAAGGCATATCGTTGGAGCCGAGCGATATTCTGGTCAGCTCCGATGTGGTGTCCTTGTTCATCAACGTCCCACTTGAAGACTCTCTGAGAGAGCTAATCAACATGTTTCCGAATGACATCGTCGGACTCTTTAAGGCATGTCTCACGAGAAGTTACTTCCAATGGAATGGAAACTTCTATGAGCCAGTAGATGGTGTGGTGATGGCAAGTCCACTCAGCCCAGTGATAGCCAACTTCTTTTTGGGACATTTTGAAGAGAAAGCAATTGATGCTTTTGATTTAAAATCGACCATGTGGCTACGTTACGTGGATGACACCTTCGTCATTTTGAGACACGAAAGGAACACACTGAACCGTTTCCTAGAACATCTAAATGCTCAACACCCCAGCATCAAGTTCACCATGGAGTCTGAACAGGAACAGCGGATAGCATTTCTAGATGTACTCATCGAAAGATGTGGCGCAAGACTGACCCACAAAGTATTCCGAAAACCTATGCACACGGATAGGTATCTACATGCTCTATCAAACCACCATCCTTGTCAGAAGCGAGGAATTATCTCCACACTAGCGGAACGTGCTCGGAGAATATGTGAACCTGAGCATCTACAGGATAAACTAGAGCATCTCCAAGCAACCTTGAGATCGAAAGGATATAGTGCACACAAAACAACAGGGCAATGAAACCGAGGACTTCCACGAGACGAAGAAGGGATGAGGCTCAGATAGTTGTACGTGCGTATCTTCCATATATTCCTGAGGTCACAGACAGAATTGGAAAACAGTCTTCAAACCCACCAAGAAAATACAACAAAGCCTTAGGTCTGCAAAAGACAAAAAGCGACCCACTGTCTGCAGCCATGAACTTGCGGAAAGGTGTACATCGGAATCACAAAAAGATTCATGGGAACAAGGATGAAGGAACATCAGAGGAACTGCAGATTAGGTCAAACGGACAACTCGGCAGTGGCAGAACACGCGATCGGTGAAGGAAACCACAAGATTTTGTTTGAGGACGTAAAACTTCTTGCCCCCAACCAGGGATACCATAGCCAACTTGTACGAGAGGCAATAGAGCTCCACAAACACACGGAGAATTTCAACAGAAAAGAAGAAGCTGTGAACCTCAACCGAATATGGAATCCCATTCTTAGAAATTCCAAAATAACAAAAGAAAACTACGACATTAAGACAACTGGCAAAAAGGTGTCAATTAATGTTATCGAAAATATGCTTAACCCAGTTAGGGTAAAAAGCAATTCTGAAATAACAAAGAATATCAACGACATTAAGCCGGCAGGTAGAAAGAAGTCAATAGGGTTATTGAGAATGTACCAAATCCAGATACGGTAATTAACGCACACGACTACATAAGTCATAATAAATACAATCTTGACGGAATCTCCAGTCATCTGAGATTATTCATGGTGTAATAAGCCTCTGAAGAAGCTAGCTACTCGCGCTAGCGAAACGTTAGGAAGAAATTCAAAAAACGACGGCCTTTAATCCCGAGGGTAAATTGTGACACTGAAAACTTCGGCCGCGAAAGCCTTAACCATTTTGTCAGCACAACAAAGTTAGCCTTGTCAAGAAGAACAAATGTAAAACATGTAATATAAAGATTTGAGATACTTCTAAAATTGTATAAAATGGCCCTCAATTTGTTGACGTTATATTTGATATGGAGATCGCATTTCAAATGAGTGTCAAGAATTACTCAGGTATTTCGCTTCCTTTTCAGGAAAAATATGGAACGGAGGATCATTTCTTATTATCAGTTCATATAATGGAAGGTAAAAAACCGGTGTACTCGAATCATTACTTACTGTTCGGCGTATGTCGCAAGTTACTGTTATTGAAAAAAAAGTATAGGGGGACGGCATCGCCAAAAGTGTATGGTAGATAAGACGCGCAGTGGCCCTGTTTATTGTTGTAAAATAATTTTCAATGAAATATTATCATTTGGTAATGTTTGGCAGTTTGTTGATTCAACTATTTATTCATTAAAACTCATGATAATATATACAAATCAGTAATACGCAAAGTCGTCTCCACAATTTAATATCACCATCCGGTGCAGTAAGATGATGAAACGGCTATCAATCAGTTGACAGTCACATAGTAGTACCCTCAGGTTCCGATATTACTGAACAGTACTTCCCAGTGAATGTAGACTCTCTCACCCCCTATAGTTTCTATAGGGAGAGAGAGACCACATTTACTGGGCAGTACTGTTCAGTAATATCGGAACCTGACCCCATGTTTCCTATGCGACTGTCAACTGATTGACAGCCGGTTTACCATCTACTGCACCGGATAGTGATATTAAATTGTGGAGACGACTTTGCGTTTTACTGATTTGTATATCCATACCACTCCATTTCGAGATATAAAATGGACTTCTACCACAGGTCAAGATAATACGATTGCCGAACATTTTGGTTGGATCAGCGAACATTTGTCGTAAGGGTGTAGTATGCGTGTATCAACCAAAATAGTGCCGAAAGTTGGTGCATGTTCGGTAATCATTTTAGGTGCACATAGAATGGTTGCAAGTCAAACAACATTCAGGGTAGGTCAAAAAATATAAAAATTGCTCAAGAGTAAAGTACCTTGTTTCAGAAATTTCAGCAAAATGTTATCGAGAAAAGTTGTTCACAATTGAAAGTTATGTCTAAATACAAAAACATGGCCTCCCAAGTAATTCATTTATTTTTTATTTTTTTCTTTAATGTTTTCCCAATTTGTCATTTTTTTAAAATCACGACCTTTTAAACTTTCTTTCAGTTGAGGAAAGAGATGATAGTCGGACAGAGCCAAATCTGGTGAATAAGGGGGGTGTTCTAGTAATTCAAACCCCTTAATCACCTTTGGATAGCTTTCCGCGTCTTTTCTCTTCAATTTTTCCAGTAGAGTAGTCAGTAATGTCGAATAGTAATTTCCAGTTATTGTTCTACCCTTATCCAAAAAATCATTCATGATTACTCCATGGCAATCCCAAAAAACTGAAGCAAGAACTTTTCCAGCAGATTTTTGGACACGAAACTTCTTAGGTCTTGGAGAACCGGAGTGTCGCCATTCCATAGATTGTTGCTTTGTTTCTGAATCGTAGAAATGTACCCGAGTCTCATCCATAGTAACAATTCGGTTTAAGAAGTCTACATCGTTTTCAAATCGAGCACAGATCGAACGCGATGCTACTACCCTTGCAAGCTTTTGGTCAACATGCAAACATTTGGGGATCCATTTTGCAGCAATTTTTCTCATGTCCAAATTGACGTGAACTATATGATGAACGCGTTCTGTTAAAATCATGTCATGAACTGCATCGATATTTTCGGGGACTGACACAGAAACTGGCCTTCCTGACCGGTCATCATCTTCAATGGAAAATTTACCTCTTTTGAAGCTTGCAGTCCAATTTTTCACGGTCGCATACGAAGGACATTGATCACCAAGGGTATTAAGCATATCTTCGTAAATCTGCTTACCTCTTAACCCTTTTAAATACAGGTACTTGATGATGGCTCGATACTCCAATTTTTCGATTTTCATAATTTCGGTGGACATATTTTTTCTTTTAATTTATTGCGTAACTATGGTTTACTGTTTTGACGTCAAACTCTACACTGACACTTCTAATAAATTATTGTTCGTTACTATGGTAACGCAATATTTTGTTTATGTAGGGAACTGGTCTAGGCTAACTAGATATCAATACACCCTTGTAAGTTGGAATTATTGTTCGATTATTGAGTTTATTTAATTTCAAATGCCTTCTCCAATACAGTTAACGTTAGCCGAGAAGACAGAATTAGTTTTAATATGTGGAAGATAACTATAAACCAGTGCGTGAAGCAGCAGATATTCAATGAACGTCATCCAGACAAACAAGTGCACTATTCCACTGAAAGCAGAATTTTAAATAATTTCAGACAGACTGACAGTTTAGACTATAAATATGAAAAAGAACGTACCAAAACTGTATGTAATGAGGAAAATCAATTAGAAGTACTTCAGGCAGTTGTTGAAAACCCTAGAAGATCCACCAAAGAAATTTCTAGTTATAGGGTTGTAAAATAAAGCTCTGTTAAGAAGATTCATAAAAAAAATAAATATCATGCCTATAAGCATTTATTTGCACGTTTCAAGAACGAGACCATGACTTACGGTATGACTTCTGCATGTGGATTCAAGGACAAATAGAAGATCAACATGATTTCCATAAACACATTCTTTTTGGAGACGAATCCACGTTCACATCAAATGACGTTGTCTCTGTCCCAAATTGTAGGTGGTGTTCGGACAAAAATCCGAATTTTTTCATTGACAATATAAACAAATTATTAGAGCCGTTTTTTTTTGGCTACAACCTAACTGGTGATACCTATTTACAGTTTTTAGAAAACGAGCTAACGGATATTTTGGACAATATTAGCTTACAAGAACGATATAAATTATGGGTTGTACATGATGGATCTGCTGCTCATTCTACTAGAATTGTTTCAGAATGGTTAAATGGGAAATTTGGTGATAAATGGTTAAGACGAAATATTGATCCACGGTGGCCTCCTCGTTCGCCAGATCTCACCCCATTAGATTTTTTTATGGGGATATATAAAGCAAAAGGTTTAGAAGGATCGACCATTCAATAATGCTGCGGAGCTTGAAAATTCGATACGATTTCATTGCAGAAATATACCAGCAAGTGTGTTGCGATCTTCTCTTTCTGAATTTTATGATCGGACAATTAGATGCATTGAACGAGAAGGTGGACACACAGAGACACGGCGATAATTCTTTCTTCACACATTTGATAATTGTTAAGTTATGATAAAAATAAGCCGATAAAAATTGTCAACACCATCGGCACCACTTTCAAATACAATTGAAAACATTGTATTATTCCTTTTTGATTAATTTGTTAATATTTATCAATAATAATGTTTCCTTTCAACCCTCATTTGTTTTGTTCCTTGGGTATCCGCGATTATTTTAAAAGGATTTCATGTTTTGTCGATTATTTTGTATAGCTTTTTCATAAACATTTCAAATAGAAAATGTTCAGTTCAAATGCGAGTTTTTGAATTTACATATTATCATTACTAATGTTTTACCTTGGTAAAAATATAGTTTGCGAAATTTTGAAGTTGTATTGAATATCGTTGCAACAAACATAAAGATTGTGATTCCCTAAAAAAATTAAAATCGAAGTTAATTGCACAAATATGCTTGAATTTGAACAAAGTTATACCCAACTGATTTTGTTATGATTAACTCATGAAAGTGTTTAGGGTGATTATAAAACAAATTACAAACTGGGAAATTATAAATTGAAAAACTAAAAAATGTCTCAGAAGGCCATGTTTTGGTATGCAGTCATAACTTTAAATTTTAAACAAAATTTCTCAATAACATTTTTCTGAATTTTCTGAATTAATGGTACTTTACTCTTGAACAATTTTTATATTTTTTGACCTACCCTGTATGATGTTTGACTTGCAACCAGTCTAAGTGCACCAAAAATGATTACCGAACATGCACCAATTTTTGGCACTATCTGAATTTTGATTGTGCAATTAATTAAACAGATTCCCATATGTTGCACACTTAAATGACCACACTGTATGTATATCATAATCATTACCTACTGTTCGGCATGCAGTGCATTTTACAGATATTCATTGAAGTAAGGAGTTTGTCAATTTTCATGACAAAATGATGGATACAAAGGAAGTTATGCCAAAAAAACTGAACGCAGTGTTGCTTCTTTCAGACCCCCCTGTTAATTTCTGAACGGTTTGACGTACAAACATGGAAAAATACCAATTTGAATGGTATCACCAATACTACTTTTTGCAATAAAAGATATTGTGATTGCCCTTTAAAGGGATAATTTAAAAATTTCAAATTGCATGTGGAGTCAAATTGAATATCTACATTTTTTTGATCTTCGTTTATAAGTATATTCACAATATCGATTTCTATGCCTTTCGAAATTTTCAAGTTGATGTGCTCTCAGCGCCATTTGCCGAGTAATTGCAATATAACTGCTCTCAAACAGTAGTATCGGTAATACAATTCAAAACATTTTTTCTCTTATCGTTCATATCAAACCTTTCAAATTTATCGATATAAGGGTAGGTACCATTTATGTCCGCACTTATACTTGATATTCCGAGTCCTAAGTATATGGTATTATTTTTAACGAAATACGAAAAAAATATGGTTGGAAGAAGAATCGAATTTTCTTTTCAACGATATGTCACTTGACTTGCTATTTGAAATTTTTAAATTGATGTGCCCCACCGCTCCCTCTTTCAAGCAATCACAATGACTTCCATTTCAAAAACTAGTATAAGTGATACCATTCAAAACGGTTTTCATCCCATGTTTGTTCGTAGAACCTATCAGAAGTTAACAGGGGGAGAAGACTATCAAAAGCCGCACTTTATCATGAATACACGGAGATGCTATAGGGAAGAATCTAGGGTCACTGAATCCTAGAAGGCTTTGGCATTCTTACGGCTATGGCCAATGGGTCGAGTCTAATAGTTCCAATCTCTTTAAATAGTTCCAATGTTCCAAATAACCCACAAATGCGCCAATCAGGAAGCAAGGGTTATAAGAGAGAGAACCGATAATTTTGAAAAAAAAGTTGGGTTATGCTTCTTTTGTAAGTCAGAATGTCAAATAAGTTAATTATGGATATCATGTTCAATTTCAATGTATACCTACATATAATTCAAATTTTTGGTACAATTGCAGTTTAGGGTAGTATCCCTGATTTTGACGAAATTTTTCGCACCGACGCGACGATTTGGGGTGGTTCCGTAGGTTTTTGTTGGTTAACTACAGCTGAAAACTGAATGTGATACCAAAAATCAGTCACTTCAGAGCGATAAATAGTAATAATAACCGTACTCTACTTTCTGATGGCCTTTGCTGAATATTTGGGATCATAAATATGTGAAAATATGTATTCATATCGGCTAAATACAAATAACAGGTATAAGTACAATGAGGTTTCCAACCTTATTCTCCGAGATTCAGAATTAACGTTTGTTAATCTTCACAAGTACCATAATATTTTACTGAAACCGGGCCTGTTACAAAAATCACTAATGACGCGCATGCGTATTCCGGACTAACCTGAACTTTATACAACACTTTTGACATGGGGATTAGCTTTCTAGAGTAAGTATATAATATATTTCTGTGGTAATGATGCACCCTAGTTTTTATACATATTGAGCATATGACTTTTAACAAGTTGCTGAAATGGGAAGAGAAAAAATTTGGATCCCTGAAGTGGTCCTCAAGAGATTCGAATAAATTATGAGTCAACAACATATTCAATAATTTTATTATAAGGAAGTTTACAAAGCATGCGGGATTATTTTCATTAAAATTATTCTTTTTTTTTGCAGTTGTGCATATGGTAATCACATCTTCTGAGAGCCATACCAACGAGGCATACAACTTCCGGTTTCACCAGAAGTAACTCAAACTTTCGACTATTCAATGGGACACGCAGTATATTTTCACCTCATTATATTTCCACCACATGACATTCTGAATACAACCATGTATCATTTGTCACTATTTATGTTACATTTTTATCAATAAGAGTGAAGTTGTATTATTCTCAAAATTTTAGGACTGAAATTAGTGATTTGAAGATATCCATTGCCCTTTAAAAAAAAATCGAAATAAAAATAAAATTCGGTTACAAAAAGTGACCAATAACACAGGGTTGTATTCAGAATGTCAAATGGGGACAAGAGAAGTGGAAATATACCGGGTGTTTCATTTGAAAATCGAAAGTTTATGTCACTTCTGGTGAAACCGGAAGTTGCATGAAGTTGAGTTACTTGTCAAAAGATGCAGTTGATTGTCTCATACAGATCTTCCGAATTTCATTCCATTATCTTAATAAAAAAAAAGGTATAGGAGGGGCGAGCAAATTTCCGCGGACACCCGGTATATGGCTCCTTCTTTTTTATACTCTGTCAAATCTGTGCCGAATACATTGTCATGAAAAATGTCTGTCATTTCTATACCACTATCTTCCTCCGTTATCCTTTCCCTGCCACATGATTTATACAGTGTGTACCGCTTTTCATGAATACACCCTGATATCTCAGTTATTGGTAATGCGATTTTCTTGAAATTTTGGTTGTGATTATATGTTAGGTGAATAAAATATTTAGCATAGTGATTAATTTCATCGACCATTGGCGTGCGGTGTTGGAGGGTGAAAAAAGCTGTCTTTTGGGCTCATTTTAGATAACTTCTTTTATCAGATTTAGAATCAGTAACCCCAAAAACCCCTCAATTAATATTTTCGTTATCACAAGAGCTAATTTGAACAGGAAAAAATTAAAATAACTTTTTTCATTAATACACCAGAATATCTTTTATTATAAATGGGATATTTTTGAGATTTTGGTAATGATTGTATGTTCGAAAAATAAGTATTTGGCATAGTGAACGTATTCATTTACCATTGGCGTGCGGTGTTCGGAGGAGAAGAAATGCATTTTTTGAGATAATGATATTAGGGCTTATTTTCGACAAACTTTTCTTAATCAGATTTGTTTAAATAATGTCTACTCTAGTTTTAAGAATAGCCTTGTCTAGATGACCCTGAGTCGCAAAGCCAACGACATAGAAATAAGGTTGTCAGTTGTCAATTGTAATGAGGTTGTTGTCTATGAAGATGTTATGAATAAAAACCAAATATAATTAACCGAGATTTTATTGAAATCAAATTAAACAAGATTCAAAATCAGCATATTCGGGTGTATTCATGAATAAAGAGAATTTAATTTTTTTTCCTGATCAAATCAGCTCTTGAGATTTCGATAATATGCATTGAGGGGTTTTTGGGGATGCTGATTTCAAATCTGATGAAAAATGTTAGCTAAAAGAACTGATGAAAAATGTTAGCAAAAAACTGCCCTTTTTTTCACTCCCCAACACCGCACGCCAATGGTCGATGAAAATGTTCACTATGCGGAATACTTTATTCACCTAATATATTATAATCACCACCAAAATTTCAAGAAAATCGCATTATTAATAACTGACTACTCCCCCTAAATTCATAACAAACTTACGGGAATAATAGATGAACAGATTTCATAATCCATCTTGTAAACTACACTACAGAAGTATTTGCATTGATTCAAATCACACCGTTACATTTTTAATTAAAACAGATCAGAATGAACACAAAATTTAACTTATTGGTGAAAAAAATTTCACTTCAAACTAAATATAACCTCAAATAGTCAAACTTTGACAGGTAATCACATAATTCGAAACAGGTACGTTAGTGGGGATAAACGATTTGATTGGCTTTCCCCAGAAGTAGGGATACCAGGGGACATTGGCAGACTGCGCAGTGGATTATGTTCTATCTCCTGTTCCTTTAATCTAAGGGCTCATCAGAAACAACTACCATTTTGTAGGTGTATTTATGATTTAATTTTATAGAATATAGAATAGAATAGAATATTTTATTTAACTACGTTACATGTTATGAAATGTGTGTAGCAAGTCATGTTTGGTTTATGTATGAAAAATATATAAAAATGTAAAAATTTAAAATTGTAAAACAGAATAAAAATTAAAATTTACAAGTAAACAGCGTTACAACACAACTTTACAAACACAAGAACTCTGTAATTATATTTCTTCTTAAATTAAAGAGAAGCAGTGACATGTGTGTTACCACAAAAATGTGTTCTGAATTCATTGACAGAATAGAAGCAATACCTCAACAAATAATTTTTCAATTTCCTCTTGAAAGTTTTCAAACTGAGCTCCTTGAAATCTTGAGGCAGGATATTGTACAGAGAATAATCTAGTGAATTTTTTTGCTATACGTGCAGACGAAATCGATTTATTCTAATGTGATGGGAGTTTCGTGTATTGTGTCCGTGAATATGAGATTGTTTCGTCAAGGATGATTTCTTCTTATGTATCTCGATCAAAACGAAATATAAGAATAAAGTTGGCAGTGGCATAATTCTAAGTTTTTTGAAAGTTTCTTGACAGTGATCTCTGTATCCAATATTAGCCAGTACTCTCAATGCCTTCTTTTGCATCCTAAATATTTGAATGGAGTGACATGAATTTCCCCAAAGTTGTACACCGTAACTAATATGGGAATGGAATAGTGAAAAATATGAAGTTTTTAATATATTTGTGTTAGTGATGTACCTCAATTGGCGAAGTACAAATAGAGAACCTGAGAGTTTTTTCTTCAGTAGGGAGATATGTGCAGACCAGTTGAGTCTATTATCTAATGTAATGCCAAGTAATTTAACTTCATTAGTTTCACAATTAGACAAAATCTGATTATTAGCAGATATCTGGATGTATTGTGTTTTCTCACCATTTAGTTTCAACTTATTAGATAAAAACCACTCATTAGCGCTATTAGTTACCTCGTTGAGTTGAAACTGTAACATATCATTACTTTTATCCGATAGAATAAAAGTGGTGTCGTCCGCAAAGAGCACTGATTTGAACGGCATCATATTATTGCACAAGTCATTTACATAAATAACAAATAAGAGCGGGCCCAAAACGGACCCCTGCGGAACACCATGCTGTATGGTTTGAAAGTTTGATAAGTTACCGTTTATCATTACTGCTTGTTGACGATTAGTAAGATACGTTTTTATTAATTGAAGCGGAATACCCCTAACCCCGTAAAAGTTCAATTTTTCCAAGAGAATTTCGTGTGAGACGCAGTCAAACGCTTTAGACAGGTCACAAAGCATCAACGCAGTCTGATTGCCCTTCTCAAGCTCTTCAACCACACCAGACACGACGTCAAACACTACATGTATTGTTGAACGCGACTTTCTGAACCCATATTGTGAGTTACTGAAAAAATTATTATCCTCAAAGTAGGCATAAAGCTGAATTTTAATTATTATTTCAACCACTTTACTGAATACTGAAATAATACTTATTGGTCTGTAATTATCAATGACTGCTGCATCTCCTTTTTTAAAAAGGGGCAATACTTTAGAGAATTTGAAGATGTCTGGGAATATACCAGTACATAAAATCAAATTAATCAGTATAGTGAGAGGTTGTATTATTATAGATGAAGTTTCCTTTAGTATTTGGCTATTGAGTTCATGGGTATCCGAACATTTGGAGTCCTTCAACGAATTAATCGCTTCCAAAACTTCTACCTCGTGAACTGGTCGAAAGAAAAAAGACTTAGAATATAGGCAACTACTCCATCATTCTGGTTATAACGGCTTTTCATTATATACACAGATAAAAAGGATTTCTTCAATCAAGAATATACATACTCTTGAATAAAGTAATCTTCTGAAAAGAATAATCATTTCTAATCAATGAATATGCTCCCATTTCAAGCTGATTGAGATGATTGCTTCTTTCATAAATTCTCTTGAAACGAATTTGCTTCCAGTGAAAATATTATACTCTTCATCCTAGAAAACATTCACATTAACTCATTGTGAAACATAATCCTCTTAACACAAGAATATAACTTCTTGGAAGATATCACTACCCGTGTCACGTGACACATTCAACCAATGAGCAATCAAAGCAGCTGGCGACACCGCGACCTGTGAATACGAATACGAATACCATTTCGAACATTTCATCCAGTTTGACCATATGGGTTGGAGGATATGAGGCTATGCGTACCGATATGAATGTTAGTTTTGTGTCTAGTGAAAACTGTTTCTATACAATTAAAATGCAATATCGAAAATTGAATTATGCTCATTACGGGCCAGTTATGAAAATGAGTGAGATATATTTTGGTCTTCTACAGTTTTGTGTCTAAAAGCGAGTGGCGTTGTTAATGAATTCAATCAAACTGCAATATGCGTCACTACTAACTGGTTTTATTGAGAATACAGTTAATGAACTTGAAACTATTCTCATATAACACCATTATTTATACCTAAATTGTTCGTAGTTGTGAAACTATGCTTTGTTTAATCTATTCAATGTTGACAAAATGAAAATGGCTTCCATTCTATATTTTATAACCAAGTGCAAAGTGCAGATTTGAACTCAACCTCCAAGTTGATAGAAGAATAGTATTCATTATTGAAATTGCAATCAACCTACTCCCATGATTCAACAAAAAAAAGTGCCCATTATTGAAGCTAAAATATTCTTGCCTTAACCAACTTATGAGAAAAATATTTTGAAGCAAGTGTTCACTTGTTTCAAAATATTTTTCTTGTAAGTGGCCAAGAGGATTCCGTCAAAAAATCAAACTAATATTTGGTTGGACCTATTCAAGAATACAATCTATTTGAATCAACGCAATTATGCGTTGATGCAAAAAATCCTTTTTATCAGTGTACCTATCATGTTATCTCCATTTATGAAAATTATGCTCTGATCAATCACCTCTCCATTTTTGGTCAGGATAATAATATCAATATGCCCAGAATAGCTATGTGTGCATTTAGAGCACAAAGTGATTGATTGCCGCTCGACAAAGAGAGTTACCGTGCGACGCGAAACAAAGCGCGGTAATCTCAATGACACTTTGTGCTCGAAATACACATATAATTTCCTCTACAAACGCAGCTCTTATACATAAAAACGATCTGTACACCAACGTTCCAGTTAAAGATTCCTTTTAGGTTATTTGCAAAAAACTACAAGAGGACGAAGCATTGAAGAACAGGACAAGCCTACCGGTAACTGGTATTATGGAACTACTGGAATGTTGCCTTCGGAACTGTTACTTTCAGGAAAAACACCACTTTTTCGCCCAGAAGGATGGACTACCGATGAGAGATCCTCACTGTCACCTGTCATAGCAAATATATATATACCTATATGGAATGGTTCGAGGCCTTTGCTATAGACAAAGTCGACAAGTAACCTAGGATGTGGCTAATATATGATACCTTTGTCAAATGGAACCATGGACGAAGAACTCGAGGCCTTTCTGCGGCTTCTAAACAACATTAGACCGTCCCTAAATTTCGCAATGGAAAAGGAGACCCAGGAAGGGTTACCCTTTCTTGACGTGAAATTCCAAAGAACAAATGGCAAGTTTCAAACGTCAGTGTACAGAAATCCAACTCACACCGGACAATACCTGAATTTTGAGTCGAACCATCATGGAGCGACGAAGAGAGGAATTATCCGCTCGTTTGTTTACCGGGCCTAAAGCCTCTGTAACACCGATGTGAGTCTGACCAACGAATTGAATAACATCAAGAGAGATTTGCGACGGAATGGGTACTCCGACAAACATATAACCGCAGAAGAGGCAACATCGAGAAATCAGATGAACCAACACAGCCTACCTACCCTATGTCTTCCCTATATGAGAGGTTTATCAGATAAGACAAGGCGATTTGGATAGAGGTACAACATCCAAACATGCTTCAGTAATACCATTAGTAGCCAACTCACAAAAACGATACCACCCAACGAGAATAGTGACTCCAAAAACTGCATTTACCGTGTTCCGTATGAATGTGGGATGGATTTAGTTGGAGAAACTAAGAGGCCACTAAGGGCCGGTCTTTTCAGTTCCGGTTAAACTCCAGATTAATTAACTAATGGTTAGAATGTGATCCTTCAAGCGTCATTTAAAGAATGTCATTTACCACTTTAACTATTAGTTAGTTATCTGGAGTTTTGACTGGAACTTAAAAGACTGGCCCTAAATGTAAGAATCGGTGAACACAAGAGAAATACTCAGCGAGGAGAAACGGTGAAGTCGGGAATAGTAGATCACGTATGGACTAATCAGGACATCATCGCATGGTCGGAAGCCGAAGTTATCCACAAAGAACAACATTGGTATAAGAGAAAGTTTATAGAGTCGGCTTATATTCAAAATAATGACTTGTTCAGTCAGCCGAGCATAGAGATTCGGAATGTGTGGAAGCCACTTATCACTCAGCTAAATCGATTCAGATTTTAATAAAAACTCTGTGTCAAGACCTGTCAAAATCGGTCATCAATAATAACGCTCACCAAAAAAGGTCGTTGTATCAAATTAATTAACATTGATTTTGTCGCATTCACACACTTGATAACGACAGTAAATGTCAACTGTTGAAACGTCGTGACTCAAACACATGCAAAGAATTTATTTTCTTTGTTTCTAGACAGAAGAATTCTACTAACCCTAACGGGCATACGTTATAAAATCATTACACATTTTGGCAGCGGACTGACAGTTTATAAATAAAGAGATAAAACTAGCTACTACTAAACATCGGTAAAGCTGCGTTCAGTTGTTGGTTACCAATAACCCTTTTAAGAGACACACAAGCTTAAATTCACCAGAACAGGAAATCTGCCAAAATCAACTGTTTCGCATGGGCTTAGAAGTGAACCGTTTTTACTTCTCAGCAAACAAGTTACATCACTTAACAGTTTCGCGAAGCCTCAAATTGACTCATTAAAGGATATCTTGATTATGATTTCTCATATTTGTTCAAATCATAGTTATTTTGATTCCTTTTTATCAAAAATTCGTAGATGTAGTGGTAAAATTTGAGGATATTCATAAATAACCGCAATGCCATACCACAGAAAGTGCAAAATTTCTAATTATAAATACTGTCGTCGAGCAACTTCGCAACGAAGTCTATTCGAGAAAAAGTCTATTCGAGAAAATCACAATGTTATCATGAATTAGATGATATTTTAAGTTCTTTTTGGGGGCGTCACAGCATGTTCCCAATGCGGCTTTTTATTGCCGAAATGTTAGTGGTAGCACATTCACACGTTTCTCTCACTCTAATGATGCTTATGCTGACAAATGTCATTTCCACTTGTGCTAGTCGTGTTTACGGTTGTTTCAGTTCAGTGAAAGTGCAGTTTGCAGTTATATTTTAATAATTAACAAATTTAAAGTTTCAAGTAATTATTGTGAACCAAGGAATCAGGTATAATCATAATTCAACATTGAGAATGTAACTTGTTCTAATTTTCATACATTGAGAGACTACAAATAAGGATGTTGTAGGTACCTAATATTCATAAAAGAAACTGGTAACTTTTATTTCATTTAATTGGAATCTCAAATTTACCTATTGAATTTTTAGTTGAATCCTCTGATGTTCAAGCGATGAAATTATACCCTAAAATAGATAAATGTACTGATTGACAAGGATTATAAAATGTAGAAACTAGCTTAACCAGCCCAATGCTGGAAAAATTTGGATGATTTTCGAAGTCTTGAAGGGAAACGATACTGGATTCGGGGTTGAAGAAGAAACTTGTGATTATTTCTTAATACAAAATTCGCTTTGGTTGATTTATACATATACAAGGTGTTTCAAAAATTATGCAACAAATAACACACTTTTGCATTATTGATTATACACAAAAATTTGTGATAAAAGTTGCAAAAAGCCAACAAAAATGTTGTTGTTTGATAAAAACTTTTCAAATAATTTGCGATTTGGAATTGATTAGTAGGTACATCTATTCATTCCATTCACATCAAAATAATATTATATTTCAGTTGCAAGTAAGAACACAACTTGGTTGTTCGAAAAATACTTTGAAATATGTTGTATCTGGGTTTTCACTTTGAACTTTTTAAAAATTGTATTCGGGTGGTTCGAACCACCGTTTAATAATTACAGAAAATTGAAAATACTAAGATGACTTTATTCTACTACATGAAATGAATAAGTGACAATCTAGAGGAAAGTCTCCTAATATGGGGTAGTTTTTTTCAAAACGCCATAATAAAAAAACGGAGGTAGTTTTAAGCATTATTTCCATATTTCATATTTCGTTGGATATACTAATTTAAAAAAAGAAAATTTTTTTCAAAAAGAAGCAGATGAAAATATGCAGAATTAAAAAAAATTGCACTACCCCATATTAGGGGCATATGATATCCTAATATGGGGTATACTATGTTCGCAATATGGGGTACCCAATTTAATATGTAAAACTTGAAAATAAGTAAAATTATTTTGTTTTTTTTTTTGAGAAATTTATTTATGGAAATGCAAAAAGTATATCATGCAAAAAAGATATCTAACAAATAGTTTCGTCCCTTATAAACATAAAAAAATTCTCATCTAGGAAGAACATAGAAGAAATTATTAAGAAATGCAAAAGTCACAAATATACCGATTTCTTTCACAACCAGCACATTCAACATGAGCCCATTTGAAGCACTTTTGACACATTACCCATTCTTCGCCTCTGACATCTTCGGAATACGGATTTTCGCAAAAAATACAAACGGCATCTTCTTCAAAGTTTTCTACCTGCTGGTCATCTGAATCTTGATAATCCGGTTCAAGGGCCGAAACTGAGGAAGAACTCCAGGATACCAACTTGCGTTTGTTTGCTTTTTCTTTAGCAACTGACTGTTTCTTTTTCTTTTGGGTAGGTTTAATTTTTTTCCGCTGTTTTGAATCATTAATCTTTATTTTGACGCCCGAAGTTGAAGGTAAATTTCTTTTTTCTATGCTGGCCTCTGATTCCTCTTTGTATGGACGTTGTTTCTTTTTCTTTTGGGTTTAATTTTTTTCTGCTGTCTTGGTTTTGAATCATTAATCCTTCTTTTGACGCCCGAAGTTGAAGGTAAATTTCTCTTTTCTATGCTGGCCTCTAATTCCTCTTTGTATGGAGTGCTAGTTATAACGGCAGCTTTTCCACATTTCGAGCTCTTTTTTTTTAAATAACTTTTGAAGCAGTTGGAACAGGCATCAAGTTTGCAGGGGTCATCTGTTTCTCAGGGGTAACCTGTCTCTCAGCGGTTTGCTGTCTTGGAGGAGTAACTTGTCTTTCAGGAGTTTTTTTCTTTTAGCTCGTTGTTATCTAATTGTTCTTCCTCTACTGTGTCTTCCTCTACTGTGTCTTCCTCTACTTTTTCTTCATCCACTGTTTCTTTTTCTACTCTTTCTTCATTAATTGCTTGTTGCATTTCTGCCACAAAATCATATTCTTTGAATACGTTTCTATCAGGAGGAAACATTCCAATTTTTCTAAACCCGTTTATAGCTGTATCCATGGTGGCCGCTCTTATATAGGCTTTCCCAAAAAGTTCTCCCACCTGATAGCCTGATATAATACGTCCTGGGTTAATCCTAAGCCAGTTTGTGATCTCTTGCGCGTAAAAGGTTTTGAATGGTGACATAAAAGCTACGTCCAAAGGTTGCATCCGATGTGTCGAATGGGGTGGAAGGCATATTATGTTAACATGGTTTTCCTGCGCCACAGTTATGACTTCCAAATTTTTCGTGTAAGAGTAATGACCATCGAGGTTTAACACCACTGGATCATCAACGCTGGGCTTAGTTATATTGATAAAATGGCGAAGCCATTGTACAAATATATCTTGTTGGATCCAACCAGATATGTGACACGCATATTGTGACCCGGGTGGGGTGCCATTCATAAGCTCCATTTTCATATTTTTACGTGGGAAAATTATAAGGGGCGGTATATATTGGCCTGCTGCACTAAAACACATAGCTGTGGTCATCAAAGATCCGCGCTCGGCTGACGTAATTGCACCAATTTGTTTTTTTCCCTTTTTACCCACAACTTTAATATGCTTGTGTTGGACTATGGTTAGGCCAGTTTCATCTCAGTTGAAGATCCTGGCTGGATTTTGATTTATTTTTTCGAGAAGTGGATCATACAAATCAAAAAATGCTGCAACATTTTCTCTGGTAAATGATTTAATGCGCGCATATGATATTCCTTGGGGCGTTCTCAATGACAATTCTTTATGCCTTGCAATAAATCCCGAAAACCATTTCTTCCCAGCACTTTCTTTTGCTACGCTGAATGGATTTTTATCTTATTAGCCTTGCATAAGCTGTATGCCAATCTGCACACGTCTTTTCGAGTAATTCCAAAAAATTTTCTTTCCATTTCTAAGCAGTGATTTGCGAGCATTGACTCCATTTCTTGTGGAAAGACTTTCTTTCGTCCTAAAGAAGAATTCACAATGTCTTCAGGCGTTCCGTCCATCTTTACGTACCTTTCTAAGGTCGTTTGAGGTACACGTGGGTCTGCGCACTCTTCATGTAGCCCATTTCTCCTTGCCGAACAGCTAAAATTGCTGAAATCATTTGTTCCTTGTTCCAAACTTTCCGTTTTTTAGGCATCTGAAAGAAAATACTTTGGTTTTACACGGAAAAGTACACAGTCTCCTAATATGAGGTACCCCAAATTAGGAATTGATAGGTACCCCATATTACGAGCCCATTAGATTTTTGGAAGGGGAATGTGTTTGAAAAAACTGTAATGTTTTCTTAAAAAACCAAAACCATTTCCATCAACTACGCCAAATTCTACATTGAATGATATTATTATATTTTTAAAAACTTACTTTTACGTTACATTTATCACTCCTAATTTAACCATAGTTTCTAACTCTGCCTTCACCTGATCTCTTATAGAATAGGGTATTCTTCTTGCAGGTCTTATTTCAAACTTTGGGTTTTCGATTAGATCTATATCATAAATAAAATTTTTGAAACATCCGAGTCCATCAAAAATATCTTCATCTTGGAAGGTGCTTTTGACTTCACGCACCCTGAGAACTAGACCCAAATCGTGACAACTTTTTCTTCCAAGGATTGGTGGTACATCTTGATCAACAACTTTGAAAAGTATCAGTTTTTTCTTATCTTTGAGCTGACATGCCAATGACACTTCTCCTATGACTGGAATTTGATTTTCACTTAAACTGATTAGTCTTTTGGTGCTCGAGGGTTTGATGATACCTCTTAGTTTTAGAGCTAATGATTTCGATAAAACGTTGCATTGAGCTCCTGTATCTAATTTTACCTCAAATTTTGTTTTATCAACTTTCAGCATTTCATGCCAATCTTCTTCACCATTTTTTTCACTGAATTTATGTAGAAAACTTCTTCATCTATACTCTCTACATTTTCTTCATCTTGTACAACATTAACATTTTTCATTTTTTTCCTCTGTTGATTTTTGAAGCACCGACTTTGGAAATGTCCTTTCTTATTGCATAGTTGACATTTATATCCATAAGCAGGACATTTTTGTCTTCCATGTTTTGTGCCACATCTTCTACATTGAAAAGTTTTTGTTTGATTATCACTTTTTCTTAGTATATTTACATGAGTAGTTTCAGTACCCAGAACTTCTTTCAGTTGCCCATTGGCTTGTTCACTAGCTTTACATATGGCTATAGCTCTTTGAAGATCAATTTCATCTTCTGTGAGCAGTTTTTCACGAACACTTGCAGAGTTGACTCCGAATATTATTTTGTCACGCAGAAGACTATCATGCAAAACACCGAAATCACATTTTTTAGCTTGCGTCATGATAACTGTGAGAAATTCATCAAAACTTTCATCTTCCTTCTGTGTAATTTTGAAAAAGGTATATCTTTCGAAGGGAATATGAGCTTTTGGCATGAAATATGATTGAAACTTTGATTTTAATACATTTATATCCTTTCGATCAGTTTCTGTCAGGTTGAAGTTATTGAAAACTGTTATGACTTCTGAACCTAATGCAGTCATAAAAATAGCAGCTTGAACCTCTGGTGATTTATTCGAAAGTTGTGTCGCAATGGCATACCACTCAAACTGCTGTAACCAATTCTTCCAGGCGAGAGACATATTTTCATGGTTTATTACAATGTTTTTTGGGAGACGAATACCACTTAACACCTGATGGGTCCGGAACTGCTTCGGCTGTATTTGGCATGTTCTGATAGTACCTCGAACTTTCAAAAACACGTTTTCAATACTTTGTAATGCGTAGAACTTCTTACACCATGTAAAATAATACTTGCAATATTCAAGGATTGACAAGATATTTATTTGCTAACTGACATCTCTCATGGCATATTATACCAAGTAACTTTAACATTTATGTTTCAGTGTATGTAAACCACGAAATGTTTTTCTCGACGAATGGTCTCTGGATTAGGTCGTCCAAAGTTTTGGAGTACGAATCCAACTTGTGTTTGGCGATGTTCAAATCATCGATGTTGAGGTCGCCTAACTTGAGTGGCTGTAATTTTGGAAATTTTGATTTTTCCGGGATGCCAGCACAGCATTCATACGGAATTGAAATTGGATGTGTTTTGTAGGTAACGTTCGAAATTTTTGACAACTGGGAGTTTGCTTGAATTTTGGTTATCCCAATAAGGGACTGCATTCTGTCTGTAATTTAACTATAGAATTATTATACACTATTTCAGTTTTCGAGTCCATTTTTGGGCAATTCACAGTAACTTGCAATGGTTCGGAAAGGATCACTAGCCAAAGGTTGTTTTCAAGTTTTTGCAAGTTATAACCTTGGCTGAAAACTAACGAACTTCTGCAACTTCGCGGAATATCTTTATTGTTTTTGAAAATTTGGGCTTCACAAATCGAATTATAGTCAATGGGATACGCGAACATATTGGAACATAGTTCAGTTTTATACGAAAGTGGTTTGCACTGCTTCAAGTCTGTCACTGGTATGAACATTAAAGAATCATCGTCTTTCGCGATATATTTTTGAGAAATAGAAAGAATGTGACGGAGGCCAGTTCTGTTATCGTAAATCGGAATAGGAAATAGATGGTATAGAGTATAGATTTCAGGTTCGATGAGAGGAATTTTGAGGATGAAAACTAGTAGTAGTAGTAGTGGTAGTTCTTTGGGGAGGCCGCGACCGCAGCCAGGCAAGTAGGCCCTCATGGACCCTTTTTGCCATCCCCTGTTCTCCACTTATCTACGTTCATCCTCCTAATTTTCCTTTTCGAACCTTTGTGACCTCCTAATGAAGGTCAGTATGTCCGACCATTCCAAATTGATTAATTCCTCTTGTTGGAGTTTATCAACTCCGAAGGTTCTAAATCTTAGCCTCCCGTATGCCTCACACTCGCCGAGGAAGTGAGATGAAGTTTCTTCGTCTTCTTCGCATTTTCGGCAAGTGGGACTGTCTTCTATGCCTATGAGTGATAGGTGTCTGCCTAACTTGTTGTGTCCTGTTAGTATTCCTATGAGGAGGCGTAGCGCTTGGCGATTTCTGCCTAAGAGCCATGTCGTCCTTGACTTATTGGAGCCGGCCACGAAGTCTTTTGACTGCCTGCAGCCGGTGTTATCCCTCCAAAGTTTATTCAGCTCTTCTTCTGCCCACTCGTCGAGGGCTGAAGAAGTTTGGCTTCTTGCGATGCCTAGTACAGGCTCCGGTCCACAGAACGGCGTTGAGGATCCGGATCTGGCGAGTCCGTCTGCCACCTCGTTTCCGCGCACCCCTTTGTGTCCCGGGACCCATACCAGCTGAACTTCCTTCGTTTCAGCTAGCTTCTCGAGCGCATCTCCACATTCCTGTACAAGCGCTGAGCTTGGTTTAGGATGGCAGACGGCTCTGAGCGCTGCCTGTCTATCCGAACAGATATAAATTCTCTGTTCGGATCCATCTTTCACATCTTCTCTCATAACTACGGATAGGATGGCGAACACTTCAGCTTGAAGAACTGTTGTATATCTGCCCAAAGCGTAGCTTTCTCGTACTTCTCTTCCCTCCAGGTAGATTCCGGCACCCGAAGCCTGTTTGTCAGTTAGACGCGAACCGTCCGTATAAGATATTAGGCTTCCTGTGCTAAACTCCACCGTGTTTCCTTCCCATTGTTCTCTGCTCGGAATAGTGAGCGTAAACTCTCTATTCTATCGCAGTCTGTCTTGTGCGCTTTTCACTCTGAGGGCAGAGATAGGGATCTCCTGTTCCGCCCACTTCGCGATTTCCGCATGACCTATCATCGCTCCTTCGTTCACCCAGACTCCCGAGTCTCGCATCCTCAAATGGGCTGATCCAGACTGGAAGCGGTGGCAGCCTCAGCAGTACCTCCAACACTGCGGTTGGAGTCGTTCTCATTGCGCCCGTTATTACCAAACAGGCCAACCTCTGAACCTTGGTGAGTTTTCGGCCTATTGTGCTACTCTGTGCGCCTGGCCACCACACGGCTGACCCATAATGGATCTTTGGTCTTACGACTGCCGTGTACAGCCAGCGCATGATCTCTGGATTGGTGCCCCAATTACTTCCTACAATTCTCCGCAGTTGCCATAGGATTGCTACCGACTTTTAAATAACCCTGTCTACGTGCGGTCTCTATGAAAGTTTGGAGTCCAGGACCACCCCCAGGTATTTGACCTGCTGAACTAGCTCTTGCTCAAACATTATAGGTGGCCTGAATCCATCTTTTTTCCTCCGTTTAGTGAACAGGATCATCTCTGTTTTTGTCGGGTTCACTGAGAGTCCTGCATCACCGCACCATCTCTCAATTATTCTGCAGGCAGCCTGCATACGGTCGCAGACGACTCCGATGAATCGTCCACTGATTAGGACAACTCCATCGTCCGCGTATGCCTGCGCCTCGAAACCTTCATCTGTGAGTTTACCCAGGAGTTCATCCATTACTAGGCACCACAGATGGGGAGAGAGGCAGCTCCCCTGAGGGCAGCCCCCCCCCACCTCGGATTCCAGTCTGATGTCTCCTCGGGATACCTCGACCTTTCTTCTCGTAAGCGACGATACAATCCAACAAAGGATGAAAACTAAATTTGAATTGGTTTGAAATGCTTCAAGTTCTATGATTTCAAGATATTGGGCTATGTTGGAAAGTTTCGGTTGGAGAGGAAGGTTGTTCCGTCGTAAATTTTGGGAAATTTTTTGCAAAGCAGTAACTAATTGATCTGGTCTAATAATCGAAGAGTGAATGATATTTAATCGGGCGAAGGTGATCGAGTCCAGCATATCATCAATGTTTTCTTCAAGAAATGAAAAGCTTTCCATTAATTTTTCGCATATTTCGAAGAATTTTAATTTTACTTCAATTTTGTTTATATTATCGCTCAAATTATTAATGGAACCTTCTACGATTTTTATGTTATTGTTGAGAGTTTCCTCATCGATTCGCAATTTTCGAATGGTATCATTGAAATTTTGGATTACAGATGCTGTTTTCATTAGGTTTTCTAATTGGTGTTCATCGCTCTTTAATCTATTAATACAGTTCGTGTAATATTCACCATCGGAAGCGTCTAGATTTCCTGTGATTGATTTGAAAATACTACCCATACCATTGATAAGGCCTCTTTTGTACCTTTTGGTATCTAAGACAATTTCTATTTGTTTTTGTTTTATTGAATTTGAAATTTGGGTAAGAAGACTGATATGGGTTTTTACTTCAGAGTGGAATTCTTTCATACTTTGACCAGTGAATAGGATTTTATTGATAAGGGTTTCTAAAATGTTCCTATTATTTTCGTATGAGTCTTTGAATACTGAAATGTCTTTGTTTACGAGTATAATCCATTTATCATTGGTAAGTACGATGTTGTTGTTTTCATGGTAGTAGACGCCAATAGTATTATTGATTGATTGGATTTGGTATTGACAGACTACTGATCCGAACAGCAGCGGTAACCTGAAAATATATCAATTTTCAGTGTACGGCTTCATACGATCGAAGTTTACTTTCGATCTTTGATTGGTTCGGGGATTCAAAAGAACTGCCGAATTTCGAAGTATTTGTTCGATTATGAAGGGGCCATTAAACTTATTTTGCAATTTATCTTTGATTTGAGATTCTTTGACATAGACTTTGTCCATTACTTGATAATTTGGGGTTTCTCTGGATATGTTTCGGTCAAATCGAATTTTGGCATTTTGTTTCAATGTGCGTTCACGAGCAAGTTTATAGAAATGTGAAATTTTGTTATAAAGATCTCTTACGTATTTGGTTATCAGTTGTTCTTGGTTGTATAGAGTTTCGGGGGGTATACTAGATGTGTGCCCGAAAACTAACTCATGGGGGGTGAAACCATGACTTTTATTCACAGAGTTATTGTAGAAAATAACTGCATGAGGAAGTACGTTCAATGGTTCTTCGTCTGGGTGTTCGGCTAGAAATACTCCAATCATTTCGAGAAAGGTTGCATGGAATCTTTCTACTGATCCATTTGATTGAGGGTGATTTACGCTGAAATATGTTAATTCAATGTCATAGAGTGCGCAAAGATCTTTGATGATTGCATTGTCAAATTATCTGCCGTGGTCGCAATGTATTCTTAAAGGTGTGCCAAAATGTTGGAAATACCAGAGTTGGGCGTTTGTAACAGTTTTCGAAGATTTGTCTTCAATAGCGTAAACTTGTGTGAATTTTGTTAGTTCGTCGCGTATACTAAGTGCATAGTTTTTCGTCGGGATTTCTATGATGTCGATGTTGATTCTTTCGAAGGCAGTTCTAGGAGTCTCGGTTATTACTAGTGGGTTGTTAAGGTTTTTCCTACATATCTTGCTTTTATTGACAAATTTGGCAATTTTTAATATATTCTTCGACTTCTTTTGTGAGGCCTTGCCAATTATATTTTTCTTCTATTCTGCGAATGGTTTCATTGATACCTCTATGGAGATTGTTTTTTCCATTATGAAATTGATAGATTATTATTGGGATTTGGTCAGCGTCTGGAGTTCTTAATAAATTTTGACAAACTTTGAATTTAATATCTTTTTCTGCGAAAATGAAAAAAAAGTATTTCAAGAATAGGAAGTTCTAAGTTATTCTCAACGCAATAAATGTGTGATATGTCGAGTTCATGTTGATTTCTGTACAGTGTGAGAAACAAATGTTCTATCACTAAATCGTCATCGAATAGGAGAAATGTAATGTAGTATTTTCGACGTTTGACTGTGTTGCTTGAAACGATATTGATTTTTAAATTTTGGATATCGCATTTTTGTTCAAATATATCGTCAAAAATCGTATGGTGGAAGTTTTCGATTTTTTTCTGTCGGGGAAATACAATAATGTGTTTGTTTTCTTTGTCGAGCAATTGACAGTTTGAATATTCGACTTTCGAATAGTCCATTAGTGATTTAGTTCGATACAGATTTAGAAAGGTTCGGAATTCTCGTTCGATTTGTTCGGAAGGGTATGATGGAGGGTCATTTTCAGGAATGTCTTCAGTATCGGAAGGATTTTCGGTATCGGGAGGTAGTAGTGCATCTATGTTAGTTCTGCCTCATCGGAAATACTCGGGTGTTGGCTAGACGAGATCGGTAGAAGTCGGGCGCTCGCAGCTCTGCGTTCAGTGTGTGTGTGACGTAGTCGAGCTGATGCGTTGTGGAGATAAGAGTTTGCCAGTACCCAGCGCCAAGTAGTGAAAATGGATTAACATGCATGAAAATAAAATGAAAAAAGATGTCGATGTGTGGGATCGAAGTGTAGCGAACCAGCAATCTTCGGATTACGAAGCGCACGTCTACACAACTAGGCTATGAGACCTCGTTGTAAATGTTTCGATATGGGATGGTTATACAGGGAGTAGGCACATGTTGGGTTGGTGATGAGAGAACAATAATAATTGTGAATGAATTAAGTCACACCACATTTTTGCGCATGTTTCGACAGTTCAAATTTGGCTTGTTTTTTCGAACGGGAAAAATGCGTATTGTGGTCGCATTTTCGCATGTTTTGGCGTTTAAAATTTCAACTGTTTTTTCAAACACAAAAAAGGTGTATTTTGAGCAATTTTGAAATGCGTATTGTCCATAAGAATAACATGTAAAAGTGTATTTTTGGCGTTCGTAATTTTAGTTGTTTTTTGGAACACGAAAACGCATGTTTTCGATGCATTTTTTATGTGTTTCAGCGTTTCAAATTTCAAGTGTTTTTTAGAACGCGGAAAACGCATATTGTGGTCACATTTTTGCATGTTTTAGAGGTTCAACCGTGCAACGTTATCGAAAAAAAAATGATGTTAGGTGTGGGATTCGAACCCACGCTCCCTTTCGGGAATCGTAACTTGAATACAACGCCTTAGACCGATCGGCCAACCTAACTTATGAGTATACATAATGAAATGAAATTATAAGTACATATTATTATGAAATGTGGGATTAGGTGGTTTCTGATTAATCTGTTTTGTTATGACAAATAAAATATAAAAAAGTGTGGTTAGATAAATCGGGATAAATCGGGAATCGTAACTTAAGTACAACGCCTTAGACCGCTCGGCCAACCTAACTTATAAGTATACATAATGAAATGTTGGTATTGTAGGATAGGGTGAAAAATTCAAACATCTTGAATACAAAATTTATCAAGCATTTTTATTTCGGTAACATATCACATAACCATTTGCAAAGAATATCGACGTTTCGGAGGCTTCAACTATAGTTGGTATTGTTGCGACGAATGTGATGCATACAAGGTAAGGTAGTATCATTGGTGTTGTTGGTGAATGTAGGAACCATCCATGTCGTATTATCATAATCCTCCAAGTTCACAATACGTGTAGGTAGACTTAATTGTTGAAATTTCTCGGCAAGATAGTTTCGTTTTTGAAGCCCTCGCACATAAATGATATCAGCATCATGCAGATGTTTCTTGAGGATGGCATCCAATTGATGATATTCCACAAAGCCGGAGGAATACCGCAATCCGTGAATGTTTTTCTCCAAGAAACAGGTGGTACGTCGATCCTCTTTAGTCAAAGAGGAAAATGGTATGTTTGGCAACAGTAAAAAGTTACTACATTGAATTCCAACCCTAATAGCTATTTCCTTAGGATGAAATTGCCGGTCGACGATGAAGCCTTGAATATCTACAACAGCTATTCTCATGTTGACTCTACGATTAATACTGAAGCTGAATCGCATGCTCAGTTCCATTTTTTGACAATTTCTGAGAGTGGGAGGTGCTCAATGAGAGTGTCGTGCACAATAATAGCATAGGCTCGAGTATTTTTGGGGAATCCTTCAGATGCCTCAATTTCCAGCTTCACATCAACACTGGAACTTTTGATGCTCTCATCCCTTCTGGAACAATCGATGACAAAGAGAGTTTTGTCAAAGGCAAAGGTAGAGTAAGCCAAAAGAGGATTATGCTGATTGGTAAGTTTGTACCTGAGCCCAAATTGTGAGTAGTTGAAATAGGATTGAGAAAAATTTCCCTTTGCAAAATCCAGATGCATATTTTCTTTGGGGTAATTCTCACCATTTAGAGTCAGCGTTATATTAGTGATATTCAAATGGTTGAATATTGTCGGATCATTATTGACCTTCGTATAATCACGATCTTTTTGAAAACATACAATCACATAGCGGGGGCTTTCGAGAAACGATGAAGTCTTGACAGCCCATATTTCATTTTTTGCACCTTGTGTGAGAGCAGGCAACATATGTAGTTCCCATTTTCTCAAGGGTATAAGAATGGGAGTGTCAGCTTGGATGGCTTTCAAAAGTTGTAATTTAATTTGATCATGCGGATAGATTCGTTTAACTTTAAGCTCAATATTCTCAATTTCCAGTTTGACTTCCGTGGGGGGTAATGTTGATGCAGGAATCTCATCTATTTTGAAGAGGTTGCTATCATCTCCAGCTCGTACTAATCGAATGGTATGCTTACCGTAGGAAACACATTGATAATCACTGAAGATATTCAGAAAATGTCTAATGGGTATTAGCATGTTGAATGTTAGATGGGTTGGGTGGATGATTCCAGTATTGGTGGGAAAAGTCCAACCTGAGGTGGCCAAGTGTTTAATATCTTCATCGGTGTAGGTGAGAAAGCCTCTGACACTACTGACAATTCCTACTTCACGAACTGTTTCCAATTCCTTGCCATTTTGTTCATAACTAGCAGATTGAAACATGAAAGCGCCAGCATTGTTTACGAACGTCACCCTACCATTTCCCTTGGTTCTCTCAACCTTTCCACTGATGAATAGCAAACTGTCGTACAAGGCATCATAGGCATCAGATTGATTAATATTGATTTCAATAACATCATTGTTGCGGAAAGACTTGACATATGGGTAGTAGGTGCGCCACTCTACCTTTTGTATGGATTCATCGTTGTGAGGTTTTCGGAAAGTGTTGAATAGTTGATTGGACAACATGATAACCGAGAGATTCCAAAAACAATTTATTCTCCGTTGACAGTAGTTGAGGTTGTTTCTGCTGCTGCTGCTGCTGATGGGTGAATGTCTTGGTGAAGACTGAGGTGTGGTATGGAGATGATTTATATTTATAGGTAGTTAGCACCATACTTTCGCTTCAATTCCAAACGAATTATTATTTCTTCGTTGCGAAAATCAACAAGTTGAGACTGTTGATCGAGCACTCGCAACGTAATGGTATTTATTTCGTTTGTATGAGAAATGGGCAGATAAATGAGATGATTGGGTGTTTCGTCAATGGCGTAACCTGGATCAAAACCTATAGCAAATTCGTATATCGTATGAGACGGTGTGTCGTTGTAGAAGGCTCCAAAGGTAATGTTGCTATCTATGTGTATGGTTCGTACTTTAATGATATCCACAGGCAGATCTGATGCGTAATGCAAGTTGGGATTGAGAAGTTTAGACGAAAACCCCAGAATTCGAGCCAAACTATTTGCAGGTCGGAAATCGATCGAGTGCTTCAAGCAAAATATTTCGCTTTTCAACGTATTATTATTGGGTTTGAGATAGAAAAATTCCTCAGGGTTTTCTTTGTACGTTTTGGGTACGATATGCTTGCTTATTAAATTTTCAATATCACTAATTTCGTAAGATCCAGCAGGAATATCGATAGTTTTTTGTTTAGTCCTATCGCCGTTTTCGTGGTAGTAGAATTTCGTGCCTTCTTCAATGTTGGGTATACTGTTGTATGAATGGAAGCTGAGCAAAGCCAAACTGTATTCTGAATCGGAATCCAATCGAATGGGTGGATTGAAATCAATGAAAAGCGTCGAAGAACGACTTGTTAGCGTTAATATCATAGACATGACTGACACACATCAAACAATCGCACACTTTAAATAAAGAAACATTTGAACAAAAATCATTTATTTTTTATTACAATAATAACATTCAAATTGTGCGCTAACAATATCAGTATACAATATTCGAAGTAGCGGCGCTGATGCGGGAAAATCATGTCGGAGATGGATGAAACATGGTAGGCGGATCTGCAAAGCGTATCGATGCTGGTAATCCATTGGCAATCTGCGCCATACATCCAACAATTCCCAAGGTACTGCGTTCCCAATCAAATATTCAATTGGTAAAGCTTGAAATTCGACATCGGTGAAATCTCGCAAAGATTTATACTTATGCATTTCAATCAATGATTCATACATTTTATCGGATGACATTATGAAGTAGAAACTTCAGACAAAGATGGCCACAGTTATTCTGATTGTAATTTTGATATTGATCATTATTATATCTAATTTTTACCCCCTTCCCAAAATATTTCGCCAATTCCATTGGAGGTTTTAGATTGCCAAAACTGTCGAAATATTGTGCAACGTTGCCGGTTTTATTGTAAGCTACCCAATGAGTGCCCGCATTCAAATGCGAATCCAGGTTTATTACGCCGCATTCTCGCGGCCAAGGACCACAAGTTGGCAACATATCACGCATAAAAACTCCACGAAAATTCGGTATTTTAAGTTGACGGGCACACTGTAGAATTTCCGAATCGTATAATGCTCTATTAGGTAGCTTGTCTTGTAGTTTTTTTGTTTTTTCAAGTATAGACCTCGTCCTTTACGTTATTTTTTCAGGAACAGCCCAAATCCTCGACGTGTTTTTCGTAGGTACAAACCAGATCCCAAATGTTCCATGCATTTATTATGACGTTGATCTTCTTCGAATTTCTTTTTGGCATCTCTGGCATCTATTACTGTTTTTGCGATAGCGCTCGCTCCACCTGCCAACGAACCAAAAGCCGAAAGGGCAGCAAATATGGGTATGAGTGGCAGGACTCCTCCGGATTTTGCATCGAATGGAATTACCCTAGGTATGCGTATTTTGTTACGTCCTCCAGCTTGACTCACAGCCATTTTAGCAGCTCGCAAAGCTGAAGCACTAGATTTCTTAAGATTGCTAGGATGAGGCTGCCAATTTTTAATAATTTTTTGAAGCATGTTACGATGAAAGGACAGACCCATACCAAGGTTACGTTTCGCTTTCATGGTGGAAATTACCGTCCAAGCTGCAGCACGTTCTCCAAATTTAGCGTCTTTAGATTTGACACGTTCCCAAGCTCGATTTTCCAACACTTGATCGGCCTTGTGTCGGTCTTGTAGAGAATCACTTTGGGAGTATGCAATATCGTGATCTTTACAGCTCTCGTCCAAAGGATTCACACCTTTATCTCCGCGATCCAATCTCTTTTGCAATTTGGTGCCTGGACCACAAAACGAATAACCAGGAAGATGTAATTCGAACGGGAGCTTATTGATTATGGAATTAACAACAACTGCACCGGAGTAAGTCAACATTGAGAATGACGTAAAGTGATTGTGATATTTTTATTTATAACCGGGGCGCACTCATTTTCAACTATCACATCATGGAAGTCATTCAGCAAGACGAGTCACTACCCATTGAAAATTTGGATATTTTGAATGGAGACGGTTGTGGTAGTATGATTAGGAAACATGGTAAATTATTACCCAATTCGTTCCGTGCAATCATCTGCGGACCAAGGGATTGTGGAAGAACAAACGCCATCTTAACATTGTTATTCCACCCGAATGGTGCTAAATTTGAAAACATTTACGTATACTCAAAGTCATTGTATCAACCCAAATATCAAGTACTTCAAGAAATTTTGAAGAAAGTCAAAGGGCTGGGTTATTATCCGTTCAGAGAAAACGAAGAAATCATAAGTCCTCACGAATCCAAATCGAATAGCATATTTATTTTCGACGATGTCGCCTGCGATGGTCAACAGAAAATTCGAGAGTATTATTCCGTGTGCAGACACAAAAACATTGACGCCGCCTACCTTTGTCAAACATATTCGAAAATCCCAAAACAGCTGATACGCGACAACTGTAATATGATCGTACTTTTCAAGCAAGATGAAATAAATTTGAAACATGTATTCGATGAACACGTTTCTCCCGACATGTCTTTCGATGAATTCAAGAGAATGTGTGCAAAATGTTGGCAGCAGCAGCAATATGGAACCGTTGTGATTTGCAAAGATTTCGATACGAATGCTGGTCGATATCGACAAGGATTCGACAAATATATAACTATACACAAGATGTGATGTATTATCATTCATCATCATGAAACCGTTGAGCAAAGAAGTTGATGTTATTCGAAAGACTAAAATCAGTGAAATTGCAAACGTTATTCGAAAAAAATATTTAGCCTTGAAATTGGGTAAATCTGAAGAAGATGAATCGCTGCAGAAATTCTTCAAACCTGTATCAGTTCCGCTGAAAATAATAGCGAATAAAACGGCACAAGCTACTAGTCCAATCAAAACTGAGACGAAAACCGAACCTGAAGAGGAGAAAATGGAAAAGCCCGAAACGACACCATTCCAATCCCTCGACGTTATTGCAAGTACAGAGGATGATGATGATGCTGATGATGGTGATAATGCTTTCACAGAACAAGAGGAGCAAAATGATCTGATGGACATGAATGAAGAAGTTTTAGAAGAATATATCAATCAATATCCTATAATGATCCAACCATACATTATAAAGCATTGGGAGAAAAATAAAGAAATAGACAAAGTATATGGACCCTTCTATGATCAACGTGATTCAAAGTGGTTCCTTGGTTTAAAAGAAATAGATTTTGACAAACGCAGCGGATACATTAAACTTGGTGGGTATCAATGGAAAGGGACACCAGGTATATATGAATTGATATTTCTCAAAAAGCCTAAAAATTACAATGACGAAGATTTACAAGCATTCAGACAAATCTTGGATTTATCAACCGGCCACCAAGAGACCTTAGGTCGCACAAAGTTTAGTAAAGGGTGGAAGTACAACAACTTAATTAAACCAATGTTTCCTACACAACAACAACAACGTAGAACATCGACACGTACAAATTCACGTAAAGCATCCAATTCAACAACTCTAGGCAGTGGTTGTTTACCGAAAACACCTATTGCAATGACATTCAATACCAAACCTATGGAATTCGTTTATTGGGACGATCCCAACGAACTCTGCGAACGTCTCAAATTATTGATAGCCTCTCGAGATGCTGGAAATACTTCGCATGACAACGAGATTATTGCCATTTTGAGTGAACTCAAAGAGGCGAATATAATTCTATAAGATAAAGGGCGTTTCCCCATACATTATAATTTTCAAAATGGGTCTCGACAAGTTTGGACGTAGCGACAGCGCAAGCGTAGATAAAAAGCGAAAATTACCAACGCCCTCTGGAGGTGGTTTACTGCACACCCCAGATGGTAATATTGATTTCGATAATTTGAAATTGAGTAATGTGAAGAGCCCCACCAAGGATACTGATGCTGCCAATAAACAATATGTGGATGAAGTCCATAAAAATCTTACAAAAATTATGCAAAATCAAGCTAACCAACATCAAGTGCAACTGAATCGATTGAGTAATCGACTGAATGGTGATCTATCAGAGATGCGTGATGAAATTAAAAATGAGATAAATAAAACCAACAAACAATTTGAAAAGAAAACTCAAACACTCAATGGAGACATTGTTCAAATGGTACAAATTAACGACACACGGTATGAGGAAACAACAGCATTTTTCGAAAAATTCAACCAACAATATATAACTGATATTGAAAATCTTCGTGAAGATTTGTTGAAAAAAATTGGTGAAATTAGTGATTTGGTACATTCAAACAATTTAAAATGGAATGTTAATGGGAAATTGGCTCACCAATTTTTGGAACAATTGCGAGATGATATCTCACAACAAATCAACAAAATAAATTCAGATATAGCGAATACAAAATCAGCTATTGAACAAATTCGCAAAATGCAGAATGTAATTGTCGCACAGCCATAATAAAATAGTGCGTTACGCAGTCTCATCATCAGATATGTGTCATGGCTTCCAAAGAAAAGATTCAACTTGTTCGTGAATTGCATAAACCCATTAGAAAAAATTATCCTAGACGCCGTACCATCATCAAAGGCTTGGATGATTTGTGGCAGATGGATTTGGCTGAGATGAGACCGTACGCCCATCAAAATCGAAATTTCAAACTCATTCTAGTCGTTATAGATTGTTTTTCCAAATTTGTGTCGACTAGACCATTGAAATCGAAAACGGGTGAGGAAATTACCAAAACGTTTGCAGATATTTTGGTACATACGAAACGTTGTCCAAAAAATCTACAAACAGATCAGGGGGTGGAATTTTATAACTCCAAATTTCAAGGGCTGATGAAAAAACACCAAATAAATCACTACAATACGTACAGCATCACCAAAGTTGCTATCTGCGAACGTGTCATAAGAACTTTAAAAGAAAAATTGTACAAGTATTTCAGTTTGAATGGCACCTACAAATGGTTGAATATTTTACCTGAAATCACAAAATCCTATAATGATACACGCCACTCAAAGACAGGGATGAAACCTTCGGAAATCAATAAAACCAACGAAAAGCAAATTCTCAAATCGACATACAGTCACTTGAAAATAGCTGGACCGAGAAAATTCAAAGTTGGTGATGTTGTGCGAATCAGTAAGGCAAAACATGTTTTCGAAAAAGGTTATACACCCAATTGGACTACAGAATTATTCAAAATTATCAAAGTCAATATTACCAACCCTGCCACCTTCATGTTGGAAGATATGCAGGGTGCACCTATCAAGGGTGCTTTCTATGGGGAGGAACTGCAGAAAACTGCAAATCCAGATATATATCTAGTGGAAAAAGTTCTGAGGAGAAAAGGCAAAAAAATGTACGTGAAATGGCTCGGTTTACAAGAATACAGTTGGGTTAGTGACGCTGATTTTGTATAGAATCTTATGGAAAAGAAGCACAATTTGAAAGTCTAATAGGGGGGGCCTTTCGACGAAATCAATTTTCTGCAACATTATTTCAACTTCACTACGTCACACATAACCACGTGATGTGAAGTGAAACTATAAAATCGGATGCAGGCACACTCAAATATTCAGTTTGAAAACGAAAGTTTTAAAGTAAAAAAATGTCTCAAGATAGTGGTTACGGTAGTGAAGTTGAAGTAATGTGCGATAGTGATGGTGAAGATTACAGGGGAACTCTGAATGACCTAGACAGAGTGTTGCAACAATACGATGGGGCTACTCAACCTGAACCGTTTAGTGCAGTAGAAAAAGCGCTGGACCAATACGAAAAGGCTGCTCGACACGAACACCAATTGCTTTTGTCGACTTTTTCCATGCCGTCCTATAAACTTCGATGTGGTCTAAGCCCAGTCAGAGACTTTAGCCCATGCATCATTTTGAAGCAGCAATTTTCACCTCGATTCATCAATTTTACACTCGATGAATGGTTAACCCTCATTGGCATTTTGCAAACGTCAATGGATACTTTCTTTGGAGTAGAAATTGACGAGTATGTAGATGAATACAATCCTATCACAACACCTTGCCAGGAGTACATTTACGTTACACAATACATCGAAAGTTATACCAAACAAATTTCTATTGCCAAGGATGCTGTGAACATGGAGCTGTCCAAGGAAGATGTAAACGATATTCTCCAAGTATATCGGGGGGTGCTGTCCAGTCGCATCGCCATGCTTGATGCTTTGAACTTTTGTGTTTATTACAAAGGTGTTTATGATCTAATTCGATCATGGTTACGTGATAGGAAAATGTATTTAACTTTGGAGGAAATTATAGAAGGTTTCTGTATGCTGTAGTCTGTATGCTAATGCTCTGAGAGAATATTTATTTTATTATAAACAAAAAATACTGAATGATTTATGTAATAAATGATTTTAAAAAAATGAGTGTTTTATTTCATCAATTAAAGTGTAGCAAAACAACTATTCCTTACCCATGTAAACTCAATCCATGAGTTGCTTGTAAAAAATTTATATAAATTTTTTTTTATTGGAATAAAACACAAAAAATTAGTTTTTTTTCATATATATTGATAATTTCTTCCGCACACACACACATATAAAATACATTAATTGAATATGTAAAAAACAAATATTTTAACAAAATTTAACTTAGAATAAAACACAAAAAATAAGTTTTATATATTGATAATTTCTTCCCCACACATATACAAAATATGCAAAAAACAAATATTTTAACAAAATTTAACTATTTTTTGACTGTGCAAATTATCACGACAATTATCCTGAGTTTGTAACTCGAAAAGAAGATGCGTAAAATCATATTGGCACCAATATGATTTCCGTTGGTAGGCAATGTGAAGTTCATTACTTGTAAAGATTTCATGAACGCATCTTATTTTGTAATTTAATGTACCATATTTATGACATTCAATGGCAACTTTGAAACAATTGAAACATGTTTCACACACAAGTAAGTTGAAATCAACAAGTTCGTAATTTTTTTTCCAAATGCAGTATGAATCATTATGACAATATGGCTCCAAATTATACACATTTAATAGTGCCGTACGAAAATCTATATGCTTTTTCAAATATCTAAAATCAGACATATCAACATATTCAAAATTTATTAAAATATCATAATAATAATAATCATCATCATCATCATCATCATCATCATCATCATCATCATGATGTTGATATTGAATAGCATCATCATCATCATCATCATGATGTTGATAATGAATGATATACGACCATTTGAAATGAGAATAATTTTGAATAATTTTTTTTGTTATTGATGGAGGTGAAGGTGACTGGATAAGGAACCTTCCTGTAGAATAAATGTTCTCACAGATCGTTTTGATGCATAATTGCTGCAAATTCATTGTACCTGTAAACGTGACAAAAAAAAATTAATTTAGACTATAGTGTCCCCATGGTAAAGTATCAAATGAATCTGTGATAAGTTTTCGTTTAACATCATGGGCACTTAATCCGATTTTAAACTGTTCAATTGAATAGACCTCATGAACGTAGGAACGGATTGTGTGCTGCGTTACGGTCTTTTCTTTGTTTTCCCTCAAACAATCAACATAATCGTCAAAACTTAATTTATTTTTCACAACATTATATTTAACCCCTCTCGATTTTTTAACAACCTCACCCCCCTGAACTTTATATGTGTACATTTTTGATCGTAACCCCGCAAAATGTGTAATGATTTCACCATTCGCCTCATCCTTCATTAAACCAGGGATTTTTTTATTTACTAGCGGTATGCCATATTTGTTATTTTCCAAATAATCACTCGTATCAAATTTTTCAATATTGCTCGCAATAAGCCCTTTGTACACATCATCACATGACAACTGATGAATGAAACTATCCGTATCTGTATACATAAGTTTACAATTAGCGATTGTCATGGTGGGCAGCATGAAGTTATAATGAAAATCAAACATGACTGTTTTCGATAAATCCAAAATAGCCATACCAATGTACAACGGTTTATTGAAAATAAGTTCAGATTTTTTGAGTTCCACAGCTACGAGATCATCATCGAAAACAGTTCTCTGTTGAAATCTAGGACTAGAAATTAAATTTTTTGCACCATATCGTCCCTCCCATTTCGAAACTAATTTAACAACACGATGGCTACGAATGTCTTCCATCGTCTTACCAAACACAGAATTTACGGCAAGTTTTCGCAAATCTTTTTCAAATTTACTTGTAGCCAAAGTCCTCAATCGAGTATTTAGCTCGATATATGGACGCAACCATGCAGATTGCCTGAATCTTAATACTTTGTGAATTTTTTTTAATTTTAATCCATGTGCTAAAGCTTGTTTTAAATTCCTATAATGTAAAATATATTCTTTTTTATCATACGTGGTTGCCATTAATTTTGATAATTTTGAGTCGGTGGTATGCGATGTTCGGGACAAAACGGGAAATCTTTATGTCATGGAGTTGGGCGGGGTATTCCAAATCAACTTGGAGAATATAGCCTTCAGGATTATCATCAGGAATTTGGGTTATATCTATATTTGTATCAACCCACTCGAAACCTCCGTATGGAAGGGTTTCGCAGATGGCTTTTCCATACAAATTATTAACGTCAAAATACATGATATATTTGGATGGTTTCGTTGAATCGTATGCTGCCATATATGGATTATTAGCCTCACTGTATCTATTAGAACACACTGAAATTCCTCCCCTTATACCTTTTTCAACCAACATTATCATATCAACATCTTTTAACAGTTGCAATTTACACCCTGTATATCGCAGCATACAATTCCATATGTACCCAGGCATACTGAAATACCAAGCTGGGTCAAGTGAATATGTTTTCAAAGATGATTTTCGGAAATTTTCAAAAACATCTGCCAAAAGGATTATATCGGTACGCATATATAAATCGCTATATTCTCCAAGTGTTTGAATATTAAAAAATTTCCAAACATTTTGAGCATGAGCATAATCATCATCAGAAATATTTGTATCATTTAATCTATTGTAAAAATGTTGTTTATCGGGTAAATTATTCACATTCAATTTCTCCTCATCATCAACATAATCATAGGGAAAAACACCTTTTCGAGTTAACAATTTGAACTGTGATTCTGATAAATTACTGAATTCTTTTTTTTAAATTTTCAATTCATCTACTCTCAACGTTGACACGAGGGCATCGAGACTTGCTCCCAAAAAACGAAGAGAGTCAATGAATCTGAATTTAATATTAGTTTCATTGTCATATTGGGTAAACGAAATGTATTTTTCCCTATTTACTGGAAGAACACTCACGCGGTTATGTTTGGCTACTTCTTTTATAATAAAATGACTATCGTATCCCGAAAGATTATGGAATACAGTAGGAACAATAAAAAGCTTCTTGAAGGAAATATTGCAAGATTGATGACTCCACCCCCTAAACTCCCCCGAAAAATGATTATGATCTTTCACAATGATATCCTTCTTTACAAAAGGTTTCTCACAAATATGGCATACCCTAGCATCAATAATATTAGGAGTTCCTATCATAGGTTCAATTTTTTTGATTTTTGACTCTACAAATTTAGCGATATCCCTCATTTGTTCAACAAACCATTCCATACAATCAGCACCCCGATAACTTCTATAAAATGATAGAGAGTCGTCATGTGCACATTTGAAATAAAAGCCTGCACTGAACGCTCTATGATGCTGGTACTTTTACCATTACATTTTTCCAATTGTGATTCAAAATCAGCGTAAATTATAAAAGGACATTCTTGCTTATATATGTGATTTTTGAATTCAACATAATCATATTTTGGCCAAGAAATTTTGTATTCATTCATTTTCTCACACAACACAATATGTTCAAACAATTTTTGCTGTGTGGGAAAATAATTAAGGCATCTATCACAAAAACATTTTTTATTAGCATTCTTACTCATTTGACTTGATAATAATCTGGACATATTTTTAATTTGGCAATAATGATAGGTTATTTCAATATTTTCATCATCAACACTTGGAGCATCATAGTCGTTCAGTTTGGGAAAATAAATATTTTGAATCAAAAGTAAATTTGCATGACGTCCCTGCTTTTCAGAGGTTAATCGTACAGGTGCTACTGTATAAAATTCTTTTTCTTTCACAACATTTAGCTCCAATGCATACACATTTACTGAAATATTGTTAATTTTTTCAAATTTTGTAATGCTGTGAAGAGGCATAGGTGTATGTAAATCTTCGGTTTGTAGGACAGTGCTAAAATGAGGATACGATGAAGTTCTATCGGTGTTCTTTCCAGATGCAACTGGGAAAAGTGCACTAACTACACTCCAATAAAAACAAGATGAGTCTGTATTCTTAATATTAATGCACGCCTTCTTTTTCAAAATACTCTCAGGCAATTTAATGAAGGATGACCCGTTGCCAATTTCATATTTATTGATGGCAACTTTCAAAGAAATAATCTGACTCAACGCCCATCCACTGTTTTTTCCCGAAAATTCGCTAAGTTTATTTAAAATTACATCAACAACATTACTTTCAAACCAATCAGCTAAATCCGTTCCTACGTCTAAAATTTTATTCGGTGTATTGAAATGTTTTCGGTCTACAATCTCTCCGTCCTGAGAATTTTTAATAAAATCACCACAAAATGTGCAATTTACTTTCAACATACCAAAGTCATTTATGATTTTCAGCAGTTCAATTTTTACCAATCTAAATGCATCATTTAAAAAATCTTTTATTTCTTTATGCCCCAAATTTACAATAAGTCCAGTTTGAATTCTTGATTTGAATACCGAATTTACATTTAGCCATCGAACTGCACGTTTCTGCTTAACATCCCGATTCATTGATTTGATGTAAAATCTCATTCGTTTCAATTCGCCAATTTTAGTCACGATTTTACGTTTTTGGCCTACCGAGAAATTATATTTTTTCATTGCCAAAATGCATTTTCGAATATGTGTTCTAATGGTTTAGAATAATTATTTCGAATTTCCAATAAAGTCCTATCTATTTTTGTAAGCGTATTATTAAAATGATCCATACTGAATTCGAAAAAAAATTTACTCACTTTATGTGCGTATGTGGGGGGAAAATACTATGGATGCTGTGCTGCTACCGCCTCACGCCTCGATGATGTTGAAGGCAACTTCGGTGGATCCAACAGCTCCCAGATGTACCAGCTGATATTTCTTTTGGCTGAATGCCGGCCGTTGCTCCTTGATTATGGTGTTCACCCGCCTAGGCAAAAACACGCTGACTTGATCCAATTCTACGGCAATAGCTTCACCGTAACGAGTCTTTACCACGCTAATGTTCTCGATCGAGTGCGGTAAGTTGACTGGTAGGCTTTTCAACGGCACTGTCGGCTTGTACTTGGGGCTGCTGCTGGCTGCTACTGTATTAATTGCTAAAAGATCCATTTATTAAAACATACAATCGATTAGTTGCGAGTTTTTTCAAAATGAAAATGCATTTGAACAACTAAACCCTTGATTCTAACTTCTTTTAAATATTCCTCTCAAAATGAATTACATATAACCCCATTTCAGTTTTGAAAATATTTTATGATATCAATCACTTTCTACCCCAAATTTACAATAAAAAACTTTTTGAATTCCCTCAAAATAAATGCTGAATTTCAATAATAATAATAATTTCAATTTTCACAATCAAATAAAATGAATAAAAAACTTACTTTGTTTCAGAAGATAACTTCACAAAAAAAAAGTACTTGAAATTATGTGGAGAAGCTGGTTCGGTAAACTTTCGAATGCAGAATGGTGCCGTCCACTATCCATAATTGGTTTTTATAGGATTGTTGACTCCTACCACTCAATCTAAGATAGCAAAAAAAATAACTGTTGCTAGCGTGTGGTTTTGTAATTTCTTGTTATGGTAACCTAAATTAAATTGCAAATAGCGTATCTCGCGATAACGCTGGCTCGAACATCATGCTCCAAAGTCAACTGATAATAAAACGAATAACAAAACTTGTTATTAACATTTTGTTTCTATGGTGAAATATTTCAACAATAACATTCTATTTGCAATAATTTTTATTTAAACAATATATTCCATTTTCTATTCGCCTCTACAATTATTTCCAATACAATTCTAATCAATATACATGATAATATCGTGGACACTATAATGAAAATTATATAAAGTTCAAATTCCACTTTTGCCTTCCTTTTCTTTCGCTGCCGCTCTGCTGAAACAAATTCCCCAATTTTTTTATCTATTTCTCGAAGATCTTCAAATATCAGCTTCAGCTTATACTTGAATGCTGTATTCGTTGGAACTGTGGCTGCAAAAACTGTCAACTGACTCTCATTGACTACCGTTGAATGCATTGATCGCCATTGGGTTCTGTTCTTGCACCCATATTCGAAATTATTCACCTTCACACATATTTCCATGATTTTCACCCCTTTGGTACATTAACATATAAAACGCTAGTTATTATTGCAGTTAGAATGATAAAATTCATTTTGACCATAGGTGACGGCATATTCTACGCTGTGAGGTTGGATTTCTCTCAGTGGGTATATTGTTCGAGGTAATTTTCGCATGAACACTCTGTCTTGAATATCTAAATTATTCAACTGCTTCAAAACATTCTCCTTTTCTTAAAAAAATTGAATATCTTTTTTTAATTCTTGAAGACGCCTACAAAACTGCTCAACTTTCTGTCTGTATTCTTTCGATGCCATTCTGCCACTGATTATTTCAACTGCTCAATGCTACCTACATACTTTCCAAAAAATAGCCCCCTCTTTCTTTGGAGTATTTTACTCCTCCACACGTAACCATATTTTTCTTATTGAAACAAAAAATGCTATATCTACCTAAGGTTAGTTCGTTCTAGTTCGATCAAACTGAATATCTGTCAATCTGTCTGTTTGTCTGTGTTAATAATGCGCTTAACACGAACACACCCTGATACAAATTCGTAATACAGCACCTAACCGGTGAAGAATACGTTTCTTAAAGGTTCTCCAATGGAACAATACTCCAGTTACGGCTTTTATAAATTGTAAAACACAACTTCTATCTTTTTAATTGTCTGACGTGATAGATCAAAAATTGACAAATCGTTCAAAGTCATAAAAAATTCAAACAGAGTGATAAAAAATAAACTGCTGCTCTTCTCAAATCTTCGACTATTTTCAACACACTCCCACCTTTTGAGTCCCATGAATATGACTCAAAACTCTCGAAACAGAAAATACTACAAGGTCAATCTATCAGGTGGATGAACTGTTCTGCCGGATCTTGTCTTATGAAGTGACTTTTCGACAAACTCTGACGAAATTTCCTTCTGGTTTCCATTCTCTTCATTTATCCGAACTTTTCCATCTTCATCCCTCTCCTTTCTTAGTCTTTCCTTCAAATCATCGTCTCCTTTGATGTCCATTTCTAGGGGATACAGACGTTGAATTGGTCTCATAAGATGTCCAGTCGAAGTCCGTATCTTTGCTAATCGAACCCGACCATCTTTTCCGGTAAATACGTCTTCGATGATACCCAAAGGCCATTCGAACCTCTTTAAATTCTCGTTTTCGATCAAGATCAAATCTCCTATTTTAACTCCTTTGAAAATATTTTTATTTTGATACAAAATCAACTGACTGAGATATTCATCCCTAAATCTCCTTCTCAGAATAACTCTCAGTTTCTGAAGATACTTCAAATGTCTTCTTACTGTATTTCCGTCAATACTGTCCAAGTCGAGTGTTCCGATTTCTTTGATATCCTGCATGAAAATGAATGGTGGTAATGGTATCAAATCTTTATTACTTTCATACAGATAGGTAAGTGGTCTTGAGTTGATTGTAGCTTCACACTCACACAACAATGAATGCATTTCTTCATAAATTAAACATGCCTTTCCTAATTGCTTTCGTAACAACTGCTTGACAATCCTTATTAGGCGCTCCCACCAACCTCCCCACCACGCTGCAGAAGGTGGATTGAATTTCCATTTAATTCTTTGTATTGTACTGATTTCTTCTATCCTGTTCCAATCCAAGCTTCTAAAATGATTTTCTGTCCCAACAAAGTTTTTTCCGTTGTCAGTACAGATGGTTGATGGTCGTCCACGTCGTGCAATAAATCGCATCAATGCCAAAATAAACGATTCAGTCGATAAAGAATTGACAATTTCCAAGTGGATTGCACGGTAGACTGCACATGTGAAAACACAAATCCAAACCTTTTCTTTAGCTCGTAAGAAAATTGGTCCAGCTAAGTCAATGCCAACTATCTCTAACTCGATCATTCGGCAGGACTACTTCAATCTCACTCAATGGCTGAACATCAAATCTTCTACACCTCATGCATTTTTCGATTACCTTTTTTACTGTCCTTCTTCCACTTAGTATCCAGAATTTTTCTCTAATCCTACAAAGAACGATTTGAATACCAGCATGGTAATTCTGTAAATAGTAATGACGAATTATTCTTTCCGTGACAGGGTGTCTAGAAGGTAACAAAATTGGATACAAGAAATTGTAGGAATCATCACGTTCACTGATTTTTGTTTTTATTCTCATTATTCCATTTTCATCCACAATGGGGCATAAAGAAATGATTTTTTCATCTCGAATTCCATTGAAAGATTCTTCTTGGATTAGTTTAACCAAATTCATTTCGGCATCTTCAACTTCGTCAACAGATAGCGTTCCTTTCTTTTTCTGTTTGGAATATCGACAGTTGAAAACAAATCTCCTAATCCATCCTACTAAATTCAATATCTGTTGATATTTCGAAAAATATTCATAAAATGCTGAAAAATCTTTTGATATGTTCATAAAGGTAGATATAGTCTTTTTCTTTTCTTGGATAACATCTTCTTCATTCACATCATAATTTTGTTCTGGCCAATCATTTTCATTTTCCAACCAAGCTGGTCCCTCCCACCATTTCGACAACAATAGTTGTTTTGGTAAACAACCTCTCGATGGAAGGTCAGCTGGGTTCATATGACCAGGCACATGAAACCAACGATCTTTTGTAGTGAATTGTCTAATTTCTTGAATCCGATTCCAAACGAATAGTTTCCAGATATATTCACGACGAATCCAAAAAAGAACGGTTGTTGAGTCTGTCCAATAAAATACATCTATACCTTTTCGTCCCATACTTTCTAAAACCGAGTTCAACAGTCTGACACCAATGGTTGCACCCAATAACTCTAGCTTGGGTATTGTTAAATTTTTCATTGGTGCAATTCTGTTTTTAGCTTGAACTAGCTGTATTTTTACACCATTCAACGATACAGTTCTCAGAAAAATGACTGTAGAATACGCATCTATACTTGCATCGCAAAACATATGAAGACTGCTGTTGATAGCATCAGGTATACACATATTTCGGGGAATTTTCGATTGTTTCAATACCGAAATGTCTTTTAACCAATTTAAAAATGGCATTTTGATATCTTGTGGAACCTCTGCATCCCAACCAATTTTCAAAATCCAAGTCTTCTGTAACAGAATACGAGGAGATACTTGAACTGGACAAAGAAATCCAATTGGATCAAATAACTTATGAGCAATTGACAAAATGATTCGTTTTGTGACCATTTCTGTTTCAATATCACCCAACCACTCAAAGTTTATTTCTAAAGTATCATTTGTTCTATTCCAGATCAAGCCTAATACTTGTGATACTTCATTTTCTGGAAAATCATTTGCATTTTTGGTTAGTGAATACTCCCAACCACGGAGATCAAATTGGCCTAATGACATCAATTTGCTGGATTCTGAGATGAAATCATGGAGTTCTTCTTCGCTGCTGACACTGGTCACACAGTTGTCTACATAGAAACTATTTCTCAGTTTTAGAATGTTAGATATTCTGAATTGTTTATCAGGATGTTCGAGAAATTTGTTCAAGTGAAAATAAATGACAGATGCTAACATGAAAGGGCTACATGTAAGTCCAAAAACAACTCTAGCATGTCGATATATTTTCAGATTTCTACCAGAATCATACCATAGAAACTTCAGAAAATTTCGATCTTCCTGTTTCAGGCTTATTTGCAAAAATGCCTTCCTTATATCTGATATGACCCCGATTTTCTCAAGTCTGAAACGAATCAATATCGATGGAATCAGTTGTATCATATTTATCCCCTTTTCAAGACAGTTATTCAATGATGGGTGATTCTTTTCCTTAGCAGAGCCATCGAACACGGGACGTAATTTAGTAGAAGAGCTACTCAGTTTTATGACATGGCGATGAGGTAAAAATAGCCATCTTCCTCCCTACAACTGACCTCCTCTATTATACCTTCCCGAAGCCATTCCTTGAACACCATGTCGTAGTCTTCGTAATATCCGTCAGTTTCTAATTTTTTCATCAGAGCATCCAGTCGGTGCTTCGCAGAATAGAAATTATTTGGTAATGATGGATGACCATCGACCCATAACAATCCAACTTCATATCGATCAACAATATTCAAAGAAACAGACTTCAAAAATGATTCCAAAATATATATTTCATGCTGTTTTTTGGTTTTTTGTTGACCAGGATCTGCAATACCCAATATATCAAGATTCCATAAATTGGAAATATTGTTCTGACAAAACAAAGAAGTGACTAAGTTCATTGACGATAATCTATCAATATCAGAATATCTACAGGAAGTTCTACCCATAAGCGTCCAACCCAATTTTGTTTCCATGGCAACCAAACCGCATTTCAAAACATGTTTATTACCAGTGAAGAGTTTGCCAACAATATCTGCGCCTAATAAAATTTCAATCGGACCATCTTCAGTATCAGATATAGAAATTCCTAATTCTTCAAGTTCTAATTTCCATGGACCATCTCGAATTTACATAATTTGATTACAAATGACTGTCTGACTGAGAGCCTCGAAATGACATAGATATTTTTCAGCAATATCTTTCAGAGAGACTTTGTAGCGACAATGATTCACAACCTCGGAGTGAACTCCTCCAAAAAGTGCATGAATTATTTCTTCTCGACCCAGTGATTCATTTCCCATTTCGACAGCAAGATTTTTCGAAATATAAGAACGCTGTGAACCTGTGTCTATGATGACTCTTGCGAAGCGTGATTTGCCAAGCCCACAAATTTTGACGGCTAGAGTTTGCAAAAAAATTCTGTCAAATGAGGAATTTGACAGAGTTTCAACAGTAGTAGGTATTTCTAGATCACTATGAGAATTCCGAGATGTTTCAACGGGTTCTGGTTCCGAATCGCACATTAAAGTAGCATGTTTTTTTCCCACATGTATTGCATTTGATATTTACAATACATTTGCGAGCAACATGGCCGAATTTCAAACATAAATAACATCGACCACCTTTTATCAAAATTTTTCGTTTTTCATCAAATGATAGCTTTTTTGTTTTACTATCATCACAATTAGTTGACATATGGGATGATTTCTTACAAAATACACATTTGACTGTTTTCACAGCAGTAGATAGAGTAGATGCTGTTGGTATCGACATTGATGAGTTTGGTGAATTATTTTCAACTCTCTTTCTATGATGAATATCAAAACTTGATTTGACAAGAGAAATTTTTTGTTCATTTTCCACTTCTCTTCTCAAAAAATCCATCAGCTTATCCAATTTCGATTTCAAAAGAGTTGTTGAATCAAAATCACAACTACGTTGCCAAACTCTCAAAACATCTTCCGGTAAACAAGATTCGACTAAGGGAAAAATCATGGCTGCACATTTATCAGATATTATTCCAAGGGTTTCTAAAGATCTTAACTGCGATTCAATTTGATCATACAAAAAACTGAGCTTAACTTTAGAATTCAGATTTGTCAAAATTAATTTCAATAATTCTCGAACGTAAACTTCTATCAGTAGGTCTTCACGACCAAAACGAGATTTGAGACTTTCTATGACCATTGGGTAATTCTCAGTTGTTGGCGGGTAGCTTTTTACCAATTGATGGGCACGGAAGTTAGGGACAGTGGATTGAATTAAATATTGGAACTTATCTTCCGTAGAAATGGAATCATCAGTATGAATCCTATTGAATTGAGACCAAAACGGCAACCAATTTTTTATTTCGCCACAAAATTTATTGAGTTCTATCTTAGGTAACTTAATTTTTTGTTTTATTTGACTTGTGTTGACAGCAGGGGCAGTGGAATGATCAGATGGAACTCTTAATGAATATTGATCAATTTTAGCTTTGAGTCTGTTATATTTACCCAACAGTTCATCCGACCTTGCTACCTCTTCATCCACTTCATCTCCTGGTGTATCCTCGTCTAACATTTTTTCTAGCAGCTGCTTATCCAATACTTGAATCATCTCCATTTTCTGGTCTAGTACTCTCGTGTTCCCTTGTACATCACCCATATCGAAATCTACGTTCTCCATCAGTCCGGCCGTTTCTAGATAAATCCGCATGAAGGAAGTTCGGTGGACATCCAAAGCCTTGAGTAATTTTTCCATGGTCCTGTCACGGTCGCCAAATGATACAAATTCGTAATACAGCACCTAACCGGTGAAGAATACGTTTCTTAAAGGTTCTCCAATGGAACAATACTCCAGTTACGGCTTTTATAAATTGTAAAACACAACTTCTATCTTTTTAATTGTCTGACGTGATACATCAAAAATTGACAAATCGTTCAAAGTCATAAAAAATTCAAACAGAGTGATAAAAAATAAACTGCTGCTCTTCTCAAATCTTCGACTATTTTCAACACACCCTGTATACTATTTTCTCTTAAATTACATGTTGGTACACCCAATATAACACGTTGACAAGCAACCGCCATCTTTTTTTCTCTTAAATGGTGTAGTTTGAGACACCCTGTTGATTTTTCTCTCAAATGATTTGTTGGTACACCCGGTATCACACGTTGACAAGCAACCGCCATCTTTTTTCTCTTAAATTGTGTAGTTTGAGACACCCTGTTGATTTTTCTCTTAAATGATTTGTTGGTACACCCGGTATCACACGTTGACAAGCAACCGCCATCTTTTTTCTCTTAAATGGTGTAGTTTGAGACACCCTGTTGATTTTTCTCTTAAATTATGTGTTGGTACACCCGGTATCTGCGGTCTCATGATGTGTGTTGACCAATCAGACGCCACCATCTTTTTTCTCTCACTTGTTTTTCTATAATTCTATCTGTCTCTGTCAATATGCCTGTCCGGCTGTGCCAATAATGCACTTAACACGAACACACCCTGTATACTATTTTTTCTCTTAAACAATCTATTACTATCCTGCGAATTGATTCATTCACAATTATTATTGTTCTCTCATCACCAGCCCAACATGTGCCTACTCCCTGTATAACCATCCCATATTGAAACATTTACAACGAGGTCTCATAGCCTAGTTGTGTAGACGTGCGCTTCGTTATCCGAAGATTGCTGGTTCGCTACACTTCGATCCCACACATTTTATTTTCATGTAAACAGCAGACCAGCGAGCGCCCGACTTCTACCGATCTCGTCTAGCCAACACCCGAGTATTTCCGATGAGGCAGAACTAACATAGATGCACTACTGGAGGTTTGTCAGTATTGGGGGGTTTTTCGGTATCGGGAGGTTTTTCTTTCGGTTCTGGGTCAGGTGTGGTTTGTTCTTCGTCACTGTCTCAAATTATATGCGTGTCGGTGTCTTCGTTTGTAGGTAGTACTAATGAACAGGGGGTGAATATTTTGGAATTTACTGAGAAGCATTTTGTAGGGGAGTCGATTTTGATTCTGGAAAGTGCATCGGCATTTTTATTGATCTTTCCAGGTTGGTAAATGATTTCGTAGTCATATTCCTCTAATTTCAGGCGCCATCTCGCAAGTCTACTTCCGGGATCTTTGATAGAAAATAGCCCTGTTAGTGGTCGGTGGTCAGTGATGAGTTTGAACTTTCTACCGAATATGTATGGCCTAAAATGTTTTACGGCCCATACGATGGCTGGAAGTTCCCGTTCTATCGTAGAATATTTGGATTCTGCAGAACAGAGCGTCCTTGAGGCGTAGGCGATTGGTAAATCTTTACCGATCGGGCCCTGGGACAATACGGCGCCAATGGCGAATTCACTTGAATCTGTGGTCAATAAGAACGTATCTTCGAAATCGGGGTATATGAGTATGGGTGTCGAAGTGAGTGTTCGTTTCAGTTCTTCGAAAAATATCTTACATTAATTTCTAAAAATGAATGGGATGTCTTTTTGAAGTAATTTTGTCAGTGGCTTAGAGATTTTGGCAAAATTTGAGATAAAACGTCTGTAGTATCTAGCCAGTCCGAGAAAGGATTTGATCTCTTTCTGGTTCTTTGGCTCAAGGAAGTTTATGATACAATCGACTTTGCTTGAGTTTGGTTTTACTCCATCTCTGGTTATGAGATAACCAAGATATGCTACTTCTTTCCTTAGGAATTCGCATTTGTCGGGCTGTATCTTCAGGTTGGCTTTTCTGAGGCGTTTGAAGACTTCTTTCAACCAGGAAATGTGTTCGTGGATTGTTGATGAATGATGATATCGTCCATATAGACTAAGCATCGTTCATTCTGAATTCCGAGTATAACTCTTTGGAAAGTTGATGGATTATTCTTAAGACCGAAAGGCATTCTGACAAATTCATAATGACCATTCTCAACGGTGAAAGCAGTTTTTGGAATGTCTTCTTTATTGATCTCGATCTGGTGAAAACCTGATGCGAGGAGGTCAAGAGTGGTAAAATATTGGCATCTGCCAAGTTGGTCTAGTAGATCTGATATCATAGGTAAGGGGTATTTGTCGTCGATGGTAAGCTCATTTAACTTTCGGTAATCGACAACAACGCGCCACTTTTGTTTTCCTGAAGCGTCGATTTTTTTCGGGACCACCCATACAGGGGAGGACCATGGTGAAATGGAAGGGCGTATAATTCCGTCTTCCAGCATTTTGTTCGTTTATCTTTTGACTTCTTCTTTATGGATTTGGGGGTAGCGATATGATTTCGTGAACGCGGGTTTGGCGTCTTTGGTATCAATGGGATGTTTTATTTCGTTCGTAAATGTGAGTCGGTCTCCTTCTAAATAAAATATGTCTGAGTATTCAAGACAGACGTTGGTAATGAGTTCAGTTTCTTCTTCGCTCAGATGTTCTAATCGAAGTTCATTTTGAATCTCAAAGTTTCTGTCCGTCTGTATGTCAATATCATTTGTTTCGTTGAAATTATTGATTGAATAATTTTGGATTGGTTCCAGTTGTATATCAGAAAAAATTTACTGTTTTTGGCATTGCGTTTGAGTTTATCACAGAAGTGAGAAATTCGCCTCTATGGTTCACTCTAACTAACGCATTGGGTAATCTAACATTGTCTTTTACCTGGGCTACCAGTATAGCTTCAGTGTTGAAACGATTGCACCTAAGTTTAGAAATTTGTTCGGTTCGTGGTTCAATTGAGATTATATTTTGGATGTTGCCCACAGGTGTCGGAATTGAATTTTTCACAGTCGGTTACTTTAATCAGGGGGATTGTTTTGAAATCAGTAATAAGTTGTCTGATTTTCAGGTCCACTATGCAGTGATAATGTTCCAAAAAATCAGATCCTAGGAGTCCATCAAATTCTATATCCAAGTCGTAAATAAAAACTTTGTGAGGGTTGTTTGTGCAAAAGGGTATCAACACTGATTCACATATATTGATTTTTTGATTGGTTATACCTTGAATCAAAATATTTTCTGGGGTTCTATCGAAATAATTTTGAACAGTTTTTGGTTTAAATATCGACAGACCAGCACCGGTATCGATAAGTATTCTGAAAGTTTTGGTTGCGTCCATGATATAATACAAATTTTTTGAACTAATCATAAGCGACTGGAAAGTTCAGGTTTGGGTTCAAGTCGTCTGATAAGTTCAAGGTTTGCATTTGATTCTGTAGTTCCGAAGTGGGGTTCGTTTGCTGATTTATTGGTGGATCGAAACTTGTGGGGCTTATTGGAAAAACCTGACAATTTTCATATTGGTTTGACTCTAAATATTGAGTATTGTAAGAGTCGGACTGTTGAGTGAAGTCTTGGTATTCCTGATAGCTATCAGTATAACCGTCAGCGTCAAAAGTTTGAGGATCTTGATAATTATCAGTATAATTATTGTCAAAATTTTGTGGGTCCGAATAATTTGCGGTATAATTATTTGGGTCGGGATTCTGTGAATTTAAATGATGAGTTCTTTGAGTGTTATTGAATCTATTGAAATTTGGGTTTGGATGAATGACTGATGGTCTCTGTTGGTTGAAATTAGGATTTGGCCCACTTATTGGGGGTCCGAATTGTGATAGATTTTGGGTAAACGTTTGATTTGTTTGATTGGGTCTTGGATTCTGATTGAATCTCGGTGTTTGTTGAAAATTGTGTCTCTGGAAGTTTTGTTGAGCTTGTTGAGACTGTTGGTATTGTTTTGTACGGCATTCATTCAAAGTATGTCCTTGTCTTTTGCAGAGAGAACAAAATTTTTGTTGTATGGGGTTCGGGTTTATCTTTCTAAATTGATTATTATTTTGTGGATTTGTGTTTCTACTATTTGTCGATTTTTGCTGTTGAAAATAATTCAACTGCATCTCTCTTCTTACTCTCTGAATTGCAGAGAGCATGTCAGTAGGGTTGCCTGCCCTAACTAGTTGTCCTAATTGGGGATCTAAACCAGCTAAGAGGGTGTTCAGTGCCATCGTTTCGACGAGTGCACTTTGAGATACTTTTTGGTCGCAAGTAAGATTTTGTTTATGGATACACGCATGCATTTTTGCATTATGTATTTGCAGTCTGTTTATAAAAATTAGTGGCGATTCTCCCGGTAGTTGGTGAATTCGTTGAAGATCCTGTATCAACGAGGTTAAATCGCGAGTGTCACCAAAATATTGGTTCAAAAGGATTCTTATTTCGTCCCACGTTTGAGGGTTACGAGAACTTATTAGTTCCGCGGCTTTTCCTCGAAGTTTGTTTTTGATGTGCAAAGCTACGAGCACCTTCTGGTCTTGCACTGCCATGCGGTAAGCAGTATCACATGCATGGGTGAAAGTGTTTAAAAATATTTGGTCACCGTCATATTCGGGGACGATAGAAAATATTTCGTTTAGTCCATAAGGTTCAATTGCAACTGGGGGATTTTTGGGATGATTATCAGGCATGATTGATTGATAAAAGAACTGGTTATTTGATTAAAATGAAAATAAATCGATAAAATAATGTACGAGACGATTCTTGAATTGTCTCACCAAAGAAGGTCCATATGGTGGATGAAATCCGACTTCACAAGCGATTCTCTAGACGAAGTTAGCGTTCGCGTGTTCTTCCTCCGTTGAAGACATCGTCCCGCCGTTCTTCCTTGGTTTTCTTCGTGTTGAGTTTGCTGCTGGGGCTGCTAGTTCTTCCTTTTAAGGATTGGAATCCACCTCCTTCGGTTTAGGCTTTCCTTGTTCCGCAGGAGTTGAAGGATCCTACCGACTGCGCCAATTGTTGTATCTGGGTTTTCACTTTGAACTTTTTAAAAATTGTTTTAGGGTGGTTCGAACCACCGTTTAATAATTACAGAAAATTGAAAATACTAAGATGACTTTATTCTACTACATGAAAAGAATAAGTGACAATCTACATTTGAAAACGTGAATTTATAACTTCTGAAATGCTGACGATGCTGCTTGATAGTTGGAATTGGATATCCATCGCTCGGGTCCGTGAGACTGTCAAGTCGGCGGTTTTCCTGGAATGTAACCTGATACGCCTGGGACGGTTACTGTAGATGTTGGATATAACAAATATATATTAAGGAGTGGCTTCGACCAGCCGAAAATGGTAGGAGCAAATGTTGTTCGAAAATAATAAAGAGAATTTAAAAAAACAATAGAATTTTTTTTGGTTGTTAATTTCATGATGTTGTTTGTGGCAGATACTTGATTTTGATTTTGGAATAAATATTTTTAGTAGATCTTTTCGTTTCATTATTTTCATAACCATGAAATCCGGTAATGGTTGAATGGTATCATTTTCCAAAAACTTTGTCAGTGCCAACGAGTTTGTTGCTTATACGTATTATTTGTAAATTTTGCATCATATTTGTTACAAATATCTAAGTATGTGATCACAGCTCAGCTTTGGCTTATGATTCATAACTGAACCATCAGCAGTCCATTTATTGAAAAATAACACCCTTTACCAATAGTGAAATTTCATTGCGATCATAAATACATCCATTATTAAGTTGGTATCAAATGAACTTTTGGGTGGTTCTTACACTGCACTGTTTGGAACCTTTGTAGCATGTGTAGCAATGAATATACCAAACCACTATTTTTAATACCTCGAAATGTTTTTCAGTCATCTTCCACTGGGGGAAAAATGGTAACTTATTGACTGAAAAGCGTATCGAGGTGTTGAAAGTAGTGATTTGGTTTCTTGACTTACCTTTTTGGGAATGAGGAATCGGAAAAAAAATAAAGTATCTTCAAAATCTGTTAATTTGTACTTTGTGACACGCTGAATCATCCTGTAGAAGCGTTTTTTCGAAAAACGATTTTTTCTTGGAGAAAACCTGTACTATAGTTCGTTTACGCACAACTTGTGACGTCACAAGTTGCCATTCATAAAAATTCATATTTTTTTTGCGGGAAATTCACGTAGGTTGCACTGGTCCAGAACTTCGTAGTCATATCTAACGAGCTCCTTCCCCCGGCCAGTTCAAAATTCAAATACAAAATGGTTGATTGTTGATGTTGAGCAGAGGACGTTCTCGTAAAGGAATTTACTAATTACATTCAAATTGTATGATATTTGTCTTGTTCTGGTGTTTGATATTGTGCTATCAGTTTGGCAGTGTCTATAGTGAATAACAGCTAGTGATCATGGATGACGGATTTGTGCAGACAATCCAATAATTTACCAAAAATATACTCCTCAACCATGTTTTCATATCTTTCCAAAAATCCGGATTTGTTTGGTGCAGAAATCAAACGCCACAAAATGCGGTAAGTTTCAATATAAGTTGTCTTACTTTAACTTGAACAATACTTTTTCATCGTATTTATGATTGTCAGTAAAATGCTCAAAAATATCGAATCCCAATTAACTTTATGAAGTCATTTAAGGGTGGATTTAGTCATCTTAGAACAAGCATCATCATAAATAATATAACTGTAACATCAAAGGTTTTTAGCTTAAACTTAGCATTGTATAAATGGCACCATTTGATATAACAGATTCAACTTTCGCTTTTAACATATATTTGAGCACAATTTTAAAATGATGTTGACTAAATGCACCTTTATTTCCACATTCAGTTTATAGTTTCCTATTCTAACGTTACGAAAATAAACCTTTACAAACTATATGACCTTCATACATTCAACAAGGTTCTTAGAGCCGGTTGAATACGTTCAGTTCAAACTCTGAATCTACCTCGGGTCCCTTGAAATTGCTGAAAAACTTTATTGAACAACATTTTTCAATCAGCATGGGGCAAGTTTTTAAATTCATCAATGGATTCATCAATGAGCATAGTATCCTTCTTTAACTAATGGACAATGACAGCACGAATGCACATTATCCATCGATGAATTCAAAAACTCGTCCTAGGTAATCATGTTTTCATTTCAATTTGTCTCATATCAGTTATGTTTTATATTCAGTTATATTAATGTTATTTCCAAATCAAATTTGAGAAGTCGTTCAGACAGACATTCAAAGAAAATTTATAAATAAACACTTTGTGATAGCTTTGTCGCTCTAGAGCAAAAATATTGAAAAAACGCTCGATCTCCCTATCTTTTGTTGAAAACGAACACATTCTTGCATGATGGAAACTTTAGAAAATAAACTCAATGCACTGTAAGGATCTATGGTGGCGATAAGGTTAGGAAAGCTTCCAAGTAAACCGAAGGTCATGGGTTCGATCCCAGAGTTCGGGATTTCTTTTGTGCAAGTTATTTCCCATTCTTTCATTTTGCTAGAGATGAAAATTATTCGATATTTGGATAGCTTATACATTTTGAATTACTGATAAGTGTTAATTTTCTCATAGGTAATATTATGTGCCTATGATGAATGAGGTATCGATCGTTTTTGTCTAAGAGCTGCGTTTGTAGAAAAATTTCGAGCATAAAGTGTCATTGCCGATCTGCAAAGATTACCGCGCTCTCTTTGTCGAGCGGCAATCAATCACTTTGCGCTCTAAATACACAAGTTGCTATTGTAGCATCAGTTACCTATTAATTCATCTCATTTTTTAGGTCAGGTAAAGGAAAAACTATGAAGACAAATGCTGTTGGTTCAAGTTAAACGTGATGGAGTATGCACAGTGAAAGGGAAAATACACCACACAATGTTGAAAAGAAGGCATATTCGGTATTTTTGGAATTCAATGAAAGATAGGAGGAAAATAATTATGTTAGGTGTCAAGCTTGTGAGGCACATTTAGGTGAGTCTGATATGCATGTTTAGTGTTTTTAGAAAAAATACCTAATTACCTTGATGAGTTCAATAACCCTTGCTCGCACAAGTTTTGCTATTGAGGGGTTTACTCTGAAATTCATATGAGATCTTGTGCAAATGAGAAACATGCCGAACATACAACTTTTGTGAGAGTGGATTCCGAACCACTCTTAGCTGGGTGACAGATGCTGAATTAGAACCTAGGTCGTCTAGGTGAAAGGACATCACTGTAGCGCGATGGCCACTTAGCTTATACTATCTTGGAAAGACAAGATCTAGGAAAGACGGGGGCCTGTTTTTCAACTTGTGATCCCAGGCAAAGTTGAGAACCAATTGAATTTTTTTAGATGTACATTAGTCACACATCTAAGAGGGTCAGCTTTGCTCGACTTCAGCTATCTGTACTACCCAACATATAGATAATGTTGTCGACTAGACAGTGGTATACATATAACTATTCAGGTGACATCATAGTCATCTAGCTACTTTCATCAAAATAATATTGATATTCAAATTAATCCAAGCACAATAAGAATCCATATTTTTCATTGTGACTATAGAACTTCCAGGTTTAATTCAATATTTATTATCATTTATATTTATTTCACTATTTATAGGTACCATATATTTGAACAGTGAGGCTTTTCTCCCCCTCCAAGCTAACTTTTGAACGGCATCACGTACAAATATGGAACACAAACCATTTTGAATGGTATCACCGAAACCACTTTTTGAAATAAACGACATTGTGATTGCTTGATATAAGGGGCGAGGGGGCACATCATTGAAAAAAATTAGATGGCATGGGAGTCAGGTGACAGATTGTTAAAAAGGTAATTTAATTCTCCCTTCAACCATCCAATTAATTTTTTTTTTATTTTCTAAATGATTTTTTTCACTATATTCACTCGAAATGTCAAATATAATTCGGATCTAAATGGTACTCTTTCTCGATAAATTGGAACGGTTTGATGTGGAACAATGGGACAAAAATATTTTGAACCGATACTACTTTTTGAAACAAAATACATTGCAATTACCTGACAGATGATGCTGGGGACACACCAACTTGAAAATTTCGAAAAGCAAAGATATTGAAATTGTGAAAATACGCATTAACCAAAAACAAAACAAATTGTATGGTTACAAAGATAATTCTATTCAAAGATGTGTAATTTGACCCTGCCATGCCATTTGAAATTTTTTAATTGATGAGTCCCTCACCCCTTCATCTTCAACCACAATGTCGTTTATTTCAAAAAGTATTTTCAAAATGGTTTTTGTTTCATGTATGTACGTCAAACCGTTCAAAAGTTAATAGGGGGGGGGCTAAAAAAGCCGCACCATTCAATAATGTAGTTCATTTATGATTTTCAATTACAGGGGTGCAAACTTTCAATGATGAAAGGCTTGGATTTTTTACTGCAGGGATCTTCTGTTAACTTCAAGAAGAAACACTGGAAGAAATTGGACTATCTCACAGCAGGTTCATTCTTGGAATTTGTACAGGCTAAGCATATAAGAAGTTCAAGCGAAGCAGATTTAATGATTGTCCTTGAAATCATAACAAATTCTCTGCTCAATAAGGCAAAGACAATTGTTCGATAGTAGAGTTGAAAGATTTTTGTCAATTTTGTCAAAAGAGAATGAACGATGTGATCATATTCTGAAAAAGTATCATATCTGAAATATTTTATTTTTCCAATTTTGTTTAATTCTGGTTCGTCCTCTAAAACATCAAATGCAACCAAAGGAATTTGACAGTATTTTATGTGTACAAGGGAGATAAGTAAATGTATCCAGAGTAAGGTGGGAGCATTAGTTTTCGTTAAGAAAAAAATTTATTTCAAGAAGTTTTTCACAATCAGAACTCATTTAAAGTAAATAAAAAGACTTATGGTTTTTTAGACAAAAGAAAAGTGGTAGATCAAGAAAACATTGCAAATGATTACCAATCTATTAAGCTGTATTAGTTTTAACAGAAAAAGTTTCAAAATTGAACTGACAAATTGAGCCATCTTTGGGTTTTCATCTGATAAATTCTTTAAAAATTCAATTTTCAGCAGAAAAGTTGTGAAATTTTTGCAAATTTTGATTTTATCTAGATCAGTTCAGCAACTTTGTCACAAATAAGAGTTTGTAAAATTGTTGTAAAATTTGATTTTATCTAGATCAGTTCAGCAACATTTGTTTGTCATAAATAAAAGCTTAAATAATTGAAAAAGTACTTCTGCCTTTTTGTCTCTAAGTACAAGAATATTCGACATTATCATGTAGAACAAGAATCATTGATTCTAGATGTTTTCTTGGAATTCTTCCGAACTTTTATAAATGTTCTACGCGGTTTCTAGGATAACTCACAATGCTTCCATTGAATATAAGGTTCATACAATTTTTCAGAAAATATTATCTTGACTTTGTATCATTGAAACAATGTGTTTGCTGCACAAATGTAGAGAAAAGTTCACACAATTCAACAGGGAAAGGATACTCGTAACAAACAAAAAAACATCAAGTATTCTTCCAATACTCAATATATCCCTTGTGAGACAATATATTATTTATAGAGATAAACAAATAAACAATCACTTGCCCAATCAGATGAGATCTATTCAGTTCAGAAAATCCTTTAAAATTCTCCTGAAGGACAAATGTTTTTACAGTGAAGTTGAATATATTGCTGATAAATTCTGATCATCCATGCCGTAATAATTTGAGTATTTTACACTGTGTTTGTATGTTTGATTTAGTTGCATATACAAGTGTTGTTCTCAGAAACAATGTCTTCTTTATATGTATATATAATTACTTACGTTTTCATTGAATGTGTAGGGTTTGACTTTGTCAACAAAGTTTTTATTTTCGACAAAGTTCATTTATTATAATATTCTCTCGAAGGGTCGTTTTCCACTGTAGTAGAATTTTATGATTTTTAGATTTTTGTATGTATATAATGTATTTAATATTTGAGTTTATTCTGATATTGTACCTCAAAACAATGCTTTACCAACAAGTTATTTTCAAAGACCATAAGTACGTTTTCAATTGATTAATTGTTATAAAAAACTGCAACCAACTGTAACCACAAATTTGATCTTATGTAAATACTGATTTTAAATTGTACTGTAAATGTAGCCTGCGGCCTAGTGCCCTTCTGTAGAATTTTGTAATAATAGATAAGTAAACAATACGTAGACCACATAGGTGGGCTCTTTGAAGTAGTTGGTCGGTTTTTATTTTTTCTTGTCCCCTGCATGTCAAGGTACACATGAATGAATCATTTTCACATAAAAACCTATTTTATGAGTGGAGTGTAGAAGTTAATTTATATCAACTCTCTTTCCATTCTGAAAACAGGGTTTTAATGGAAATACCTGAAAGTGATTCATTGATCTTGCTACATTGTGATTTATTATGAAATTTGTAATCTCTGTAATGTTGAAACACTAGACAAACTCAAATTAAAAGCTAACATTTTATAAAAAATCTAAATGCATGGATCATCCTATTGAAACTTTCAAGAGGTTGGTTATGGATCTTGATAGTTATGTTTATATGTTGAGTAATATTCACTTAGACATTTGACTTGTACTTTATGAAAAATTCACCCTAGTGTTTGAATGACTATATTTTATTTATTGTGTAAGATGATTTCCATTTGTAAACCATTGTTACTAGATAAATTAGATTCGTTTGTGTTGAAGTTTTCATTGAATGAAGGAATTCGTTGATCTCAACAAGAACTAATATTTACTTGAGAGTTGAGATTAACACTGCAAGATGCAAAGTATCTTTGAATTAACAAGACTTACTGTTGATACTAATGTTAATACATATTTAACGAAGCTCAAATTGGTAATGATACTGTGAAAGTTCCAATAGTAAGATTCATTTCAGATATTTATTTCCATTTATTCCATTATTCAAGTGAAAGTGGCATTTTGACAATTTTCTAAAAACATGCTTTTTTTTGTGATAACAATTTCAAAATTGTCATGATATCTCTTTTGATTCATGAGAATTGTAGAACTTATAATTTTTTTAAATTTTGTGTGGGAAATTCGTTTCTTGATCAGTTTTTTGGAATTTTAACCTTCCACAGATTGAAAATGAAGAAATGTAAAATTAAAGAAATCTATGCAACTGTAGGAGAGGCCGTTTACCCCAAGTTAATGCGTTTACAAGACTTATTTTGAAAAAATTATTTGGTTTTGTAAGTAACTTATATTCAAAGTTTGCCGGATTCATTTGCCCTTCTATAGTTGTATATATTTGTTTAAAATTTCCATTTTCTTATTTCAAGACGAAGGTTTAAATCTGGAAAAAAGTATATAAAATTGTCTTCTCAAGTGATCGAACACATGATGTTCATTCAAGCTTCTCACAATTTGGAATATCCCCCATAAATGGAATTATAGATATTTTATAAAAAGGTTTGATTATTGAATAATTTTTCTCAAATCGACATTCTTTTGGGAAAATAATTATTTAATTCTAGTGTAAAATAATAAATTGTGATTCCAATTGCTCAATCCAAACAACAATGGTCAATTAAAAATTTCTCTAAAAACTCAACCTCTATCTCTTGAAACTACAAACCTTTCAGAAATCTGCTTGCCTTGTTTAATATTCTTTTAAATAAGTAAAATGTACACAAACTCAGAAATTTATTTTCAACTTCAGTAACTATACATTTCCTCTCCCATTTGACACAGTCACAGTAGAATTTAAAGAAAACAGCCCTTTTGTGCAGTGGTAATACCTTTTCATATAATGATAATTTGCCAATCCGTGGAAATTCTCTTTCACCTGAAAAAGAACTTCTATTTATATTTATTCATTTTGGTAAACAAAACTTGAAAAGTATACAAAACGCTTTGGGAGTTAGATACAACTTTTGAAGAATCTCTATGAATATTTCTGGGTAATTTTAATATATAACATAAAAAGAATGTTAACAATTTTACTGAGTAAAATATTTATTTGAAATTGATTATTCCATGACACTATTTTAATTATATCACTGCTCAAACATTGAAGGGAAATCTGGTGCATTTACCTAACTAATTGCTACTTATCTAATTGATGAAACGTTAGGAAGAAATTCGAACAAACAAAGTCTCAAAACCTGACAAAAAAGAACTCTAGCTCCCAATCATATATTAAAACGAATGACAAATTTGAGATAGAATACAAATTGCCTTGCTTTCCTGTTCTCAGTAATTCTTCAATATTTGTTAGTGTTAATTTTGAATGCAACTTACATAAGCAACAGGTTCTCACTATTTCAGTTTCCTATCCTGATCAGATCTGCACAAATATTCATCAACTCGACTTCCAAAGATTTTACCCATCTTTTGACTGAAATGAAAAATCATTTTATTGAAATAGAAAGTTCAGTAAAATCCATGAATAAATGAACAATAAAATTTACCAATATTGGTTGTATTTAAACGTGACAATTCATTTGCCAAACAAAGCTGGTGTTACTTTTGTAAGAAATGAACACCAACATAATGATGTGAAATGACCAGAACTTCACTATATCTTATCAAATACTATGATACATTCTGAAATATCGTTTAAAATGGCCCTAGCATGGTCACTGGTCTCGTGCATGGCATCACACGTTTAAAGGTAAGTGCTACGTTTTCTCTAGCTGAAATCTTTCGAAGACTTCTGAGGGTTGCACAGGGGTGCAACAGGTTAAAGGAAATAACAATTTTAACAACAAAAATGTTTCTGGATCTTCATGAACTAATGACAAGCTTCCTTTTTTGTGAATCTAGCGTCTATCCATCAACTCCAACATTTTGTTCACTTGAGTTTTGCAATGCACATTAATTTGCATAATTATTGTATAAATTATTGGCTTTTCTTCGTAAAATCGACATACGATAACCTCAAAAATCTAAATTTATGTTTTGAATTGAATTATACAATGAATATATGTTTCATAACAGGCCGAAATTTGCTGAAGACCGTGTGAATTCGAACTGAAACAAGAGGTAATTTATGTCCACTACAAGTAAAAAGCAATAATAGGCTTGAACAATCTTAAAATTTTTATATGGTTTTTATTTCCATTTCTTATTGTAACAAGAAACTGTTAAAATATTCGAAGCGTTCTAAAATATTCTTTTCATACTGTTTCTTCCTCATAAATTTTTATGTAATTGCTTTAAAATAGTTTTACCTCTATACTATCTAATTGTGTGATGAAAAGCATGTCATTTATGAATCAATTAGCAAAATGATCTATGTGGAAAACTCCGACGACGTTAAGTTTAACCTTGCTTTTTTAACCTACTTCAAATCATCAGGGATGACAGAAATATTAAAATCAGCTTGACCTACAAGCTACAGAAAGTGATAATATTGTCAATTCAATGATATACTTACATAAAATGATCACTGCATATAAATCATGAATTTTTATTTGAAATGCACTCGCACATATTAATTATACACACACAAACTTCTGAATACTTCATAATTTCACTGGAAATAATCGAAAAAAATATTCATCTCAACATTCAACGTAGTTTTCAATGTCAAATTCCTGGAAATACACATCATTTTCAAGGATTAAACAAAACAAACCATTTGAAACTGTCAAAAATTGAAAAACATTCTGTATATGTCAATAGTGCATTTATTCTTGGAATTTTGTTGCCAACCTTGTAAAAATTACGTTCTCGTAGCTATGTTCACTTTGCCATTTTTTATGAACTGTGTATCCCGCGCAAAATCAGATTTTTTTTTTTACGGCTCTGTTTCGAAAAGATATATAAGTGTTACACATATTCGGAATCAGTGCGTTGAGCTCTATCCACTGTAAAATTATGAATTTTTTTTTTTTTTGATTCCGATTCCTCATTTTAACCTTCCACAGTCTGAAAATGAAAAAAATGTTAATTCAAAGAAATCTGTACATGTGTAGAGGGGCAATAATCAACTTTCCCCGATCAGTTACTGCTTTTAGAAGACTGCTGTCTTCAAAACAGTTTATTAATTTCGTCAGTAACGTATCGAATACTAAATTTGCCTATATGACGAGAAAAAAAAATTAAATTGACTAAAAATACTTCTCTTTTTCGAAAACGTTGACGTTTCGGAGACTAAATCTGTCTCCGTTATCAAAACTCGAAGGATAAAAACTTGCTAAAAATTCTATTTTTATCAGCTTGGATATGAAAGGATTTGTTTCGACAAAGTCAAATGAAATCTGCCAAATATTTTTTATGATTATATTTGCTATCTGGATACATATAGGGTGTCTGATATCAATCCATCAATCTGTTATTTCTCAAATCTTCTCTGAGGAGAAGTAATCATGTGCTATCCATTTCTACTGAGTTGGTCGAAAAACAGTTCGTCGATAATAAAAGTCAGGCAGTTTCCTTCATCTTTCTCTTTTCTTGATTTGATTCACTCATTTGGTGTCATTCCATTTCATCATATGATCGCCATCCGATGTCAGAATATGCACCGAGAAAAGATATTTGACTTGAAAACAAAATTTTGGTAAATAAAAGATTTTGTTAAGATTTCCTCATAAGATCCCAGGGCCTTCAAACATAACTTATTTTTAAAAAGATGAGGACTTACGTTCTGAATAGTATCTCATGTACTCTCAATACCTGCGTGCTTGTGTATTTCGCTCTGTGACACCTTGGCAGGTACCAGGTGCAAAAGGTAACTAAAAATGAGAGTTACTTAACTTAAATTTGTGTGGCTGATTTTTATTTATATTTTGTAGAATATCACTCTGAAGTAATTTGTGGAACTTCAAAGCGTCTGACAAAAGTTCTGGTCCATGGAAAGCGTCTGACACTTTTGAAATCACTCAAGAGTAATATTCTACAAAATACATATAAAAATCAGCCATACAAATTTAAGTTAGGTAACTCTTATTTTTAGTTAACTTTCTCACCTGGTATCTGCCCAGGTGTCACAGACCGAACTCCACAAGCACGCATATATTGAAAGTACATGAGACACTACTCAGAACGTAAGTCTTCATCTTTATAAAAACAAGTTATGTCTAATGGCCTGGGATCTTATGAGGAAATCTTAACAAAATCTTTCATTTACCAAAATGTTTTCAAGTCAAATTTCTTTTCAACCAAAAATCCTCCCAGAGTCGAGCCGTTTCCAACCGAGATGGCTGATAGTTTGACGCGTTTGGCTGGGTTAAAAAAAAAAAAGTTGCCGGAGCCGAGATTTGAACTCGGACCTCCGGGGTGATAGCCTGTGACCCTGTACACTGACCCATCGAGCGTATCTAATAAATTATGTATAATGGCTATCTAAACAAAGTAAGTGATGTTTTCACGGACCTTGATTCCCTAATATCTGAAGAATGGTCATCTGAAATAGCTAGCAGGTAGGCATGCGAATATTGTACATATACTAACACTACTCAATCGTACACATTTCGTTCGTTTAAAAATAATTAATGTCTGACGACCCTGGGATCTTAGACTACTCCTACATGCCAATTCCCATAAACGAGAAAATAAAACAAAAGTTCCTGTGATTTTCCTGCAAGTTTTCCAGTTTCGTATAGTATGATAAGCACGAACTAGACTTATGGCTTTTTTTATAACAGACTTTTACATTAACAAATTTTTATTGCACATTATTTCGTTCACGAGAAAGTTTTCCGGAAAACGAAAAAAAAATCCGGAAAATTGACCGCAATAGCTGACCAGCTTATGGAATTTTTTTTCGGGTTCCTAACAATATTAAATTTCATTCTGTCGATTGCCATAGGCTGGAAAATGCATTAGCAACCAACTATTTTTTTACAACATCGCGCACCTATTTCAACGCTTTAAGTACTTGCAAACCTTATGGCTTTGGTTTTTCACTATTAGATTGTTATACCTACTCATGTGTTGAAATGCCATTGCAAGAAAATTAAACAAAAAAACTATTTTTTTCTGTAAAAGAAACAGATTTCCTTGCTTCATTCCATTCGAAATGAGAAATATCCAGTTTTATCAAAGTCAACTAATGAAGGTTTGGTTTAGTGGTCGACTAGTGAAAACTAATTATTACTCACAATTCTGGATTCAGAAATGAAACTGAATTTCTTTTAAATGACACGCCCCTCAGGTTGCTCCTTTCACACGACTTGTAAGGAAAAGATAGTCTCATATCACCAGTATGATATCTGGCACAGGGTCGAATCGGGAATGGGAAAAAATAAAATTCATTCTGTCGGATGAAACTATGGAATTTTATAACTTTTACAATTACTAGCCGTGTTCATCACTTGGGGAACAATACTCCATAAAATTTGTATATAAGGAAAAACCAAGATTAAACAAAAAAACTATTTTTTTCTGTAAAAGAAAAATGAATTTTCTATATGCCTAGCACACGTCCGATCGCTTAATTTTATTTTTTTGGCTCAACACTGACATAATTTTCAGTGGGTAAAATCCCAGAAGAGAGAAAATGAGTCAGCAAAATCTGTCGTTATATGACGGTCTATAAGGTCAATGTGAAACATATCCAGGAAAGAGTAAAAAAAGGTTTAGTTGAAAGTGTCAACTTCAGTGACATGAATGACTTTTTTATGAAGGTTCTGCTTACGGTAAACAACATAGAGTGCCATTCAAGAAAACTTCTCAACAGCGTATCTTCAGAAACCTATATGGTTCGATAGCAGTACCTGCTGTGCAAGGTGCAAGATACTTTTCATTTTTTGAAGAAAACTGATCTGGATACCAAAATAGGATAATTTCGTGTTGTTATTCAATATGAACACTCATATTGAGTTATTACTCAAAATTAAGCAAAAAATTGCATGTCCGCTGACTGCCGTTATGAGCATTACGCAGTCATCGTTCACTATAGTTCTGTAGTTGATTCTGTCCACAACTACCCATTGGCCAAGAACAGAACGGACTGGAACAAAGGACCCCGCAACAAACCTTATGAATAATGGCTCTCTGTGAAATTGTCTGATCGTAGAAATCGATGTCCTGATTAAATGTCTCAATGGGTGTCAGGTCAAAAAATTAACAGTTTTTGAGATAATCAAAGTCAAAGACTGTCAAATTGATGTGTTAAGCTATCAGTGGTAGTTACGTACGCCATGAACAGATTGCTTGTTCCCACAACTCTATAGTCCCAAAACTTGATGAAAACTTGGACCAGGAGGTTTTCGGGATCACTGATAACGACTCCTGGGTCAAAATTGGAAAACTCACATTAGTGGTCCCAATATGGCAAACCAAAAATCGTAATTTTTTTTGTATTCTTGAATCTCGATGAAAATTTGGCCCAGGGGGTTCTCAGAGTCATTGATAACGAATCTGGGGTTGGAATTGGAAAATTCAAGTCAGCGGTCCCAATATGGCCCTTCCAAAAAGGTCCTTTTCATCGGAATCCTCGAATTTGATGAAAACTTGGCCCAGGGGTTTTCAGGGTCGCTAATTACCCGAAAACCCTATCAATAATAAACTTGGTGCAGTCATCGACATTAGTTTGAACTAATCTTGTTTCTGGTTCTTGAAAAGACAGATTTTGTGAATCAACTGTTATGATTTTCGAATGGAGCTATAGTATTAATCCACAACTGCGGGTTCTTGCTCCATATTCAAATTGGCATCGTTTATAACGTGCAATGAACCTATATCAGAATATTTTATGAACCATTGCTGTCAAGCGTGACCTAGGTAGTCTCAACCCCTACTAAAATATTCAACTCGTGACCCAGGATATTTTGGGTACCTGATCTCGAATCTAGGGTCAGAATGAAAAAATTCATGTCTTTGGCCCAATATATGCCCGCCCTCCAAAATGATCTAATTTTTGATAAAAGTGAAACTGGATGAAATCTTGACGCAAGGGGTGTTTGGGGTCATTGAACACGAATTTGAAGACAGTTTTTGAAAATCGGACTCACAAAAAATCAGCATTCTCTAGGAGGTTTTAAGGAAACAGCCGACCTCAATCCCGGGAATTTTCCAATTATGACCCAAGATTCGTTATCAGCGACCCTGAAAAGCATTTTAGTAAAGTTATAATTTAGTTTCGAGAAAATCGAAAAATGGGCCTATATGGGCCTATATTGAGAACATTGACGGTAATTTTTCAATTCTGACCCCAAATTTGTTATCAGCGACCATGAAAACTACCTATTCCAAGTTTTCATCGAGTTTCGGAAATATTGAGTCGTTTTAACTATTAATAGATACATAATCACCACCGAAAACATCAATTTGATAGCCGTTGACATTTATTATCTCAAAACATGTCCATTTTTGGACCTTGCGCCCATGGAAACATTTAATCAGGACACTGATATCTACAATATCCCAAAGTTTCAGACAATTTCACCGACAGCCATTTTCCATAAAGTTTGTTGCGAGGTCCTTTGATGACAGTTGCGTAAATAGAATGTTTTCTTTCGAAATGGAACTTTCGAATCCTCTGGAGACACCACACATCCTATTGCAACCATTAATAATTCGACGGACCTCTTCATTAATCTCAATTTTTCAGATGATATGGTAATGCTGGTTTTTTCTAGGGTTCACTGTTTCTGTAAAAGCGAATGCGCCACCGAATCAATTTGAGCCTATCGATTTTCAACCTTGGTTTGTTATTCTTTTAATGAATATCTCAAAGGTCTTCTCTGAAAAAAGGGGAGTCAGAAAATTTTGTTTTTCTGAGTGGTGATGGGTTGTATGATTTTGTGAAGGTAAAAATAATTTAAAAAATATTCTTCGAGTTTTAAATTTTTGGGCATTTTCAATCAGTTCCACCATCCAAACGAAAGAATATTTTGGTGTTGTTTCATTTCAATATTGAAGTCTATCATTTAATAAGTTGAACGATTTTCTCATTTTTCTTCTAGACATTTCCTTTTTTTGTGAATAACTTCACAAAATTGTGTTGTTTTCGCGAAACAGATTTCCTTGCTTCATTCCATTCGAAATGAGAAATATCCAGTTTTATCAAAGTCAACTAATGAAGGTTTGGTTTAGTGGTCGACTAGTGAAAACTAATTATTACTCACAATTCTGGATTCAGAAATGAAACTGAATTTCTTTTAAATGACACGCCCCTCAGGTTGCTCCTTTCACACGACTTGTAAGGAAAAGATAGTCTCATATCACCAGTATGACATCTGGCACAGGGTCGGATCGGGAATGGGAAAAAATAAAATTCATTCTGTCGGATGAAACTATGAAATTCTATAACTTTTACAATTACTAGCCGTGTTCAACACTTGGGGAACAATACTCCATAAAATTTGTATATAAGGAAAAACCAAGATGCGGCTACAGAATATTGGACGAGTATCGTGATTTCTGATATGACTCCATTCAAAATTGGTATATAGGAGCTTTTGGGTTGGGAGGTCGTGATTTTTTTTTATATTTCAAAATTCTACGTAGCGGCTCCAAAATAGCTGACGAAATTTCTGATTCATGGTCTGATTCTATTTTGAGTTGATACAGGTATAGGGATTTTTATGGTCCGAGATCATGATTTTCTTGTCAATATTTGATAATTCGAAATGACTGTTTCATTTTTTCATTTATATTTATCAGGAAATACATCATCCACTTCGTCAGCAAGAATCTGGGAGTTAGTGGCATATTTTTACGCATTACTAAATAACCTCTCTTATGACTCTCTTATGACTCACATATCGGCAACTCCGTTCTACATTGGTTTGCAATAAAACGGTTTCTTTGACCGGCACGGCGTTTTTGATGTCCCTTTGAAGTTAAAAAGCTACAGCGGACTTTTCTTGAATGTTCCAGTGCGGCAGGGCGGCACGGTAAACAAACGAAACATTTACTTTCATGAGGCTTTGTTTGTTAATTTGGCGGCACTTATATCGAGAATCATAGTCATTAGAATTATACAGGGTGTTTATTAAAATTTTATTTTCAATTGTTTTAAATAACTTTTGCAAAAAAAATAATTTTTCTCACAAAATTTGGTATAAGGTGAGAATTCAATTTTTTAAATTAATTTTCATTCAGTACTTGGAGGGCGCTATGTGCGCCATAATTATTTATTTCAATTTGTCTTAAATGTATTGACATAAAACTTTTTCATAAATAAATCTTATTTTCATAATTTTTTTAAGCAAAACAACGCTAGGGGCAAGCGTTTTTGAGAAACTTTCAAATTTCTGCATCGATGCAGGTTATGGTCAGGTTATGGCGCCAGATGAAGTTGCTCAGAACTTTACAAAAATTGAGTATCTGATAGATCTCGCTAAAATGAATAAATTTTTTTCCATCAAGATGCAGCAAACAATGATTCGTTCTCAAAATACAGGGTGTTGAAATTTTAAGAAGAAATCGGTTTTTCAACATTTTGTATCTCGAGAATGAATGATTTCTCGATACATCTTCGTAAAAAAAAAGTTGTTTATTTTGGCGAGATCTATGTCATACTCAGTTTTTGTAAAGTTCTGAGCAACTTCATCTGACGCCTGAGTGACCCCATAACCTGCATGGATGCATACTTTTGTAAATTTCTCAAAAAACGATTGCCCTAGCGTTGTTGAGCAGGTTTTTTGCTTAGAAAATGTGTGGAATAAGATTTAAATATAAAAATTCAAAGAGTTTACTGTCAAAACAGGACAAATGAAAAAAATAATGATAGCATCCGCAGCGCCCTCTAAGTTATCCATACAAATTATGTTGGAGTACAATTCTATGTAAAGCAACCCTTAGTTCTATTAGATAGGCAACACTGTATTATTATAAGAATTGTCATTTTTGCTTTTATGTCAATTGTCAAGTAAGAATGATGAACGGTTGTTCATGTGATTGTAAATGAAGTTATGGCTGTTTAATAAATGTATCTGTCGAATATTCAGCGATCATTATTTTAATCGACCGAAAACTGAATGCTAAAACTCTGCATTCAACAGGTTATGGGCCCAGATCTTGATATATCTGAGCAGAATTAACTGGAAGTGGTTGATACGCAGGCATTGGAGACATTTTATCTCTGGAAGCTGGAAACCGAAAACATGGCGACGCTGAATACACAGGTGGCAAATCTTAAACAATTTGATGGAACTGGATTTTCAAATTGGGAATTTCGCCTGAAACTATACTTGGAACAAAGTGATATATTGAAAGTACTGGAAGAAGATGCTCCAACTGCACAAGATGAAATAGTACAATTTCGGAAAAAAGATGCAAAAGCTAGGAACATTATGGTACAGTGGCTGGCTGATAATATCTTGGAAACAGTGAAGAATAAGAAAACAGCTAAAGAAATGTATGAAACGTTGAAAAACACTTACACCCGGAAAGGGTTGTCAATCCAAGTTGACCTGCAGAAGAAACTAAGAAATATGAAATATACCGAAGGCTGCTTGAGCAATTTCATAGGAGATTTTGAGAAAGTTGTCACAGATCTGAAAGCTTGTGGAGGAAATATAGAAGAACCTGAAATAATTTGTCAGTTGTTAGCAACAATGCCCGATAGTTATCAAGCATTAACAACTTCAATTGACTTGATGTTTAGTACGAATCCCAAAGATATTACTGTGCAATTTGTTAAAAGCAAGTTACTGCAGGAAGAAATACGACAAAAAAAACAATCAAGGAGATGAATCTGTTGCTTTTTCCAGTGGCTACAGAGGATATTTTCGTGGTCGAAGCAAAGGACGAGGACAGTCTGTTGCGAATGGTAGGGGAAGAGGGCAGTTTATGTCGAATGGCAGAGGACGAGGACAATATGTGTCAAAATTTCCCTTCAAATGTTATAAGTGTGGCAAACCAGGTCACAAACGTAATGAGTGCAGAGACAGTACGAATGTAGCTGATTGTGAAAATGCAGTTCCTGATGAAATAGCATTTATTGCAAGTGACATGAACAGTCCAGTGTTGAACGAGTCATCTGAACTACTTCATATGTTCCGTGACTGTGAAACAACTAATAACGGCAACACTGCTTTATCTGTCTCTGATAGAATCCTAACCTTTATTGTTGACTCAGGAGCAACAAATCATTTGGTAAACAAACAGGCAGACAGTTTTTTATCTGACATAAAATCTGTGGATTATAACATTAATGTTGCCAAGAAAGGTTCTGCGATCAAAGTTTTGAAATGTGGAAATTTACACGTAGAAGACTCTGAAGGAAAAAAGTTCAAATTGAAAGATGTATTCCAAAGTGATGATTTGGACTATAACCTACTATCGGTAAAACGAATAGAAAATGAAGGATTTAAAGTAATCTTCGAAAATGGAAAAGTTAAAATATGTGAAAAAGAGAACAATAAAATATTTTTGGAGGGTAGTCTCAGAGGAAACCTATATGTTATTTGTTTTAGACTAAGACTTCTTACTGCCAATATAGTTGTGAATCAGGACTTGATGCATAGACGAATGGGTCATTCATCTAAATATCCATCACAAAACCTGTGTGAAGTGTGTTTGAAAGCAAAACAGACACGTGCAAGATTCAAATCCCTACCTGAAGAAAGGAAAGCAAGAAGAGCTCTGGAAATAATCTCAACAGATGTTGCAGGTCCTATTACACCTTCAACCAGAGATGGCAAGAAATATTATGTAAGTTTCTTGGACCACTACACACATTTTGCACAGGTGTATCTCATAACGAATAAATCAGAAGTAATTGAAAAATTTAAAGAGTATGAAGCCTTAGTTTGTGCTAAATTCAATTCTGAAATCTCAAAAATACGTTGCGATAATGGGGGAGAGTATAGCTCTAAAGAATTTCAAATGTTTTGTAAGAAGAAAGGTATACAGATTGAATATACAATACCTAGGAATCCGGAACAAAACGGAATTGCTGAAAGATTCAATAGAACGATTTTAGAGAAATACAGATGTTCAATTTTCGATTCAAGTTTGGAAAAATGTTTTTGGGGTGATGCTCTGTGTGCAGCAGTGTATTTACATAATCGACTGGAATCATCAGCGATTCCCAAAAACACTACTCCAGCCAAATTGTGGTATGGATATGATCCAGATATAAATAAAATAAAAGTTTTTGGTTGTGTGTCATATGTTCATAAACCAAAAGAAAATCGTACAGGAAAATTAGATTCACATTCACAAAAAATGATATTCATTGGCTACTGCAATAATGGATACAAACTGTATGATATTGAACAAAAAACAGTGGTTGTAGCAAGATCTGTTATTTTTGATGAAAACAGACATATAACAGATGCAACAAAACCAGAAGTACAACCAACAGTAACTGAAGAAGAAATTGAAAAAGAAGGCAAAAAGGAAGAAGAAAGAAATAAAGATGAGATGAATGCCATTAGCTCTGATAATGATGTCGAGGAGGAAAATATGAACACTCGTAGAAGTCAAAGAAATAGAAAACTGCCAAGACATTTACTTGATTATGACTTGGACAGTGATATGGAATTAATGGCAGCCCTATCTGCTGGTAACTTACCCCATGAAATTCCTAAAGGTTATGACGAAGCTCTGAATATGCAAAATGGATGGGATATAGCGATAAATGAAGAATTGAAATCAACCTGGAAAATGATTTCACCACCTACAGATGCAAATGTTATAGACTCTAAGTGGGTATTCTGTGAGAAAATGGTAGATGGAAAGGTGAAGAAGAAGGCCAGATTGGTAGCCAGAGGCTATCAGCAACCATCATTAGGAGATGAAGTTTATGCACCAGTAGCAAGAATGGTGACATTGAGAGTTTTACTTGCTCTAGCAGTAGAAAAGGATCTGACTATCCACCAGTTAGATGTAAGGTCAGCTTTCTTGAAAAGTAATCTGAATGAGGTAGTTTATATGAAACCACCTGACGGTTTAACTAATTACAAACCAGGTCAGGTATGTGAATTAAAAAAGGCCCTTTATGGTCTAAGACAAAGTCCTAAATGTTGGAACAACTGTATAAACACTTTTTTATTGGATTTACATTTTATTCGTTCTAAATCTGATCCATGTCTTTATTATACAAAATATATGTATTTACTTATTTGGGTAGATGATATAATTATTTTGTCAAACTCAGTGGATGAAGTGAATCAAATAATAAATAAAATTTCTGCAAAATTTGAAATAAGGGACTTGACAAACACAAATGGAAAAATAAGATTTTTGGGTATTGAAATTGAGAGACAAAATAATTCTATCTTCATGTGTCAGAAACTTCTTATTGCAAAAGTTTTGAATCATTTTAATATGACAGACAGTAAGATTGCCAAAATTCCTTTACAACCTAAATTAAATTTACAAAAGGGTGATTCTAATAATAATTTTAAAATTCCCTATAAAGAATTGATTGGCAGTCTTATGTATGTGATGCTGGGAACACGACCAGATTTATGCTATGCCGTATGCTATTTTAGTAGATATCAAAATTGTTATGATGAAAATCACTGGCAGTTTCTTAAAAATGTCCTTAAATATCTTAAAGGTACTGAAAATTTAGGCTTAACCTACTATAAGAATTCCAATGAAATAAATATATCAGCATTTGTAGATGCTGATTATGCAAGTGATGAATACGATAGAAAAAGTATAACTGGTTTTCTCCTAAAAATAAATGCCAATACTGTATTCTGGAACTCTAAGAAGCAATCAGTTGTGGCTTTATCTAGTTGCGAAGCAGAATATGTAGCGTTAGCTTCTTGTACAATGGAGTGTTCATTTTTAGGACAACTTATACATGATTTAATTAATTATGATATATATCCTATTAAAATCTATGAGGATAACCAGTCTACAATTAAAATGGCACATACTTATGAAACAAAAAGATCAAAACATATTGATGTAAAATTTCATTTTATTAAAGATCTGGTTAACCAAAATAAAATTCAAATAGAATATATTTCTACAGATGAACAAGTTGCAGATATTTTTACAAAAGCTCTAAGTGCTACTAAATTTGTCTTGTTTCGAAAAGCACTCAATATGACATAACTGATATTTAAACTTTACTTTGTTTATCAAAAAAAATAATAATAATAATTTATATACTTTCAAGATTGTAGAATTGAGGGGAAGTGTTGGAGTACAATTCTATGTAAAGCAACCCTTAGTTCTATTAGATAGGCAACACTGTAATATTATAAGAATTGTCATTTTTGCTTTTATGTCAATTGTCAAGTAAGAATGATGAACGGTTGTTCATGTGATTGTAAATGAAGTTATGGCTGTTTAATAAATGTATCTGTCGAATATTCAGCGATCATTATTTTAATCGACCGAAAACTGAATGCTAAAACTCTGCATTCAACAAATTATTACCAAATTTTGATTTTTCACCTAAAAAAAACAGTTCACCAAATTTTGTGCAAAAATTTATTCAAAATAATTGATATTAAATTTTCAACTTCAACAACTCGTATCTCCGAAACGAAACATTTGTAGACACATGATCATATGGACTTTTTATCTTAAAATTAGTAGAAAATTCACCCTGTGTAGTTTGTACAAGTACCTAATAAACACCCTGTATATACGAGAAATGCTTTCAATATAGAAAGAATACACAAGGAAACAATAATGCTTTCCTGTAAAAATTTCATTCAAATCGAGCAAACAGTTTTCAAGACAATTGCGATGAGATCTTGGTCACTATTTTCAATAGTGTTTTATTTAAATTTAAAGTTATATCTGCGAATATGAATTAATTTTGAGTAAAAATAGAATTTAAGTACCTCGAAAAGCCCTAAATGAAATTCTTTTGAGAATTAGACTATAAATTACGAAACCTTTCCGTCATTTTGAATTGATACGGAAAATTGTTATTGTGAAAGAACCCTAATTTGAAAGTCAAAATCTGATCATTGATATTTCAATTTTTTATTCGTGATTACACATCTGATTTTCTGAACACCCTGTGTATATTTTCAAATCAATGCATTTATTCAAACCTAAATAGCATTTTGAAAAGAATACGACCATAAATCACAAAATAAACCAAATCCATCTTGGAGCTGCCATTTTGAATTATTGAAATTTGATGAAAAATTCATTATCTCCAACCCCAAAAAACCATTCTTATATAGAATTCAACCATAAATCACGAAACTCCTCTGCCATCTTTGATTTCTAAATTGCAACAAAAAATTCATTATCTTCGAACCCAAAAACCGCACTACATAGGTTATAATCTTCTATAGAACCCGCCCAGAAATCACAAAACTCGTCCGTTCCACTCGTTTCAAACTCCCAAATTTTAACAGAAATCACGATCTCCTTCTCCAAAAACTCCAAAATATCGATTTTGAATCGAATCGGGTATAATCATGATACTATTATAGTATCATGGGGTATAATCACAAAACTCGTTATCGAATCGGGCATAATCACAAAACTCGTTCGCCATATTGAATTTATTAACTTTGACAAAAGTTTCATAATCTACGACCCCGTTAACCTCCACGTACCAATTTTGAATCGAGTCAGATCACAAATCTCGCTATTTTTATGAACACATCGGTCAAATATCAAATCGGACGTCTAGATGTGAAAATTCAGTTCAAAGATTCCGATACATACATACATTTATCATGCAAGTCAAGTTGATATGAAGCGGTAATGAGAAAAACAAGTATCCCAATGAAAGTTATTCTGGTCCAATACATTTAAAAAAATAAACCCTTTCAAAATATAATGGGATAGACTGTTCACGTCAGCATTGTATATTTGTGCTGCATGCATGTCATGTTTTATATGACATTTTAGCTTTCGTCTGATATTCCAGACGTCGGTAACTATTTTTTTTTCCGGTATACTTTTTTCTTAAAATTCACATTCAAAACATTTCTGAAATAGTTCAAGCTAGGTATATTATTTTGAACTGTTCATCTTCTAGAGATTTTCAGATTTTGCTTAAATAATTTTTCAATTTTCTCAATCCATTATATAATAGATTTGTAATTTGGAAGACCGAGCACCGAATTATTAAATTCGGACCTGCTCTCTACGAGAATCGCCAAGATATAGGTAGGGGGAAGTTTCAATTTATTCCGTCTGGAGAACTCGCACTGCCATCTGACAATATACGTTTCTTATTTAGAAGGCTAAAGACCGTTAATGAAAATGGTATTAGTTACATCATGGAGTAATTATCAAATTATTGCTTTCACTTTTCAATTTGTATTTAAAGTTTCTTCATTTGGGGCAATTCACAATAAATAATCTCGCTACCGCATAATATGAATGCATCCTTCGTCAGATATTTAATGAAAAGGCCTACATTTCCATTTAATCGGAGCTGAACTACCATAGAGAGTTTCAGCGTTGCTTTTAGATTTTCAGCATTAATTTCCTCATCAAGGGAACAGCTGCTGCAGGGAATATAATCGAATAAGAGCCAATTCGGTTGTTTTTCTATCACTCGCTCTGATTGCAGAATAAAACTGTTTCAACAGTCTAAGAGCTGACTTCGAAAATTATAGATGATAAGTAGGACAAGCTGCATATAAAAATACCAGGCTCTTTTCACACAAAATAAAATACTACTTTTTATATGATAGTTCGAATTTTTTTAAACAAGAAATAGTGAAAAAATTACAATGTTTTTGTTTTTCTGCGAATATATCGAAGAAGAATCATTTTACAGTAAATGGAACTTTTGTAGAGATTGATAAAACCTTCAAAATGGATTTTCAAATGACCGGATCGGTGCATTTTTCACTGAGAAAATCTGGGAAAAACTCGAAAGAGACCATTTTTCAAAAATTCATAATTTTTGTAAATCTGAAGCTGGACAAACAATATTGTCGAAACTGATAGATAATAACATAAGGTTCGACTGTGCACAAAATGGTTTCTGTCCGATATGTAGTTTTTGCACAATCGCGTTATAGGGCAAATCTTTCTAAATGCGCCAATTTAAGGGAAATCGTCTTATTCAAATTCTGTAAACGGCATATGGAAGTAGAGATCAATATCTACAATTTTTTCATTCTGGATTTCTACCTGAGAGGTGGGAAATGTGTCGAAAATTTCACTGAAAGTTACTCTAAATGCTTTAAAGTACACCCGAAGTAGCCCGAACTCAACTCGAGTTAACATTAGTACATCAGACATCGGGTGACTTCGGGCGCACTTTGAAGCATTTTGATCAAATTTCTATGACATTTTCAACACATTTCCTACCTCTCAGGTGAAAATCCAAAATATTCAAATTGTAGATATTGTTCTCTACTTCCAGGTGCCGTTTACAGAATACGACGATTCCCCTTAAATCGGCGCACCTTGCAAGATGTGCTCTTAAATTGTTTATAACGCGATTGGGTATCAACGAATATTTCATCAACGATGTTAATAAATTAATAGATCATTACTAGATATCAAGTCTTATTCTTGTTCGTAGAGTGTTACATGTGGGAGGGCAACGTTAGGCCGCGTTTATACATACAGTTTGTTAGGGGCGAAATTTAGGAAAGGAGAGCAGTGAACGTGCAATGATGTGTCACGCCTCTAACATACCCAGCAGCTCAGTAGGCGTGGATTCGACAATAAAAATTGATTTCGATAAGATTGAAATATAGGGTTAATTTTCCGGAGCGCCAAGGATTTATCGCTAGTGAAAAATCCGAAACCACCCTGATGGAATGGGACAACCCACTGCACTAATATTACTAAAATATTAAACAATAGATACCTGTGAATGGTATAATAATAATATATAAATATGTAGAGGTTTTGTCTTCCCTTACGCTTAGATAACTTGGACCAGAATAAAAGAAATAGTCATGTCCCTTACTAATAAAATATATTGATCGTTACACACCCTGTATGTGCACAGTTAAGCTCAAAATACAAAAGAAAATGAAATTAATGTAAAATCAACCACCAAAATGAATTATTCAAGTGAATGCTGTGATTGAGAGTATGGTATTGTTTGAATATATGAATATGAAACCTCCAGTGAGGGCTATGCCTGTGACGTCACGATGATAGCTTACAATTATGGATACTTACGCCTTAGGGGCAGTCTTATTTTAAACTTATCTGATACTACGTAGATATTCTCAAGCATTCCAGTTCACCAATTATTGTGGTTGTAGTTCATCGGTGCCTTGGTGAATACAGGTGCACAGTGGGTATGACACAATCAATCAAAGTACAGGTACAGCTGGACGAATAGCGAAGGAATGCTGAACAACAGATATACAGCGGGACAACCACAGTCGAGCAGGAACAATCACATTAGTGGAACAGTGGAAAAACAATCGTATAGCAACGAAACAGTGGAACAATCACATTAGTGGAACTCCAATAATCGGTAGCAGAGTAGTAGCAATAAACCGTAGTGGAGCACTACCAGCTGCGAAGCAGTAACAGTAGCAAAGTGGTAGTCGCAGAGGAGCAGTAGCAGAGTGGTAACAAGCACTATCCACAGCGGAGCAAAGTAGTAGCAGAGTGGTAGCCGCAGCAGAGAACCCTAGAATATATAATACCAGTCTGACTTCTGATTACACTTGTATGGGGCCATAAGTAGAGCCCAAATGCAAATACTAACCTCTATTAAGTGGGAGGGTTCTGATAACAGCTTTGATGGTCTGTATGCTGTCTGATAGCGAGTTTCTCGTTCCAGTGGTTTCACACAATGATGAAGTGACTTCTAACCTCAAAAATCCGCAAAGCGAACGGAGATTTCTCAAAAATATATATACCTAGCGTAAAAAATCGAAAACAATATGAGAAACTCTCCTGATATGAATTTTCCAAAGATCCATCAACGATGATCAAACTTTAATTGGAAATCTTCAAAGTAGGTCAGTCACTCATCAGGATCAAATAAGGAAGAGAATATCTCTCAGACGTCAAAGTCAAAACTGTCAATATCTGACAAGGCGCTTTCTTGTTCGTTAGTGTTCGGTGGGAACAGTCCAGGAACTAACTCGAGCTACTAGGAGCTATGAAAAGAACACCTTAAGATTCAGTGTTGCCAACTGAAACAACACGAAAACGCCAGCCTCTCAATCTCAGAACCAAACAAACAAAAGGTCAAGTATTCGAATGTGAAATAGGTACCTCAATGACACAAGATAGGAATGTTTTGTGTTCTAAGTACAAAACAATAGACTAACCAAAAGTATGTTTACAAAATAACGCTGTCATACCGCAAAATAGAACAACTGATAACTGTCATTAGCTTAAGGCCGGTTCATGTCCGCTCGAACTAGTACAGCAAAGGTAAGTACTAACATTCGGAGCAAGCTATACATGACAACGATCAAGTTGTCATTTTGAGGAATCTGAAGAAGAAGAAGAATACAGTGGCGTACAGAGTGGAAAGTGTATATCAATGACAGAGAATTTCTGATGTTATTGTATTAAAACAGAAAGGGTTTTCTAGTGCAAAATAAACCCGTAACAAGTTATACTCCTGGGCGATATGCGACAGGGTGCAGGTGGTAGGTAGTAAGCGATGGGTACTAGGTGATATCTTGTTTATAGTTAAATTGTGCCACCATGTTTTGAAAATGTCGTTCAGAACGCGTCGTATGGTCCAGATCGATTTTTTCAATTCATTCGAATGAGTGTACAGACATTCTTGCTAAAATCGAAACATTTTTGCTGAAAAAGAAATCGTGCTGGTTACTCCAACCACTCATCTACTTCGTATGAGGCCGCAATCATATTTCCAGGCGACAGGTGATGTCACTTGTTTCTGTTTTGCATTGTTTTCTATATTATCATTTATATTTAACACAGGTGCCACGCACATCTCCAAAATGCGACAGATTTCTCGGCGCCACTCTGGCACTATTCGCAGTACCGTTTTGAATTCTTCGGTGCGCGACTGTAATAATTATGATTGATTATTAATATGGCAAAAGAAGATCGCGAGATCTCCATAAGTGAAGACAAGTGCAGAAAAGACCTGCATGCAATCTTTGAAACAGAATAAGTGACCTACCTTATGGTCACATTTAACCTCTGCAAGAGTGATTTTTCGAAGTAGCTTTGTTTGGATCTGTGTCAAAATAAAGTCGAAATTTCTTCTTCGTCTCCACTGTTTGATAACAAAAGCGAACGAAGTGTTTTGAACTATATTCTCAGTACATACTATTTTAATTTTAGTCATTTACACCCTATAAAAATTATTAACTTGACACCAATAGCCTAGAAGTATAATTGCGACCAGACAGGTCACTTGATTCTGGCAGGAGTATTACATTTTTGTATTTTGTTGTAATTAAATTTGAAGCCGTTGAGCTGACAATAGTGACAATGCATAAACAAAAAAGAAGAAGATTTCATTGCTTGTACAAAAACTGCGGATGACGTTCATCTTCTGATACAACAGAAATATTAAAATTTCATAGGGTTCCTAAGGATGAAACGATGTAAGTATTCATTCTATTAGTAGGTGACATCTACCTACTCTATAAATTGATGAAATTGATCAGATAGTTGAGCTTTAGCTAGATAATGTGTAGAAGGATTGATTACTGCAATTTGATGAAAACATGTCAGTTTTCCATATTAAATAATGGAAATGTTAAACTTTGGGTACAAGCTTGTGGACGAAAAGAACTTCTGGTTGAGATACCAATAAGCAATTTCTATGAGAACTTTGTAGCCTGCATTTCGAAAATTGTATGTACAATAATCCTCCTGAAACGTCTCGTTTACTTCCTGATGCAGTGCCTATCGATTATGAAGCATGTCAAGTACAATGTGGGTACCTACTTATTTTCTTTTATTTAATTGAACACCTTTTTAACACAAATAGCAGAAACATAGTTTTAGTATTGTAATAACATACTAAACTTTTTTACGGCTCACACTGATGTTGCAAGTGTACCAGAACTTCAAGAAGAGGAGAGCTTGATTCAAATTTTGAAAGTCCTATACCATCCAAGAAGATAAAAGTATTGTAGGTTATCACAATTCATTCCATCTATGATACTGGCACACCTTCAACAGTAGAATGCCTTGATTTGCAGCAACCATTTAAATTGCCAGTCGAAACACAAAGAACTAAACTTTTTAGCCATAACCCTAGAATGAGGAAACTCAAGCTAATCAATTGAAGCATTTGCAGGCGATATACAGATGAATTCAAACGTTTTGCCCTTACTATTTATTTTTTGGGTCCTCATTATAAATATTTACAGAATATATTTTTGTTGCCTTCTACAAGATCCCTTTGTAAAAAATTAAGTTTTCTGCTGGGTACAACAAAGTTTTGTTTGAGATATTAAAACTAAAGGTAAAACAAATGCATTCACATGGTACCTTTTATATAATGTAAGCATCAATGAAATGTCCATCAAGACAAATGTTCTGCAAACATTGAAAAATTTATAACAAATAGTCATGCCAATCAAATATACAGGGTGTTAATTAAGTACGTTGACAAACTTCGGGAGGTGATTCTTTGAAGGTTTTCAGGACGAAAAGTTCATATAAACATATGTCCCAAACGGCTTGGTTTTCGAGATACAGGGCGATAAATATACATTTTTTTCAAGATTTTTTAGAGTTAACTTTTCGACAATAATCAGTTCAAATTAGGCAAGTACAATCCATTCAATAGGGCGCACGATACAAAATAATGCATTTCTTAAATAATTCACAGGGTCCTCCTTTTTTCAGAGTCAAGCTTTGTTCAACCCTTCAGAATTTTTTTTCCGCCGCCACTGACATATTATGAGAAAGGAATAATCAATGTTGTTTCATTTAACATCTTTTTGATATCTTGCATTTTTTCATTTACTTGTACGGTTCAGGGGCTATAATGAAAATACTAATTTAAACATTTTCCAGTGTGGCATAACATTAGAAAATTTGAAAATTAAACATTTTCAATTATTGTAAATTGATGGAAATATTTTTTCAGAATTAGAAAAATCTACGATGAATAAAAATTATACAATAAAAAATATAAAGACAAGCTTTTATACAAATGCACTGAAAATGAAAAAATAATTTGTTTCATTTTTTATAGGTTATTCTGTGAGTATCAAAATCTTTCTGTACAAGATTACCTAGATCAAACAATGAAATGAATTATTTTTTCCTTTTCAGTGTATTGTATAAAAACTTTAAAATGTTTTCTTTCTATAATTTTCATTTTTAACATTTTAGTTTATTTTTTATGTGAAACTGAAAATCTCCAACCCAAAAACCATCACATACCAATTTTGAACAGAATCGGATCATAATCACAAAACTCGTCCGCCATATTGGAGCCGCCATTTTGTTTTTTAACAAACATTTTTTTAATGCATTGTCACCGGAATTACGGAAACCTGCCAAATTTCAAATTAATCGGAGTATTAGAAGTGGGTCAAATTCAACTTTTATTAAATTGTTTGTTAGTTAGTTACAAGTGAAGCTAAATAAAAGCTTGTTATTGTAAAGATGTGATTTCTTTTTGTGATATCTAACAGAAAACTACTATCTCCCCGTCACTGCGGTACGCTGGATATTAAACTAGATCTGACAGATATTGGGAAAACCTTAACTTTCAACCTGAAGATTCTGATGGTAAAAATGTGCATTTTCATTGAGATATTTGATTAAAAATGTTTTTACCCATCAGTCTTGATAGATATAGAATTCATACACATTTTTTGTTATTTAAAAAAAAAAAACATTTTTTTGTTTTCAATTGAACGTTTCCTTTTCAACATAAAAAACTTCCGAAAGGTAATCCTGTAATGGAAGATAGTTAATAGGGTTTATCTAATAGTCGCAGATCATTACACATTTGATTTTCATTTATGAATCTCTGGTCATAACTCCAAAAAACTAAATCAAACAAATATTTGTTTCCGTACGGAGTACATTATTTTATCAGAAATTTCGGTTTGTTTTTTCTTCTGCAGTAACGCAGAAATTTTGTAATCAATTTGAATTCATAAAAATAGCAGAGTGGGCTTTGATATTAATTCATTTATTTAAATATCAACAACTTGACAGTTATCGAAAGTTGAGAAACTGTCTCATTGTTAATTCTTCATTAGTGCAAGCTATAAAGCAGATTCATTCAATATTCCTTTGGATAAAATGGTTGAATATACAAATTCAGAAATGGCAGACATGCACTTAATGTATGGAATGGCTGATGGTAACGCTCGTGCCGCCAGACGAATGTATCTAGAAAGATTTCCAGAACGTCATATTCCCAGCACACAAATGTTCATCAATATTCACTCCCGTCTTCGTGAAACGGGTACTTTCAAGAGGTCTGCTGTTCTCATAGGAAGACCCAGGAGAGTTAGAACAGTTCAGATAGAAGAAGCTGTACTTAACGAAATTGAGCAGCATCCAGACACCGTACAAGAAAAATTGCGGCACAGTTTAACGTAACCCATGTATTGGTATGGCAAATTTTAAAAGAGCAACAACTTTATCCCTATCACATACAGCGTGTTCAAGCTCTTCTGCCAAGGGATTTTACAAAGAGATTAACTTTTTGCACTTGGATTCGAAATAAATTGTTGGAAAATCCATGGTTTTTATCTCAAGTGTTATTCACCGATGAGGCATGCTTTTCCCGTAAAGCCATTATTAATTTTCACAACAATCATATGTGGGCTGATGAAAACCCACACGCCGTGATTGAAAACCATTTTCAAGAGACGTTTTCTGTGAATGTTTGGGTTGGAATTGTAGGGAATTTCCTTATCGGGCCATATTTTCTGCCTCATAGACTCAATGGTGATCATTATCGACATTTTCTTGAATTCATCTTACCTGGACTCCTAGAAGAGATCCCACTGAGGGAAAGAATTGGAATTTGGTTTATGCATGATGGTGCTCCAGTACACTTCAGATTGGTTGCACGCCAATATTTAGAAGAGAATTATTCTGATCGCTGGATTGGGCGTGGTGGGCCACAACTTTGGCCACCAAGGTCACCCGATATGAATCCACTTGATTTTTTCCTCTGGGGGCACCTTAAATCATTAGTGTACCGAACTCCAGTTCAAAGTGAAGAAGACCTGAGGAATCGCATACAGGAGTCATGCGGAATTATAAGAAACACTCCTGGTATTTTTGAGCGTGTCCGCCATTCTATGGTTAGGCGCATAAACGCATGCATTGAAGTTGGCGGTGGCCATTTCCAGCAGCTGCTCTGACATATCAATTTCAATAATGGTCCTTTTCTGAACTTAATTTTATTCCTAGGGAATTTATGTTACTTTGCTCTAGTATTTGATAATAAAGTTATTCACTATTGAAAATGTCCAAAATTACTTTGCCATAATTAACTTTGTGCAATACATATTCAACCTGAGTTATGGTAAAAAATGTATGGGAGCTCCATAACATTACATTTTCTCTACACGAGCAGAAAATAGCTATTTGTGTAATGAGAACAAAATGACGTATTGCGTCACGCGCTAATCTTTGGAGAGTGGCAATGATACTTCGAGAAATGAATTATTTTATATCATGCGCACTATTGAATGGATTGTACTTGTCCAATTTGAACTAATTTGGATCGATTATTGTCGAAAATTTCGAAGTAAACTCCAAAAACTCCTAAAAAATGTATTTTGATCACCCTGTACTTCGAAAACCAAGCCGCTTGGGACATGTTTATATGAACTTTTCATCTTGAATCACCCTTCAAGTTTGTTAGACTATTTGCTCCTCAAATTTCTTTATGTTATGCGTTACTGGAAAATGTTTGCGTTAATATTTTCATTGTAACTCCTGAACCGTACAAGTAAATGAAAAACATCAAGAGAGCAAAAAGATGTTAAATGAAACAACATTCATTATTCCTTTCTCATAATATGTCAGTGGCGGCGGAAAAAAAATTCTGAAGGGTTGAACAAAGCTTGACTCTGAAAAAAGGAGGACCCTGTGAATTATTTGAGAAATGCATTATTTTGTATCGTGCGTACTATTGAATGGATTGTACTCGCCTAATTTGAACTGATTATTGTAGAAAATGTCGAAGTTAACTCTAAAAAATCTTGAAAAAAATGTATTTTTATCACCCTGTATCTCGAAAACCAAGCCGTTTGGGACATATGTTTATATGAACATTTCGTCCTGAAAACCTTCAAAGAATCACCTCCCGAAGTTTGTCAACGTACTTAATTAACACCCTGTATATTTATAAAAGTCTCTCAAAATTCAACTACCCTTGTGAAAACTTTATATAAATATTATGTAATGAAAAATAGCAATGTCTGGTTCAAAACTGTGCCTTAGTAGAAAGTTTACTATTTTAATGAATTTGTAATAGCCAGGTATAAAATTGTGATTGATTTTGAAAGAATAAATAAATTATTTTTGCCAATACTTGTTTTGTAACATCAGTGTGAAAGCAGCCACGAGTTCTAGCCACGAATTTCTCGCAGTGATACGGCGCGTACTCGACCGCCAGTGGTCCCGAAATTACGTTATAATTTCGTGGCTAGCCATGAATTTACTACACTATATAGAGGATCGCACAAATGAGCTTGTTTTGACAATGGCATAAGACCTTTAGTTATTAGATATGTTTTGAGATATCTGAACATGTACTTGTGTATAGAAAAATATTACTTTAACTAGAATTTTCAAAATTCTTTGAAAGGGATTTATTTTATCAGTTCGTGAAAGTTTTTGGAGGTATAAATTTTTTTTGCAAAAATCAATGAAACTGAAGGTGATCTATAATACCTAGTCGTCAAAATATTTTGTCGGGCATAATTTTTACCCCCACCAGTCCGACAAAGTTTTCGTGGATGGGGGTTTTCGCATGAATATGGGGATTTTTTTGCATAGATCTAAACTATAGAAGGTGCTCTAGAAGATCCATGTGTCAAAATATTTTGTCGGGCAAGATTTTTACCCCCACCAGCAATAATAATAATTTTCAAAAAAGTTCATAGATCCGCCAAAGTTTTCGTGGATGGGGGTATTTTTGCATAAATATGAGGATTTTTTTTGCATAGATCTATACTATAGAAGGTGCTCTAGAAGATCCACCTCTCAAAATATTTTGTCGGGCAGGATTTTACCCCCACCATCAATAATAATAATTTTCAATATAAATTAATAAGTTCGTCAAAGTTTACGTAGGTGGTTTTTTTTTTGCAGAAATCGATGAAACAGAAGGTGATCTATAATAACTATTCGTCAAAATATTTTGTCGGGCAGGATTTTTACCCCCACCAGCAATAATAATAATTTTCAAAAAAGTTCATAAGTCCGCCAAAGTTTTCGTGGATGGGGGTATTTTTGCATAAATATGAGGATTTTTTTGGATAGATCTATACTATAGAAGGTGCTCTAGAAGACCCACGTGTCAAAATATTTTGTCGGGCAGGATTTTACCCCCACCATCAATAATAATAATTTTCAAAATAAATTAATAAGTTCGTCAAAGTTTACGTAGGTGAGGATTTTTTTGCAGAAATCAATTAAATAGAAGGTGATCTATAATACCTATTCGTCAAAATATTTTGTCGGGCAGGATTTTCACCCCCACCCGCAATAATAATAGTTTTCAAAAAAGTTCATAAGTCCGCCTAAGGTTTCGTGGATGGGGGTATTTTTGAATAAATTTCAGGATTTTTTTGCATAGATCTATACTATAGAAGGTGCTCTAAAAGACCCATGTGTCAAAATATTTTGTCGGACAGGATTTTTCCCCCACCAGCAATAATGATAATTTTCAAAAAAGCTCACAAATCCGCCAAAGTTTTCGTGGACGGCGGTATTTTTGAATAAATTTCAGGATTTTTTTAAGTAGATCTATAGAAGGTGCTCTAGAAGACCCACGTGTCAAAATATTTTGTCGGGCAGTATTTTACCCCCACCATCAATAATAATTATTTTCAAAATAAATTAATAAGTTCGTCAAAGTTTACGTAGGTGGGGATTTTTTTGCGGAAATCAATGAAACAGAAGGTGATCTATAATACCTATTCGTCAAAATATTTTGTCGGGCAGGATTTGGATGGGGGAATTTTTGTATAAATATGAGGAGTTTTTTGCATAGATCTATACTATAGAAGGTGCTCTATAAGACCCACGTGTCAAAATATTTTGTCGGGCAGGATGTTACTCCCACCATCAATAATGATAATTTTCAAAATAAATTTATAAGTTCGTAAAACTTTTCGTAAGTGGAAATATTTTTGCATAAATGTATACTACCAAGGGGACTCGGCATACTTGTCAAAATATTTTTTCGGGCAGGATTTTAGCCCCCACCACCATAACTTTCCTCTCCAGTAGAATAAAATAAGTATTTATTCTTCAACTTTTGAAAACATACTAATTCCGGCGAAGATGAAAGGACAGACAGGCATAATATTTTCTTTATTCGCAGCGCATGGCAAATGATTCAGTCATTTAACATTGAATAGTCAACATTCGATTCCAGGAGGTTTTGCAATATTTCAAATAGCTTGTACTAGTAATGAATGTACTTCCCTAACAAAGAAGTACCTCTCCAATTATTCGCACAAATACTGTACAACACATGCCGGTGTTGTTTTGGAGAACACGAGTCAACAAAAGTACTTGCAATGTAATAATATTGGCGGGGAATTATTTCCAGGCCTGTTATTGTTTCAACTTTAAAGTGAAATAAGATAGTTGGCTGTCCTGGAATTTTGATCGTTGTGGAATCAAAGCATAGATGGCCATAGTAAATTTCGTTACAAAGTTATATCGTAAATAAAATACACAGGGAGACAAACCTACGTATACGTCGTAACTTGATTCACATATAATGTTCACGAAAACGGTTGGCGAACTGTATAAATCAGATGGCATTAACGCTATCTCTTCCTGTGGCTGGATGGCACTACAATATAAATCATGTTTATGTAGTGGACCGGTAGTACCTATATTTGGAGCCTATTTTTTAATAGTAACATAGGAATTCCTGTATGCAACTATATAACTAGGAATACCTAATATTCATTGATAATGATGTGGCAGGAATCAATGATGAAAACAAAATTCATCTGCGGGTCCTACACGCACCCATTAGTTTGGTCGCAATCAAAACAATGAATTAAGAGAATATAAAATTATAGCAGTTATAGCTATTATTTATTAACCAAGGGGGTGCCAAGGGGGGTGCTTTGTCTCTGGCGGATATAGCTTCGCGTCGGGCCTTGATATCCGCAGTAGGAAAAACGTTTTCGTTTGGCGGTGTGTACATAATTTTTTCTACGGCCTCTGTAATAATTTTTTAAAATTTTGTCCTGAACTTTCTAATGCATGAATGAAATTATATGCGGCGGTATGACAAAATATCAGGTGGGCGTTGCGTCGTCACCACCTTGTTGACAACGACTCGTTTGTTGGTGAAGTTATTTCTTCTATTATACAGTGCGACGCTAAATTATGGAACAAATTCATTATTTCTGAATATAAAGATATTTCGGAAAATTCCTCGGACAGGTTGATTTTCTTTTCCGATGGGCCAATTTTTGAACCCCACCCAAAATATATAGGGTTATTCGCAATTGAGTAAATATGACTTTGGTGATATTTTTAAATTGGACACCCAGTATATTTTTCCATATTTGGTTAGGGATCGTCATTACGAATCCAGTGATACCAAGTTTGATGGGATTATGTCAAACAGCTGCGGAGATATGGCCATAAAACTTCCTCGTATGTCTAATGAGTATGACTGCGAGACTCCACACGATTCAGAAGGTTGAAAGTCTCTGTCGCACTCATTGGGTATATGGAGAAGTTTTTTGGCCATATCTCCGCAGCCGTTTGCATTAACCCATCAAACTTGGTATCACTGGATTTGTAATGACGATCCCTAACCAAATATGGACAAATTTACTGGGTGTCCAATTTAAAAATATCACCAAAGTCGCTTTTCCTCAAATGCGGATAACCCTATATATTTTGGGTGAGGTTCAAAAATTGTCCCATCGGAAAAAAATCGACCTGTCCGAGGATTTTTCCGATATATCTTTATATTCAGAAATAATGAATTTGTTCCATAATTTAGCGTCGCACTGTATTGTATTAAGAAATGGAAATGGACTATCATATGTGAATATTTCCAAAAACTGCCTTGTTAAAAAATCAAACTGATGAAATAAAGTGTAAAAGTATTAAGAAACTAAGAAGATTATGTTTGTTCTCAGAACCGGGAAGGAAACAATCATTTTCCTGCATTTTTTAGGGGTCGAATATGAAGATTTGTAGCAAGGTAGTAGAAATAATATGTAACATTAAGAGTGTGAAAAATCACTTTCACACAAATAAAGTACACTATTATTGCTACGACAAAGCGATAATGATGGTATTGACAAGAGAGCAGGGAATTTGAAAACACGGCTGAGTGAGAACCATTTCAGCTAACAATCCTTCCAGAAAATAATGACATGTGGGTATTGACAAGCACCTCCAGTAGCATGGAATTTTGAAAAAAATAACCATATACGAGGCATTGAGGAACTAACTACATTTTGTAGTATAAACTTATGCAGAAAAATCACCATATTCATGCAAAAAAAACCCCATCCACGTAAACTTTTTCGGATTTATGAACTTTTTTGAAAATTATTATTATTGGTAGTGAGGGTGAAAATCATCCCCGACATAATTTTTTGACATATAGGTTATCGCTTTCTACGATAAAATCCTCATCAACGAAAACTGTGACGAAGTTATACAGTTTTTTTTGAGATTTAATAATAATGGTGGTGGGGGATAAAATCCTGCCCGACAAAATATTCTGAGGAAAAGGCCTAGTGGGGCACCACATTTATGCAAAAATCTCCTCACCAATGAAAACTTTGACGAACTTATGAATCTAATTTGAAAATTATCATCATTGATGGTGGGGGTAACATTCTGCCCGACAAAATATTTTGACCAGTAGATCTTCTAGAGCACCTTCTGTAGTATAGACTTATGCAAAAATATCCCCATATTTATGCAAAAATATCCCCATCTACGAAAACTTTGACGGAATTATGAACTTTTTCGAAAATTATTATTATTGCTAGTGGGGGTAAAAATCCTGCCCGACAAAATATTTTGACGAGTAGGTATTTTAGATCACCTTATGTTTCATCGATTTCTGCAAAAAAAATCCCCACCTACGTGAACTTTAACGAACTTATTAATTTATTTTTAAAATTATTATTATTGATGTTGGGGGTAAAATCCTGCCCGACAAAATAGTTTGATACGTGGATCTTCTAGAGCACCTTCTATAGTATAGATCTATGCAATAATATCTCCATATTTATTCAAAAATACCCCCATCCACGAAAACTTTGGCGGACTTATGAACTTTTTCGAAAATTATTATTATTGCTGGTGGGGGTAAAAATCCTGCCCGACAAAATATTTTGACGAATAGGTATTTTAGATCACCTTATGTTTCATCGATTTCTGCAAAAAAAATCCCCACCTACGTGAACTTTGACGAACTTATTAATTTATTTTGAAATTTATTATTATTGAGGGTGGGGGTAAAATCCTGCCCGACAAAATAGTTTGACACGTGGATCTTCTAGAGCACCTTCTATAGTATAGATCTATGCAATAATATCTCCATATTTATTCAAAAATACCCCCATCCACGAAAACTTTGGCGGACTTCTGAACTTTTTCGAAAATTATTATTATTGCTGGTGGGGGTAAAAATCCTGCCCGACAAAATATTTTGACGAATAGGTATTTTAGATCACCTTATGTTTCATCGATTTCAGCAAAAAAAATCCCCACCTACGTGAACTTTGACGAACTTCTTAATTTATTTTTAAAATTATTATTATTGATGGTGGGGGTAAAATTCTGCCCGACAAAATAGTTTGACACGTGGATCTTCTAGAGCACCTTCTATAGTATAGATCTATGCAATAATATCTCCATATTTATTCAAAAATACCCCCATCCACGAAAACTTTGGCGGACTTATGAACTTTTTTGAAAATAATTATTATCGCTGGTGGGGGTAAAAATCCTGCCCGACAAAATATTTTTACGTATAGGTATTTTAGATCACCTTCTGTTTCATCGATTTTTGCAAAAAAATCCCCACCTACAAAAACTTCACTTCACGAACTGATGAAATAAATCCCTTTCAAAGAATTTTGAAAATTCTAGTTAAAGTAATATTTTTCCATACATAAGTACATGTTCAGATATCTCAAAACATATCTAATAACCAAAAGTCTTATGCCATTGTCAAAACAAGCTCATTTGTGCGATCCTCTATATAGTGTAGTAAATTCATGGCTAGCCACGAAATTACAACGTAATTTCGGGACCACTGGCGGTCGAGTACGCGCCGTATCACCGCGAGAAATTCGTGGCTAGGACTCGTGATTGCTTTCACACCGATTTTTGTAACTACATAAAAATTGTACAACAAATTGTAGAAAACTGCTTTTTTGCAGATTTAGTTTCTGTAGGTCATTTGATGATATCTGTAGTCTGCACTCTTTGATGGGTACCAATCAAAGTTTTTATTTTTTGGATGATTCCGATAAAATCAAATAGCTAAATTTTGAAGACCTACAAATGTATTCACTCGAAAAACAAATGCAATGCTTTCCTTACTTTATTGTTCCACAAACTTTTGATCTATTCATGAAATCTTCGTATTAACAGTTGTTCCGGTTTCATCTAAAATCTAATTGTTAATTGTGTATGTCTGAATGCTAATTTTAAGTTAAAAGTAAATTTCCCATATTTTTTTCTCGCGATATTGCTGTGTTTTTCTATATTTGAGTCCGAATATATTGAGCGTTCCCTATACGCGAAGTCAACACACACTAGCCAGAAGAAGCTATAAATCAGTACAGAAATTGTCCTCAAGTGTGCTACAACTCACTCTCGTTATTATAACAAATGCTCATCTCTAACACAAACAAATCGCTACACTCCCAGTGACTGACCTAGATGGTTGTACGGACAATAAGCAAGGTAAGGGAAACACAGCTTGTATTGTTTATCTTTGATTATTGTTACGTAATTTGTAACCCGTTTAAATTCTTTCAACCGAACAACCAACAATTTTCAAATTCCAAAAAAAAATACCAAAAACCTATATTTTCAGTCCACAAAAAAATCGAAACTCCTACAATAGTTTACTTTGACAAAACTGATAATTAATAATTTTACTAGTTCTGTTACAGCAGAAGAGAAAGATTAACTGAAATGAAGCTCCAAACAATTTCTCAATACAAATCTACCACTACACAGCTTATTGTAGACATCTCTACTGAAACCATTATCATCTGAATCCCTTGTGAGTGGAGAGGCATATTATGTTCTCTTCTATCCGAGCTGGAGTGCACGAAGTTTCCTCTTTGCCAGGTTATATATTTTCATTTTATTTTGCTCTTCTACATATTTACATTTATACATTATTGTATTTCAGATTGAATTAAGAAATTATTTGGATATTAATAATCTATCCTGTAAAAAAATTGATCATGAAATTTTCTAATTATATGAAAGGGTTAACCAAATTTCGGAATACACTGCATTTTAGATTAACAGTATTAGCAAAACATTCAAATCATTTTAAGCTAACTACTAATGCTTATTTCTGCAAATCTGTCAGATTCTCTCATTCTTGACACTAATGACAATTGACAAATCGAATGTATACGTTCCAAGCAAAGGCAATGCTGTGCCCGGGATGTTCGTTATACATCTGGCAATATTGGTGCACACCAATTTAAAGGGCCAAGGCATTGTTTATATAGAAGATAGTTAGTCAACCTTATGGGATTATAATTGGATCAAAATGGATGCGACATGTAGATGGCGATAGTGAGCTCGCATCCAAGTCATGTCATTACTTCAGTGATCTGGCCTCCAAGTCATGTCGTAACTTGATTGAAACAATGGGACAGCATTAAAATCAGGGTTTTTTTAAGGAACCTGCATTAAAATGACGTCAAATATTCATGTTTGTAACTAATCACGCTAGATGACACTCGCGTTTGCGTCCAACACTAATTACACAGGCATTGACTATCTATCTTACTTCTCTATAAACAATGACCAAGGTCATAGAGTCGGCAATCGAAACATCAAAGGAAATGGGCGGAGCTTCCTATCTGTATGTTTTCTAATCTGTGACCGGGTGTCGTCGCCCGTGTTGTCGCATTGCTAAGATCTCGAGTGAAAACGGTATATATAAAAACAATGTAAAACAGAAACAAGTGACATCGCATGTCGCCTACCACCCGACACCTGCCGCCTGGTCAGAGTATAAACGGGTTCATATAAAACAATGCGTCATCAAACTAAACGGTTGTGCCCGAAAGTATAAACGCGGCCTTAGGAGTTACACGAGGGTGATGCTTAATGTTCGAAGATTGCAGGATCGGATTCAGAAATTTTGAAGGGGGGCAATCAGCTCTAGTGGTGGCAATGAGCTCTAGGGGGGAATAAGCTAGCGTTGAAGTTTGAAGTGAATTAAAAGAGGTGATGACGTACGACTCGTAGGAGAAAAACGTGGTAATGTTGCTCTCAAGAGCCGGGGCGGGCAATTGATCCATGCCCCCTCCCCCCAGTGGATGTTGCGATTTTTTCTTCTAGAGAAAGTAAATTTTCTTCTTCACCCTTTAGAGAAATGCAAAACCTCAGAACCTCTTGGGGATCTTATGAAATGTAATTTCTATTCATTCTATTTCATCATCCATTTCTATGATGTCAGGTAGAACCTCCTTCGCAAAATTATCAACTTCCATGAGATCTTCCACGGTCAACTTGGAGAGTATATCTTACCATTGAATCCGTTTACTCATCTTCACTTTACTTATGTTTATAACGAAATTCGAAATATTTATTTCCATTTTGGTCTCGATAAATTTCCACATTTCTACAAAATCGAAAATGACAAACTCAGGTATATAGAAAATAAAAAGTGAGTAAAGTACGTTAGTTGATAGTATATAAATGAGGAAATAAAACATTTTTTGTCAAACCAAAGATAAAATGGTTACTTATTCAAATAATTTTATTTTCAATATTCCACGTTTTCAAAACGGACTGAACAGTATAAAAATTAAATAGTATTGATAGATAGAAAGAATACAGATTCATAACGCCTTGCAAATTCCATACAGAGTGTTCTGAACATTTGTGATTGTGAATTTTCAATAACCATGAAAATACTTCACTGACTTATGATTGTGAATGTTCGATAGCAATAAAAATACTTTAGTTTACGTTCGTAATAATTCAGGACAATCTTTATGGTGTTAGGAATCGGTATGGGGCTATGAGAAATTATTAGATATTGTTCAAACCCGTCTTGAAAATGTGTTATATTAATATTTTATTAGGTAATTTTTTTTTCTTTTTAGTATTATGTTTGCGACATTTTGCATTCTATTTTAAATATATCTCGATGAGACTAATGCAGAGATGTACGCCATTTTAACTTTATGAATATCGATTAGAATCGAACTATAATCATAAATCTAGTTTGCCTTTTGGATATTGTTTTTGGTCTTTAACAAAAATTGCATAATGTATTTCACCAAAATTATGAACAACTACCAGATTCAAGTTGATCAGACCACTAGAAGTGGGTCAAAATTCACTCTCTTCCATTAATCAACATTTTTTTAATTTCTTTTTTATAAAGCCCCAGGTTTTCAGAGGAACTTTTTATACGTTCAATCATGCTCGGTGGCAGACATCGGAGTTGAATACTTGTCGTCTGTGACAGAAGACTGATACAATCGTTTATTTTACGAAGTATACTACGTCCTTCCAGAGGAAGGCCAACTTTTTTATTTTTATATTTAGGCTACTAGTTGCTTTGGAAGAAATGGTCAGGATCGAAAAACACATTTTTTCTTTCCTCTGGTGTCTGTCTGTCGTGTCAATGGAAAACGTTTTATTTCCCTAACTGCTCGAGATATCGATTAGAGAGTTTAACCATTTCAATGACTCAAAAAAGTATACCAGCGTTTTAATTTTTTTTACGATAGGAAAACGTCGAATTATTTTGAGAGGGTTTTTCGTTTTTTTTTCGGTCTTTAACTTTCCTTGTTTCACTGATACTCCTTGATTCTATTGTTTTCGTATCACGTTCAAATATACCTCTATGCGTTTCGATCAGGTGATTAGAATTTGAGAATGATCAGAAAATGCTAACCGGCTTCTCCGGTTTTCCGAAACATGTCAAGTTTTTTCAAAATTCGAATACGCCGAACCGATCGATGATAATGGTAGAGCTCGAATAGACGAACAAATCCTGCTGAAACCAGTTTTCATGAGATGATCGGAAAACCGGGAAAACTTGAAAAATCTGAAAATCGAAATTTATATTTTGGAAAATACGAAATATCTCGGAAACGGTTGATATTTTTATAATTCTATCAGAAACCTATTTTCAAAGAATCTACAAAAAAAAACGTGAATTTTTTCGGTAATATCAATACTCCAGGAGATATTTAAAAAAAAAATAAAATCAGAATATTGACCGAACTAATGAAAAAAATTTAATTTTGAAATTGCTTCGTGTATAAGTAGAAAAAAGTTGATTTTTTTAATGAAAACATCTAAAACTCGAACATGAAACAAGAAATCGAATAAATGGATATAAACAGTTTCAATAACCTCAAACAGATCTACAAAAACTTCCCATGAAATTGTTTCACATCTTGAAAAATATAATTGAGATGTGGACTAGATTTTTTTTTTAACAACAAAAACTCATTCGCGTTTTATGTGAAACTCGAAAACTTCGAAAGCCGTAACCGATCGTAGTATTCAGAATATTGAAGACTATCAATCATAGTTGAAGTCATGCACAACGATAACGAGAGTAATTTGTGGACAGGTATCTACCATAAAAGTTGTAGCATTCACGTTCCAGTCGAGTAGTAACATTTCTAGGCCCTTCAACTTCCAAGCTTTTCGCGAATCCACGTCCTCACTTCATTTTCTCGTCGTCTATCTTTTCTCTACCTCGTCCCTCTCTCAGACTTAATTCGAGAATAAAGGCGGATTTGGATTCATATTGCATAATTTATTGCATATGCGTAATTTTATTGCATAATCCATAAAAGTTCAACACAGGAATTTTCATATAAATTGTGAAACGGGTAGACCATTTCAATCGAATCCCTGTGTTGACCTTTTATGGATTATGGATTATGCAATAAAATTACGCATATGGAATAAATTATGCATTATGAATCCGGTAAATCCGCCTTTAATCTAAAATTAACTATTGGCGGGAAACAAATACTAAATGTGTTAAAATGTGTAAATAAATCGAAATAAGAATAGGAACTCACCTTAATCACCAACGTTTTTTTTTTCTATTATTCAATGACTGAACGACTCGGGCATAAGACGAGATTCTGAAAGACTCAAAGACTGAAATTCATTACTTGAAAACTTGAATGAAAGACTCAAGATTTGAAAAATACTCAAAGATTGAAAGTCTCAAACCAAAGACTCCAGCCGAAAACTGAAAGACTTGAGCCAATTACTGTATGTATACAGTGTGTCCCACTAACCATGCTAATGGTAAGATTTACGAGGTCGGTTATATGACACCAAATGTGGAGTATATCAAGGATAACTATAATGTGAAAAAATATTTTGATAAAATCTATTCGTATTTGTTTTATACGCAAAAAACAGATTTTGATCATTTTAATATCTCCTCCGTAACTTCTTTATTCATGAAAATATCCCAATAAGAATTTTACATTCTCATGACAGTTCTTCAATGAAATTTAAAAAAAATACGAAATTTATACCAACTCTTCTAGAATTCCAGATATCAGCACTTATTTTTATTTTTCAAATGTAGGTCATAGCTCACTATGACTTAGTTATGAATAACTTTTTTTTCTCTCACATATCATAAGTCACAGTAACAGTTTTTTGTTGCTAACAACGGAGTTATCGTCATCTTTACAAAAACTATTTTGAAGTCCCCATCTTGAATTTATAAATTTTAACAAAAAAATCATGATCCTCCGACCTCAAAAACCCCCACATACCACCTTTGAATGGAATCGGACGATAATCACAAATCTCGTCCGCAATATTGGAGCAGCCATTTTCATTTTTTATTTCAACAAAAATTCCATAATGCAGTGTCACCGGAATTATGAACATCTGCCTAATTTCAAGTTATCAGAACGGCCAGAAGTGGGTCAAAATTCACTTGCAAGATTCGATTACAGACAGACAGACACCGGGAAATGTGAAACTGAATAAAGGCTTGTAATAAAAAGGATTCAAAAAGTCTTTCCTTATTTTCTACACATCTGATGCTGTTTTGAACACTTGACCTTAAGACGTTTCTTTCAGTTATTTCAGTTTTTCAGTTTCGTCAAGTAGGCTTCAGAAACAATGTAGGTAGGTAATAAATAACAAATATCTATCATGTAGTTTCAAAAAGTCTTTACTTATTTTCTACACATCTGATGCTGTTTTGAACACTTGACCTTGAAACGTTTCGTTCAGTTATATCAGTTTTTCAGTTTCGTCAAGTAGGCTTCAGAAACAAAGTAGGTAGGTAATAAATAACAAATATCTATCATGTAGTTTCGTGTGAAGTTGGTTTCAAATATCTGAGCTGGAAATGAATAACTTTAATAATGAAGAAAGATATGATATGATTTCCTGTAAGAAATTTGAGAAATTCAAGAAATGCAGCAAATGAATATTTAAATCGTTTTCGTGAGCGTCATCAGCCGCATGAGACTATTTTTCGTAGACTTGATGTTAATTTGAGAACACATGGATCATTTCTGAAGCAAAATAAGGAACCAAGGGATGTTGCTGGTGTAAAGGAAGTATCAAATCAAGTTGCGCAAAATCCCGAGACTTCCACAAGAGAAATTCAAAGAAATACACGGATATCAAAGTCGAAAGTAAGCCGTATTTTGAGAAAAAGTAAATACCACCCATATAAATTACACGTTAGCCAGGCACTACGACCAGGAAATGCTGAAAGAAGATTAAATTATTGTAACTGGTTCATTGACCAGTGCAATAACAATGAATATCGTGAAGAATTTCCATTTCGCGTATTGTGGACAGATGAATTACGATTCACAAATAATGGAATATTCAATCGACACTATTGATCAATTGAGAATCCCCGCATTAATGTGGAGTAATAAATCAGCATCGTTTCGGCTTTAATGTGTGGTGCAGAATCCTTTTTTTTTTTAACTTGAACGAACAAATGTGGTTCCAGCAAGATGGGTGCCCAGCGCACAACCCTGTTATAAATTCAAATAATCTGAGAGGGAGGTTTCTGGGACGATGGATTGCTACTAGAGGTCATTGTTTATGGCCTGCCAGATCCCCTGATCTCTCCCCAATGGAATTTTTTCTCTGGGGGTATATGAAGAATAAGGTATATCAGGGAACATATAACAACGTTGAGGAATTGAAATAGGCTGTTCTTCACACTTTTAGAGCAATTGACTAAAATACTTTCTAAGTGCAAGTGTACGAAGATGTATCAAATGAATGTGAAAGTAGACTTTTATAGATTTTTTATTGTTTCTAGTTTCAGAATAAAGGGAGTATGTATTGCTGAAAGTTTTGAACTTTTTGAATAATTCTTATTACAAGCCTTTATTTAGTTTCACATTTCCCGGTGTCTGTCTGTCTGTAATTAAATCTTGCAAGTGAATTTTGACCCCCTTCTGGCTGTCCTAATAACTTGAAATTTGGCAGATGTTCATAATTCCGGTGGCAATGCATTATGGAATTTTTGTTGAATAAAAAAATAAAAAATGGCGGCTCCAATATGGCGGACGAGATTTGTGATTATGGTCAGAATTCATTCAAAATTGGTATGTGGGAGTTTTTGAGATTGGAGATCATGATTTTTCTATTAAAATTTATAAATTCAAGATGGTTTTCGTTTATGTATAAATGACGATAACTCCGTTGTTATCAACAAAAAACTATTACTGTGACAAATCATCTGTAAGCGAAAAAAAGTAATTCATAACTGAGTCATAGTGAGCTATGACCCACATTTGAAAAATAAAGTTGCTGATATCTCAAATTCTAGAAGAGTTGGTATAAATTTCATATTTTTTCGAAATCTCATTGAAAAACTGACATAAGAATGTGAAATTCATATTCGAATATTTTCATAAATAAAGAAGTTACGGAAGAGACATGAAAATGATCAAAATCAGTTTTTTGCGTATTAAACAAAAACGAATAGATTTTATCAAAATATTTTTTCACATTATAGTTGGCCTTGATAAACTCCACATTTTGTGTCATTTAACCAACATTGTATCTCTCACCATTAAAAAGATGCCCATGGTGAGCATGGTAAGTGGGACACACTGTATATATAAAAAACAAATTGAAGAGCGAAATATATGAGACTCTCACAAACTTTTCTGAGCAGCTTTGGTTGAAAATTACTTATAAAAAGATAACCATTACTGTTGGTGTGATATACAAGCCACCACAACAAGACAATGTCACATTTCTTGAAGAATTTGAAGATAAAATGAATTTAATCTGTCCAATTTTTGATGAAGTTGTATGTATGGGTGATTTCAATATAAACCTTCTCAACTTGGAAAATTCTAATGTTGGAAAACTTTTCAATATTCTCGAATCATTTGATCTCATTCAGATTGTGTATAGTCCGACAAGGATATCAAATGCAAGGGCTACATATTATTGGATATAATAATAACTAATAACAATCTTATAGCAGAGAAGGGTGTAATTATTGGTAGCGTCGGTATTTCAGATCCACAAATTGTATTCTGCACCATTAATATACATGGCGAATTACGAGCCCCAAAAATGTGCACTTACCGTAACTTTAAGTAGGTATTTTAATGAAGATGCATTTCAAAATGATCTCTATGCAACCCCGATTTTCAGAATTTTCGATCAAAATAATATTGACGAAAACCTGTCTTTTTTAGTGAACTGTCTACTGAATTTATTCGATCGTCATGCTCCGATCACTACATCGAGGGTAACCAAACGAAAAGCTTCTTGGTTAACAGGGACAATCAAAGAAATGATCTCCATCCGGAAGAAAGCCTTCAAACGATATAAAAGAACTAATTCAGCTGTACATTTGCAGTTTTATAAAGATATGCGAACCTACACGAATCGAGCTATTAAAAATTTAAAAAGGCATCCTTCGATAATCAACTCAATACAGAAAGCAAAAAAGACTTATTGAGAACATTGAAATCGAACAAAGTAATGAGGCAAGTGAGCCAAATATTGCCATGCTAAGACATATTTATTTTTTAACAGACTCAAATTTGTTCGTAATAACCTGTAATTTTCTTGGACAAGTAATGAACATATTCATATTTTAAAACAAGAACAATAATTACATTACATAAAAAACAGGACCACGATTCACTACTTTTGAATTTCTTGTTTATTTTATTTTCCGTTCTTCATTTGCTTTTGCTGTTCATGTTGTCTTGTTATTTGTTTATTTTCTCTTCTTGTTGCTCTTTCTTTTTTGCCTTTTATCTTGTCTTGTTTTTCTTGTTGTTTGAGTGTTTTTTGCACTGGTGTGGAGAATAAATCCTTTGTTACTTCTTGAGTTTTACTATTAATTGCTGGTTTTCGCTTCGAAGTGGATATCTTGACTTCGGGTGTAATTAGTAAACCCATACCTTTGAAAGAAGTGTCATCTGGATGTGGATCTTTTTCGGGAGTAAATGGCACTAGGTATATTTTCTTTTTCTTCAGCGGTTTCTGAGGTGACTGACACGTGTTTTGGGAAAAATTATTTTTCATGTATAGAAGCAACAATAGTGACGACAGTGATTGTATGTCTTCAAGTGAAAGATGGTGGATCATTTCAAATCACCAGTTTTCGGCGGCTCATCATATAAACGAAAAACAGCAGTATCTATAGTAGAATACCATCACCTATTTAAAGAGCTTAAAATTCACCGAACATTAGCAAAACAAACCAAACGTCTTGCAACCTATTCAGAACAAGAAATGATTAAATAAATACCATCGGTATCTCAGGCAAATGTCACGTGGTTTGATTGGTTTGAAATCCACCAATAAACGTGCAATTTACTACGCGATGAACAGATAGATCGCGATGCAAAACAAACTATTTTGTTCTGGCTTGGACATCGCTGTAAACCTCGATGATAGGCTGCGAGGGTGAACGGGTGAAATATCCTTGGTATGTGCGATCTCATAAGAAAATTAAGGTTTGTTTTGACATCGATGTAGCTACCGCGACCGAGACCCCCACCGCGCACATCCATGTATCTTCGGCATGTCCGTACCCTTTTATTGCTATCTTCAGTTATGGAGAATAATGGCTTATTTACGTTATTATTGTTTGCGTATTCGGGCTGCTGAAATATATTTTCTTCAACATGCGTTACAAGACTTGGTGCAAATGCTGATTCAAGTATGATGTCTGGGTTAAACGTCATTGCGTTCAACCAAACTTTACTAAATATTTCACAAAATCTCATTATGGTTAAATTTTTTCCAGGTTGAGCAACCAAAAAATTTAATACTTCCTGATCTCAGAAAGACTCATAACTTTTGAAGATTGCTTTATCCATAGGCTGCAGTTCATAGGTGGTGTTACTTGGAAGGCAAAATAGAGTAAGACCATAATTTTCTGCAGCTTCAACAATACTTATGTCCAGGTGCGATTGTGCATCGTCGAATATCAGGAGTGTAGGTGCTAGCCATGAAATGAAAGCCTCATTTGTCATACTTCCTTTTTGGGTCATCGTTGCAGTTGATCCCGGTGGTAGATGATCAGTCCATTCAGGCTTCAACCTCTTTCCTTTGAACATAATAATGGTTGGATGGCTTGCCCCAGGTCATTGCCACATCCCACAATACTCACATTTCCACCATGTTCTGGCGCTGTCAGGTGTACACGTTTGGCACCTTTTTTGCCAACACGGTCTGCTGTTTGTGAATAGTTAGACGACAATATTTCTCGTCCATATTACACACATTGCCAGGTTTATCAAACAATTTTAATTTTGTGAATACTGTTTTCAATTTCGTGAAATAATCATTCACAATAAAATGGTTAATTTTTTGGGCTCTAGCTGGATTCATTTGCTGAGCCTTACGTCTGGCCACATCGCGATGTCTTCCAAAAAATAATTTGAGCCATTTACTTCCTGCTAATTTGAATGTATGGGAAAAAGGAGTATGTATGTTCATTGCTGTCGCATATGAAAATACACTTCTTCTCACAATTTTACTCGTCATGCCTATCTCTGCTAGCGCTTATGAATTCTCGCCAATAGATCATTTCCTTAATCTAGACCCAAAATACTTTTCCTTCCAAGACGTTTAACCGAATTTTGGTTTCGATAATGTAGTCCAAGTGTCATTCGAGTAATTTCATATCGTATTGAAGCTTGGCTTATGCTGCTTCCACAACTTTTGGCTTCTAATGCTGCGGCGAGATTCGCCTCAGACCACTGGGCTCTCTTTCTTTTTTCGGCATTCTGTTGGAAAGAAACCTATTATTAATCAAATATGAATGGCAAATATGGCCATGTCAATATTTGGAACTAATTCACATGGCAATATTAGGATCACAGCTACTCAGACAAAAATGGCGATTAATGTTTCATTTGCTTTCATATTTAATTGAGCACAATATACAGGGTGGGTCACAGACGTTTACGGAGAACGGGAAATACAATCATTCTGAAAATTTGGTTTCTCAAGTAGTTGCTCTTGGTCTACTGTTCTAAAATATTTTCAGCAATGCAGCGTTGCCGCTTATACCAGAAAGTAGCAGCATCTTTGTTATTTCAAATGGGGCACCCTGTATATCACCGCATTTTTGAACTTTTCATTCCTTTCTGATTATTTCTGCATCATTCTCCCCTATACCTATCTCTAACGGTTTTTGAGATATTGGTTATTTTCCATATTTTTTATCCAAAACATAGCTCGAATTGAATGTTTATTTCTGCGGTATTTGGATTCTTAAGAAGTTGCAACTTTGTGTTTAGTTCATCAAGATAAGGTACATTGATTCTGTATAAAGAAGTTTGTTCTGCGTTATACAGGGTCGTTCAAAATTCATGATCTTACTGTTAGATACGAAAAGGGTTAAAAGTGCGTTTTTTTAAATGGAGCATCCTGTATATTATGAAATATCCTAAATGATGACCAAATTCCCTTCGAATCAATATATCATGTTCCTATCCATAAATAGCCAGAATTCCGAGATAATATCAATTTTCACTTGTAATCTCCCAAGTGCTTGAATTATTGCTGGAAATTTTTCGAGTATATGAATTTTTGTGATAAAAATTTGTGACAAATGGTGTATTGAACTTCTTCTGAAATATGATTTCAGAATTGACAATTTCTGCATTAATCGTGGAGAAAATATTTTCAGACACATTCCAAATATCTAGTAAATACACAATTATCTCCTTTCATATGAAAACTAGACCTCCATTTGTACATTAAAGCAAAATATCAACTTGTCACATGTCAAATATTTGACAGATAGATTTCCACTTAATAATTTCGCCCAGGGTACCCAGGAGGATAAAAATTTCCGGAAATTTTTAGGGTTGCCATGGTATCTAAGCAAGATCGAATTTTTTGATTGGCTACAAAAGTTAGGTGTGAAATTTTCAAAAAAAATCGATTTATTTTTCTCATATTCATCTAAGGTGGCTATTAAATGTCATAATGGTACATGACATTATGAAAATTTGACAATTAGTGCACTATTAATAATACCGTTGTGTGTTTCTTAACGAAAGTGACCATTGAACAAAAGGAAGTACTTCCTTTCGTTCATTGGTTGTAAATCAGGGTACGTTTCATTGAATTTTCTGCCCGTTCTTGCTATAATTCCCACACATTTTCCATGAAGAATTAACAATTTCATCAGAACTTCGTTTGAATAGTTATTTTCCTCCATTTCAATTATTATTGAGTCACTTTCGTTAATTATTATATTATTAATAGTGCACTAATTGTCAAATTTTCATAATGTCATGTACCACCATGACATTTAATAGGCACCTTAGATGAATATGAGAAAAATAAATCGTTTTTTTTTGAAAATTTCATACCTCACTTTTGTAGCCAATCAAAAAATTCGATCTTTCTTAGATACCATGGCAACCCTAATAATTTCCGGAAATTTTTATCCTCCTGGGTACCCTGGGCGAAATTAATAAGTGGAAATTTTTCTGTCAAACATTTGACATGTGACAAGTTGAAATTTTGCTTTAATGTACAAAAGGAGGTCTAGTTTTCATATGAAAGGAGATAATTATGTATTTACTAGATATTTGGAATGTGTCTGAAAATATTTTCTCCACGATTATTGCAGAAATTGTCAATTCTGAAATCATATTTCAGAAGAAGTTCAATACACCATTTGTCACAAATTTTTATCACAAGTCCCGTAACTCAGCGGTAGTGTTAAATTTAAACACCTCTGAATGCACTTCTACGATCTGATCACTGTTTCAATAAACTCCTGTATAAGCATAGCGGGAGACAGGAAAGGCTAAGAACCGTAAGCCAGAAAGCTGAAATCCGAGTGCATCCGCTAACACCAGCGGGGCAGCTTATCAGTTAACCCTCGGGGAGCTGAGGAGTTGTTTCAGGCCAGGGCGGCATTGGTATCCGAAAGGGAATCAATGAAGACCCACCACACTCCATTCAAGGTATTGGATATCTGTAGGACCTTGTAGAGGGCTGTCAAATTCCATATCTTGAGTGACCTTTTCAGTGAAATGGCATGAAAATTCAAGACCTTAATAAAGATACTTTTGTTTGTTTGTTTGGTAGTGTTGCGGCCTATGAGTCGCTAGGTCGATGGTTCAATCCACGATAAGAACATAACTTTTTTTTTGTTCCAAATTTAAACACATTTATTGAGGAACATTTTGTTAAGTATTATACATATCAATATTTCAGTGGTAATGAATAGTTCAGAGAGTTTCAGAGAAAATTCATGTACTCGAAAAATTTCCGGCAATAATTCAAGCACTTGGGAGATTACAAGTGAAAATTGCTATTATCTCGGAATTCTGGCTATTTAGGTATAGGAACATGATATATCAATTCGAAAGGAATTCAGTCATCTTTCAGGATATTTCATAATATACAGGATGTTCCATTTAAAAAAACGCACTTTCAACCCTTTTCTTATCTAGCAGTAAGATCATGAACTTTGAACGACCCTGTACAACGCAGAATAAACTTCTCTATACAGAATCAATGTACATGATCTTGATGAACCAAACACAAAATTGCAACTTCCTGAGAATCCAAATACTACAGAAATAAACATTCAATTCGAGCTATGTTTTGGATAAAAAATATGGAAAATAACCAATATAACCGTTAGAGATAGGTATAGGGGAGAATGATGCAGAAATAATCAGAAAAGAATGACAAGTTCAAAAATGCGGTAATATACAGGGTGACCCATTTGAAATAACAAAGATGCTACTACTTTCTGGTAAAAGCGGCAACGCTGCATTGCTGAAAATATTTCAGATCGATAGACCAAGAGCAACTACTTAAGAAACCAAATTTTCAGAATGATCCTATTTTTCGTTCTTCGTAAACGTCTAAGGTACCATCGACCGTGACCCACCCTGTATATAGATACTTGATTGTACCTACCTTATAACGTTTTCACCTTGCGATAATCGGTATTAACAAGCTTGTAACAAGCAGTACAGTTTTCAAGATTTTTATAAGAGAAATACACGGAACACACACTGCTTTGAAGCAAACGCCATTACTGACAGGATGTATCTAAAATGTTTTCACAGTGTTTGTCCTAATACGATAGTTGATCTGACAACGCCATCTGTGACGCAAGGGCCAAATTTGCGAATATTTGAGAAGAGGCAATATTAAGAGCATGGTAATAATTAGCTCACCTACCTTATCTGAAAAGTCACATGAGCTTCCTGAACATTTGAAGAACTCGAATGATCTGAATCATCATTTTACAAACTCAATTCCACTCAGACAATCCCCACCAGATCTTTTGAATTTCTACAGCACCAATACCCGACTTGAATCCTCCTTAGAATTTTATGAATTGAATGACTTTTTCATCTATAATACTATATATGGCATTAAGACCAACGCACAAGGCTGCGATGGACTGAATTTGAGACTCATCAAATTGTGTTGTCCGTATATAATCACATACATCACGCACATAGTGAACTTTTGTTCACGCAACAATGTGGAACCAGAATCGTGGAATAGAGCAGTTGTGAAAGTTTTACCCAAGAAGACTAATCCAACAGAATTCAAAGATCCTCGGGCTCTGAGTATTCTCCCGACCCTGTCGAAAATCTTAGAAAGAGCTATATTGAATCACAATTGAGGGATCATTGTGAACAATGCAGATGTCTTTATTTGTATTGGTGGTTCTAGTAATCACGCACCTTTGAGTATTGCTTTGGTTGAGAGGCAGAAGTTGAGATGCTGCTCGTGGTTTAGTGAAAGCTACACTACCAGCTCGGTCTTAGCTTTTTGTCTGGACATGAATTGTTAATTGAATCATTTGTTGCAGATATTAGTTATTGTCTGCAGAGACCTACCCTATACTGATGAGGGGCAACACCCCGAAATCGATCTATAGGTGGTCCAAATGTTTCAATTAACATTTCCATGCAACTAGCAATTACATAGATAGCCTTGTAGGAACTCTGCACGGAAATTAATTGGATGTGATTCAATGTTCGTCGTGGTATTAACCAGGAAAGTAGTTGTTTTCTGATAGATTTTCGACCCAATTATTCCTATTGTATAGGATTATGGCAATGAGCACCGTCCTGGTATGGCAGCACATCTTGTTTCTTTGTTGACAGTAGATTGTTCCAGACAGCATGGCATATTCCCGGGATATTCCTCAGATATTAGAATGAATATATTCATTCCGAATAATCATGGAATAATCCTGGAATATCTATATGCTCTGAGCACATTCAGCGATTATACCAAGTGGAATATTTAAAGAATATACCACGAATATTTCAGTACGAATATTTACGTTGAATATTTCTGGAATACGATTTATTGTATATTATTCGTATGTTACATCACAAGTCCTATAAATTTAATCGATTAAACTATCAAAATATTTTGAGCATGATTTTGCTTGAAAAATAGTTGAATGCACAATAATTTAATAAAATCCCGAGACCGCGAAGCGGTCGAGGTGTTTTATTTTGAAATTATTGTGAATGAAATTATTTATCAAAAAGCACAATATGCAAAAAATATTTTGATCCATTAAAATTTATAGGTCGTTTGATATACGACAAGATTATTTCTTGAATGAGGTCGATCAAAACCAAGAACAAAGAATTTTATTGATAATGAACATCGACATTTTCTAACAATTTCTTTATTAAAAAATGCTTTAAATACGTGACGTTTCAGAATCAAACGCTTCGTTGATGATGTTTCTTTATATATTACTTTGGTTACGCATCCCAACAATGCATTGAAGAAGCCTTTTCTGCGAATTTTGCAGTGAACATTTCAAATTCTGACGTATTTTCGTTGCCTTATGTCAAAATATTAGGTCATTCAAACGATTAAGGAATTATTATTTTTTTATAAACTGTTGCCAAGAATTGTGAGAGTAACGACACAACGAAAACCAATATGGAGGACGAAAATTTAATCGCGATTGAAAGGCTGGAACAGCTCTTGTGAAATTATCACTTATTTAAACAAAATATATTCGAAAAATGGTGGTATCTGATTGGTCTATTTCATCATATTTAATCATAGTATGTTACATATGGAATATTCATGTATTATTCCAAATAAGATATTTTCATCTTTGCGAGAGAAAATAAAAGGAATAATTCTCAAAATGCAATGAACTTCGTGAACATTTGATCATACATTGTCATGTGCGATGATAATTCGATAATTTCAGGTCAGGTAAAGTTGGGTAATAATTTTCTAATTTTCAACTCAGATTGCATGCGGCTGTCTCATATTTAAACTTCACCTTATATATTGCCAATCACAGAGCGTGCTATCGTTTCTCGGCACATCGCCATATTGTGTTTTGCATTAATTGTGGTGCTCTGTTTTCAGTGATCAGGGTAGTGTTCTGATGTCATATATAGTGAAAGTATTGAAAAAAATAAGTATCGGTAATAAAATAGGCGTTATCCTAATTAGAATCTGGTAAAAATTATTCTTTCGAATATTATTATGAAACTAAAATTTATAGGTTATACAGGCCGTTTCTTTTATCATGTGGTAACATTGCTATATTCTAAACCGTAACAGATACGAAGACGATTAAATGGGAGAAAAGGTAACTATTGTGGAGAACAGTACAATGGTCAAAGAAAATTTATAGGGAGTCTCGCCCTTCCCGAGTTATACAGGGAAAACTAAAAATGCTCTTATTTGTTTTTTACGAATAGAATTGTTATTTCTGAAAATATAAAAAAATGGAAAAGGAAAGTTTTAATGCATTCTGAATGTACTATAAAAATGTAACAATGAATCTTTGATTAAACGTTTCGTGTCAACACGGCCACCATCAACATTTCTTTTCAAATACGGACCTGTCTGTTTTAGTACAAATATTGATAAAGCGATAAAATCACAATTCAGTGGTACATCACACTTGATATTTTTATAATGTTTCATTTAAAATAACTAACTTCATCAGTGACAACAATTTTTAATTACGGTCCTGTCGTTAGGTCGTTTATGGATTCCACAAAACCTAACTCTCCGATATAAAAATTATCAGTGACGCTTTGAATAAATGTATCTATTAAAATTATGTTTACACTATAATAAAAGATATCTGTAGTTTCAGAGACGAACGATAGCAATTTACCTCGGAAATAAACTTACTTAAGAGTAGAAGAAATCAAACAAACAGAAAACAATTTATTTCATATTGAATTTTTGAGTGAAAATAAAACCAATACAGAAAATGAATTCTTCATGATAACCTACATTAAATGCTCGAATTGCCGACCTCTTTGTTGAATGCACATAAGTTGTCTGTCCATACAATTTCTGTGGCAATTTTCTAGCATGATGGGTGTAATGCTATTACATGCATCTCTTATTTTTTGTTTGAGATGGTCGATATCTGTACTAGTTGTCGAAAAAACTGTATCCTTTATGTATCCCCAGACAAAAAAATGTAAAGGAGTCAGGTCTGGGGATCGAGCTGGCCAGGCAATTGGTCCATTGTTTCCAATCCATTTTCTTGGGAATATTGCATCTAAATGTTCCCTTACTATTGCTGCATTATGGGGAGGGGCACCGTCTTGTTGAAAATATTGTATTTCACGGCGGATGTTCAGTGGCAATTCATCTAAGTAGCCATCAAACTCATTGGATAAAAAATGTAAATACATTCCACCATTCAAATGCTCGTCGTAAAAGAAAGGATCTAGTATGTTTGTTCCCAAAATTCCCAACCAAACATTTATTCCGAACCTTTCCTGGAAATTGGTTTCTCTATGTAAATGTTCATTTGTATTATTCCACCTATAATGGATGTTTCTGTTAAACCAACCATTGTTGGTGAATTTTAATTCGTCCGTCCATATTATTTTATTACAAATATTTCCAACTTCCCTATTTCTACGTCTCAACCACATCGCAAATCGTACTCTTCTTCCGTAATCCCTTTCATTGAGGTGATGAACTTTGCGTATCCTGTAGCATTTGTATTTGTTCTTTTTCAGAATATTTCTGGTAGATTATACAGAAATCCCTAGTTCGTGGGCAATTTCTCGTAAAGAACAATCTTGATTAGAAATATTTTTGTAACTGACCAATCCTAAATTGAAAAAAATATTTTCGTCACTTTGTTAATCTTTATGAAGTAATATTTGCTTACCTAAAACATTTATTTGGTTCCGCATACTTCCAGTAACAACACATTTTCTAGTTTTATTTCTATCAAATGCACCACAGTCTCTCAAATTTCTTTCTAATCGTCTAAACATTTGAATGTTTGGAATACGACGATTTGGGTATAGCTCACCATACATATTTTTTGCCAAAAGAGGATTTCTATTTGATTTTGCATAAGCAAATAGCATATCAGTCCTTTCGTCATTTGAATACATCTTTGATATGACTAAGTGTATAAACGACTGACAGTTCTTAACACGTATTAACAACTCATTTATTTGTCCTGCCATAGAAACCAAGCAAAGCCTACTTGTTTAAAAATGGTAAATGAAGTGAGATGCTATTTAATTGTACCATATCACACAATAGTCGTATTTTGACCAAAACCTAATATTTTCGTTACTTCCAGGATTGAGAATTATAGAAATATTCAGTATGATAATTGATTCAGAAGAAATCAGCCTTGAAACAAGGATTTCTGTAATACAAAAATGCCCAAGAAGGAAAAATACGAATGTTCGTTGTGTTGGGGTATCTTCTTATCGAAATTATTGGGTGAAGTCTGAAGTATGCCAATAGTTGAATAGGTTTTGAAGAAATTAAAATAATTTACAAAAGAACTAACGACAGGACCGTAATTAAAAATTGTTGTCACTGAGGATGCTAGTTATTTTAAATGAAACGTTATAAAAATATCAAGTGTGACATACCACTGAATTGTGATTTTATCGCTTTATCAATATTTGTACTAAAATAGACAGGTCCGTATTTGAAAAAAAAAGATGATGGTGGCCGTGTTGACACGAAACGTTTAATCAAAGATTCGTTGTTACATTTTTATAGTACATTTTAAATACATTAAAACTGTCCTTATAAATTTTTTTATATTTTCAGAAATAACAGTTCTATTCGTAAAAAACAAATAACAGCATTTTTGGTTTTCCCTGTATAACTCAGGAAGGGCGAGACTCCTTGTAAATTTTCTTTGACCATTGTACTGTTCTCCACAATAGTTACCTTTTCTCCCATTTAATCGTCTTCGTATCTGTTACGGTTTAGAATATAGCAATGTTACCACATGATAAAAGAAACGGCCTGTATATCACCACGCTGGAACAACATTGTGGCTGTTATTATTTTCATTTTATCCTCAAGAATCCCTATGCCAGTCACATTGTCTGAAAGAAAAGGGGGTAAACGGATTATATATTCTTGATACAATATCAGAATTAAACTTACGAGAAATTGATTGAAGAAGACTTTGGCGAACGCGATTCAGATAGGTACAGCTTGGTTAATCTAGCTGTGAATGTGAAATCGCCACGCCTATCGATGCGCGGTAGCAGAAGAGCTCAGTACAGACCGAAACGAGGGGGAAACATCTCCTTTAAATCTCATACAACTAGAAATGTTGAGTCATTTGAGTCAATTTTCAGTCATTAAATCTTCGCATCAGTCTTTCAGTCATCGGTTTGAGTCTTTCAGTCATCGGTTTGAGTCTTTCAGCCTTTCAGTCATCGGTTTGAGTCTTTCAGTCATCGGCTTGAGTCTTTCAGTCATCGGTTTGAGTCTTTAAGTCTTTCAGTTATCGGTTTGAGTCTTTCAGTCATCGGTTTGAGTCTTTCAGCCTTTCAGTCATCGGTTTGAGTCTTTCAGTCATCGGCTTGAGTCTTTCAGTCATCGGTTTGAGTCGTTAAGTCTTTCAGTCATCGGTTTGAGTCTTTCAGTCTTCGGCCTGAGTCTTTGATTTGAGACTTCTAACCTTTGAGTCTTTTTTAAATCTTGAGTCCAGTCTCCTAGTGATCGATTTCAGCCATTGACTCTTATATTTGAATCTTTAAGTGTAATTCCCGAGTCTTTCAGTCCTTCGGTTCGTTTCAATTCACGAGTTATTTCCAAGAAATGTTGCCGTAATTTGTGCGCATACTCACTCGACTGTTACTAAGCGTTAGAGGGATCGGTATCGGTTCGGTACAAGGAGACTAAACATTATTTAACAAGGAGAGTCTAATCCCCATAAGACAATGATGGGGACACTGATAGAAAGAGATGAAAGAACATTTGTAACGAAATGTGACGTAGTTGGACGTGTCATGGCCGCCATTCTCTATAGACAGTGACGGACTAGCTCTTGGTATATGAGAGTTACTGCTGACAGTTTTGTTGCTTGGTTCGAGTTCGACTCTGTACTCATATCCAAGTACGTCACTATGGCTAGAGCTTTACTAAACCCTCCTTATTAGTTTAGTCTCTTTGGGTTCGGTAGACATGTAGACGAAGGGCAGTCACTCAATTTCTGTTATTCTGTTTATGAAATAGGTGAATTACCTACCTTTATATTTATAGTGCGAATGTGGATTTCTAGATTGAACTGCGAAGATAAAAAAAAACGTATGCTATGGCGGACGCTGAGAATAAAGATAAGTTTCTGATCTTATTTCCATTTATTTAGTAAAACATTTAATAATCACATATTCTGATTCAGATTTACTTTTGGATTAAGTTAGCGTGTCGCGGATATTTATTACATTATCTGCAGTTCCCTCTGCGTATGAAAACGACAACGGGTAGAAAGAGACAGAAAGAGAGATGATAAAGAGAAACTGACTTAGGTATATAAGGTGGATATAAAGAGATACAAGGAGGTAGAGAGTGAGGATTGGGAAGGGAAAAAGATAAAGGGCGATAAAATTAAACGATTTATTTCATCAGTCTAGGTGATGATGATGATGTCTGAGCTTTGGCCCTTTGCACAGACAACACACATTAATCTTCGGTGTCTGCCACCGAGCAAAATTGAGTTTAGGAGGAGTTTCTCCAAAAACCTGAGGGTTCATAAAAAGAAATTTGAAAAATATTGAGTATTGCAATGAATGATGATTATTAACTCACTTCTTTGTTTATCTGTTTGCCCACAAATTCTGCAAGTAAATTTTGACCCTCTTCTAGTCGTCCGATCAACTTGAATTTGGCAGTTTGCTCGTAATTTCTGTGACATTCAGCCCTATGCTGTATCACTTCCGTTATGTTTAGCGGTCAGACGTTATCCCAATTCAATGGCAATTTGCTAAACATAACGGAAGTGATACAGCAAATATACCAAGCAATAGAGCATAAAATGAGTTAGTTTTTAACAAAAATACTAGTAGAAAACTGACTATGCTATCACACGGAAGACAGTCCGTAGTTATATTCTATTATGTTTTCGACTCGCAACTGTCATTTATCAATTTGTTATAAACATTTAAATAACAAAGAATGAGTTTTTTAAAATTGTTTTGCTTATAAAATGAAAAGTAATAGAGCAATCTCGTTGCTCCAATGAAAAGAATTGTAGATAATTAAATAACGAACAAAATGAGATGGTTTACGACACGATCGGATCATTAGCAATGGAGAAAAACTGGAAAAACCGAAAAATTTCGCAATTTTTTTAAAAATTCTTAATTCCTCCATTTTTCAATAAGTAGGATTGGCCTTTCTCATGAAAGTATTGAATCATGTGTAGTTTATGTGTGCATAAAATAGTCGCTGTCAGATCTTTGGCACAATTGCAATTTAATTTTTTTTGCAGCGTGCCTGGATGCTCTAGTGCCGGATTTCAATTACTCAAACAGATTATGAAAGTAGAAGTTTAGTACTACAAAACATATATTCTCATTTTGCGCTGCAGTTGTGCGAAATGGGTGAAAAATGCTTACAGACATGACTGAAAACGGCCAAGACAGCGATAGCTGCCGAGTGGTAGGAGAGTAAGGGAGATTCTTTTAACGGGTAACGTGATAATACGCTTCCCCTCATCTCCCGCTCACTTCTTCCACTCGACCGCTTCTACCAGCTTAGCCGTTTTCAATCATGTTTGCAAGCATTTTTCACCCATTTCGCAGCATTTTAGCGTAAAATGAGAATATACGTTTTGAGGTACTGTACTCCTACGTTCAAAATGTGTTTCAGGAATTGAAATCGGACTATCACTAGAGCATCCAGGCACGCTGCAAGATAGAGCAAAAAAAATTCAAATTGCAATTTCACCAAAACTAATGATCCGTTAGAGCCTGTTTTATGCACACACAAAGTACACATGATTCAATACTTTCATGAGAAGGACCAACCCTATTTCTTGAAAAATGGCGGAGTTGTGAATTTTTTTAAAAATCGTCAAATTTTTCGGTTTTTCCAGTTTTCCACCGTTACTAATGATCCGATCGGGTCATTCCATTTTGTTTGTATTTCAATTATCTACAATTCTTTTTATTGGAGCAACCAGATTGCTTCATTGGTTTTCATTTTATAAGCAAAATAATTTACGAAACACGTTTTTTGTTATTTAAATGTTTATAACAAATTATTAAATGACAGTTGGGAGTCGAAAACATAACAGAATATAACTACGGACTGTCTCTCATGTGATGGCATGGAAGACGAAACTTTTTTGGAAACTAGCTCAGAATCTCATACGACAAATGAAAGTGAGTAATTTCAACACTACCATAAATCATGAACTTGGTTCATTTGATTTGTTTTATAGACCCTGAGGAGTTATGCATAATTAAGCAGTTAGAAAATTAGGACATTCAATTAAAATATTTTCCGCAGGATTCAATCGGAAATTCCTCAACTGAATTACCGAAACATTTAGTCAAAATAAAAACGAAGACGGGCACAATGATAGTGAAAAAAACAACCCTGTGTTGGTTATTGGAAGAGAAGTTCCAAAAACTAAGTGCTGACCGTCTAGAGTACGTAAAAGGACCACAGCTAATAAAAGGAACGACCGGAAAAATCAAACAAAAAAGAAAACGCACAAAACGAATCCAACCTCAACAGATTCTTCGAAACCGTCTTTTTCGTCTGAGTGACACAATTTTGACTTGATACCTGAAAAGTATTATGCAGTAGCATATGAGGAAGATTGGTATATTGGAAGACTTACAGACATGAGAAAATACAAGTCAAATTCCTACAATTTGATTTAAACCAATTTTTGTGGCCAGCTGTTGAGGATATTCAGGATGTACCACCAGAATTCATTTTTCATGGACCTGTACCCTTGAGAGTTTCCCATCCTCTCCAAATCGATGCAACGATTATCCGAACCATAAGTCACTAAGAAAAGAAATTTTTTAACCTCGATTTAGGTTATTTCATTATTTTGTGTCCTCGACAGAAGAGACTGATTTTTACAGAAGTACCTGATTTAATTTCTATTTAAATATTCAAAAATATACTGTTTTTTTATTTTTGTTATGTTTTTAAAGAATACATTTAATTTATTTTGTTGAACGTTTTGAATGAAACTATGTGTTTCTTATCGAAATTTGATTTATCTACTTATATTGCAACTCCCACTACTGATATTAAAATTAGGCCAAGTAGTGAAATTACAATTATTTTTTTCTGTATAATTGCAGTTATTTCAATATTTTATATTTGTAATATCCTGAATTAGCAGACAGATTTCAAATGTGTATTATGTCTCACATTTTTAATTTTCAATTTGATTATTGAAGTTTAAGTTCGTGTCTCGTTTATTTTTTAAGAATATTTCCAAATGTCATAAATATCATCTAACGATCTTGTAGAATTATCTCTGTCCATTTACCAAGCAATTTGAGTTGCAATAGTCATATAGAATTGCATACATATTTAAAATGTGTACATTTTCTCATATTCTTTTAAGTATTTTCAATTTGATTAAGTACTGAAGTTGGAGTTCATCTATCCTTAAAGTATTTCTTAAGAATATTTACAAATAGCATAAATATCACATATTTAATATGTAAAACTATCTCGGTGAGTGTGAGGCTTATGGAAGGCTACTATTTAAAATATTTGAAGTTGCTAAACTCGGGCAAGACAACAATCAAATTTTTCATTTTCAATTTGAATACTTCGTCTCTCGTTTATTTTTTAAGAATATGCCTGAATAGCATAAATATCACACAACGATCATGTAGAATGATGTCTGTGATTTTGGTCATTTCTTCATTTTCAAGTTGTCAATTGAATGCTTGGTATTTTAATCTTGTCGTTTGATATGGAGTAAGTTGAGTCTTTTGAGTCATTGGAATTTGCAATTGAGTCCTTCCATCACAATTTTCAGTCAGTCAACGAAATTTGGTTTTCAGTAATTTCATTCCTGACTTTTAGTCTTTGAGTCACTTGGATTTGACTTTGAGTCACTCGGATTTGATCTTCAGTCCTTTCAGTCCCAATCTAGAGTCTTTTGATTATTTTGAGTCTCGTACACATTTTAGCTAGATGTTTTCCCCTCGGACCGAAACAAGTATGTGTTACTGTCCTGGTCAGTTCTATTGTATCTGTCGCATCGCAAAGCGCACTGTGAAGTTTTATAACTGAATGTACAATTATACTCAAGGGCCAGGTAGCCGAGTGGTTAAAGCGACATTGTTTCAATCACGTTGGCTGCCAGTCGGCGATGGTTCAAACCATGGCGACTGCGGAAATGTTTCTGATGGCCCGAGAAAGTGCTAGGAATCGTACGTAAATAGGTAAGACCTCGTTAATCTTTGGCTCGCACAAGTTTCGACTTCTGAAGGCTGCCATTCGAAGGGAGACGACAGCTGGTCAACGGTAAAAGTAATTTTAACAAAACACTTTTAACAATACTACCCTCTTTATCATCCGAATACTTTCCCATTCTATATACGCGCATCTCATATATTTCTTGACATTCATGGCTAGATTTGTCAAGCAGTAATATTTTTTAGTAGATTTAGGTTCTGGCAAAACGCACAAAATGTAGTTCATATACTTCTGCTGCGTTGTTACTAATTTTTTCTTTTCTTTCAGGATTGTCAATTCAGCAGCGGACTGGGTCAATAAAACAGAAGAGAAGGACAGTTAATCTTCATTTGGGGCTTGTTTAGAATATTAGTTTACTTGAGATTTTTTAAATATTATATTATTGATAATTTTTTGGTGATTTTTCAATAATAGTTAATAAATATATAAACAGAGTTCTTTTGGGAGATCGTTTAGTAACGAACAGTCGTTGCCGACCGATGATTAACCATTTACCTACTACGTAGGCTTATTATGGCAAGTACCTGTCAGAAAACAACTACTTCCCTGGCTAAGACCACGACGGGTATTGAATTAATCTAACATATTGTCACATTATTGGGGAAAATCAATAAAACTCATATTTACTTTCATTTGGGAAAAACACATTCAAATTCACTTTAAATAAAATTATTTATTTCTCTCGAATCCGAGGCATATCAGGAAGTATCCAATTCACATCGTGTTGAGTAGTATTGACAAGAATTGCTGAGACTGCTATTTCGGCATAATTGTGATTATTGACCTTTTACGATGGGAATGGGAATACGCTGATGAAGGATTTATCACCTTTGATTTGGAGAGAGAGTTTTTTTCGAAGGGACAGTTGCTAGCTGGTCTCCTCAAGGTGTGACACGCCACCGATTCTGAAATGACTGAATTATTTTTGTAAGTACAATTTCTAGTGTTTCTATTGAAAGGATTTAATTAGATGTGTTGAATTTATCCAACTGTTTTAATTATTCACCACCTTACCTAAATGAACTGGGCTTATAATAATTTTGAGTGAAACCCCAATATAGGGAAGTTGGTAATTGGTTACCAAAACCCTAATTCTAGAGCCCCATGGCTTGGGACGTGACATTTTGGTGGAGGCTGTCGTGCTAAATTCCCATGATTTCATTCTTCATAATGAAATCAGTGCTTTTATATTTTAATTTTTTTTTACAAAACGAATAATATATTTAATAAGCTCAGTTCATGGTAAACATTATTAATTTTTCTCTAATATGAATTCCTAAAAATTATGCAATAATGTTGGATGAATTCAAGAATATCTAAATATTTGTTTTTTTTATTTTTCTGTCATATTGTGATCATTTCAATTTCTCCTTGTACTCAAATAGTGGTCTCTTTTGCAAATCATAGTGAACTGGAGTGGCATTTTCATTTTATCCTAGTGTGAGGTGTTTTCAGTTAGAAACTAAAATTATTAAAAAAAATTGCTGATAATATATAGCGTGTTCATCACATATATCATTGTCAGGAATGTTTGGTAATTTTGTTCTGCAAAACTGGTTTTTTTTTGTTTCTATAAAAGGGGTAAATTTTATGGTTAGAGACAAAATCATTAAAATACTTCTTGTCATTAATGTGGCGTGTTCATCACATATGTTAATGACAGGATAATTTTTCTGATTATGAAAGAACTTCAATAGTGGGTTTGTGCTTTTTGATTGAAAAATTTATATGATTCTCCTTGTTGTTTGAGCAGCGTGTTCACCACATGTCAGAATAGCAGGAGTTTCATAAGATTTGAGGCACAACTCAGTATTAAGTACCTAGTGGGATAAAAAGGGGGGACACAGTATTTCATTTACTCATTGACAGAGCGTCCGTTCTCAGATGGGTCGTAAGAGACCCACCAAATCTCAAAGAGATGAACAAAAATTGAAAAGAGCCAAAGAATGCAACTGTAGCCCTATCAGGGAACAGCAACCCCCTGAGAGACCACTAACTCCTCATAATATTGGCCCTGCAAGTCCGTTTACCACTATGAATATTCTGAAAGCACAGCTCGTGTACCATTGAATGTTGCTTAGAACTTAAAAATCTTAAATGAATAGTTATGGGGTAAACTCTGTTAATATTTCCTTGTAGGTAAATTCTTTTTGGATATTTTTTTTTTTTTTTAATAAGTCTACCTAATGAAATGTCAGACTTTATCATCATGTTATGATTTCTGCCCTAGTTCTTTAGTATACTGCTTGTCTTATTATTACGTGTTCAGTCCTTTTTTTTATGAGGTATAAGCAACATTTTCATAAAAATATTTTTTAATGAAAAATAACTGGCTATTTAACAAAATAATAATAATAATAATGTGTGAAAATATCTGGGTACGGTGTTTGTTGAAACCAAACATCCACAGAAAATTTCAGAAAATAAAATTATATTTGGTAAAAAATAACCTGAGAATAGATTTCTTTTGTGTCACATTACAAAATGAAGTATAATTTTGAAATGCATAGCCTTTAGTAAGTATAGTAAGTAGTACATGACAAATATTTGTTACATTTCTCGTAATTCAAGTAAGTGTCGTTTAAACATTATTTAGAAATCGCATTCACATAAACATGATAATTTACTTCGAGGCGAAGCCACAGGGTTCTTACCCAAACTCTTTTGAACGTGAGTTTAACATACTTAAGTGCAATTTTTGTGTAATTTGTTATAAGTAGGCATAATAATAACTTTTCCCATACAATTTTTGATGTAATATGAAAAGTGATTGCGCGAAAGATGCTGGTAACAAAGAAAAATCCGTATCATTTCTTGAATCTACTGGTTACTTAATTTTTTCGTCATATTGTTATGCTATCCAATTTAGACTGAATAATGAAAAGTCAATGAAGCATGAATTGTGGCCTTTACCTTCATTGCACTTTATCTACTCATGTCTATTTCTATTTTGAGAAACAATACATTTTTTTTGAAAACTGTCACTATTTTTTGAAAATGACTTGCAATTTCTTGGTATGTCCAAAAAACTTGTTGGAAGAAATTGAGTTAGAAAATATATTAATTAGTTTCTGTGTTAATCAAGCCGTTTGGTTGGGAGGTATTTATGAATTCTTTATTATTTGAAAATTTGAAAGAAATGTTGATCACCGTTTTTGAAAAAAAAAAATTTGTTGAATAAAATTGCGTTGATAAAATGTAAAAACGAAAATCTAATTGATTATTATTTTTTTCGTAAGAAAAAAAAAAAAACATGTTCTGATTTGCAAACACTTAGAATTTTGATCATTGCCCATCGACTTGTTTGGTGAAACTGTGTGTTGAAGTGTACAATTAACTTTTTATACGATTTATGATGACTTTATGAAATATAGTGATATGATATGAGAATAATTATTGGGTAATAAGGTTACCTTCGTCTTGAGGGGATTATGGAAGAATATCCTAAGAGGATTGAATAATTGCCTGAGGAAGTTTTCGTATTTGGTTTTGCAGGGGGGGCGTGGAAGAATATCCTTAGAGTTGGGATTGAACGTCTACCTGTGGTATTTTACTCTTGAGGTGCTACCAAGAGACTTGAGATGTGTTTAATGAAATATGATGATATATATGCTCTTGATGTATTTCCAAGAGAATAATGATGATGATTTTGATGTATGAATATATTTTTTCTCGATGTGTTTCCGAGAAAATGAGTAAAGTAAAAATAACCGTAAAAAGGTTGATGAATACAAGAGATGCAGTTGCACTGGATTGGTAGTTGAGAATGAGTCATGAGCAAATATTTAAAGTTTTATTACAAAAAAAAGGAATACACTTGGATAACATAACAGAACATGTTTGTCAAGGAGGTGATCAACAGGTCTAAGTTTCTAATTATTGATTTCGAACATAATTTAACTAAAGTTTTCTATGGCTGTCCTAACCAAACTGATGACACATTCTGGTACAAAGTCATTGCCAAATTCTTCTCACCCCGCAAAGAACCTGAAACAATAATAAAAAATCCTGTACCAGTTGAAAGAACCAATAAACAAAATGAACAAGGAAATAAATATGTTTTAGAGCTAGCAGAAAACCCATCAACCTTATCAAAAGGAAAAAGTGTGTCATGCACATTGCATCAATATGAGGATTCTGACTCAAATTGAAATAAACACTTTAAAATAAGAATTATCAATAGTTAAAAAAAAAATAATAATAATAGAATAGAATGTCAAATAATGAATAACTTAGACTTATTAGAGAACGCTTTTGAGTCAGAATTCAATGCCCTACAAAGGACCTGGAGCACAAAAATTTTGAGAAACTTCACCACCGAAAAAAACCCATACACTTTTAGAAACAAAAGATCTTTAGATTTTTTAGGTGAAGGACTCTCTTGGTGTTGTGGCGTTGCTACGTAACACAAACTTGATTCACTAATAGTGAACGAAAATGACTTAGCGGACATGATTGAAAAATTGAATAATGGGGTGTCAGAATCGATCAGAACCATTTCAAAAAAAAATAAAAAAAATAATAATAATAATAATTATTAGATTTAATACGTATTAATAAATATCACTGATGCCATGCCAAAGTTCACTAGGTAATTTCAATATTAGGTGCGCACTGAATACTTGGAATCACCCTGTAAACAGAGGCTGGGTAATAGTAAAAAATAAGAAGAAAAATGAATTGTGGAAAAAAAAAAAAAAAACAAAAAAAAAAGAAAAAAAAAAAATATATGAATGGATCCATTCACTCCAAGAATCGACCATATTATTAGGCAGGACGCTGCCAGGTCAATGTACTTGGTCAAGATAAGTGGGAGTACAATACTTAAGCATCTGAGTAAGAAATGTACTCTAATCCAATGCTCATGAGGGCATTACCTCGGGAAGTAGTCATTCTCTGATGAACTCAAATGAAGTAAACACACTACTAACCCCAAACTAGATTGTCAAGTATGCCAAATACACGGTAAATCAAGATGTTCTTGAGAAAAATAACCCCCTATACTAAATAATAATGTTTTAATAGGCTTCATAAACGAAAAGACACTGTTCTCTCAGTCAGAACAGAAAACCGTCTCAAAACTGAAAAGAAGAATATTATTATATGTTTGTAATTAACCTTCATGAAATATACCACAACAAGTTAGCAACCATAATATCAACCAAACCAATTTTTCCTCAAGAATAGAACAATTTCGAGACTTGAACTTTGAAATGTGTTAAGACATTGTACTTGGAATTGTACCTATTCTCCGGAGCAATAATAAAATAAGTAGTATAGTTGATTCAGTATAAAGCCCAGTTACCTGGAAGGTTTACTGTAACCTAGTTTTTCTTTTATATTTATATACGCATTGTAGAAATGAAAAATTCAATTTATAAACATAGTACGATAAGAACTCACCTGCCTTCAATTTTTGTTTCATATGCCACTGACGACCAATACAAAACCACCCTCAACGGCACCCCCCGGACGACACTGGCAGATAACCTATAGTCCATCCCCATGGCTATAGCATCTCAGGGCTCATCCAAGGTGTGCTTAGCTGGGAGCATCCCGCACAGGAAATCATGAGATGAAGGACTCAACCACATTCCGGAATAATTCCCAGGGCCACCAGTAATCCATGTATATGCAGTAACCTGTCCACAATCAGGGCCAAGCAGTATCGACCTATCTCAAATCCGTGTAGCCTTCAATTTCACAGCAATAGTGAAACAAAACTGGCAGAAACAGGGATGTTTTTTTTCTTTTTCTAAAACGTTCTTCAAAGCATCAGAGGACGCAATTGCAAGTGCCTTCTGTAACCAACCAGCAGAATTATGTTTTTATTTGGACAGAGTGACCACCTGCAGACTAGTTTCATGATTGGTGTCCCACATCAGTGCGAGGGTAGGTCAACACAGACAGCACTGAAGCCATCTGTTCCGCGTCCAAATCAATACACACTCCGTTGCTTGGTCACGACTGGTTCACGCGATGAAGCAGTTTCTGGGCCGCTACACCTAGTTGTGAGATTTATGTGAAAACAGAGTTCTTTTAGGAGATCCTTCAGTAACGAACAGTCGTTGCCAACCGACGATGAACCCTTTACTCCCAATTACACCTACTACGTAGGCTTATTATTATTCATTTGGAATATCATAGGAATATTTAATGTGGCATATCTGCGAATATTTCCATATTCGGTTATATTCTATGATTATCTGAGGAATTCCCATTCGCACATTCAGGAAATATTCCTCCAATAGTCTAGCATACCCTGACATATTCCTAGGATATACCAATATTCCAAAAGGAACGTTCAAGGATTATTCATGGAATATCTGGTGATGTCTGGAGTGAAATGGGTTCGCGATCTATGTGCATTTCATGGAATGACAAATAGAAAGAAAATAGAAACTTGCAATTTACACAAAAAATATACAGCACTGTACTAGTACTAAGCCAGTCCTGAGCCTTGTCCGGGACTGATCCACCAAGCTTATTCTCTTTCAGCCCGACACCTTAGTGCGGCGACTTATCCACGTGGAGAGGCATCAAGTTTCTATGACAGGGCTGGTGGCTATTCTCCTCACCCCGGTACTTGTGTTAGTCAGATTCCTCCCACCCCGTTTGATGAGTTACCATCTGCAGTTGATTTCATTGTGTCCTGTAAACCAAGATCAGACTAGATTCATCTGCCTACGTTTGATGGGTGACTACCAACTACCTACTACCATGTTCACCTGGACGAGGACTCGTAGCCTTTTAAACAGACCACTCTACAGCATTGCCTGGAGTCACCATGGAAGCCCTCGCCTCGACGGCAAGAACACATGGTGGGCACCTGGCCCAAATCCAAAAACAACTGTCGAAAATTTCAATCACTTCGGAATACTTTCCAGGTAGAAGTAGCAAAGCTTTGATACGCTTTAGCTGATAATCTGAACTGAAGCCACGGCCACGTATTACACCTGCCAATAAAAGTTTCATTTTTATTAGTGTTAAGGATATGGTCGAAAACCGTCACCACAAAATGTAATTATGCAAATCATTATTTCATTACAGGTTAGATGATTTCATTTACAGTGGTGATCTTGTAAATATGTATGTATATGTCGCGAAGAACAATAATTTTATGACTTTGATGTATTGTGCACAAGCTTCTGTTTTCATAATATTGGGACCGTTCAAAATTGACATTTTATATCACTGAAGTTTTGTTATTTTGATACCTATTACGTTACGTTTGGGAATTACGAAAAGTTGGAAGTTGGGTTATGCCAACTCAATAGACCGACGTGAACACAGCAACCAATCGTAATAATCTTAAATTTTTTCGAATTATATCAGTACGTCACTGGTCCCAACGTTCGGGTTTTTCCGTATATTTGGATCTTTGGCTGCTCTTTTCACGCCTGAATGCAAACAGCAAGATGGTAAATGAGGTTTGTTTGCATCAGATAGTTTCATTATGAAAAATCAAAAACAGCAAAACGCATCATGTTGAAAAAAACTTTCAAATAGTTTTTTTCCGTTAACCAGATTACGTACGGCAGCCCTCAAAAGTCGAAACTTGTGCGAGTCAAGGATTAACGAGGTCTTACCTTTTTACGTGCGATTCCTAGCACTTTCTCGGGCAATCAGAAACATTACTGCAGTCGCTAGGGTTTGAACCTTCGACTGGCAGCCAAAGTGATTGAAACAGCGGCGCTTCAACTACTCGGCTACCTGGCCCCTGATGGTTAAATAAAATTCTAAATTTCTTATTTTATAACCCAATTGTTGTTTTGTTGTTTTTTTGTTTGCTTTTAAACTTCATACACCAAACGATCTGATATAATAAATTCATTATGACTATTTTTCTTGTAAATGTCATGACCCTAATTTCATATCAGTAATGAATTACCTCCTGATAATAAGAGGTTAGTAATATACAATTTCCGGGATCGGAGCGTATAACACAATACCTGCTTATTTCACTAATACTTTTCAAAATCAACTAAATTATCAAACCATTCTCATAATATCATTAAGATAACTTGACTGTTACCTTTTTTTCTGTAACCTACACAATAATCCTCAAAGTGAACACTTCACAAGACCTCTAATGGTCTAAAGTCTAGTTCATTTGGAATGAAATCCGTGGAAATAACTTCCGGAAACTTCACGGCGCGATTAACCACGAGGGAACGTACTGACAACTTGCTGCAAGATTCAGCATCAACTGAAATTTTGCAGTCCCAACGCTTCGCTAAAGGGATGAGACCTCAAGAAGCGCACGCGTGACGCTGATATATCTTTGAAAGTAACCCAAGTTGTTGACGTCCAATATCCCTGTTGAGTGATGTAAAATGTAACTGGAACTAGGTGTGTGAAAGGTATTCAACCATTATCTCGATAAAATTCATTTTTTATTATAATCATTGAACTATAAACAATGTTGGTAATAACATCCAAGTAATTCTTGCTATTATACGATCATTTAAAAATTATCATCCTTCATAACAAATTTTGAACATTACAATATACTAGCAGTTGAAGCTCTCTAGATATTGGCCACGTTTATGCCGTCTCTTGGCAATCTGACTACTGACTTCATTTTAACCAAATACTGTTGATCATCTTGGTGTATGTGGTACATTTGGTCAGGTAACCGAAAACTGTTGAGTTCCAGACCAAAATAGTTAGATCACCAAGATGTGTTCTACGGTCTTGACTTTCCACCAAGATGCAAAATTTGGTTTGAATCATTGCTAAGCCCTGCTTTCGCAAGGAGACTAAACATTAATTAACACGAGAGTCTAATCCCCATAAGACAATGGGGACACTGATAGAAAGAGATGAAAGAACATTTGTGACGAAATGTGACGTAGTTGGACGTGTCATGGCCGCCGTTCTCTATAGACAGTGACGGACTAGCTCTTGGTATATGAGAGTAACTGCTGAGTTTTGTTGCTTGGTTCGAGTTCGACTCTGTACTCATATCCAAGTAAGTTACTATGACGCGTTGATGCTACAAGATTCTGATTGGCTAGAACTTATTAAACCCTCCTTGTTAGTTTTGTCTCTTTGCTGCGTTCGAGTTCTGTGCCCTATGATTTCATTCGTTATCCTATCATTTCAACACAAACATAACCTCAGATTCCACAGAAATTCGCTTTTGAACTTTTCTACTTTTTCTTTGTCTCTTGTCTACTTTTTTCTTAAATTATGAGTTGTAGTTAGGGAATGCAATCCAGCAAGATTATTTCAATCCAGGTATTTGCGGGACTGAACCATCTTAATCCCGCTGGATACAGGTATTTACGGGTTCCAGCAGGGTAGACTTAAACTTTTGAAATAAATCGTGATCAAGACCTGATAGACCCCGTTTCATTCTACCCAAATTAAACAAGCTTTTTGGTACACTTTCAAATGGTTTATCAATACTTTTAGACTTAAAATATAAAAATAAAAAATATCAAACATTATATTGGAAATGGCTACGTAAAAAAGTTAGTAATTGTGTCGTCTGCCAAATGGCTCGCTCGCTCCCTCGCTCAGATTCCACAATTGTTGGTACAATTGTAATTAGTGAATTATAGGTGAATTGAAGGTATGTGCCTTTCAATCCAACTGACTCGAAATAGTTAATTTCCTTCTTTAACGAAGTCTCAAGGTTGCTCACACTGCCCGACCTAGGTTGTTGGGCTGTTGATCCACCAGAACTTTCCATGTTGGTTAAAGTCAGTTCAAGTTCATCTTGAAGTAACATGGGTGCTGCTGCTGCCATGTGTGCCTCGGCCTCCATATTGGCGAGAGCCGCAAGAGGGATGTCGTCAGAAGGATCATCAGCATCGGTTATTGTGTTGTTCTCCGTTTGTAGCCTTTCGACTATAGTTTTGATTACCTTGTTTCATCATGATCATGAATAAATTGACTTATATTTTCTTCGTTCTTATATGGATCATGTTAACTATAATACGCCTCTTTGTAATCCCGTCAGTCCAGCGGAATCTAGCTAAATTTCAGACCGAGATTAGTCCCGCGAAGTGAACTGGGATCCCAGTATTGCATTCCCTAGTTGTAGTAGTGTGACACCTAAAAATATTGTCAAAGGTATCAACTGGACTGATGAAGAAACCAAAGTGTTTCTTGATATCTTCCTAGCCAAAAAAATAATTTCCCTCTGAGGTGGTAAGAAATTGAAGCATCTGGATAATATACAAGACCCTTGAGAAAGATATGTTGAGCAGGTGCTTTCTGAAAAATGCCCAACAAATTAAACTTAAAATGACAAAGCTGAAATAATTATATTTCAAATGCAGAAGTGATAACCAGAAAAGTGGCAGCGATAGGAAATGGTTTCAGTTCTTTAAAAATTTGGGTGCCATATGTATATGGAAATCGACCCAATCTGACTGTGCCAAAGTCGGAAGATGGTTTAAATACAGGAAATGAAGTTAGAATGGATAATTCTTCAGTAACTGAAGAAGAATTTGTGGAAGTTGTACTGCATATTGTTTCGTGACATACGTACTAACTTTTACAATAAAAAATTCTCAAGTTTTCTTTTTGTCTATTGATTTATTTCTTATTTTAGAGGTTCCAGCAGACTTTCAAGTGGACTCAACTCCACCATAAATTGTTGATGAAAACGAACCAGTAGTTGATTCAACAGATAATAAGGCTGTGGATAAAAGTCAATTGAAAAATAAAAGGATTTCCAACCTTTCCTATTTACCTACATACCCACATATTCTCTAAAAAATGGCAAACACTGATGGCCACAGTGAAAGTCAGTATGATAAAACATGCAATAACTTCTTCAAATGTAAAAATAAATTAATTCCTGCCTATTTCATCTGTGAAAAGTGTATTAGTGTGTTTCATAAAAGCTGTTTGCACAGAATCAAAAACAAACAGTTCAACAAAGGACACGGAATAATTTGCGGAGATTGTGTGCGTGATATCCCAAATACATCAAGTAATGAAGAGATCCTTGCCTACAAAAGTATTGTTGAAGATCTATCAAGAGACAATCAACTCAAAGAAGACCACATTAAGAAATTTAAAGATGAGTTCGAATTTTTTTATCAGGAATCTTTAAAAATGGAAACAGACTTAAACCATATGATTCACAATAAAAAACGAACCACTGAGGAATTGCAAAAACAAGTGAAAACATTAACAGACTGTAAAAACCGATCACAAAAAGAGTTCAAGGATGCCTTCACACAGATGGAATCAAACATCGGGAATTCCATCGGAGAAAACGTAAACAATGATGACCCAAAAAAAACTTGATAAATACGAACAAATACAGTGGGTACAATTTGAAAAATCCAAGGTTGAAGAGGAACTGATGAAAAATGGACTAGAACTGGTGACGTTTATAAACTCTTAATTCGAAAAAGAAATGGTTAGTCTTATTTCTCAAAATGGAAACCTTTTAAAAAACATAGCAGACATGAAAAAATAACTGGAATCATATTCCCTAGGAAATAGCAGACCACAAAACCATTGTAGCAGCAAGTTGAAATCATCAACAGAAATTAACTCTAGTAAAAAATTCTTATAGTTGCCGGCAATAGAGGAAAAAAGTTAAGTGAAATGATCAGAAATCAATCAAAAAACCGAGTGGTACTCTCCATAATAAAAGGAAATGCAGATGATCAAGAGCTAGTGAACACAGCGTTGAGGAACTCCAGGGGCTTCACAAAAAACGACACTGTCATACTATGGCCAAACCAAAAGAAGAGGGACATTGCCATCATGAAAAACTTTATAATATCGCATAGTCATACTAACCCAATTATTCTGACACAACCTTATATAAGGGATAACGAATACTTGAATAACATTATATACAAAAATAACTTAGAATTCCTTAAAGACCTACACTACTCAGGTTTCAAGTCAACAGTAATAGAGATCAACAATATTATATCCACCAATAATTCAGTTTTTACGTTGAACCATCGGCAGAATTTTTGTGGTTGTGTGTTTGGTGCCTTGCAACATGTCTAATATATCATCTCGTACAAGAAAAAACCAGAGAATTGGATCCAGCGAACCAAAAACGCCTAATGATGTCGATATACGAGTAAGTGAACTTGAAAAAAACCTGGGGCAGGGTATTGAGCAGTTGAAAAATCAGTTACAAACTACATTAAATGCAGGGCCCGTTTCCACGGAAGATATTGGTCAATTACTGAGTAGAATTACATCATTTGAAAACTCTTTCAAAGATAGTTTACTCCAGTTGAAACTCGAACTCAAAAGTTATGCCGACAATATAAATAATGTATACAAAATTGAGAAATTTCGAAATGGCGTTGTTATTAATAATGCACCGGAAGAACCCAATGAAAATATTATAGATTCTGCCCTGAGTATAATTAAAAAGTGCATGGGGACTGCAACTCATAATGATATTAATTATTGCTATAGAATGGGTAAAACCTCAAGCACCGGAAAAAGACCTATTGCAGTGTTCTTTATTAATCGGTGGAAAAGAGATGACATCTTCAGAGCAAGAAGGAATCTTAAAGGAACGGGTTATGCAATAAATGAAGTGATGACGAGACCTCAAAGAGATCTCCTGAACAAAACACGCGAAACGCTGGGAATGAAGAACTGCTGGGCTTGGAAAGGATGTGTTTTCACTTCTGTCGATGGAAATGCTGTTGAAATTATGTCAGAGACTGATCTTCAGAAATATGTCAAGTGAATTTTCCAAAAACTGTTTTCCATTCTTAATACACCTGAAGTGAAATGTTCATATACTTAAAAACAAACTTTGATTTCATTCTTTTTTTTATTGATTTGGAGCTTTGTTGTTGGAATGCTGCATATTACATATATATATTTTTTTTTCTCAACTCTTTTTTTTTGTATCAGCTTAGTACATTTTCAATTTATTAATTATCTTGGTAAATACAAGAGCATTACTTTTCGATTCGAGTGTATTCTGATTCATCTGCACACCGAAGCGCTTTTTACTGTGATTGTTTTGCTTGGCATTTTATTGTAGCAAAAAACTACTAATTTTGTTTCCGAAACTACAATCCGTTTTTGTTGATTTTAGTCCGAAATTCGATTCTTTATCTTGGTTCAGTTTTTCTATAAAATGAATAATTTACTGCTAGGGCATTTGAATGTCAGATCACTCATTCCTCATTATCTAGAAATAAAAATTTTTATTTTGGGTCATTCATTTGACATTTACGCAATAAGTGAATCTTGGCTCAGTAGTGCTGTAACGGATGAGCAAGTTGAAATCGTAGGATATAGTCTGGTGAGAAAGGATCGCAAAAAGCGAGGCGGTGGCGTGTGCATTTACATAAAATCACATATAAACTATACCTTGATAGAGACTACAAACAATAATATTGAGCAGATTTGGATAAAATGTAGAATAAATAATATCACGTTCGCAATCTCAGCCATTTATAAACCACCAATTATAGATCATCTGAACTTTCTGGAAGAGTTTGAAAACACAGTAATTGATATTTTTTCACATGTTGATCATATTTTCTGCCTTGGAGATTTCAATATTGATTTTATGAATTTTGAATCCAAAGAAGCTATTGATGCAGCGTCATCATTTGATGGCCTAGGTCTCACACAATTAATTGAACAGCCGACAAGAATTGCCAATCAGAGTGCCACTTTAATTGATCTTATACTCACCTCATATACAAATTTGGTATCTGAATCAGGTACAGTATCAATCAATAATAGTATCAGTGATCACGAACCAATTTTTTGTAAATTGGATATTTTAGTTCGAAGAACGGATACAAAACTAATCACTTCAAGGGACTTCAAAAATTTAAATTATACTCAATTTCAATCTGATCTCCAATCAATACCTTGGAAAAATATATATGATGTAAGTGATGCTAATGGCAAAATTGATTTCATCAATAAAAACATCATCACGCTCTTAGAATTACATGCCCCATATCGGACGGTTAGGGTAACAAAAAAATACGCGCCTTGGCTGACTCATAATCTACGTACTATGATGAAAGATAGAGAAAGAGCTTTGAGCCAATATAAAAAAACTCGAAGTGCTAACGACTGGCAAGTTTATAAAAGTTTTAGAAACATAATAAATGTTGCAGTTAAAAATGAAAAAAAAGCATACTTCCATTCCAAATTCAACACAACCGACTGTAAAAAAGTGTGGGCTACAGTAAAATCTCTCGATATAATTGCTAAGAAAAATAATTCTTTGCCAGAAAATCTTTGCAATGTAAATGAAATAAACAGACATTTTATTACTTCAGTTCCTACTATGATACCTGATCAAAATATTTTATCGTTTTATGAACATAATGCTCATGAACATATTCGTACACAATTCAATTTTCACACTGTTTCCGAGTGTGATGTTTTGAATATTGTATCTGCCATAAAAAGTAAAGCGTCCGGTCTCGATGAAATCAATATATTGAGTCTACAGCTATGTCTGCCTTATATTTTACCGTTTTTAACTCATGTTATAAACTTCTGTTTGATAAATTCAATTTTCCCAGGTTCATGGAAGAAAGCTAAAGTGATACCTTTAGCCAAAGTATCGAAACCAACTTCATTTAATGAGATCAGACCAATTAGTGTTTTACCAGTGATGTCTAAAGTATTGGAAAAAGCCATGGAAACTCAGCTGACCACTTTTTTCAAAGATAATAAAATAATTCCTAAAAATCAATCTGGCTTCAAAAAAAGCCACAGTTGTTGCTCTGCTTTACTAAATATTACTGATGATATCTTGCGAGCAAATGAAATGGGAAAACTAACTCTGCTAGTTCTTCTGGACTATAGCAAGGCATTCGACACTCTTAATCATCAGCTTATGTCATCATTACTAAAATATGTAGGTCTCTCTCAAAATGCATTGATGCTCGTGAATGACTATCTCAGGCACAGATTACAGGCGGTGAAATATAATAATGATTTGTCAAGTTATCTAATGACTTCTTCTGGAGTGCCACAAGGATCTATATTAGGTCCAATACTTTTCACCCTATACATTTCAAATTTTGAAAAAATATTTTTGTCATCCTCCCATCATTTTTATGCAGATGATACCCAAGTTTATATTTCTTTTTATCCCGACGAAACTGAACAAGCGATATCTGCACTCAATTTTGATTTGGACCAACTATTTGAGCTATCCAGAAATCATTGCCTCTCACTCAATCCACAAAAATCAGTTGCAATGTTGTTAGGAAAAAAATATGATCGGGTGCGAATCAATAATCTAAATAATAATGAATATCCTATTATGATAAACAATCAAATTATTGAACTACAGAAGACTGTTAAAAATTTAGGTGTTATCATTGATCAAGACTTAACTTATACTAATCACATTTCAAATTGTCTTCGAAAGTCTTACGCAGCACTTAAAATAATTTACCAGAGACGGCACCTATTAACGAGGCCAGTCAAAATAATTCTAAGTGAGGCGTTAGTTTTATCACATCTAAATTACTGTGATGTTCTGTATGATCGCTGTCTCAGTAGAAAAGACGAAAATCGTATTCAAAAAGTCCAGAATTCATGCATCAGGATGATCTTCGGGGTACGAAAATATGGTCACATAAGCCACCTGTTTAGGCTCATTAAATGGTTGAAAATGAAAAATAGAAGATATATGCACTCTGCATTTTTATTCAAAAAAATTATAGCCGATAAAACTCCACCATATCTATATCAAAAACTGAAATTCCGTACAGATGTTCATAATATCAACATCAGGTCCAAAGGAACCTTAACAGTACCCCTGCATAAAAGTACCCAATTTCAACGTTCATACAGTTACAGTATTACTAAAATATATAATGAACTGCCAGCAACAATTAAGTATTCAAGTGCTAGTGCATTTAGATCGGGGATACTCGAATGGTTACTAAGTCATCAATGATAGCTGTTTACAGTATTGATTATGTGAAGTATTTTACCAATGATTACACACAACGGTACAATTTATTTTACTTTGAGATACTAATGTATTAATTATATTTAATTTTTTGTTTTTTACATTCATTTTTTAATTTATCATAGATGTCTATCTATTTGCTGGGTTAGGTGGAAGAACAGACATTCTGGACCCTTTTCAGGAATCCAGAATGAATTGAACCTCGCCCCATTTGTATAATCTTTAGATAATTCTGTTTATTTTTCTGATTAATAGAGACCTTTATTATTATTATTATTATTATTATTATATCAAACAGATATCGCTTGTACAATTATAATAACGAAATAACAAACAGAGGGAAGTGGTTACTCGCAGAGTATTTGGTGAAATTCATTAACGGCGGCAATATCAACAGTAATAAAAGTCATCATGTCGGGGCGTGGCGCAGTGGTTAGAGCGTCCGACTTTGGGTCGAAAGGTCCGGAGTTCGAGACCCAGTTGCGGCTGGGATTTTTTAACTTAATTTAACCGATTGAATTATTCAAATCTCGTGGCTGGACTGGGGTGAGAACTGTACGATTCACTGTTGCGTTCCAATTAACAGTGCTGCTCCTAAGGTGGCGCATGGAGTTAGTAACAAGGCCTATCCAGAACACGTGGCTAATGACCATAGCAGTCGATGCCAGAACACCAAAGAAAAAAAATAAAAAATAATCCTCTTAAATTCAATAAACTTCAAACCAATGTGAACAAGGAAACTAGCAGCAGAATGGGTACTTCTGATGTTGTGTGACACAGCGAAGCTACACAAAAAATAAATAATTTTTTATATCCACATCACCCTCGAAAACAAGTAAGGTAATTAACCATAATGACCATATAACCTTAAATAATAGTAATAAATCCCCTGGAAAATTTCATATATTCCATTTGAATATCAATAGTCTGAGGTACAAAACAACATACTTGGATGCTCTATTCAGTAGCAGTAACACCTTTCCAAATATAATTATGTTGCATTAGTGAACACAATTTCTATGACAGTGAACAGTGAATTTAAATTTATAAATAACTACAAAATTGTTAGTCATTTTTCAAGAACGAATAGTGATCTATGCCCATAATTCTATCACAGTTAGGGAACTCATGTTGAAGCTGCCACCCACAGAAAAAGATTTTGAGTACTGTCTTGGGTCTCTGCACGGAAAAAAAAATTAATAGTAGAAAGTGAAATTTGCATACCACCAAGTGAAAATTTGCATACTATATGGGACAAGTACACGCTTTATTAGCCACAAGAAAAATCAAATTCCTGAATTTGATCACTTGCTGTTATTGGTGTAATTTCAGGAACACAATGTAACCTAACGATACTAAACTCTTTATTAGAAGCAAACTTTTCATTTTATTAGCCTCAATCTACGTTTTATTTGCAGTAGGTGCTCAGTTTGATAACTACTAGTGACAAGTAAATTTACCATTGATTAGGCATGATTTACTCTCAAATAACTCATATACTTAAATCTACTAAAAAATTTATTAGTAGCTACTATACAGTATTCTACTGCAGCAACATTTTTAGATCATTATAGTAATTTCAGTTTACTTGGCCTTATCAAATGACTCACTTTTGGGTAGTTTATTATTGTCTTACCTTTAATAGCTTTCACTCCATCTTTGGTATCAGGATACACCGGACTCAATTGAAATATCCACATGCCCTCAGTTTAAAGTTATTAGTTATTCATAGAAGGATCATTTGTTTTTTATAAAGCCTTATTTTCAATACATTAATTTCATTCTTGAATTTAAAATGATATGAAAGGTTCGGTTGCACCTAGGAAGCAATGATTCAGTTTACACTCCTAAAAAAACGTACCTGCTTGGCATATACAGGCTAGCAAAATACACTACTTAAAAAAACTGGAGATAGAGATTGCAGTTTTTATAACAATATTTTTTCGTGAACTATGAGTTGATGTGGAAAGAAGTATACAACATTTTGACGGTTCTTTTAATGAAATAATCGCCTCTGGCCACCCTTACTGGATCACCCAGTACAAACAGTTTCATAATTGATAATTTCGGAACTTTGTGAATCTGTTTGTATATATTCATCAGTATGATCATTACAAATCCAAGTTATATATAACGTAAAGTAGAATTGGAACGTTCTGAAAATTGAAAATAACAGATAATTAAGGGGGGAAATGAAAATATGTAAATTTTTAATATTTTTATTGAAACAAAACTGTTGTTTTTTGGAAAACTCTCCTGATTCTATCATACAAAGGTAAAATGTCAAAACTCTAGAAATGTTAGGTCAAAATCAACATTCTACATACCAACAAGTAAGATACATAAATCAAACTGACACTACTGACACAACTCACAACAGTAATAATAGTATAATTCCGGCACACGATGTAACACGTCCACATACAACTACTAACTCAAATGCTGGAATTGGAATGAGGCCAGTTTTGGGAAAACGTTGTTGAACATGTGCGGCGGTTACTACGGATTGATCCCGAACTGGTCGAGTATCAACAAGTAAGTGAACAGGTTATTTTATCGTAGGAACACCAAGCTTTACTGTAAATAAACAGTTGTATTATGCCTGTAACACTGTTGTTATGATATACTTTTCAGAAACCCAAAGTTGATAAATATGAATATACAGTTTTTCAGCGCTAGTAAAATGTTGACCTGTCATTATACAAAGTGAATTATCTAATGTTCGAAGTACCTGCTGTGTGTAAACAATATTATAGCTACAAGTTCATGCGTTCAGAGTACTCATTTTTTTAGAGACAAAACGTAATTTTTTTAAATATAGGTTTTATTTTTTTTACCACAATCGAAATAAGTCAGGAAAATGTTTTACTTGGACCATTTTTTTTCGTGTGAAGGCAAATAACCGGAATTATATTTTTATTTGTGTATACAGGTCTCCCTCTGGCACCTTCCAATTTTTCTTAGATCAACTGGAACTGTTGTGCAATGAACTTAAAAGAAAATTTCATTTCGTTGTTTTATGTGGGGACTTTAACATAGATTTCATTGAAAGTACTGTTAACTTGATACGGCTCCTAGATTTATTAGGGTCATTTGACATTGCTCCACATATTCACCAACCTACACGTAAAAAAAGATGCTTGGATAATATTATGAGTAATCTTAATGATGAATTGGAAGGTGAGGTCGTATATACTGCTTTTTTCAGACCACTGCGGTCAATTGCTTTCAGTAGAAGTGCCAGTATCACTAAAAGAAATCATGTATCTTTGAAATATAGATCTATAAATGAAAACAACACAACACTGTTCCATCAAAACATCTCTAAGGAAAAGTGGTCTGATCTAACAAGTGGTGAAAATGCCAATAACTACTACCGTTCCTTCTAATCTATCTTCTACTACCACTTTGACATAGCATTTCCCGAACAACAACATTTAATAAAAACTGATTCAAAAAAGCTGTGGGTTACCCCAGAAGTCAAAAACATGTCGCAAGATTTAAGGGACCTATATGTCATCACACTTCATAATGGTAATAATCAAGATCTTCAAACATTGTACAAAAGAAGGAAAAATGACTATAAAAAATTTGTCAAAGTAAAATATCTTTCAATAATGGGTTAATACTGATTTCTAACAATAAAGCGAAGACCATTTGGAAATTAATTAAGCAGGAAATTGGCTCCCTGAGTTCCTCGGTGCTACTCGAGATGACTGACAAGCAAGTTGTCTGTGACCCACAGGAAATAACAGACATGTTTCTGGAACAATTTACCCTACAGTCTAAAAATCCCAACTTGAATACAAATAAAGTCGCTGATCTCAGTAGGCCGATTCCTTTCTCTTTCTTTCTGAGACTAACGGACAGCCAAGAGGTTGAAAGTGTTATTAAAAACCTGGCAACCAAATTCTCGAGTGGTATCGACGGAATACCGAGTATGGTTATGAAAACTGTTGCACGTGAAATATCGGAACCACTTTCAAAATTGGCCAAGGTATGTTCCCAGATGACCTGAATAATGCTAAAATTACGCCAGTCTATAAAAATGGTCTAAAAAGTGACTTCTCAAACTATAGACCTATATCGACCAGCATTTTCAAAGGTCTTGGAAAGACTGATTTATGCAAGACTGCTAGATTTCTTGAAAGAACACAACATTCTCAGCTCGTGTCAATTTGGTTTTTTACCAGGAGAGTCATCAGAAAAGGCCATTTATCATTCACTGAAATACTTAGTTGATCATATTGATAAAGGAGAGCTATTAACAGGTATATACTTCGACTTCTCCAAGGCTTTTGATTCTCTTGACCATGGGAAAACTTCAATGCTTTGGCATTAGAGGTATATCTTTGCAGTTGTTAAAATCCTTCTTTACAGGAAGAATCAATATGTTGGTTTGAGGTTGAAGTCAATGGCAGAATTCAGGCAATCAATTCCTTCACTAGAAATATTAGCACTGGTGTACCTCGGGGATCCATCCTGGGACCCCTATTGTTCATTATGTATGTGAACGACCTACCTGACTGCCTATCAACTCCAGCTGTCTTCCAATATGCCGATGACACCTCATGTTTATTAATGGACAAAAATCGCGAAAACCTCGCAAAAAAGGCAACACAGGTGACACATGAAATGCTGACCTGGTGTAACAATGATAAGCTATACCTAAACACAAAAAAAAACAGTGGCGGTGCAGTTTTGGCGGTGCAGTTTAGTAACCGCTTCAAACCAAACAGGAGTGTTTTAATAAAACTCAATAATAAATCAGTTCCTGTACATTCTGATACTAAGTTCCTTGGTGTGGAAATTGATTGTAACCTGTCATTTGGTAATCATATCTCCCAAACTGTGAAGAACCTGTATAAAATGTGTTATGCCATACGTAAACTAAACGATTCCGTGGACTTTGGTGTGTTGAAAACCTACTACTTTGCTCATGCTCAATCAATCTTAACCTTTGGATTGATTTTTTGGGGTGGATCCCAATTGTAGAGCTTTCTTGGCACAAAAGCGTGTAATACGGTGTATACTGAAAACACACTTTTTAGAACCGTGCAGTCCACTTTTCCAAAAACTCGGTGTACTACCACTTCCCTCTCTTTACATATATAGGCTACTTATTTTTGTTAAAAGTAACCCAAATTTATTCATGACATATGTAAATGGACGTACTAATAGTGACAGAGTGCTACGTTATTCCGACGTCTGAGAATTCCAGCACACAGTACAGCCCTATTCGAAAGGGGGGCAGAGTATAGCGGAATACAAATTTTCAATTCCTTACCTGTCAACCTCCAATCAATTACGGGTATAAATTTATTTAAACATAAAATTAAGGAATATTTACTTGAACATTGCTTCTACACTGTTGAAGAGTACCTTAGTTACACCTAACTTTTAACATGTTAATGTAAATAACGTTTGTGCTATGTTTGTTGTTTGATATTGAAAGTTTTTTTTACTTAATTTACTCAAATTGTTTTTAATAGATACTGACCATGTCAATGTCCAAATTGGATCCAATAACAACAATAAATATTATTATTATTATTAAATCCAGGTATAGGTGCAAGTCTTCGGATATGGCATCCATCTATACATCCAATTATTTAGGAAATATTGGAGGACTGTTTAAAATGCCATGCAATGCCTTTACACTCTTCCAAATTCGGCATTACTATATTGATAGAACTCATGTAAACAGTTATTGCAGAAATTACATTATAAAAACATTTTTCAACAACAGGTTTATGGATTCCAAAAACATCTATCACACGATATTTACAAGAGCTTGTCAATTTATACATAACCTCAAAGTAACCATCAAAATGGCGAAAAACCGATTTTTCAGGATTTAATTTTTTCTCGCGTACAAATGATTTAATTCACATGAAAATTTGTAAGAATTGGTGTCGAATGAGCATGATTTTTTCGCAATTCGAAAGACGACTCATTTTCAAGTTGTATGTCGAAGTTCTGTAAGTGATCATTTTAATTGTTGAAATGTCTACTTTCAAATATGGGCCAATCACTAAACCATTTTATCCTAACAAAGTACTAATAGAAAACCGACTGGGCCATCACATGGAAGACAGTCCGTAATTATTTTCTGATATGTTTTCGACTCGCTATTGTCACTTATTAATTTGTTATAAACATTTAAATAACAAAAAACGTGTTTTTTTAAAATTGTTTTGCTTATAAAATGGAAAATAATAGAGAAAGCTGGTTGCTCCAATGAAAAGAATTATAGATAATTGAAATACGAACAAAATGAAATGTTTTACGACCCGATCGGATCATTAGTAACGGAGTAAAACCGGAAAAATCGGAAAATTCAATGATTTTTTTTTTAAATTCATAACTCCGCCATTCTTAAAGAAATAGCGTTGGCCCTTCTCATGAAAGTACTGAATCTTGTGTACTTTGTGAGTGTACAATACAGGCTCTGACTGATGATCATTAGTTTTGGCACAATTGCTATTAGAATTGTATATTCTCAATTTGCGCTAAAATGCTAAAATTGGTGAAAAATACTTGCAAACATGACTGAAAACGGCCGAGCTAGTGGAAACGGTCGAGTGTTAGCAGTGAGCGGAAGATGAGGAGAAGCGTATTATCACGTTACACGTTTATTAGAAGAATTCTCCTCATCTCCTGGACCCTCCTGCCACTTGGCAGCTAACGCAGGCTCGACCGTTTTCACTCATATTTGCATGCATATTTCACCCATTTCGCACGATTGTAGCGCAAAATGAGAATATACGTTTTGTTGTAATATACTTCTACTGCCATAATCAGGCTATAACTAGAGCATCCAGGCACGCTGAAAAAAAAATTAAATTTCAATTGTGCCAAAACTAACCATCAGACAGCAGCTGTTTTGTGCACACATATAGTACACATAATTCAATACTTCCATGAGAGAGGCCATTCCTGCTTCTTGAAAAATGGCGTACTAATGAATTTAAAAAAAAAATCATAAAATTTTCAGGTTTTTCCAGTTTTTCTCTGTTACTAATGATCCGATCGGGTCGTATTTTGTTCGTATTCCAAATTATCTACAATTATTTCTATTGGAGCAACCAGATTGCCCTATTAGTTTTCATCTTATAAGCAAAACAATTTAAAAAAACACGTTTTTTGTTCTTTAAATGTTTATAACAAATTAATAAATGACAGTTGCTAGTCGAAAATATAATAGAATATAAATGCGGACTGTCTTTTATGTGATGGAATAGTCGGTTTCCTACTAGTATTTTTGTTAAAAACTCACTCATTTTATGTTCTATTGCTTGGTGTAATTAATGGTTAATGTAACTTGGCTGATGGCGAGCTTGAAAAGACTGTTTGCAGCGAAAATTAATCTCCTACAAAAAAAAGTTATTGACAATGAAAAGATCTACAACTCTTGTATTCAAGATTTTTCCACATAACCTAAATTTTTCGGGAAAATCAGAAAAACCGTTTTAATTTTGTTTGTGTAAATTTATATGCTTATCGCAAAACCTAGTGGAAATAAACCTTTTTATGTTCTGAATTAGATGTTTTTTTTTGGAGCGACATATTTTTATCAAACTCGGAAAGGAGGCAGCTCTTAGTTGGGCGAATTATAAACGCCTAAAATAAGAAAAAAAAGTAACAGGCAAGGACTAGGTGGAGAATGTTGTTGAGGTTCCAACTTTGACGAATAAAAATATTTAAACTCGAAAACACTCAAAATGATGAAATAGGGATGCAATTTAGAGATTGAAAACGTTTTTTGCGATCTGCGGCGAAACTTAACCTCTCTTGTACGAATATGACTCTTTTGGTGTCGAATGAGCATGATTTTTTCGCAATTCAGATGACTACTTGTTTTCGAGTTATGTACATTTTTCAAAAAAAAATACCCTTATCTTCCACGAACAATTGTCTTCGAGTTTTTTGACGTCCAATGGCTGTGACATTTTGACGTCTTTTCAGAGTCTCTGTGACGTCACTTTCTGACGTCAGTTGGTCAATTATTTGACCAAGTTAGGACGTCATTTTGACGTCACCGTGTTACCTGGGAAGTACATGGGAGAGTAGAATGTGTTCTGAGAGGTTCCCTTTCCAGGTTTCATGACTGGAATGTTGGATGAATTTGGTGCTTTGACGGTCATTAGGATCAATAAATCTGTCCTCCCCGATCATGATGACCGTCGCAAAGTTAACTGCCAATTCTATGGCATCAGTGCTGACAATAAGGGTATCGGTATCTTCACACTTTAACCCATGCTGTACCAATTTCTCACACATCATGGAAATTAGCCGTCCCTCAAACACGATAGTAACCATCAAAAACGATGGTTGTATTTGCCACTGTTTATTATTGCTGCTTGTTGCCACTGTTTATTTTTTGAGTGATCCTGATTTGAACGGTCTGAGTCTGAGCGTGTTTTTCAGGGTCGAATGCGATCCGGATAATTGGATTTGGAGTTCAGATAATTGGAGCTATACTGTATCTATATAAGGTAAAATTTCATTATCTACAACTTTTATTTCATGGTTTCTTCAATAGGAGCATCTGTTTTCAAGATATGTCACCTTGGAAAGCCGCAAATTGTGAGTTTCCACCGCACTAAGAAATTTTCTTCGTTTTTAACATTCGATTTCAGCTATACCACTGAACCGAATTTTGGATGTCGTTCGACGCAGAATTTAGTTCTTGCATTAATGAGATTTTCAGTCCCACGTACCGTTTTCCAGCAAAAAACTAAGAAAAGTGCAAATCTTTGTCAGTTTTTTAGCTATCAAAAGTTAAGCTCACCTCCTGGGATGTTGCAAACTTATATTACACGCGTTAAAGACCGTAAAGGTATTCAAATGATTTCCAGCTTGATGGAAATTGATTCCTCAAAATATGTTCATTTGATTAGCCTAAATTCATTTACATACATATTAGTTATGATGATGATTTTACAAGTTAAATTACCGGTGTGTATGTTTTTGAGGTTGAATATTCCTAAATATTGACCATTCAATACTTACTTTGCAGTCCGTGATCAACTTGATTACCGAATATATCTAATATGTGTATTCTATTTACCAAACGTTTCACTTCACTCTGAGAGCACTGCTTATTACTTTTGCACAAAACAGAATAAATTAATTAAAAACTAGAAACCACACTCTCCGTCAACATCAAACATCACTGAGATCACATGGTCACATTTGCGTATGCGCGACCGGTAGATATTTTCTCGGTAAACTTCTCAAGGATGATCTATGGTATGTTGAGTGAAAACATCCACAAGATAACATTTTGTGCACATCGCCTATACATTCCTATCCAAAAAATGTAATACTCTTCAGAGAGCTCTTTGAGAAGTATATATTACGTCTCAAAGAGACATCTGCATTCCTACATTTTCGAAACATCTCAGATAATAATAATAATGTTTGTGATCGCTGGATAAGAATCTCCCTCATGTACCACGTCTGATTGTTCTGAAAATTTGCTATTGTGAATTTTTAATAGCTATGAAAATACTATACTATAATTTAAAATAATAAGTTTTCAGGAATACGGATCTATATGGGGTTAGGAATCTGGATAGGGTTATAAATCAGTATGGGGCTAGAAATAATTATTTGATACTTTTGCAGTCTTTTCTCAAAATGTGGTATTTTTGTATTATTTGAATAATTATTTCTGTTGTTAGTTTTGTGTGTGAAATTTTGCAATCGATTTCAAACAAATGAATGAAATAAATAAGGGAAAATCATCTCCGACCCCAAAAACCATCATATACCAATTTTGAAAAGAGTGGGAGCATAATTAAAAATATGATTCTCCATCATACAAAAAAAATCATAATCTCTTACCTTGAAATGTTACACAGAGGTGAAAATTTTGAATAGAATCGGACTATAACAAAACTCGTCCGCTATTTTGGAGCCGCCATGTTGTTTTCATTCTTTTACAAAAATTGCAAGACGCATTTTCAAATTCAAGTTATTCGGACGACCAGAAGTGGGTCAAAATTCACTTGCAAGATTTGTAAACAAACAAACAGACACACAGGCTGAGCCGTAACTAGGGTGGTGTACGCCCGTGGCGAACATGTAGGTTTGCGCCCCCTAACAACAGTAAAACCTCAGAAAGCTAATATTATTCAGATCAAAAGTCCCATAGACATAATGAAATTTGTGTGGTTTCAAAGTATCTGTTTATTTTTTCTTCAAAATAGAAACACAAAATTCAGGAAGCATGAAACAAAAATAAAATAAATGAAGATTCTTGCAACACAAACGAAAAACATTGATCATGAATAGACATTAACGAACAGTCGTTACCGACCGATGATGAACCCTTTACTCCAATATACACCTACTAAGTAGGCTTATTATGGCAAGTACCTGTCAGAAAACAACTACTCCCCTGGCTAAGACCACGACGGGTATTGAATTAAATCTAACAGATACTTATGCAACGTTCCTCAAAGCATCAGAGGACGCAGTTGCAAGTGCGTCTATGACCAACTAGCAGAATTATGTTTTGATTTGGACAGGGTGACCACCTGCAGACTAGTTTCGAGATTGTTGCCTCTCATCAGTGCAAGGGTAGGTCAACACAGACAGCACTGAAGCCATCTGTTCCCCGTCCAAATAATTACACACTCCGCTGGTTTGGTCAACTCTGGTTCACGCGGTGAAGCGGTTTCTAGGCCGCTCCACCTAGCGAGCAGAGAGCAGAGAGTGCTGTCTGTGTTGACCTACCTTTGCACCTAAACAAGGTGGAGCGGCTTGAAACCGCTTCACCGCGTGAACCAGAGTTGACCAAACCAGCGGAGTGTGTAATGATTTGGACGGGGTACAGATGGCTTCAGTGCTGTCTGTGTTGACCTACCCTTGCACTGATGAGAGACGACAACATCGAAAATAGTCTGCAGGTGGTCACCATGTCCAAATCAAAACATAATTCTTCCAGTTGGTCATAGAGGGCACTTGCAACTGCGTCCTCTGATGCTCTGAGGAACGTTGCACAAGTATCTGTTAGATTTAATACAATACTCATCGTGGTCTTAACCAGGGGAGTAGTTGTTTTCTGACAAGTACTTGCCATGATAAGCCTACTTAATAGGTGTATATGGGAGTAAAGGGTTCATCATCGGTCGGTAACGACTGTCCGTTACTAAACGATCTCCCAAAGAACTCTGTTCTTCGATAAAAATATATGTTAATGCAGGTACTCATTACCGTAGTACCTTGAATAGGGAATTGAAGAATAAAGATGAACTTTTCATGATTTAGTTACTGTCAAATTACTAATCACATCTTCAGAATTTCCTAAAGCAGATGTTTCTTTTTCAATGCTGAGTATAGCCAAATCATTTAATATTTTCTGGCCTATTGAAGACTTTCCACTTTAGTTTTAGTTTGCTAAATGCTCTTTAACAAGATGCAACAGGAGTAGAGAGGGATATTCTTATTATTAATATTCGGTTTTTTTTTGTCCAATTCACTTTCATGGATAATTCGGAGAGTTTTTCAGGGATTAATTTTTCGATATGAATATGATCTAATTCCGCAAAAGTTTTCAAATAGAGCTGATGCTTGTAATTTAAAACCATCTATTTCATCTATGAATTTAGAAGCATATAGATCATCCTCATACTTCCGAACTAAATCTGCAGTATACCGTTTCAAGTCTTCTATTTTGTGCCTTTCAGAAAGTCAACATAATTACTTACTTTTTTCAAATCGGCAAATCGTGATTTGAACTGTGTTACCATGTTATCAAATATACATCAACACATTCTCTTGAATTTTGAGTTTTCATCCATATCACCAAGGCCATCAATACAAAGTTCACCATGCATTCTTTCCACTCATCTTTTTTCGATATCTCTGTATAATCGAGAAAACATCAATAGAAGTTGGTTAAGATATTGCAGAAGAACATACGCTCTGTTTTGTTTGTATGTTCTTCTCCCATATATAAACCAACTTCTATTGATGTTTTCTCCAATATACAACAGATTTTTCAAGAACTGTCAAACCGTCGGTTTTCATTTGCAGGATTTATACATATAATCTGAATCATTTGCTTGCCATGTTTCACAAACATTTTCACATTAAACTTTTTTTTAATTTCAATAAACTCGGATTATTAAAATCTACTAGATCTACATCAGCATGAAAATAGTTCTAAGTCAAATCAGATAATTTTGATGGCTCAGTGATTGTTATTTTTTGCGTATTTTTTTCAGATTCCTCTGTATTGATTATTACACGTCTCTGCAAAAACTGCAAATCTAGTCGATGGAGAATTCAGCGATATTCCTATAGGTTCGATTTTTTCAAATATATTTTCATAGATGTACAGCATTTTTTGGTACTTATATCAATATTTTATTCCTAATTGTTTTATACTGCGAGAACTCTGTCACTGCACCGGGTGATATAGAATATAGAATATTTTTATTTGTATCATTGGCCCAGTCAGCATCGCAAAATCCAAATATTTCATTTGAGCCATTTTTATTGAACTCCATTTTCATATCCACTGTACCCTTGAGATAGCGCATTAGTCTTTTAACTGCAGACCAGTGTGCTCCACCAGAGTTATTGTTGTATTTGCTGAGAGTATTCACAGCATAGGAAATATCCGTACTTTCTTCATATACTCTGCGTCTTCTTCATTTTGTGGAGACATTGTCTTGGACAACTTGTGATTGAGATCCATCGGTGTACTTACGGGCTTACAATCAGCCATATTGTATTTGACCAGAAGCTCATTAATGTGTCTCTTTTGACTCAGAAAAATTTGACCTGTCGCACGAGTTCTCGGTATTTCCAAACCAACACAACTATTTGTTTCTCCCAAGTCCTTCATCTTGAAATTTTTATGTAACTCATTTTTTAAATAGTCTTCCATCTCCCCGTTGTTGGAAAAAATGAGCAAATCGCAAATCTAGTCTGGTTTTGTTCGTTCCAATTTGTTTCAAAACAGCATCCAATTTCTTATTCCATTCCCTGCTTGCTTGTTTCAAACCATAGATGGCTTTCTTTAGTTTGCAAACTTTTGTTGGATTCTGAACGGACAAAAATTCTTTGGGCTGAACCATATAAACCTCTTCACTTAGATCACCTTGAAAAAACGCAGTAACGGCATCCATTTGCTCTATGTCCAAATTAAATTTTGCAGCTAGAGCTATCAGAAATCGTATGGATGTGAGGAGACGTGCTTTGTAGCGCAGAATATTTTCTTCGGAGTATTTTTTCGTTTTGAACACCCATTTACAATATATTGGTTTTCGATTTGGTGGTAAATCAGTCAAAATCCAAGTCTGATTCTCTTGTAAGGGTGAGTATTCTCCTGACATCGCCTGTTTCCATAGGTCGGTGTCGTGTCTCTCCATCGCCTCTTCAACTGTCAAAAGATCGGCTAATTCTGTAACATCGGAACTTTTTGCGAAGTAAAGCTGATACATTGTCATCGATTTCGGTTTTAGTTTTCTCCGAAGACGTTTAATTTCTGATGTAGGATGGTGTGAAAATTACGAACTTTCATTAGAGCACATTTTCTCATTATCTGCCCCCACTTTTGAATTGAATTTGCTTCATTTTCGATAGAGATTTCTTCGGGAGAATGGGAAGGTTCTTCGAAAATCGGCATGAATTGAATGGAATTATCAGTAGAAATACTGTTTTCCTCAGAAATGCTGTTTTCGATAAAATACACATCTCTACTCTTCACAAGTTTCTTTGTTTTGGGGCAGATGAGTCGATATGCCTTCGAATCCTGACAGTATCCAACAAAAATCATTTCGGTTGATTTCGAATCACATTTTCTTCGCTTCGGCTTCGGATCATGCACCATTGCTTTGCATCCAAATATTCGGAGAGGACTTAAATCCGGAGTATTATCAGTCCACAGTTCTTCTGGAGTTTTCTCTATATGCCTTTAGTTGGTGAACGATTTTTTATATACACAGCGGTTGAAACAGCCTCGGCCCAGAACTCCTTTCCTACTTCTGCATACTCTATCAAACATCTAGCTTTTTCAACAACGGTTCGATTTGTGCGTTCGGCCAAACCGCTTTGTTCAGGAGTATAAGGAGTTGTGGTTTGATGTTGAATCCTTGATTTACGCAAAAATGGCTCAAACTCTTTGGTTGCAGTACTCTGAACCATTATCGGTGAGTAAAATTTTGATTTTCAAACCTTTTCGGTTTTCAACCGCATTTTTTAAATCTTCAAAAAATGTCTTTACTTCACTTTTACATTTTAAGAAATATACGAAGGTTTTTCGAGAAAAATCGTCTATTAACGTGAAGAAATATCGTGCTCCTCCTAGTGAAGCTACTTCCATCGGCCCAGAAAGATCACTGTGAATAACTTCCAGGAAATTTTCTGCTCATCTGCCAACATGATTGAATGGCAATCTGCATTGTTTACCTTTCAGACAAGCTATGCATGTTTCTAACTGTCGCTCTTCGAAGTTGATACCTGATGCCGAAACATTTTTCAATTTTTTCAGATCGGAGAAATTGATATGAGCAAGCCTACGATGCCACAATAAAGCGTCCGATTCGTGGGAAACCATGAAATTACATTTTTCTTGGGATGAAATGTTCAGCGGGTACATGTTTTCCACCAAATTTGCATCAGCCACTATATCATTCCGATAATTGAAAATTGGGCAAACATTTGATTTTGTACTCTTTCTTAGTGATGCAACAGATAATAAATTAGTCGAAAGTCCGGGAACCAGTAGAACATTTTGAATTAGGATATTTTGGACGGATCCATTCAAAATTATTCTCAAATCAATTGGTCCCATTGCAGTAACTTGGAGCTTCGAATTCGCTGATTTCCAGAATTTCAAAATGTATATACAGGGCAATTCAAATTCGACCCCCACCACTGGGATCTCCTAAACTACAGGAGATACGTCTAAGCTTAAATTGTGGCAAAGTTGCGTATTCTGGTGCTTAACAAAATACTGTTTTGAAACTTGGAAAATTCCTAGTATTTCCGGAAATATCGGGAAAAAACTGAAAATCGGAATTTTCGTTTTTATTTTTTTCTATCGTTATTTGACAACATAGCTCAAAACCAACAGTACATTTTCGTTGATCCTTTTTTTCAGCTACACGTTTTCATTTTCATCATCAACTTTTTTTTCTGTTATGGGCGCCATATTGTTTTTTTTTATACAGAACAATAGTGATTCTCATTCTGATTTCATTGATGTATAATTTGTTATGATTTGCACTTCTGAAACCACAGATATTAAAAAAAACAACTTCATCTGAGATGGTCATGACTCCATCGAAAAATTTTGTTTAATAAACACTAGTTGTCAGAACTCATTAAACATCATAAGTTTGCACAGATACTTCAGTCGAAATGTCCTCATTCTCAAATGAAGAAAAACGAGATATGTTGAAACTTTATTATAAATTTGATAGGAATAGTACAAAAACAGCACAAATTTATTTTGAATTATATCCGGAAAGACAACAGCCGGATAGAACATTATTCGGAATTTTGGACAAACACTTGGCTGAGTACGGTGCGTACATCCAGGTGATCCTGCGAGAAGGATGGAATTTTGTAACTGGCTCTCGAATAGGGTAGACCCTACAAACTTCTTGAAAAACATTGTTTGGACCGACGAAAGTACTTTTTCGAACTGTGGTGTTTTTAATAGAAATAATTTGGAGTGAAAATAATCCACGACACTTCAGAGAAGTCAGACCACAAGTTCGGTTCCGTTTGAATGTGTGGGCTGGAATTTATGACGACCGAATACTTGGACCTCATTTCTTCTCTAATACTTTGAACGGGGAAACCTATCTTCGGTTCTTAAGAAACGAATTCGAAGAATATATGGATACGTTTGCCCTTGTTAATTACAACAACTGCTGGTTTCAGCATGACGGGGCTCCTCTACACAATAAAAGAGCAGTTTGCGAATATTTACACCAAAGATTTCCTAATAAGTGGTTAGGAAATTCTGGACCAGTGAGGTGGCCAGCAAGGTCACCTGACCTTACAGTTTTGGATACTTTCTTGTGGGGCACTTTAAAGAACAGAATCTATGGAGAGCAAGAATATGACACAGTAGATGAACTTAGAGACAATATCATCACGCAATTCAGGTCTATCAGAAGAAGGGATACTGTTAGGTAGTAATTTGAGACTACGAGCTCGGTTATGTATTCAAGAGGAAGGCTATCATTTCGAACACTTGTTGTAATACTTTTTGTGCATTTTTTACAAGCTCATGATTTCATTCTTGTTTTTTGAAACGCACCGTACTCAGCCAAGTGTTTGCCCAAAATTCCGAATAATGTTCTATCCGGCTGTTGTCTTTCCGGATATAATTCAAAATAAATTTGTATACATATTTCGTTTTTCTTCATTTGAGAATGAGGACATTTCGACTGAAGGATTTGTGCAAACTTATGATGTTTAATGAGTTCTGACAACTAGTGTTTATTAAACAAAATTTTTCGATGGAGTCATTACCATCTCAGATGAAGTTGTTTTTTTTTAATATCTGTGGTTTTGGAAGTGCAAATCAAAATAAATTATACATCAATGAAATCAGAATGAGAATCACTGTTCTTCTGTATAAAAAAACAATATAGCGCCCATAACAGAAAAAAAAGTTGATGATGAATACCAGAAGACGAAACGTCGGATATTAAATCTGAACATGAAAACGTGTAGCTGAAAAAAAGTACCAATGAAAATGTACTTTTGGTTTTGAGCTATGTTGTCAAATAACGATAGAAAAAAATAAAAACGAAAATTCCGATTTTCAGTTTTTTCCCGATATTTCCGGAAATACTAGGAATTTTCCAAGTTTCAAAACAGTATTTTGTTAAGCACCAGAATACGCAACTTTGCCTCAATTTAAGCTTCGACGTATCTCCTGTAGTTTAGGAAATCCCAATGATGGGGGTCGAATTTGAATTGCCCTGTATATCATGGAAATCTTCATATCTCAAACACATCGAAAAAAAATATGTTTTTACGTATCGTTTTTCGCATGTATTTAGTTATGAAAATTCGGGTTTCAGAAGTGTTCACCCTCAGACATTTTATGTCACTGACACCATCCGACAACGTTGGAATCTCGGAGACACTTGTCGATTACCATTGTATTATCACTATTGTCAAGTCACTAATGTCATCACGATCTGCCAGAGCTCTTAAGCAGGCCGTGGTGGTAGAGCCTTTGGAGCGAAACGTCGAGGGTTCAAAGCCTCTCATGGTCATCGGTCTCGTGCATGGCATCACACGTTAAAAGCTCACACAAGTATCTCGAAGACTTCCGAGGGTTGCGCGTAGGGGTGCAATCGGTAGACGGAAACAGACAATTCATAGATTGTGTTGCAGCCGCTTCCGCTGCCGTAGCCGTTGCCGTAGCCGCTTGCAAAATTATGACCAATTTGTTTGCCTTCATGAACATATTTTTATAGTTCTTGTCCTTCAGATTATATAGATGTGGAAATCCTTCTAGTAGGTTTAGGAATACGCATATATCAGCATCTATATTTTCCTCAAATTCTGGCATTTCTTAATGAAATTAATTCTTGATTTCAAACTATATTAACAAATACATAACCTTAATTATGTGACCTTTAGTTCATTTTTGACACGGAAATTTTGAGTTTCATATAAGTTTCCGCTGCCGCTGCTGTCCGAAATAAAAGTAGGTTAACTACCAGCGGCAGCGACAACAGCAACTGCAACGGCAGCGGAACTATAAACGTATGTATGAGCAACAGCACATTTAACTTCGTACAGCAACGTCAACTGCAACGACTGTGGCTTCGACTCAATTTATAAATCCGAATCCAGCTTTCAATTTCACGACAAGAACAACTCAAAGCATATTTTCGCGAGATCCCGTTGATCTAACGGGAACTGAATTTCAGTTCCCGCTGCATTTTCGCGACAGAACGGTAGTAGGGGAAGTGTACAATGACATGTCATTGATGACGCTATAATTTATAAAACGGGAACTGTTTCACTTCCCGCATCTATGACCAAGGTTACTGGCGGTTACAGAAATTGAATTGACAGAAGTGATATTTGTTTGAAAATAAAAAGTAGGAAATGGTAGAACTGGAACAATGTTGATCATTGTTCAACACAACAGCCAGTATCTCCGATAAAGTGTTTTTTTTTTTATTCTGATAATCTGAAAAAACATCACTTCATTATATTTGTCTAACCAGTCCATCTGATTCACCCTAGGGTGAAAATAATTATCCGAAAATCATCGTAGCCTTACTGAACTCTACAACGTTACTTTTGATTGTGATGACACAAGTACAAGCAGGGTAGTATCAAAAAAATCGTAAATTATTGATAAGACTGATGGAATCATTTTTAATTTGAACTGAATGAGAAAGAAGCTTCAAACATGTAACTCGTCTATCCGCAACTATCTTTTTATTGAGGTTAGGTTTATTTGTTTATGAAATCCGTTTAACCGGTTCATTTTCGCGAGAGATCATCATAGAAATATATATTATATACTTACTCTAGAATGCTAATCCCGCCAATTTTCACGGCGAAACGCATGCCGCGTATGCGACCCGTTTACGATGTGCGCATGCGCGTCATCAGTGTAGTTTGGGTAGATCGTTGCCAAGTTTGAAAATAATTTGGTGTTCCAATTCAGAGTTTTTTGTTATGAGGCAATAAAACACATGTCATTTGAAAGAGAGAAATTTGACAGCGCATCTAGGACTTTTTAAAACCGAAAAAAACCTTTTAGAAATAGATTTCTCCCAATTTTAGGCGCGAAAGAAATTTATTTGAAACAATAATGTACCCTATGCCACTGTAATTATAATGACCGTGCAACAGTGCTTTTTCATCTACAGAAAGACTTGTCACTAAGATCTGTCACTCTTGTCAGAGACAGAGACGGTTTTTAGAATTTCAGATTTTCTCTTGTCGTTTTGTGCGGTGTTTTTTGTCGTTGGTTATTCTTTCATCTTTCGTGTTTGCATTAATCTTGTTCCTTTAAAGACAATTTCTAATAAAGCCGTTACCTTTCTCACCTAGTACCCGCCCAGGTATTACAGAGCGAACTCCACAAGCACGCAGGTATTGAAAGTACATGAGACACTGCTCAGAACCTAAGTCTTCATCTTTTCAAAAACAAGTTATGTCTGAAGGCCCTGGGATTTTACTTATAAGGAAATCTTAACAAAATCTTTTTTTGCCAAAATTCAGTTTTCTTTTAAATTTCTTTTTGAACAAAAATCCTCCAAGAGTCGAAGCCGTTTCTAACCGAGATGGCTGACCCTAGTGAGATGCGTCTACTGGGTTTGAAAAAAAAATTGTTGGAGACGAGATTTGAACTCGGAGCACCCGGGTGGTAGCTAGTGACTCTGTCCACGAAACCACCATGGGTTATAGAAAAATATCTGTATACTGGCAATACAACTAAGTGAGCAGTGTTATCACGTACCTTGATTCCCTAATATGAATGGTCATCTGATCAAGCTAGCAGGTAGGTATGCAAACATAGTACATTAAAAATAAGTAACGTCTGACGGCCCTGGTATCTCGGACTATAAACATACACAAAATCTCCTCAGAAAATTAATGTCAATATGGAAGTGCTTTTCTTGGATGGTAAGGAAAATGCTTCTGGCCTCACTTTTTCATGCACCCCCATTGTGGAAATTGCACTAAGGTGTTAATCTCTTCAAATGATTTAAATTAAATGCAGTTGCATATTTTGACATGAATCGTTCTAGAAAAAAAACCTCGAGCTTCCAAGCATCCAATTTTATAAATCCAATTTGAGTTGAAATTATTCATGATATTAGCTGAAATAAATTTTCATACTTTCTTGAACTTTCAATTTATTTTCCAACCCAGTGCTTCCTTGAAATTCACACCGACAATTTGGGGTGCTTCCGTAGGTTTTTGTTGGATAACTACAGCTGAAAAGTGAATATGATACCAAACATCAGTCGCTTCAGAGCGGTAAATAATAATAATAACCGTACTCTACTTTCTGATTGCCTTTGCTAAATATTCGGTATCATAAATATGTGAAAATATGTATTCAAATCGGCTAAATACAAATAACAGGTATAATCACAATGAGGTTTCCAACCTAATTCTCCGAAATTCAGAATTAACGTTTGTTAATATTCACAAGTACCATTTTTTTTTCCTTCCTCGGATGTTCGACCTTTCACCAGCTACACCTCAGCCTCTTGGGCTTTTTGTGTTTTCCGTTTTGGTTTTACAGCACCCACTCCGTAACTCTGGTCCCCTGTACCAGTCTGTACAGGTTCTTCACCGGTAGGCTGTATTCCTCGGGAGTTAGATTGGGTTTCCCGAAAATTGCCTGTCTCTTGCGGTCTAATGCCTCGCATTCTGACAGTATATGTTTGGCTGTTTCTGTCCCTTTACCACATTGTCTGCAGGAAAGTTCTCTGTTGTACAGACCCATTTTGCTCAGCTTGAGTAGTTCTTCAGTTTTGTGTTTTGACGGTTCTTCAATGTATGTTTTCCAGTGGTGCATGAGAGGGGCTTCGTACCACCTCTCCATTTGTTTTCGCTTGACCCAGTCCCGAATGCATCCTCGAATGTCGGATTTATTAATCCCGAGTGCGGGTTCTGAGCCAATATATGAAGTTGATGAGCCCTCTCTAGCTAGCTCATCAGCTTTTTCATTGCCCTCGATACCGCGATGTCCTGGAACCCACATCAAAGTTAATTTGTTGTGTTCTGTGAGAACACTGAGTTCTTCTCGGCATTCCCATACCAGTCTTGATGTCACTTTCGGGTTCATAAGAGCCTTCAGTGACGGCTGGCTATCTGTGCATATTTTGATCCGTGCATTGTACATTTCCCTCATATTGATTTCTCTCGCGCATTGCAAGATGGCGTACATCTCTGCCTGGAATACAGTGGTGTTTGTTCCTAGTGAGACGCTTATTTGGGAGTTTCTCCCCCCACTGTATATTCCAGCAACAGTTCCTTCTCTGGTATTGGATCCGTCCGTGTACCAGATCCTCTCTCCAGGTTTGCCCCTGATATTGTCGTCTGTCCATTCCCTTCGATCTTCCAAGATAGCCTCGAAGTTGATGTTGAAGAAATATCTAGGAGTCATGTGGTCCGTTGGTTTCATTTCAAGAATATTTCCTTTATCTTGTTGTGATCCGATCTGTTGCTCGTATTTTGTTGCCTCAGAAGTCCCATTCTTGCCTCTCCCATGATTGCTAGGTCCAACAGTACTTCCATGGCTAATGTTGGTGTTGTTTTCATAGCTCCCGTTATACTGAGGCATGCAAGTCTTTGTACCTTGCTCAACTCAGCCGTGGCTGGAACTTTTTACAACACTTTTGATATGGGGATTAGCATTCTAGAGCAAGTATATAATATACAGGGTGTCCGATAAACCTTGTACAATATTGAAACTGGTGAAAGACCAGGTCATAACTGTTCAGAATATCGGATTTTCACCTCAGTAAAATTATCACCGTTTTCGAGATAATGGGCATTTTAAGAATTTCTGGAAAATCGCTCCTAAGCTTGGATTTTTGAGTGCCATGTATACAAATTGAGACGAATTCAAATATCTTTGATGCTGAAGATTACTGATGAGTGATGCTTTCAGACGTACATAACAGTTTTTCAGAAAGTGAAAAACAAATTCAAGAAATGAGGGTAAAATGACAGATTTGAGTTTTAACACTTTAAAAAAAGAAAGTTTGACATTATTGTCTGAAAGAAACATAACCAATTGGAAGTGGGCATTCATTTTAAAAGAATGCTAATTTTGTCCAGACTCTACCATGGTATAAAACAAACTATAATTATTTTTGGAGGAGGTGATTTCCATTGAATTAGGCGTGGTTTTATTCTAGGCTTTCATCGACTTTTATACTCACGCCCGAAAATTATTTTATTTCGATTTTATCAAGATAAAATGTGGAAATTATTATTGATAATAAATGATAAACTGCTTGGTAGCATTAAATGGTATGTCAATAAAATAAACTTTTCATGTAATTAAGCCTTTAAATTATCGAAATGAAATGTCGATTATCCGACATGGCACCGATTAATATGAATTCTTGTTATATATGTCGCAATTGTCCAACATCCAGATTCCAACGAAGTTTCAGAGACCGATAGATATACAGAGTGTAACCAAATGAGTGCAAAATGTTTTAGGAGGTGAATCCTTGTCGAAAATTAAAAACTTTTCTAACTCCTGTGTGGTGTCCGTAAAAGCAATAGTTCTAATAAAAAAATTAAATACAGCATTGTGCATGAACAGATCTTCTGTAAATAAAATTTAAATAATCTAGTAGGTGACTGTCACATTTTGTTTGAACAACTTTTGTGATTATAAAGAGAAACATTCCCAATTGAAAATTGAATCTATACACGACTCCACGATTCCACAACTGACTTTATATTTTCAATGAAATCAACTTTTGTGTCTTCTGTCGTAGTTTTTTGAAATTATTCTGCTTGTTTCATTCAGTGGTATTTATTTCTTTGTCATGCCGTACACACGTTATACTCCCCGAGAATATGCGCATATGCACTACATTTATCGTGAATGTAGAGGTAGTGCTACTGCTGCAGCAGCACTTTATGCAGAACGATATCCGATTGCACAATGCCGCACGATATCTGATGCCGCTCAGAGAATCGCTGATTTGGGCTATAACCTATAATGCATTTGAAAATGTTCTTCTTCAAAAGGTGTCGTCTCTGCGTACGAGTGGATGGAAAATAACATTTTTATAATATTATTCAATGCGATGTTGAATAATCATTATTGTGGTTTATAGTGTATGTTGATTCAAAAAAACGTTGAATTAGTATTTACTTCTTTACATCTCATTGAATGCTTGTAAGCAGTTGATTCGTTATTACTCATAATTATTCAATCATTTCATCCTGATAGGATGAAAATGAAAAACATTACTGACAAAGTATAATGGAGTTGATTTCAGCACACTCTAATATAATCGAAATTCTACTCCTTCCAAAAATAATTATCGAATGTTTTATACCATGGTAGAGTCTGGACAAAATGGGCATTCTTCTGTAATGAATATCCACTTCCACTTGGTTATGTCTTTTTTCAAACAATAATGTCAAACTGTTGTTAAAAAAATTGGTGAAACTCAAATCTGGCATTTTATCCTCATTTCTTGGAAAATTGTATTGTTTTCTGACAAACTGTTTTGTACGTCTGAAAGCACCACTCATCGGTAATCCTCAGCAGCAAATATATTTGAATTGGTCCCAATTTGTAGCCATGGCACTCAAAAATCCAAGAAGAGGAAGTGATTTTCCAGAAATTTAAAAAATGCCCATTATCTCGAAACCGGTGAGATTTTTACAGAGGTGAAATTCCGATATTCTGAACAGTCATGACCTGGTCTATCACCAGTTTCAATATTGTACAAGGTTTACCGGACACCCTGTATATTTCGATGGAGATCATGAACGATAATAACCTTCAAATTTTCTTTGGCGGGGGTATAAACGCTTTGTAACCGATTTCAGATCCACGGGATCTCGCGAAAAAATACTTATAAACATTGTCAGCAAATGTCAGCGGTCCCACTGTTGTCAGATTCATATCAGTACCATCAACTTAGGTCAACAAAAAACACTAGAATCTAGTGAAGACATTCTACGTCACAAGAGTATGCATATTTGACTTTTTTCTATGTTTCAAAGGCTCTAATTTTTTATAACTGAATGTTGAGTTTAATCTTTCACAAGGTGGGGAGCTAATGCAAAATGGTTTCTAAAAATAATATTCAGTTCGATTTTGAAATTTTAGGAAAATAGCGAATTGTTCGCCACAACTATTTCTTTCACTAAAGGAGATACTTTGTTTTCGAGCCATTCATCACGCATCGTCATATGCGCAGATGCGCCAGAATCGATGTACCAGTTCATAACATCGGCTTTTCCAGTAGAAAATACTGCTGATAAACCTGACTGTGTCTTGGTAGCTATCGATTTTTCGAATTTGTCACTGTGTTTGATGTTTTTGTAACATTCGTGTGCCTTGTGGCCATATTGATTACATCGAAAGCAACGTGATCGGAAACTTCTTATTTTTGCCTGAGTGAGGAATGCGGAATCATTATTTGAATACTTCACATCTTGAAGGAGCTTTGTCTTAATAGAATCCCCTGTGATCTTCACACCGGAACTTTCAAGGCCCATGTTTATGGGTTTATATTCATCGGGCAAACCAGCCAACAATAGACTACCATCCACTCGTCACTGACTATGAAACCAACACCTGATAGTTGGTGAGCGGTAATATTTATTATCTTCCTGTTCGTCTGATGAGTTTTATTTCTATAGATTAGTGTCCACACGAATTCTTTTTTCGAGTTTTTTAGGTTTATTGATCGTTTTTAAATAGTTTTTAGCCATCGCCACCGCCTGTTACATGAAAAATCACTGTGAAAATACAAGTTGGATATTATATTTTATAAACGTTCATTTTGGAAAGTTGACTCCAAACCAGGAAATTTTTCAGTTGCACAGTATTATACAAGACGGTTGTCTTGAAAAATGGCAACAGTCTTGTAAACGCAGTAACAAGATTTTCTTGACTTTGTATTTTTTCATTTTCAGACTGTGGAAGGTAACAGTCTCACAAATGCCATGTCAAGAAACGAATTTCTTCCATAACATCAAACTTTCAATCTATACGTGTTTCCATATTTGTTCGAAATTATTCATATGGCCTAGATGTGTACTCATCCATAAAACTGACCAGAATTATCATTAGAAATCAGTTCTAATAAACTTATCGGTAATAATTTATTTACATATTGAATTTTATTCTTTGTGTAAACTATTCATTCTTTTACATTTGACAGTAAATAAATATTATTGTTATTATTATTATTTTGGGATAAAATACGGGTTTATGTACAATAGTCCCCTCACTTCGATACAATCGAATAGTTCGATTCGAGTAGGTAGTAATATTTTTCGATTTCAGCTCCATCTGGTGGACGAATATTATCAAAGCATACATTTTTATGACTATTCTAAAAACATTGTTGATACTCATGAAAATAGACAAGGTGCAATTTGTCATGAAAAAGTTTGTCAACACTTCGTCCTGTAAGATTTTTGTGTTAATAAAATCGCGTATAGTTCAATCCTATACCCTGCGTCAAATGTGATCTCTATGTGAACCTATAACAACTGAATGTAGGCTTATCTCATATATCATTGTTAAACAGTACCTATTTGTTCTGGCATTTTTTGGCAGTCAAGGTTTAAAAAAATCAAAGATTGAAGCCTCAAATCACAGACTCAAGCGAAGACTGAAAGACTAAATGACTTGAGCCGATGACTGGAAGATTGAGGCGAAGATCTAAGGACTGAAAATTGACATAGAGAGGTAACTAAATTATAATACAGATATAACAAATTAATGAAGCACAACAAAAAACATTACACGCTGAAATTTTGCTTAAAAATTTCGTTCTGAGGTATCGAACCAATGATTGATGACGCATTCCCACGAAACAATTTCAATACTCAGCCTTTGCATTAAGAAATGTAGTGATTTTCTCCAGTGGTACAAATAATTTTCTTTCCAATTTCTTTTACAATTTCAAGACAATTCGGTCTTCCCTCCCAAAATATTAAATACCAATGGTGAAAGAATGAAATTATTTTCAAATGACTAGTATTTGATTTTTTACGCTCTCCTGCATGTTCTGCTAATTCTCTAGGAACTATTATGGCGGTTTGAACATTTGAATTTGCAGAGACATCCACTCATGTAACATTCCAAATCACTGCCTTTTCTCTTTACCATGGTATCAAAGTGGTGCCGTCTGGTCGTTTTCTGTCGTCATCAAATGAGGTTCCGCTAGGTTCTAATTTTGATGAAATTTCAGCTAACTCCAAAGCTCAATTAATGGTGTCGTTAAGAACATGATGAGAAAGGCGCCCCGAACTGAAAGAACAACTTAGACCATGTGTCCCCAAATCGTCAACATGCTCCACAACGACAACACCGATGAGGTTAGCTAATTTTTGCTCCCAAACCCAGAGCTATTGATATACAAAGTGATTCGCTTTCTTGAAAAGTGCCCAGCTTTGAGGATGGAAGAACTTGTAACCATCTTTCTGATTCACTTGCATGTATTGCTTGTAACCTAGCCCGATCAGTGTCACTTTCTGATTTTTTTGACTAGTATTTATTATAGGTTGATCCCAGTTTCTCTGTTTCGATCGATTTTCATGGCTTGGTATCATGGCACAAGGAAGAGTCATGTATCTTCATACCCTCATTCATGACTTGTGAAATAGTATTGATATTATTTGGTTCTTCATTATCTTTGACAATTTATTGTGTAGCAAAAAGGAAGCTCAAACGTGCTGGTAGAGCCAAGTTGTGAATTCGGCTCAAACCAATACAGCCATCAGCAATCGGAAGTGTGGTCTGGGTCCACTTAACTTCAGTCAATCGAATTCCCATCCGCCAGGGGCGGATGGGCCGGTCGGGAATTCGGGAGATTTCCCGAAGGGCCTGTACGTTTCGGCCGGGCTGGGCCGGTCCATTGGAACGGCGATCATGCCGCCGCTTATCCTAGGCGCATGTTGCCTGCAACGGACATCGGCAACAATGGGCAACAATGGGCAACATTGGCAACACTGGCAACAGTTTCAACAGGCGCGTTCAAGAAGGGAATCAGGATTAAATCGCCCGACTGCCGGTCGCTTTATTATCCTCAAAGTATGCACCATATGGAAAACTTCTCTATCATGGGGTTTTCGATAAAAAGTTATTCCTGATAAAATTTCAACATACACCAAAAAAAATAGCAAAATTCACGGTAAAGACAACATTTAAAAAAATGGTAAAATATTAAAGCTCTACTTAGATGGCCATGACTTCAAATCTAGATGTATTTTTCAATTTTCTATACCAAAGGAATTTTTTAAATGATATTTTTTTTTCATTTTCCACAATTATTACCTACTCCTCTCACTCAAATTAAAGTTTTCCAATGAGCCTCGTATACTACTGGTCTACGTATAATTTGCTGTTTTTTGTTGGTGTATGTTATAATTTAGGTGACGCACAAACTTTTATCAGGAATAACTTTTTATCGAGAACCCCATGCATAATGAAGAAGTTTCCCATGTGGTGCGTACTTTGGGGACAACCCTGTATAATAAAGCGACCACTCCTGGCGGTTTTAAAATCACACTCACAAGTAGAACCGACGTGCCAATTCAAACGTTTGCCAGCTTATGAGGCAGTTGTTTTCACCCCCAGCTCTTGAACTATCAGAAATTGTGATGTTCAACAATATTTTCCCTGTTCAATACCAATCAACAGGACTATTCTCTAGATGTCGCGCATTTTTTGGTCTACTCAGATTTTTGATGATGTCATCGCTGTTCAAGTTATGACATCATTATATATTTTTATATATTTTACCCTATTTTGATAATACTTTCAAAAAGAACGCATTTTTATGTGTATGGATGTCATGTTTTTTCTTATGTTAGATAACCGTATGTTCGAAAAATAAAAGATGTTTTATTCATAATAATGTAATATTAGGTCTGTTAACGTAAACTTTCGACTTGAGGTATCCCCACAAAGATTAGATCAGGAAATCTAGCTGGCCACTCTAAAACTCCTCGTCTGCGATCGAAATCCGGAGTATGAGGGAATTTTTCTCGAGTACATCGGTATCGATAGGCGACCTCATATCTTGTTGAGAAGCAAGTGCGATGTGAGTTGCCTAGGTGTTTGCTCGAAATGAGCAACCGACCACCCGCGGGTGGGGCCGGTTTTTACGGATTTTCCTGCAGCTGAACAGTGAATACGCCAACAAAAATCAGATAGTCGCAGACAAGGATTTTCAGAGTGGCCAGCTAAATCTCTTGATCTAACCCCACTAGATTATATTTTGTGGAGATACCTTTAGTCAAAAGTTTACGTTAACAGACTTAATATTACATTATTATGAATGATATCTTTTTTATTTTTCGAACATTCGGTTATCTAACATAAGAAACAATATGACATCCATAAACAGAAAAATGCGTTCTTTTAGGAAGTATTATCAAAATAGGGTGATGCTATTCAAAAAAATTTTAATGACGTCATAACTCGAACAGCGATGATGTCATCAAAAATCTGAGTAGACCAAAAAATGCGCAAGTGAAAAATAAAATCGACGTGCCTGAGCCTATTTTCCCTAATGGCCATATCAAACAATTTTGTTTCAACCTTTACGTGCTCACTGTATATTAAAAGCGCTTGGAAAATATCAAAGTAAAAGTAAATTTTTTAAAAATGTATTTCAACGATTTTTGTATACAACAAAAATTGACCGGGCCGGTGTTATTAGTTTCCCCGGCCGGTTTGCCCCTTCCTATCCGCCCCTGGTTCCATCGTTATTTCCTAATGTTCATCGATATCATTCAGAATATTTGGACACTTCCATGTTGGACATGTTCGCAAAGTATATAATAATTTAGATACACCCAAGTAATTTGTTAATAGGAAGAATGCTGTGTGTGAGCTGAGATCTAAAAACTTATCGCATGAAGTTTCAACACACTTTTACGTTCATTCAAAATAGTACATGCCTCTTCCGTGATCCTACCAATTTTAAATCTGTAGGTTGTACTAGTCGAATACCTGGTAAGAATTTTGAGATTGCCAACTATGTTTCTACATCTGTCATCATCAGGGTCTTTTATGAAAATTTCACATTTTGTGTTATTGATCTGAAGAGCACTGATGAGCCTCAAATTCCTGTATTTTCTTTATATCATATATTAATTCCGTTATTGACTCCGATAGAGTGCAGTCATCTAAATACCATTCGTTAAAAGGGGGTTTCAATCCTTTGGACAATTTTTTGGTGGCAATGCAGAATAAGGGTGGTCCGAGAGGATCTCCGGTTTCTGATTTGATTATATCATTTCCAAAGTAATAATGAAGGGTAACGACAACATTGCTAAATAAATCTGTAGCCAGTTGGTAAAGCTTCCATCGCAAGTCGCTTTCAAAAATCTCTGTATAGTGTTGAAAGCATTCCGAAACTCTAATTTTATCATTGTTGGATGATGTTGCGATTCTTCAAAGTATCTTAATGCTGCATGTATACAATGGCTTCTGCTCCTTTAGGAATACAAAAACCAACTTGTTCTGGCATAGCGAGTGCTATTTCTTCGTAAATGACTTTAGCAGTTATTCTCCGAAATACTCCAGATGCAGTAGGGCGAATTCCTCCCCCTTTTTTTCCAAGCCAATTAGACTGGCAGCATTTAATCAACTACAAACTACCTAGGGAACTAAACCTTTGCGAATTACGTGCACCAGTTTTACAAGACTGCAAAGGAATTGGTTCAAAGTCATGGGAATTTTACCTTTACCGCCCTCTTCATTTACCACACAGTTCTTTAAATTTATAATAGAAAATCGCATTTTCCTAAACATCTGGATGGACATTATCAGACAAAAAATTCTGAACTGCTTATAAAATCGATATTGACTAACTCGGTAACTATGGTCTGCACAAGTCTGATTTTCTTCTTGAAAATGTTCCAAACAGAGCAGCGCAAGGCAAAGGTGACATGAACACTTCTGATTCAAAATTCTTAATTTCACAACGTTAATACACAGAGTGTTTCAAATTCGATCCTCACCATTGGGATCTCGGAAACTATGAGAGATACGAAGATGGTTAAATTGGGGCAAAGTTGCGGATTTACCTGACTAACAATATGCCAGTGAGAAAGTTCTGAAATTCCGAGTATATCCGAAGATATCCGGAAAAAACAGAAATTTCGGGAAATAGTTTTTTTTTTTCTGGCTTTATTTTACGAAAGATTTGGAAATAAATTGCACTTTCACATTGCCACTTTTTCCCTGCTACATAATGGTGTTTTTAGATTAGCTATCCGACGTTTCGTCTTCCGGCCACCATCATCAACTTTATTTTTCCTTATGGGCGCTACATTGGATTCTTTCTGTTTTGAATAGAACCAGATTTCACCTTCTCAATGATGTATCATAAGTTATCATTCTTTTTCAAAAATTGGAGATACTGAAAAAAATAATTCTTATCATAATAGGCTTTGACTTCGATGTTTCTGAATTTGACTTTCAATTTGATACACTCAAGAAAAAAGAAATGTGATACAAATTTATTACAAATACAATAGAAACAATGTTAGGACATCGGAAATGTATTTAAACTTATATCCCGAAAGACAGCAATCACATGGATCTATGTTCAAGTTATTAGATCAAAATCTCGCCGAGTTTGGTTCATTCGAAAAGCCAATGAAAAAGTACGGAGACATAATCAACAATCAAAATTTGATAAATGAGGTGTTTATGAGGTAAATTAGACATTGTGTCCTTTTCAATGAAAATGGAACTTTGAACAAATAACAATGTATCCATAACATTTGAGTCTGGAGACCCTGCTGGCTACCTCACCGGCCCATTATTCCCTTATCCATTTATCACCACACCTTTCAGTCAGGTAATTAGATAGTCATCTGGTAGTGTGCGGTGGAGCACCATCATGTTGAAACTAGATGTTGTTGTAGTTAGCCAAAGGTAGATCATCCAAACAGTCTTCGAAAATCGACATTAAAAACTGGTGATAGGTTTCTCCATTCAGAATTCCGTCAAATAAATGAGGACCAAAATGCTATCTTTGTAAATTCCTGCCCACACGTTAATACTAAATCGCACTTGATTTCAAATTTCTCGGAACTTTCTGGGGTTGTTTATGCTCTAAATGTGTTCGTTATTTCGGTTGAATATCCCACAATTCTTAAAAGTGCTTTCATCTGTCCAAATTACATTTTCCAGGAAAACAGGAAAATCAGGTCTTCTTATCAGCTAATTATAAAATTCTAATCGCCTTTCGGGATTACCTGGATGCATTTTTTGAGATAAGTGCAATATTTCAAACCGTTTTTTTTGAGACGTCTCTTAGCACTTTTAGGACAAATATTCATATCGGAGGAAATTTGACATGTAGATTTCCCTGGGTTCATGTTCATCAGCAAATTATTCATTTTTATTGAAAAAGACACAATGTCTAATTTACCTCATACATACCTCATTTATCAAATTTTCTTTAGTTTCCTGGTCCATTCTGTCTCCGTATTTTTTCCTCGGCTCTTCGAATGAACCAAACTCGGTAAGATTTCGATCCAATAACTTGAATATAGTTCGATGTGGTTGTCGTCTTTCGGGATACAAGTTTAAATACATTTCCGATGTCCTAACACTGTTTCTATCGTATTTGTAATAAATTTGTATAATATATCTTTCTTATTCATTCGCGAAAGCCATTTTTCATGGGACTTTCGTAGTTTAACCTCCTGAACAAAAAATCCAAATAAAATTTTCTAGAACACGTTTCTTCTTTGAAAAACACACTCAAATGCCTCCTTATTTTCACCAGCACAATATACACACCCTAATTCACCAGTTTTACACTTTTTATTTTTTTCATTGAAAACAGTTTTCAATCAACAAATTATAGCTTCTTTTACCAATAACAAAATCAATAAATTCATGTTGTTTTGTGAAGTGAATATCTGTCATGTCAGGTGTCAGGTTGGTGACAATGGAAATAACGGAAGGAGAAATATTCAATTCACGTATCACATGGAATATTTTAGTGAATGAGTATGAAAAATGAGTTGATATTACCACTACATTTTCCCATCAACACTTTAACTGCACATTTGAAACAATGGTACTTATAATGTTTCTAAATGACTATCAAAATTTAAAGGACGAGACAGATCACGGAAATGTGCGCAAACATAATATGAATACACATGTACACAAAAAAATAAAGAGCACTTTTCACATGAAATTACCTACTTTAATGACTATAACTTAACCCGACAGACCCGATCTTATGCAAACCTAACACCGAGCTTACCCGACTATACAATACGGCAAAAAAGGCAAAAACGTTTATTGATATTAAATTTATATTATAAAAATGTATAACACTGGACGACATATAAATACATAAAACACAGTAGAACTATCACTTTACCACAGGGGGGGAAGGAGGGAATAATGCTGGGTTTTGGAATGAGGTTTATACCCGCCCTGCTGAGGCCTTCAGCGGGCGGGGGAAACCCTGCTCATTCCTGCAATGCATGCCAATTGTGTTGTGTAGCTTTATCCTCTGCCGTAAGTGTTAAGTCTCATCTTATTATGTAGTTTCCCCCTCTCCTCCAAGTTATACGGGGGTTTTATTTATTTATGAGTGAAACATCAGACTAATGGATTTCATTATCGGGGGGGGGGGGTCCAGTGGGTAGCTTCCCGGAAAAAAGATAGAAAAACCGGGCTAAAAAACGGTTAGGTTGCGTCTTTTCTATCTGTTTGCGCACATACCAAAAATTAATGTCTGTGATCCAACACGTTTATTTAAGTGGTTATATGTTCGCAAAAAATGCCTGCTACATGCTCTATCTATTTAAAAATATCTTTTGTGCGTTCAAAATATTAATTTCATGATTTTTTTTCCAATCCAGTTATCTCACAATGAAATGCCTTTTATTGAATCAACAACAACAATGAGTCTCAATAACTTTATAAGAGTACAATGCGACATTGTCAGATTCCCTAAAATTCCTGCATACTGAATACACTCGAATATGAAATGTTTGTAGTGGACAGTTTATCTCTTATTTCTTGGTGAGTATATCTACGAGAAAGACGCGAGCGAAGCGAGCGTGCTTGCCCGACGGCAAGCGCGCGCATTCCCATCAGTACTTTGTCAACTTTGTGTAGACATTTTCATTCCTTATTTTTTGTTCTTTGGTGTTTTGGCATCGACTGCTATGGTCATTAGCCACGTGTTCTGGGTAGGGCTTGTTACTGACTCCATACGCCACCTTAGGAGCAGCACTGTTAATTGGAATGCAACATTTGTCAGTTAACATAACCTGAAATACGTGAGCGATTTGCTCCTTTTTCATACTCATTCACTAAAATATTCCATGTGATATATGAATTGAATATTTCTGGAATCACATTGGCAATGTCGCAAAACTAGCTTCGCCCTTTCGTTATTTCCATTATTACCAACATGACACCTGACATGACAGATATTCACTAAACAAAACAGCATGAATTTGTTGACTTTGTTATTGGCAAAAGAAACTAGAATTTGTTGATAAAAAACTGTTTTCAATGAAAAAAAAAGTGTAAAACTGGTGAATTAGGGTGAAAATAGGGAGGCATTTGAGTGTTTTTCAAAGAAGAAACGTGTGCTAGAAAATGCCAGTAATCATTCAAAAAAAAGGCCTGTATCTCCGAAATTACTTGAGACCGCCAAAAATTTCATTTGGATTTTTTGTTCAGGTGGTCAAACTACGTAAGTCCAAAAAGAACATTTTTTAATAGCTTGTAGCTCCCGGTTAACGGAATTTCACCGCATACATTTTACTATTGACACTACCAGAATCATATTATAACGTAGTTGTCACCGCTATTGAAACTTTGTCAGATAATAATAATGATAATAATAATAAACGTCTTTTTTTATTTCCATTGTCCTCGATTCCGTGAGAGGGCGGCTTTTAGATGAGGAATCAAAAAGACGACATTTGAATTTTCATAATGACAACCACGGTAATGCATTTGGATCAAAATTACAGAATAGAAGAAGTGATGTACGTTGTTTTGGATATAATGAAATTGGTCATTGTCGAAATGAATGTCCAAAAGGTCCGAAGAATCGTGTATCAAAAACTAAAACTTGGCTAAGATGAAAACCAGCTCATATGTCCACACGGAAAAAAATTGGTCAAAGTAAAACGATTTCCTGACTTTTTTTCGACTCTAACAAAATGAGTATTCTGAACGCATGAAATTGTAGCTATAATATTGTTTACATACAGCAAGTGCTTCGAACATTAGATAATTCACTTTGTATAATGTCAGGTCAACATTTTACTAGCGCTGGAAAAGTGTATATTCATATTTATCTACTTTGTGTTTCTGAAAAGTATATCATAACAACAGAGACTCGTGTTACAGGCATAATACAACAGTTTGTTTGCAGTAGAGCTAGGTGTTCCTTCGAAAATATGAAACTGTTCACCTACTTGTTGATATGCGACCAGTTCGGGATCAATCGGTATAGTAACCGTTGCACTGATCATCAACGTTTTCGCAAAACTGACCTCATTCCAATTTCAGCATTTGAGTTAGTAGTTGTATGTGGACGTGTTACATCGTGTGCCGGAATCATATTATTATTACTGTTGTGAGTTGTGTGAATAGTGTTAGTTTGATTTATGTATTTTACTTGTTGGTATGTAGAATATGGATTTTGACTTAACATTTCTAGAGTATTGACATTTTATGTATAATAGAATCAGGAGAATTTTCCAAAAGACTGAACAACAGTTTTGTTCCAATAAAAATATTAAAAATTTACATATTTTTATTTAATTTCTTCATTATCTATTATTTTCAATTTTCAGAACGTTCTAATTCTACATTATGTTATGCATAACTTGGATTTGTTATGATCATAATGAGGAAATACGTTAGCTTGCCTAATTTTTAATTATGAAACAGGTTGTACTGGGTGATCCAGTAAGGGTATGGTTCTTTCCTCATCGATTTATAGTGCACGAACAAATATTGTCACGTTTTCTTATAGCATAAACTGAATCATTGCTACCTTGGTGCAACCGAACCTTTCATATCATTTTGAATTCAAGAATGAAATGAATGTACTCGTATTGAAAATAAGGCTTTATAAAAAACAAATGATCATTCTTTGAAGAAGTAATAACTCTAAACTGAGGGCAAGTGGATATTTCAATTTAGTCCGTTGTATCCTGATACCAAAGATGGAATGAAAGCTATTAAAGGTAAGACAATAATAAACTACCCACAAGTGAGTCATTTGATAAGGCCAAGTAAACTGAAATTACTATAATAATCTAAAAATGTTGCTGCTGTAGAATACTGTATAGTAGCAACTAATATAATTTTTAGTATTTTTAAGTATATGAGTTATTTGAGAGTAAATCATTCTCCATCAATGGTAAATTTACTTGTCACTAGTAGTTACCAAACTGAGCACCTACTGCAAATAAAAAAAAAGTTTGCTTCTAGTAAAGAGTTTAATATCGTTAGGTTACATTGCGTTCCTGAAATTACATCAATAACAGCAAGTGATCAAATTCAGGAATCTAATTTTTCCTGTGGCTAATAAAGCGTGTACTTGTCCCATACAGTATGCAAAATTTCACTTGGTGGTATGCAAATTTTACTTGCTACTAATAAATTTTTTTTCCGTGCAGAGACGTTGAATCAGAAAAAGATGAAGAAGCTATAGCATTCACGATTTCTGAAGAACCTATATCAGACAATTTTAGAAAATTATCATGGTGTGTAGACTCGGGAGCATCTGATCATATTGTTAATGATATGACGGTATTGAGAGGAGTAAAAAAGCTAGAAAAACCGTTGAAAATTGGTGTAGCTAAAGCTGTTGAAGATTTAGAAGGTACGCATGTTGGATGTGAGACTGTCAAATAATGTTAGAGTTAAGTATTGAATATACTTTTAAAATTAATAATGTAATTTATGTACCTAATTTGAGAAAAAATCTTTTGCCAGTTGGTAGAATTGAGGAAAATGGCTGGCTGCAAGGTAGTTTTCAATAAAAATAAATTTAAAATATTGAAAAAGGACCAAGTGGTAGTAGGTGGTTTAAAAAAAACTCACTATATGAGATAATTTTTGATATTTCTTTGGATTTCAATGAAATTCACATGGCTGCAGGTAGTAATTTTAATTTATGGCATCAACGGTTAGGTCATTTGAATGAACATCAGTATATACAAAAATTAGAAAACATGGTAGATGGATTTGAACTGATGAATGATGTCAATGAGAACAAGTTTTGTGTGAGTTTTGGGACCGCTAAACAACAAATTGCCGTACAAAGGTCATAGGACTAGAGCCACCAGGACATTGGAAATTATTCATACAGATGTTTGTGGTCCAATATCTCCTTCAACTTGGAATAATAAAAGATATTTTCTGAAATTCCTTGATGATTATTCTCATTTCTATATGGTGTAGGTATTTTCTGTCTTCAAAGTCTAAAGTATTTGAATACTTTGAATCATTCAAAAATATGACAACTACATTTTTCTGAAAATCGATTCGAAATGGAATTATTATTAATTTTACTGTACCTACCATTTTCTCCAGAGCAAAATGGTCGTGCTGAAAGATTAAACAGAAATAAACGCTATTCTAAAAATCATTAATATCGGATGCTCATCAGTACTAGGAGCGACACCTAATAACGGATAGCGTAAGCTCGTCTGAAGAGTAGACGACAGAATTCTCTCACTAGCTAGTAGATGTAGTGACATCTGATAGCGAATGGCTGAATGCCTATAGGACAGTGTCATTTTTGTCAACAGCTTTGGTTTTCAGTAGATGTCACTAATGTCGAAATTGTTACTTTGAGGCTTTGAGAAATGGAAAAAGAAGGTGAAAAGATCGCTCTCTTCGAGCTGGGTTATTGTGGTAACAACAGGTGCTGTGAGAATCAAGTCACGGTAGTGAAATAAAATTGATTCACGTGATCATGAGTATATTCAAATGACATCTTCGTGAAATATAGTTCTAATTAAATTGTCGACCAACTCCAATTCAGAATTTAGCTGCCCATCAAATTGGAATCGAGATGATATTCTAACCTGTAGCAGAACCATCCATAATGGCTGTGTGATTGATTGCATCCAGTTGTGCCGATGATACCTATCTAAGTTATAGATCACCTAGATTCATATCTGAGTGTGATCAAGTGGGATAGAAATATATGAGTCTCATGCATAATTTTTATATCAAAACAAAATTTCGAGTTGTCCAGGCTGTACACCATATACACCGGATCGACACCATTTTGTCAACTCGAGAACCTGACCAGTGTGACCACACTTTATCAGCTAATTGAACATTCGGGTTAGTGCTAACCTCAAATTTCGTTTTATCTTCGGGACAATTCCACTGAAATGAGTCAACATAATATAATTTCATTTCAGTGGACAATTCCAATCACTTGAAACAAAATCACTAATTCTTATTGAACTTTTAAACTCCTAAGGATTATTATCTTCTCTGTATAAATTTCAGAATTCGGTAATGAATTAAAATAAAAAAATTTATGGTGCACCATTTATATCTATATTGTTGTTGATAGTATCTTAGATCTAAGTGCTCAGTTTCTCAACTCCCTTGTGTTGAGGAGTACATCATTTCAATTGTTCTAATTGTTTTTTTCATGTAATATAACTTTAATAAGAGGTATCGTATACTCCTATCTTGCAAATCTGCCAAACTAATTTATATCAAACGTTTCCATGAACTCGACTGCTATCCACGAGGGAACACGAAGAAAGCAAAACGCTATTAGTATAATCTGGATAACCAGACGTGGTTAATACCGGAGGATTGTCAGAAACTGTCACCTTCTTCGAACCTGAGCCGTCACCTTCGTAGTCGAGTTAGCCAGGACACCAATCAGGAAGTTCCAGGTATCCCTAACCTGTGGATCATGTGGATTAAGGTAATCTGTATTCTGTCTAGACGAAGCAGATTCAGTAATTGGTTTAAAACGCTGTTTCCAAAGTTCCTTAGTCAGCTTACTATCGAATCCATCTTCACAGATTTGTTATCAATCAATTCCTTTAGCCTAAAAATGATGTTTGAATATCAAGGTGTTAATTTCATTGAAAATATGAACAGGATGTTCATAAAGTCAGTTGTGGAATCATCTGCGACTGAAAGTTGGAATTTAGTCGCTGTTTTCCATCGTACAATATAACCTCTCTTGGAAGGAATTCATGTTTTAAAGAGAAACATTCTCAATTGAAAATTGAATCAATACATGACTCCTCTGGAAATGGAAAAACCCTACGATAAAATTGAAGTTACTTTTTTGTAATATCTAACAGAAAACAACTACTTCCCCGGCAAAAGCCACGCTGGACATTGAACTACATCTGATAGATATTGAGAAAGACCCTATATAACTTGAGAGAAAAAAAAAATCTGAAAGTGAAAATTTGCATTTTCATTCAGATAGTTGATTATTTATTGAATGTCCAGTTTCCTTTGGAGATTCTTATCTATGAATGAGATAAGGGAGAATGTTATTCAGAAGTATTACTCACAGAGTGTGCGGATGAGAATGAGGTGAGGAGAAAATTTTTTCTTGAAGGCATCTCAAATACTAACTGTATGTTTATGTTGTATGGTTTTTGGTAAGACAAATAATCCGAAACCAAATATGATGTACTGGTCGTACCAAACCCATGTTCACCTAAGTTTTACTGATATGGTGGCCAATTATGCAACAAACTTTGGTACAAGTCAAGCCTATGTTTTAAAGAGAACTATCTCAATTGAAAATTGAATCAATACATGACTCCTCTGGAAATGGAAAAACCCTACGATAAAATTGAAGTTACTTTTTTGTAATATCTAACAGAAAACAACTACTTCCCCGGCAGAAGCCACGCTGGACATTGAACTTCATCTGATAGATATTGAGAAAGACCCTATATAACTTTAGAGAAAAAAAAAATCTGATAGTAAAAATTTACATTTTCATTCAGATAGTTGATTATTTATTGAATGTCCAGTTTCCTTTGGAGATTCTTATCTATGAATGAGATAAGGGAGAATGTTATTCAGAAGTATCATTTCTCTTTAAAACATGAATCCCTTCCAAGAGAGGTTATCTTGTACGATGGAAAACAGCGACTAAATTCCAACTTTCAGTCGCAGATGATTCCACAACTGACTTTATGAACATCCTGTTCATATTTTCAATGAAATCAACTTGCCATACCCATGACAGGTTTTATGTCAGAAAAATATTTTCAAAGTTTCATCCCACAAGAAATAGTCCAACAATTCCTCATTACAGTGTGAAATTGCTTCTGAAGAGTATGTTTTCCAATTCTTCCGACCTCCCTGATGATCTTAGAAGAGTGAAATAGATTTTAGTCGACCAAAATGTATTGGAGGCCTAGCGAAAGAGATGCAATTATTCACGCATCAATGGAATGAGCGATTTTCTGTGAGTGATACTTCTGAATAACATTCTCCCTTATCTCATTCATAGATAAGAATCTCCAAAGGAAACTGGACATTCAATAAATAACCAACAATCTGAATGAAAATGCAAATTTTCACTTTCAGATTTTTTCTCTCAAGTTATATAGGGTCTTTCTCAATATCTATCAGATGTAGTTCAATGTCCAGCGTGGCTTTTGCCGGGGAAGTAGTTGTTTTCTGTTAGATATTACAAAAAAGTAACTTCAATTTTATCGTAGGGTTTTTCCATTTCCAGAGGAGTCATGTATTGATTCAATTTTCACTTGAGAATGTTTCTCTTTAAAACATAGGCTTGACTTGTACCAAAGTTTGTTGAATAATTGGCCACCATATCAGTAAAACTTAGGTGATCATGGGTTTGGTACGACCAGTACATCATATTTGGTTTCGGATTATTTGTCTTACCAAAAACCATACAACATAAACATACAGTTAGTATTTGAGATGCCTTCAAGAAAAATTTTCTCCTCACCCCGTTCTCATCCGCACACTCAGTGAGTGATACTTCTGAATAACATTCTCCCTTATCTCATTCATAGATAAGAATCTCCAAAGGAAACTGTACATTCAATAAATAAACTATCTGAATGAAAATGCAAATTTTCACTTTCAGATTTTTTTTTTCTCAAGTTATATAGGGTCTTCTCAATATCTATCAGATGTAGTTCAATGTACAGCGTGGCTTTTGCCGGGGAAGTAGTTGTTTTCTGTTAGATATTACAAAAAAGTAACTTCAATTTTATCGTACGGTTTTTCCATTTCCAGAGGAGTCATGTATTGATTCAATTTTCAATTGAGAATGTTTCTCTTTAAAAAAAATCAAGGTGTTACTTTGACACTACCTTAAGTAAAATTGTTAAAATATATTTGTTTTGAAATATTCTTTCCTTTTGTTAGTCCGATTACAGGAGGAAGTTAACTTCATCTTACCTAGATCATCTAATTATCTTTCATTGATTAGGTATTTTGTATTTTTTTCCTGTTAAACTAAAAACTGCTGGCGTCCAAGCCAGACAAATTAATACTGTTCAAATTTTGAAGTACTTGCTTGCCACATAAAAAATCAGAAACTGGCAATATAGTCCAAAGAACTTACCCCATTCTCTGCTGAGCAACCCGGGTAATAAAAGTAGCCCTGACTACGTTACAAGTTCCATGATCATTGGTGCTCATTCAAATAAACAGTTTTGGGGTGAAGCTGAGAGAACATCAACATATTTATTGAATAGATCTCCCACAGCAGCTGTCGATAAAAAAAACACCTTTCGAAGTATAGGATGGTAAGAAACCTAATCTATCAAATTCACAAATATTTGGTTGCAAAACATTTCTTCTTAAGCCTCAACAATTTCCAACTAGTAAATTTGATCTGAAGAGTTTGACCTGTTTGATGATCGGCTACAATTCGAATGGATATCGGTTGTGGGATTGTGAGAACGAGGTGTGAAGATTAGAAGAGACGTCATATTTGATGAATCAATAGAGAGTGTGAAAAATTATGGAACAGGTCCTCTAGTTGTTGTTGACGGGAAAGTGGATGAGTTTCATTGTGGTAGTGATATAGAGAGGATTGAACCTGAAAATATTTCTGTTTGTGACAATGAGAGTGGTGATTATATTTGTAGAGAACCATCCGTGTGTGAAGGTGATATTGACTCTAAAATACAATACAACACTCATGGACCACTCAAGCATACTTCACGAATTAGAAAATCTCCAGGGTGGCATAAAGATTTCGAAATGAATCCTCATTTTCTCACCAGAATTTTTCCCATTTTGGGGATCCAGCGTAATTTGCTCTTTCAGCTGAAGGGTATGTTTGTAATAATATATTCCTGCAACACAAAGTATTAACTTTTCCCTGCATATACATATACAAAGTACTTATCTTCATGAAAGAGAATTTGCACACATTAAAAAAAATTTTTTTCACCAACATCCAACAAGAAATGCTGGAGCACTCAGTATAACCCACCACAGATTGGCAAAGTTTGAGAAAAGCCCTAGATATGCGGGAATCAAATTTTTCAACAAACTTCCCGAATGCATACGAAACATGAGCCTCAAAAAGTATAAAAACGAAATAAAAAAAATGTTAGTAGGAAAGGCATATCATTCTATGAAAACATACCTCAATGATTCATCAGATTGATATTTTTGGTTTGATTTTTTTATTCATACTTGTGTGTATATTGTAGTTTGTTTATATATTGTATTTTATGTATTGTTTATATATTGTATTTTTTATTGTATTGACGATTATTATTGACCTTTACTAGTATTTTAACAAATGTAACTGACGTGTACATCCATCCTCTAGATGGCTGCTGTTGCAAGTACAATTAAATTTGTTTTATTTTATTTAGTAATTAATTTACCGCTTACATATGAAGACGTTAAAAGTCACCCTTATCGGAAACAGTGGGAGACAGCAATGATAGATGAAATGGAATCACTGTATGAAAATGAAACATGGACACTTGTACCAAAACCAGAAGAAAGAAAGATAATTAACTGCAGATGGGTTTTTACTATAAAAAATGTTGAATCCGAAAAATAAATTAGGTGTAAGGCAAGGGTTGTAGTCAACAATATGGTTATAATTATTGTGAAACGTATGCCCTGTAGCCAATATAATAATCATTCGAATTCTATTGGTAATAGCCATTCATAAAAATCTTTTCCTCTGTCAGATGGACGTAAAAACGGCATTTGTTCATGGAAAATTAGATGAAGAGATGTGTACGTCTCAACCTCCTGGTTTTACGGATGATTCTGGCATGGTTTGTAAACTAAATAAATCACTGTATGGGTTGAAACAATCGCCATGTTGTTGGTATAAGCGTTTTGACTGTGTAATGATGAGGGAAAGTTTTTATAGAAGTAACTCAGATAATTATCTTTATATCAAGATTTTTGGTAACAACACTTTGTATTCATTACTTTATTTCTGTAAATGATATTCTTATAGCCGGAAATTCATCTGAGGAAATAGATAAATTGAAAAGTATTCTGAACAAGGAATTTGAAATGAAAAAGTTCGGAAATATCGATGTATTTCTGGGACTGAAAATTGTCAGCAGTAACGACAACCAATTAATTGAAATAAATCAGAGTCATTACATTGCCAAACTTCTTGAAAAATTTGATTTGACCGATTGTAATCCTTCTAAAACTCCAATAGAGGTGAATTTGAAGCTACAGAAAGAAATGGGGCATGGGGCCATTAACAGAATATCCATATAAAGAAGTTGTGGGGTGTTTAATGTATTTGATGGTGAATTCAAGACCTGGTAATGATCTGCTAGATCGCAAATCTACTTCCGGATATATCTTCAGATGTTCTGGATCCGCCGTCTCATGGTCTACCAGAAGGCAATCAACCGTTGCCCTCTCTACAGCCGAGGCAGAATATAATGCTCTTGCAACAACAATTAGCAAGTGTCTGTGGTTGAGAGGATTGTTGAATGAAATGATTGTTCGGATAACTAATACAACAGTAATTCATGAAGATAACCAGTCATGTATTAGAATTGCTACCGAGCATAGAAAGCACCAGAGGTTAAAACATATAGATGTGAAATATCAGTTCATACGAGAGGCTCTTGATTCAGGCCAAATTACTTTGAAATATATCACGTCTCAAAACCAACTTGCGAACATTTTCACAAAGGGTCTATCTTTATAGTTATTCAGTTTTCAATTGTCGACGAGGTTTGTCATGAACATAGATTATGTGGGAGTGTTAAAATATGCCTACTGACTATGTAATCTATATTCATGACATGATATCCATTGCTACTATCTTAGATTAAAGAAACAGGGGATAGAACAAGGCTATACAAATTATCGTGCGCGAAGCCTGCCATATTTTGATTTATTCCTGAGGAGTGGGAAGCGGCAGAGATTCGTATTCAGGGAAAATGTCGGTTATTATTTCACAAAGTTCTATCTTCATTTGGGTTGAGTGGGCATGCATTTTCATATGGAACATGAGTTCATGTAACCACCTTTACCAAGAACTTCTTCTGGCACCTGAAAGATTGCTCGGGTGTGTTTTGACAAAAACACTTCTCCATGAAGAATTCACTCTAGTGCGATTGGCACCGTACGGGCTTTCAACATATTCTAAAAAAAAATCTAAATCTAAATCTTCTAGTTTGTAAGTGTAAGCTATGGTCAGTGATTTCTGGATTTTATAGTTTATTCCACAATGTATGATAATAACTCAAGAAATAGAAACTACCCAAATCCCAAAACTACGTCAAAATCGGTAGTTTGGTATGCTTTTAGCTCCTAAAGATGCAATTATTTTTTGTAGAATCGCTCGTCAAGTGTGAATTTGACGTAGGTTTGGTGTTTGGGTAGTTTCTATTTCTTGACTTGTACTCTCACCAATGATTCCAAATATTCATTTATTCGAGCATGATAATAAAATGAAAATTAAGTGCTATTGGCCTTTAAATAGTATAATTTTAAAAAAACCTGATCTAACACTTTAATATTCATCAAATACATTTTTGGTGGGGATTAGCGCAGTGGTTGAGCGCCCGCTTGGTGACCGAGAGGTCACAGGCTCGGTTCCTAGCCGGTGCCGACTTTTTTCATTTTTAGATGTGAAAGTCTGAATGATTGAAGCTCGTGTCGGCTGGGAATATTTCTCCACGATTCACTGTGGTGTTAATAATTAACTGTGCTGCTCCTGAGGTGGCGGATGGAGTTAGTAACAAAGCCTACCAAAAATGACCATAGCAGATGATGCGAAAACAAAAAAAATATTGTTGCAGTGGTGCACCCTAGTGTTTGTATATATTGAGCATATGAATTTCATCAAGTAGCTGGAATGGGAATAGAAAAAAGTTGGCTCCCTGAAGTGTTCCTCCAGAGATTTAAATAAATAATGACTCAACAACATATTCAATACTTTTATGACAAGGAAGTTCACAAAGCATGCGGGATTATTTTCATCAAAATCATTCTGCAAAACCTTTTCTGCAGTTGTGCACATGGTAATCACATCTTCTGAGGGATATACCAACGAGGCACACTTTTTGGTTGATGATCGACAACAAAAAGTCTGCTCTATCTCCCATGAGACCCATAATACAATCTTTACAATTTGAAATTTTTGTAATTTTATGAATAACATATCCAGACTTATACCGGGTGTCCGCGGGAGATGGCTCGCCCCTATAACTTTTTTGTTTTTGAAGATAATGGAATGAAATTTAGAAGATGACGACATGAAACTGCGTTTTTTTTTTTTGACGAATAATTAAGTTCATACAACTTCCGGTTTCACCAGAAGTGACTCAAACTTTTGATTATTAAATGGGACACTCAGTATATTTTCACCTCTTTTGTTTCCACATGACATTCTGAATACAACCATATGTATCATTTATCACATTTCACTGTTAAATTTTGATATAAAAAAATATAATTGTATTATTATCAAAATTTTATGACTAAAATTAGTGATTTGAAGATATCCATTGCCCTCTAGAATAAAAAATTAAATTCGAAATGAAAATAAAATTTGGTACAGTTAAAGTGACAAGTAAAACATGGTTGTATTCATTATGTCAAATGGAGACAAGAGAAGTGAAAATATACCAGGTGTCTCATTTGAAAATAATAATAATAATTGATTCTATTGATAGTAAACATAAATGGAGTAGGTACATATACAGATATATAACACGACAACTATGAATACTATCAAATGGCAGGATTCAGTCTCTCACCTAGTCATACAGGTCTATTCACTAACTTTGAACGATATCGTTAGCAGTCGTTACCAAGCGATAAGTCATTAAGTAACTATAAAATCAATACGATTCTGTGTATTTAACGGCTTATTGCTAGGTAACGACTGCTAACGATATCGTTAAAAGTTAGTGAATAGACCTGTATGACTAGGTTCGAGCTTGCTCTTCCATCCAACCAGAAAATCTAAAGTTTATGTCACTTCTGGTGAAACCGAAAGTTGAATGAAATTGGGTTACTTGTCAAAAGATGTAGTTCATTGTCTCATACAGACCCTCCAAATTTCATTCCATTATCTTCAAAAACAAAAAAGGTATAGGGGCGAGCCACTTTCCGTGGACACCCGGTGTATGACTCCATCTTTTTCATACTGTGTCAAATTGGTATCGAATACATTGTCATGAAAAGTATCTGTTATTTCTGTCACCATCTTCCTCCATTATCCTTTCACTGCACATGATTATATAATATTTCAATAGGTGTCATAATTGAAATAGTCTCTAATGGAATACAATTTCCCCTAAAGGACGAAACGAAAATATCACCGCGGTTGGGTCTCATTTATTTGGGTACGTAGTGGTACGTTATATGAATTGATAACTTCGACAGTGAGAGAAATACGGCCGTTGTACCTTGACCACTACCCTGGAACCCTGACTACTCCCCCTAAATCCATAACAAACTTACGGGAATAGATGAACAGATTTCATATACATCTTGTAAACTGCACTACATGAGTACTTGCATTGATTCCAAACACACCGAGACATTTTTGTATTAAAATAGTTCGGGATAAACACTACGTTAGAGGGGATAAACGATTTGATTGGCTTTCCCCAGGAGTATAGGGATATCAGGGGAAATCGGCAGGCTGCGCAATAGGGAATATGCATAATTTTTGTTTATTTGTTTAATCAATTTTTTACTTCGTTACAACATAGTAAAAATTATAAATACGGTTGAAAGTCTTGGAATTAATTTTTAAAATAATATATAAAATACCGATTGAATTTGACCTATTCGAACGCATCCATTTTCGAGCGATGTGGATGACGTCACATGGCGCGATCAATGTTGTTCTTCTTCAGTGTCGTTCGTTGAAGCTTTGTTTAGTGCTAGGCGATTTGTCATCGCAGCGTTTTGCGAGAAAAACCTGATTGGTTAATTTCAAACAAAGAGCTATCGCGGGGGCAGTTTTGCGATAACGCGTGGAATTCGTTGAAAACGAATTTCCTGCGATAAAAGCTAGCGTTGGTTGTCAAATTTGGGTGGGAATTGGAAAACTGTGTCAGATTTTTGAGGTTAGGGGGAAGTGTTATGAAAACATATTAAAAAATATAGTTTATAATAATTTCTCTTAGGTGTCATGTCATCATGGCATCTCATCTGCTAGAATTGTACGATGGTAGTAGCGACCGCACCTACAGATTAATTGTTACCGCAGAAATATATGAACGGGCACAAGAAGGTAACATTTAATTAGTTATTTTCCACAGTTGTTATTAGTTAATGTTTTTAGATTATGAATATGCAAATAAACTTTTGCAACAGGCTATTAATAGTGCCCCACAGTCAAGTCCACATCCATCCCAGATTGTAGACAAATACAACTTGTCACCTGAACCCGATGTTACGATGGAGTTATTGGATGGTAGTACTGCAACCAGCGAGGAGGTTGAGCACGATGTTTGTTCAACAGATATTACCGAGGCTTTGATTATGGCAGTATCAACAAAGCCATTATTATATGATTTCAGAATTCCTTTGAAACAGAGGAGCAAAGCGATGACAGCGAAAAAATGGGAAGAAGTCTATCAAGAAATAGGTGAAGCTATCCCTCTCAAAGATTTGCCCAACAAATTTAAAAATTTAAGAGACAGATATATAGCACTTCGAAGTGAATACCGCAAGAAAGGTTTGTTTTCAAAGCATTTTGTTCTTAGTTTTAGAGTTATCTCAAAGTATTAGGATTTTATACTATGCAAAGGACTACGCACCTAACAACATTATTTTGAAATAAAGAAATTATCTAATAATAATAAGCAAGATATACAGGTAGGTAAATATGTAACGGTTATTTTTATTCGACAGGTCCTTCTGGAACAGGTGCCAAAACGACGACACCTAAATGGAAGTATTTTGAATTGTTGAATTTTATTGGTGATACTCTTGTTCATGCAAGGACACACTCAAGTTTAAACACACCAAAAGAGGACCATGATGTGGTCTCCCATGAAGAACTGACTTCAGGAATTGCCTCAGTATGTACTAGTTCAATACCAACAGGGACCAAAAAGGCAAAAAGAAACAGTGACAACAGTCAGTTGGAGGAAGTTATTATGTCTGGATTAACAATGAAACTAGATGCAACCGATCATTTTTGTCAGAGTTTAGCAGACCACTTAAAATCGTTTGACTTGAAATCAAATATGCAATTGCAAATGAAAATAATGCAACTTGTATTTGCAGAAAAATTTAAAGAATAACTTACTTTAGTTTGTATCTATATTTGTGAATAAACAATTAACATGTTTTATATTGGTTTTTGAACACTTATGTGTTATTAACAAATTATATTCGGTCCCACTGCCACTCAACTGAGCCCTCATCTGAAGTAAAGTAGTGTGTGAAATACTCTCGTACTTGCAATGATTCTTGTGCTGCTCGGTTGCTACCTGTATGAATACCATGTATGTCCTGTAGACCCAATATTGCTCCATCATGTCTCCATTCGCCCTCAATTACTGTACCATCAGCATTTTCTCTGTCTACTGCTTTGGGACTTATGTATTGATGCTGATGGAGAGCATCACCTTGTTCTTGGATTATAATATAATTATGGAGACATGTGATAGTTTGGACATACTTAATGATATTTCTAACCCCACCAATTTTGGGTTTTCTCAAAATGCGAAATTTCCCAGCCATTATCCCAAACGTGTTTTCAATAAGGCGACGACATCGACTTAAGCGATAATTAAAAATTTTTCTTTGTATATCCAAGCCTTGTCTACCAGGATATGGACGCATTATATAGCTTGACAACTGAAAAGCTTCATCTGCAACAAGCACATATGGCAAAGGTGGTAATGTGTCACATATTAACTCTTTGCTAGCTACATTGAATTTGGCATTTTCAAAACCTGTACCCATTTGCGATGTCTTGAAAATACCACCATCACTTCGTCTCCCTGTTGCTCCTATATCCACCATTATGAATTTATAACTAGCATCAGCAATACCCATTAATACAATACTGTGGGCACCTTTATAGTTAAAATAGGTTGATCCACAGTTTGGAGGAGCCTAAATAAATATGAAATGGTTATCAATATGCCCAATTCATTAAACATGAAACACAAACCTGAATAACGACATGTTTTCCATCCAACGCCCCTATACAGTGTGGAAAGTTCCATTTACCCTTCATTTCTTCTGCAACACGTAACCAACAAGTTTCAGTTAATTCCATAAACACATCTGCTTTTAATTTTTGCCATATGCACTCACAGGTTTCAGTAATAATTACACTTGCTGTGCTTTTTCATATGCGATATGCATAACTTAGGGAAGCTATAGAATCGCCACTCGCCAAAAATCGCAATGTCAACGCAAGCCGTTGTCCTGGAGCAATAGTTTCTCTAAAGTGATCTACTTTTTGTATAGAAGAACCAATTTTTTGTAATAAATTGTCGAATGCTTCACTACTCATTCTGAAATAATTGTAAAACTTGCTGCTGTCCAGTCATAATTCATTTACTAGGTGGTGCCAATCTCCTTGATTTCTTCTATTTACGTTAAGTGGATGAACATGCCAACGACGTTTCCTTTTTTTAGTTTTTCTTCTTAAACAATAATACGCCCCTATTAAAGCAAGTATACGCTTTTCCATTATCACAAAAGCCATATTATAGGTTAATTACTATAGAGGCAATTTGTTTGAGGTTATGTTAAATTAAGTAAAAACAGAAAATCTAAAGTTGAAAAAGTGCCGCGCAGTGAACGTCGCACCATTTGACGAGCGTTGTAACATTTCAATCGCCATCGCTAAACGCCTAATACTGAACAAAGCTTGAGACGTACTCTAATTGCTCTACTTGCTTGAAGTTGATATTTTAATATTATAATATAAGACAAATGCAGTACAAGTGTTAGAGAGAGATGAACATATGTGAAAGTGATCTCGATCAACCAGAGCAGTCTTCAATGAACAAGCCTTTCTATAGTTATTGCCATTGACACTATTGACAGTTATTAATTAGGTTATGGATTTGTAGTTTTAATCGCTATTACGATAATGTAAAATGCTTAAAAACCATTTTATAGGTATTGTCTAGTACCGGAATGCCAAAACACAATTATAAGTACGCCAAATAAAGTATTTTTTCTATTCCAAGAGATGCGAAAATGCGTAAACAATGGTGTAAGGTTATGAGAAGAGGCGAAGTATCTCCAATATCACATTTACATTGTTGTGAAGATCATTTCAATGTGAGTACATTGTATTTAGATAGTTAACATGAAGTGAATTGATCAGAAGTAAGTTTTGTATGCATAAATGTTTTGTATATCAAGCGGGAGATAACTCTGTTTATACCTGCCTCACCTAAATTACAAAAGGAAAACTATCATTTGATAAACTATTACTACTTATCAGTTCAGGTATTGTCGGATTGTACTTTGACAAAACCACTTTCAGTCATTGCTCTTGATAATTTACAATTGTCACTAGACCAAAATCGCACTATGTAATGGAAAACACTACGAATATATAAATAAAAACAAATTTTCTATGAAAGAAGACTAGCACAGTATGAATATGAACACAGATAAGTTTCATAACGTGCCATGTGACGTCATTCTTCGTTTCGACCAATGGTGAGGCGTTTCGCAAATTTGAATTCCGCGCGCTTATTATGCACTTTTTGATTAAAGTTTTATGGAGCTAAATACAAACTAAATGATAAACTAATGGTTTAGGTGTAATGTCAAGACAATAAAGTACCGGAGGTAAAAAAATCAAGTAAATTTAAATCACTTGCATATTCCCTATTGATCATGTTCTATCTCCTGTTTCTTAAATCTAAGGCTATTATATAAATTAATGTTTTTGTTTCAATGTTGTTGACTGTCAGTGTCTTTGAAAGTTATAAAATAAAAAATAGATACCTATTTTTTGTTTTACCATTTTTTCTGCTGATTTATTAATTCACATTAGGTGATATTACTGATATTGGAATAATTTTTCCTGTATTTATAGTCGATTTATTGTCGACAAATGTCAGACAATTCCAGACTTCATTTAAATAACTAAGGTTACGTGAAATTTTGTACTATAGTCGCGTTCGGTTTTTACGTCGGACTGGTCAGATTGGTCTGGATCGTTCGTATATTGCAAGCGATTGTAGGGGAGGTAAATCTTGATCGTTCGGTTATTCAAATCCGATCAGTCTTAGGCTGGATTCCCACAGATCCGATGTCCGATGATCCGATGGTACGAAAATGTTCTGATTGGTTGAATTGGTAGGTGTGACAACAAATCAACCAATCAGGAAATTTTTCCAACCAATCAGAACATTTTCGTACCATCGTATCATCGGACGTCGGATCTGTGGGAATTCAGCCTTAGATTGATCTGTTTGCTCGGAGAATTTTGGCAGACAGATTAATTGGAAAGTGTGAGGTTATGTTCATCATCATTAAAATTAATGATTTGATTTTCTCAAACAGAAACCAGCAATATTTATTGTATATTCGTTATTGCAATATTCAAAACGTTCAAATTTCAAACTTGAAGATTCTTTACGAAAAAAAACGATGCAAATTTGGATGTGATTATGGTGAATAGCATGTCAAAGTCAAGCCAACGTCCGTTTCGTTCGATTATTACGATTGATCCGATTAATTTGTGTCCACGTGACTAAAATCTGCTCCACTCTGAGATCATAAATCGAGTTCGGTATTATGATCCCAGAGTGGAGCAGATTTTAGTCACGTGGCTACAAATTAATCGGATCAATCGGTAATAAACGAACGAAACGGACGTTGGCTTGACTTTGACATGCTATTTACCAATAACAACATCCAAACGTTTGAACGTTTTGAATATTGCAATAACGAATATACAAAAAATATTGCTGGTTTCTGTTTGGGAAAATCAAATCATTAATTTTAATGATGATGAACAGATGAGCATAACCTCACACTTTCAAATTAATCTTACTCGTCTGCCAAAATTCTTCGAGCAAACAGATCAATCTAAGACTGATCGGATTTGAATAACCGAACGATCAAGATTTACCTCCCCTACAACGAACGATCCAGACTAATCTGACCAGTCCGACGTAAAAACCGAACGCGACTATAATACCGAACTCGATTTTCTTATCATGTCATATCACGATAATTAGGCCAAGCTGTAGATAAAAATAAAAGGCTCTTTTCACACAAATTGAAAGACGCAAACGGCCTATAATACTTTTTATAAGATAGTTCGTTAATGAAAACCCTGGTTCTCGCTCAAGCAAATTCGCTTTGTGGAATTTTTCAAACAAGAAATAGTGAATAAAATTGCAATACTTTTTTGGTTTTTTAGAAATATCTCAAATATTATTCAAGGAGTCATTTTATAATCAATGGAACTTTTGTAGAGATTTATAAAACCTACGAAATGGTTCCTTATTCGCCCAGCTCGGTGCATTTTTCACTGAGGAAATCCGGGAAAACCTCGAAAAAAAGACCATTTTTCAAAAATTCATAATTTTTACTTATCTTACACAACTGTGCGCAAGATGGTTTCTGTCCGATTTGTAGTTTTTCCACAATCGCGTTATAAACAATTTGAGTGCACATCTTGCAAGATGTGCCCGAGAAGGGCAAATCGTATTAAATGTGCCGATTTGAGGGAAATCATCTCATTTAAATTCTGTAAACGGCATATGGAAGTAGAGATCAACATCTACAATTTGTATATTTTGGATTTTCACCTGATAGGTGGAAAATGTGCTGAAAATGTCACTGGAAGTTACTCTAATTACTTCAAAGTGCACCCGAACTCAACTCGTATTAGCTTCGGAGACTTCGGGTGACTTCGATTGACTTCGGACGCACTTTTAATCGTTTTGATCAACTTTCAGTGACATTTTCAACATATTTTCCACCTCTCAGTTGAAAATCCAACATATACAAATTGTAGATTAGATATTGATCTCTACTTCCAGATTCCGTTAACAGAATTTGAATACGACGATTTTCCTTGAATCGGGAGCATCTTGCAAGATGTGACCTTGAATAAATTGTTTATAACGCGGTTGTGCAAATACTACACATCGGACAGAAAACATCTTGCGTACATATTATTATCGATCAGTTTCCGCAATATTGTTTTTCCAACTTCAGAGTCATAAAAATTATAAATTTTTGAAAAATGGTCTCTTTCTCGAGGTTTTCCCGGATTATCTCAGTGGAAAATGCACCGATCCGGTAGTTTGAAAATCCATTTTGTAGGTTTTATAAATCTCTACAAAAGTTCCATTGATTGTAAAACGATTCCTTGAATAATCTTGGTGATATTTCCAAAAATCCAAAAAACTTGTAATTTTTTTCACTATTTCTTGTTTAAAAAATTCCACAAAGCGATTTTGCTGGGCGAAAACTGGGGTTTTCTTTAACGAATTATCTTATAAAAATTAGTATGGGCCATTTGTGTCTTTTATTTTGTGGGGGAAAAGCCTCTATAGCTTGGTCTAAATCGTTATAATACTTATAATCGATGGGATATCGAAGTCATTCTAACGGCCTCGTTTGCCAAATTCCCTATCTCATATCGTAATGTGAGTCTTATGATACTTACACCGTAAATATCTATTACAGCCACAGACCTCATATGAGGTCTGTGATTACAGCCCATTCTCAAGTCAACTGCCATTATTCAATGTTTACCAATAACAGAGTTAAAAATAGTAGTCTATATCCGAGTCCATGACATTTTCCGCAGTAATTTCGGTCATATTACTCTTCTCATAAACTTTCAAATAAATGTTCCAAGGTAGTCCAAAACGATGACGTAAAACTCGTCACCCGTCGCAAACTCGCCTATAATGCGCTGTAGAACAAAATAAAATGAACCGTTCCAGAATCCAGTGTGGTCTGTGGTGTGTTGTGAATTATTCAATAGTGGTGTAGTTGGCGGAAGAATTTTGCAGTTCGTCAATTGGAAAACAGGGTTGAATATAATCATCAGGTAGGACATGTCAAAATCACTCTCATTATTAGGCGATTCTTTAAGGTTATTGTTGTTTTCTTCACTCTTCAACGTGTTATTTGTAAGAATAAATATGAGGTCAGTTATTAATTGATATTTCTCGTAATCAAGACACTTTGTTTTATCTGTTAGAATGCTCTCTCAACAAATATTGAATGGATGGTTTTTAACATTATTGTTTAGATGCTAGATAAAATATACAGCGTGTTTTCTATTTTCAGAACAAATTTATGACAAATACGGGTACCTATAGTCTAGTAACCAGATCCGGTATTCCGGTATAGTTCTGATTTTTTGCTGAGTTGTTTATGATTTTGGCCCAATGAATAATCCAGGTTTTCGTCCTCGAACGCCGAACGCAACACTGTAAAAAATCCAAAATAATTGAAAAAATCCATTTATTTTTTTACCTTTCTTCAGTTTTTTGCGATTTTAAACATGAATGACTAGTTTTCGATTATAACTGCTTCAAATGTTTTCAGAGTAGAATAAACTTACTACAATTGGAACCCAAAACCGTCACTGTGAAATCCAAAAGTATTCAAAATACAGATTTTCAAAATGTATCAATTTTTTCTAACTCGAAATATTTTAGCATTATTTCTGTGGGAATTTCGACCCTGTAGGCCTATTTTCTTCGAGAAATACCCCCTCCCATTTTACAATGGACGCTGAAGAGGTGAGCGGACCTAAAGTTGAACCGCTCTCTACATTTTTCTTATTACTCATTGCTAGCTTTGTTCTTTGTGTTACATTATTAGTCCAGTCAGCAAGTACTTTTAGCAACAAAAAATTCCCAAGTTATTGAAATTTTAATATGTTGTTTACATATGTTTAGTGATGTCAAATCCAAGATTTCGACCTCGAAGAGGTTGTGGAAAACTTTTGGTGTCCGAAAAACCACGAAATTTTTGGACTTGTTTCAGTTATTCACCTGTAACTCGAAAACGGTCAATCTTAAGTGAAAAGTCATTCCCAATTAAATTGAAGAAAATGAAATTCCCCGTCGACTAAAAAAATGTATTCGAAATCGGTCAGATAGGAAGTTTTTACGGACTACCAAAAAATGGATTTTTTCCCAATTCCTGTAAAAACTGCTATAACCCAATTTCAAAGTGCTGTAGCGCTACACCATCTATCCCAATCGCCTACTTCCTCCCTGAAAGTTGTAATCATCAATTGTAGTGTTCAATAAGCCCCAAAAATTTGAAATTGCTAAATTTTTTTTCATTTTCAAAAATGTTTTTCCAATATCCAAAATAAGTGTTCCTCGAAAATGGTTATATGCTCTTTCCTGGGGCTCACTGATCTCTCTGACCCATAATCGCATCTAATACCATACCGTGTCCGTTATAAAATACCCAGGGACCTATAAGGGTTTACCTGTATATGTATGTACGGAGAATAAGGTCGTACCTAATAAGTAGTCAAAAAACGTCATTATTCAAAACGATGTATTTACAACGAACACGAACAAAAATATGGAATAACACGTATAGTGAAATAAAAGTGGAATTATTTGTGAGGATGCCTCAATTGACAATAAAGAAAACTTTTTCTACTTTTGTAAGAGCTTTCGGAATGGATTTATTCCTTCTTTAGTCACGAAAGCTCTCCGGAGGTTCGGTGTCGTCGTCCTCTAGTTCATGCTCTTCCTGGGCGATAAGCTCATCCATGAGGTCCTCCTCATCGACGTCGTCATCTTCGTCTTCCTCACTGAGGTTAGGCTCGCGCGATTTCTCGCAGGCTTGGCCGGAGCAATGCTTGCAAATTACTGAGCACTGCAGACCTGCCTTCTTGCAACTGCAGGCCGCGGTGTTGCAGCCTCTGGAGCACTTGCAGGCCAGAATTTTGAGTAGAGAATCCGGGGCTGCATTCTTCGTGGTGGTGGTAGGTACCACTCCTTGCTTGCTTAGTGACCACCCACCACCCCCAAACTGTAGGGATTTTCTTGTTCCCTAACCAAGTTTGTACCTACTGGTATATACGGAAGGAGTGATACCTTGCACTGATTGCACAACTGTACTCTGGAACCAAAGTCTCAAAGTTGGTGCTGGGAACTGATATTTCCCTAGCTTTATACTCAATATGTCTAATGACCTTTTAATGATAGGACCTGCCCGTCGATAAATCCCTGACTACAGGTAAACAAGTTACGGCTTTTAAGCTCTTAAGTTAGGATTGCCAGAATAATTATTATTATCAGAATAACGATTGTGAGGGCGGGGATTAGCGCAGTGGTTGAGCGCTCGCCTGGTAATCGAGAGATTGCAGGTTTGATTCCCAGACGGTGCGATCTTTTTTCATTTTCAGATGTGAAAGTCTGAATGACTGAGGCTCGTGTCGGCTGGGAATAATCCTCCACGATTCACTGTTGCGTTAAAAATTAACAGTGCTGCTCCTAAAGTGGCGTATGGAGTTAGTAACAAGGCCTATCCAGAACACATGGCTAATGACCATAGCAGTCGATGCCAAAACACCAAGGAAAAAAAAACAACGATTGTGGTTGATAACTTCAAAACAATTAACTTTTCATATGGTAGGTACCTTGTATAACAGAAAATGAAGTTACGTCAATATGGTCCCAAATCGTACTTATTAATAATTCCTAATTGAGCGTAACAATATGTTACGTTAAATGAGCTCTTAGTTTCTTACATTTCTTAAAAATCAAATCAACCTAAAAATTATTCGTTGATTTGGTACTCAAGAAATTTAACAGAATATTTTTACGTCAAACAAGAATTAGCAGATGGTAGCAGCACACTGTTATGATGTTCTGGCACAATGTTTCTGATGTAATTGGAAGTAACTTGGTGCTGATATTTCATTTTGGCATTTTTGTGTGTTACGTCGTTCTGGTTCTTAACCGTCGATATATGATTATGATATAACGAACACGGTATGGTATCAGAGGCGATTATGGGTCAGAGAGATCAGTAAGCCCCAGGAAAGAGCAGAGACCATTTTCGGGGAACACTTATTTTGGATAAACAGTTTTGAAAATTCAAAAAAACGTGGCAAATTCAAATTTTTGGGGCTTATTGAACTCTACAATTGCTGATTTACAACTTTCAATGAGGAAGTAGGCGATTGGGATTGATGGTGTAGCGCTACAGCACTTTGAAAATGGGTTATAGCAGTTTTTACAGGAAATGGATAAAAAATCCAGTTTTTGATCGTCCGTAAAAACTCACCTATCTAACCGATTTCGGATTATTTTTTTTTTTTGATCGACGGGGAATTTTGTTTTCTTCAATTTAATAAAAAATAACTTTTCACTTAAGATTGACCGTATTCGAGTTATAAGTGAAAAACTAAAACAAATCCAAAAATTTCGCGGTTTTTCGGCCACCAAAAATTTTTCACAACCTCCTCGAGGTAGAAAACTTGGATTTGACATCACTAAACATGTGTAAACAACATACTAAAATTTCATTAACTTGGGAATTTTTCGTCATGACACTCCTTTTCCCCAACTGCTGTGCCGACTGGATTATATCGAAGGTTCGGCTGAACGTTTCATGACCATAATAATAGTAGATTATTTTATTATGAGTAATAGTGATATTTTATGTGGCGTTTATGTAGCTGAACGTTTATTTGTCGAATGTAGTGAGGCAATAAAATATACGATTTTATCCGCAAATTGATTCAGATAAATCGAAAATTGGTAGTAAAGATCGAGATTAAAGACCAAGTAATCAAATCAAAGCAACGATTATAAACAATCTTTACGCGTCAGCATCGGAGTTTGTGTTATGTTTATCAATTTCACAATTTAAATTGTATGCTTGTTATGCTTCTTGTTACAAGAAGGGTTATTATAAGAAGATCCTGTAGGGTTAGTATACTACAGCCCTCCTGATGTCTAACTTTTTTATCTTTGGATTCTGACCACTAGTTGCTTTGGAGGAAATGTTTAGTACCAAAAAATAATACTTTTCGAAAAATTGGTGTGTGTCCGTACCAAAAATGAAAATCATTTTTTTCATTGTCCCCACGGGAAAAAACTTCAATTCCAATTTCAGCTCGCTTCACTTAAGGCCGTTGAATGTATAGCTTTCAAAATTCGTCAAGATATACCTCTATATGCCCCGATGAACTGATTAGATTCTGACGTATATCGGAAAATGTTAAACGGCTTTTCCAGACGATTTTCGGAAAATTTTCGATTAGCTGAAACCCAAAATGCGGCAAAACCGACGAACGAAACTAAAATGTCAAAAATCCCACGAACGAACGAATCGCAGAAAACCCCGTTTTTCGAAAAACCGTTCGGAAAATGGTGAAAACTCCACGAAACTGAAATTGAAAACGTGAATTTTTGACCAATATCGAATATCTCGGAAATGGTTGATATTTTTACAATTTGCCAAGACATTTTTTTTGTCGCCTTTAGAAAACCTACAAAAAACGTGGAAGAAATTTTCTCTTTTTTAGTTTATATTCCCTTGAGCATATCTACAAAACTTGTGAACAAAGTTTTTCCATATCTTAGAAAATTAACTTTTTGAAAAACTCAAAAACGGCGACAGATATTTCGGGAAAGTTTAAACATTTTTTGAAACAATAAAAACTCAAAGACTGCTGCTGAGTTTAAAAATGTATACCGTAACATGGGAATACTTTGATCAATTCTTTTTTTCAGACTTGAATAACTTGTCTTTATCAATCAATACAGGTGACATAAAAATCATGATTAATCGGTTTTACCCAATTAACTCATCCTGAAAATATGAAATTAAAAAAATAAGTATTTTCTGAGATAAAAAATAAAAATGATGTGATCAAAGTTATACTGGTATTGGGGATACTTTGATCGCCATTGCGTTTTATATGTATTATTAAAGTAACCCCACCAGAATGAACAAAAAAACAAAAAATAAAAATCTGCGGTTGATATTTTAGGTTGTACAGGCAAATTCATTCAGTGGGGGAACTTTGATCGGATGAAAACAAATATGTTATGTCAAATATTCATTTATTCGGTGAAAACAAAATGTAAACTTCCATACAAAAATAATGCAATTAAGGCACATTAACACATAGTTTTTAGTCCTTAAAAAAAAATTGTATTCCAAATGAGTAGGTACGTACGAAAAAATAAATAAACATGATAACACTTCAAACTTCGTGAACTTCGATGTCAGTCTCAAATTCATAGAACGAATTACCATCAGAGTCGATATGCTCTGAAGGATTGGCCTGGATCTTGATTACATCTTCACGTCTAATCACGGAGATATCGTCGGCAATGAATTTGAATTTTCTTTTATTTTTTCCAATGGATTTCATTCCCACGACAACAATTTCTGGTACCACTTCTAAAATCTTACACATGTATTTGTATGTTTTTTCCCTCGTTGTGAACAAAATTCTGTCAGAATAAACTGACCAACTTCAAATCTATCAGGTGCTTCTCCACTGTCAAATTCCAGTTCACTGTCTGGCATAGATTCTCTAGCTGCGTGATCCTCTTCATTCTGCGTTGAAGTGGAGGGTAACACATCGTCACTATTATTATCATCGTTCGTCCCATTATCAACCTCCGCTGTCGATATACTACATCCGGGTGCAACAGCCAGTCTTTTTTTCTTCCTCTGTGGCCGACTTGGGCCACCAAATCTTTGCTCTTTTAGCAAAGCAATTAGTGCACTTTCAACCTCATTTGTCGGATTTTCTTGTACAGGTTCCTTTGGTAATTTCTTGAACACTTGCTGACGATCTAAAGGATAGATACCAGAAGAACGAAATGAGCTTATCAAGTTTCGCCTGATGGCCGATGAATTGCAGGTGTCTTCCCGTGGCTGATTACTAACTCTTGCAGCTTTCGCGTCCATGTCAATTAAAGTTTTTTTCAAAAGACTGGCAAATGTATCTTTCGGAACAGTGGACAATCGTAAATTTTGTAATTTCCATTCCGACAGTGTCTTGCGCCAAGCTTCTTTCATTGGTCGAAAGAACCCAACGTCGAGCGGCTGGCACATGTGTGTGGAGTGTGGGACTAAACAGATGAAATCTATATCATTTGCCGCACACATGTTTATTACATCAACATCCATATGAGAGGAAAGGTTGTCACCAATAAGAGCCTTTCGGCCTTCTAAACGTTTGGCATGCGGTAAGAAAGAGCTTTGAAACCAGTCTCTGAAAGTAAGGCCATCCATCCATCCACTTGCCGTGCGATTGAACCGTGTGCCTGAACTACAACATGGTTTGTCGCAGCAAGGAGGTCCTCGTATGCCATTTTCCTTCCACGAGTCATAAAGGTGGATACTCTTGAATACAACGTAAGGAGGTAACAATGTGCCGTCCGCTGAACCACATATCATGATAGTTGTGCAGCTTTTCGAGTGGTTCATAATTTTTTCTGGATATTTCACACCTCGTCTGTAAACTCCTCGTTTTTTTCCAGGGTCATCTGATAAATTTGATTCGTCGTAATTGAATATGTTGGAATTCGGTAAGTCCTTAATTGATTTTTCCAAGTTGTCATAAAATACTCCTAGAGTTTCTCTGGATACTGCGGCCCTCGCTCGTTTTATGTTGGTGGCCAATCTCTGTCCAAACGAGTTTTTATGCCTATTTAGAAGACTGTATGTCCAGTCAACTCCAGGTACATTATTCACGAACATGTTTATCGTTATCCCTTTTCTGTCCAAATAGTACTTTGCCATCATCCTTATGTCCATAAGATTCAATGGAAAACCCCAATCTGAACATTTGGCTGCTGCTTGAAGGATAGCCTCTTCTTCTTGCTTACTGAAAACCGTTGGACGGCCAGGAGTTCGTCCATGTTTTCCTTTAAATTTATTATAGAGTGTGCCAAACGGAATTCCAAACTGCCTGGATGACCCACGCAGTGACAATCTGCCATCGAGCACTGCTTGGAAAGCTTCCTCCAACTTCTCAGATAAATAATCTCGGTATTTTCGGCTGCCAAGTAATCGATTATGCTTACGTGGCATTTCTGAAATGAAAGAAAACAATTTCATGATGAATTGTTCATGAGATCTATGTGATGGGGTAACATTGATCACTCGATCAATGTTACACCATGTGTTGATCAAAGATACCCCCTGAAATGAAATCCCACACAGAAGAAAAACTAATTATAATGGAGAGTAGGTATTGCATGCATAACACTTCCAAATATATGTTTGACCCACAAGAAATAGATTTATAATCTAAATATGAAAACTCACCAATGTGGATATAAAGTTTACCAGCCAAAATAAATAATAAAATTCACGTGCAAACCAAAACAACGGATTGAAGCGACGGTGCTTCTTATTTCGACGTTTGCAACCGACTGGCGATGTAGCGAACCTATCGATGCTACCACCTGCGCAAACAAACATTCGTTACTTTGGAAAGCAGCGGCGTGCTGTGGGGTTTTAACAAATGATGAAGTTTCGATCAAAGTATACCCAGAATTTAAAGTATCCCCATGTTACGGTATAAACTATTTTATTTTCCTTGAACATATTATCTACAAAACGTGTGAAAAAAGTTTTTCCATATCTTGAAAAATTAACTTTTTGAAAAACTCAAAAACGGCGCAGATATTTCGGGATATGTCGCCAATGTCATTAGAGTGAAGTTATCCACACTTTACTGTCCACAGCATAGAAATATATATTATATACTTACTATAGAATGCTAATCCCGCCAATTTTCACGTCGAAAAGCATGCCGCGTATGCGACCCGTTTACGATTTGCGCATGCGCGTCATCAGTGTAGTTTTGGTAGATCGTTGCCAAGTTTGAAAATAATTTGGTGTTCCAATTCAGAGTTTTTTGTTATGAGGCAATAAAACACATGTCATTTGAAAGAGAGAAATTTGACAGCGCATTTAGGACCTTTTAAAACGGAAAAGAACCTTTTAGAGAGATAGATTACTCCGAATTTTAGGCGCGAAAGAAACTTATTTAAAACAATAATGTACCCTATGCTACTGTAATTATAATGACCTTGCAACAATGCTTTTTCATCAACAGGAAGACTTGTCACTAAGATCTGTCACTCTTGTCAGAGATCAGAGACGGTTTTTAGAATTTCAGATTTTTTCCTGTTGTTTTGTGTGTGTGTGTGTTTGATGTCGTTGGTTATTCTTTCATCATTCGTGAATTTGCATTAATCTTGTTCCTTTAAAGACAATTTCTAATAAAGCCGTTTCTTCCTACAAATAAACAATGAACTGTTTAGTGTTGTGTAAAGGAAAAATACCTGAAATAAATCATTTTTGGTAGATTATGAAATTTTTTATGTACCTATATGCTTTGCTCAAAATAGCTTGAATATTATTTTAGCTTGACAAAAAAGGCACGATTTTGGTTATTGTTCTTGAGAAGAGACCCCAGCAGAACATTTGAGTGAGAAAATTGTAATTTGTGGAAGACATTTTCCTCATGAAGATTCATGTGAAAACTACAATAAATTTGAAACCTAGTGCAGTACCAATACTGTGTCTGCGTAAGCATGCATGGCGAGTGATACAACTTTCTGCCACACCACATATATTATGAGTTCTAGATTCCTACAAAAGTACTAAACATACATAGAATCGCCTCAGAAAATTAATGTCAATATGGAAGTGCTTTTCTTTGATGGTAAGGAAAATAGTTCTGGCCTCACTTTTTCATGCACCCCCATTGTGGAAATTGCACTAAGGTAATACAACCAGAAATACTCGTAGAAATATCATGTTAATCTCTTCAAATGATTGAAATTAAATGCAGTTGAATATTTTAACATGAATCGTTCTTGAAAAAAAAACGTCGAGCTTCCAAGCATCCAATTTTATAAATCCAATTTGAGTTGAAATTATTCATGATATTAGCTGAAATAAATTTTCATAGTTTTTTGTACTTTCAATTTATTTTCGAATCCAGAGCTTCCTTGAAATTCGCACCGACGATTTGGGGTAGTTCCGTAGGTTTCTGTTGGTTAACTACAGCTGAAAAGTGAATGTGATGCAAAAAATGAGTCGCTTCAGAGCGACAAATAATAATAATAACCGTACTCCACTTTCTGATGGCCTTTGCTGAATATTTAGGATCATAAATATGTGAAAATATGTATTCAAATCGGCTAAATACAAATAACAGGTATAAGTACAATGACGTTTCCAACCTTATTCTCCGAGGTTCAGAATTAACGTCTGTTAATCTTCACAAGTACCATAATATTTTACTAAAACCGGGCCTGTTCAAAAATCACTAATGACGCGCATGCGTATTGCGGACTAGCCTGAACTTTTTACAAACTTTTGACATGGGGATTAGCATTCTAGAGTAAGTATATAATATATATTTCTATGGTCCACAGTCTATGACGTGGTGGCTGTCGAAGTTGGGGTAGAGCAGAATTTCTGGGCATTGATGCCAAATTTCTCAGGAATCCTGGGACTAATTATGAAATAAGGAATGTGCAGAATAAACTTTGCAATGATCTGTAGAGATAGCGAATATTTATTTATAAAATTAATATACAAGGGGTATGTTTCTAACGGATTATTTCATTATACCGTGTGACGGAAATGTCGAAAGTTCGAGGTGAGCAAATGCTGTTATTGCGTTGACAAAATCCTTGGAAAAATAACACCACCAAAGCGTACGGAGCGATCCATAATGAGATAACTGAACAGAATTTTCATTATTGACAACAAAATTGAAAGAATGGCGATTAATATTATACAGTTTGATGAAATCTTTAGAGCTGCTGAAGCGCACTGGGCGAGCAATACCTGAACAGAAATATTAATATTTCCGAAACTACTACGAGTATGACAACGAAATCGATAAATTGGTTTTAACAACAAAAAACACACAGTGTGATGGAATTTCGTGTCGTGCTAAAGCGTACAGGGCGAGCTATGAGGAGAAACTAGAACAGAAATATTATTATTTTTGAATCTACTACGAGTTCGAGAAATAAATCCATAAAGTGGTTTTTACAACAAAAAACATACCGTGTGATGGAATTTCATGCCGTGCTGAAGCGTGCAGGGCGAGCTATAAGGAGAAACATGAACAAAAATATTATTATTTCTGAAACTACTACGAGTTCGAGAACGCAATCGATAGAGTGGTTTTAACATCAAAAAATATACAGTGTGATGTAATTTCATCCAACCTGAACAGAATTATTATTATTTCCGAAAATTCTACGAGTTCGGGAACGAAATCGATAGAGTGGTTTTAACAACAAAAAACATAAAGTTTGATGAAATTTAATGCCGTGCTAAAGTGAAGGTTCAGGGCGAGCTATAAGGAGAAACATGAACAGAAATATCATTATTTCTGAAACTACTACGGTTCGAGAACGAAATCGAACCAGTGGTTTTAACATCAAAAAATATGTAGTGTGATGAAATTTCATGCCGTGCTTAAGCGTACAGGGCGAGCTATAAGGAGAAACCTGAACAGAATTATTATTGTGAAATACTTTCGCGGCCGTCGTCACTTACATGGTGGTTCTTCGGGTTGTATTATTATTTCCGAAACTACTGCTAGTCCGAACCTACAAGAAGGCCAATCGGTTCGTTGGATCTGATTTGCCTCCACTACAAACTAACCGAATCTCGGCCAACGAAGCGATTGGTTCAGTTGGTTATCGTTCGATGACTTTTTTTATCCTAGTGTGTAGGCGTATTTTTGTGAGTACTCCAATAATACTGTGTTCAGACTGTTCAGTTCTCATTGTGTTCAACCTGTGTATTTTAGCTTACAGGATAATTGAAGGCTATATCGACGTACTCAGTCGAAATTATTAGCATCAGTTTGAAGGTACAGCTTGGCAAACATAGCTGCAATTGTGAAAATATTCACGACCATGATGCGCATTAGTCGTACGACGGACTATCCAGTGATATTCACGTGATTGTTCGCGCAAGAAGTGGGAATTTCACAATCTCAGCTTTGTTTGCCAAAGGGTAGCAAAACAATTGTGGAACAATTGAAGTAATCGCGCTCTGACCAGATGTGGCAAAGCTCTGTTACTCGATTAGTATTTTATTTTTTAATTGAATCAGAGTTTTCAGTGCACCTATAAATAATTCTGGGAATGAATGGAAGGATGCAATAAAAATTGGCTTATTATCAACTATAATGGACTCTTGTAACTCGGTCAAATGAAATAAAAACACCTACTGAATGCGATTACTTCCGTTATTCACATGGTATATGGCCATTTATCGGGCAATGCTCGGAGCTGCTCTTAAAATTTTATCACACTATTTAATATCTGTTCCTAATAATTTTCTATGCATCCATTTCTCAAACTCGTACACGCTGTTTTTTCATTTCAAAAGACAATCCATAGATTGCGTTCTCGAATTCGTAGTAGTTTCGAAATTAATAATAATTCTCTTCATGTTTCTCCTTATAGCTCGCCCTGAACGCTTCAGCACGGCATGAAATTTCACTACACTACATATTTTTTGAAGCTAAAACCACTCTATCAATTTCGTTCTCGAACTAGTAATAGTTTCGGATATACTAATAATTCTTTTCAGGTTTCTCCTTATAGCTCGCTTTGAACGCTTTAGCACGGCATGAAATTCCGTCACATTGTATATTTTTTGTTGTAAAAACCACTTTATCGATTTCGTTCTCGAACTCGTAGTTGTTTCGGAAATAATAATATTTCTGTTCAGGTATTGCTCGCCCAGTACGCTCCAGCAGCTCTAAAAATTTCATTCAACTGCATAATATTAATTGCTTATGTCATTCTTTCAATTTTGTTTTCGAACTCTTAGTAGTTATAGAAATAATAAAAATTCTGTTCAGTTATCTCATTATGGCTCGCCCTGTACGCTTTGGTGTTGTTATTTTTTCCAAGGATTTTGTCAACTCACTTATAGGACTCATTTGCTCACCTCGAACTTACGACATTTCCAACACACGGTATAATGAAATAATCCGTTAAAAACATAAATATTCGCTCTCTGTACAGATCATTGCAAAGATTATTCTGCACATTCCCTATTTCATAATTAGTCCCAGGATTCCTGAGAAAGTTGGCAACACTCCCCAGAAATTCTGCTCTATCCCAACTTCGACAGCCACCACATCAGAAACTGAGGACAATAAAGTCAGCGAGCACAAAAACATCTCAGAGATGTTAAAAGTGAGAGTTTTTGAGACATCAAACCTCCACTGCGATGTTCTGTTCATACATAAATAGATCGTGTATGTAGGTGCAAATGTCCGCCGCACGCGGCTATTTTTAGGATGTTCCTGTGACATCACAAAAAGCATTTCTTTCACGTTTTTCTTCAAAGCCTTTTTTAAGACACAACATAACATTTTAAAAGCTTTTCGCCTGCATTAAATCACTGTATACAGGGTGTCCGGTACACCTTGTACAATATTGAAACTGGTGATAGACCAGGTCATGACTGTTCAGAATATCGGAATTTCACCTCAGTAAAAATATCACCGTTTTCGAAATAATGGGCATTTTAAGAATTTCTGGAGAATCGCTACCTAACCTTGGATTTTTGAGTGCCATGTATACAAATTGGGACGAATACAAATATCTTTGCTGCTGAAGATTACTGATGAGTGATGCTTCTAGACGTACAGAACAGTTTTTCAGAAAGTGTAAACATTTTTCAAGAAATGAGGGTAAAATGACAGATTTGGGTTTCATCCATTTTTTTTTTTAAAGTTTGACATTATTATCTGAAAGAAACATAACCAATTGGAAGTGGACATTCATTTCAAAAGAATGCTCATTTTGTCCAGACTCTTCCGTGGTATAAAACAAACTATAATTATTTTTGGAAGAAGTGGTTTCCATTAAATTAGGCGTGGTTTTAATCCAGGCTTCCATCAACTTTTATTCAAGAAAAAAAGGAAACTACCCAACACCAAAACTACGTCACAATCACACTCGACGCGCGTTTCGCCAACAAAGTTAGCATCTTCAGGAGCTAAAAGTAAGCTTTTAAGATTTTAAGATTGTGACGTAGTTTTGGTGTTTGGGTATTTTATTTTTTTCTTGAATTGTATTTACACCAAAGGTTCCAAAATATTCATTTATTTGATCAACTTTTATACTTACGCCCAAAAATTATTTTATTTAGATTTTATCAAGATAAAATGTGGAAATAATTATTAATAATAGAGAATAGACTGCTTGGTAGCATTAAATAGTATGTCAATAAAATTAACTTTTCATGTAATTAGGCCTAATAAAATTATCGAAATGAAATGTCGATTATCCGACATTGCACCGATTAATACGAATTCTTGTGATAAATGTCGCAATTGCTCAACATCCAGACTCCAACGAAGTTTCAGAGACCGACAGATATACAGGTTGTAACCAAATAAGTGCAAACTTTTTTAAGAGATGAATCCTTGTCGAAAATTAAAAACTTTTGTTTGAACAACTCGTGACTTCTATCGTAGTTTTTTGAAATTATTCCGCTTGTTTCATTCAGTGGTATTTATTTCTTTGTCATGCCGTACATACGTTATACTCCCCGAGAATATGCGCATATGCACAACATTTATGGTGAATGTGGAGGTAGTGCTACTACTGCAGCAGCGCTTTATGCAGAACTATATCCGATTGCACAATGCCGCTCATAGAATCGCTGATTTGGGGGCTATAACCTATAACGCATTTGAAAAGGTTCTTCTTGAAAATATGTCGTCTCTGAAAATAACATTTTTGTAATATTATTCAGTCCGATGTTGAATAATCGTTATTGTGGTTTATAGTGTATGTTGATTTTAAAAAAAAGTTGAATTAGTATTTACTTCATTACATCTCATTGAATGCTTCTAAGCAGTTGATTCGTTATCACTCATAATTATTTAATCATTTCATCTTGATAGGATAAAAATAAAAGACATTACTGACAAAGTCTAATGGAGTTGATTTTAGCTCAGAATAACATCACACTCTACTATTATCGAAATTCTACTCCTTCCAAAAATAATGATCGTATGTTTCATACCATAGTAAAGCCTAGACAAAATGGGCATTCTTTTGTAATGAATATCCAGTTCCACTTGGTTATGTTTTTTCAACAATAATGTCAAACTGTTGTTAAAAAATTTGGTGTATTTCAAATCTGTCATTTTACCCTCATTTCTTGAAAAATTGTATCGTTTTCTGAGAAACTGTTTCGTACGTCTGAAAGCACCACTCATCAGTAATCTTCAGCAGCAAAGATATTTAAATTCGTCCCAATTTGTATACATGGCATTAAAAAATCCAAGGTGAGGTAGTGATTTTCCAGAAATTAAAAAAATGCTCATTATTTCGAAAACTGAGATATTTACTAAGGTAAAATTCCGATATTTTGAACAGTCATGATCTGGTCTATCACCAGTTTCAATATTGTACAAGGTTTACCGGACACCCTGTATAAAACATTGTTTGAGATGTTTCTGAGAAATCACAAAATGCACTTTTATCTCGTTTTTTGTCATTGATTGTACAAATCGACAATAGTCAAAATATGAAGACAACTATGGAGCGATTAAAAAAAAATAATCGATATAACTTATTTTAATAGGATCAAAGGAACACACATACAAATTTAAACACAAAATATTTTCTGTTCATACAAATTGAAAAACTTTTCAAAAATGTAAATATCACTCTAACAGTGGTTGTTGTCTGGTTCAACAGAATTTAAACAAAACTGTGAATACAGTCTCAATAATACAGTGTCCTTCACTAATCACTTTACATAGATAAAGTACATAATGATTATGATGATAATTTTACAATTCAGAACCGGTATATGTTTTTGAGGTTATTTATTTTCTGAATATCGACAATTCATTACTTACTTTGCAGTCCGTCATCAACTTGATTACTAAATATAATATTTTGTCTTGACAAAACGTTTCACTTCACTCTAAAACGGCTACTTTTACGAAAAACAAAATGGGGTAAATTAAGTCAAAACTAGAAACGATACTCTCCGTCAACTCAAACATCACTGAGTTCACATGATCACATTTGCGATTGCGCGAACGCTAGATATATTCTCGGTGAACTGTGTTACGCCAAGTGAAAACATCCACAAGATAACATTTTGTGCACATCTCCGATACATTCCTATAAGCATTTAAAAAAATCCACAGAATTCACAGAAGAACAAAAACAGAACATTGAATATCCTTCAGGGACCTCTTTGAGAAGTACATATTACGTCTCAAAGAAACATCGACGTGACTACATTTTTGAAACATCTCAAAACATCCCAGAGATGTTTGTGCTCGCTGGGAAGTGTGCATAACTTCACACTGATTCCAAAGTCGCCTATTCTCGATATGTAACGGAATCTTTTAAGTTAATTTTCACCTTCATACTGTCATCTTGCCTGTCACTCAAACTGTGCTGCTGTGTGGTGTTTCTAGCAACACAGCAAGGTGAAGTATTTTTCGAAAATTCTACATTTTGTCGGGATATTATTACTGAAAATTGGGATGTGAGGGTTTTTGATGTAGGATATTGTCAACATTGAAAAATTCAAGATAAAATTTTACTTGAGAAATGAACAATTTTGAATAAAATTATGTAATTCTTTTAAAGCCGAGCTTTTACACAATTGAACTGAAAAATAATTTCTTCAGATGTGTGACTAATGTTATTCTGTAACAGATTCAAAAGCGCTTTTGCATTAAAACTGAAAACTTTCCGCGGCAAGCTTTTGAATCTGTTACTCACAGAATAACCCTTCTTTAAAAAATTGTTTTTTTGTACGACAGTGCGTAAACTAAGCTTTTACGCACTGCTGACAGTGCGTAAAGTAACACTTTTTCGCAAAAGTGCGTAAAAAATCACCTGTGCGTAAAATCATCAACTGTGCGTAAAGTAATTTTTCACAGACTGTTCATACATGCATTTTTGAAAAATACAGTATTTTGCGTCAAATATAACTCGGAAGTCTTTATTTGATAATACGACGACAATTCATATCATCAAACATTAATGAAACACTAATTTTATTCATTCATGTGTGTTGTTGCCAGCTACATACGTCAATTCAATCATAGAGATCTGGGAGTTTTAGACACAGTTGAGAACGCTCAGACCTTGAAAAGTGAAATTACGAAAATCTTGGATACTGGATGTTTTCCACTAAGAAAATGGAAAACAGACAAAACAAAATTATTAACGGATATTATAACAAATACCGTAGATGTATCTAATCATTATGTATCAACAGATTCAGAATCTAAACCGCTTGGTGTAAGGTAGAATTAAAAATTGACGAATATCACGAACAGAACAATATTATCCTGAATAGCGCAGTAATCACAAAAGCTAAGGTTATTAAGCACAAATCATGGGGGTTGCAGATATCATGGGATGAGCCTGTAGGGGTGATAGGGGCAAGACGGGGTATTTAAGGGCTTCTGAGCTCATATATGAAAAAATAACATTTATAATTATTGTTGTAGATTTATACTCTAATTAACTGACTAAAATAATTTATTTAACGAAATACAATGATACAATAACACAATACTCTAATTTACATAACATCACGGAACTAGGTATTTATATTCGACTTTCACTTCACTGACTGTCCGTCTGTCCGCTGCGTAGTTCTTTTTATATCCGACGTTGACTTCTCTGAATGCTCCAGAATTTTCCATCGAATCGCCCAGACTCACCGCGGCGCCCAGATTCTTCTCGGTGCAAGCGCATCGACAGTCTCCCGCGGTTGGTCGCTAGCTATACGTGAGAGTTCAGGTCCGGCATCGCCCGCAGCTTCGCCACATTGCCCCCTTCTTAGAGATATTTCGTCCCGAAATGTCATCCTTGGAGTGTGTCGATATTTGCAGGATTCCCCATATCTGCATCGTGAAGTTCGATGAAAATAACACTCCACAGTCTTCATGTTAGGTCGTGGAATAGGATTACAACAAACCAAAATCTGGATGCCGCTGGATCGGAATATCGTCTCCAACATACTTCTTATAACTCTCCAATCCAGCCCATCAATACCACAGGATAATTTTGGGATTGCCAAGTCCACCAGATTCTGGTTCACCATCGTATCTCTTAGTTGGGTGAGGCTCCTCCAGACATCTTCATAGGACGGTTTGTCTTGGGAATGCTTCTTGGTCACCAAGTAGTAGATGTTCCTCTGGCCCTTCTTCAGCTGTAGCACACCTCCAATTTCTGGATTCTGTTTCCGTAGTGTCTGGAGTTGGCCAAATTTCTTGGAGAACACTACAGCGATGCCCCTGGACATTCGAAGATCTTCTGCGACGCAGTGTGCTAGGGCGTAATCGACTGGCACTTTGAAAAGGTCCCGTGGCTCCTCCCGAGTTACCCCGTGTGACACTTTCTGTCCATTTGAGTATAAGGACATGAATTTCTGGAACGTCATCGCATCCTCTGGTGGTCTGAGGGTGCGGACTTGGTCATGATTTCCAGCGTAAGGGGCCAACCTGTTGAAATGAACGACCCTGGGTTTACCTCTGGGTGGCATGTGGATTCGGTAAAGCAGGTCGTTTATCCTCTTGATGATCTTGTACGGACCTTCCCATGAATTCCGTAATTTCGGTGACAGGCCCCGGCGACGCATCGGGTTGTACAGCCAAACTAGGTCACCAACCTGAAATCCTCCAGCATCGGCATTGATGTCATAAGTCGCTTTCATTCGGTCGCTGGCACTCTGGATGTTCAAACGGACTCGTTCGTGGATGTCCTCCATTCGCTGCCGGAGTTTACTGACGTAGTCCTCTCCCGCGGTATCCTGTCCTGGTGGCATCCCAAACTTTAGGTCACAGGGAAGTCGCAGCTCTCGGCCCATTATGATACTAGCAGGGGTTTGGCCGGTTGACTCGTGTACTGCGGAACGGTAGGCCATCAGAAACAAATGGAGATACTGATCCCAGTCTCTTTGATGGTCAGAGACTACCTTGGACAAGTGGCGATTGATAGTCCTGTTCATCCGCTCAACCATTCCATCGGACTGTGGATGTAGAGCTGTGGTTCTCGTCTTGCGGATGTTCAGCAGTTGGCAGATTTCTTGGAACAGGTTGGATTCGAAATTTCTGCCTTGGTCCGAGTGCAGCTCCAAGGGGACACCGAATCGACATATCCACTCTTTCACCAAGACGTCCGCGACGGTGATGGCTTCCTGGTTGGGCAGGGCATAGGCTTCGGCCCACTTGCTGAAATAGTCCATTGCCACAAGGATGTATTTATTTCCATGATCTGATACGGGGAACGGGCCGGCGATGTCAATGGCGATTCTTTCGAATGGACTACCTACATTATACTGTCGCATCGGGGCCTTGGGTCGTGTCCGAGGTCCATTGCTGGCAGCACAAACAGCACACTTTCTGCACCAGTCATTGACATCAACTTGACAATTGACCCAGTAAAACCGTTGTCTTATTTTCTGCAGGGTCTTCGTCACACCCAGATGTCCTCCAGCAACTCCATCATGGATCTCTCGGAGTACTTCCTGTCTTCTGTTCTTGGGCACCACTATCTGACGTCTGTCCTCCCCACCATCTTCGGACTCCAATACACGTTTCAGGACCCCATTGTCCAGGGTAAGGGAATTCCATTGGGCCCAGTAGGATTTAACTGCTGGGGAATATCTTGCGATTTCCTGCCATGTCGGTCTTTGATTACTATTTTTCCAACCGATGACTAAACCAAGATCCGGATCTCTTTCTTGGTCTTTCTGGACCTCGTTGTCATTCCAGTTATTGTCAACTGCCGTGGTTCTACAAATCGCTGCTTCCTTCTCTTCTGCTCGTCGGCAGTGTGAGCAGTCGTCTGGGCATGGTCTCCTTGACAGGGCATCTGCGTTCTTGTGGCCACTCCCTGCTCGATGTTCGATCTCGAAGTCAAATTCTTGGAGTCTTTCGATCCAACGTGCTACTTGGCCCTCGGGATTTTTGAACTGTAGAAGCCATTTAAGGGCTGCGTGGTCGGTCCTCAACAGAAATCTTCTCCCGTACACGTATTTGTAAAAGTGTTCTACTCCCTTGACAACAGCCAACAGTTCTCGTCTGGTGACGCAGTAGTTACGCTCCGGTTTACTGAGAGTTTTACTGAAGTATCCGATCACCTTCTCTTGCCCATCCTGGTTCTGGGACAAGACAGCTCCAAGTCCCACGTTGCTGGCGTCCGTGTCCAAAATGAATTTTCCACTCGGAAGGGGATAACTCAGAATCGGTGCGTTGATCAATGCCCCTTTCAGCTTCCTGAACGAGTCTTGGCATTCTTCAGACCATTGGAATTTTGTTTGACCTTCCGTGAGCCTGGTCAGTGGTTTAGCGATGTTGGCAAATCCCAGCACATATCGGCGATAGTATGTGCACAAACCAAGGAAACTACGTAGTTGGTGTATGTCTTTCGGGATAGGCCACTCCTTCACTGCTTTAATCTTCTCGTCATCCACTGCTACTCCGCGCCCAGAGTCAACATGGCAAGGTAACGTACTTCTTTTTGGAACAGGTGGCATTTCTTGGGGCTCAGCTTCAATCCAGAGTTTCTCAGTCGCATGAATACCTCCTCCAGGTTTTTAACGTGGTCTTCGAACGATTTGCCAACTACAATAATGTCATCGAGATATACCAGACACATCCTCCATGAGAGTCCTTTCAGAACCGTCTCCATCAATCTCTCGAATGTTGCTGGAGCATTACAAAGTCCGAATGGCATAACGGTGAAATGCCACAGTCCCGAGCCGATGGTGAAGGCTGTCTTTTCTCTATCTTCTCGAGCCAGTTCTACCTGCCAGTATCCACTCTTCAGATCAAGGGTCGAGAAAATCGTGGAGCCGGCCAACGTGTCTAGGGTGTCGTCTATTCTCGGAAGAGGGTAACTGTCTTTCTTCGTCACGTTGTTCAGTTGACGATAATCTACGCAAAAGCGTGTTGATCCGTCTTTCTTCTTCACCAGCACGACTGGAGAGGACCATGGACTGTCGGATGGTTCAATAACTCCATCTTTCCCCATATCACTGACTATTTTGTCAGCCTCTTCTTTCTTGGCAAGAGGAAGTCTTCTAGCTGATTGTCGGATTGGTCGGGCATCCCCAGTATCAATTTTATGTTGGACTACATTCGTTCGACCCCCTTTTCCTTGTCCGGTATCGAAGATGTCTTGGTACTTCTTGACTAATTCTCTCAATCTGGGCTGTTGGGCTGGTTTAATGCCCTTGGAAGAGATGGTAACCAATTTTTCCAGTTCCGCTGTCAGGTTGTTGTCTTGACTAACAGTACCGTGTACACTCCTGATCACAGAGGAAATTGACGAACAGTGCCCCAAAACAGTTCCTTTCTTCAAGGTCACTGGGTAATAATTGACATTCATTACCCTTACTGGCACAAATTTATCAGCACGCAACAAAGTCTTGCCTAGTGCAATACCTCGTCCAATTTTCTCATCATGAAGCTTGGGCTCGAACATCACCACGCTTCCATTGCTCGCACCTCCGTCCAAGCGAGCCTCCAGTATGGTCTCAGCCCTCTCGGGTACACTTACATCTTCAACCAGCAGAACACGAATCATCTCTTCACTTCTTCCATGTAGCACCAGCTCTTCTCCGTTCACACGTAGGACGCCATCTTTGAAGTTCAATTCAAACCCTCTGGAATTCATGATGTCCATTCCAATAATTGCGTCGTCCTCAATGTCCGCTACTAATGCACGATGTTTCACTTTTGTGTTGCCTAGAATCAGTTCAATCGGTAGCTCACCATGTACAGTGGCCGGCTCTCCTGTTGCGTAGCTTCCAGGATGTTGGTTCCATTCTCTCTGGTGTTTTAATAAAAGCAGGTCCAAGGATTGTCCTAGTCGCACCTGTATCCAGCAGCATTGCGCAAGGCTTGTTGTTGATGAAACCGTCTACAAAGGCTCCTTTGTTCTGTCGTTGGAGGACAGCGACATATGCGTTGTTCACCGGGGCTCTCTGAGTAATGGCCGACGATTGTCCCTTCTCAACAACCTTCGTTGGTTTCGACCTCTTGGGGGTTGGACATTGACTACGCACGTGTCCAAGTTTCCTACAGTTCCGGCATCTCACTAGTCTTCTCTCAGGCAACAATTCCTTCACCACCTTCCTTATGGCAGCTTCCAGGTTAGCAGGCTCCTGTGGGTCTCCTTCAATAACTCGGACTTTACTTTGGCGTCTGCAGGATTGCTTCGCTGCCTCAAATTCCAAAGCGCGTGCCAGTGCATCCACGAGATGTGTTGGACGAGCTAGTGTTAATGCTTGTCTCGTTTCCTGGTCACGAAGTCCATCTAAGAATGCCTGAACTGCTAGTCGTTCCATTACCTTTTCTGGTGTAGCTGGATATGCAAGGCGAACCAAGCGTGCAATGTCGGCTTCAAATTCCTGTAGGGATTCGCTTGACTTCTGCCAGCGGTTTTTGAGCTGTGAGTGGTATACATGTTCTAGATGAGTCTGTCCATACCGTAATTCTAGATGTTTGATCAGCTGCTCGTAGTCCTCTTGCTCTTGTGCTGTGAGGGCTTGTAGAATATTCGTTGCTTCTCCACGCAACGCCAGTGTTAGTGCCACAGCTCTATCTCCTGCATTCCATCCATTCGCCTTTGCTGCAGCTTCAAATTGTCGGCGGTAGTTTGCCCATGGTGTTTTTCCATCAAACTGAGGTGGTTTCATAGAGAGTTTTCCTGTTTCTGGACTGATTTTTACATCTTTCAAACCCCTTTGAACATCATCTAAGTTCAAACTCAGTTCCAGCATTGAATTTTCATTGACAGATTCTGTGGTGTGGGTAGTGTCATTCTGGTTTTCCAACTTACTGATTTTCTCCTTTATTTTGATGATTTCCGCCTCGAGTCCGCCTTTGATTTCGTCACTAATTGTTTCCTTCAATTTCCCCATCTCTTGCTCAATTCCATCTTTGATTTTCTCCATCTCTGTCTCAACAGTCCCCATTCTTTCTTCTAATCGATTCGCCACGCCACAAAGTTCTTCTTTCATGTTCTTCGAGTTTTCTAGAAGCTCTTCCCTTAAACCCTTCGAATTTTCTAGAAGCTTTTCTTCCAGATTTTTCGAACTTTCTTGAAGTTTTTCTTCCAGGTTCCTTGAATTTTGTTGCAGTTCTTCTTTCATTGATTTGGAATTTTCATCGAGTTTATTCATTATGGAACCCAAATCAATTCCAGAAACTTCGAATAAAAATGTTTCTGGGTCCTCGCCCTCCTGAACTAATCCCTCGGCAAGTCTTGTTTGAAGCACGGCCTTTTTACCACTTGTGTCAAGTTCCCTCTCCTCCAGTTCTTGCTTCAATTGCGCAACCTTCAATTCAACCAGGCGAACTTTCCTCGAACACATTTTGTCTTAGTCTATGTCTCACAGTCTATTTCACGGGTCACCAGTCTATTATTATTATTATTATTGTCTATCTTACACAGTCTATTTCCCGGACACTAGCCTATTACTACTATTATTGTCTATTTCACACAGTCTATTCCACGGCCACCAGTCTATTATTATTATTATTATTGTCTATTTCACACGCGAAAATAATTGTCCGAAATACACAAGCTGTCTACTTACACGAACACTCTGTATTTTATCTCTAAAAATCGCACTTCTGATCACCACTGTTGTAGATTTATACTCTAATTAACTGACTAAAATAATTTATTTAACGAAATACAATGATACAATAACACAATACTCTAATTTACATAACATCACGGAACTAGGTATTTATATTCGACTTTCACTTCACTGACTGTCCGTCTGTCCGCTGCGTAGTTCTTTTTATATCCGACGTTGACTTCTCTGAATGCTCCAGAATTTTCCATCGAATCGCCCAGACTCACCGCGGCGCCCAGATTCTTCTCGGTGCAAGCGCATCGACAGTCTCCCGCGGTTGGTCGCTAGCTATACGTGAGAGTTCAGGTCCGGCATCGCCCGCAGCTTCGCCACATTATTTAAAAAATTATGTATTCATTCACATAGTGGTTGGTAACTAATTGGAGTGAAAAAATATGAAATAATCTGTTTATTCAAAAATAAAAAAATATTTATTATAACAGTGTCAAACACTTCATCTTGCCCCACTTGATGGGGTAAGATGGGGTCACATGTGGGGTAAGATGGGATAGGTTAGTCTTTACAATAATGACATAAATGAAGAGCTTCTTCGTCTTCGTCCTCTTCTCCTGCACAGGAGCAGTGCGCCCATCGTTGGCACTTCCAGCACCGAATCCATCCCTCAGATGATTGGGAGTATAAATACCCAGAGTATACACATTCAGCATCTGAATCATCTGACTCTGAAGAAGACCTGGACCTTTGTCTTTTGTTAACCTTTTTTTTGGCAAACTTTCGGTGTACCTTTGGCTTTGTTTGAATCATTTTCTGTTTTGATGTCACCATAGACTTAGGACTAGGCTTTCCAGAAAGGCGTTTTTCCAGCCTCAGCTTGGTTTTTCCATTTTCAGTTGTTCCTTTTCTTTTTCTCCAGCTCATTTTTATACGGCGATTCTGATAGTATAGCAGCGTTTCAGTGTTCACGTTGTTTTTTTGTTTTTTTTGTTCACATTTCGGTTGCGAATTTGCACTAGAATTTTTTGGTGTAAACACGACGGAATCTTCATCAAAATTGCCCGTTATCTGATTTTCAGTTTGATCGGCAGATTTAGTGGACATATCTACAGATGGGACAGAAGAATTCTGATGATCCTGTTTTGTTACAGGAACAGAAATGTCAGGAATTACTTCATTTTCACTTCAATCAATAGGATTAGGCTAGTCCTCGTTTTGTGGAATAAAAGTAGGCCTTTCAGTTGTTTCCACCGACATATTATTAAACTAGACTGCCAATACCATATTATTGAAATTGATCCAATTTCGAAATTTACTGGTGGCCATAGGACATGCGCATTGTGTCTGTTATCTGTCAAAATCACATTGGCGTACTTCAGGAAAAATTAATGGGTCTAGTACGAAAGCAAGTAGAATGTTGAAAAAATTAGTTTTTATTTAATGACCTGAGTATTTTATAACTGTACATCCATATTTACTCTCCTACTTTCATTTTGAAAGAGTAAAAGGAAAATAAATACCCAAGCAATCCTCAGCAACTGACATTTCCCTTGGAGTAACACAGGACTCAGTGTTGGGACCGGTACTATTTAATTTATATATAAATGACTTAAACATGTCAATATGCACTTACCATATACGCTGATGATACATATCAGTGATTTTATCTCAAAAAAAAATTATATTTCACTACAAAAACAGTGTAGTGACATTTTTCAAAAGTTGAATGGATTGGGCACCTGCAAATTCTGATACCTTGTTACACATCCTGATAGGTATGAAAGATCTTTCGTGAGTACCGAAATCCTTAGAAAAACATTCTCTTTATCTAATACGTTTTCAATGCATTCAAAGAACTCTATCAACCTTCTGAATAAAAATGTAAATTTTCTCTCAACTTTTTCTGAATTTTTAATTTCCTATCAAGAATGTTTCCTTTTCAACACATATTTCTTTTTTCAAAATTTTTCTGAATCATACATGCACTTACCTCTGCAAGTCATTAGAATTATCCTGCTGATATGATGTTGTTGAATAAGATTCAGGAATATCAGGTTGAATACTGAAACAAAAAGCATTCAACTACTACACAAATTTGGTTACAACTTGGTTACAAACTTGCCTCAGTGACATTTGCAGTTGACTTTTCAACTTTAAAGTTGGAATTGCATCTGCTTTCAAAGTTTTGAGCTTGCCAGGAACACTCAAATAACATTCTGGAGCAAAATGCTCTGAACATATTCTTCTCGAAGAGACTGGTTGCGGTTCTGAAGGTCTTTTAATAGCTTCCAACCATTCATCGCACCTATTCTTAAGTATTCTAGAATTTCAGTGTCAAGAAAATTATATTCATTAACGTAAAAAATAAGAAATAACTAGATATTACATAAAAACATGCTGAAACACTTTCTGGTATAGAGCCCATATAAATAACATGAAAGTTCAATGTCAATCTTTTCATTTGATGTATAAGTCGGGTTATCTTTTACCAATGCCTAACAGTTTCAATTTGCAGAGGTTTTCTCATTTCAAGATCCACTGTTTAGTAGTGAATAAATCCTATCACCAAATGCATTTGAATAAAAATAATGGAAAAAAGGCATATGTAGCCAAGCCTGAATACAAATGGGATGTATGAAAGTTGTTGCTTTAGATAGTATATAATATAACGATTTTATATATTGTTTCTATTTATTATGACTTACCTATGGAACATAACCCCTTCAGGATGTTTTTTTTTGTCGAATTCTTCCCTCTACGTTCTTGGTATGGGTGAAATGTCCATCCAAGAGTAGGAGAACTGGCGAATCTTTAGTTGCACGACTCCATGAAACGAACCTCTTGAACCAGGAAAAGAACATTGCAGACTGCATCCATCCACTAGGGTGATACTCAGCTGTAGCTCAATGAGAGCAATCATTCATCAATTGTTCGTTCGCTCGAACCCGCGGAAATATAAACGTAAGAGGCATGTATGATCCTGCTGCGTTGAAACAAACTTCAATAGTTATTGTGTTTCCCCTCTCAGCAGATGTCAAAACACCAACTTGCTTCCTACCTCTCAAAGAGAATATCTTCGACCTATGTTTGAGTACAATCGTAATTTCTGTCCCTGTTCCCTTGCGACCAAGTTAAAACGAATTCACAAAATCTCACTCTTCGTGGAAAATCTGTTTCTTTCAGGTGCTTAACTATGGAGAACTTATATGGGTGAAATTTATGTTTGCGCAGTATTCTGTGTACTGAGTTTTTTGACAATCCTGGTTCTATTGCAATAACTTGTCTCAAAGATATTGTTGGATATGCAGCAAAATATCCCAAAATGGCAATTTCAATATCTTCATCATCAACAATTGGCTTGTTTCTCTGCACTCTTGCTTTGAACTCCCAAATTTTCAAATTCGTCCCACCTATGGTTTTCTATATATTGATCGATGCAGTTCCTGGAGGGACCCCCTGTATAATTGAAGCACCGTAGGTGACAGTAGCTGTTTTCTGTTAGATGCTTGACGACAAAATTCTTATCATATGGGATGTAGCGGAAGGTTGAAATATACATCCATTGGTAAATTCAGAATTTATAGTAGATACGTATCTAAATAATTCTAGAGCGTTTTTAATTTCAGTGAGTGGTGTCACTTTAATCCAATTGAACCAAACTAACAACAACTGGGCACGCATTAGGTAATATCCTGCAGAATTTGTATCATACATAATTTTGCCATTTTGCAATATCGTATATGTGTTTACTGAGCGTATTCTCCACAACAAATTAATCATCGTACACTAACATGGATCATAACAATTTCTTTCCAGAAACTTATTCTTCAAAAAGTAACAACCAAAGAGATTTTTTCCATTACAATTCAGTGTGAAGATATCCACACTCTCCTGGTCACAGTTTCTAGAGTTTGGTTTCTTTCGAAGTTCAGAAAGAGCAGAATTTATGGACGGTGTTGCCGAATTTCTCAGGATTCCTAGCCCAATTTTTATATAGAGATCTGCATAGTCCTAAACAAGAGGTCTGTTATTAACGAAATCTGCTTATATTATTATAGCGTCATAGAATTTCAGGAAATGTCGAATGCTCGAGGTCAGCAATTGAGTCATTACTATCCTTGCCTTGACCAAATCCATAAAAGTAAGCACTACCAAAGCCTACAGAGCAAGTAATAATGAGATAAATAATCATAATTATCATTATTTCCGAAACAACTATAAGTTCGAAAACGAAATCGATAGAATGTCATTGAAAATAGAAATCATACAATGAGATGGAATTTCAATCACCGCCAAAGCTGACAGGGTGAGCAATAAGGAGATAACTATAGTCCGTAAAATAATGGCGTGTAATAAACCTCACAGATTCATCGATTCCATAGACGTGCCGTAATTTCTCGGACTGGGTAGATACAAGTACGAAACCCATAATCTTTTGAAGAACAGCCCTTTCTATAACTATAGATGCTTATAGAAGGGTATAAGAATTGGTTACAAGCAAGAATTGTAGTAGTAGGTACTCGGTATCTCTGGTAAATAGTGCTTTCTGGAAATAATTTTTGAGTGTTTTCAGATTGTATATATAATAAAATAAGATTCAAGTATTATGAATGCTGAATAATGATCATCAAAACGGCCAATATTGGGACCATTATCTTTTTATAAAATAACATAATTTTCAAACTGTTTAAGTTTGTTGCAAAATAACAACAAAAGTGCCAGTGTAGATAGGACTGTTAGACTGTTAAAAATCATCTTCTATGTTGTACATAGGGAAGTCCACCATCTATAAATAAATGACAGAAAAAAAAGTGGAGCTCTTCAACCACCAAAAACATCTCCTGGTCGACCACAGATCACGATAGGCGCATCTTCAAAGCGTAAAGTCTATGCGTTTTCCACACTGGTTAAAATTATGCCTGCAGTTCAAACTGATCCGGATCACCCAAATTTCTCTAAAATGAAATTTTCGGAAATTTTAAAACAAAACGGCTTCATCTATAACAAACATAAGATACAATCTGTACTGATAGATAAACCAGACATTGCGATGTGGAGCTGGAGAAGAGACTTGGAACATTTACTCTTAGTTACAAGGGGGGTTGGCAAGTTACTAGATTACGGAATGTTAAATAAAATTTTAATTTGTTTTTATTGACTACGAATAAAGATACGTACATTTGCGGTTTTAAAATACCTACTGACTAAACCAAAACACGAAACTAATCTAACACTACCTATCAGAATTTCTTCTGTCCAGAAAGACTTTATACCCGGGAATATTCAATTCGGTTCTGGATCAAAAGAATAGTCCGCGCGCACCACTGAGTTTTTGTTAAGGTAGCGGAGACGAAATGAAGTTGGATGATTAAAAATTGGAATGTACTCACAGAGTATCTGGTATAGTCGATAGTATGTCACTCCTGGAACTCAGGATTCTCCCAGAAGCATCCTCGTGATCAAAGTGCACTCTCACAAAAATTTGAATTAAAAATACTTCACAATACGACGAAGATCACCAGCTTTTATTTTAGGTTAGAAACACTCTTTGCCGGGTTTGTCTTCCGACTACCCACTAACCCACGTCTCCCCGCTACCCGTGTTGAGGTTCACCACACGTAAGATGGTTATTTAGACATCTTAACCACACGTTACACACAGAGTCCCGGTATCCTAGCAACAAAAGTCACATCGCGGCTCAGTATTTACCATGCGAATAAATATAACATGAAACTAATAATACGTAATATACAGGGTGGGCGCGCTACAGACTATTTACGCAATACTAAACAATCCCGAAATGAACATCGACGCATTCATTACCTGGACGAAACTTGGATAAACGAAGGATATACCATGCAATATTAAGAGCAGAAAACAAACCTTCGTCGAAGGATTGTCAACGGGTTTGAATTCACCATCAGGCAAGGAAAAAGAAGAGTTTGTGAAAAAATTACTTTTAATTTTTGTATCGAAACGAATCTGTGACTATCACGACGATATGAATGGTGACGTTTTTGAAGAATTGTTTGAAGAAATGATCGCTTTCATTCCTCAGAGATCTACTATTCTTATGGACACTGCGAGTTATCATTGTATAGATTACAAGAACATTTATCCACAGGTAACTAAAGGCAAACTATTGGAGTGGCTCAGCTCAAAAAAACATTGTTTTCCCACTGATCCGCACTGACAAAAGAAATTTATAGTATCGCTCAAGTCCACAAAAACAAGTAGGTAGGTAGATATAAAATTAATATCGTTGACCAACTAACCGCTCCACGTGCATTATCAGAACTTCGACTTCCCTCGGCGTATCACTGCGAGCTCAAGCCCATAGAACTCAAGTGAAAAAAAATGTAACCCGGAAAAATACGACTTTCAAAGTGAAAGATGATCAGTTATTGTCAAATGTGCGGTCAGTGAAGTAGCCAGCGACAATTGGAGAAAGTGCATTGACTACCGTAGAACATGCTATGTGAAAAATTCACAATATTTTTGAAGACTTGATTGATCCAATTATTAGTGACCTCAATTAAAATGATTCTTCTTCTTCCGAATCTGCTTTAATATAGTTATTGTAAATACTGTACTTATATACGTATTGTATTTTTTTTTTTTTTTTCAACAAAAATTCAAAATAACTTAAATTGGTTGTGACTTCATACAAATTACTTTTTTGATATAATTCAAGTCGGCTACATCATTCTTCTTTGATCCCAATATTTCTTGTTTATTTTTATGTAACCAATGACTGCTGCATTTCACGTTCTTAACTTAAAAAATCTGTGAAAATACACATCTTACTATTTTTTTGAATTATATTTTAACAACTAACTGTTAAGAGATAACATTCCGTAGCAATTTTAAACATAAATATTTCCATAAAATATTTACCATTATATTTTTAAACAGAAATTAGACCCCAAGATACACCACTTAAAGGTGGCTGGTCAGAATTTTATATCCATTAACAATGGCCTCACAATGGACTAATCCAACAAATAGATGTGCCGAGTGGCACTACCTAGCGAATGAAGAAAACTGTTGTTTGATGTTTTTATAAACGTTCTACATCAAAATGTGCTCGAGCCTCCCTGTATGGATTTTGCATACTAAATGAGGATTTATTACTTCGCACCTTTAATTTACGGACTATAAACACTATTATTATTATAGTCGGAACTACTACGAATAAAAAAATCTATAGAATGTTATTGGAAATGGATATTATACCGTGTGATGGAATTTCATGAACTGCTTAAGTGTACATGTCGAGAAATAAGGAGATAACTGAACATAATATTCCTACATTATTTCCGGGACTATTTCGAGAACAAAAAAAAAGAAAGGATATAATATACAGGGTGTAACTTAAGTACGTTAAAATATACAAGTGACGTATTCCTGAGACAATTTTAAGAAAAATAAACTTGGGTCCGGAAATGCTTCGTTTCGGAGATACAGGGTGTTGAAATTTAATTTTTTTTGTTCGTTTTATACAAATAACTTTTTCAAAAAATAGGTTATTTGCACAAAATTTGGTTCCAGGGTTTTTTTTGACGTGGGAAATCATAATTACATATTAATTTTCATGTAACATCTAGAGGGCGCTGCGTACGCTCTCATTATTTATTTCAAATTGCAATAACATTTTTGACAGTAAACTTTTGGTACTTTTCATGAAAACACCTAATTTTCACACCTTTTCCAAGTAAAAAAGGTACACTTCCTCAACAACGCTGTGGTCGATCGTTTTCGAGATATTTACAATTTTCTATATCGATGCATGTTACATAGCTCTAAGTGAAGTTGCTGAGAACATTACAAAAACTAAGTGGTAGATCTCGTCAATATAAACAACTTTTTTCCTATAAAATGTTTATCGAAAAATGATTCGTTTTCGAGATACAGATTGTTGGAATTTTACAAAACATGGTTGTTTTTTTTGTCATGAGTTTTCTGCAATTATTGTTATTTTTCAAACTTCATACGATGTATACCCGGACAGACTTCTTCTAAACTGAGCATTATCAATCTGCCTAATCAGTGTAACCAAATTTGATATCAATAATTTTTGTCACTCTCCGCTTACAAATTAAGTTAATTAAATCGATTGGACTATGAACGTTTGTTTATCAAAATAGAAGTTCACTGTCACATTTTTAATTATGTGATTTTTTGGTACCATGACCGACTTTACGAATGCGTAAATTGCTGATACGGTTTTTGCATACGGCTTGGCTGATGAAAATTCAACCGATGCCAGACGCTTCTATCAGGAAAGGTATCCCCAACGCGTGACTCCTTGTGCAGCGACATTTGCGAATCTTTTCCGGCGACTTTCCGAATCTGGAAGCTTTGAAAGAAATTCTGCAGTAGAACGGCCACGGACTACAAGAACTGTGGAATTGGAGGAGGCGGTTCTCGAAGCATCCAGAGACAAAATTAGTCAAACTCTAAATGTGAGTCACATGACCGTTTACAGAATTTTAAAGCAATTATATCCTTATCACATTCAACGTGTCCAGGCACTTACGCTACGTGATTTCCAACCACGAATCGAATTTGCTCAATGGCTTCAAAGAAAAGTCGAACAACATCCCCACATTTTTTATCGAAAATCCTATTCACATATGAGGCTAATTTTTCAAGAAATGGTATCATGAACTTCCATAACAACCACATTTGTGCGGAAGATAACCCACATGCGATAACGCAAACTCATTTCCAAGACATATTCTCTTTTAATGTATGGGTAGGCATAATTGGGGATTATTTAATTGGGCCCTCTTTTCTCCCCTTACGTGTGAATGGAGGTACTTACCAAAATTTTTTGGAACACGAGCTTCCCAGCTTATGGAAGATGTTCCCATTGGTCTCCGAAATCACTCTTGGTTTATGCACGATGGAGCCCCTGTTTATTTTAGTCTGGTAGCAAAAAATGTCTTAAACGTGGCATATCCCCAACGATAGATTGGCAGAGGAGGCCCTTAGCATTGGCCCTCGAGGTCACCGGACGTCAATCCCGTTAAATTTTTTCTTTTGGAGACACCTAAAATCACTTCTTTATGCTAGCTCCATTGAAAACGAGGCATTTGTCAACGGATGCATAATTCTTAGATGAGGAAAGCAGAAGCTTGTATCACTGTTGGGGGTCGTCACTTTGAATAGTTGTTTCGTTCAATTTTTATATGTTTAAATGCCTAATAAATAACATAGTACTTCTCCGAATTGTTTTTTTTTACAAACTCCGAAATGTATCACTTTCTAATTGAATGATTAAACCTCACAATTTTTTTTATTTTGGATTTATTAAGCAGTTTGATAATGCTCAGTTTAAAAGAAGTCTGTCCAGGTATACTGCGTATAAAGTTTAATGAAAATAACTAAAATTGTAAAAAACTCATTATAAAAACCAACCATGTGTTGAAAAATGTCAACAATCTGTATCTCGAAAAGGAATCATTTTTCGATTAAACTTTTGTAGAAAAAAAGTTTTTCATTTTGACGAGATCTACCACATACTTTGTTTTCGTAATGTTCTCAGCAACTTCACTTAGGAGCTATGTAACATGCATCGATATAGCAAATTGTAAATATCTCGAAAACGATCACCCCCAACGTTGTTGAGGAAGTGCACATTTTTTACTCGGAGAAGGTGTGGGAATTAGGTTTTTCCATGAAAAGTACCAAAAGTTTATTGTCAAAAATGTTAGGGCAATTTGAAATGAATAATGACAGCGTACGCAGCGCGCTCTACATGTTAAATGAAAATTAATACGAAATTATGATTTCCCACGTCAAAAAAACCCCGAGTACCAAATTTTGTGCAAATAACTTATTTTTTGCAAAAGTTATTTCTAAAAATCGAACAAAAAATTTCAATTTTAACACCCTGTATCTCCGAAACGAAGCATTTCCGGATACAAGTTTATTTAGACTTCTTTTCTTAAAATTGTCTTAGAAACGTCATTGGAAAATTTTAACGTACTTAAGTTACACCCTGTATAGTTTGATGGAATTTAATGAACTGATATATGAGGAGAAACATCACACAATATTCATTTTTATCTACTAAGAGTTCAAAAACAAAATAGGGTTTCCTGTAACTGAAAAGGGGTTACCTACGCAATCAAAAGTTGCCCAGGAGCACCAAGGCAAATGAAATGTCCGTCTTTTATCTGCGAAGGTTATGCCTTTGGGTACATTCTACAAGTGTTTATGAGAATATGAGTGAGTATTATTATTTTCGAACGTACTACTTATTCTTCTTCAAGACATCCGATTTCGTTCTAGAACACGTAATTGTTTCGGAAATAATGACAATAATTCTGTTCAGAAATTCCACTACACTGCATGAGTTGAGTAGAAATTGACTAGATTCGTCTAGTTATGACTAGACTTCTCCCATTTGCCCTCTGTATGTATTCTTTTTGAGGACAAATTAAGACAAACTATTGTTTAACACGGCATAAAATTTCATCACCCTTTATGTTTTTTGTTGTTGAAACCACTCTATCGATTTCGTTCCCGAACTCGTAGAGTAGTTTCGGAAATAATATTAATTCTGTTCAGGTTTCTCCTTATAGCTCGCCGCCCTGTACGCTTTGGCACGGCATGAAATTTCATCACACTGTATATTTTTTAATGTTAAAACCACTTCGAACTCGTAGTAGGTAGTTTCGGAAACAATAATAATTCTGTTCGGTAATCTCATTATTGCTCGCTTTGTCTCTGGTAGTGATTTAATTTTTTCTATGAATTTTGACAAGGCAAGGATAGTAATTACTCAAATGCTCACCTGCAACATTAGACATTTACTGAAATTCCATCACACTATACTGGATGTTACGTGGCCAAACTGGAAGGGGTGATTCTTCGAGTGATTCTAAGTTGAAAATTTTATGTAAAGATAGGTCCGGTAATGTTTCGTCCAGATACGGGTTGTCAACATTTTTAAAAGAAATCGTTTTTCCGTACATATCTTAATAATCCTTAAACCGATCTTGTTGAAATTTGGCAGTGTTATTTAGGGTACTAAGGGGATAATTTAGTTCTAACTAGATAAAAATTATTGTGTCCTTTGGTGTCCCGGAAGGCACCTCAACCAATATTTTTGTCAGAAAAAAATGTGCGCCACTGAAGTTTTTGTAATTTTTTCGCATTGAGCATAAAAATTAAACTTTTTTATTTCCATTTTGGAGAAAAAAACCTAAAAATTACTTCATTGCATGTCCCTAGGACAACATAATCAAAAATAATTAACTATCAAACCATCAAACACTGGTGTGCAACATTTTTTCCATATCAATGGTCCATTCTAGTTTTAGAAATTGTTATCAAAATAAATGCGGGCAATAAAAAAATGTCTCTTATTAATTATTAAAAATTGTTTTTATTGTTGTCCATGTACATAGAAAGAGATTTTAATTTTTGATTATACAATCAATATTACAAAAAAGTCATCTTTTGAAGAATTTTTTCGCTCAGATTAACTGTGAAACAAATGATGTTTTTTATTATTGCAGTGTTTCGAAAGTAAAGTAAGAGTGCCATGGAACGAGAAACAATTGTTCAAACACGAATTTTAGGAGAGCACCCAATATTGAATATAAATGAGATATTGATATTTTTATTCAGCTGAATTTCTTAAAAAATCACAGAATTCATGGTTTTGCGCCCTCTAGCGCCGAATCTAGTCATACGATCGAGTTGGGCCAATGTAGACTTTTACTCAGAATGACTCCAGCTACAACATATCAACAATCCAGCCATTTTCACCAAAAGACTTTTTTCCATAAGATAGATGTGTGCGAGTCCTTTGTCTCACAAAACTGTCATTAGTTGAAACAGTGCATACATTGCATACATTGATATAAATTACTTGAAAGATTATTAGACCAAGCTATATAGGTTTTTTCCCCACAATATAAAAGACGGAAATGGCCTATACTAATTTTTATAAAATATTGAATTTATGAAAAACCCAGTTTTCGCTCCAGCAAAATCGCTTTGTGGCATTTTTTAAACAAGTAATAGTGAAAAAAGTTATGAATTTTTTGTATGAAAATGGATTTTCATTTGACCGGATCGGTGCACTTTCCAGTGGCGTGCCCAAGGGGGGGGGGGGGTTGGGGTTTGAACCCCCCCCAAGATCCGACCGATGATCGATAGAATACTTCACGACATTTCTTAGATCTGGAAGCGTCGTTTCTTATCGGTAGTTATCGTGCTGTCGAGCCGTCGCATCGCGTCGAGCATTGTTCTAGTCTCTTCGTTCCCGATTCGTCCCAATGCTCAATACTGAATGCTCCCAATCGACAGTCGACATCTCAGCTTCAAACGTGCAACTGTTCAGCAGTCATTCGCATCGCATAATTTATGGTAGTTGTATCTTTCGCGGTGTATACTACGTGTAAGAGGACGTTGAAGAGCTTCTAGGTAGGTATTATATTAGTTAATTGCTATAGTGTAGTATTACACATATCTTACCTTTATTCGTTCCACTAAAGCAGCAAAAAACAAAAGTTATTTTGGAAGTAAATATTTACAGTGTTAATTCATATTATTTTTTGTTTCCAGTTTATATTTTTCGAAACATCAGTGCCAGTAAGAAGAGACTAGCCACTCTCGATTCATTTTTAGTGAAAAAACAAAAGACTGTCGTGGAACCTCAACCTTCTACCTCTGAAGTGATCGACCAAGAAACCCATTATAATAATAGTGAATCCACATCTCAACGTGACGAATGTGTAGATATCCACGAAAATGATATCTCAAATTACGTCACCAGTATAAATTCAAAAAATTTGAACGAGTTATCACAAGGCATATGGTATCAAGACGAAAATTTTAAATTTCCGTCTACTGGACCAAGAAATTTAAAATACCAATATAGCTGGTTCAATCGATGGAGATGGCTAACATACTCTAGGAGGGAAAATGGTGCTTATTTAAGTTTTGCGTTATCTATGCTGGAAATACAGCAGGCACTGGAAAACATCAAGTAGTGAAAAAAAACTTCAACAACTGGAAACACGCTGTCGAAGTTTTTAAACAGCATGAGGCAAGTGAATACCATAAATTCAGCGTCATTAAAGCAGGGAATATAAGCCTAATAGAAGAAAAAAGACAACAGCCCATCAGTCTTCAAATTGATTTAGCTACACAAAAAAAAATAGAAGAAAACAGGAAGATACTTGTGCCCATAATAGACACTAATTCTCTGCGGGCGTCAACGCCTTTCTCTAAGATCGAGATTCCGGACCGATTGAATCTGCTGATGATCCGATAGAAAATGACGGGAACTTCAGAGCGATTTTGAGATCTGGAGATGAAGTCCTCAAAAATCATTTAGAGACCATGTCAAAAACGGCTAAATATTTGAGTGCAAAAACACAGAATGAAATCATTAATGCTTGTGGTGCACTTATAACCAAAAAAATTGTTAAAAAACTTGACCAAGCTAAGTATTTTTCAGTTTTAGCCGACGAAGCGACCAACATTTCAGGTACTGAACAATTTTCTCTATGTTTGCAGTTTCTCAACGAGAATACTATGAAAATTGAGGAACACTTTGTCAAGTTTATTCCGTTAACGAATATGACTGGTGAGAACTTGAGTAAAGTTCTTATAACTGCCTTAAAAGACCTTGAAATTGATTGCAACTTTATGGTTGGACAAGGTTATGATGGTGCCTCTGCTATGAGCGGAGAATTTCATGGTGTTCAAGCGTATGTTCGTGCACAGTGCAAATCAGCACTGTATGTTCATTGTGCTGCATTTGAATTTAGCAGTATCAGATGCTTGCAATGTTTCTCAAGTACGAAATTGCTTGGGAACTTTGGCGAAAGTATGTAATTTTTTCAGAACTCCTAAAAGACAGAATGTCTTTACCACGGAAATCGAAAAATCTAGTACGGATACAAAAAAAACAGAAATTAAAACAACTGTGTAACACTCGGTGGATTGAGCGGCATGATTCCATATTGACTTTTCTAGAATTGCAGAATATAACCATCAGTTCTTTAAGAGAAATACAAGACTGGACTGATAAAGATGTCTCTTCTGATGCCTTTACTTTAATTAAATCTATTCTCACAAGAGAATTTCAAATTACGCTGCATGTTCTTGCAAAAGTATTTTCTATTACTCTACCTCTATGTAGAATTCTACAAACAATAAATATAGACTTGGGCAATGCAATTTCTCTAGCAAAGAGTGTCCGCTCTACGTTGAGCAACATCCGACAAAATGCGGAAGATGAATTCAAACAAATTTTTTATAATGTAAATTCATTATGCGAAAATTATAATGTGGAAATAACAGTGCCTCGCACTACATCAAGACAGACACATAGAGAAAATATGACATTTACAACTCCCGAAGAGTATTATAGGCGAGGAATCTTTATTCCATTTTTAGACACATTTATTTCACATCTAGATGATCGATTTTTGAAACATGACGATATTTTAACTAGTTTTGATGTACTACTCCCAAAATATGAAATAAAAGTAGACATAGGTAAACTGAATAAGTTGTATACCGCCTACGAACACTTTTTAGAAGTTCAAAGTTTTGATATTGTTTTGGGAGAAGTCACACTATGGTACATCATTTTGAAAGATATTGAAAATAAACCAAAAAATGTTATGGATGCACTGATTTTCCTCAAACAAAGAAATCGTGAGTTATTTCCCAATCTTTACACACTTTTGAAAATCTTCGCCACTATACCAGTGACAACCTCTTCAAATGAGAGGACATTTTCCACTATGAGGCGGCTCAAAACCTACCTCAGAAATACTATGGAAGAACAAAGGCTCAATGGACTAGCTCTTCTGAATATTCATCGAGAAATTCCAATATGTGTTGAAGAGGTCATAGATTTTTTGAGCAAATCAAAGAAGCGAAAATTGAATTTTTGTCTGTGATGTTTCACTCAATATTACTGTTTGTGCTCGTTTTTGTAGTACCTTACTGAAGTAAGAAATTTTTTATTTTATATTTATCATTCAGTTTATTTTCATGTTGCTAGCAGCTGTAAGCCTGTAGTCCTGGTGTTTTCAAAATAAAATGTTTTTTTTCTATGAAACTATTGATTGAACTGATAACCCCCCCCCCCCCCCAGAAAAAAATCTTGGGCACGCCACTGACACTTTCCACTGAGAAAATCCGAGATAACCTCGAAAAAGAGACCATTTAAATTTTTTTATAAATCTGTAGCTGGACAAACAATATTGCGGAAACTGATAGATAATAATATGTGGTTCAACTGTGCGCAAGATGTTTTTTGTCTGATGTGTAGCTTTTGCACAATCGCGTTATAAAAAATTTAAGGGCAAATCTAGCAAGATGCGCCGATTTAAGGGAAATCGTTATATTCAAATTCTGTAAACGGCTTCTGGAAGTAGAGATCAATATCTATAATTGGTATAGTCTAGATTTTCACCTGAGAGGTGGGAAATATGTTGAAATTGAAAGTTGATCGAAACTCTTCAAAGTGCGTCAGAAATCACCCGAAGTCCTTGGTAACAACACCACAGTATTCCAAGCAGAGACACATGCCATAAGGAAATGCATACAGATGAATCTAGACTGTGGGTATGAAAGAAAACACATCTACATTCTATCTGACAGCCAGAGCGCAATAAAAAGCTCTGAACTCAATACAGATAAAGTCTAAGCAAGTCTGGGAATATCTTCAGAGCCTCAATGAACTGTCGAAACGCAACAAGGTTACACTTGTGTGAGTGCCCGGACATAGGGGTGAATGCAATGAAAAAGCAGACCAACTTGCAATGAAAAAGCAGACAGCATTGCAAAGAAAGCATCTGAATCACCATTCACAGGTCCAGAACCAGCGTTTGGAATTAGCAAAACCCGATGCGGAAACCCAATCAATGAGTGGAAGAAATCAAAACAACAAACGTATTGGGACCAAATCGAAGGGCATCGACACAGCACAGCAATGGTGAGGCACCTGAGCCAAACACTGACGGCTGACACACTCATCCTTAACAGAACTAAGATACGAACGATCACCGGCTTACTAACCGGACACTGCGGCCTTAGGAAACACCTACACACCATGGGGATAAATAGAGAAACCGTGGACTGTAGACTTTGTGGTGACGAGGAGGAAACAGCCTCTCACATCATCTTCGACTGCGACGCGCTGCTCAACAAGCGCAACAGAATATTCGGACAGATCAACCTAGAAACAGGCATGAATCCGAAACACCTAGTAAATAGACTACTGAACCTGGTGAAAAACATAGGCCTATTCAACTGGGAACCACTGACGACAGAACAATACAATAGACCCCAGCTGGTCTCAGTGTTAAGGGAAACCTCAAGGTAAACCCGGTATCTCGCTCGTCAGCCTTTAACCAACCAACCAACCACCCGAAGTCGCACTGAAGATATTTCGAGTTTAGTTCGGGCGACTTCGGGTGCACTTTGAAGCATTTAGAGTAACTTCCAGTGACATTTTCAACACATTTCCCACCTCTCTGGTGCAAATCCAAAATATACAAATTGAAAATATCGATCTCTACTTCTAAATGTCGTTTACAGAATTTGAATTTTCCTTAAATCGGCAAATTTAGAAATGTTTGCCCTTAAACGTGCAAAAACTAGACATCGGACAGAAACCATTTTGCGAAGAGTTGAACCACATGTTATTATCTATCAGTTTCCGCAATATTATTTGTCCAGCTTCAGATTTATAAAAATTATAAATTTTTGAAAAATGTTCTCTTTTTCGAGGTTTTCCCGGATTTTTTCAGTGAAAAATGCACCGATCTTGTCGTATACAATTCTCTACAAAAGTTCTCTGGACTGTAAAACGATTCCTCCAATACTTTTTGAGATATTTGCAAAAAACAAAAAAGTTATAATTTTTTTAACTACTTCTTGTTTAAAAAAATCCACAAAACGATTTTGCTGGTGCGAAAACCGGGGTTTTCATCTACGAATCTTATAAAAAGTAGTATAGGCTGTTTGCGTCTTTTATTTTGTGTGAAATAAGCCTCTTATTTTTATCTACAGCTTGGCCTATATTTTTAGCTATAATATTCGTTACTGATATCTAAAAATGGTTCGGTTTACAAACTGAGAAATGGCCGATATGCATTTTGTCCATGGTTTGCATGGCCCAAGGCAATTCCAGAGCGGCTAGACGCATTTATCAAAAAATATATCCTCATCACATTGTGCCAAATAGAAAACATTTGGGAATACATGAAAGGCTGTGTGAATCAGGCACCTTTCAAAGGTCGGCTGCTCTTATTGGGTGACCTGCAACGGTAAGAACAGTGGAGCTGGAGGAAGCAGTTTTACATGAAGTTGGGCGTAGCGCCGATACAAGTACGAGCAAAATTGCACAACAATTGAACATTTCTCACTTTACTGTAAGAAAGATTTCAAACAATTATCCACTGTATCCTCACCAGATACGTCAAGCGTTATTACCCACGGATTTTCCCCAGCTAGTTGTTTATTCTACTTGGCTTTTGCACCAACAGATAGCATCTCCTACATTTTTATCCTGTATATTATTTACCGATGAAGCGTGTTTTTCCAAAATTCAATTATAAACTTTCATAACAATCATATCTGGGCTGAAGAAAATCCCCATGCGGTAATAGAGAATAATTATCAACATCAGTTTTCCGTGAATGTTTGGGTTGGTATTGTGGGTATTATCTCACTGGGCCTCATTTTTTACCCCCGAGATTAAATTATCAAGAGTATCGTAATTTTCTGGAATTTATGCTACCTATAGGTACTATTACAAAATGTCCCACTGGCAGTAAGAGGAGTAATGTGGTTCATGCCCCACCTTACTTCAGAATACTAGCTTGTCAATTTCTGGTTGCAAATTATGGAGAAAACTGGATCGGTCGCGAAGGTCCATGGTTTTTAATCCCTTAGATTTTTTCCTTTGGAAACATTTATCGTTTATAAAACTCCAGAAGAATAGTTAATCCAACGAATATGGGATTCATGTGATCAGATGAGACATATACGCCGGAAAAATTCCAACGTGTTCGCGAATCGATGTTAAAACAAGATAATGCTTGCATTGAAGTTGAAGGACAACATTTTGAGCAACTTTTGTGCTACTTATTGTCAATTTTTTTCTCAACGACGAAAATTGCGGACTACTATGCACGCCGCTGATCAAATGAGACAAACGTTTTTTAGCTTCACAGATTAATTTGTATTTATTAAAAACCATGTGACAACAATTTTTTATTATGTTGTTCCGGCAATGGAGTGATTTTTCTCAAAAACAAAGCAGTACACGCAGAAAATGCTGGATATAAAAATGTTGTGGTTTCAGTTTCTTAATGCAAAAATACAAAAATTGCAAAAAAACCAGTGACGTACATTTTTTCTGTAAAAAATATTAGTATTTTGGATTTTCACCTGAGAGTTGAGAAATGTGTTGAAAATATCACTGAAAGTTGATCAAAACGCTTCAAAGTGCGTCCGAAGTCACCCGAAGTCGAACTGAAGTGTATATCCTTCGGGTGCACTTTGAAGCATTTAGAGTAACTTTCAGAGAGCCAGCATTGGACCTGGGGCCGAGAATGCAGCTGACACCCTACCTCCTTTCCTTTTCATTATGTTTCAAAAAGACTCCGGGCCCCCAGTCCCCTCCCCCTCCTCTATGGGGCTGAAGGAAAGTGATACTTGACCAGCACGGAGAATAATAATAATAATGATAATAATGTTCTGATAATAGGGTCCCTTGGCGGTGTGATGAATTCGTTACTCTCGAACCTGAAAATCATACCGGCATGTCGCAAGTTGTTAGAAATCCTAGCCGGAAGAATGCAGAAGGCTGTCATCCTCGGTTCATTACGTCTGCTCAGGGCACACTATTCCCGGACTCAATAGCTGCTTACTCCATAGTTTGGCAGTGGTTATTGGGGTCATGATGTTGCCAGCGCGACCTCCGAATGTATCGGAGCATTGGAGACAGGGCCCGACTGGAGAATTTTTATTCAAATAATGATAATAATATCGAGATTTAGTCTTCGAACTCCGCAGGCTCCACCCAGACCATTATGTAAATATGGTTGTTCTGATAATAGGGTCCCTTGGCGGTGTGATGAATTCGTTACTCTCGAACCTAAAAATCATGCATGTCGGAAGATGTCAGAAATCATAGCCGGAAGAATGCAGAAGGCTGTCATCCTCGGTTCATTACGTCTGCTCAGGGCACACGATTTCCGGACCCAATAGCTGCTCACCCCATAGTTTGGGGAGTGGTTATTGGGGTAATGATGTTGCCAGCGCGCACTCCGAATGTATCAAAGCATCGGAGACAGGACCCGACTGGAGAATTTTAATTCAAACTGAATAATAATAATAGTAATAATAATAATAACAAGTGGACTAAGGAAGAGCTGCGACAACTCGACGTTAAAACTCGCAAAATGATGCATCTTACTAGGAGCTTGCATCCTAAATCGTCCGTTCCACGGTTATGATTTCCCAGACAACGGGGAGGCCGTGGACTTTTGAGTTCGGAGTGTCTGCGTAACAGAATGGTGCTGGATTGGGCCTGTAAAGTCATCAGGAGTTCAGATCCCCTTCTCTGCATGGTCCGCGACCATGAAAGAGCAGGGATTGGAGCATTTCTTTTCAAGGCAGCAACCCGTGCAGCCGATGAGCTTGCTCTCGTATTCGACACTAAACGGGCTAACCGAAACTCTGTCACCGAGTTGGGACCCGTTCAGCAAAATGCTCTTATCAAAGCTGCGGAGACAGAGGTCTTGCTACAGCAACATACGGATAAGCCAATGCATGGTGTCTTCTTTCACAACATCGAAGACCTTGGCTTATCCAAAAGCTTGACCTTTTTGCCTTCCTCAGGTCGAGTAAGCTAAAGTCGGAGACCGAGGGACTCATAATGGCCTGTCTGCATGGTGTCTTCAACACCCTTGTCTACCGTAGTCGCGTGATGGGTATACGTCCCTGACACCCGATGCAGAGCATGTCGTGGGGCACCTGAGACCGTAATGCATTTGCTATCAGCATGCCCAGCTTATGCGGTCTCAGCCTATATCCACAGGCATAACGTGGTGCTACGAGTGTTGTACTACCATCTACGACACTCGTACGGTATAGACGAGACACCGGTGTTGCCTTATGTTCCGGGGGATATTGAGTCCGTGGTGGAGAATGAGAGGTGCCGAATCTATTGGAACTACTCATTCCCCACCCTCAGGCAAATACAAGCCAATAAGCCTGATGTCCTCCTCGACCACCAAAGTAGAACGATATTCGTCATGGAGTTTTCCGCTCCTGGCGAAATGAATATCTTTCGAAAAGAGGAGGAAAAACGGACTAAATATCGAGATCTTCTCTTTGAACTCCGCAGGTTATATCCGGACCATTCTGTCAAAATGGTGGTTCTGATTATAGGAGTCCTTGGTGGAATGATGGACACACTGCTCTCTAATTTGAAGATAATACCGGCTTGCCGTAATATGGCAGAAATCTTAGCCGCACGAATGCAGAAAGCCGTCATCCTTGGTTCGCTCCGTTTACTTAGAGCATGATTTTCGGACCCTATAGTCACTCACCCTACGGACGCAGGGAGTGGTTATTGGGGTAAACGACACCAGCGCACCCTCCGGATGTATCGGAGCACCGGAGACAGGGCCTGACTGGTACATTCCCAGCGGGAAAAATAATAATAATAATACACCCACACTCGTCAGTTATTCAATATATCAGACAACACTCTACTCGAACTGAATAAATCAGAGAAAATAAAAAATGTTTTAAATTATATGGAAGCAACAGACCTATACCAAGAGATATAACATGGACGGACAATCTACTTCCACAACGGAACTGGACCAATGACCATTGAAGTCGACGTCCAAAAAAAAAAATAATAATAATAATAATGAAATAACAATAGTGTATTCACATTGCGATGTCAACAAAAACACGTGAACTCCAAACTAGGACAGATGCGTATTATGCTCACAACACGTTGGTACGTTGTGAAATAAAACCAACGAATGTTTAACGTCACCCGAAACCAACACGAACCTTTACACCAAACAAATATATGAAGTAAATAATCAATAATGTAATCAAAAACACAAAAGAAAACACCGCGGCAACTACAAAACCCAGCTTTAATATTTGTAATGCAACGAACCTGAATACAACTCTGCAAAGTCCAGACTGGTCAGTTTGATGTTTTAACGACCAATGGACCAATACACGCGGCAAGCATGCATTGATCATTGTTTACATCGTACGCACTTGAAATGTGAATACACTAATACAGTATAGTAGGTAGTATATTCATTCTAGTCGTTTTCTGTTTTATTATTATAATTAAAAAAAACAATATCAACTGTGTACTTAACAATTGATACTCTTGAAAAACACTCGATATTTTCAAAAAGTATCTAAACGAAAGCATTTATAAAATAATATATCCCTTCAAGCGCATGAAATGGTGGCTCCTGAAAAGTTAATATTTTCGTCATAGTTATTTCTTGTAACAAGCCACAGATGTATCCTTTCACGGTAAATTGCGTGCGTGAATTTTGGGTCGATCTAATTTTGTAAGATTGATTATGTATATTGGTGATCGATATTTCGGAAAGCATTTGGTTTTTGTTGTTTTTGTTCTATTTTTAGTTTCGTGAGTTAATGTAAAATAAATTTGATTTTCGATTGATGATCATTTGTGTTGAGCGGTATTTAGGCGGATTTCATTCCTAATATAATAGGCTCTTTGTGGTTGATGGGGATTGTATCTCCTTCTGTTAGGGTTTCTTCGTTTTCTTCACCTCTGATGGGCTATAGTTTCGTCTCGCCTGATGTCATTATTCGTGGATCATTTGCGTCTCCTGTGATTGGTTGTATGTCCATTGTCATCTCATATTGTTCATTTTCTATTGCTAGGACCAGCTGTTGATTGATTGGGTTCTATCGCCTGTAATAATAATAGTAATAATCCCTCTTAGAGAATCGTATAGTGTACCCAAAGGTATAGCCTATGCGGGTAAAGAGGACTTCTATTGTTATTATTGGGCGGTTTGTATGTTATGATACAAGTCATATGAAACATCTTCATCACAGCATAACTTATGCTGTGTCTTCATGTCGCACGCGTGGTTTGGCGTAGGAAGAGCGAAGCGGGGAGTTCTCTAAGAGCACAAGTGTGACAACGTGTCTTATGAAACATGCTCATCGTATACCATTTTTTGTATGTGCAAAAAAACTGATTTATTGAGTAAATATGAGAAACATTTGGTAGATAACAACATTGTTTAAATAGAAGATAGTTAGTCAATGCATGTGGAAAAGATATTGGACCCAAACGCGAGTGACATCTAGAGTGATTAGTTACAAACTTGAATATTTGACGTCATTTTAATGTGTGTTTCTTCAAAAAACCCTGGTTTTAATGTTGTCCCATTGTTTCAATCAAGTTACGACATGTCTTGGAGGCCAGATCACTTAAGTTACGACATGACTTGGATGCGAGATCACTGTCGCCATCTACATGTCGCATCCATTTGAATCCAATATTAATCCCATAAGGTTGGCTAACTATCTTACTTCTATATAAACAATGATAACAATAATGCAATAGTTGAGTTGAAATTGGCATACCTAGTTGAATTACAACTTCAAACTTGAAGATTTATAAAATTCCGATTTCCAACTCGGAATTTCATTGAGTTTGATGGTTACGGGATGAATTTGACTTGGAGAAAAAATCGTTGGAGTTGAACAAGTTACAATAAACAGGTCACCAAAAATACATCAATGATTACGTTTCAAATTATTACTCAGTTTATTTAAAGTAAATAAAAGACTGTTTGTAGACTGTATCAATCCTACGAAAGCGTAGAAGGGCCACGTAATTTTTGATTTTTTTTCTCATTATTTTATCATATTAGTGATCTCGGAATTCAAAAGAATTTCTTTACTCTTCACGGTATTTTCTGGGATGGATTCGCTTATATATGCATTAATTTCTTTAAATATCACACATCATGTGACTTCGATCATGAACTTTCATTGGTGTAGCAATATGTGAATGAAATAATCGGGGGCAATACCACGAGTGCTCGCAATACTATCGATAGTAGTTCTGTCAGAAATCAACGAGATCAAATTGCTTGGTAACACCACGAGTGGTCCCACTAAACATGTAATGTTACAAAATATTGCCACAATATTATGTATAGCTTGCCATCGTAAAATGATAATATAATATTGCATAAGGCTCAATGCTATATTGAAGTTTTTAACATAACAAAAGAAACTACAGACAAGTTCATTACTTATATTTCGGACGTCCATCATCTTAATGGTTGAAAGATTTCTATATCTTTCAAATTTTGGTGAAAAATTTGAAAGAGATAGAAATCTTTCAACCATTAAGATGATGGACGTCCGAAATATAATCAAGTTACTACATCGTCTAAAATATTCAAACATACAGACAAGTTGTTTGTAAGTTACAAAGTGCAATGTTACATGATCCATGAAAGTTCATTGTAAATGCAACAATACAGAAACTATCTATGAACAATGTGAGTGCAAGTTACATTTGGAACTATCGAACAAATTCAAATCGCAATGTTGCACTGAGTTTGAAATTCCATGATATTTACAACCATACATGAGCTAACTACACAAAATATTGACAGTATTTAGAAAACACAATACATTTTCAGTTTTCGATTGCAACATCGCAGAAATATACAAAATGATATGCTAGGACAATTTTAAATGGTAAGTATAAAGAAACTTGAAATAATATTTCATCTATCGGGAAACCAACCAATTTTGAATTTCCCAGTCTTGATGAGATGCCACCTAACGGGGCGACACCCAGTCACCCAGATCCCAGAAAAGCACGCGCCTCGCGCGATTTTGTTATTGTATTGTTGTTGTGTGTTGTGTTGTCGTGCCTTTGCGTTAGTTTTGTTTTGGATACTTTCATTCGTTCTTTACCTAGGTACCAAAGTGAAGTACATATTCTTCTGCAATTTTGTTTTTTGAATAAGAGTTCAATGAGTGTTGAAGCAGCACAATGGATAATGCGTCATGCCAGGTAAGGCGATACATCATTTATTATTTTAGGTTAGGATGGTCTGGTATGCTCATTCTGAGTTTAGTAGGAAATCGTTATTTGTTTAACTAGGCAGCAAAGTAGTAGATTGACTGCCGAGGCTGAATTCATAGCCGAGCGTAGCGAGGCTAGGAATTCAGCTAAGGCAGTCAATCTACTTTGCTGCCGAGTTGAACATATAATTTTTTCTCCGATTGTTCATAATGATATAGGAGGATACTGTATTTGCAAATTATTACAATTCCCACAATCTCTTTATTTTTCCTGTAGTGTTCAATTAAAATAAGATAGAAATCGCAGTTTTATGCCATTTTCCTACACACACACACACACACACACAAATCGCAGTTGTTGGAATGGTTGGTTGCTATGGAAATGTCCATAATAATTATAGTTTGACAATTCATGAAATTTCTGACAGTTGTGCGAAAAAATATCGGTATATTTAAATTATTATATAATGGACAGTGATAGCGACCTGGAAGTACTTACTCCTCCAGAAATAAGGGAGGTGGCAGAAAATATAGAGTTGAATGTTTTATTCCCATTGAGTATAATCACTTGGCTGCCTAGGCAGCAAAGTAACCACTTTGCTGCCTAGGTAGGAAAAGTAATACTTTGCTGATTGATATGTGTCAGCAAAATTAATATTTGCTGCCAATCGGAGAAAAATGTTTTTTTCTCCTTATATTGCGAATAAATCTGGTAGTAGCGTCAATTTGAAAGTTACTTTTACATTTGTAAATGATGTGGAATACTTTTACATTTCGATTTTAGTTGCAGGTTCCCCAATACATTGGTGGCTTGAATGAAAAGTCTTGTGTTTGAAGAAGTCTTGAACGTTTTTTCACAAATCATTGTGCCATGTTTTGCAATTGGACCAGCAAAAAAGACAATATCAGAATCAAAGAATCGAAATCTATACAAATTTTAAAACTTGAGTCAATTCAATTTGAATATAAAGCAAATATGTAAGCACAGTAGTGTCATAATCAAGGACAAGTTCAATTGTACATTCTTTATTGAAAAAAGACCATAATTGTTGAGTTGACTAATTATATATTTATTTATAATATTTTGGTTTCAGATGCAGTGAGAAATTAATTTCCATGCATCAGAGATGATGATGCATTCGAAATAAATGTGATAGCTTGGCTACAATTCGCAAAAACACGTTACTTGTAGGGTAAGGTAGCAGATCATGTTGTCGATATTTGAGCTGCACATTCAATTCAATGATTATTTTGTTTCAGGTACCTGATAAGGCCAAACAGATTTTTTTTTTATTTTGATATTTTAATATGAGTAGGTACTTATTTGTTTTTTGTGATATTTTAATTAAAGGTTTCAATTTAAAATTTTTGTCTTTTTGACCTCCAAGATCTAAATGGACATTTAAAATTAACAAAATCTCATATACCTGAATATGAGAAGCATATGAAACCAAAATATTTATTGTTTCGAATGAAAATACTGTATATATAAAGAGAACAGTTTTTGGGTATAACCCTCAAATTGTTGTGCAACCGTAGACACGTGTTTCGAGCTTAAGCCTCTCATCAGTACGGTAAAATCAAGTGCGAAGATGTACAACACTTGGATGTAAAAATAGAAACAAGGAAGTCAACAACTGGATGCCAACCACACATTTGTGGCTTCGGTTAGAAGACCTTGTGCTTACAAGGCAACAACTAACGTCGCCACGGAGGCAGCTATAGCTACCAGGAAAATACAAATCAGAAAGGATTGTTTCTATTTTTACATCCAAGTGTTGTATATCTTCGCACTTGATTTTACCGTACTGATGAGAGCTTAAGCTCGAAACACGTGTCTACGGTTGCACAACAATTTGAGGGTTATACCCAAAAACTTTTCTCTGTAAATTTTCATATATTGCCCCTCGATAAATCCTTTCTGATTTATATACTTATATACATATTTTTAATAGGTATCATTCCAGAAGACTTTTTGGGTTTTCACTGCTTGTTTCTAAAAATTAGAAAATGATGAATCTGATTTCTATAGAGGACACATCAATACTGGATGATATTTTCCAAGATATCAAAACTGATCTGAAGATCATGAAGATTGCATTCATTTTTTATCAATATTAGTAGCAAGTAGTGAAAATGCAAAAATTCTTCAGTAGCGAACAAAGTAATTAATGAAATCTTACTGTTATGTTATGGAAAGGAATAGACAAGATTGGTGGGAAGTTACTGCTATATAACAATATTGAATATGTTATTTTCTACTAATTTATATTCTATGTTGCGGTAACCTTGCTGCAATTACTAATTATAAAAGATTACATCCATCAATCCATTTCAGTAGTGGCTGCAACATTGTCATAAGACGTCATTTTCAATATCACATTTGCAAATTTTCCTGTATATTATATGCAATGTTGCAGTAACCTAGCTGGAATAATTTATAATGGCATACACCACTGGTAATATTGCTGAACGTCCGTTTCAGTAGTTGCTGAACCTTTGTAGTAAGGTAGCAGAAAACTCTGATGTAACATTACCATGAAAGGTTACTGAAATATTGAATGAATGTTAATTTGATTAGTAGGGTGTTACCTCAAAGCAATTTGATCGAGTTTAAGATTTCTGACAGATTTATCGATAGTATCGTGAGCACGATTAGTATTTATTGAGATTATTTCACGAACCAACAAAGTAAAAAAAGTTGTTTTGTCGTGAATCATTCAATAAGTAGATAATACCTGATTGACATGAAGTCTGTCGGACTGACATTCATATTAGTAGCAAGATGATATTCTTTCTCCGTTGTTGTTTGGATACGTGGTTGCCATGACAAAGTGGTATTACCGGCTCGAAAGCTAGGAACTGCGTATTATCGAGGCATACGTCCCTTATTGGTCCTAATATTGCAGGAAAGGAGGGTTTTATACGGCGAGTGAAATTATCAGTTGTAATACCACAAGAGAGTGAAAATAATTCGACAGATTTTTCGAAAACTTGTTGCCAGGCAATAGACACGAGAGCCCGAAGGGCTCGAGTGGCTATTGCCAAATAGCAACAAGTTTGAGAAAAAATGTGTAGAATTATTTTCTACTTTATCGAACTCTCGTGTGGTATTCGATAGATTAATTTTTGATGTCCCAATCATAGACACATTCTCTATTTAACATTTTTATTCATTACGGTTATCTAAATTAATTTTTCAATTTGCATGCAAACTGATGACAGACGTCAAATCATAAGTATCAGTTGTTGTCACACAATAAAAACAAAATACCACGAATATTTCCGAGGCAATAATCTAAGTAGAAAATTTCCACTATTATAATGTTGTGATTGGTTTGAAAGTACATCTTAGCTTTAAATTGATGGTTTTTATTGGTTGCAAGATATGTCGAAAAATAATCAGCGATATTGGTACAATATTGCCGGTAAAATATTATGAAAATATTCAAACGAGAAATAACAGGTGAACATATTGCGATATCGGTCCAATATTGTATGGACATGCTTAAAATAGTATTGGTGAAATATTCTTGGAGCAATAATGTCCTCAAAATATTCAGCGACATTGGTACAATATCATTTGCATATACTGTTATAATATTCAAAGTGAATATGCCTTGGTGACTTATTAAATGTCGAATAACTCGAAACTTCTACAATTAAGGTAAATATCCCAATTATCGACAAAATAGCGTGTCAGTGAAAATGATAAATACTTTTTCTCTTCTAGGGGAGTCTTATGTGGTTGCGATATTTATTTTCTGAATTTTTGTACCTTTTGTTTCAATAAACAAACGAAAAAAGTTATTATGAAACGGTAAAATACTTTATATTTCATTGAACAGATGTCCCAATTATCGTCACCTGAAAAATGTGAATAACCAATCTTCAACATGTATGTTAACCAATTACCGTCATTGTGAAAAATCGAAAACGGGCATCATGGCTATGATTATATTTATATCAGTAGGTAAAAAACAGCGTAAGAAGGTTATATTTATATCTATAATAAATGAAACAGTCACAAAACTATAATCAACCAAAATATGAATTTTTGAATACACTAAAAAATCGTTCATTTGGTACATCAATCTCTAGGAATCATTTTGTCCATTTCGTGTACTTCATGTAGGTATGCCACGTTTATTTAACTGTTTTGGTTCCGTAATTCAGCATATGATATCCTTAAAGCCGTACTCCAAAATATCATCGACATATAGGGACCCTCCCAGAAACTTCATATAGAAACATCGATCTAGGAATAGAACAAGCCATAGAGGTTTTTTTTTCCCACAGAATGAAAGACGCAAATGGCCTATCCTAATTTTCATAAGGTAGTGCGTTAATGAAAACCCCAGTAAAATCGCTTTGTGGAATTTTTTAAACAAGCAATTTTGAAAAAAATTACAACTTTTTTGTTTTTTTGCAGAAATCTCAAAAATTATTCAAGGAATCGTTTACAGTCAATAGACATTTTTTAGAGATTTATAAAACCTACAAAATGGATTTTCATACTACCGGATCGGTGCATTTTCCACTGAGAAAATCCGGGAAAACCTCGAAAAACAGACCATTTTTCAAAAATTTATAATTTTTATAAATCTGGGAACTAGGAATCATATTGAATTCTGACTTTGAACTCGGAATTTTATAAAAGTCCGAAATTAAATTCAGAATTTTATAAAATTTCGACATTGAACACGGAATTATATTAAATTCTGACAAATAAACTCGGAATTCTATTAAATTCCGAGTTCAAAACCAAAAATTAGGTCAGATTACAAAAAAAATGTTGACGTTCAATATATTACTTACTTTTGAATTTCCTTTAGTGGTTTGAATACCTATCCGTCATTCATAAATATTGAAAAAACTCCCAGGAAGTTTACCTCTCTTCGAAAAACTTTCTTTTTCTTACTTGTTAATGTGATAAATGGTAAATGATGAACTGTGACATTTGGTGGAGAATTTCAAAACATTACATGACGTTGATACTGAATTTCTATTGCAGATCTAGTGATACCAAAATGAATGTCTTCACGTTTGCCATCATTTTAGGATATATAACCTTTGGAGAATCATATACAAGTGAGTACGAAATTATTTGATGAACGTTTTTACTATAATAATTAGTATACAGAGTGAAACAGAAACTTGAATTGGGTCAATTACAGGAAAACTACTAGAGGTGCCCAAACAACAATAATAATAATAAGTTAGAGTTGTTATTTGGGTAAATGGCACCAGCGCGCCCTACAGAGTATCAGAGCTTAGGAGCTGAGCCCGACTGAGATATTCCTTATGAAAAAAAAAGATAAAACTAATAACATAAATCCCATTCTCTGCATGGTCCGCGACCATGTAAAAGCAGGGATCGGAACATTTCTTTTTAAGGCAGCTGACCGTGCTGCCGGTGAACTTGGTCACGTATTCGACACTGAATGAGTGAACCTAAACTCTGTCACCGAGTTGGAACCCGTTCAGCAAAAAGCTCACATCAAAGTTGCGGAGACCAAGCAATAGAGCATAAAATGAGCAAGTTTTTAACAAAAATACTAGTGGAAAACCGACTGTGCCATCACAAGAAAGACAGTCTTTAGTTATATTCTGAAATGTTTTCGACTCGCAACTGTCATTTATTAATTTGTTATAGACATTTAAATAAGAAAAAACGTATTTTTTCAATTGTTTTGCTTATAAAATGAAAACAAATGGTGCAATCTGGTTTCTCCAATGAAAAGAGTTGTAGATAATTAAAATACGAACAAAATGTGATTATATACAGCATGTACATATCTCAGTACACGAAAACCTCCACATTTTCGTATATCTCGACAACCACATTCCATGCACAAGAACTGTACACTTCTGGAGGCTTATCTTGTAGTTCCACCAAATGGGTATATATTTGATGTACACGGACCTTATTTTTTCGATGGAAGAAATAATGATGCAGCTATTTTGATGCACAATATGAGTCAGGATGAAAACAACCTCCACATACGCATTCGAGATGGTGATATTTTCGCAGTTGATCGTTGTTACCCAGATGCTTTGAAGGTTTTTATTCAAACATTAATCAAATGAAATGAGGTGTCAAAAATAGCTTTTCACACTTTGAATTGCTTCCATGAACCAATACACATGCAATCTACAGATGCCGCTTTGGCTCTCAGAATGATGAAAATTGCTCAGGAACCCGATGTTATGCAATTGAGAGTAGAACAGTGACATTTACGTTTAAGTCGTGGACAAGTTCCATTGTGAAATTATCCCCAGATTATACTCAAGACAAGTTCTAGATTGTATACCCGATTCACCCAATCGAAAAAGCATACCATATTAATTATAATTGCTTTTGATGGAATGGAGGACAACTTATTTCGACCTCTGAAGGAGCAAGTACTAGGAACTTATTGCACATGCAGGTAGGTGCAAGAATCCCAGGTGCGCGGGCTCATGTCACAAAAATATACTTGTATCTCGGGTACGCTTGACATAAAGCAAACATTCAATATCCCAAAGACCTGTTGAGAGAAATACTTGATGCTTCACAAAGGAATGAAAATATCTCAAAGGCATTGGTTATGTAGTGTTTATGATGTTTTTCAAGGACGTCTATTTTTATATATGATGATGACCTATTGCCCTTATAATAAATGTATCATTGTGTTTTCTGTTCGTGTTTTACCAATTGAACACAAATACTGATACAACGAGTAGGAAAATCTACGCACTCAATAATATAAAAAAATTGTTAATTTTTTTGTGCAAATGTTGGTATCACTCATTACATTGATTGCGGAACACCCTGTACACTACATAGATTTTCGTAATTGCACATCGATTCCTGGATCACCTGATACATGAGAAAATGTTATTTCAATTTCTCGAAACTGGAATCTGAGTATAATTAAAAATGGATGTTTTCCATTGAAGCGGTTCCGCCATTTTCTTCGGTTGGCTTTTGTTGCCAAACCATACGTGTCACACGTTTGGGCGAATGGTAACTTTCAATCACCTTCCCATCCTACATCATATATCAAAGATAGAACGGAATTCATAGAACTCCAGAAACCCATATTACCGAAAATATGTATTTCAACGAAAATGGTCTGTAGTGATGTTCTCAGAGTAATTGCTTTTGATTTTCGTTTTTCATATTAATTCGTCTATCAAAACACCTCTGCCTCATTTTTTTCTAGTTTTCTCAAGATTCATATCAGTATCCTATTATTACTACTACCACTACTCTGCTACTATATTATACTTGCCTTCATGAATCTTTACAGAATATGGACGGTCCTGTAAAGATATAGGATGTCCCAGCAATCAAATATGTGTTATGGAGACTGATCCATGCAGCTATTACCAAAGGCAAGGGGAATGTGGATCGTGAGTATTCTGCACTAAATAGTTATTGAACTCGTATCAATCCTCATTTCATCAGGTATCCAACATGTAAGAGGAATACGAATGCAGCAACAAGAACTTGTGCTACCTATGTATGCCCCCCCACTAAAGTATGTAGAATGGATGGTGAAACACCTAAATGTGTAGACGACCATAGCAAGGGTGAGTAATTTCTTCAAAGTGATAAATAAAATCAGTATTATTCTGCTGTGGCTACGTCTTCCATATCACCCTGTAGTTCCGTTCATCCGCCGATATTGTTGCGTAGTGTTCAAAGCGTTTTGATTAACTAATCTCATATCCCTCGGCTTCAGCTAAGTTTGATTGGTGTGTGTTCGCGTGTTTGTTTACGTTTTTACAAAAATAAGACGAGAAGAAGACAATGGCGACATAATAGAACAACAATTGCGAAAGCTCAAGTCAGCCACCCATAGTTTGTCTCGTGAGAACCTTACAAGGTTGACAGGCGATTTTGGAAAACTGGATAATGAGCAATACTAGTTTTGCTGTTACAACATCCATAAAACCTCTATAAAGCTGCATAAAACTTCAAACGAAGGTTCTCAGGACTATTTTCAAATGCAAACATAAAACCTTTTGGCCTTTTAGATAGAGGCCGTGACATCCCCAACAAATTACTAGTACATTCAGATAATTGTCATGACATGCTCCACTGTCCTTGTCAAGCAATAATGATGACAAGATTTATCAAATACTTGGGTGTTTTTGTAGATCAACATTTACGCTGGGATGATCATATCAGCTACACAGTTAAAAGACTGCGAAAATTAATATACAAATTCTACCAGCTGAGGAATATTTTGAATAAAAAAATGATGTTGACGATATATGACGCACTAGCTGTGTCTTTATTGCGTTATTGTGTCATTGTTTGGGGGGGTACTTTCAAAATATCGGTACACAATCTGGAGGTTATACAAAAAACCTTGCTGAAAATAATTCTGAAAAAAATTAACGTTTGTCTACTCAACTTTTATTTGAAGATTCAGAAGTATTCAATTTACATGAGATATATATTTATCAATCGTTTCTATGGATGATGAATACGACTCATTCGACAGTCCTCATGCTTATGATACCCGTGGTACTGCGGATTCACAAGTCCTATATATCCCGCGCTTTAGACTTATTCATAACCTACTATATGGACCGAATCTATTCAATCTTCTCCCTGCTGACATAAAAAACATCAGTAACATAAACCAAAGAAAAAAAACAAGTAAAAAAATATATGAAAACTCACCCTCAACAATTTCGGAGAATTCTTGAAGAATAGTGAAATAAAATTATCATTAAACATAATACTTGATTAAATGCTCGTTTTCTCTTTCTTCCTGCTATTATGATTCAAATTCTGGTACTTAAAATGTTATACAGCAATATTAGCCTTGAAAATATCGACTTTATACAAAAGAATGTTCCACAACTCAAGCTCTGCTTAGGTAGCTTCTTCTGTTACATCGTTCTCGCATACAAATATATTGTTTGTGTTTATATCTTCATACTTATAGCATTGTTTATATAGAAGATAGTTAGTCAACCTTATGGGATTATAATTGGATCAAAATGGATGCGACATGTAGATGGCGATAGTGAGCTCGCATCCAAGTCATGTCGTAACTTGATTGAAACAATGGGACAGTATTAAAATCAGGGTTTTTTAAAGAAACCTGCATCAAAATGACGTGAAATATTCATGTTTGTAACTAATCACGCTATAGATGACACTCGCGTTCTATTTAAACAATGCTTATAGTAGTCAATAACAATATGTAACGTCAAAACATTACAATGTTTTGACTTTCCCTGAATAATGTACTTGGAAAGAAAACACTTTTTACACAATGTACAAAATATATTACGATGAAGATATAGAAAGACATGCAAATATTAACATGAACCGGAAATAAATTGCTGGCCCTTATTGATCGCTCATCGGTCATGCGCAATTATAAATCAGTATTTACCTATTGGTAATAAAACTATAATACACTACAATACCTTCCCCTTAAAAATAAAAATTGATGTTAAGGAGAGGCCTATATATACATTATTAATTTATATATATATATATATATATATATATATATATATATATATATATATATATATACAATATCAATTTTCATGTACAATAAAGAAGAATGAATGAAAAATCATTCATAATTTAACCGTTGTACCGGTTTTGTAATTCTCTTTGGGCGAGTGGAAATGGTGTCATTATCACTAGGCCCATCGCAACTATCACTTTGAACTGCACTGGAATTTACATCACTATTATTACTAGGGCTATTATTTACACAAGCTGATTGTAATGTCATCTCTCGAGCGTCATCTATTTTCTCAATTTCAGAAGATTGTTTTAGAAGTGGTTCTGACAATAAAAAACTTGATCTGATTTGATTGAGGTGACGTTTCCAGAGAACATTATCTAAATCGGGAATTTTAACAAGATATACAGATTTTCCTATTCTTTTGTGAATTATCGCTCTTATCCAACTAGGTTTATTAATATTCCTATAATCTTTTACAGTTACCACGTCATTGACATCAAATTGTACGAAACGTTTGCCCCTGTGCTACTTTTTTTGTACTTTCTGTTTGTCAAGGACACGATCTTTCAAGCTTCAGTATTGTCTTTCTCCAGTAGCAGAATATCGAATCGAGTTCTTAATTTTCTACCAAACATGAGATATGCGGGACACACACCGGTAGTACAATGAATCGTATTTCTAAAGTCGAGAAGAAAATTGTTTATAGCTTTGTTCAAGTCCAAACTGCTGCCCCGTTCGAAGAAGGCCAAACTCTTCATTTTAACGACTCCTATATGAGACGAATGGAGATTATTTAAAATATTTTCTCTTAAAGTTGTGGGTATAACCAATCGGTTATTCCACATCAAACATTCCTGTTCGATAGACAGATCATTTTTAATTCTGAAAAATGGTTTGAGATCTTCTCCTACCTTATGTGGCCATTTAGTACGAACAAATTCAATTATTTTCAGAATACAAGAGTATTTGGAAGTTTCTTCCTGTACCTTTGAAAAACTTATCGGAAAACTTTCGTTTTTAGAAAAATAGTTTATGAAATCAACATCAACATTTTCCCATATTGCATCCTGAGAATTTTCTGGTAAGCGAGATAAGCTATCTGCATAATTTTTTTGTGATGGTACAAACTCAACGTCATAATTATAATTTGATAAAATGACTGCCCAGCGGCGTAGTCTATTAGCCGAAAACTGGGGTATCCCTTTTTCAGGATAAAATATGGAAAGAAGTGGTTTGTGATCCGTAACCAAGGTGAATTTTCGCACGTATATGTATTGGTTGAATTTGCATAACCCAAATACAATCGATAACCCTTCCTTCTCAATCTGAGAATATTTTTGTTCTGTTGCTGACAAGGTTCGGGAGGCATAAGTGATTGGTTGGAATAAACGGACCAACCAATCATTGACGAATATTCTTCCTTATGACTCAAAACTTATGACTTATGACTGCTGCATAAATCCACCATAATTCTGTCAGAAATCAACGAGATCAAACACCACGAGTTTTTTAGGACGAGTGGTGTTACCTCAAAGCAATTTGATCGAGTTTAAGATTTCTGACAGAATTATCGATAGGATTGTGAGCACGAGTAGTATTTATTGAGATTATTTCACGAACCAAAAAAACGTTCCATTGTCGTGAATTCTTCAATAGTTATAGATAATGCCTGATAGACTTGAAGTCTGTTAGACTGGCATTCATATTAATAGCAAGATGATATATCCTCCGTTGTTGTTTGGATATGTGGTTGCCATGCCAAAGTGGTATTACCAGTTCGAAAGCTAGGAACTGCATATTATCGAGGCATACGTCCCTTATTGGTCCTAATATTGCAGGAAAGTGGGGTTTCATACGGCGAGTGAAATTATCAACGAATACCTGGGAGTTTCGTAAAAACAAAATTTACAAATATACGACTTGAATCGTTCTTGAATAGAGAACAATGTTTTAGCAGTTACCAATTCGGTTTCCGAAAGGGTCATCGCCCTACCCAAGATGCTATAATATCTTTATATTCTCACCTTATGTCGAATTTTGATTTAAAGAGAACGTTTGATGTGACAAATAACTAAATAACTTTTACAGATGTGGCATGCGTGGTATGGTTTTCGCGTGAATTAAATCTTACCTTACCAACAGAGAACAAAAAACCAACTTAAAAACTAATGACATTTCGGTTCATTCAAGTTTCATTTCAACTACTAGTGGTATCCCTCAGGGAAGCATACTGGGACCCATCTTATTTATATTTTTTTTTTGTTTAGCCTCATGCAGACATTTCCTTATCATTATATAGCAGCGTTCGCTGACGATGCTGTTGTTACGACTTCAAATAGCAGTATAGATATGCTATCTAAAATGTCATCTAGTGCGGTCAAACGAAAAATAAACTTAAAAAATATTTTTAGAGAAAAGCTTTTGTTTAAATGCACTAACAAGGAGAAAATAAATTTTAAAGTGAATTAAACCCACAATTTTACATTATAAAATTTTAAATGATATAAAAGTTTGTCTCACCCACCAAACTATACAGTTTTTGGGGGTGTTCCATTAATTCGCGGTCACTACTGTATAATCAAGAAAATTAGAGCTGATAGTATCTCTTTAACATTTATGCAATATTTAATCAAACTTTTTAGTGGGACTTGTCGGATATGACACGCAAAGTCAAAATGCTGTTGGTCAACAACATGCGGGTGGATCAAATATCGGATCTCAATCCAGTCAGCCTATCGGAAATTTGTACCCCTCTATACCAAAAGGTGAAACCACGCCAAGGCCGAACATTTATCGTCAACCTGTAGGCAGTGGATACCAGGGTGGCCAGGTAGGGTCTGGTTATCCAGGGCAGCAAAATGCCAATAACAGAGGTGGATATCCCCAGCAGCCAGGTTATCCCGTTCAAGGAGGATACCCACAACAAGGATATCCTCAACCCGGTTATCCTCAATCCGGTTATCCTCAAGGTGAGTCAGTTAATAATGATAATTTTTTTTTTTATTTCACACGAAAAAAATATATTTACAAGGTGACCCGTGGTTGAACCGCTAGACATACGGTTTTTTAGGTAAAAAGGGAACTTTTTTTCTTTATAAGAGTGAGACCTATCTGCTTCGTGTTCAACGTTTTTATAAAAATAGATTTTTTATCAATTACTTTTGAACCTTTTGCTGATTTTAATAAAACCCCGCATATTCATTAGCGGTAATAAGAGCCTTCTTTCAATGTACTTATGATGAAATAATCAATTACAGTGGCGTCCCAAAGGATAATATAATTGATATTAGGACAAATTATTGCACCCCACTGTGTTTTTGTATATTTAATTCTTTCAGGATTGAACAATGAGACACACAATTTTTCTGCCTGTTTGATTTTTTCGTATCTAGCTTCATTTTTTAGAAACAATTTAAAAACTGTTTCCTTGCATGTAATACGAAAAAGGTATCTACCTAAGTAATTGATATCAGGACAAATTTATTTATTTTAATTTATTAGAAACCGGAAAACAAAAACTCACAAAAACTGTTCAAAATGACAACAATTTTTTTCAATTCAAAGTTCGCACCTGCGAACGACAGATTCTACAGATGCACGGTGTGATATCTGGTATGCTGCTTGAACAATTATTTCCCGGAGAGTACCTTTCTCGTTGATGGGCTCAACATAAATTTTGGTTTTCATTGCACCCTATACAAAAATCCATAGGGGTTAGGTCAGGAGAGCTTACATGGAAAGTTTATGAATCGACCTTTACTCTGTTAGGATATCTGTCCTGGTAAATTATCCGTGCTTCTCCTGAATTTCCATTTGCTAATCCATAAATAAGGTGCATGTCAGCCATTTCAGTGTTAGTAAAATTATTCATTGTGGAATCGCTGCTAATTGACAACTCTGAATTTTACGCTATGACAATAATGTTGTCACGAAGAACTGAAGCGTAGGACTGGAGCTGCTAACTGAATAGTAAGACCGAATGATAGATAGATGTCTAATGAAGTCTGAACTATATTTTGCTAAGTATGCACGTACGCCTATCATGGATTAGGCTAATAAATTATTACGGATGGTGAACAAATAACAACCCATAATCCAAAACAAAAATGAACTCTCTCAATTTGAAATGAAATATGTGTAGGAAAAACCCTACTATCAATGTCAGCTGGTCCCCAGTATAGATATGCAATAGAGTGGCTTTAATTTTTTTCCCGAAAACGAAGCTAGATATGAAGAAAATACACTATACCAAAAAGTTGTATTTTCAGTTGTTCAATACATTTATAATATCGTTGGCTGTGGTGCCCACTGAGACGCCACTGGTCCTAATAATTTCAATGTGGTTAGGGCTAAATGAGCGCGGTATCAGTTCAAAAAAATTTACCAAATTTCAACCGAATCGGTTCTAGGATATTCATGATATTTTGTAATTACCGTTTTTTTTTTTTTAATTTCAACGCCCTGTATCTCAGAAACGAAGCAACTCCGGACATATGTTCATAGGAACTTTTCTCCTTAAAATGACCTAACGATTCACCCTCTGCAATGGGCCGTGGTGGTCGGCTGGTAAAAGCGTACGCCTCGCAAGCGTGGGGTCGTGAGTTCGATCCACCGATTCACCGGTCTCGTGCATGGCATCACACGTTATAAGGTAAGGGCTGCGTCTTCCCTAGCTCACACAAGTCTCTCGAAGACTTCCGAGGGTTGCGCGTAGGGTTGCAATCGGTTGACGGAAATAACAATTAGGAACCGTAGTTAGGAAACACCCTTGGACCATATTTTTTACACTTTTCTCGCATGCGCAGTACCTGTGGTGTCCCCAGGTAGGTCTACTCGACACATGTATACCTGCTCATCTATCCAGTAGATACTATCACACAAAATTTCTACGTGCATCAAACACTTCATGAAACGTGCTTCACTAGCTCTTGGACTATAACGATATGTGAAGGAGATGTGTCTGTGCAAATTGGGCCAATACACAAGAACTGAAAACGCAAAATTTCATTACGTGTCTTCACAAAACTTTATTGTTAATCGAGATTTGATTTATTTCATCGAAGTCAAAAAAATCTAAAACATTATTTGGACAACTTTAATTGAAGATCAATAAGGTTAACTATAATTATAACAAGATTTTCTTTCCTCTACTACTCGAAAAATATCGAAAGATGTTTTAGCTGACTATGGTTATTTATTTCCTAATTCAAATAATTCATTTCACCGAAATTGGGAAAGGATGTTTCAGCAGTTAATATGCTTTCACCTATCAATAAATAATAAGTTACAACCTGTGTGTTCTGTTACCAAATAGAGTGCGGTGGTAATATGATTTACAAGATATCCAAATAATTGACAAACAAAACTGATGACACATAGTGCAAACTTTTATTGAGTTTTTAACAAATATAGGTAATGTAGGGCACTTTTCAAGTTCTTTCAAGTTATCCACCATTAAACTAATTTCTAAAAGTGGTGAAAAAACTGAAGTTGCAAATAACAAACCATCTCGCTGATAACTTCATTGGCGATAATGTTTGAATCAGTTATTGAAAATAATATGGATGACTTCGTAACAAAATACAGTTTGTTATCCATTTCCCGATTTGGTTTACGGGAAAAAAGTTGAATCATTTCAGTAATAAACGATATTTATGAGAAACATAAAACCCAGCTCACAAGGTTGTACAGGAGGCAGAACAAAGTACTCCGTATCGTCACCAACACTGATCGATACATTCGATTCGATGCGCTGCGTGAGCTTGAAGGCGTCGGCTCAATCCCGACATAAAGTGTGTCTCACTTCTCATGGAAACACCTCCTTATCTTCAGTAACAATTGAGTTAGAATCATAAAACTCTCAGGATTGATGGAAATGCTTTAAATGCACCTACCACCTGAATGGGGCTGGCCTAAGCTATACACTGCCCGCCACTCGCGATGGAACAACCCATTTTTACGGTAAAACATACTAGGGGCAAAATAGGCTCAAAATACCTTCAGATTCGTGATCAGGACTACCAACTTACTACAGATACTCTTTTTCCCTGAAAAAAATGTCAGTCCTGAAAAATCCGAATTTCTCTCACTTCTCATGGAAACACCCCTGTATCTTCCGTAATAATTGCGGTAGAATGATGAAGCTATCAGAACTGCTGGAATTGCTGAAAATGCACCGACCACCTGAATGGGGTTGGCCTAAATGATATACAGGGTGTTTCTTAAGTACGTGTAGAAACTTTAGAGAGTGTCAGAGTTTTTTGTGAATAAATTCCAAAATATTTGTGATATTCGAATAAAGTTTGGTATCTGGGATGATTTTTCAATGACAAAATCAAATTTTATGTTAATTGTGGAAAAAACTAACTTCTACTTGAATTTATCTTAAATTCAAAAATACTGTCATTCAAAATCACTTGCATCGATTATTTCAAATCTCAATAACTCGAAAACAGTTGCTCGCAGTGACCTCTACAAAGAATATATTTTTTACACAAACTAAATGATAAATATTCCCAGATACCAAACTTTACCCAAATTTCAAAATTATTTTGAAATTATTCACAACAAACAAAATTAAGAATTCAACTTTGACACTCTGTATCTCAGAAACGAATAACTTGCGGACATATGTTTATAGGAACTTTTCTTCTTATTTTGATGTCATTAACACGCTCCTGAATTTTCTACACGTACCTAAGAAACACCCTGTACACTGCCCTCCACTCGCGATCGAACAACCAATTTTTACGGTAAAACATACTAGGGGTCAAACTAGGCTCAAAATTCCTTCAGGTTCGTGATCAGGACTACCAACTTATTACAGATATTCTTTTTCCCTGAAAAAAATTTCAGTCCTGAAAAATCCGAATTTGTCTCACCATGGAAGCACCCCTGTATCTTCCGTAATAATAGAGGACTTCGGATAAGGATGCAGTCATGCCACCACACAACTTTTGGCTTCAAAACTACTGGCACGTTTTTCGGCATTTTTTTCTTTTCTTTAACAACGGGAATATTGAGATTTTCCATAGAATACAAAACACTAGGAACTTCAATTTTGTTTAGTGATTTTTCTTTCAAAATGGCGCTAATTTCAAAATATATCATTTTCCTGAATTTTGAAAAAATTGCGTATTTCACGTTTCCATGTTGCCAAATAGTTGATCGATCTAGAAAATATTCTGAGTAGTAACTTTCACGGATAAATAAACCTTTCTACGAAGGCGTAGAAGCGCGAGATGTAGTGATTTTTTCTAATTCCCAGATAAATCTGACTATTAGACAGTTATTATAATTGACAGATATAATTGTCTAATAGACTGGTGTATCTGGCGCTTCTACGCCTTCGTACCTTTCTGATTAAAATGCTCTTGGTCTGAATACTTTGAGGTTACATCTTACATCACAGAATTTGTATTAGTTTTGTGGGTATGTGTTACATTTTAATCATAACAGTTAAAATGGTTGAATATCATTTCTACATTTGAACTTTTTCATGGAACGAATGTGCACTGACAAAGAAATAACCCTTCACTCAGTGCCGCATTTGCCACGTAGCAAGCTAGAAGTTAGCAAATTAGCCAGTAAGCAAATGCTACGGGCCCCGCGCCTGGGGGGCCTTGCGCCTATGCGCAAAGTAAAAAAGACTATCAAGTAAGATGTTTTTTATACCACCTACCGAAAATGAATAAAGTTAGAAATGGGTATAATGACTTATAGCGTGGAATGAAATTCTAGAACACTTGCAAGCGACTAACGCTTCGTTGCAGTCGTCCGATCAAGATCTTAACACGAGATAGGTACGCTCTTTATAAATCATTACAAGGCTACTTCCAAGCAATACGATCCAAATTTTCAGATGTAGAGGCAAAAGCCAAAGCCCTAATTGGCTGTGAAGAATATCAGCAATCGACTTTAAGAAAACGCAAGCAAAATACAAAGTACGACAATTTCAGCAGCAGCTCTACTCACAGACCTCATAAAAGAAGGAGAAGGAGAACGTTTTGAAATTCATGTTTTTATTGTTGTAATTGTCTGTATTAGCTAAACGCATGGAAGCTTACCATCAAGTGACTAGTGTATTCGGAATACTTTGGCAGAAAAGATCTTAAAAAGAACTATCGTCAATTATTTCCGAGACGATGTGGAAGACAGTCTGATTGGCAATGAACTGGTGCAGTTTGCGAAGCTGCTGAAAACAGATGTGGCTGCTGATATTGACAGCAGAAAGAAAAAGCACGAGGCTCAGGAACTTCAAGTTTAAAAACTGTTAACATAAAATTCATTGAAATCGTGTGTCCCAAATGTTGGAATAGTGTTTCGCATTCACTTGATTTTGATAATCACCCACTACAGCGGAGAACGTTCTTTTTCAACATTAAAACGTTCTATAAATGTGTTAAGGAGCACAATGGGACAAGAACATCAAACGACCTCACTATAATGAACATAGAAAGTGATTAACTTAGAAGTATTAATTTGACGAGTGTTATGTCCAAATTTGCTCGGATTAAATCATGGAAAGTCTTTTTGTAAATGTGCTGTTTTATTTTATATTCTATACTTTAATACTCAATGCAAATCAAGGACCTCTTTGTTCACATTTGCTACGGACCCCACGGTGGCTTTATCCGGCACTACCTCGACCACACAATACCTCTTTCAATAACAAAACTCTAGCTCTAGTTTTGAATTTTGCGCCATTTTGAAAGAAAAATCCCTAAACAAAATTAAAGTCCCTAGTGTTTTGTATTTTATGGAAAATTTCAATATTTCCGTCGTTATGAACAATTCCAATCATATTAAGGGGTGCCTGGAACCCTGACATGAAGAAAAAATGCCGAAAAACGTGTCAGTAGTTTTAAAGCCAAAAGTTGTGTGGTGGCATCACTGAATCCTTTTCCGAAGTCCTCTATTGAGGTAGAATGATGAAGCTATCAGAACTGCTGGAATTGCTGAAAATGCCCCACCAGCTGAATGGGGTTGGCCTAAGTGATATACACTGACCGCCACTCGCGATGGAACAACCCATTTTTACTGTAAAACATACTTAGGGCAAAATAGGCTCAAAATTCCTTTAGATTCGTGATCAGGTCTACCAACTGACTACAGATACACTTTTTCTCTGAAAAAGTTTCAGTCTTGAGAAATCCGATTTTGTCTCACTTCTCATGGAAACACCCCTGTATCTTTCGTAATAATTGAGGTAGAATAATGAAACTCTCAGGAGTGATGGAAATGCTTAGAATGCACCTACCACCTGAATAGGGTTGGCCCAAGTGATATACACTGCCCGCCACTCACGATGGAACAACCCATTGTCCCGGAAAGTTATTTAGGGGGCAAAATTGGCCCAAAATTCCTTTGGATTCGTGTTCAGGATTCCCAAATACCTAATAATACACCTGTTTCCTGAACAATTTTCAGTCCTGAAAAAATCAAATTTGTTTCACTTCTCATGGAAACACCCCCGTATCTCCCGTAGTTTTTCACGTTCCAAATTCGGATTATTCAGGACTGAAATTTTTTCAGGGAAAAAGTGTACCTGTAGTACGTTGATAGTACAGGGGGGTTACCGCGAGCAATCGACACGACTTCCTTCTACTTACGTTTCACCACTTCTCGCCTACGATGTCGTAGGCGATCGAACGCGAGAAGTGGTGAGACGACGGAAGAAGGGAGTTGTGTCGATTGGTGGTGGTTCCACTGCTAATCACGAATCCAATTCGAAGGAATTTTGATCCTATTTTTCACCCTAGTTTGTTTTACCATGAAAATGGGTTGTTTCATCGCGAGTGGCGGGCAGTGTTTATCACTTAGGCCAACCCCATTTAGGTGGTAGGTGCATTTTCAGCATTCTACTTCAATTATTATGGAAGATATGGGGGTATTTCCATGAGAAGTGAGACAAATTCGGATTTTTCAGGACTGAAATTTTTCCAGGGAAAAAGTGTGTCTGTAGTGAGTTGGTAGCCCTGATCACGAATCTGAAGGAATTTTGAGCCTATTTTACCCCCTAGTATGTTTTACCGTAAAAAATGGGTTGTTCCATCGCGAGTGGCGGGCAGTGCTTATCACTTAGTCCAACCCCATTCAGGTGGTAGGTGCATTTTCAGCAATTTCAGCAGTTCTGATATCTTCATCATTCTACCTCAATTATTACGAAAGATACAGGGTGTTTCCATGAGAAGTGAGACAAATTCGGATTTTTCAGGACTGAATTTTTTTTCAGGGAAAAAGAGTATCTGTAGTAAGCTGGTAGTCCTGATCACGAATCTGAAGGAATTTTGAGCCTATTTTGCCCTCTAGTTTGTTTTGCCGTAATAATGGGTTGTTCCATCGCGAGTGGCGGGCAGTGTATATCACTTAATCCAACCTCATTCAGGTGGTACGTAGGTCTGGTAGGTCTGAAGAAGGCCTTGGTTGTTCCCATACCGAAATCTGGCAAACCCCTGAATAGATTAGAAAGCTACCGGCCGATCTCACTGCTGAGCGCGATGGCAAAGCTGGTTGACAAAATCATACTTAAACATCTTTTGAAGCTCGAGAAAAGGCTGAAGGTCATCCCGGATGAACAATTGGCTTTAGAGCCGGACATTCGACAATGTCCCAGGTGGCTCGAATTGTTCACGGGGTGGCGGAAGCTTTTAATCGACATGAAAATACAGTCAGGACAATATCTTTGATATTTGTTTGTTTTCGTGAAATTAATGCAAAGTTATGAAATATTTCAGACTGGACTAGGCCTAAAGGGGATACCACTAAGGGAAAAACGCGCTGGAAACTCTACCTCTTGGGTGGTGTGGAAACCATTTTAAATATTAAATTTAATGTATTAATTTTTGTCACAGACTGAGTGAACAATAATCATTAGCTATATGATGTGAAATGACTCATCATTATTACGCTATCAATTCGTGTAGTTGATATAGTCTTGTTCTCTTGAAAAATATCCCAATTTTTTAAGCGATAAAATATAAATAGGCCACATAGTTTAGGAGCATGAACGGTAAAAACGAAGTAGGTAATTAGATTCATCAATAATTTTCAATATCACGAAAGTAATATTCAAATATCCTTCTAGAAAAACACCTAGTATGCTAAGATCGAATGTTTGACTGTCATTATTGCAAAAAATTCTACCTGGCAATATCGGTTTCAACTCAAAGTACAAGTACAAGAAAAAAATCAATTTCCGTGAGGTTATAAAAGTATACATTTTTTCAAGCTTTACAATGTTTTCTGAATCCATCAAAAACTAGTTATGGAAAAAAGCTGAAAATTCTACAGCTTCTAAATAACAATATTTTGAATAGAATAATGAACAAAAAATACAAACCTAACGGTTCTAATTCCAAAATACAGAGTGATGAAAAATAATGTAGTTTTCCGATATTTTCGTGTGGTTAACATTGGTTTTGGAAACACTAGCACCCTGTATGCTCTAGTTTCCACAATGACATATCTTCAAAAACTGGAATTAATACAATTTATCAACTCAAACATACAAGGAGGGAAAGAAAAGCGAAATTGATTATGGTATACCACAGCATTCGTGAAACGCCTTGTATGATTGACACATGGGATGATATTACATGAAGCGACAACAAAATAAGCTGTGATAATTTTTATCCTACAAGTGTTTCCAAACCATATAGCATCAATATTTCGAAATTCGAAAAATCGCAAGAGTATGAATTGAAATCACCCTGTAACGGTAAAGAGTTCTTGAGTTTTTTTGTGGGGGATAGTTGCCAAAGGATATTTCTAAAATACTGCAAGCAAAAAATTCAAATATATTGATTTTCTCTAGAGATACAAGATGGGGAAAAGTCGTCATTTCCTAACTTTAACACCCTGTATTTCGAAAACTAGTCATAGGATTGAGTTGGGCCCAGATATATTTCATAGGGAGATTGGCTCCTCCAAAATACCAAAAATTCCATATCTTGAGTGAACTTTTCAGTGAAATGGCATGTAAATTCAAGACAGAAAGATACCTACTTTTGTTTGTTTGTTTGGTCTAACGCACATTGCCGGAAACAATGAGATCCTAGGTTCGAATCCTAGTTGGTCCACATTTTTTTAATTCAGTTCTGATTTTCATTTTCCCGTCTGCTATGCCATTAACTAATTTTCGAATTTAATTTAACTACAGACGTAAAACTACTTCACTATTAATAAACTTGATTCATATAATAAGAACGCATTTATATTTCAGGTCAAGGAAGTTACCCGAATTATCCAGGTTATCAACAAGGAGGATATCAACAAGGGGGTTATCCACAAGGGGGTTATCCACAAGGTGGCAGCAACCAACAAGGATACGGTCGTCCAGCATCAGGATCTTCGGGAAACTCATTCACTGACCAGATTACCAGCTCTCTCAAATCAATAGGTACAGATTTCCTGAAAAATGCACTGAGTAATGCGTTGTCGGGGAAAAAAAACTGAAGAAATACAAATATTTTGATTTCATAATAAGCTAATTTACTCAATTCATTAATTATTTCGTAGGCTATTAAAATGAAATTTTTCATATAACTTACGTGAGAAAATGTTAATCTTTTTTTTCTTCGATCTCTTTTCATCCTTTTTCTGAATACGAAAAAATTCATTGGTCCTTACTTCATTCAGTAATCGAAAACTCTGTCCAGATCACAGGCATATCACTATGAATAATAATTTTTTTATATTTTTATGGTGGCCTGTTAAAAAATGCAATGAGAACATTCGGTGTAAAAATACAATGAAAAGAAATTAACAAAGGTTTATTCAATTGAACACAATTCAGAATGGTTAATCAGTCTAGTCACTTATAATTTTTGAGTTACCCATTTAAAAGCGTGATACCAGTATAACTTTTTTATTTGTTTACCGATTTACCGGTTTTTTTTTCTATATAAAAGAGCTTCAGTACCTCAATGATACCGCCATAACTTGGAAATAAAATTCGGAATGTCGAGGCATTCTTCGAATTTTTCCAAAAATCAACAACAGCAATTTTTTCATCGAAAAAGTGATAAAATAAAAATATTATTATGAACTTCACTAATGATTCCATGAATTTGATTAATTTCGTCATTCGTGTTGCTGACTTATCATCTGTAGCAATATCAGTTACGAACTCTTCTTAAGAATTAGTTTATTTAATATGAATCTGTTTCTGAGGCGTATTATTTAGAAGAAGTAAAGATTGGGAATACTAGGAACAACTGTTGGTTAGAAATGTTTACAATTCAAACTGATAGCGGTGTAATGGAACATTGTAAATTACAGTATTTCACACATGTGATATACAGGACGATTATCCGAAATATTTCGATAAAGTGATTTTAATTATGCTTGATTTGTTTTAAAAATCAATATTTTTTTATGAAATTTCGGTAAAACCTAATTAAAATTATCGCAAATCAAGTGAAGTCATCAGAATTCTTTTAAGAAAATTGCTAATAAATTTTTTGGAGTTTGGTAATGAAATAAATTCGAAGTAAGCATTGAAATTTTGAACTTTATTTCGAATGTATATCTGTATGACTGAAGTAGAACTGTTGATACTCTATCCATTAAAAAAAGAACTTTAGAATCTGATAATTCTTCTTGACCAAACCTAAGCAGTTCCAAGAGGTTTTTACTTTGTCATCGGAAATAGTTCCGTATTTTTCACGAATTCTCTCGATTTCAGTGTTATTTAGTGGATCGAAAATCTTTTTATTTTTGAGAATATTTATAATCTTGGAAGGCGCCGTGTCGTTGTACAATTCTTTATGAAACTTTATTCATTTAATACCATCTTGTTTTTATGCTGATCAAGCGAAGTTTATCGGGCAGATCCGAAAGCTTTCGAAAATGTTGAGCCATTCGATGATCTGAATTTTTAGGCTTGCTTTTGAGACTATTTATCGGTATTTACCGGGCACATACACAGTGTCGTTCTTTCGTAGTACATTTTCTATTCTCCCAAAACCTCGATCAGAATCTAAATACGTATGGCGTACTCAAGAAATGTATGATCTATAAGCTTCCATTAATGGGAACCGAACTGGGACCTCTCGGTTACCAGGCGGTCGCCTAACCACTGCGCTAATCCGCACCCCAAATAAATTATTTATTCATACTTTTGTGATCTTGCCCGAACAAAATCTAAAGGCGCCTCTACACCATCGGCCATGATGGACGAATACAAGCGATCACGAACGTGTGGAGGGCATAATCGCGTGTAATTGGAACAAATTCGTTAAAAGCTTGATATGGCCATTGGGGAAAAAAGCTGAGGCACGTCAATTTTCTTTTTACGTTGCGTTTGGGTCCACTTATATTTTTGATGACGTCATCACTGTTATAGTTATGACGTCATTATATTTTTTTATGTGGCAATACCCTACTTTGATAATACCTTCGGAAAGAATGCATTTTTCTGTCTATGGATGTCATATTTTTTTCTTATGTTATACAGTGTGTTTCACTGAGAAGTGAAACAAATGAGAGTTTTTCAGGACCGAACATTGTTCAGGAGACAGGTATATCAGTATCAATTTGGAGATCCTGAACACGAATCCGAAAGAATTTTGTGCCAATTTTGACCCCTAATATAACTTTCCGGAAAAGTGGATGGTTCCATCGCTGCTGGCGTGCAGAGTATATCACGTAGAATGAGCCTTTTGTGCAGTGAGTTCATTTATAGTGTATCTATCGATCCTGAAAATTTCATGATTATACGTCAAAAATAACGGAAGATACGAAGGTGTTTCTGTGAGAAGTGAAACACATTGTATAACATAAGAAAAAATATGTCATCCATACACAGAAAATTGCGTTCTTTTTGAAGGTATTACCAAAATAGGGTATAGCTATTGAAAAACTAATTAACGTCATCACTGTTCGAGTTATGACGTCATCAAAAATATGAGTAGATAAAAAAATGCGCAACTTAGAAATAAAATCGACGTGTCTGATCTTTTTTCGCAATGGCCATATTAAGCTTTTAACGAATTTGTTCCAACCTTTAAGGTGCTCACTGTAAATATTTTTTCATGGAAAATATGTAGGTGATAGATAATATAAGTGAGTTAATTTTTGTATATTGTTAATAAAACGTAGGATACCAAATTTAAATTATAATACCTTGCTCTATTTCGATGTATAGTTAGCATCCACCACCTTCTTGGCTCCATTTATTTTTCACGACTCTTTTATGGTGTACATTTGTATAATGACAATAACAGTTATATTTATTTCGCTAGTTAAAAAGTACAATGTAGAAGCAAAAGCAGTTACATGTATACAGTGACTAGGAAAAAGTCACAGGAAGTCACAAGAAATGTGTAAGTACAAATAAACCCACAAGAATGTAGAAGACGAAAAAAAGAAATAAATAAAAATAACACACAAACAAGATAAAATCGAAAATAAATCCTCTTAAAAATTCGTCGATGGTGTAGCAATTTCCATGGATAATGCTACTTTTCATAGCAGGTTTGAAGAAATCTGTATTTGTATTAGTCGAATATTCGTAAACTTGTCGATGGTTATGTACACTGAATAAATAAATAGCGATAGCTGCTACTGTTTCAACATCCGTGTCGGAAAAATGACAACAATGAATATGCACGATCGTGTGGACAGCTGCGCAATGATGGTGGCAATCGTGGCCCATTCTGTATTCATCCATCTGTATTTTCCGGGAAATTACTTCCTATGTTCCCGACCAATTCAAAAAACGTTTGCATTATTTCCACGATCAATTCAGGTTGCAAGCAAAATTTTTTATTGAAAATAAATAAAAAAAATATGTTGCCGTCTGTACTGTCCGATTGTGTCGATGGTGATCATGTGAAATAATAATAATAATAAAGTATATTCAAAATTCAATAAAAAAGCATTACATCAATTTGTATAGTAAGGTGAATAAACGGTTCAATTATACCCGAGAAGTTGAAAACTTGTTACGAGAAATTTTAGGTAAGAATTACATGTAGGTATATGTTTTGTAAACTTTTAAAATTCAACAAAATGATAATAAAAATAAACTACCTGAGTTAATTGAAGTGAAAGATATCATGAAATAAATTTCGATGAGACTGTTGAATCCATTTTTTCAATTGTTTTTAGAATGAGAATAATGACTTGATCCCTTTTATTTGATTTGGAATTAAATCATAGTAAAATGGCAATAAATATTTGAAATTTTTCTGAGACCTTGTTATTTCAACTTTATTTTTCACTGTGACACTATTTTTATTTCTTGTATTATAAATATGATTATTGAAGTTTATCTTCGTTTTATGTTTGTAGATATAAATCATTATGTTGTATCCAAATAATTGTCTTATATTCATTTTCTTTGATTCTTTGTACAGTTTTTCACTTGGATATAAATAACTTTTTCTATATATGATTTTCAAAAACCATTTCTGAAGAACATCAAGATTTCTGTGGTGGGATTTCATGACTCCTCCCCAAGCCAAAATCCCATAATTCAATTGAGAGTGTATTAATGAAAAATAAAGAATGTCAAGAGTTTTTATGTCCATGAATGTTTTGAGATACTTGAATTTTGAAAATAAACTTCGCAATTTCCTCAAAAGGATTTCTATTTGTTTGTCCCATTCAAGATGCCTGTCAAGCATAATCCCTAAGTACTTGATACTATCTGTTTCTTCTATTCTAGTATTTTTATCAATTATTAATGACCCCATGTCTGGAGAGTATTATTATAAAATGTGTATGGCATATTTGTTTGAATGTTTTAGACGATGTAGTAACTTGATTACTTATATTTCGGACGTCCATCATCTTAATGGTGAAAGATTTCTATCTCTTTCAAATTTTTCAGAACGTTTCAATTGCTTGAATCCGCAATCGTCTTCTGGTGAATAATGACAAAATCAGATGCTACGCGACCTTTTATAGGTCTATAATTAATGTGCAATTACGGTGTAATTACGCGCGGTCTTGTGGCGCGCGTGGTTTCGCGCTTTTTCTCCCTCCAAAACGGTCCAAGAGCGGTTTCCATACGTTATTAATTTCCACGCTTGGTTGACTGAAGGCACTATTGGCTTCTATATAGGTTGTTTCCATAAGTTTATACATTCTTTATAAACTGTGACTACACTGTCATCGGCAGAGGTCGCAAAATTTCGGCCGAGTTATTAACAAAAGTATGAATAAATAATCTTACTCGCAAAATTGGGGAACGATAAAGGATTATATTTTCTTTGGTTTAGTCGTTTTGCGACTCTTGCATTTTTTTTCTAAAGAATAACTAGAATTTTTCATAATTTACGTTTTTAACATTGTTGCCGACCTTCTACGAGGGGGCACTGTTTTGCTATTTTTTCCACATTTTTTATTCCAATGCCAAAATGATTGGCCTAATAAGTCAGCAAAACTAAAGACGAAAACAATCAAATTCATTCCAGTCATTAGTGAAGTTTATTTTATTGTGTAATTTCTGCTACACCAATTTGAAAGTATTACAAATCCAATGGCATAGTCAAATTAAAAAAGTAAGTGTTTTTTTTGGAATTTTGATTTTAAAAAAATGGAAGAAGCCCTTTACATTTGGAATATCATTTGATTGTTGTGGCGGTATAATAGAACTATTAAAGCTCTTTGCTTCAGAAAAAAAAACAGTGGTGTCCCGTTTTTGTTTTTAAATAAGTCACTCTGTAGCAAGAATAAAAAAAAAGACGAAATTTAGTTAAAATTTCAACTCTCTGCATCTATGAGCCAAAAGTATTGTTGAAGTATACATAATTCGCTAAGAATCGTTCAAGAATGAATGAAAAATTCGACATGATCTACAGAATCTCTTTTTCTTTAACATTTCTTCAAAGTCTTCCTGATTGTTCACCATCGGTATATGTATTTTTTCAGTGCTTCCAGTCATATTGTATTATATCAATAATAATGTATTTCCTTTTCAGGGCTATTCTGTATTGTCTTGAAATATTTAATATCAAGGATGTATGGCGTGTGATTTATTCATCAAATACAATAAATGAAATAATTTCGGCATATATGTATATATGTAGCATACCTACAATAAATGATGCATTTTTTTAACTGGTTTTCTCATATTTGTTCAGCAAATGGTAAGTGAACCAATTACTAGCATTATTTCACGCTTCTGGTGGTAGACACATCCTAACAGAATAGCCCTCTCTGCACGCTATAAATGCTAATTTTAGTTTTTTCTCGTGTTTAACTTTTTTTTCTTCGCTGTTGTAAAGTAGTGAAATCATTTTAATTCTTTGTTTTTCAAGGTGGATTTTTCAAAAGACTTGGCTAAACTCCAGATCAATGTGAATATCCGATATTGGTAGAAATTCCACAATAAATTACAACCGAATCACCACTATTAATTTTGGTGAAATTAAATGGACATATTATAAATAATACACATGGACACTTACGTGTTTTATTTCAATATACCGGGTGTTTCACAGTGGATGGAACATTAGAAGTATCTGGAGAACAGAAAGACAGATCATTTCGAAAATTTGTGGGCGTGGATAATCAAACTTGCTCTATCCGTCTAAAATATTTTCATCAATACAGTTTTGCCGCTTGTATTAGAAAGTAGTAGCTACTTTGTTATTTCAAATGGAACACCTCGTATATTATATCATTCTTGGAATCCTTATAAGATTCCTCATAACTTTCCCACATAATTTTCTATACCTATTTATGACGATTTCCGAGATAAAAATTATTTTGTCCAATTTTTGTGCAAAACCTGACCATTGAAAAATATCAATTTTTTCCCAAGGCAAATTTACAAAATATTGCAATTTGGGTTATAGCTGCATAAGACCATTAAGTATTTTGTCGATGAACTGGATCTCAGTTTCAGCATACAGGGAGGCTCAGAAGTGAGTTCCTTCCGGGGACTCATGAAAATGACTGAAACTCCTTTTTTTTAAATGAAACACCTGGTATATTATTACTTATTTGAAAAGCTGTAACATTGTTCAATTTAATTGAGTATACTTTCCCTATACCTACCTCGTACAGTTTGTTAGTTATGATCACTTATGAATTCGTCTTCAATAAAATAAATATTGGATAGTGATTTAGATAGTAGGCTATGAACTCCGTTCTTACAGAGAACTAACATGTTATTCCTTCATTGTCATCCTGTATTCAAGTTGCATGGGTGTAAAAGTACTATGGCCGAAAATAATTACTCGAATGTGGTTTTGATGGATTTAATCATCATTTATGGTCAATGTAACAAGAATATCAGTTGAACATGCAGAGAGTTTAATGAAAAGTATGCTGATTTACCTCGAATGAATTTGAGAAAATTCATTAGATTGAAGAGAAATTTTGAAATGTTTGGATCTTCTTTGAAAGTAACAAGAAACTTGCCTAGACTTGCATACTTCCACGGGAGTCCTCAAGCTTCCATTCGTAGTGCGGTTCACGATTTAGGTGTGAAACTTTCATCAGTTCATAGGATTCTGAAGGAACACGGAATGCATGACTACAAATTTCATAAAGTTCAAGCTCTCAAGCCCCAAGACGCTCAGCAAAGGATCAAACTATTTGAAATGTTGATGGTGCGTACACAAGTAGACGAAGATTTTCTCAAGAAGATAATATGGACTGATGAATCAAAATTTTCGAGGGAAGGTATTTTCAACCGGAGGAATCTTCATTACTGGGCAACCGAAAATCCGCATGTCACAATAGAAATGGAATTTCAAGCAAAATTTAGTTTCAACGTTTTCTTTTTAATTATGGACAATCAACTGCGCTTTTTGATTTATGATGAAAACCTTGATTCTAGAAAATATTTGAATATCTTGAGGACAACATTTAGGGATTTCATTGAAGAACTGACACTAGAACAATATCGATCATGTTGGTATCAACTTGATGGAGCTCCTGCTCATTGCACTGCAAAAGTCGGGTTTGAATTGGACCGTTTATTTGACGTTCGATGGATTAGACGTTTGGGTCAATATGGAACTGGCCCCCTAGATCCCCTGATCTTACACCCCTAGACTTTTATTTGTGGGGCACTATCAAGCAAAGAGTCTTCAGAACACCGGTCAACACAAGGGAAGAACTAGAACATCGAGTGACCCTAGCGTTTCAGGAATTAGATCCAAATGAAATTCAAAGAGCCACAATAGATGCCGTTGATGTTCGCATAAGAAAGTGTTTGGAAACGAATGGTAAACATTTTGAACATTTATTGAAATGATTCAAAACCGCTAAATCTTTCTAGATTTATTAATTCACATGTTAGACTTTGATACTTTTAGGTTTTCATGATGATACAAACATTTTAAAATTTCTACTCAATCTAATAAATTTTCTCGAATTCATTCGAGGTAAATCAGCATACTTTTCATTAAACTCTCTGTATGTTCTGCTGACCATAAATGATGAATAAATCCATCAAAATCACATCTGAGTAATTATTTTCTGCCATAGTAGGTACTTTCACACACATGCAACTTGAATACATGATGACAATGAAGGAATAACATTTTAGTTCTCTGTCAGAATGAAGTTCATAGCCTACTATCTAAATCTCTATCCAATATTTATTTTATTGAAGACGAATTCATAACATAAGTGACCATAACTAACAAACTGTACGAGATAGGTATAGGGAAAGTATACTCAATTGAATTGAAAAATGTTACAGCTTTTCAAATAAGTAATAATATATAAGATGTTTCATTTAAAAAAAACGTTTTTCAGTCATTTTCATGAGTCCCCGGAAGGAACTCACTTCTGAGCCCCCCTGTATGCTGAAACTAAGATCCAGTTCATCGACAAAATACTTAATGGTCTTATGCAGCTATAACCCAAATTGCAATATTTTGTAAATTTGCATTGGGAAAAAATTGATATTTTTCAATGGTCAGGTTTTGCACAAAAATTGGACAAAATAATTTTTATCTCAGAAATCGTCATAGATAGGTATAGGGAATTATGTGGGAAAGTTGTGAGGAATCTTATAAGGATTCCATGAATGACATAATATACGAGGTGTTCCATTTAAAATAACAAAGTAGCTACTACTTTCTGATACAAGCGGCAACACTGTATTACACTGTATTCTAATGTTCCATCCACCGTGAAACACCCGGTATTAACCATTACCAGCTCGTAAATGGACAACTTCAAATTTAATGAAAATTGACTGAACGGTTTGAATTGACCGACCCCTAATTATTTCTAGATGATTAAATTCATCACCAATACAACCAGAAGCAGCTAGTTAAACCCATGCAACTTATTTGGAATATAGTGAGCATGCTCAGTAGATTCCAAATGTTGAAAAATATGGCTGCTCCACAGCTGATCTCTCTGAATTTTGGATAAATAGTCGTTATATTGCATCAATTTTGTATTGTTATTATTGTTGGAATATTGACAAAAATTAATCCTTCTTTGTCTCATCACTGCTGACTCAGTATGTTTATGTTCATAAAGAGCACGTAGACACTTCAAGTTTAAGTGTACAAAACTGATGAATATTATCGGCCCTCTTACCCGAATGTTTTTCTTATGAGTTTTAATTGTATTAACAGACTATGCATAGAGAGGATATAGTTAGTTACTCTTTTATCTTCCAAGTGCGTTCTTCTAGTAATCAGTAAATTGATAGACAAACGAAATCCATTGTTTATTATTTCATCCCATAACCAACAGGTTATGGGCCCAGACATTGAATGGACTTGAAAATCACGAGTGCATAATTAAAACGGGCTTTGAGTAATTAGTAAATATCAATATTAGTGATTTTGTGTGTCAGTGGCTTGAGCTGTTAAAAATGGAAAGTAGAAGTGCAAAAAGAAACATTAAACCATTCGACGGTGAAAAGTATGGTGTATGGAAATTTCGAATCAGAGCGATTTTATCCGAACTTGATGTGATACAAGTGATAGACAAAGAAATTCCCGATCCGGTTACCGCGGAGTGGCGAAAACTAGAGCGTATTGCGAAAAGTGTAATAGTGGAGTACCTGTCAGACTCATTTCTGAGTTTTGCAAAAGAAGAATTTACGGCTGAGCAAGTTTTACGAAATCTGGACAAAATATATGAAAGAAAAAGTATAGCGTCTCAATTGGCACTGCGAAAAAGACTACTAAGTTTAAAACTTCAGGGTGATTCTTCAATGATGCAACACTTTACGGTATTTGATGATTTAATTGCCGAATTGTTAGCAACAGGAGCTAAGCTAGAGGAAACGGACAAAGTGTCACATCTACTATTGACACTTCCGAAATTGCCATTGAAACCTTATCAGAGGATAATTTAAGTTTGGCTTTTGATAAAACACGCTTACTTGACCACGAAGTAAAACTATTGAATGAACAGTAGAGATATTAGTACGAAGGCACTCTTGAGTAACATGCAACCTTCAATAAAAGAAAAACATCGTCGTTTTAAACCGTCGCCGTCGCACACTCCGAAATTTCAGAACAACTTTCGCAAATTAACCCAAAATAATAGGTTCAACAATAACAAAAAAACGAACAGTTCGAAATGTCATCACTGTAAAAAGCCTGGTCATTTCAAAAGAGATTGTTTCTTCTACAAGAACGCACTACAATATAAACAGGCACAAAGACAAAGAACTATTCAAAATGTGGAGTTAAAACCAAACGAAAATCAAGGTTTTGCTTTTATGCTTGGCTGTCAAAAATACTCCGAGGAGAATAAGAAGAAAATTAGATTTATTTTGGATTCTGGTTCCTCCGATCACATAATTAATCGATCTGACTTAAGTGCTCATTATTCAACCCTATCAACACCCATTAATATATCTGTCGCGAAAAATGGACAGTATGTAACTGCAACAAAGGAGGGCTCACTGGAAGTTTTGAGCAACGTGGGAATTCAAGGAATTTTGGAAGATGTCCTCTACTGTCCAGATGTCCCTTACAATTTGCTATCAGTGGCAAAAATGCAAAATGCCGGCCTCACAATTATCTTTAACAACAGAGGTGTTGAAATACTGAAGGACGGTAAGATGGTCATGCAGGGTGAGTCATTGAACAGTTTGATGTATATAGATTTTACTTTCCCTAATCTTTCACATACATTTAGTTCCGTAAAAACAAACTATGAAATATGGCATCAACGTTTAGGTCACATAAGTAAAAATAAATTTATTGATTTGAAAACTAAACAAATGATTGAAGATATTTCTCTTATTAATCATATCACACCTACTGACGAGCTTTGTGAAGCTTGTATAAGTGGGAAACAAGCAAGGTTACCCTTTAATAAACAGAAAGATAAAAATTATGTCAAGAGGCCTTTGTTTATAGTGCATTCTGATGTTTGTGGACCCATAACTCCATCGACTGTAAATGATAAAAATTATTTTGTTTTATTTGTAGAACAATCTACTCACTATTGTGTAACATATCTTCTTAAAAATAAATCGGATACCTTTTCAGTTTTTAAGGATTATGTGGCAAAAAGTGAAGTCCATTTTAATTTAAAAATTGGTCACTTATATTGTGATAATGGTGGAGAATATTTGTCATCAGAAATGAAACAATATTGCATGGAAAAAGGCATATCTTATCACTTAACATTACCACGTACTCCACAGTTAAATGGTGTGTCAGAGCGTATGGTGAGAACTATAACTGAAAAAGCTCGTGCAATGATAAATGGTTCACAGTTAGATAAAGCTTTTTGGGGGGAAGCGGTGTTAACTGCTACCTACTTGATAAATATTTCATCAACTAGGGCTCTGAAGCAAAATAAAACACCATATGAATTGTGGCATAATAGAAAGCCACTGGTAAAGTATTTGAAAGTTTTTGGATCAACGGTTTATATTCATGAGAAAGTAAGGAAAACTAAATTTCAAGAAAAATCATGGAAAGGAATATTAGTAGGATGTGAACCAAATGGGTATAAAGTGTGGGAAGTGGAATCCCAAAGGTTTGTTGTGGTAAGAGATGTTATTGTGGATGAGAGTACTTATTTAAAAACGAGGCCTGGGTCTCAGGCGGAAGGGGGTAACTTTCAAAACCCTCAATATGAGTCTCATAAATCTGACAGTGAAAAACCAGATGGTGTTAAATCTGGAGCTGTAAAATCGGATATGAATAACTCAGGAGCTCAAACTGATATTTCTGACATTATGTCAAAATCAGTAATCCCAATAACTAAAACTGAATATAATATGAAAGAGCCACGAAAAAGTAATAGGATAAAAAATCTACCCCTTGTCAGGTTTCGTATCGGCAGGCCACCTGTCTAGACCTATACGATAGTGTTTCAGTTGTGATAACAGTGCTGTGTTGTATTATTAGATTAGTATCCTAAAACATTGTTGATATACATCCAAATCATTGCGGTGAGTTTTTATTAAGATTTGTTCGTAGTCAATTCTAAAAAAAATGGATGAAGAAACGGGCGGCAAAAAACCGCCCGATCCGCCTGATAAGAATGTACTTCCTAGTGAATTTAAAGATCTCTCCTCTTTCGATTTCAAAAATAAATATTCTCTTGCGGATAAGGGACCGTATTTCGTTTATGTAGAACATCAGAATAAAAACTTTGGTAGACTTTTCCCGATGAAAATTGGCTATTATCTCCTAGAACAAAGTACATTTAAAAATGATGTCATAGATATAATTTCCGTAGGGGTGAATAGAGTAAAGATTGTATTCAAATCTTATTCAGTCGCCAATTTATTAGTTCAGCATGATATAATTACAAAAAATAATTTGATAGCATTCATCCCAAGATTTTTCAATCATAGAAAAGGTATTATACGTTCAGTCGATACTTTTATCACCGAAAGTTTTCTACTGGAAAACATAGAACCGATAATTCTAAAATCACAGAAATTCAACGCATGAAACGTAGGGTTATTGAAAAAGATGGTACATCACGGTTGGTTGATAGGCAAATGATAATAGTCACATTTTTAGGTAACAGCATTCCTGAAAAAGTGAGAATTAACCTAGCGTACTTCACTGTAGATCCATATATACAACCAGTTGTGCAATGTTTTAAGTGTCTTCGTTACGGGCATACCTCCAAACTTTGTAAGTCTAAAACACAACGTTGCAAAATATGTAGTGACGTTCATGATATTAACAATGCTTGCGAAGCTTCTGAACCCTTCTGTATATACTGCGAAACTAATAACCATAATTCGATTTCAAAGAATTGTCCAATGTATTCGCATCAGTATAAAATTAAAAAAGAAATGGCCACTCGAAATATTTCCTTTAAAGATGCTGAAAAAGTTGTCAATAATCCCTCATATGCAAAAATTACGACGAACAATCGTTTTTCTGTATTGAACAATACAAATAACTTTCCCCCACTACCCGAATACGCTCCATCTCAAAATTCTTCAAGACCTTTCTTGAATAAACCCTCAAGACCTCCTTCACCAAATAAAAAACGAAAACTGCGTTCCCCTCCTGCATCTCCAGTAATCACAAAAAAATTCCAAGTCCAAAAAGAAAAGAAAACCGTTCTTCCAAATCCCTATAGGGATGAATTCATGCATTATAAAGAGAAATTAATTGCAGGTATAACAACCTATATTCAAGAAAACTTTGCAAGTAGTAATAATGGGGATAATAATGATAAGAATTTGGAAAATCAAACCGACATTAGGGATATCGTAAATTCTATAATAGGAACAGAAATTGATAAATCATCAGAAATAATCAGTTTAAGTGGAGATGAATCCAGCTACTAAGACACTCAAAATTCTTCAGTGGAACGTTCTATCCTATAATAAGCGAAAATCCAATTTATTAAATTTTTTATCAAGGAATCCATTTGATATTCTTGTTCTTTCGGAAATATGGCTCAAAACAACTTCAATAAACATTAATGGCTTTTCCACCGCTCAAAACAGCAGAACGGATGGAAAAGGTGGTGTTGCTATTCTGATAGGAAAAAACTTACATTACAAAAATGTCAATATCTCCAGAAATTTCAACAATAAAATAGAAGTATGTGCAGTATATTTAGAGAAACCCAAGCTTTCAATTGTGTCTGTTTACAAACCTCCCAACACAGACGTGAGTACCAGTGATTGGGAAAAACTGTTTTCACAATTCCCCAAAAATACTATATTTTGTGGTGATTTTAATTGCCATCACACTTTGTGGGGATCTTCTCTCAACCAAAGGAACGGTAATCGTTTGATTAGTGCTGTGGATAGTAACGAACTTGTAGTTGTGAATGATGGGTCCCCTACCCGGGTCAGTAGACCAAATCAAGGTCCTTCTGCTGTTGATCTGACCATTGCTTCTCCCAACCTAATAAGTAAAATCAAATGGCTTGTCTCAGACGATAGGATGGGATCTGATCACTTCCCAATTGTAATCGAATACAATTGCGAGCTCAGCCCCGAAAAAATTCTTCCAGCCACCAAATGGAACGAAAAATCTGCAGACTGGTTACTGTTTCGAACAGAGTTAGACAATAACTTCCTACATCAGGACCAGTCAAACTCAATTACCCTTATGAACTTTTTAGATGCTGTTGATGGTGCATTATGTAAATCGATGTTGATAAACAAACCCTTTTTACCTTCAGTAGCTCGGCCGATCTGGTGGGACTTAGAATGCTCGCATATGGTCATGAAGAGGAGAGAAAGCTATAGGAAATACAAACAAACGTCAAATTGGGAAAATTATCTTGATGCTAAGAACACGGAAGCTCAAACAAAACTCCTTTTCAAAACCAAATGTCAAGCAAGTTGGAAACGTTTTTTGAATGATCTTAATAAAAACACTTCCCCTAGTAAGATTTGGAGCTTCATCAAAAAAGTTTCAAATAAAAAATTCGTTGGCAAATCTCATGTACCCCTAGAAACAATTGAAAAATTATTAAAATACTTTGCACCAGATACCGTTCCCAATGTTCCACAAAATCTCCCATCACAAAGTAACGAATTGTTGCAAAAAAAATTCAGTTACACAGAGTTAGAATCGGCTTTAAATATAACCCGCAAGAGCTCTCCAGGTAAAGATATGATCACATACAATATTTTAAAAAATCTAACAAATAGCGCAAAAACCAAATTATTAGATTTATATAATAACTGGTGGAGTAATGGTGATTTACCGGAACAGCTGAAAGAAATGATAGTCATCCTGATACAGAAGCCAAACAAGGACCCCAATCTGATCTCATCTTATCGCCCCATATCACTTATGTCATGCATGACAAAAACGTATGAAAGGATGATCAAGGCTAGGTTAGATTGGTATCTCGAACATTTTTCAAAATTACCAAAAACTCAATATGGTAGAGGCTTCGGTACGATTGAAGCGGTCTCCCATCTGGTGGTTGATATTCAGAACACATTCACTAATAATCATTATTTGGCTTGTTTATTCGTCGATATAAAAGGCGCTTATGATTCAGTCGACTTGAACATTCTATCAGAAAAGTTACATTCCTTGAATATTGGCTCAAAAGCATCAGGCAATATCGTTGACATATTCAGAAATCGAGAAATATATATTAAGGACCAAAATAATAATCTCCATGGCCCTAGATGGGTGAATCAGGGTCTACCTCAAGGAGCGGTTCTGAGCCCATTGTTATTCAATATTTATACCCGGGAACTCCATGAATATTTTGATGATAGCATAAAATGTATACATTACGCTGACGACTTCTGCTTCTATACTGTACAGAGATCTTTCGGTTTATGTGTGAGGGAACTAAAATATGTTGTTTATTGCCTGAAAAATTGGTTAAGTGTACACAATCTAGCTATGTCTCCCGAAAAATCTGCAGTCGTTTGCTTCACGAGACACAGGCTCCACACAGCTGATTATATCACTATGAGTGACCTGAACATTCCTGTCAAAAAACACTATAAATATCTAGGAATAGTCCTGGACTGTAAACTGACATGGAATAAACAAATAGAAAACATCAAGGTTAAATGTGAAAAGGGAATCAACATGCTAAGATGTGTAACAAAAACTAAATGGGGTGCAGATCCTAATATCGCACTTCAATTTTATAGGGCATATATTCGCTCTATCATAGATTATGGAAGTGTTTTGTATGGTTCTGCAGCGGACTGTCATCTCAGCGTGATTGACAGAATACAATATAATGCCGTTAGAATAAGTTTGGGAGCACTGAAATCATCACCCGTGCAAGCACTCTTAACTGAGGCTCAAGAACCGCCCCTTGGAATAAGACGCACCTATCTAGCATCGAAAGAAATTATCAAATTGAAATCCTTCTCCACAGATGGCCCACTTGCAAGGGGCATCTGTAAGTTATCTATTGGAAATCTCACTTATGAATATTGGAATCTGAAGAAAACTCCTCTGTTGGCTGATGCTTTTACAGATACAAACACATACTTGTGTAACCAACTGAAATGTTTCCCAATATTTAATCTCGACCTAGAGGCAGTAATGTTCAAGACAACTGTTATATTCCCTGAATATAACGAGATAAATTCTTATAACCAAGCACTGCTTCAATCCATATTGAGATGTTATACCAATCACCTCCACATCTATACAGATGGATCCAAATCAGGCAATGGAACGGGCTTCGCCTTTTATATATCTAACACCAAATTTAGCTATTCCGGTAAAATTCCTGATCTTTGTTCGGTATTCTCCGCAGAAATGATAGCCATTGAAGAATCTCTGAAGTGGATAAATGAAAATAAAGTAACAACACATGTAGTTTTAATGTCTGATTCTAAATCTGTACTAAATGCCTTGAACAATCTAAATTTTTATAAAATATACAATTCTCGCCATTTATGTAACATAAAGCAACTCCTATCAACACTATCAAAATCAAATGTGAACATTACCATGGTATGGGTGAAGGGCCATTGCGGAATATTGGGAAACGAAATAGCGGACAAGTTAGCTAAAATAGCAACGTCTTCCACAAACATGATCGAAACTCATCCTTATAATGATATAGTCCAACTAGAAAAAAACAAAATGAGAACAAGTTGGGAGGAACATTGGCAGGACTTCACCGCAACTTCCACTAATCAGTACACACTCATACATCCCACATTACCATTGAGAATTCCACACCTGTCAGATTACATTCTGAGCAGGAAAAAAGCAGTCACCATAACAAGACTTAAACTAAATCACGGCAGATTTCCAGCCCATTTATATAAAATCGGTTTATCCCAAACACCTTATTGCACATGCGATGACTCATCGATCTGTGACTTAAATCACATATTCTTTTCCTGCTTGAATCACACTCCAGAAATAACACGACTCCTTAATCTACTGCAAATACATACTATTTCATTTCCGTTAAATATAACATATCTACTCAATATGCAGAATAAAGATATATTTGACATTTTGGTAACATTTTTGGAAAATATTGGTCTAGATCTCTAAAGCTATAAGCTAACAAAAGTCTGTGGCAAATGGATTCATCCAATGCCAACCCACCCCTTTTACATACATACATACTACCCCTTGTCTCATATATTGAGGATGATATACCTGATTATGTTTTATGTGCCCAATCGGTCTTATATAGCATTCCAAGTTCTTATCAAGAAATGAAAAATAGTGCTGATAGACTAGAATGGGAGCATGCCATAAATGATGAAATAAATTCTCTTTTGCTCAATGAAACTTGGACCTTAGTCGAAAGACCTACGAATAAAAATATCGCTGTAAATGGGTATTTTCTCTGAAAAATGACGAGTATGGAAATCCTATTAAATATAAGGCTCGTCTTGTAGCAAGAGGTTTCAGTCAACAATATCTTGTTGATTATAACGAAACTTTTGCACCAGTAGCTAGAATTTCAAGTTTTAGGTTCATAATAGCGTTTGCAAATCAAAATTGTTTATTAATCCATCACATGGATGTAAAAACTGCATTTCTAAATGGCAAGTTAAGGGAAGAAATTTATATGAAGGTCCCTGAAGGAATCAAAAGTGAGAGCAATCAGGTCTGCAAGTTGAATAAGGCCTTGTATGGTTTAAAACAGGCAGCTCGATGCTGGTTTGAAGAGTTTGAGAAAGCACTTACAGAAAAAGGTTTTAAAAATTCTCCTGTTGACCGGTGTATTTATATTTTAGATAGGGATCATATATTGAAAAATATTTATGTGATCTTATATGTTGATGATCTTATCATAGTTACAGCAAAAGTTGACAGGATGACAAGTTTTAAAAATTATCTGATGAAAAAATTTTTAATGGTTGATTTAAAAGAAATTAAATTATTTCTGGGAATAAAAATTACTCGTAAAAGTAATAAAATTTCCTTAGATCAAAGTTCCTATGTGAAAACAATTTTGAATAAGTTCAATATGTCTGATTCGAACTGTGTCAAAAGTCCACTTGAGAGTAAGTTAGACTTTATAGCATTAAATTCCGATAAAACATGTAATGCTCCTTGCCGAAATGCTATCGGATGTCTAATGTACTTAATGATATGCACGAGACCTGATTTAAGTGTTGCTGTCAACATTTTAAGTAGATTTATGAATAAGAATAATGAAGAACTATGGAAATGTATCAAGAGAGTTTTGCGATATTTAAAAGGTTCAATAAATATTAAATTGAACTATATACGGGGGAACTATAAAGAATTCCTCGTAGGCTATGTTGATTATGATTGCGGTGGTAATGATGGACAGAAAAAGTACAACAGGATATTTAATTAAATTATTTGAAAATTGTACAATATGTTGGAACACGAAGCGTCAAAATTCAGTAGCTGTCTCATCAACAGAAGCTGAATATATGGCTTTGTTTGAAGCTGTAAAAGAGGCAACTTGGCTAAAATCATTAGCAACCAGTATTAATGTTTTTATAATTGAGCCAATTATTATTTTTGAAGATAACAATGGTTGTATAAGTATTGCTCGAAATCCCACAAGTCATAAAAGGTCTAAGCATATTGACATAAAGTGTCATTTTTCTAGAGAACAAGTTGAGAAAAAGGTAATTGAACTATGTTATATTTCCACAGATAATCAACTGGCTGATATGCTAACAAAACCATTACCATCACCAAAATACCTGGAGTTAGAACTAGAGTAAGTTATTGGTCTGATTAGGTTTTCCTGGGTTTTCCTAATTCAAGCAACAAATGTTGGACCAAATTTGTTATTGTTTCCCAGGTTGCACAAGGAAGGTATTAGATGATGAAATAGACTGTAAGATTGATTCGAATTATTTAAAGATAGTTATACTAATTTGATGTTAAGTTTAATATTAATTTTTGAGGGGGCGTGTTGGAATATTGACAAAAATTAATCCTTCTTTGTCTCATCACTGCTGAGTCAGTATGTTTATGTTCATAAAGAGCACGTAGACACTCAAGTTTAAGTGTACAAAACTGATGAATATTATCGGCCCTCTTACCCGAATGTTTTTCTTATGAGTTTTAATTGTATAAACAGACTATGCATAGAGAGGATATAGTTAGTTACTCTTTTATCTTCCAAGTGCGTTCTTCTAGTAATCAGTAAATTGATAGACAAACGAAATCCACTGTGTATTATTTCATCCTATAACCAACAATTATGTCTAGGTAAGGTTAGTCCGGTAAGGTTGGATAGTAATTTACGCTTTTCCAACTCGGTTTGCATGCAGCTCTTTGTTTAGGTAGGTTATCTTGCTCAGGTTAGGTTTGTGTGTAAATTGCGAGCGAAAAACTAATTCACGCATTTTCAATTTAGTTTGTCTTTTTTGGCACCTGAACACCCCGCCATCGCCATTAAATGACCAATTGTCCTTGTTGAATTACAATATTTTAATTCGAGTTTTGCGCATGCTCAGTAGATTCCAATAAAGTTGCATTGGTTGACCTAGCCGCTTGTAATGCAACCTACCGGATATGAGGGTTTGAAAGATAAATTATATATGGAACAAACGGTCAAGTTTCGTCTAGCTGAAGTCTGTTATAGAAAAACTGTTGCAACGGCAACCGTTGCTAAAGTAGCGGGAATGTAATGGTTATTTATGTACCAAGGGTATAAATAGATGTTTATGCTCTGAGGGCGACGTTTTACGAACCCGAGGGCATCTGGCCTGAGGGTTTGTAAGTCGCCCGAGGGTATACACATCTGTTTATGCCCGCGGTACATACATAACTTTATGTCATACTAGTTCGTTATTGCAAACAAATCTCAATACAAATCAGTATTTTAAAAAATCCGGTTTGAATTAATAACATTGCCATTTCATCATAGCAGACACTATCGTTGTTAGGTGAATGTTGACAAACGTAAATGTCATAAAATCACAATAATTTTTATATGTGTCAAGATTTTGGAATTCCTGACGAAATTATTGAAACAGCAAAGAAAGCAACTGAAAATCTCTTGCCAAAAAAGTCTAAAGAAATTTGATACTCAAACTATGAAATATCAATCGTTTGCTGCAGGCAACTTAACTATCACCGGATCTTTTAGAACTGCCAATTTCATGTTAATTCGTCAAAATAATGTTCATCGAATATTTACATATATTACTATATTCCGTTTGTAATTTCATTATTAAAGGTTATTAAATAAGTTAAACAAAAAATTATTTTTCTTTATGCCCGCGCGGGCCATAAAGTACTTACGACATTAGATAGTTGGTAACTTAGCAATAAAAACAAAATAATGAACCAGTATGTCATAAAAACATTAAAACCCCAATTCTCATGGTGCGGAAATTCGTGGTAGCCAAGTTGTCTGCTCTAGTTTAGCTGAAACCATCATAAAAAAATAACACAAAAATAAGAAAATGAATTTTAAAGTGATATAAACCTATCATTTTGTTACATTATAAAATTTTATATGATATAAAAGATTCTCGCGAGAAATATGTATGTATTTCTTATTGTAAATTATATTTCGATATACTTGTCCAATTAGAATACACACGTAGTCACACAATCGTGGCTTTGTCGAGCACAATTTCTTTAAAGATCTGACTAATCAAAAAACAACCACTTCTTATCGCCGCCGACGATACCCAGATTCATTACACTGTTGTGCCATGTCGAGACAGTAAACTCTAGTCGCTCTTCATTGAAAATTTTAGTGAAAATGCCTAAAAAGTTTAGAGAATGTGGTGACGATAGTGGTGACGGAAGGAGTTGGATAACCTTGACCAAAAACAAAGCCGCAAGTAACCATGTTTCTGATTCCCTTTTGGGCAAAACCGAATCGATGACAAGGAGCAACCAGGAGAGCACGACCCTGAAGTTTTTAAGTAAGTAGAAAACCACCCGGTAACGAGGTCATATTTGGCAATGACATACATCAGGTTGGATCAAATATCTCATCCTAGGGGTTGAGAGAAGTGAAAAAGACGTTATGGAAAACAACAATCCTATTTCCAGAAATACATCCTATTTGAAGGGACCTGTATTAAACCCTGAACATTGGTAGAACAAGGTCGCAGAGGCGACAAATATGTATTTACCATTCATGGGCAGGTGCCATAGCTCTTTCGGCTTTAGCAAAACGAACTTATAGATGCTATTTTAATATGATACGAATGTCTTATTACAGTCATACAATGTCTATAGCCATCCAGCAGTCTACAGTAGATGCAAAAAAAAGTACTTTCAACAAATGGGAAGAATCAGGTGTAACCTAATCTGACTTCAACAGTCAGAAAAATCGTAAATTCGTTAAGGAAAGCAAACCTGATGAGTTTTTCTGTGGAAAAAACTTTGCGGATATTATCAGAGAAGTTACAGCTCAGTTAAAAACAGGCAACAATGTGAAGTAGAGGTATTTACCAACATTTACTGTGACAGCTAAAAGTTTTATGCGCATGCCTGGCAGTTCTCGTGAGACAAGAAAATAATGTCTTGGATTAAGGACTACGAAATTCCATTTATTCGACAGCCTTTTCGACATAGGTATTCGAGTCAAAAATTACAAAACTGTGAAATTATTAAATTATTACCCGTCATCTCAGAATTAAGAACTTGAGAAAGGTGTTATAAGTGAATGTAGACCAGCGAAGAATCAATTTCTCTCTCCATTTTTTCTGGTCCCCAAAGTTAACGGAACTAATGAGTTTATTCCCAATCTTTCGGGCATTAACAGATTTATATATCCACCTCATTTCAAGTTAGACAATTATAAAACTGTCAAAGATTCAATTACAAAACAAAACACTGTTTGATGGCTACAATCGACTTGAAAGACGCATATTATATGATACACATATTATTAAATGCAGAACATAAAATATTGCGACGTTTTCAGTTTAGACAATTTTTTATTAATTCACTTGTCTGTCTACGAGTTTAGCCACAGCTCCGTATATGTTTAAGAATGTGGTTCTTATCTAGAGGTTGAAAATAATGTTGCTAGTTGATTTCGTTGAAAATATGAACAGGATGTTCATAAAGTCCATTTCCAGAGGAGTCATGTATTGATTCAATTTTCAGTTGAGAATGTTTCCCTTTAAAAAATGTTGCTAGTGTTTTTACTACATTACCTAGACTAGGATTCGTAATAAATTTTGAAAAGTCTCATTGATTCCGTCACAAATTTGTGAGTATTTAGGATTTATATTAATAATAATAGAGGTAATATGACCATACACGCTTCAGACAACAAACAAGAATCCATACTTACAAAAAAAATGTATTCTAAGAGAAGTTGTAAAATTAGGGATTTTTCAAAAATTATTGGTAGGTACTTTAACCTCAGTTTGTCCAGCGGTCCAATATGGCTGGTTTCACACGAAAATATCAAATATTGAAACATGACAAATACCTCGCACTAAAGAATTTCAATGGATGTTATGACTCAACAACTCAACAGCGCTTATTTTAGAGATTTCTCGTAATGAAATTTTTTGGTGGAAGCATTATGAGACAGTCTTTCAATTCAATTGATTGTCAGAAATATGATTATGTTATTTTTACGGATGCGTCTAGAACTGGAGCCTCATATAAGGATAAGGTGTCCCGGGGATTTTGGAGTAGACGGGAAGCAAGATTTCAAATAAATAATCTTGAATTATTGCAGTTTTTTATGCCATACAATGTTTCGCATCCGAAGCCGAATGCTTTAACATCCTTCTGCGTACTGAAAAGAAACAGCTATAGCATATTCGCAATTATTCGTTGAATACAATTTGGACCTAGTATGAAAAACGAAAAATTATATAATACGCTTATATTCCTTCAATGAGAACGTGGTGGAGGATAAACAATCACGAATTCAATCTATAGAATCAGAATATTCATTGAATAACAAAATATATACAAACATCGTTTCAAAACTTGGTAAACCAAATGTGACACATATGTTTCCTGGTTTCGAGACCCAGGAGCCTTAACCTCAAATGCATTTACCTTCACATGGGATAAATCACTAATATTTTATGCATTTCCACCCTTTTCTGTAATTGGACGCGTTATCAGGAAAATTATAGGGGATAAGGCAGTGAGTATTTTAGTTCTCCCCTACACTGGCCTAGAGCCACAATAGGCCATTGGCCGTAGTGGAGGGCCTGATACGGGCCCACTCACGTTCAAACCTAACCTACAGTGGCATAAATCAGCCATGGTTTTCTTTATTTTCAAAACTCTGTACAGGAGAGCCAAATTTTTTTTTAACCTACTGAGAATTTCCTTTTGTTGCCCTTTAGCACCAGCCATCTGTTGTGGAGGAACATTCCCTTAGTGGTATAGGGATTATTCGGAGATCATTTATAAGGAAAGGGATTTCCGAGCATGTTCTTCAAATTTTGAAAAAATCAATCAATAAGTCTACCTTGCATCAGTAATATGGAACACTTAGTAAGTGTTGGTCATTTTGTAACAGATGAAAAGTAAGTGTTGGTAACATGATTTCCTTCTCAAAGGATATGAAAAAATGTTTCATTTGCTATATTAACAAAAACTTAAGTCCGCATTAGCTATCATACTACATATAAATATTTCAAATACTGATGAAATGTTTTTAAAACGATTTTTGAAAGAAGCATTCCGTGAAACGTGAAAGACCCTTTTTCCCACAGTACAACGAAACTTGGGATCCAGTTCATGTTTTGAAAAACATTAGAAACTGGTATCCTTTAGAAGATTTGTAATTAGACAGAATGGTTGAGAAGTTAGTTGTATGTATTAGTATTAGCGTCAGGGGAAAAAACTCAGAAGGTTTCTAAAATTATAGAAAAAAATATTAAAATTTGTGAAAACGCTGTGGAAATTAATTTCACGGAAATGTTGAAAACGTCAAAATTTTAAACAACCTTTGAATATTTAATCTTAACCTATTGGAAAGAAACCCTTTCATAAAGCCTCAACTCAAATATATAAGAGCAGCTGGATTAAGGATGCAATGCGATCAATCGGAATAGATACATCAATATTCAAAAGCCATAGTACTAGGTATGCCTCTACATCTGCCAGTTATAGAGCGGGTATGAACATTGATTCAATGAAAAATGCAGCTGAGTGGACGAAAAAATCCGAGGGATTTGCTAGATTTTACAATCGTCCACTGGTGGAAGAAGATACTCTTCTAGAATGTATCTAATTCTAAGTAATTGTGTTTTGTTTACCTTTGGAGTCAGATACATTGATTTAAAAAAAAGAAATAAATAAAAATTAAAAAAAAAAGACAATGAAAAAAAAATACATATAAAAAAAAGTCCTTGACTTTTGTATTCTACAGTTTCATGAGATAATTACAAATGTACTCAGAAATGAATGAAAAAACAAGTTATCTATATTTGATCTTTAAATAACTACGTGTGTATTCTAATTGGACGAGTATATCGAAATATAATTAATAGAACAAACGACTTACCTGTAGGAAGTTCGTTCTATATTATATGAGATATACTCGTCCAATTAGAATCCCACCCTTGCCTTCTCTTAAGCTAATATATCTAATTTGATATTTATTATACAGTGTAATGAATCATGGGTATTGTCGGCGGCGATAAGAAGTGGTTCATTGTTTTTTGATTAGTCAGATCTTTAAAGAAATTGTGCTTGACAGAGCCACGATTGTGTGACTATGTGTGTATTCTAATTGGACGAGTAGGTTTATCTCATATAATATAGAACGAACTTCCTACAGGTAAGTCGATTGTTCTATTAATTAAATTGAGGATTACCTCAAGATTTATTCTCGAGACAAGCTTTTATATTTAAAATTTTATAATGTAACAAAATGATTCACTTTAAATTTATTTTCTTCTTTTTAGTGCATTCAAATAAAAGCTTTACTCTAAAAAGTTTTTTTGAGTTTATTTATTTATTTCTCTTTTAGTTTTCTTTGGATATGTTTCTTAGCCTGTTCATTTCAATTAATGGGTTGCACGGTCGTGACAGGAAAGGGGTGCGAGCCCCCCGATCGATTTTTTTCATCATTATTTTCCATGTCGAAACTGTTGAAAAATTTTCCGAATTCCTTTGCATTCTATATCTGGCTTTTGAGGGGGGACAGGATAGTTCTGAGTGGATACCATACTATTCAATTAGATGATATTTGAACCTTGCAGAAATGCGCCAATGTTGTCAAGTCGAGGGCGCTGGAAATCAATGAAGAAATATTTAAGGAAATTTTGCTCAAAGAATATCATGACAAATATTCATTCATATCAATTTTTATGATCAATTTTTTGAAAATACATTTGGAAGTGTGATTACAATGATCCAAAAAAACATTTTGATTTCATTTAGGTTATCTCACTTTAAGTTAAAATGATATATACTTTAGAAATTCTTGAAATAACTAAATGATGCAAAACAACGTTGAAATGCTCAAGTTCTGGATTCTCAGTCACAATGTCACAAATTATCATACTACTTACACCTCACCCACTATATTATAATGGTCAGGAGTTTGACATCAACTTCACTTCCATGGAAAAAAGTTACAGCGTCTCTTTCCATTAGTATAGTTTATAAAATGCGAGCGCAGCGAGCATCTGCTGTGTTTCCACCTTTTCGTACTAATCAGTGATCAAATTACCAGCAACTTGGATAGCTAGGTTAGTTCGGTTAGGTTAGGTTGTGTCCCTTTTTTACGCTTAGAAATTCGGTCCATAGCCGAAAACGTGGGCAGTCAGAAGAAAGAGACACGCCGAAGCAGGAACTACCAGAATGAATAAAATAATGTCCACTTCGACCTATCTCCATATCAGATTTCCAGTAATCCGAAGTGACCAACTTGGTAACAGAGCATTTCCGCAAAACAAAAATGGTACTATTAGAATCGCATGGTTGCACAAAATAGCGACGTTCAAATATTTTTTCCATATCAGATTTCCAGTAATCCTAAGTGACCAAAACTTGGCAACGGCGCATTTCCTCAAAACAAAAATAGTACCATTACAATAGGTTGAGGGTCTATAATCGAGACGTTCAATTGTTTTTTTCATATCAGATTTCCAGTATTCGCAAAACAAAAATGGTACCATTACAATTGGCCGAGGGCCCACAATCGCGACGTTCAATTTTTTTTTTGTTCATAACTGATTTCCAGTAAAAAAACTGGCTCTAATTCTTCATGCTTGTGATTATGAAATTGAATACAGGAAAGGCAATTTGCTTGCTAACGCAGTTTGCCAGTAGTAGGAGAAACGAAAGTGTGTGACAGTTTATATTCTAAGTTCAATAAAAGACGGATGTATAGATATAAGGGGCTGATCAGATACTGTGAATTATGAATTAAGACCATATTTCAACAAACGATATGAATCATCTGTTAAAAAAATTGTTTGTAAAGGGGTCATAAAGTTGTAGTACCAAAATCATTAAGAAAAGGCGGTTTGAAATCATTTAATAATAATATAAATTTATTTAAGGAACAATCATGATTTACAATTTCATAAAGAACATTCTAATGGTGATGTTTAGTACTAAAATGATGTTACGTTTTTACTGTAGGTGGCCTGGAGTAAATTAAGATATTCTTATGAACCTGATTGATACCCAATAGACTAATCTTGAAATATTTCAGAAAAGTCTTTCGAGCATTCAGAAACGTTCGAAGAATTCCATTGAAACACATTTTTTTCATCTAGATCATAACGTCGAATATTCTTATGGTGGTCTATGAATTTCTTAATCATTCGAACTATATTTTTATATATAAATCCATGCAATTGTGAGATTTGACAGTTAATTCATTAATTGACATCTGATGATTAATAAACCATTGATGAGATTTTGAGAGTACAGTCTCAGAACCAAAGAGTACACCAACTAACCTCAGAACACCTATAGGATAGGTGTTCTGTGGTACACTGTTGTCAAGTTGAGTTGAGATAATAAGGCAGTTGTAAAGTAGCGTATGCATACAGCTGGTCCCAGACGGAAATGGCAACGTCATTAGTCTTGTGTCTACGGGGCCAAGCCTTGTCCTGCAGGACATCCATGAGAGTGAGCAGAGGGAATACCAAAACAGTTGAACTCAGAGATCAGCAATATATCAAACAATTGTTCCAGAACCAACTGAAGAGTCGATACCAAAAACCAAAGATGCCTAAAAACCCTGGTGTGTCGAGTGATTCGATTTTGTTCAGATTTTTCATAAGGCAAATTAACAAATGAAATAGTGGTCTGCTTCTTTGTTCCAGAGATGGCGCCCTTATAGAATTTTAGTCTTGTCAATATTCCAGGAATATGGTGATTGATGACTGTTGTCAATTTTATGGAATTTCAACAAATTTCAAATACTATCAAAAAATGAATAGTTGTGACGGAATCTAAGTTTCTTAGTGCAATTTCCTTATATTGATGACTATTATTAATGTGTTTCTTCACTTTTGCTGTTCCTATATAATCTTAGAAATTTATAATTCATTCAATAATAATTCAATTTGTCTGATCGACTCGGCCGTTAATTGATGAAGATCCATTCATAGTAATTGTATAAAATACACAGAAAACAATTCGATCTCCACAAACTTTATTCAATCAGACAGTGAAGAAGCTACTGTGCTGGCGAAACATGTCTTATTGAATAAAATTTGTGGGTCCAGCAAACATTGCCAACATCACCAAAATGTTCCATGTTACTCTACTGTTGTATTGTGTTACATTTTTCTTTATATGATTTTTATTATTATTATTATTATTTGGGCAACTGCCCTCTGTTGGTTAAGTAGAATAGCTTTAACAAAGAAACAAGGTGTCCTGCCATACCTGGACGGTGCTCATTGCCATAATCCTATACAATAGGAATTACTATACAATACAGATAGGAATTCCTATTGTATAGGATTATGGCAATGAGCACCGTCCTGGTATGGCAGGACACCTTGTTTCTTTGTTGACAAGCGCTCATTGTGAACAATGCAGATTTCTTTCGTTTTCGGTGTAGTTTGTATGTACAATAATAATTTGATCATGTTCCCTTTTTGTATCATTTGTGGGCATCTACATCCAGTACCGAAAGTGAGTACCACCATGTTATGAAGATTATCACATAGTATCTTGTATTATTAGAAATCATTTCAATGAAAATAATGTCACAAATATATCTCACGCGGAATTCCGCTATTCCTGCTTCTGGTGAATTTATGCAGCAGTCATGAGTCATAAGTTTTAAGTCATAAGGAAGAATATTCGTCAATGATTGGTTGGAATAAACGATTTAACCAATCATTGACGAATATTCTTTCTTATGACTGTTGCATAAATCCCTTTATATTTGCACAAGATTGACAGATTCTAATGGTGAATTTTCATGAAACCTAATTTCAATACTTTCAAATGAAATGGTGGCGTGGTTATTATTGTAGGTAATTGCATTTCAGTAAAATATATAAATAAGTCGAAAATGTAACAAATAAAACTGGTTGATGACAGTGATTCTGTAAATTCCAATAATTACGTTTCTTTATTCATTTCATTCGTCGGCAATACTTGAAAACTTATGTGCTTGTAAATTTACCCTAACAGGAAAACCGACCGTGGCGTTACACGCAAATGCGGAATATTTGGGAAACAGATCAGGATTTCATTTGTTCTCTCTTAATCAAGCTGGCGAATTGTGTCCCGTTTTATCCCACAGTTTTGCAGGTATGAGTCGACACACCAGGGTTTTCAGACATCTTACAAAAACCCAACGGAGCTCACATAGAGCGACTCGTTAATTTGACCTACCTACAAGCACCGAAGGAGTTCATATGCAGTGTCCGTCAAAATCTTGGAACCATATGGGAAACTTTTTTATTAATAGTTTCTCAGAAAATTTAATTCCTCATAAAAGTTATTGGTGCATTCAAAAACACCATATTCGCATATATCCACTGTTATTATTGACGAGCTACTAAGCGGGAATCGGCCGATATTCCAAATTCACTACAAAGTAAATAAGTGACATTAGATACTAGGCAAAATATCGAAAACTGTTATTGACAAAAGTTGTTTGCAATTAAATGATATTCCCAATTATCCAGTTTGATCTACCAATTACTGATTTTAATAACTGCTCAATGAGTTTGCCTTAATTATTGATAACAATCATTTTGAGTAGTAAATTACCAAATTAGCACAACACAGGAAGCCTAATATTTTATACGGACGGTTCGCGTCTGACTGACAAACAGGCATCGGGTGCCGGAATCTACTTGGAGGGAAGAGAAGTACGAGAGAGCTATGCTTTGGGCAGATATACAACAGTTTTTCAAGCTAGAGTGTTCGCCATCCTATTCGTAGCTACGAGGCAAGATGTGAAAGAAGGGTCCGAACAGAGAATCTATATCTGTTCGGATAGTCAGGCAGCGCTCAGAGCCATCTGCCATCCTAAACCAAGCTCAGCGCTTGTACAGGAATGCGGAAATGTGCCCGAGAAGCTAGCTGAAACGAAGGAAGTTCAGCTGGTATGGGTCCCGGGTCACAGAGGGGTGCGCGGAAACGAGGTGGCAGACGGACTTGCCAGATCCGGATCCGCAACGCCATTCTGTGGGCCGGAACCTGTACTAGGCATCGCAAGAAGCCAAACCTCTTCAGCCCTCGACGAGTGGGCAGAAGAAGTGCTGAATAAACTTGGAGAAATAACACCGTCTGCAGGCAGTCGAAAGATTTCGTGGCCGGCTCCAATAAGTCAAGGACGACATGGCTCTTAGGCAGAAAACGCCAAGCACTACGCCTCCTTATAGGAATACTAACAGGACATAACAAGCTAGGCAGACACCTATCAGTTATAGGTATAGAAAACAGCCCCACTTGCCGCAAATGCGAAGAAGACGAAGAAACTTCATCTCACTTCCTCGGCGAGTGTGAGGCATACGGGAGGCTAAGATTTGGAACCTACGGAGTTGAGAAACTCCAACAAGAAGAACTAATCGACTTGGAGTGGTCGGACATACTGACCTTCATTAGGAGGTCACAAAGGTTCGAAAAGGAAAACTAGGAGGATGAATGTAAATAAGTGGAGAACAGGGGATTGCAAAAAGGGTCCATGAGGGCCTACTATCCTGGCCGCGGTTGCGGCCCCCAAAGAACTACTACTAGTACTACTACCAAATTAGCACAAAATTTATGGCAACGAAATTAACTAATCTAACGAAATCTTGAAAATGAGTAAAAATACAGTAATATAATGATAATGAAATGTAGCCGGGATACTTAAAAAAATTTAAATTGTTAATTGGTAGACTGAACTGGATAACTGGAAATATCATTCAATTGCAAACAACTTTTTTCGATAATATTTTTTGATATTTTGCAAAGTAATGTCACTTTACTCTGTGCCGATTCCTGCTTAGCCGCATGCCACTGATAATAATCGATATGCGAGTAGTTAGTCTAATTGAATGCGCCAACTTTTATGAGGAACGAAATTTTCTGAGAAACTATTAATTAAAAAGTTTCCCATATGGTTCCCAGATTTTGGCGACACTGTAGAATAAATTGGGGATCAGACTTTCACCGGCGGCTTAAAAGATACTGAAACGCAGCAAGCCTTCGACTGGGATGACTTCAAATCTTGAGCGCAGCATTAATAGCATCCTTTTTAACCACAACAATTTTGCGTACGATCATCTTACAATTTTTTTTTTTGAATCTCAAACTCTAATGCATACCAAAAATGTTTACACCTACGGTCATCTTACTATATATTTTTTATTTAGTAAAACTGTAACCTACCTAAATTTTTACCCCTAAAAATTTTGCGTATGGTCAGTCGAAAGACTTTGACGTAAAGTTGTTCAAGCTGACTAATACCAAACAGACCAAATTCATCTGTTGCTTTTAGTTATCATCTAATGAACCATCCTATAACAAACTCTTCGAGTTTTTATCACTCAAATCACAAATCACAAAATCATGCTGAAGTAATTATGAAGGGTGATTCCAATATGCACAACTCAAATTTTCCAACAAAACAGATGGGGCAGGTAGTCAAGCTGAACTGGATCCCAGGGTTTTCAGAGCTGTAGGTACTCCGACGGAATAGAATGACGTGGTTTATCGTGTTGTCTAAATAAAGAGATAAAACTAATTACAATAGCGGATCGCAACCCGAAAGTAATATGGGCAATAATCGCTTTCAGCCCATATAAATCGCCTGGACCAGATGGAATATTCCCTGTCCTACTACAGCAGGGAATTGAAGATATAGCACCAGAACTATGCAGACTGTACAGGATGATTCTAGCACTTGGCTGGATACCACAAACCTGGAAATCTGTGAACGTGGTCTTCATTCCAAAACCTGGCCGAAACTCATACGACCAGGCCAAGGATTACAGACCAATAAGCCTATCATCCTTTCTCCTGAAAGGACTAGAAAAACTGATAGACAGGGACATACGGGAGGCAGCTCTCATAGACCGACCATTACATATAAACCAACATGCCTATCTAACAGGAAAATCGTGCGAGACGGCCCTGAACCAATTGGTGTCAAGGCTGGGGGGCACTCTGGCGAAAAAAGAAATAGCACTATGCACTTTTCTAGACATCAAAGGAGCCTTTGACAATACATTCTTCGAAAGTATGGTATCAGCAGCCAGGAGGAGAAGCGTTGATGAAACCACCTACCTGCATGTGGATAAAGTCAATGCTCCAATATCCACAGGCCCATACCAACATGTTTGAAGACTCCGCGAAGCTGGAAATTGCCAGAGGAACCCCACAGGGAGGGATACTATCCCCCTACTGTGGGACATGGTAGTAGACGAACTTCTGGAATCTTTAAACAATCAGGGATACTCCTCCCAAGGTTATGCGGACGACATAGTAGTCCTCGTACAGGGAAAGTATGACCAAATAACCTCTGAGCTAATGCAAAATGCACTGAGGACCGTAGAGGAATGGTGCAAAAGATGACTGAGGGCAAACCCCAGCAAAACCACACTCATTCCCTTCACACGCAAAAGGATTCAAGGGGACTTGAATTCACCCAAGTTCTTTGGCGCAACACTACAAGTTGCTGATCATGTCAAATATTTAGGGCTGTTCTTGGACAAGAAACTAACCTGGAACATGCATCTACAACATGTAGTCAAAAAAAGCAAAGCATCGTTCATGATGTGCAGAAGAGCTTTTGGAAAAACATGGGGACTGAAACCGAAAGTCATGCATTGGCTTCACAGCGCGATCATAAGACCCAGAATTACATATGGTTCACTTTTGTGGTGGCCCAAGATGAAACAGAGACAGTCGAAAACCAACCTTGGTAAAATACAGAGGCTCGCCTGTCTGTGACTCACGAGTGGTATGAATAGCACTCCAACCGCTGCTTTGGAAATTATCCTAAACCTCCCACCTTTAGACATTACAGTCATGGGGGAGGCAATGATGAGTGCATACAGACTTAAACAAATAGGTGGATAACCCAACCACAAACTGGGCACACTAAAATCATCCATGAAGTCAACATTACCGAACTGGAAATGATATCAGACTATATGCTACCACAATACGAAAAACCATTCGAAACGCAGCTCAAGTGGAACGAATGGGACTCGGGAGTAGAATCTGGAAACATTATCTGGTACACATATGGTTTAAAAACAGATGAAGGAGCAGGAATATACGGGGTGAGGCCAAAAAGGAACGTAATAGTCCCACTTGGTAACAACACCACTGTATTCCAAGGAGAGACACATGCCATAAGGACATGCATACAGATGAATCTGTCGAAAACGCAACAAGGTTACACTTATGTGGGTGCCCGGGCATAGGGGAATTGAAGGCAATGAAAAAGCAGACCAACTTGCATAGGAATCATCTGAATCACCATTTACAGGTCCAGTACCAGCGTTTGGAATTAACAAAACCCGATACGGAAACCTAATCAATGAGAGGAAGAAATCAAAACACCAAACGTTTTGGGACCAAATCGAAGGGCATCGACACAGCACAGCAATGGTGAGGCACCTGAGCCAAACAGTAACGGCTGACATACTCAACCTCAACAGATCTAAGATACGCACGATCACCGGCTTACTAACCGGACACTGCGGCCTTAGGAAACACCTACATACCATGGGAATAAATAGAGAAACCGTGGACTGTAGACTCTGTGGTGACGAGGAGGAAACAGCCTCTCACATCATCTTCGACTGCGACGCGCTGCTCAACAGCGCAACAGAATATTCGGACAGATCAACCTAGAAACAGGCATGAATCCGAAACACCTAGTAAATAGACTACTGAACCTGGTGAAAAACACAGGCCCAAGGGGGAAGTAACTCTTTCATTAGGTGTACATCATAACATTTTCATTACTTCATTAATCATTTCATATTCAACTTAAAATCGAAATCTATGTTTCTGGAGATCCGTGATATGATTTTTTTCGGTTCCAAGTTGGCAAATTTATGCCGTCTGACAATCGGTAAGTGATCGCCTCGGTGATCGCTGAGCAGACGCGGATTTTAATCAGTTATTTTCCGATGAATAGTATAACATCATTAATGGTAATTATTTTTCATTAGAGTTAATTACTGCATTATTTTCATTAGGTGTACAAAAAATGGCTAGTTACTTCCCCCTCGCACAGGCCTATTTAACTAGGAACCCCTGACGACAGAACAATACAGTAGACCCCAGCTGTTCTCAGTGTTAAGGGAAACCACAAGGTAAACCCGGTATCTCGCTCGTAAGCCTTAAACCAACCAACCAATTACAATAGGATCACCCACTAAATAAATCATTGAAATACGAACCAAATGGAATGCTTTACGACTCGATCGGATCATTAGTAACGGAGGAAAACCGGAAAAACCGGAAAAACCGGAAAATTTTACGATTTTTTTTTAAATTCATTACTCCGTCATTTATCAAGAAATAGGGTTGGCCCTTCTTATGAGAGTATTGAATCATGTGCACTTTATGTGTGCACAAAACAGGTTCTGATAGATCATTAGATTTGGCACAATTACAATTTGAATTTTTTTTTTGGACTATCTTGCAGCGTGTCTGGATTTCAATTTCTAAAACAGATTTTTTAAGAAGAACCACAAAATGTATATTCTCATTTTGCGCTTAAATGATGCGACATGACTAAAACGGCCAAGCTAGTGGAAGCGGTCGAGTGGAAGAAGAGAGCGGGAGATGAGGGGAAGCGTATTATCACGTAACCCGTTCATTTGAAGAATTCCCCTCATCTCCCGGACTCTCCTGCTACTCGACAGCTAACGCGGGTTCGGCCGTTTTCAGTCATGTTTGCAAGAATTTTTCACCTATTTCGCACCATTGTAGCGCAAAATGAGAATATACGTTTTGTAGTACCTACCATACTTCTACTTTCATAATCGGTTTGAGAAATTGAAATCGGGCTATCACTAGAGCATCCAGGCACGCTGCAAGATAGTACAAAAAAAAATGTCAATTGCAATTGTGCCAAAACTAACGATTCGACAGCGCCTGTTTTGTGCACACATAAAGTACACATGATTCAATACTTTCGTGAGGAAGGCCATTCCTAATTCTTGAAAAATGGCGGAGTTATGAATTTTTCAAAAAATCGCAAAATTTTCCGGTTTTTCCAGTTTGTCTCCGTTGCCAATGATCCGACCGGGTCGTAAAACATTTCGATTTTCTACATTTCTTTTCATTGGAGCAACCAGATTGCTCTATCAGTTTTCTTTTTATAAGTAAAACAATTTTAAAAAGCATGTTTTTTGTTATTTAAATGTTTATAACAAATTAATAAATGACAGTTGCGAGTCGAAAACATAACAGAAAATAACTACGGACTGTATTTCATGTGATGGCATAGTCGGTTTCCTACTAGCTAGTATTTTTGTTAAAAACTAACTCATTTTATGCTCTATTGCTTGGTGTACAACCTCATCTCCACTCTTTTTCTACAACATCTGCCAGCACAACATTCCCCTTCCCAGCCACATACAGCACTATAATTCAGCTGACTGTGATGGTATTCGCATGTTTTTATCAGCGTTTCCATGGGAAATAGTGTGTTTGTAGATTCAACCGTGTTACTTGATCGGAGATTCAACCCAATACACCGAGACAATTTCTAAGATCATAATGCTGGGGATGCAAACATACAGGGTAGCCCATCGAAAACTTGACATCGGGAAAAAACCCTCGGACGGGTCAATTTTAGTTTCGAGGGGGACATTTTGTTCTCTTACATGCACCACCGTCACTGCAACACTCAAGCTGTGGGGTGAACAACCCCTAAAATTTGAATAGGGAATAATGGTGGAGTGGCACATCATTTGAAAGCCCGTTAAGTTCTCTATTTTGAAGTTGGGATGAACCGTTTGGGAAAAAATAAATTCAGGAATAAACCTGTACGATAGTTAAGAGCTTACTTGTACGTATCTGGAAAATTGATTTGGAAGTTTTTGCAATCGATCATTTATTTGCTACGATACTGTGAATATTTTTGGTCAGTTTTTTTCGCGGTACCCATGAAAATATTTTAATAAAATAGAACAAACAGATAGAGCATGCAGTTTGTTTTTCACGTGTTCTAAAAGTGAGTTTCATTCGTGTGTGGTATCATACGTCTAAATTAAAACGAAACAATGGTGTATACAGTGGCAGAGAGGGTTGAGTTGATTGAACTGTATTATAAGAACAATAGATGCTGCTGAACGGTTCAATCAACAATATGGCAGGACTGTGTCGCAGCAGTATGTGAATGAATTACTATCAATATTCCGAGAAACGGGATTGGTAGCAAATAAAAAACGGCAAATCGAACCGCCAGTAAGAAATGAGGCGACAACAGTGGCAATTTTGAGCCATGTTGAGGTTGAGCATACGTAGAGTACAAGACAGCTAACAACTGTTTCCGGGTGTCTCAAGAACATTCAGGCTACTTTAAAACTACATAAATTCCATCCCTACAAAATTAAATTAACACACGAACTGAATGAAGACTATTTTGATTGGCGTTTACAATTCTGTGCGGTACTAAGTGAACAGGTGATTGCAAATCCTCAGTGTCTGTTCAAAATTTGTTTTAGTGATGAATGTTCTTTTTTTTATTGGTATAGTTAATCGCCATAATTGTCGATATTTCAAGATATTTTCAAGATAATATACAATTTGTTGCATGATATAATTCAGATATCTTTGAATGAGTAATTCTCACCTAGGCATTGAGGTGACTGTATTGTGTTATATTACTCATTCAGACAACGGTTTTGTATGCGCATTTTATGGTAATAAGATTATGATACTACAATATATGTTATATTATTACAAATTATTTAGAAATACAAATCTCGTAGAGGAAACAAAAACAAAAAGGGGTAGGTCTAAGTTATGTATATGCTTGTATGAGAGAAGATACAGGTGGTATAGGAGCTATTATTAATAATTTTTTTAGTATATGTCAATTTTTTTTTAATTTTCGGTTATGTATCGCTTGAGGGAATCTTTATATTTATTAATTTTTTTTTTCAATTCTATTGGGAGTCCATGATAGAACACGAATCTTTGTGTATGGCTTTTCTTACAGAGAGGTATTTTGATATTCAAATTCTCAACCGCCCTAGTTCTTGCTGTTGTCTGAGTTATATAGTTGTTATACAGGGTGTTTCATAATAAATGCGCAGGACTTCCGGATGTGATAGCTCGTTCAAAAATATGAAAAAAAGTTTCTATTAACTTACCCTCTAAAATTCAACATTTTCGAGATACAGAGTGTTGAAATTTAAAAAAAATATAGTTTTTTGCGAATTTCTCTGGAACCGTTTATCGCACGAAAAACAGATTCTGAATGCATTTTCCACTCATAATAAGCTATGTTTTGTGCACATTTTTTATTTTTTTAAATTCATAATTGGTGAAGATTTTGAAGGGGTAGTGGGTGTTTTTTTCTCCAATTTCTACGCCACTGGAAAAAGTATGATTTTGAGCCGCCTACTTGAACCGCCAATGTTTTCTACACAAAAAAGGTACTCTTGGTCATAAGCTCTAAAGTTGACCGTTTTGAAGAAAAATAAACTATCATTTTGAAAAACATGGTAAATTTTTTAAATAATTTTTTTCCTAATTATACAAAATTTATTTAAACGTAACAAGTAACAAGTAACAAAACCAAACGTTGACTTCTTAATTGCAAAATAAAAGAAAAAACAATAACAATCATACTCAGTTGAATTGTTGGAAATGTTCGCCGTTAGCTTCAATGCACGCAGCAATTTTTCGAGGAAAAAACATTATTTGAAGACATGACAGTTGATTTTTCTTGAAAACGGTCAACTTTAGAGCTTATGACCAAGAATATTTTTTTTGTGTAGAAAACATTGGCGGTTCATATAGGAGGCTCAAAACTGTACTTTTTCCAGTGGCGTAGAAGTTGGAGAAAAAAACACCCACTACCCCTTCAAAATTTTCACCAATTATGAATTTGAAAAAATAAAAAATCCGCACAAAACATAGCTTATTATGAGTAAAAAATGCCTACGAAATCTGTTTCCTGTGCGATGAACGGTTCCAGATATATTCGCAAAAAACGTTTATTTTTCTAAAATTTCAACACCCTGTATCTCGAAAATGGTGCATTTTAGAGGGTAAGTTGAAAGAAACTTTTTTTTCATATTTTTGGACGAGCTATCACATCCTGAAGTCCTGCGCATTTATTATGAAACACCCTGTAGTTCGAGAACATCCATTTCAGACACTGGTAACTATATATAATGTTCTCACGTTAAGTAATTTAGTCTCTTGATATAGATGATCTGTTGAGAAACGTCTTTTTTTCTTTAAAATCATTTTCAGGATTGAGTTCTGTTACTATTAATGTGGTTATTGAAAGTCCCACGCCATGCTATCATGCAATATCTCAATATGGATTCAGCCAAAGACTGATATATTAAAAATAAGTTTTTTTTGAAAGAATGTCTCTTAGGGTATAAAATTTTCGTATAGTCTCATCCTTTGTATTACATTTGATACTTGCTTATCCCATCTCATATGTTGGTCGATAACAAGGCCCATATATTTAATGGATTCTGTTTTTTCTATGACCGGGCATTCACAGTAAAAATTTTTTGTGCATTTCATTTTGTGCAATTTGAGTTCATTAATATGCGGCTGGTCATCTGAATTGAGTGAAAAGGTCATAAATTTTGTTTTTTTTTTCACATTCAGAGTCAATACATTGTTATTCAGCCAAAGTAGAATTTTGCTCAAATTAGTTTCAGAAGTTTTGTTGACTTCATTCCAACTTGCACCAGTGAAAATCATGGCCGTATCATCAGCATAACACACAATATGACCGTCAAATTTATTAATCTTCGTTATTGCGTTTATGTAAACAAGGAAAAGGATCGGACCTAGTACTGTTCCTTGAGGTACGCCCACATTGATTTGTAATGTTGTACTGTGCTTGTTACCAATTTTAACAGTTTGCGTTCGTTCTTTCAAATAATTCTGCATCAGTTCCAAAACATGTCCTCTAATACCATAATTACATAATTTTTTGAGTTGGATTTCATGCGGCACGATATCGAAAGCCGTTGGCAAGTCCATGAATACCGCTAGATATTTCGAGGACCTGTCCAAAGGACTTCACTATTTGTGTCACAAAATCTAGCACGGCATTTTCAGTATTTGACTTGTTTATGAACCCGAATTGTTGTCCTGTTATTATTTGATGCTTATTAAAGAAATCATTTATTCGATTTTTGACAGATTGTTCAAATAGTTTGGCAAAATTATTCATGACCGAAATTGGTCGGTATTTGCTCATATTATTTTGATTTCTAGCTTTAAAAACAGGTGTTACTTTGCTAACTTTCCACTGAAATAGTATATTGTACAATGAGCATGAAATGACATACATGACGTAGGTATATGAAATTTTGTAGTACGAGCGTAGCGAGCACTACAAAATTTCATATACTTACGAGTGGGAAATGGGTCATTTCATGCTCGTTGTATACTATACTTTTTCTACGACCATCTGAATCATTAACAAATCTGTAATATTTTTAATAATCTTTTTTATCATAAACTCTCCTGCCGTCATTTTTACATGGTTTAGATAATTTTTTCTTTATTCACCCGTTGAATGAAACATCTATTTTTTCTTTTTGTACACGACCTACCTACGTCGTGAAACAAATAACATTAAAAATTTTCAAATTTTGACAACTTGGAAATAAAACTTTATGCAGAAAAATCAAACACTAATCGATTCCATAAAATGAAAAAAAAAATGTGGCTGTGTGGATTTGAACCCTCGCTCCCACCATCCAAAGTCCATGTGTCATCTGAATCAACACTCGTCGTTACTAGAGCACATAATAATTTGTTCAAATCAACTGCTATATAGAAAGTATCTGTCAACTATTCAAATATATAGAATCCGATTGTAATCAATCTTTTCATTCCTTTGTCAGAAGTTATGCATTATCAGGAGCTTCTGATATAAATTTATCAATTTGATTGTTAAATCATCCTCACTATCGCTAATAATTTTTAATAACTTAATTTTTTCAATCGAATTTTGTAATTATGTACTGATGTGAAATGTCAAATTATTAGACAGACGTAAACAAACTTGATTCGAAATTATGTATGTTCATAAAATTCGTTAATACCTACTATAATGACAGTCTAGTAGTTCATGAAAGTCGTAGGAAATGAAATATTTCGATACAGGTAGCCCGTGGGAAATGAAAATCGGTGTTACAACGTGGTAGGTTTCTTAATCGAAGACGCAATTGAAATGTTCATTTTTCTTAATGGTCGTAGAAAAAGATATATTACCCCTTTTGTAGCACAAATTTATTTGATATACAAGTGGTTTCAATAAATATTTGTGCATTTGTTTTATAAGTTTGCTTGTTATTCCGTCAGGACCTGGTGCACAGTAGTTTTTAAGGTTTGAAATTAGGCATACTATTTCATTTTCTGTTACTGGTTTGAGATACAGGGAGGATGGTACTTGGGTTTCATATAAGAAGTTTTTGGGTAATTCATATTTTTCAATTTTCTTTGCCATATTTGCACCTATAGTATGAAAAAAGTTATCAAACAGATTAGCCTTTTCACTATTTCAACTCACGTTTTCACCATTTTCTTTAGTGCAGATTGGTGTATTTTTTATATTATTTTTATTTCGATTCATGTTCGTGATATCTTTGATTATTATTTTTATTAAGTTTGTTTACAGTTACCATCCACCTGTTTTAGTTTATTTTTATAATATTAATTTTTTGTTCGCTTTATTAAGTTATTGAGTTTGTATCTTTTTCATTTTCTTTTGTACTTTTATGCAGAAAAGCTTTTTTAAGGCTATCCCTCGTTTTAATTGATTGTACTTGTCCTATTGTTATCCAAGATTTTAGTTTTTTATTTTTTCAATTATTTATGACTTTTTTTCAGTTGATTCCGTGATATATTTCTTCAGTTTATCAATAAATTTATTATATGAAATTTGTGTCTCATTACATGATACATTTTCATTCCAGTTCTCTCTATTTAATAGAGTTTTCAGTTTGTCGTAATTGTTTCGTAATTTCTTGTTCTTGTTCTTTCAGTAATCGAGATATATATATATATATATGAATGTTGCATAATGATCTGTCAAGTTACTATGGATAACAGATGGTTCAGCACTTATAATTTTATCATTTATGTAATTATTTCTGTTAATATAAATATGATCAATGATGGCTTTACAGTCTTTCGTTTCTCTTGTGGGTTCATGCACGAATGGAAACCATTTTCGCTCATTATGTTTTTGTATAGGTTATTATTCTGGGTCTTTTTAGTGTAACTCAGGAAGTAATTTTGCAAATCTTGTAGGTTGGCAAATCGATAGAAGGGGTCCGATATGAGGCTGTGATACCTATTTCAGCATTGTTAGTCAAATTATTCTGAAAAAATGTTGTCCTCAAGAGTTTCGTGTCAGTCAGAGGAATGATTTGGACATTAGCTGTGATAGATTTTTTTAAATAAATTATCAGGCCGTCATTTTGATTTATTTTAGACTCATTATAATAAATAGCGTAGTTATGTAAATTAAACTCATTCACCTATTCTACTTTCCATGTTTCTGACAGCACATTTATGTCCAATTTGTCCAGATCTTCGTGTAAATATAGAAATTTTTTTCTTATATTGCGAATATTAAAATGAACAACTCCTATATCACCAACTCTTCTTATTTTGCCTCCACAAAAGTAATCATGTAAGTTATTATGACTATTTATTTTTGTTTTTTCATTATTATCTAAATTATTTAGTAGTTCTAGCATACGCAAATAGGTTAATATATGTACAAAATGAGTTTTACATACATACTGCACTCCAAACTCCAAATTTTTCAGTGCAAAGCAAAAATTAAATGATATATACTCACACATCCGTACAGAAATATGGAATAATACATAATTACATCAGTTTATTGAAATCTTCTTCAGATTTAATAATAATTAATTTACCCTCAGTATTAATATAAATATTTCCTAAATCTGTGCATAAATTTTTCATACCATATTTTTCGATAGCTCTGGCTAAAAGTTTGACTCTTGAACTCGTCAGGTCCTCTCTTATCACTACTCCAGTTTCCTTGAGCATTTTTTGTATTGCTGTAAATTTTCCTTTCGGTTTCATGATTATTTACTTTAATGAAAACACCCCTATTCTTCCCACTCTGTAACAGAGCTCTATATCTTGGTTCACTAGATTGATGTTCATTTTGGAGTTGATTAAGCGTTTAACTTCATCCCTGGTTGTTTCATTTGGCTTTTCTATAAAGTTGAATATTCTCAAGTTACACCTCAGTAGATAACAAATGAGAGAGCAACGGGAGGAGGGTCTATACAAAAGAGAGAGCAACGGGAGGTATACGTCAGCAGAAAGTGCAGGTGTCAGGTATCAGATTACATTTGATAACATCCGGTCAATGAAATTTGATACGGGTTCAATGACCTATTTCAAGGTTAATGAATGCACGTGTTGGATATCAAATTACTTGGAATTTGCTGACGCCATATTTCCGGTAGGCGAAATTTAATACGGATTCAATGACCTCTTTCAAGGTTAATGAATGCACGTGTTGGATATCAAATTACTTGGAATTTGCTGACACCATATTTCCGGTAGGCGAAATTTGATACGGGTTCAATGACCTCTTTCAAGGTTAATGAATGCACGTGTCGGATATCAAAGTACTTGGAATTTGCTGATGCCATATTTCCGGTACTTGGAATTTGCTGATGCCATATTTCCGGTGGCGGAATTTGATACGGGTTCAATGACCTATTTCAAGGTTAATGAATGCACGTGTCAGGTATCAGATTTCATTTGAAAACATCCGGTCACGTGTCATCAGCAGAATCCAATACAGGTTCAATGACCTCTCATAAAGTCAAAACCTATGAGAGAGAAATAGGAGTCAAGATCAAAACCTACGAGAGAGCAATGGGAGTCAAGGTCAAAACCTATGGGAGAGCAATGGGAGTTAAGGTCAAAACCTATGAGAGAGCAATGGGAGTCCAGGTCAAAACCTATGAGAGAGCAATGGGAGAAAAGCACATGCCTGATTCAGACACAGTATTTGCTGACGCCATACTTCTGGTAACAAACAAGTCTCAACAAGGTGAAAAAGTTCAACGACCTCTTTCAAGGTCAACAATTGTCCCAGATAGCACACATTCGCCTAAGGTCATCCCAAATGTGTCGCCAAAAGCCTGAAGAGGACGTCCTGTTTTCTACAACCTAATAACATTATCAGGCTCAGAATTTGCACCATAATTGTCCTAGATTTGTCCTTTCAGTGACAGCCTGAGGATGTTGAAGATTTCGTACCTAAGGTCATCCTAAATGTGTCGCCAAGAGGACGTTCTGTTTTCCACAACCTAAAAACATTATTAGGCTCAGCCTTTAGCGCCATAATTGTTCCAGATTGGTCCCTTTACTGACAGCCTCAGGATGTTGAGGATTTCGAGCCTAAGGGTGTAATCAGATGACATTTTGTCTCATTTGAATATTTCTACCTAAACGCCCTCTATCATCCTAATAAACAGTATTTCAAAGCCTATGATTTTTGTTTATGAAAGTTTAATCTGTTATATTATGTTTATCAAGTTTGCACATAACTTAATTCTGACCCATGCGGAACTTTCCTCGAAGTACATCTATTTCATCACCGGCGTATCCTTTACGATTCTGTGACAGTGGTTCTATTGTTCTATGTGTCTAATATTCCAAAGGGGAGATGGACCTAGTTTTGGAGTTTCAATATCTCATTTCACTTCAACAGATAATGCTTACATAAGTTTGTCTCGCAATTCACGTCTCATTTTTCGGCTTCATGTGAAGAAATGTCAAATTTCATCCATAGCACAGAACACCAGCAGTTAAGGTGTTCTGTGTCCATAGTGTTAAATGTGTCATGTTATGTCGTTTATATTTTTCTACTGCTTTTTGCTACATTGTTTTAATATTTTTATGCCTTTAACTTTTAACTGGTATTTTAGTTTTTACCATTTTCGCAAGAATTCGTATAAATAGGAGAATATACAGGTGAAATTCAAACTGATGAGAACTGAGCAGTGTTGTAATTGAGGTAATTTAATATACTTATTTTTTCAAAATGGCACGGCCGACACGGGCACCCGGTGTTAAAAAGGCACTATTGAGGAACGTTAGTCGATCCATGAACAAATTATATGAAACGGATACATGTCGAGTTCTAGTGATAGTTATATCTCCAAAGATAATGAGGATGAGTTTTTTATCAGTATGTTCTCCGCCTGCAATTCACTCTGATATACATGACATTGATGTGATCAGTTCTGAACTAAGTGAACAGTCAACCGAGGAGTCAACATTATTGGTATCCGATAATGAAAATGCACTAGGAAACAGAAATGTTCAGGAGGTGCAAAGCAATTCTAATATCAATGAACAGCTATGTCAGTGGTCTATTAAAAATAAAATTTCTCATTCTGCTCTCCATGGACTTTTGAACATTTTGAAGGCCCATTTCGACTCCAAGATCAATAATCCCTAAGAGAGATATTGTACCTGTTCAGTACCATCACTTATGGTGGATTCATGATGAAGTTTTAAGTCCCAAGTAATAAGTCGGAAGTTTTAAGTAATAAGTAATAAAAAGTTCAATTATGTGCTCTCAATAGGAGAGTTCATGCAACAAGAGGCGAATTAAAGCGGTTTTCGTGATCACAAATTTGAGAGCGCATGCGCGATTTAAGTAGTTTAACTGTCAGTGTCAATCAGCCACTTCCGGTCTCATAATTGTGTCGCAGTGTTGCCGGTTTAAGAATAATTACTGGTATTTACCGTTAAGGATCGTACATACCCTCGCGAATATTCGCAATTTTTCTGCGATTCGCAAATCGCAAAAAAATCGCCGCATGGACGTTCATACTCATACGGCGAAAAAATTGCGGTAAATGATGAATCATAACATGCCATTTTTTGGTATTTGAGGTTAGACATTATGTTGTTTGTTTTTATTCTCCTTTTTCTGAAATATCAGTTGCAAATGAAGGAAATTGGCTCTGAAGGAGAATTGCTCACAGGCTCACTCACTGTTTCCCAAATGACATTACCTACTTGTAATAAGGAGAATTTTTCAATTTGGCATGTTGTCTCCAGAAGATAAGTACCTTCAACAACAAATTCAATGAGAAACACATTTTACAAGTATAACTAGTATCAAGAATCTAAACAGTGTCCTTAAAAAGTCAGATCCAAAGTTCTGCAACCCGCTTTATTTGAGAGGCCCTGCAAGATGCTCAGGAGTTCTTTGGCCACCTGATAGGTACATGGTCTGTATATAGATGTTAACAGATCATTGCAGAAGCGAGATTTGATATCAATAAAAATATTTGTGGACAACAGTTCGTCGAACTGAAGCAGGTCCCCAAAATCTATTGGGATGATAGATCCGTATCTCCCGACAATAATAATGATCTCCCTGAACATTTTCATCATGGAATATTTTACAAAAACTACATGTGAATAATTTCATATAATTTGAAAAGATCTTCCATAATTAATTTACAAAATCTTATAAATGCAATTAAAATTGTTTTGTGATAAAAACTAAACATAAACAGCTTTGTCTAAAGATATATTTCAAGGTAGTTGAATGAAAATGGCGAAGATAGTGAAGATACAGAACAGAATAATCTGATCTAAAATTTTGCTCCGTGATTTGTGCGAATTCGCAAAAAGATAAAATTTTTGAACTTTATTGCGGCATGTCTGGCAGCCATTTTGTTCGCTGAAAAATTGCGAAATTCGCACGACTATGTTTTCGCCTTAATACTAGAGGAAATATATGAAATAAGATCCTTGAAATTAAAAACGAACATGTTATAGGTACATACAAATATAATAAACTCATCAAAATCTCAGGCATTGCAGGAAATGCTATCCTAAAATTATGCATACAATCAGGTTCAAGTTTGTCCAGTAATTTCCCAGCTAACCAGATGACGAATGATGACGTTACACAGACGTCATTTTCAGGTTATTATTCGTCATATTGGTCATCCTTCAACATATGACGCCATAAAGCCGTCATTTCTGTGAGGTTCCTACGACGTCATATTTTGACGTCAGTTCAACTTCTTTACTCAGTTAGCTTATGACCAATGTTTTTATGTTAAAAATCTTTTTCTCACATATGAAAAAAAAATGAATAAATAACAACGAGACGACTATCACAAAACTCCAAACACTATAATGCTATTACTGGAGCAGATTCTTCGTTTCTTCTGGTATTTGTTATCCGTATTTTCTTTGTTTACTGTTATTTTAATAATTTTTTTCATAGGAAATAAATGTGATTACATCAAGTTTATTCATATTGTGCAGTTGCTGGCAAATTTGAATTTTACCGGTATAACCTTTGGCCAATGAAGCTTACACGACCGTTTTATTCGTTTCTATCGGCGTTCTCACGTACACACGTATGTCGTCGACAAGACACGAACAAACGCGATTAGTGAACGTCGCCCCTCGCCACCATATTGTTATATTGTCCTTGTCCATTCCATTATTGACAAAACTGTGAAACTATTGAGTTAATTGGCATTGTTGCAGATGCAGATTGAATATTTTTTCATGATTAATGACTATCAATGTTGTTTGTATTCAGGGGCGTAGAATAAACCAGGTGAGTGGCAATTGCCGGTATAGAACTCGATTTTTGGTTGAGATCTGGAAAATAAGATGCCATTTTACGTTGTTGAATTTGAAGAAGGTGGTCTGGCAGTTGTTCCTTCTTCTTGGCTGACCCCTAGAAAAAAAGAAGTCTATTGTCCGCCTGTAAAAGACAGCAATTTATATAAGAAAATTGTTAAACGACAGGAAGCTGTGGATGAAAGTACCTGGAAATTGTATTGCATCCAAAAAGTTTTTTGTGAAACTGGTAAGAATTACTGTTTCAAATATTAAAAAAGTATATTTTTACTTTTATAGGTTAGGTTCTTGTTTAATTATTGACTGCTGATAGTATATGGAAGTTTCAGAATTATTTCGTTTATCCGTCTCAATACCTACCTACTTTTTAAATACAAAATGCAAATATTTTTGCCTTTACACAATAATTTTATATTTTTAGCTGATTTCGAAGCTGCAGAAATTAAACTTAGGAAGGCTGAATTGACATCAAATTTGGACACTTCAGATGAAGAAGTATCTTCATTTTCCAAACGGAAGAGGAAACTCAAACGATTTTCATCAAGCTGCAGCAGTGGAAATGAGGAGAATTCACCTTTAAAACGCCCACCTGCTTTAAAATTTAAAAAAGACAACAGAGGTTAATGCTAGACTTTCTTACATTATGAAAAATTTAAAAAAATGTATGTTTTACAGTGAGGTCTTCATTGATTCAATAAATTGAGCAAACTGTTGCTGCAAGTCAGGTTGGAAACACACTGCAAAATGATACAATATCGACACCATCATCTGTTCAAACACCTTCAAAGTCACCAATCATTGCAACGACACCTCGCCAGTCAACAAAACTGACTTCTACTACTAGCAAAAGTATTGAAATAGATGCAAAAGGTGAATTGCGAAATATCCCACCAACTTATTTGAATAATCACATGTTTGTTTTCAGCCTATCAGACCTTATTACAGAAAATAATCAGCATTCAACAGCAAAATGCTCAAATTTTAGCTGTTTTGGAGCAAAACAATACCGCTGGAGTGAATGATGCCGAGGGCCCAGATTTTCCAGTTTCAATTCCTCTTCAATCCCAAGAAGATCTATGTATTTTAGAACATTTTCTAGGCAGTAGTGAAAATATTGTGGTAATAATAAAAACCACTCTACTAAGTGGTACCTAATTAACAATAAAAAATTTGCAGGTGTCATATTTATCAAGAATTGGTGGAGAAACTGTGGTTGTGAAAACCAACAGAATTTTAAAATATTTGATGTCAGATAAATTGGCTGCAGAGTATAGTTTCTATGGAAAGCGAGAAAAGAGAGAATTTGGAAAACTATACTTGTTCAGTATTATAAGAGGTAAGTAAATTTAGTTGTACCAGCATGCCTGTATAAGATACACAGGGTGTCTCAGTTTCTCTTGAGCACATGATTTCAGTTATTTAATGCAAATTGGACTAAACAACTTTGTTTATAGTATATTATTTAACGAGCGGTAATGTAGGTCATAACTCAAGCAGATGAAGTTTGCAGCACGAGCTGCAGGCGAGTGCTGTAATTCATCAAGTGAGTTATGACCATTACCGCAAGTTGAATACTATGCTTTATCTACGACTATAACATTAAATACTAAGATAGTCGAAGTACAGAGAAAAAAACTTTTATCAATATTTTCAATACAAGTTTTTTGAAACATTCAATTTCGGCCTCCTCTTCAAAAAATCCAAATGAAATTTTTGGCGGTCACGACTATTTTCGAAGATATAGTCCCATTTTTTTGAGAAATTTCACTATTTGACAAATCGAATTTCTGTTAATGAAACCACTTAAAATTTGTCCTTCTTTCAATCAAACCATCGCACATGCCCTTATTTACTTGTTTTTAACACCGTTTAGCGAAAAAACTAAGTACTATTTTTTAATTCCAAGAAACTTTTCCGATTTATCATAGTGAGTTATAGCAGTGAGTTATTATAACTCACGCTGTTTGTTTACAGAAACTACTGCTCAAAACACCGTTTAGCGAAAAACCTACTATTTTTTTATTCCAAGAATTTTTTCCGATTTATTATAGTGAGTTATAGCAGTGAGTTATTATAACTCACACTGTTTGTTTATTGATACTATTATTTGCTCAAAAGCAGTTGAATAATTTATATATAATTTAATAGGAGTAGATAAAATATTTTTATTTACTACCTATTATGTGATGGGTCAAAGTTTATGAATTTGGAAACCAGTATAACAATTCACATTTCTCAATTAGGCATGAATTAAATGATTATTAAAAAATTACATTTCAGCCCATTTCTTAAAAATTAGACTATTTCCCTCAGTATTATTCTTTTTTATTTGAAATAACTCTTGATTTACTTCATCAGTCAGTGAAAGTATTTTGTGGGTAAATGAATATTAATGTATCATTTATTTTTATTGACATTTGGTCCTATTTAATGACAATTCAGAACTGCACAGAATGTTAATATTCATATAAATTTTCATTTTCTTGTTTTCTTTCAAGATTCGGTTAAAAGAGGCATTAAAAACCGTACAGATTATGAAGTTGAGAAAGTGGTCAAAGTATGGTTGAAACATGCCCCTCAAAGGATGAAGAAGGCCCAAAACCGAACTATCTAGATGAAAGTTCTAAAAATTCAAGGATAGGATACTTGTTATGAGTTTTCTAGGTTTTTTTTTCAAATGATATTTCTAGAACATAAATAGAAGTGACTTATTTATTTAAAATATATCCAATTATTTTGTGTTTTATGAAAGTTAACTAGAACTTACTTGTTTAAAGTTTCATCTGTTTTTTTTTTCTTTATATTGACAAAACAGTGAAAATGTTTAAGAAAGTGAATCCTAAAGAAAAAGTTGGTAAGAGACAATATTATCGACGAGTTTCTGAACATGTTTCAACAGAAATGAAAAATGTTTATTGTGGTTCGGAAAAGAAGGGAATAGATACGAAATGTTCAGATATCAGTACTATTTCTAAATCTGTGTACAAAGTTGATGAAATAATTACTGAGGACACACTGGAAATTGATTCTGATCACTGTGATGAGCTTCCGGGTGAAAATGTTGGTAATTACCATGCGGAAAATAATGAGGATTTTGCAGATTCTCACAATTTAGAAGTTTTGGAAAGTACCGAATCTAGTTTAAATAAAAGTATTTTGAATTGAAAAATTGGGCTACTACTGAAAATATAGCACATTCTTCTGTTACGAAATTACTACATTTATTAAAACCATACCATACCATACAAATTTGCCATTAGATTGTCGAACTTTCCTTAAAACTCCGAGAACAATAAATGTGAAAAAATTATGTAATGGGGAGTATGTGCATTTTAATCTAGAGGCCACGTTAACAAATATATTATCCAAATGTAAGACCATTGCCTCCCCTTTGATTTGTCCATTAATATAGATGGTTTGCCATTGTTTCACAGTTCCAATAAACAATTCTTGCCAATATTGGGACTGATACAGAATGTTTGTAGTCCTTTTTGATAGGAATTTTTTGTGGAACATCTAAACCTGATCCTCTCCACTTATTTCTACAAGAATTTATAAGAGATATTAAACCTATAATTCAAAATGGTATAAAATATAATGATACATTATATGGAGTAAAAATCTACAATTTCATATGTGATGCTCCAGCAAGAGCATTTCTTAAATGTATAATGTCTCATTCTGGTTATTCATCATGTGAAAAGTGTGTTGAACATGGTAGTTACGTTGATGGAAGAGTTATTTTTAATTCTTGCTCGTCGGACAAAAGGACAAATGAAACTTTTATTTTACAAATGGATGAAGATCATCACATTGGGATTTCACCATTACTGCAATTAAATATGGGTCTTGTTTCTGATTTTCCCATAGACTACATGCATGCAGTAAGCCTGGGTGTAATGAGAAAGTTGTTACACTCGTGGATTGGTGGAAATTTGACTGTTCGACTTAGAGCTAGAACTGTTGAGTTATTATCTCAAAGCTTACTGGCACTACGTCCTTTTATTGTTAAAGAAATCAACAGAAAACCTAGAAGTCTCTCTTAATTGGCTCGATGGAAGGCTACAGAACTTCGCACTTTCTTACTATATCTAGGACCACTCGTTCTAAAAAATATAAATATTGGAATTTATGAACACTTCCTTTTGTTACATACTGGAATATTTATTCTCTGTTCGCCTTTCTTAACAAACCGCTATGGACATGATTTGGCGAGTGAATTATTGTTGACATTTGTAACACATTCTAAAAAAATATATGGGGCACAGTTTTTAGTATATAATGTTCATATTTTGTCTCATTTAACTGATGATTCTAAAAAGTACGGTACATTAGATTCATTTTCACCATTCCCATTTGAAAATTTCGTGGGGCAATTGAAAAGATTATTAAAATCCCCAACAAATCCTCTTCAACAAGCTTATTGTCGAATAATTGAATCAAATAACTATTTGAAGATTAATTCACCAACAGAAAATGTGCAGTGTTTTTATGAGCATTTTTTAGGTCTTCGCTTATTCTTTACCAAGCAATATAAAGAATATAAAAAGATTACATTGAATGACTTTCAATTGACAATTTAGTCTTATTCCGTTCAAGATTCTTATTGTTTAACACTCGAAAATTTGGTAGTACAAGTTCACAATATATTACGAAGCAAAAATGAGATAATTTTTATTGGAAAAAACTTAATACTTGGATTCAGTTTGTATTCAGTGTGATTTTCTTGGCTTTCCAATAAATGTTGATGTCATTCCAATGATTTTTATTTCTATTTTTATTCCATCAACAGCTTGAATAGTCGCATCCAAACAAACAATGGTTTAGTGAATGGTTTAGTGAATTTCAACACTTTTGTTGACAGAAGACCAGATTTTAATTTTTTTATTTTATGTTGAATTTTGATCTGCCATGAGTCAACGTTTAGCATGTTCACAAATAGTCAATACTTCTTTCTACATTTCAATTATCTTTAGCTAAACAAAAATCCATTTGACACATGACAATAAAAATTTGAAAAGAGCACTAAAATCATCAAAAATATGACCAAATCTTACGTCAGTGTGACGTTATATCAAGGCATCATGTACGTCAGAGTAACGTTTCCAAGACGTCATATTCGTCAGTGCGACGTTACCAAGACGTCATATATGTCATTGTGACGTAGCCAAGATGTCAGTGGATGACATATGATAAACGTCAGTTGCTGACGTCACGGGGCTGTGACTTTTTCACGTGATTGAGACGTCATAATTACGTCATTTAGTGACGTCAGCCTGGTGATCCGAATGCGTATAAATGACGTATATTTGACGTCATCTGGTTAGCTGGGTTCATCTTGACCTGTTGGCAATACTGTCTATTCATCCAAAAATAGTAAACATTGTCAAATATTACATTTTCATTGACATTGTTTTTATGGTGAATTTGTGGTTTATTGAAGTTCATAGTTTATATTAGTAAACATTCTTTTGTGTATATGGATTGTGGTTAGTGCATAGTACTGTTAAATATCAATGAATTTTCGTAAAGGTAGATTTTTTTGCTGTAACTCAAGAACAGGCAGAGGTTTGAGCATTTTTTCAATACCCAATGATCGTGTTTGGTATGTAGAAAAATCTTTGACATTTACTGAAAACTCATTTATTTTTATTTTTCTAGAGCTGAAGTTTGGTTGAAAAACTACAATAGGCTAGATCTTACTGAGAAAAACATCGAGGCTTTACACAAAAACTACAAATTGTGCGATCTTCATTTTGAAGAAAAGTAGGTATATTTGTAATAGTGGAATTAGAAAAACTCTATTCCAGCAAGCATATCCTACTGTGTTTTTACATCTGAAATACAAGGACCAGTTTGATTTAAGAGAAGAACCTTCCAAGGAACTGGTAATACTTGAAGGTGCGTGTTTATAGTTTCACCATTACTAGTATTTAAAACATATCTGGTGATATCTATGATTTTTTGAGTTTTGTAGGTAATACCACTTCATTCTCAAAAGAAGTGGCGTCAGCACAAAGTGAAGAATACGAAATGGAAACATCAAGTCAACCTCAAATGATTTCAGGTAATTTCACAAGTTAGATATAGACTTTAGGTGTGCTTAACTTGTTGTTGGACAGTATCCGATTTCTTATAGAATGATGTTATTACAGTACGCTGATTCGCTAAATATTATTCTTTATACTTTAAGAGGGGAGAGATTGAGTGGAAGAAAGCACTTGTTTGAGTTGAACCAGCGCTAACTGTGCCTCTTGATAAGTGAGAATGATGTAATAATTTTAATAATATTATACTGAATTTTTCTCTTTACCTATCAATAATAGCAATAATTATTCTTAAGTGATAATCAGAGAGGGCTGGTTGAGACTAAGAATAACTCATGACTGTGTGAAACAAACATGATTCTTCAGGTTATGACAATTGCGCTTGGATTACTAATACGTTGAATGACAATTAGGACTCCGTATTGTGTATTGTCTTACTGATAAATGCAGTCAAGGACCTTGGACAGTGTTGTGTTATTTTTGACACATAGTAACACTATGCTGTACTGCATTCATACAAAATTGTAAAATCCAAATTGACAGTTTCAATATAAATACATTTTCAGTCCAATATTAATTTTTATTTACATATGATTAATCTCCTTCAATATTTCAGATGTACCAGTAACAACATCGGAGCTCTGTTTAAAAATAAGTTGCGCAGGAAAATCCAATGTCTAAAGTTGAAGATAAATAAACAAAAGGCGACATTGAAGAAAAAATCCGAAAACGAAAAACATAGCTTATCTGATTTTAATAAAATGTATGATATATTTTTAAACAATGCATTAGCACAAATAGTTAGGTCATTAAGAGCAATGCTAGGTATTCCTATGAATGAATCTTGCAGAAACTTATTTATCAAGTATAACATTTTTAACGTTACCCATTTGGTAAAGGTAAACTGACCTACAATAATTTTCCCAACCTCGAGACTCTCAGAATGTACAACTTACTGCCAGTCACTATAAAGAACTGTAAAACTTTGACCATTTTTAAGAATAGATTAAAAGACTTTGTAACTATTTTTATTGTATTTATTGTCTAGAGAAATATATGCCCATTTAGATTGTAAAAGGAAATAAAGTTTATTTATTCATTTTGTTGTTTTTTCCAATTACCCATCAAATTACCAGAACTCTAACAGCCTATTTATTAAAGTTCTTGTTTCTTTAGTGTTAGTCAACAATTACCTAATGATGATTCCATCTCTAGACTATTTGGCAATAGGAATTAAACTAGACAATTGCTTCAGATTTACTACCCAAAATATAAAAAATGTTAAATTTTATTAAAATTCATACAATACATGTGTTGCTTGAAAGACCAAAATCGAGCATTGAGTTGATTAAAGTTTATTTGTTAATCTATATCTTATAGCCTACCAATTGTAGCCATTTCAATTTATATTATTTTTGATGTGGTTTTAGGAAAAACTGATGGAAATACTAAATTCATAACTTCAAAAAAAATTCGTGCCTGTGTCAATTTCATTGGTATAATTTAGATACTTCAATTTTTGTGTCTTATCAAAATCACGATTTTATATCAAAGTGCAAGTTTTCTGTTAAAATATTAGTGAATTTGGATATCATTTACACATTTACGAAATTAAATAGTAAAAGTTTGTCATCAACATCAATTATATTAAATTTTGTCACAACAACGATGTTTATCAACATAATTGTTTTTCTTGGTGTAGTTCGGTTTTGTTAGTATTTTAATCTCAGTGTATCAGGTAGTTTATCTTTCAATGTTGTGACGTATTTCCGCTCAAAATCGTGTGTACTCAACATCAAAGGTTCCGACAAAGCTTTCGCCTCTTGTTAGTTGGTGTACTCTTTGGTTCATGCACGAGTCCTAAGTTTCAAGTCGTAAGGAAAGTTGGCCAACATTCATCTTTTATGACTAAAACTTACGACTAAGTCTTAGTACGCATGCGTTAAGAGGGATTTACGTTCTGTTAATACTGTCATCAATCCAGAAGAGTGATATATTTGTTGTTGTTGAATAAATGTCACTTATTTTTGTTGTGATATTTATTAATTCAATTATAAAGTGTTTTCTCTGCGAGAAAGTGACAAATGACAGAATAATTTCCTTAAGACATGTCAGTCTTAAGACTTCTGCATGAATGGTCATTTTTTTCCTTACGACTTCTGACTATTAGTTAAAACTTCTGACTTATTAGTTACGACTTAAAACTTCATCATAAATCCACCATTAGGCTTAGAAAAGTGTTTGCGTTATTTGGTTCAGAAAAATAAAGTACAAGAGTCAGTGTGCAACATTTTAGTCAATATCGATGGACTGCCCCTTAGTAAAAGTTCTAGTAGCGAGCTGTATCCTATTTTAGTATCTTTGTTTACGCATCCTAATGTAGTGGGTTTGGTAGGCTTATATCATGGATACAAAAAACCAGAGGATCACAATTTATTGTTGGAAGATTTTGTTGAAGAGGTTTCTCAATTAGTTAACTCTGGATTTTCAATAAATGGTGTGGATTACTCTGTAAAACTTAAAGGCTTTGTATGTGATGCTCCAGCAAAAGCATTTATTAAGGGTATTAAGCACCATACAGGCTCATTTTCTTGCACAAGACAAGAGGGAGAATTTATTAATAATAGAATGTGTTTTCCTGATATCCATTCTAAAGTTCGAACTGATAATGCTTTTCGAACAAGAATAAATGAAGAACATTACAGAAAGAATAGTATATTGAAGAACATTCCTGAATTCGACATGATAACTGGTTTTCCGCACGACTACATGCATCTGATTTGTTTGGGAGTGATGAAAAAACTTGTAGGATTATGGTGTAATGGCCCCCCTCCACATAAGTTATCTTCACATCAATTACAGGAGTTATCAGTTTCATTGGTTTCTCAGTCCAGAAATATCCCTATTGAGTTTTGTAGAAAGCCTAGAACTCTCCATGAATATAAACGCTGGAAAACCACAGAATTCAGGCAGTTTTTATTTTATACTGGTCCTGTAGTCCTCAAAGCCCATTTGTCAAGAGATAATCATCTAAATTTTTTGTCTCTACATGTGGCTATTTCTATTCTGGCAAATTCCAAGTCTACTGTCCAACAAATTGATTATGCTCACTCTTTGTTGATCTATTTTGTACAAACATTTATAATTCTTTATGGTAAATATTTAGTTTCTCACAATGTACACAATTTAATCCATCTCACAAATGATGTGAAATTGTTTGGTAATTTGGACTCATTTGGAGCATTTCAATTTGAAAATTTTATGCAAATATTTCTAAAATACACTAGAAAACCAGATAATCCAATCTCTCAGATTGTTAAGCGTTTTCAAGAAGCCATGAATGCAAATGAAAATGTATTTAAACCTGAAATAATAGTTCATGGGCCTGCAAAGGAACACTCTGAAGGTCCTCTCATTGAAAATTGTATTCCACCACAATATAGTGAATACAGGTGCCCAACTTTTTGTATTCAAATTACACATCATAATAATTGTTTTGGGTTGAATGATGGATCTATTATTGTAGTCAGAAATATAGCAACCAAAAATAAAAATCTCATGGTAATTGGACAGAAATATAAGAATTCTCAAGATTTTTATAAGCAACCTTGTCCTTCTCATATAGGAATATTTGAAATTTCTAACGTAGGTGAACTTGAATGTTGGCCATTGGAGGATGTTTCTGTTAAATATGTAAAATTGAGTTTACCTAGCTCCCATATTGTTATACCTCTTCTACACTGTGAAAAATGATTTCATTTCACCTGAAACAACTGAATCAACTTTCATGATTACAAAACATATATAGAAAATTGAAAAATAACTAGAAATTTGGTTCAGGGATGAAATGTAAAAAACCTTTTTGTTTTACAAATTAATATTTGTTTCTCAATAGCTTATTTTCATGACATATTCGAAACATCTGTGATGTATTTATGTTATTGATGCAAAAGTGATGTGCTTGCATGATATAAAAATTTGCTCATTGCATTATGGTTTCAGTTTTTTATTTGAGAAATGTTTTATAGTATAAGATGAAATATTTGTATAATATTTTAAATAGTTTCCACTCATATTGATTTGCATCTGCGTTCTTGTTGTTTGTTTGTCATGGAACTCACTGTATTTATATTTATGAGTTGTATCTACTTTGTTTTATATTGTGTGAGTAGTATTGCATTCTGTATATTTTTTATTTGTAACTACGTTTGTATTGTTTGTGTTTTTCAATACAACTGACTGTGTTTATATTGAGTTTTATTTATATTTTTTTATTATTGATTTTTATTGTATATTCTGTATTGTTACTGTATATACTGTATATTTTTCCTTCAGATTAATTTGTACCTACACATTGTATGTGTATTAGGAGTTCGTGTTTTCAATAAATTTCAATCATTCATTAATTCATAGTTTCCCATATTATGGGGCAACGTTTCATCAGTACTTCAGTGTATTTGTATATGGAGTAGCCTAGAAATAATATCCTATTGAATCATATTTTGGTTTCAGATATTCATATTATAAAATGTATTCTGTATTTATCTTATGTATTCAATTCAGAATTAGAATTAATAGTTCAATTCTAATTCATATAAACTAAAGTTTGTTTTAAAATATGTTCTATCCGTCATCCGGCTGCACCCCTACACCCTCAGATGTCTTCAGGAGGCTTGTACGAGCTGGGAAAGACAAGGGTCGTACCTTTTAAAGTGCGATACCAAGCACGGTCGAGATTTTGAAATGAATATGTGTCTGTCCAAGAGTGCTGGTCCCCCATCCAAATAGTAACCACTTCCACGTTTGTTTGGCTTTCTGATCGACACCACTTGACTTATCCACTACAGCTGTCTTCTCAATAACAACAATTGATGTAGCATAATCAATTATTTGGATCAGAAGTACCTACTTGATTTTGTAGCAGAATGAATCATTTTTAGAGATTTTATTTATTCTTGTACCAATTTTTTTTAGGAAATTAGACTAATATAGGACCTGATGATAATAATTATGTGGACTGTTGTAATATTTATCAAAGAAAATTCAATTGAGACAATTCCTCTGAAATGGCTCCTAGGAAGTGAAGGGAATTTGGCCTATTGGCCAGCTGTGAAGGGAGTAAAGTTGAACTCAATGATTGTTAATTGTGCCGAACTTTCATCAAATTGGGACATTTTTTAAATAAGATTTCCGAATAATACCAAGAAGCTTTATGGTGAGATAGTCAATTATCAATACAGACAAAAAAATAATTATTAAATTATAAACTGTTTGAATTATTTCAATAGTTTTCTGAATAATTTTTGGTACTGTGAATTACTTCATTGTCACCTTTTAGATAACTTTCTCAAATCCAGAAATGCTTGCAGTAGAATGGCCAAAGAGTCAGATTTGATTTCTGAAGGTGATTATTCTCTTAAGAGATCCAGAAAACCTAAGAAATTTGATAGTAGTGAAGAGGATGAGGAGAGTGATTTTCAGAGTTGATTACCAAATCCACCAGCTTTACCTGACAAATGTAAGTACAAATCATTGAATTCCTGACAATTATAAAATTCTATGAAATGTTTTGTGAATATTCATTTTCACTATAATGAAAATTTCAGCTCTTGTATCACCATCAGTGGCCACTGAATCAGTACTTCAACTGAAATCAAGAAGTAATGAAGATATATATATATATATATATATATATATATAAGGATGGATTTAGCGAGGGGCAATATATGAAAATATAAGTAGAAAAGTTATTGGGTATAACCCTCAAAATGTTGTGCAACCGTAGACACGTGTTTCGAGCTTAAGCTCTCGTCAGTACGGTAAAATCAAGTGCGAAGATTTACAACACTTGGATGTAAAAATGGAAACAAAGGAAGTCAACAACAGGAAGCCAACCACACATTTGTGGCTTCGGTTAGAAGACCTTGTGTTTACAAGGCAACAACTAACGTCGCCACGGAGGCAGCTAAGCTACCAGCGTGACAATCCTACCCAGGAAAATACAAATAAGGATGGATATATATATATATATATATATATATATATATATATATATATATATATATATATATATATATATATATATATATATAAAGACATTTCTTCACCAACAACATCAAAAAGCACTACCAAAGTGGTTATAATTGGTATGTATTCATCAAAATTAGATAAACGCTATTTGATTTGTGTAATTAATCTTTCAGCTTTTGCGCCACCATTGACTAGCTCTTGCTCAAGGCTTGATAATAATTCAAATAATAATCAAGATGTTATAGAAATTTTGTCATCAACACCGAAAAGTTCCTTCAGTTATGATATAATTAGTATGTATTCATCATTATTACTATTTTGAACAAAATTTTTGATTACTGATCATTTAAACGTTTTTATTTCAGGTTGTATGTCAGATGTAGGTGCCAAAAATACTGTGCAAAAGTTGATTTATTCTCAAGACTTAATCAATGTGGAAATGTCAAAAGAAAATTCTGAATCAACTTCAATAAGAAGTAATATGTCAACTACATCAGGGAGAGTGCATGAAACACCCAAGCATTCAGTCAAGGATACAGTTAATCAGTTTGGTGAGTTTTTATCTTTTTATTCATGTTTAGATTAGAACTGAGCCTTTTATGGTTAACATGGAATATCTAAGTATACACAATGTGAAAGCTTTTTTTTTTCAAATTGACCACTGCAATAATATGAGCATTTCCGTCTCTTTGAACATATTATTACATTGAAACCATACCTGTCATTACCAAATTGGCTTCTTCGTTGTTTGTAATCCTTGAAATTTCTGACAGTGACAATTATTTTTAAGAAGAACAAAAAAACACGTCAAAAAGCATATAAAGGGGGACATCTTTATGCATATTCGGATTAACTTCCACCCCACATTCGTCCTTTCAGTTTTTTTCAAATAGAATATCCTAGATATTTTTCATTTCTTGATGTTTCTTGGCGAGCTGATTTCAAAAATATATAACATGTAGTAGGATCTGTAGTGGATCATTTGGGAATTTCATTTTTCTAAAGTCGCAGATTCACAGCAAATAATTGGAGTGCTACAAAAAAGTTTCCGTTCATTTTTAATTGTCTAATACAGCATTCAAAAATAGGAGAAAGCTACCAATATCGAATATTGAATATATTTAATTTTTTTTTATTTCTTGTGGCACTCTATTTTGCTGTTGAGTTGAGAATACTCTGTAATTCCAATATAGTTCACCACAGATCTTCCATGTATATATTTTTGAAATCATCAAACCAAGAATAATATAAATATTGAAAATATATATAGTGTTCGTTTGAAAAAAATGAATGTGTGATCGTATGGGGTAGCGGTGGTGGAAGTTATACCGATTATGAATACACATAAAAATGCCCCCTGTATAGCTTCAAGTTTTTTTTTTGTTTTTCCTGAAAATAAGCTTATCAAAAGTTATTAAAGGTGGATAGTTTTTATAGGAAGGTACTATGTTTCAGATAACCGCATACTGCGACAGTTGGTTTTGTTAAATCACAAGGTAGATTTGATCTCATCAGATGTGACCAAGATAATGGAAAAAATGACTACAGATGAAACAATAATATTAGAAGACAAAGAAATAGAAAACTATTTCCCTTTAAAAAATGAAGAAGAGCTCAATGAATTTGAACTTTTTCTGTCTGACGATAGAAATCACAAAAAATTTGTAAGATTTTCAATATTGAAATTCAAACTTCATATTGATGATAAAATATTTTTTTAAATGTTAAGGTTCTGTATGTAATGAAACTTGGAGATTCAACTTTAGCTGAAGCTGTGAGAAGAACCATGGAAAGGGTGATGGAGGATGACTTCATTCAGCAGTACAGCTGGATAGGTCAAAAACAAAAAAAGTATTTGGTGCTTTGAAAATTGCACAAGGAATGAAAGGTATTGCAATTTTTTTTCATTTTACCATTTAAATTGATTTGATAAATATTCAGATGGCATCAAGAGGAACAAACTACCTACTGCAGAATTCGATAACAGAAGCTAGTATCGAGTGTTGTATGAGAAATTGGAAGCGGCATGCCAAGGATCGGATACAAAAAAGAGCTAGGAAAGCTACTATGAATAGGAGAGATGCACTACTAATATTAAATTTTTATAAAAAAAAACTAAAGACTGTTAAATTGGATGACATGCTTTATATTGTGCTATATTCATATTATCTAAAATACTTTTTATTTTGTTCCAGACAAAATCCATAATCCAGAAAGAAGTATTATTACATGTCTCTACCTGTACGTGAATGAATTTTTATTTTTGTTATTATGCTCATTTTGTATGCAGTTATTATTAAGTATTATTACATGTGTATTATCCTTTATATGTACCTGAATGAATTTTTATTTTTGTTATTATTATGCTTATTTTTTATGTAGTTATAAGTATTATTACATGTGTATTATTCTTTATTCTTTTGTACCTGAATATATTTTTATTTTGTTATTGTTATTTTGTACCAAAATAATAAATACGTTTAAAGTTTGTTGTTGTTTATTATTTGTTTAAAATTGTGTGAACGTTACCATAGCATATATGGACTACAAACCCGTATAAGAATTTGGGGAGATCATTTGACCCAACATAAATCATATTCAGAACGATGCTGCTATATGAAAGAATAACTTGAGGCACTATGCCGTTAATTCTGGGTGGTGCATATGACTATAATAATAAATAATTTTTCTACTGAAGATGTGCTTTTCCGAAAAAATGTTCTTGTAAGGCATTCCTCACACGTTGGTAGATTATGAAATGATAGTCTCCTTAGAACCTGTCGTACAAAAATAATGAGACCGGAAGCCAAGACAATTTTTCAATTCCTAAAAATTCAAAAAAAAAATCCTGACTTCCGCTTCCATTATTTTTGTACAGCAGTAGAGGTTCTAAGGAGATTATTATTTCATTAACTATCAACGTGAGGAGTACAAGAATATTTTGTCGGAAAAGCATATCTTCAGATGAAAAATTATTATTATTATTATAGTCAAATGCAGCACCCAGAATTGACAGCATAGTGCCTAAAGTTGTTCTTTCATATAGCAGCATCGTTCTAGGTCGAATGACCCCCACAAATTGTTATACGGGCTTGTAGTCTAATACTATGAACGTCTCAGAAGACTATATAGGGATGTTCTGAGACGTTGGGTGAGTTCGGTATAGCGATCTATTTCAGCCATTTGTTATACTGCGTTCGTTATTGCGATTATGCAAGGATCTTGTAAGTTCGTCATAGACAATTTGGATACAAAAAATCCTGATCTGTACTATCTGAGTAAATAGACCGACTCTGAAGGATCCTATTATTATGAGGTGAGGTTAGGTGATGGTTGTATTCAAAACAAACAGTTAAATATATTCAAAAATTTCAAAATGAACAAAAGTGTGGAAAATTTGGCGAGATGTGGTGTTTGTGGCCTAATTAATTACGAGTCAGTTGTAAATGAACACTTCAAAACTCATTTTGAGGACGACGACAATGAAGGTACAGCCTACAGCTAATTTTCAGATACCTCCTGTACAGTTTTACCTATATTGATTCTAAATTGTTTTGGTACATCTTATATTCTTCCAAATTCTTAGTAAAGATTTTATCTAATTCAGAAATCGTCATTTCAATCTCAAGTTCGAAATGATGTTGCATGAATCTATAACTGGGACCTGACCTTAGGGTTCTATTTGTACATAATTGGAAATATATTTTTCAGCTAAAGTTGGATATTGTTTTGTTACAGATTCACACATACATGATGAAGTTGACATACATTCAGAACTACAGCAAAACCCAGATAATTTATATGAGACAGAGTATGAAGAAAATATTTCTGGCATAGACACAGGTGATGCTACGGATGATAAGTTATGGTCTCAACAAAATACAGTGCTGTTCATACGACTTGTGGAAACAAATTATACAAAATTTGAAAACCAACTGAAAAAAAACATCTGGAAACATATTGGAACGGAACTTAGCAAACTGATAAACAGAACTGTGACACATGCACAGTGTGATACAAAGTGGAAAAATTTTAAAAAAAAAACTACAAATCTGTGAAAGGACATAATGCAAAATCAGGGAACAATCGAAAACGATGGCCCTATTATGAACTGATGGATAAAATATTATTCAATAAACCTGAGATAGTTCCATTGGCCACATGTTCTTCGACCTTTGGAATGAAAATACAGCCGAATGACTCATCTATCACACAGTCACAAGATGAGGATAGTTCACAAAGTGATATTGGTCAAAAAAATACATCACGGGGATTGAAGCGAAGAAGACAACAAACAGATGTGGAAAGAAGACATACTGAAAAAATAGCGAGACAGGATAGATTCCTTCAACTTTTTGAATTACTGGTAACCCACGTCACTGGACAAGATAAAAATGATGCTGAATAACAGAATATTTAGAGTATACAGTATTTGCCAAAAATAGATTTTTTCTAGTTAAATGCATTTATAAGTAGGTAGGTATTAATACCTAATAATTGTTATGTTCATTGACATGTTTTTGAGTTGAAAATAAAAACACTATAATAGCTTATTTTAATTATTATTTTAATAGAACAGGTAACCTGTACATCAATGTATTTCTTTTTATAATGGCATTATTAACAGGAATTTCATTGTTAACCATTCCATTTTCAGCCATGATTCTCTCTACTTGAAGTTCTTCTTCTATATTGACATCATCTGGAAAATCACCATTTAATATACAAAAATTGTGCAGAATACATGCACTCATTATGAGAAGGGGAATAAACTCGGGGGTAACTGTTTCTAAAAGCTTCAGTCTTCGGAATTTCCCTTTCAACATTGCAAAACTTTGTTCTATTAACACTCTTGCTCTACTCAAAATGTAGTTGAAATTTTTTTGCTGTAATGTCAAGTTTCCATAGTTTTTAAAGCCTCCTCACAACTTATCTGTTAATTGATATGCAAGATCTCCAACAATATGAGTATCATTTGGAAAGGGTAAGTCACTGAGTCTCTGTGATAAATCTGATCTTCGGAACACTTCTGCATCATGGACTGAGCCAACTTCCCCACAATAGCAATCTATAAATAGATATCTGCTATCACAAACAGCCTGCAATATGACTGAGTGAAAACCTTTTCTGTTTATATATGAATTAGCATTTATCTCAGGTGCCTTAATAGGTATATGTGTACCATCTATTGATCCAATAGCTCCTACAAAATTTTAAGTAAAGAATAATTCATTTTTATTCTTTTTCTTACCAATGAAACATGTTTTTCTTTTAAATTGCTCTGCAATTTTAACAGCCCTTTCAACAGAAGGCCATGATATTATTTTATATGTGCTGTTAACTCTCCAAAGCTTCCTACAAACTCTGTATAGCACATCCCAACATGTTGATTTGGTTATTCCAAACCGGTCAGCAACCGACCTGAAATAGATCAATGAAACTGTCCAGCTGGGTTGAGGAAAAACAAGTTTGGAAGGACATTATTATGCATCTACCTGAAGCTCTCCAAGTTGGATAAATACCATAGAGTAATTAATAATTGCTTTTCAATTGGCATTTCCTGGTTGCCCCTATGGACTTTAAAATTCGATATTTCTTGAACCCTTTCCAAAAGAGTAGCGAACACTGTTCTGGTCATTCTGAAGTGGGATCTAAATTGATCATCGGCATAATTTGGAATGACATTCTCATAATAATTTTCTTTTCTTAAATATCTTTTTTCAATCCGAAACTCTTCGTCATCGTCAGAATCGAATATTAAGTTGTAAGTTTGCCCCACAGATAAATAATATGCAGTTTGCACAGTTTGGTTCATTATTTTTTTTTTCAATCAAAAGAAATAATTAGTTTGAAGGTTATATTTAAAACGTGCCAACCATAGACTTATGTGCCAACCCAAAAACCCGTTCGTTATTAGGATCAGTTGCTGGAGGAAATCCATAGTATCTGATTTCGAATCGGACAGCTTTTGAATTTCTATGCCGAACTCACCCGTTATATGTATGTAGATAATGGAACAGGACGACAGCCTAGAATAGTCCTCAGGTTACTCCTCGACATTTTGTGGACGTTATTGTGAACGACTCAAAAGGTAATTGTGACATACTATGAACGTCCTGGAAGACTTTATAGGGATGTTCTGGGAAGTTATTTGTATGTAGATAACGATAACAGGAGGATATCCTACGGACGTTCTCAGGTTGGCCCTCGACATCCTGAGGACATTATTGTGAACGCCTCGATAGAGCCTCAAAAGGTATTTGTGCTATCTGGGGTTCAACGACCTCTTTCAAGGTCAGGGTCGATAAGTGCACGAGTCAGATTTTGATGAATGGACCTTGCGAGCAAAGTGGTAGTGAGTTCGTTTCAGTTTTGCTTCAGCCAGGAGAAAATTCTGGAATTCATCTTTACCCAGAAGTTTCCAGAGCTGAATATTTTCCTGAAGTCGGAAACGATACAATGAAATGGAAACTTGGGAAGCACACATATTTGTCAAAGATGATATGACTTGAAAGATAACAAATGATTTTTCAAAAAAATCACTTTGCTTCCCCTCCACCGCATTCTTTATATATTACTATAAGAAAAGTCTATCCAACTCCAGTTTGTATGAAACGATCAATATGTTCATAAATCTTATCATTTTACAAGCCATTTGGCAAGGGTTTCTCTTCATTCAACAGCCCAACAACGTTTGTGAAGTTTTCATTTGCTTTGATATTAATGGTACATGGAATGAAACTTGGCCCTCCAAGTGGGCGAGGATGATCCCGTTTGAATTCAATGATGTGGAAATTCTAAAAATTTCAATACCAGCCAACAGCACAGAATACAAGTTAATAATGAAGAAATATAATTCAACTGAACGGACAGATAGGATCAAGCTATACCCCTCCCCACCATCAGCTAATATAAGAGATGATTCAGAGTCTACAATACTTCAATCTCTGATTTACTACATAGCTTTCTGCTCTTCAGTAACAGTCCTCTCTTCATTGGAGGAAAGATTTCAAAAAATATGGAGGGAACTCACTGCCTCATGGATCTTATAACCAAACATGAGAAGCTCAAACCTTTATAATATATTATTATTTATATTATAAGTTCACCGAAGATGAACTACGACAATTTCCACTACAATATTTAATTCGGAAGGCTAGACCTTTGGAACTTCTATTGGTATGGCACAAACTACCAGATGAATATGGGAAACTTTGAACTACAGGTTCAGCTACCTTGCTTCATTCATCACAATCGACCTGAGTAGATGGTCCGGCTCCTTCACAATCAAAATGTTATTCATGCTTGGGAAGTTTAAAGTGATATGTTTTTAGGGTATTTGAATAAAAAACAATTTTTTCAATATTCTCGTTTTATTCGATAACAATTACAGATCCAAAATTCATTCATTTATTAAATTCTCTGACATCAATAATAGGAGATCCAACACTGCGTCCTCATCTTTAGGATTCAACTTTTGATGACCCCAGGCTAATGTTTGAACATTATTGGGCGAAACAAATCTTTTGTCATCACTAGATGATAACGCAATTTTGTTTCTCAACTCCGTATAAATAGTGTGTAAATGAGAATTAAAAATGTACATTTTTCGCAAGATAGAGCCACCCCTTTCATAAATTCGAATATAATCAGAAATTTGAAGTGAAGTCTCTATAACATTTTTAGAACCCCCTTTAGCCTTTTTCATCACTGTTGTGAACCATAAAAACATTCTATTCCTGAAAATTCATCTTTCATCCTACCGACAACTGATTTTGTTTTAGGAATTTTGTGAATATTGTCAAATGTAAAATTTGATGTGTCGAAGAATTGAATGTCATCGTATACATTTTCTGTGAATATCTCCAAAATCAGTGAATCGGTATCTGTGTAACAGAGTTTTGCTTTATCGCCATATTTTGTTTTGATATAGCCATAAAAAAATCATAAATGATAGTTTTCGAAATATCCAAAATTGAAAAGCCTACGTAAAGCGGTTTGTCATAGATTACTGTTAATTTCTCCATTTGAACAGCTACCAAATTTTCATCGAACGTTGAACAGGATTTGAAATGAGGTTTTGCTATAAATCCTTCAGCTCCCACAGATCCTGGAAGATTTTTCCCAGTGACTGCAAAGTTTTATGTTTTGTCTCTTGTTCACGTTCTCCATAGTTTTTCCAAATATTGAGTTTATGATGAATTTAAAGAGATCACATTCGAATTCGTTCCTGGCAGAATTCCGTAAATTGGTATTCAAATCGATATATTGCTTTAACCATGGTGACTGTGTGAATTCCTGTTGAGAATTACATCATTGTATCATTTTTCATTGAATGTTTCATAGTTTTTGTTTTCCGATTTTTACGTTGCTATTTAAAATATATGAATGTATTGTAATTTTTCTGAATAAAAGTTAATGTCACGTTTTGAAACTTTCTGGAATTTTATCATTATCATCAGGTTATGGGCCCAGTAGCGCTATATATACATTAATAGTTGGTGAAGGAAAGTTTCAATTATTAAACGTTCATCATGACAGAAGAAAGGTTCAAAATTCCCCTGTTCGATGGAACCAATTTCAATAATTGGAGGTTCCGAATGGAAACACTGCTGGACGAAATGGAGCTACTCGAATTCGTCAAACAACCCTGCGTAAACTTGGTTGTTTCGGTGCAATCAGATACGGAAGCAGCTTATACCGATAGGAAGAAGCAGATCCTGCTGCTGGAGAAAGAAGATAAGATATGTAAGAGTCAAATAATCCAAAGAATTTCCGATAGTCAACTAGAGTATGTCAAGGACCATAAGACTGCATACGATATTTGGAAAGTTTTATCAGATACATTCGAGCGTAAAGGAATAGCTAGTCAGCTATTGCTTCGGAAAAGTCTACTAGTGATGAAATACGATTCATCTAGTGGAAGCCTGTCAGCCTACTTCCTGAAATTCGACAGACTGATCCGAGATCAAGTGGTGCCACACTCGTTGAATTGGATATTGTTTGCCATCTGTTGCTGACCATGCCAGTAGAATATGAAGTCGTAACAGCTATCGAAACTTTGTCATCAGATAAGCTGACCTTGAGCTTTGTGAAAAACCGGTTGTTGGATGAAGAATCGAAACGAGTAGGATTGTGTTCTGAAACTGAAAATAGGTCTTCATCAGTATTCACAGCATCGGTGAATAATCCTAGAACTATAAGCAGAGCTCAGCCATTTCCATACAAATGCTTCAATTGTGGACAAGCTGGTCACAAACGTTCAGAGTGCAGAAGGAGACATACTTTCAGGAGACCCAACAGAAGTGAAAAATCTGCTAATGTGGCAGAAGAGTTCGACGATTCGATAGAGGAGGTAGAAACAGCAGATGCCAGTTTCTGTTTCCCAGCTACGAGCGATGATCATGCGAATGATAAAATATGTTGGTTTCTCGATTCTGGAGCTTCGGAGCATATGGTCAAAGAATGTCGTTACATGAAAGCTGTTAAAAATTTAGTCAAACCTGTCAAGATAAGAAGTGCGAAAAATTGGCAGATTCTAGTTGCGAGCAAAATTGGCACCGTCAAAGTGAAAGCTGTCGTCGGAAATCAAGAGAATGAAATTGCCATAAAAGATGTTTTGTTTGTTCCTGATTTAGAATTCAATCTACTATCAGTTCGTAAACTAGAAATGAACGGTTTTGAAATCTCATTCAAATATGGGAAAGGTGTGATTCAAAAGCAAGGAAAAATTGTTGCAGAAGCCTCACGAAAAAACAAATTGTATGAGATGGAATTTTATATGGAAAAATAATATGAAAATATATCACAACTCAGTTCCAGTTTTGAGTTGTGGCATAAACGGATGGGACATATTAGTAATGAAGGATTGAAAAGCCTGATCAGAATGGTAGACGGTATCAATGTAAATCCAAAAACAATTTTATCTGAAACATGTCAATACTGCGTGGAAGGAAAGCATACTTGTCAACCTCATAACCAGACCAGAACCAGAGCTAAGCGACCGCTGGAGTTAGTGCACAGTGATTTATTTGGACCTGTGAATCCATTGTCTTATGACAATAAAAAGTATGTTTTGATTTTCATCGACGATTTCACGCACTTCGTTGCAGCTTATACTTTAAATGTGAAATCAGATGTCTTTCACTATTTCAAAATCTATTACGCAATGGCCACAGCTCATTTTAACACTAAACTAAGTCGTTTTCGTTGTGACAATGGAAGAGAATATATTTCGAATGAAATGAAGAGCTACTTCGAAAACCATGGAATTCAGTATGAATTTAAAATCCGATATACTCCTCAACAAAACGGAGTTGCAGAAAGGATGAATCGTACCATCCTGGAAAAAGCTACAACCATGCTTCTGAATTCCAAGTTGAAGAAATGTTTTTGGAGTGAAGCAGTACTAACAGCTGTATATTTGATAAATCGAAGTCCTACAAGTGTGATATCGAATAAAGTACCGGCAGAAATGTGGTTCGGAAAGAGACCAAATTTGAATAAAATCAAAGTATTTGGGTGTATGGCATACCTTCATATTCCGAAGGAGTTGATAAATGGAAAATTTGAGCCAAGATCCAAGAAGTGTTTTTTCGTTGGTTATTGTCACAACGGATATAGACTGTGGTGTCCTGAGGAAGGAAAATTGGCTTTTGGGAAGGATGTTATTTTTGACGAAATGAAATTTGCCGATCATCCTGATAATTTCTACGAGACAGTTACTGAGAAAAATGTTACCAGCAATATTATTTCGGATTTGGAAGTCGTTGGTGATGGCAGTCAGGAAGAAAATAGTATCGATGGCGAAATTTTACGAAGAAGTACGAGAATAAGTATAAGACCCAAATATCTGGATGATTATACAGCCATAGCTTTGAATGCGGAATTGTTTTTGGACAGTGTACCAGAGGACTTTGAAAGTATAGAGGAAAGAAGTGACAAATTTGAATGGTATAAAGCAGTAGAGGAAGAAATTAAATCGTTGAAGTTTAACAATACCTGGTGTAAAGAATAATACCTTCTCAATATGTTCATTTAAATACAGTTAAAAAAGTTAATTATTACTGCATATTGTTCGACTTTAAGATGTCTCTATATACCAAAAGTGCGAACATACTGTGTTGGCAATCTATGAATGACAATTAATGTCAAATGAAAAATTGATTGACAAAAACATTTTTGGGAAATAGATTTGAACTATGGAGGCAACCGTAAGTAATTCAGTTCAGTTTGATTTATATTAGTTCTCATATAATTCTATATTTTAGGAATTTGAGTACTATACTATACTATTACTACTACTACTTACTCACACCCATACATACTTTAACTTACTCAAGTACATTCAAATTGTGAGTCAATAAAGAAAATATCAAGTGTGGTTTGTACTGCAAGTCCGGCCAAACGAGTTTTACTAATCTATTTCTACAAGCTCAAATTCGAAGCTCAAATTCGGAGCTCAAGCTCGAAGCTCAAATTTGGTAGTTGCATTACTTTATCTACTGGATTACAAGAAATGGCTTCAGCAATAGTTGAAGGAATCAAGTGTGATCGCTGTCCAGTATGCAACGAACCATATAGAGAAAAGAATATGGTTGAATGCACGAGGTGTAAGAAATGGTGCTGTTACGAGTGTGTAAACGTCTCCGATGATGTTATCGCCAACGAATCATGGATGTGTCCATCATGTGAAAGAGAGACCAAAGTACCGCAAGCAGCTCCTTCCCTCGATACAAAGAGAAGCAAAAATAGTTCGCTTTCAAGAAGCAAGAAAAGATCTTCCGTTGTTAGCAGCAGAACCAAAATGAGAATGCAGCTAATTGAAGAAGAAAGAGAAATACTTAGGAAAGAAAGGAAATTAGCAAAAGAAGCAAGACTATTACTGGATGAAGAGTCAGATGACAGTCAAGCAATAAGTGACGATAAAATCAAAATTTCTGACCCTTTGGCCAATAAAATGCTATCACTACAGATTAATGAACGCCTAGATAGAAGAGACGACAGTAAAAAATATTTGTCGAATCTTCAACAAACAACCATTGGTAATAAACCAAATGCAGAACAGAAAACTCCTAGATTTTCACAAAATAATCATCAGCCTGTTTTCAATGACTTTGATTACAACGCGTTGACTCCGCAACAATATGCCGCCAGAAAAACTACTCCAAATGATCTTCCGATATTCAATGGTAATCCGTCCGATTGGCCTCTATTCATAAGTTGTTATGACAGATCTACAATTACATGTGGTTTTGATAATAATGAAAACTTACTAAGGCTACAGAAAAGCATCAGAGGATCTGCCAGGACAGCTGTCGCCAGTTTTCTTATACAACCTGAATGTGTGCCGCAGATAATATCTACGTTGAAGATGCTTTACGGTAGACCTGAGCAAATCATAGAAGCGCATATTAATATGATTCGTCGTCAACCACCACCTAAAATTGAAAAACTTGAAACGCTTGTTGAACATTCTTTAACAGTGAAAAATCTGTGTGTTTCTTTAGAGGCAGCTAAATTGCATGATTATTTGAACAATCCCATACTGATGCATGAATTGATAGAAAAGCTCCCATCCCAGATCAAAGTGAACTGGGACATGCATCGCAGCTCAGTACCAAATTTCAAGGGTCTAACTAGTTTTGCTGATTGGATGTATAATACTGCTACGAACTTATGCACCGCTTTACCTACTCTTGTCATACCAGATCGAAGGAAACAATTCAATCAAAATGAACGTACTAATGTTCATGGGAATGACAGGAAACTTCCTGGAATTTCATCATTATCATCAATTCCAAAACTCTATGCACCTTCTTCAGCTTCAATCCGTATTCCAAACATTGCTTCAAGTTTCGGTAGTGTATGATGTATCTTTCTTTTGTCATCAAATTTGGAGTCAACTTCGAATATTTAATTCCAGGAGGCTTCTCTGGACAGAAAGGGAGGTCATTGTGATCATCATGTAAGTTTGGCGGATAGTCCAAGTCAACTTCTAGTACATATCCTTTCGATGATGTATCCCCAAATACAAAACAGTCAAAGTTCTCTAGTTCATACTGCTCAAGCCATCTGAAATCACGCATTGGAAGATATTCACTCATAGCAGCTCCATACAAGTTTGCTGCGTCAAGATATAAAATATATGAGTTCGGTTTGGATGGATCATAAGTTGGTATGAATTGATTATTAGCTATAGCCTTTCTTTCTACATTGGCTTACACCACCACGAATTCCTTTCTTGAAAAAGTGAACCATATCGATGTCAGTTAAGAGCTGTAGTTCGATCTTAGTTAAACGAAGCATAGCGTCCCAACTGAGTGAAGGAGCTGTCACATATTGGGCTGGATCCAGTTTATATTTTTCTAAACACACATCCCTGAAATTCTCGAAGACATCTGCCAATAGTAGAAAATCTGATTTCAAGTACACATCTGAGTATTCTCCTAGAGTTGAACATCTAAATTCCTGCCACACTTCACAAGCTCGATCGTAATCCTGTTCGGAAATATCTCTAGCATTCAGAATATCAAAGAATTCAGATTGGCTTGGTAATATAGGTTGGTTCAATTTTTCATGAGAATCTACATATGAATAAGGAAAAACGCCTTTGCGTCTTATCATATTGAATTTTCTATCATCATGGAAATATTTTCTCACCTCCCGACATTGGGATGGTTTCAGTGTTTTACTCAGATTATCTAGAGATTTGGATAAGAAGCGAAAAGAGTCAGTAAATCTCAGAGAGATGTATTTGTCTCTCACTTTGGGGTTTTCTGCTTTCTCAACCAAGTATGATTTGGTGAATGAAGTATACTTCTCCTTATTTTGAGCAATAACTGAGATATTCTCTTTATTCGAAGCCAGCTTTTTTATGAACAGATGACAGTTATAATTTGTCAGATTATGGAAGAACAGGAATGTATCTCACCAGTTTATATTGCAAATTGCATCTGGAATGAGCACTCGCACGGTATACACCTGTCAACTGACAGTGATCTTGGACTTTGGTATCTTCAAGTTTGTACGAGTTACCACAAATATGACATTCTGTGGAAATCTGAAATTCACTCTCTTCTTTTATTGAAAGTGGCAGAATTTCTTTCACATGTTTCAAATGTTTGTTATATAGATCCAGAACGAGCTCATCCAACATTTTAACAAAAACTTCGGCGCAATCACTTCCACGATATTGTACGAATTTCGAGTATTTGTCATCAAAATTACACTTCACATAGAAAGCCAATGAATATGGCTCGTGTTCATACGCTTTTAATGTGAATGAATGATCATCTGATGGTTCAGTATGATGAATAGGCAAACTCTCAAAATCAGCATAAATCACAAAAGGAACTGGAAGTTGTTTTTCCAGATTGGTAAATTTGAGAATATTTCCAGGTACAACCTCGTCAAACTTGTTAGTAATATATATATCTGGTTTTGGAAGTAAAACACACAGATGATTACAGTCATACTGTTGATGAGTCATCAATTTTTCACTTGTAGAAAAGAATTGGAGACAACCATCACAAATATATACACGCCCATTATGCTTAGACTTTTGCTTTGAAACTAACTTTGATAAATCTGTAATGAGGCAGTAGTGATAATTTTCATCCAAATCATCTATCACTAGAAGGTTCACATGTGTTGCAGATCGATGTGTTGTGAAATGTAAGGGTCCCACAATGTTGGTTGTCATTTTACGTTCTTTGAATTTTGTTTCTATCCCGAAAACATTGATGGATATATTGTTCATTCTTTCAAATTTGGATATATCCTTTAGTTTCACTGGAAAATCAATCAATCAAAAGTTAAGTAATGTAGTATAATGTGGATATGAAGATGGGCTAGAAGGATCTCCATTATATGGAAAAATCGCTGCCATAATAGACCATGCAAAGCAAGCATTATCCAAGTTCTTCACATCCAAAACGGCTCGTTTTATATTAATGGATTTGGGCAACATGATCTATGAAGAGGCTGATAGTGGATTGTTTTTGTTCATATTCACATCCAGATACCATATCTTCTGTAATGACCAGCCTGAGTCTCTTTCCTGGAATTCTGAAGCCTTTGAAATCATTTCGTTTCTAAATTCCTCATAGAGCCAATCCAAGTCAGTGGAACGAGTTGTGATTAATTTTCAAACTTTTATGTTCCTGTATATATTCAGAGATGATGTTCAGAACCTTCGGTTTCACATCTTCCATGAAGTTGACATAATCAATATGATGTCCACTGCTTTTAAATCGATAACTTGCTATTCTATTCTTAAATGCATGTTGAAGTTTTTCGATGCCATCTTCCAGTTTCGATGAAATATTCGCATGCAACATTTTTCTTGACTGCTGAGCGCTGGTGGATGCAACACTCAGTTCGAGTATTTTCGACTGCGGAACACTGGTGGATATATCATCCAATTTGACTCTTTTTGCTGGTACACCATTAATTTCTTTGGAAGAACAGCTTTTTTGCAAATGTCGGCGTAGATTATCTCTTCTCGAAAATTTCTTGTTACATTTGTCACATTTCATGATTAATCAACCTCAGTGGTGGAAATACTAACTGTAATTGTTAGAACAGTCCCGATTAAATACATGTAGCTCTCGGTATACGCTTGCACATTGCTGTTTCTATAGCGATCAATGACCTTGTGGGAAACATCTGGTGTCTAGACAGCCGGATGCTATGAGGTGAATGACTTGTCGAGTCATCATTGTTTATGAATTGCAGATGTTGCAAGGTGGACGACAGCTGGTGTCGGAATAAACAAATATAATGACTTGTCGAGGCAAGTCTGAAGTGCTGACATGATAAATTCCTGTGATAAAAATCTTTAAGAATACAATGCTTTTTTGGAAATATATTTATTGAGATGTATCCATAATATACATTTGATATAGAGAATGAACATTTGAAAGAGCACATATACAATTGTCTTTAGTATGATGAAAACAACTTGTGTCAGATGCTCGTAAACCGGGATGTTCTTCAAATTCTATGACTGGTTGCTGGGTGAATTTTTTGATGAATTCTGCTTTTTCCTTTCCTTCGACAAAAATAGTATCAACTCCCTCAGTGAACCTCTTCATTATATTCCCAAATTGATGTAATGGTGGGAATCCATCATTTCAATCTATACAATGATGATTATACATCAACCAAGTGGCCTGACTATGGAATTTTGGTGGGAGCATGTTCAATGGAAATGGAGGTTTGAACACATAGTGAGAAACTTTAATTCCATCGAATGCAGCCAATTCCTTTGTTATAAATTTATCATTTTCGATAGTAAAACCTTGCACATCTATTACCAATATCATATTTTCAATTTGATAAGTTTTCTTATTAATGATTGTTTCGAATTGTATGACTCAATCAATTGTTTGAGTACTTTCAGGTTCTTATGATGTTGCTGCGGTATTTATCCACTTTCACTCAGTACAAATAATGTATGTATGATAGTGTCATTATTCAGACTTAAATGTAAATATCATTAGTTGTATTTTGTTGAATAAAGCCAACATTTGGTTGAATATATCAATTCATTCAACAAAATGATCACTGTGAGATAATGGAAAAATATCTCCGTCCTAATCGGTTTGAAGTCGATCCAAACTCTAGCTCAGCAGGTGAAGAATGGACTCACTGGAAACGAACTTTCAAACACTTCTTAGATGCGCATAAGGAAACACAGAAGTTTTCTGAAGTAGCGAAACTGCAAATCCTAGTCAATCATATTTCACCAAATGTATACACTACCATCAGCGAATGCAAGAATTATGATACCGCTCTAGAGAAACTGGATGCCGTTTATATCAAACCTAAAAATAAGATCTATGCAAGACATCGACTTGCTACACGTCGCCAAGAAAATGAAGAGTCAATCGACCAGTACATACAAATTTAACAACAACTAGCTAAGGATTGTGATTTCAAAAGTGTTTCATCAGAACAAAACAAGAATGACTATATCAGAGATGCTTTCATTGCTGGTCTACGTTCTGCACCAGTCAGACAACGTCTATTAGAAAACACTTCGCTCGAGTTGGAAGAAGCGTACAATCAAGCACGATCTCTAGAGATGGCACAACTCCACTCAGCTAGATTTTCCATGCCTATTTCTTCTACTAACGCTGCTGCGTCTGTCGAGTCTTCAGAAATTGATGATCATCCACGTCAATCAGAAAATGTTATAGCTATAGCTAAACAGCAATTTAATTTTCGTACGTGTTACTTTTGTGGAAATCAGTTGCATCCCAGGTTGCAATGCCCTGCCGCCAATGTGACTTGTAAATTCTGTTTCAAACGTGGACATTTTGCCAAAGTATGCCGTAGCAAGAAAACTAATACAAGAACTACTGTAGCTGCCACTTCGGAATTACTCGCTAGCTCGTTATCAGCTTTTGCTTCATTGTGTCTTCAAAAAGCAACAGTTGCAGTCAAACTCAATGGAATCAGAGCGCATTGTCTCATCGATACAGGAAGTACGTCTAGTTTCATTAGATCTAGTTTTGTGGATCGTTGTCAAACTCAAAGAATTCCATCTGATGAAAGAATCAACATGGCATCTTTAATGCTTTTCTCAAATGTTGAAGGAAGCTGTATTGTAACTATCGAATAGGAAAATCACATTTATGCGCATGTCAAATTATTGATCATGAAGGATCTCTGTAACGATATTTTACTGGGACATGATATCCTGAAAAGTCATTCTACAGTTGAAATTCATTTCGGTGGTTCTAATCAACCTCTCAAAATCTGCAGCGTTGTTCAAGCATCAGTACCGCCAATAAAACTCTTCTCAAATCTGTCTCAAGATTATCGACCAATCGCTATCAAATCACGTAGATATTCTCAAGAAGATCAGAAGTTTATTTACTCTGAAATTCAGAATCTTCTGGCAGATTGCGTAATTGGGGAGAGTATATCACCTTGGCGAGCACAAGTACTTGTGATATCAAATCCAAATCATAAGAAGAGAATGGTTATCAATTACGCTCAAACCATTAACCAATTCACAGAACTAGATGCTTACCCTGTTCCCAATATAGAAGACGTCATAAATAAAGTTTCAAAATACAGAGTCTTCAGTACAATTGACCTGAAGAGTGCCTATCATCAAATACCTATTTCAGAAGAAGAGAAGTTATTCACTGCAATTGAAGCTTGTGGGAATTTGTACCAGTTTCTTAGAATACCCTTCGGAGTCACAAATGGTGTAGCAGCTTTCCAGAGAGCAATCGATTCTATAATCAGAAATGAAAAACATCAAGGCATTTTCACGTATCTTGATGATGTCACAGTATGTGGTAGAGATCAACTAGATCATGACCAAAATCTTGAAAGTTTTCTTGGAGTAGTGCAAAAATACCATTTCACTATAAATGAAACTAAGTCTCGCTATAATCTAAGCACTATAAATCTTCTAGGATACACTATCGAAAATGGGACCATCAAACCAGATTCATAACGTCTTCGCCCTCTTCAAGAGCTTCAATTACCAAAAACAATTCTTCACTCAGACGAGTAATTGGTATGTTTTCGCACTATGCTAAATGGATACCAAGATATTCACACCTAATTAAGCCACTTATCAATTGCTCAACGTTTCCTATTCCCGAAGGAGCCGTGGAATCTTTTAACAGTCTGAAATCGGCTATATCGAGATCAGTTATTACTGCTATTGATGAAAACATAACATTCACAGTAGAAACACATGCATCTGATTTTGCAATTGCCGCTACTCTTTCACAAGAAGGAAGACCAGTTGCTTTCTTCTCAAGAACGTTGTCTGAATGTGAGAGGAAACATTCAGCAATAGAAAAAGAAACATATACTATTGTGGAGTCACTCCGGAAGTGGAAACATTTTCTCATTGGACGAGTATTCCGTTTGATAACTGATCAAAAATCAGTATCATTCATGTTCCATTCCAAACACACGGGTAAAATAAAGAATGAGAAAATTGAACGATGGAGAATAGAACTTTCCTGTTACAAATTTGATATCATATATCGTCCTGGCAAAGACAATGCTATTGCTGATACCCTATCCAGAGCAGACAATTTATCAAGAATATGTTCCAGTCTTAGTTCACCAGAAAAATTATATAACCTTCATCACTCTCTATGCCACCCAGGAATTACTAGGATGATTCATTTTATAAGATCCAAAAACTTGCCTTACTCAATAGAAGAGGTCAAAGAAATGACAAAATCATGTTCCATCTGTGCGGAAATTAAACCACGATTTTATAAAAGTGAAAGTAGACTGGTCAAGGCTACTTCACCGTTCGAAAGACTTGCACTGGATTTCAAGGGACCATTGCCATCCACATCTGGTAATAAGTATCTTCTCACAGTAATTGATGAATATTCAAGGTTTCCGTTTGCTTCTCCTACACGAGATGTATCATCTGGTTCTGTGATCAAACATCTGACGAGTCTATTCTGTATTTTTGGAATGCCCAGTTTTATACATACAGACCAAGGTGCTTGTTTCATGTCACGAGAACTGAAAGAATTTCTTAACTTTAAAAACGTCGCGACGAGTCGAACTACGGCATATAATCCTCAAGGTAACGGTCAAGTAGAACGACAAATTGGAATCATCTGGAAGACAGTTGAATTAGCTCTTCGAACTAAAGGTTTGAAAATATCTCAGTGGGAAAGCGTCTTAGAAGAGTCTTTGCATTCAATCAGATCTCTTCTTTGTACATCGATCAACACACTCATGAACGAATGTTTTATCATAACAGAAAATCATCGAACGGGTATTCTTTACCTTCATGGTTGATGACTCCAGGTCCTGTACTAATGAAAAAGCAAGTTCGTCATAATAAATATGAACCTCTCGTAGATGAAGTTGAGCTACTAGAAGGAAATCCAGACTACTCTTATGTAAAGTTATCCGATGGACGAGAAATTACGGTTTCGAACAAACATCTAGCACCAATAGGAGTTCGAAATAACTTGGATTCAGAACCAAATGAACATACAGAAGATCTTAGGGTGCCGATAGAAGCAGACTCATGTGATAACACAATTCATACAGAGGATCGTAGAGTGCTGGTGGATGGAGATTCATGTGATAAAACAACTGTAGAAGAAACATCTACTGAAAGATGCGAATTACCGGGAACATCCAGTGCCCCTGAAAGTAGTATGCATTTTACTGCTCCTCATTCGGAGGAAATGATGAATCGGCGTTAAGAAAGAACAAGACGACCTCCAAGAGATTTAGATAGTTACTATCGTTTTTGATAGTAGGGGAGAATGTGGTATTTATCCACTTTCACTCAGTACAAATAATGTATGTATGACAGTGTCATTATTCAGACTTAAATGTAAATGTCATTAGTTGTATTTTGTTGAATAAAGCCAACATTTGGTTGAATATATCAGTTGCTTCAATCTTCTTCGATACTCCGATATCATTTTCGAACTGATATTTCTAACATGCAAGTCTTTATATATAACAACATGCGGAGCATGTTCATTAAGATTGTTTAACAATTTTCGTCAATGGATTATATGAAAATTCTTTCTCGTGTAGAATAAGGCAGTAGGCAGTTACATTTTTGGGTGTGGTTTCAGCAGTTTCAATTTCAATTCTAAGTACGATGGAACCGGTCTGAATGGCTTCTCTTTGACGTGAACAGTCGATGTGGACCAGAGGTGCCTTCACTTTGAATTCATTTGGATTGAGAATAGGTTGATTTGATTTGAGATAGTAGTAACTCTCTTGGAAGTTGGCATACATTTCATAGAGTTTTGCAAACTTGTTATTTTTTAAATCAAAATTCGAGTCATTGTAAGGATATCGTTCGGAATTCAGAAATACTCTCAAATTGCTGAGATTGCAGTGGTCGAATGTACTCATATCAGTGGTGAGCTTTTCTTTTTTACCTTGTTGAAATGCAATAATAACATGTCGCGGAGTTTCAACCTTCGTACTTGTTTTCACAGCCCAAGTATGTCTTGTTGTTTCATTCAGAGAAGGGTACTCAATCAATTCCCAGCTTCTGAATTTCAGAGGAAGTTCGACATTGCTATTTATTATTTTATTCAACCGTAGTTGTTCCTGAATACTTAGTGTCACGTGAGGGACACACCAACTCAGATTGCTTATGCTCACTTTCGGTTTTTCAGAATCATCTATACTAATCACAGCATCCAAATCATGACTCTCGCGGATCAAAACTAGTTCTTGTCTCATATTGATCACAATTTTTCTGAAGTCTTCGAAAAAGCCAGCCCATAGCTTGAGAGGAATACATACATTGAAATTCCCATCATCATCAACTAATATTTTATCTCTCGTCCCAGCATTCACATCATCAAGTTTAGGAAACCAACCAGCATTTTGCATAGGTATACTTTCATTTTCATTCATGGATAAGTAATTTTTCATCGTTGATACTAGTCCAATGTTTCTGACAGAGTCTACCACCACACCATTCAGCTCATATCGGAGTTCACGAAATAAAAACGATATTGCGTTGTTGATAAATTTTATTTACGTAATTGGCACCCCATCCGGTCTTGTGAGTTTTCCCTCTATATAGATATATGAGTTACAAGGTAATGTATAAGCGTCCAAGTCCTGAATTGGAATTCTTATTTCGTCATTATATTTGATTTCACTGGTGATATAAGGTTGATATGTATGAAACTGATAATCTTTGATTGCATTGTCACTGAATGGTTCACTCCCAAAGATTTCAAGTACTCTTTGTGTTTTGGTGTTAGTAATTCGGCAGTTGCTTTCATACTATATTTCGAAGGTCGCTTAACCTTCTTTTTATAGGGTTGCTGGAATGCTGATTTATCAAATCTCCAGACCATTGTTTAAATAGTCTTCCTTCTCAAGTGCAATCTAACAGTAACTTCTTCGTTCCGGAAATCAATTAAATTCAAATTTTGATCGACAACTCTCACCGTTATGTTGTTGATTGTCTTGATAGTGACGGGGAAATACAGAATATTCAATGGGGTTTCTACTATTTTATACCCTCTTGGTACTGTCGGAAAGAATTGATGAATCATATGCACTGGATTGCCATTCAAAAATGAACCCATCGCAATATTGCAATCAACACAAATTGTATTGATTGAAAGAATTTTCACTTCATGATCTGACTTGTAGATGTTATTTGCATTGGGGATTCTTTTTTCGAAGCCTAATAATTGACCAATGGAATTTTGTACTGAAAATTGATTTTGATATTGGTCCGAATGACCACTTTTGAAGTAGTCCAATTTGGGTCGATGAATTCATTGTTACTGGTCATCTGTTTAATGAGGATATCGAGAATATCTGTTACATCATAAAATCCTCCAGGAATTATATTACTAAATTCATCTCGTTCCCCCCATACCAACACATTGTTTAATTTTGTTATGTTTGTAATAACATTGAAAGAATCGAAATTTGCCAAGCCTATTTCATACTCCATATCATCATCCAGAGAAATTGGAAGGTTAAAATTGTAACTCAGCACTGAAGATGAATCACTCAATGTGAAAGTAAAAGGCATAACTTCCCAATGATACTTTATTGATTAGTGAAGGAAATACATCAGAGATACTGATTATATAAAAACAAAAGACAGTATTGCCCACACTGATGAGAATTAAACTTCTGTAAGGAATCATAGTTATATTTGATATTTTTAACGTCACCAGCGCCGAGGAAATATTTTATCAATTCCTTTGGTGGTTTGAGATTTCCATAACTATCGAAATATATAACATTATTCTTAAAGTATGCCGTCCAATGAGTTCCTTCTCCTACGTCAGAATCAAGATTGATAATGCCGCACTCCTTGCTCTTTATTTTTGTGGGAAGTTTATCCCTCATGAAAACACCTCGAAAGTAAGGAATCCTCAAACGTTTCGCACTCTCTATCAAATCGATATTGGTTAAGGCTCGGCGTGGTAACTTCAACAGTTTTTTTTATACGGTTGAGCAAACATTCCATAACCTTTGCATGGTCTCAAATATAAACCTTTTCCTTTTTGTTCCATCGCTAAATCATGTCTCTTTTGCTCAATGAGCATTTGTTTCTCAGATTTTGCTTTGTTAACGTTGAAGCAATAGATGCTGCCCCACCTCCTTCAGCACCTAGCGCCCCTAGTAGTGGTAGTAAAAATGGAAGAAATCCACCTTTCTTTGGAATTGGTATGACTCTTTTCTTCTGTTTATTCTTTCGTTTCTTGGCAAGTTTCAGTTCACCACCCTTTTTTTGTTTCTTCGGTTTTTTTATTTTTTGTTTCAATCCCATCCCCAACTTGCTCTTAAGATTCATGCAACACCTAATGCTGTTACTTTTTTCCCCAATAGTGCATTGGATGATTTTAAACGTTCGGAAGCGAATGTTGCCAGTTTCTTGTCTGCAATATTTCTTGATTCTATTTCACTTCTGGAATAAGCAATGTCGTGTTGCTTACAAGCCTCGTCGAGTGGATTTACGCCTTTGTCCCCTCTCAGTAATCTCTTTTTCAATTTGGTACCAGGACCACAGTAATTATATCCAGGGACATGTAATTCTACTGGAATTTTATTGATCAAAGTATTCAGAAAACCTCGACCTTTCTTTCTTGTGTTTCCACTCGTACTAGCGACTGATTTCTTTTGCTGTCCCATTATATTATGTTTTGATCAACTTAGATATACGTATATATACCTATTCCATCTGCACTAATGTTAGTATAAAGATCATTTCAATATGATGAAGACCGAAAAACAAAAGGTGTTGCTTCTGGTTATTAATCATGATGAGATCAATGTAGAGAATAATGTTAGAAAATATGGTGCACTACAAGGAGTAAAATGGGCTCAGGGCTAACTATGCTTGATTTCAACAACATACCGGTTGAATATAAATATTTTGATGATTTCAATGAGCTAGTGGAGCGACTAAAACTCTTGATTGCATCACAATGTGCTGGAAATACCGGTGTGAAAAATGAAATCACAAGCATATTGGAGGAACTTAGCGAGGCAGGAATAATAAAATAAAAAATCTCCAAGATTTGACATCATTCGGTGTTTAGCCGTGACATCATGCCCATCGATAAATTCGGAAGATATTTCCTGAGAACATCTCAAACACCATATGCTAAACCAGAAACACTTTCAAGAGCCTCACCGATCAATACACCTTTCTACATATGGGATCCATCTTCGTATCATACGAAATGTGTTCTTCATTTGAGGGCAACCAAGGATATCAGGAAGAGTGTTGGTTTTTTTGTGTTGGAAAATGATGCGACGTCCTATGAATTTCCTGTTTCTGGAAAAATTGAAAGCATCAATTCTATACCAAATGATGTATATATATCACTAGGAGAAGAAGATGCAGATACTGTTCCGTTAATTAGCCTCATAGGAAAGATTTTAATAAAGGTGATAAGATCACTTTCTTAGTCAATCAGCAGCAACATAATCAACTGTATGTCGAAATTGTACTTCAGTGCCCGATAACTGAAAATGGATAAAGTCAAAGAAGACATTGTAGGAGAATTACACAGAAATTCACGAAGACGATTCAAAAGAAGGCGTGTTATCATGAAAGGTTTGAATGATCTACTTCAAGCTGATTTAGTTGAAATGATTCCTTACTCCAAAACTAACAAAGGATTTAGGTAAATTCTGGTCGTTATAAACGTATTTTCCAAATATGTTAAAACTAAAAGTGCAGGAGATGTTACTGATGCCATGCAAAAAATATTAGGAGCTATGAAAACTAAAACCAATAATTTACAAACTGATATGGGAAAAGAGTTCTCCAATTTGAAAGCTAGTATAGTTGAAAGAGTAAACAGAACTGTAAACAGAACTCTGAAAAATAGAATGTGGAAACAATTCATCCTACAAGGAAGCTACAAATGGTTGGGTATTCTACCAGATATAGTTTCTAACTATAACAATTCCGTACACAGCACGATAGGATAACATCTATGGTCATCTCAAAACAGTGGATCCAAGGAAACGAAAATTTAAACTCAATGATCATGTAAGAATAACTATGTACCGGGATGCATTTGCTAAAGGGTATACACCAAACTGGTCCTATGAAATTTTCACTGTGAGAAAAGTCTATCCAGTCAAATCCTGCTGTTTATTTTCTCAAAGATCAAAATGATGTTGAGATACAAGGTGGATTTTATGAAGAACTTCAAAGAGTTAAACATCCCGATGTGTTCCTAGTTGAAAAAGTTCTAAGAAAAAAAGGAGACAAACTCTAAATCAAATGGTTAGGCCTGAGCAATCAGTATAATTCGTGGATATCAAAAAATGATTTTGTATGATATTTTTCCAAATAAAACAATATGAAATTCACAAAACACTTTTATTTATACAATATTTACATTATAAATTATTCACAAAATCTTTTCTTGAAAATTATTTGTCCATGTGTTGAATCCAAAATTGGAGCGATGATATTCGAAGTTACTGTTATTCGCCTGTCAAAGCGCATTCTATCGATTGCTTCATAAGTCCAATATGTTTACCGAGAATACTTGTATGCAAATTTCCATGTGAACATGTTATATGTTTTATTACGACTTTCATCAATGGCCACACTCCTATTCATGGTTTATCAGAAAACTCAGCTAAGAAAACTTCTGGGTAAAGATGGATGAATTCCAGAGTTAGACTTATATTTTCACTATTGTGGTTCACCCTTGGTTGCACAGATTTAAAGCATTTTGCAACACATCACCACTCAGCTTGCACAGACCATTTTTCAAAATTTGGAAATATTCTCCATAATGATATATTTTCAAGATATCTACCCTATAATCAATTAGGGGTTGGAGTTCCCATAGGTTGCAAACTGTTTCGAACCCCAAGTACACTGAGGAGTGGTCTTTTATGATTTTGACTACTCTTTCGTTAGTAAATTGGCTAAACTCAATGGTGAATCTATCGTCTTCAATGGTCTTCGGTTGATCTGATGAGTACAAATAATAGGTGATGATTCCTTGGTGTGTCAAAAACTGTTTCCACTCGTTTTCTGTGAAAATCACTCGGTCTCCCTTATTTCCAGTAATTTCAATACATGGAGTGAAATTCGAATCATATGAAAGATTCACAACAACAAATTTACATTTGGATTTATTCAATGGGAATTTTCTTTCACACAAAACCACTTTTGATTTTTCTTTGCAAAAATATTCTTTCGACAAGTCAAATTTGAAATCGGTATTTCTCATTTTGATAAGAGAATGCTTGCTATAATATTTTCCCCGGTTTATATATTTTTATCAATATAGTAGTGGGGGGGATTTTTTCGAGAAGACTTGTATGTGTATGAATCCCTTTGCTCTCTCATAGTTTTGACCTTGACTCCTATTGCTCTCTCATAGGTTTTGACCTTGACTCCTATTGCTCTCTCATAGGTTTTGACTTTATGAGAGGTAGTTGAACCTATATTGGATTCTGCTGATGACACGTGACCGGATGTTTTCAAATGAAATCTGATACCTGACACGTGCATTCATTAACCTTGAAATAGGTCATTGAACCCGTATCAAATTTCGTCTACCGGAAATATGGCGTCAGCAAATTCCAATTTATTTGATATCCAACACTTGCTTTCATTAACTTCGAAATAGGTCATTGAACCCGTATCAAATTCCGTCCACCGGAAATATGGCATCAGCAAATTCCAAGTAATTTGATATCCGACACGTGCATTCATTAACCTTGAAAGAGGTCATTGAACCCGTATCAAATTTCGCCTACCGGAAATATGGCGTCAGCAAATTCCAAGTAATTTGATATCCGACACGTGCATTCATTAACCTTGAAAGAGGTCATTGAACCCGTATCAAATTTCGCCTACCGGAAATATGGCGTCAGCAAATTCCAAGTAATTTGATATCCGACACGTGCATTCATTAACCTTGAAAGAGGTCATTGAACCCGTATCAAATTTCGCCTACCGGAAATATGGCGTCAGCAAATTCCAAGTAATTTGATATCCAACACGTGCATTCATTAACCTTGAAATAGGTCATTGAACCCGTATCAAATTTCATTGACCGGATGTTATCAAATGTAATCTGATACCTGACACGAGCACTTTCTGCTGACGTATACCTCCCGTTGCTCTCTCATTTGTTATCTACTCACCTTCTAGTATTCTGGTCCATGAAGTCAATTTTTTTTTCTATGGAAGCCTTATCGGGTCCCAGTTAACACAAACCTCTAGGCGATGTCGCTTCCTTGATTATTGTGGTAACAGTATGAGTTACTTATATACATTGCTGTTACCGCTTTGTGATGACAAATATTATGAATTGTTCACAATTTTCTTCTCGTTAGTATCGCTTCGAGGTACAACATGTGCAGAAAATTGCGAAGCACATTGACATGAATTTTGATTTCATTGCTGAAGCAGTGACCTAAATAACCGGCATTGAGCGTTGTTTGTCGAGACTTTCGAGAGTCGGGTGTAGAACTTGTAGATATTGTGTTGATGGCACGGCGTCATTATATCAATAATCTATAAGCATTCGTGATAGTGTTCTGCTTAATTCTCTCTCTTTCAATAGTTAATTCAAGTGTGTTTGTTAACATCACCCAAGATTTCTTAGTATCTCTTCAAGGAAAAGAAAGGTAAATGAAACGGTATATATTCAGTGTTTTAAAAATTCGGCATTTTCAGGTTAGGTACTGATTTCTTCGGGAAGAAAATGCTGTACAGAGAACTGGAATTGAATTTTAGTATTTTCTGTATTTAAAATTTTTGTTTTTGTTATGATTTAGGTTTAACTAGTGCTTTCAATGCCTTGTTTATCAAATATGTTATATGTTATATAAACCATAAAGGTTCCGTCAAACCGACGCGGGAACGCGGGAGCGGGAACGGAACTTTGGAACCGTGCAAATTGCTAGAAAAACAGTACACGTAGCAAACCATATATATTTCGTTGCTTGTATGCATTTCGGAATACGAATAATCACACCGGTATGTCCCACTATGGATTTTAGTATCGGATTCATCTCGTTCCCGCTCCCGCGTTCCCGCGTCAGTTTGAGAAAACATTAATTCATTACCTTTCGCTTTGGATAATAAAATTGAGGTATTGTTTCTATTCATGTTGAAACAGGACAAAATTTTTATTTCATTGAAAATATGAACAGGATGTTCATAAAGACAGTTGTGGAATCATCTGCGACTGTAAGTTGGAATTTAGTAGCTGTTTTCATCGTACAAGATAACCTCTCTTGGAAGAGATTCATGTTTTAAAGAAAAACATTCTCAATTGAAAATTGAATCAATACATGACTCCTCTGGAAATGGAAAAAACCTACGATAAAATTGAAGTTACTTTCTGTAACAGAAAACAACTACTTCCCCGGCTTCTGAAGAGTATGTTTTCCAATTCTTCCGACCTCCCTGATGATCTTAGAAGAGTGAAATAGATTTTTGTCGACCAAAATGTATTGGAGGCCTAGCGAAAGAGATGCAATTATTCACGCATCAATGGAATGAGCGATTTTCTGTGAGTGATACTTCTGAATAAAATTCTCCCTTATCTCATTCATAGATAAGAATCTCCAATGGAAACTGGACATTTAATAAATAATCAACTATCTGAATGAAAATGCAAATTTTCACATTCAGATTTTTTTCTCTCAAGTTATATAGGGCCTTTCTCAATATCTATCAGATGTAGTTCAATGTCCAGCGTGGCTTTTGCCGGGGAAGTAGTTGTTTTCTGTTAGATATTACAAAAAGTAACTTCAATTTTATCGTAGGTTTTTTCCATTTCCAGAGGAGTCATGTATTGATTCAATTTCAAATTGAGAATGTTTTTCTTTAGGACAAAATTTGTTTCAACCTCAAATTTTCCATATTTCTTATTTATTCAGGTTCCTAATTGAATATTGATGTGGCAGTGATTTGATTCAACAGGGTATTTGATACTTAAGGAGGTGTTATATCGGCATGTAATTTGCAAAGTGAGTACAGAACTATTGATTGGTATATAGTAATGAAGTTTTAAAAGAATCACAATTAGCAGGTAAATTTTGAAATGTCTAAACATTTCACTATCTTTTTCTCTGTAGTCTCGAATGCTGTGTTGCTAAGTCGCATAGCTGTGGGTGTTGTGGCTCCTCCAAGTTATGCAGAAGATGGTGCTGGTTTACATGGTTGACATCAGATCATTGGACTTTCCATATTGATATTTCGATGAGGTCCCAGGAAAAAACCTGCGGCAAAAACCGGGTTGAGACATTGTGGTTGACCTGTTGGCTAGTTACTCCTCTTCTGGAGTTTCATGGAAAATATCCAGTGCCTAGTAAATGAGCCCCCCCCCCCCATGCGTTTTTCGCCTGTTATGGTGGGCTCTGACTTCGGTGATCCCTCTAGTCAGTTGACTTCCAAGGATGGAGTATCTGAAGAATTTATCAGACTGTTGTTTGATAAATTCTTCGATGGAGGGAATATCGGTCAGCTCCCTTAGTACGTTCAGCCGAATGTATCGGTCACTGTTTGTGACGATACGGTGTACTTTATTCTGCATCCTCTTCAATTTCAACATGTAAGTTTTGTGGATGCTGCAGAACACTGGACATGCATATGTCATTGTTGGTCTTATGACCTGCTTGTAAATCAACACTTTGTTAGTCAAGGACAACTTGTTATTCCTGGCTATCAACGGGTATGACCTTCTCACGGTCCCCGCAGCTCGTTGAATTGCCACGTTGACATGCTTCACAAGTGTTAATTTACCGTCCAGAAGTACTCCCAGGTACTTCGCTGGATCAGTCTCATCAATCCGATTACCCAGAGCCCTAAATCCCCCAGGGATAATCACCCGAGAGGGTTTTCTCTTCCATGTGAAATTTACGAGCTATGTTTTATCTGGATTCAACACTATTTTGTTCTCCTTCAGATACGGTACTACTTTCCTTTGCAGGTGCGTTTCAGCATTGCTGCTGCTGTGTTGCTGTGATATGCCTGGGCATATATAGCTGTATCATTAGCATATATAGCCGTATAAGTGTTCTGGTACTGGAAAGTCGTACGTATGTAACAAATACAAAAGTGGGGATAGACTTGATCCTTGAGGCACTCCTGCTCCGGCCTTCCACACCGTGGAGCTTGTTCCGTTTACTCTAACCTTGAAGGTTCTGCCGACTAGGTAAAAGTCCATGATTTTTACCATGTATTCAGGCATGCCTGCCTTCAACATCTTCATGACTAAGCCCTCTATCCAGACGGTATCAAACGCCTTTTGAATATCCAACAGGATCATTACTGTATTGAGTTACGAATAAAGCACTACCTCACCTCATGAACAATTCTGGCGACCTGGTCGTAGAGTGACCCCTTCGGAAGCCAAACTGTTCATCAGGAATGAGTTCGTGCTCTTCTTCGAAATCGTTTTAGAAGGATTCTATCTACCAGCTTGGCAACAGAACTGAATTAGCTTTACTAGCTTAATATTTAATTGTTTCAACGGAGCTCGGGTTTATACGTCCGTACTACTCGACATGACTGGGCTGATTCTAATCCCCATATATTTCATGAGGTACATACGCAATATCCCCAACAATTAAACGTATGGGCTGGTATTTTTAGGGATCGTATCGTGGGCCCTTTCTTCTTAGAAGGCAATCTAACAGGGGACATGAATCTGGAACTGCTTGAAGACACAATTGAACCAATGTTAACGTACATTATTGAAAATGACCATCATAATCTGGAAGATCAGTTGATATTTCAACAAGATGGTGCTTCCTCCGCATTATGCTATGCCTGTTCGGCGATATTTAGATCAACACTTCCCTGGTCATTGGATTGGTAGGCGAGGTTCTATTGAATGGCTCCCATGATCACCAGACCTGTCTCCCTTAGATTTCTTTCTGTGGGGTCATTTGAAAAGCAGAATTTATGCTACACCACCAGCTTCACTAGCAGATTTTATGCTACACCACCAGCTTCACTAGCAGATTGTCGGCAAAGAATCACAGAATGTCGCCAAATCACCCCCGATATGGTCCAAAATGTACGAGAACGTTTTCAACAAAATCTGTATCATTGCATGGAAGTTGGAGGTGCGCATTTCGAGCATTTGTTAAGATGAAAATAATGTAAATGAACTTTACTCTTAACTTAATTATGGCTCATTTCTGTTTGAAAAACTGTCGACCGTTGTTTCGAGAATTCAACAGGCTTTCAAACGATGTGCCATACGACTCTTATTTCCTATTTAAATTTCAAGGGTTGTTCACCCCACTTCTCGAGAGTTGACGTGACGGTGCTGTATGTAGGAGGGCACAATGTCCCCCTAGAAACTAAAATCGACCTGTCCGAGCTTTTTTCCAGATCTACGATATTAGTATCCAAAATCCCTATGTCAAGTTTTGGTTGGGCCACCCTGTATATACCAAACACGTCAAGAAGAACATCGTTTGATAAACACTGGTTTAGCAGAAACTGCTCCAGAGCTCCCGCCTTCAAGCATGCAGCATACCATCGATGTATAAACATTAGGAACTTGAGACCAGATCAAAATATATTGAATGTAGAAACATATGTAAGGAGACAATCAAATTCTCAAGAGGCCTACAACGCTAAGATACTATCAAAACTTGTCGGGTCCTGTTCGTTTTGGTCTTTTGCCAAAGTTTTGGGGAGAAATTTCACATCCAGGTCATTTCATCTCCTAACCAAGGAAGATGGAACATTAGCCACGGACACCCAGGAAAGAACAATATATATGTGGCAAATTCCATTCTGGGCTGAGTGGAAAAACGACCCCAGAACATCACCCCCATTAACAGTCTGAGATTACCTTCCGCCAACGAAGTATCGACGCATAATAAGCTTGATTTCCGTAGATCGTTTCCGAGAAATGTGTCCCAAAAGTAACACCAGTTCTTTGCAAGTTATATTCAACCTTTCTTATGATTTGGGGATATTTCCGTCCAACAAGAAAATTGCAAGAGTACAACCATTCCCAAAAAAGAGAAAGACTACCTACCTGTTATTTCGAAGTTCATCGAAAAGTCATCAATATGATGGTGAATGATGGACAATATGGTTTCCGTCAACAGAGATCAACTACTAGTAACCTGCTTGCTTATATCTCACAAGCAAGCTTCCATCACCGATCCCTCTCCGGGCCCTACGTGAAATTTGAAATTAGGTGACCAGCTGGGTATCCATCAAGCCATATTCCTCTAGATTAACAAATAGAATTCGAAAAAAAAAATAAGTAACAAGTGGTCTATGGTTGTATTCAGAATATCGTATGGAGACAAAACAAGTGAAAATATACGAAGTTTATGGTACTTTTATATTTTGTTGTCCTGTGACTTGGAAATTGGAATACACGAAAGATCTCTTGATCTCTATGACGGACTGGTGACGGATATTGTAGATGTGCGCAGTAGCATTTATTGGTAGTTTTTGAATGCAGATCTCAAGGAGACTAAAATTTAACAAGGAGAGTTTAATCCCCATAACAATGGGGACACTAGTAGAAAGAGATGAAAGAACATTATTTGTGTCAAAATGTGACGTAGTTGGTTGGACGTGTCATGGCCGCCATTCTCTATACACAGTGACGGACTAGCTCTAGGTATATGAGAGTTACTGCTGATAGTTTTGTTGCTTGGTTCGAGTTCGACTCTGTACTCATATCCAAGTACGTCACTATGACGCGTTGATGCTACAAGATTCTGATTGGCTATAGCTTATTAAACGCTTCTTGTTAGTTTAGTCTCTTTTGGTCAGATCTAGCAAATCCTGTACATTTGAGAATAATATATAGAGGGAGCCGATAATCATTTTTAAATTTACAGCTGTAACATTTTTTGTGATACGAATTTGGATGATCTCTATACGACATATAAAACAGCACTTTTTGAAAAGTGACTCAGCTTCATGCATATTCTGATTTCAAAGGAAGTGACATAAAATATCCCTAAAGTCCCTAAAGTTCACTGTAAGAAAAGTCAGGGAAAATTAAAATATGCAGAGCCCTACATAAAAATTAATAGCAAATTTCGATTTCCACCTCAAATAAACCCCGTTCACCAAATTTTATTCATAAAATAATTGAATTTAACATTTCAACTTCAATACCCTGTATCTCCTAAACGAAATATTTGCGGACACATGTTCATATAAACTTTCCATTCTGTAATTAGTCAAAGATTCACCATTTGAAGTTTGTACAAGAACATAATGGAGCACCCTGTATACTACGGCTTTGGTGACCATTTGATTATACAAATATTAATCAAGCAACGGTAAAAAAATTTGCTGGTTACTAATGATTACGTATGACCACGTCATTGGTACATGTTAGGAGTGGGGGACTCTTCAGTCCTACCATCCATTTTGTAGGACAAAAGTTTGTTCGAGTACTTTATCGAATTATCTCGAGGTTCAACTGAAAAACTAACTGATGTTATTAATGACTTTTTTGCACTCACCAAATCGACATGATTGACGCCTGCGCATTTTATTAGCTACCATTATCGAGAATTTTCGTAGAGGAAAAAGTTGGGCGTCTCGGCAAAATGAAGCTACTCAGAAGATTCAGCCTGCTAATAATCTTTTTTTGAAAATAGGCGTGGGATCCCGGTCTAATACTCTTTTCGGTCAAAAAGTATCAATTTTTTTTCGGGTAGGAAATAAGATGATTTTATTACGATTAATTTGATACCACACAGTATTAAGTTTGAAATAAACTTCCCTTAAAAAGATTACGTTCTCTATTTCTTAAAATGAAGCATCGAACAATCTTTGACCAACACATCTGATAAAACAAAATCATTATGGTTTCTTGAAAAAAAATTGTACTTCTATAACTCATTTACCTCGCTTCTGAAAATTTAAATAGGTTAATTATTGAGTACGTAAGTATTTAAAAAAAAACTAAGTAATAGTAATATCTATACAGAGTTATTGGTTTTTGAATTGATGTTTTTGTTTTATCAGTTGTTGGTCACAGGCTACTTGATTTGAATCTTATTTAAAACATAACAGAGTGCGGTATCAAATTAATCGTAATAAAATGCACCATTTTCCTAACCCGACAAGCTACCATGTTGTCATTTGAAAATAATTAGTGATTTCAGTATTAATTAGTCTATATCACAAACATTTTCACCAAAAACAATGAAGTAGTGTTTTACCCAAAATTTTAGGACTCAAATTACTGATTTGAACGTATCAATAGCCCTCTAGATTGAAAAATTAAGGAAAAATTGGTTACAAAAAGTGAAAAGCGATACAGGGTTGCTTTTAGAATGTCAAATGGAGACAAGAGAAGGGGAAATATACTGGGTGTTCCATTTAAAAATCGAAAGTGTATATATCACTTCCGGAGAAACCGAGAGTTGACTTAATTGTCAAAAAATGCAGTTTCATGTCTTATACAGATCTTCCAAATTTCATACCATTATCTCAAAAAACAAAAAAGTTATATGCGCAAGCCACCTTCCGCGGACACCCGGTATGTGAATATAGCAGCAAAATAAATTTCTAGTAGGCCTGCTGTATTTATGCATGATTTCATTTGCTTTAAAGCTAAGAATGTCTTGTTTAGTTGGTTGCAGACATATTTTATTTGTAGATCTCATGGTAAGCTTCCATCCAAGTTCCTAAAAATTTAATTCTACTACTCACCTTAATTTCGTCAACTTGTAGGTCATCTGGAACATTATTTTTCTTATTTTAGAAACTCACTAATGCCGTTTAAATGGAGTTTAATATTGATCTGTTTCATTGACGCCAAGAGCTAAATCCGGTAATGCTATTTTATAAGATAAAAAAATTAGGATATTACAAAATTATTCGAATCCACCTCTTATATTTATATTCAGTAAGTGATATGTTGCAGTATCGAATTTCGAATGATTTACTATTTCTACACTCAAAAATTGAAAAAAGATCTGTACCCCTTCTGACGGCCCGACAATAACTTTTGGGGGTGAAGGATGAAAGTAAGGATGCAAATGATTATTTTCTACCTATTCATTTTGAGTGCCATCGCCTAATAAGATTTCGGTAAATTAGAATTTTCAACAAAATTCTCTACCCCTTCTGACGGCCCGACAATAACTTTTGGGGGTGAAAGATGAAAGTAAGGATGCAAATGATTATTTTCTACCTATTCATATCGGTTGCCATCGCCTAATACATTTTAGGAAAAAAATTGGAATTAAAAAAAAAGCTGTAACTCCTGACGGCCCTACAATGACTTTCTTTTGGGTTGAAAGATGAAAGTAAAAATTCAAATGATCATTTTCTACCTATTCATTTCGAGTGCCATCGCCTAATAAGATTTCGGTAAATAATTGAAATTTTCAACAAAATTCTCTACCCCTTCTGACGGCCCGTCAGATGCAAGGATGCAAATGATTGTTATCTATCCATTAATTTCGAGTGCAATCGTCCAATAAGTTTTCGGTAAAAAATTGGAGTTCAAAAAAAATCTGTACCCCTTATGACGGCCCGATAGTGACTTTTGGGGATGCGGTATGAAAGCTGAGATGTAAAAAACTGTATTTCACTCATTCACATTGCATGCCATGAACCGATAATTTTACAGTATGAGTTTTACATTCTACCTCACGAGTCATACACCACTGCCTCATATTATCTTTTTTTTCGTGATCTGTGTAACTCATAACGATAGGCGTTTTCCATTTTGGAGTGTTAAACCCCAGAGCTACAAGCCTCTGAGATCGGAAATTACTTTATCACTGACTTTTTCGCCACAAAACTGTGTTTCGCGGTTTTGACTTTTGTCTACTTGTGCTTCATGTACCTATAAAACGGATGGTGCTCGAGGGGCAAGGGGAATATCATCGGTGCTTGCAGCCCCACTGAGTGGAACGCATGGGCATACGCTCTGGGTAGATCTGAGGAGCTCCTCACGTTAAATGGAAAGCAGCTAATATCCAGTTCGAGAATAACATATCTACCATTCGAATCGCTAATTTATTGGTTTCATAAAAGGCTAAGAGCCGTAACTTACGTGAACGCTATGCAACTACGGAACTGCGCGGTGTTACCAAATCGAAAACTGTGAATGGAAAAACCGAGGCTGTTTTCTGTTTGTAATCCAGGGTTAAGAATGATTTTAACAGTGGTACATCTTTCTGGGCATGAAACATTAAAGCACCAGGAAACAGATTCAAAGAAATACGAAAAGCTGGCATCATTCACCATATCACATAGTTTTGGGAACCAGTTTATTGGATTCACCTTGTTCTAACGGTCGTTTGCACGAATTTCAGTTAACCTTCGTAATACTAAGTGGGGTAATTTGGTACCCCAAATTGGTATTTTTTCTTGGTTATGGCGATACTTTTTATTTGCGTATCAATATCCGATAATCCTTTTGAATATGCTCTTTCTGAGTATTTTCTAATTGTTATATGAAATATCAAATAAAAAAACCATGCCATTCAGTATTCTTAGACGGTCAAAGTAGATGGGGTACAAAAATACCCCAGTTAGTGTTTAGTTCACACTATAAAGTTCATTTCGTTTTTCTCAATACTACACTGTAGTTGAATTCAAATATTAATTTCAAAAGTTATGTTCATGAAAATTTATTCCAATTATGGATTTTATCGCGATGTAGCATGTACCAGGGTCGCACATATCAAACTCGAAGATTCGAGAAGGCAGTGCGACCGAATAATGTCAGATTGACAACATCGAAGAAAAATAGGTGCAATGTCAGATACTTTGTCACGACAAGAATTGTTCGAGATATTCGGCGATTACGCACAGTACCTTGCCGTTGTCTTTGCATAGTCACTATCTTTCCAAGAAGAACAGCCCAGGACGGCCGTCCGGAGGAGCCAGCTCCAGCACCGTTCAAAGCTACATTGTATTCGAGGTAAGCGATCCTTGTCATGCTCGTTTCTCTCTAATTTTTTTTTAAATACAGTCCATTAGCACTGCACTCGCCCTAAATATGCTCCATACGAGTCGGATCTCAAAATGTGTTTATTTCGCATGTCATACTAAGCAATAATTTTCACAAGTTTATTGAAAATTTTGTCAGTATTTTCTATAGGCCATATTTGAATTCAAAACCGGTAAAGTAATCATATTACTCCATATTAAAGCTCTTTGATATTGAAAGTACCCACTCTTGTTGCTATTATTATAAGTTACAAGTCAGTACAGGTAGTCTCTCTCCCGATTGGCCAATTTAGAAGACGCGATCGCTATAAATTATTCATAGGATTTCGCCAAAAATAGTCAATATGTCTGAAAGCAAAAAGCTCAAACTCTATTTAGCTCAAAGAATGACTGAACTCATCAGGCTGGAGGAACTTAAAAAGATAGCGGATAAATCGCTTACTGATAATTCGTCCCATAATAACTTCAAGTGCCGTTTTCGACACATAGATGCGATAAATGAAAATTTTCAAAGCATACACGGCAATATACTAGGTATTGTAGCCCTTCAAGATGGTGGTGATATTGAAACTCATAATACCATTCTTATACAATTTGAAAATGATTTATTTAATGTACAGGCCATTTATGCTCAGTTATTTGAAGATCAAAGGGATACCACTCTGAATCTAAGCTCCACTCAAACTGCTTCATCATCAAAAATGCAAAATGTACGCTTGCCAAAAATAGAATTGCCTAAATTTGGGGGTGATCTGTGTAAGTGGCAAACGTTCATTGATATGTACGATTCACTCATTCATGACAATGACACTTTATCAAATATTGACAAGTTCAATTACCTCATAAGCTCATTGGAAAATTCTGCATTGGCGCTCGTAAAAAGAACCCCTCTCACCGGTTAGAATTATATGGTGGCCTATAATAGTTTGAAAAAGCGTTTCGACGTGAAAAGGTTGATTGCCAGCTCTCATTGGCACGCTATTGAGCAAACAAAAAAACTGAATAATACAGATGACTCTCAAGAATTGCATGCTCTCTTAGATACGTTTAATGACAACATAAATATGCTCGAGTTCGTGCAAAAACAGTGTGAAGCGATGGACACTGTTTCATTTTCGAATTCTGACCATAACAAGAAGACTTCAAAATCTAGTAGTCATTCTCAAGTACATAATAATTTTACTCCAAAAAAAAAAAGTCAGCTCGTCTTTATTAGTCAATTCTAACAAAACCATATGTCAGTTCTGTAACGGGGATCACATGATATATTCTTGTCCTAATTTTCTCGCGAAATCGGCCGAGGAGAGATTTGCTCTGGTAAAAGAAAAGAGATGGTGTACCAATTGCCTTGGTTCGAAACACTCCGCCTCAAAATGTTCTTCTAGCGCTGTTTGTAGGAAATGTTCCTATAAACATAATACTTTGTTACATTTTGAGAAACATAGTTCGCCCGTACCCAACACCTCAAATTGTGAAAATCATGTGAGGAATATAAATAATATGAATCCTACTGCTGTTGCAGAAAGCAGTGGTAGCTCTGCCCCGTCAATAAATTTGTTCTCCTCTGGCAAAGATAATATTTTATTGTGTACAGCTATGGTCGAGGTACTAGATAGCAAAGGTTCCTTTCAGAAGGTCCGCGCTGTGTTAGACAATGGAAGTCAATCCAATTTCATGTCGAGAAAGTGTGCGAAACGATTAGGACTCGCCTTTTCAGAGGTCAATTTTTCAATTTCAGGCATTGGTCAAATTACTTCTCAAACATCACTCGCAGTTTCCTCAAAAATAAAACCCACCAATGCCTCTCAACCCGTTTATTCAGTGAAGTTGATAATTTTGCCAAAAATATGTGCAGACATACCCAATACAAATATTTCTGTTGAACAATATAATAAATTTTCGAATTTGAATTTAGCAGATCCCATGTTCAACATATCTCAGCCGGTGGATATATTGCTAGGTGCAGAGATCTTTGCTTCAGTACTGACTGGTGACTTCATTTCTGGCTCAGAAAGTCAACCTGCAGCCATTAATACTTCATTGGGTTGGGTACTTATGGGAAATGTCGCGGGACCTACGGAACACTCCCTTGTCAAAAATTCTCTATTAGTTTCAACAGATATGTCTTTATGTGATTCGGTCAGGCGCTTTTGGGAGCTGGAACAGATTCCCGGCGTTTCGGCTATGTCGCCCGAAGAGGTTATAGCAGAGAAACACTTCGAAAGCACATTTTCAAGATCTGAATCAGGGCGTTTCAAGGTGTTTCTGCCTTTCAAATATTCTCCCAATTTCGAAGGCTCTCGAGATATAGCACTGCGTAGATTTTTTACTCAGGAAAGACGTTTGATCCTCAATCCCACATTGTATGAACAGTATAAATCTTTTATTCAAGGTTATATTACCTCTAAATATATGGAACCAGTGCCCCCATCAGAGTTAGAAGCACCCTCCTATTATATACCCCATTTATGTATTCTGAGGCCCGATAGTTGTACAACAAAAATTCGCGTTGTCTTCGATGCCTCTACAAAATGAAATAACGGAATTTCTCTGAACGATACGCTTCTAAGAGGCCCAAAATTGCAACGCGATATAGGTGCAATTTTATTGAGGTTTCGCTTATATTCTGTGGCATTCACTTCAGACATTAAATCTATGTTCACACAAATTCTGGTAGCAGAAGAACACCAAGATTTTCAAAGAATTTTATAGCGTTTTTCAAAAAACGAGACAGTTCAAGATTTTCGACTGAAGACTGTTACTTTCGGAGTTTCTTGTTCTCCCTACCATGCTATCAGATGTTTATTACAGCTTGCCAAAGAATATAAGTCGGAATTACATTTAGCTTCATCCATTCTCGAGTCTGATGTCTATGTAGATGATATAGTTTCTAGCTTTCCCTGAATAGAAGAGGCCTTACTGGTGCAAGCACAGTTAATTTCCATTCTGAAAAAAGCAGGTTTCGAACTCCGAAAATGGGCAAGCAATAAATCAGAGGTTCTTTCTCATCTTCCCACTGATACATTACAATATGATCCTTTATCAATGGATTTAGATTGCGAATCTACCATAAAAATATTAGGTTTGCAGTGGAATCCATCTCAAGATACATTCTCCTATAAAGTTTCTTCATTTGAAAAACCTTGTACTAAGCGTTCGATGCTGTCCCATCTCGCAAGAATCTATGATCCTCTCGGGTTCCTTACACCCTTAACTCTTTATCTCAAAGTGTTCATACAAAAACTGTGGGCACTGGGCATGGATTGGGATAAATTACCTCCCGCGGATATCACGGAAATATGGGTACAAGTTTCGTCAGAGTTCAAGATGTTAACGAAGCTCCAAGTTCCCCGCATAATATTATTAGAAAATTGCTATAACTGTGAGCTTCACGGTTTCTGTGATGCCTCAGAACGAGGTTACGCAGCTGTCACATACCTCAAATTTATTGATTCTTTCGATAACTCCAATATTGCTCTCGTTTGTGCTAAGTCTAGAGCGTCCCCTCTCAAAAGGATATCTATCCCTAGATTAGAGCTTTGTGCTGCCTTACTCTTCTCAGATTTAATTAATTTTGTCAAGGAATCTCTATCCTCAAAAATTATAATATCAAATTTATACACGTGGTCTGATTCTACTGTGGCATTAGCCTGGATAAAATCGTCTCCCCATAGATGGGCAACATTTGTCTCAAATAGGGTTACTATAATTCAGGAAAAAGTGGCACCGTGTCATTGGAAGTATGTCAAATCGGCAGACAATCCAGCTGATCCAGCTTCTAGGGGCTTGTCTCCCGCGGAGTTGATCAAATGTTCCCTATGGTGGGCGGGTCCGCCTTGGCTTCATCTTTCCGCTGACGAATGGCCACAATACCCTCACTTAGAAACTCCCAGTACGGATGAAGAAAAGCGTAATATCGCCTTGAATTCTTCAGTAGAAATTAATCCAATCTTAAACCTCCTTAATAAGTTCGGTTCCATTTCAAAAATACAGCGGATACTTGGATATATTTTGAGATTTTTCTGTAATTGTAAAAAATCACAAACTATCAAATCCGGAGTATTAGACATAACCGAATTAGAAAATTCCTTATTGAGCCTCATCAAATGTTCTCAATTGAATTGCTTCGAGAAAGAAATCTCCTTTTTAAAATCGAATAAACCGCTATCCAAGCAGTTTCCCAAGTAGCACACCTATATTGGTAAAATATTGATACAATATTGTGAACATATTGGCGAAATATTTGAAATGCAATATTGGCGAGAAAAAAAATGTGAACATTCGGCGATATTGGTCCAATATTACTTGAATAATATTGGCGTAATATTCTTGAACTAATATTGGCCTCAAAATGTTCGGCGATATTGGTACAATATAGCTGATACAATATTCTGACAATATTGGCACAATATTCAAAAGTAAAATTTTGCGATATTGGTCGAATATTTTAGAAATAGTTTTGGTGGAATATTCTTGAAGCAATAATGGCCTCAAAATATTTATCGATATCGGTACAATATTTTTTATCGATATTGGTAGAATATTTGTCGATATTGGTACAATATTTATCGATATTGTTACAATATCATTTGAATATATTGGTGGATGTCAATATACCTTGGTAAATTATTAAATGTCCTTGTTGTGATGTTGATGAAGGTGACACCAGAGTCTGCCTTTGATCGCCATAACCGCTGAGTGAGCTGTCTTAAAAACAAGCTAAGGGAAGTATTTAATATACTTTCGTAGGTTTTAGAAGACGTTCTATATGTAGAGCCACCTAGCGGATTTTTATCCAAGTTTGATCATGATATAATTTCAATATGTTTCATTGAATATTCGGCCAATATTAAAATTTCATCTCAATCTAGATGTTGGAAACAATATAAAGACAATATTGTTTTAACGATATCGATAAATATTATTGAACCAATATTGACCCAATATTAATTAATAAGTTTTGTTGAATATTGGCGAAATGATATTCAACCAATGTGTAATCACACTTGGAGATACAATATAGTTTTTATTTCCAGAATCGATATTAGGGGAATATTGGGATTGCGATATTTATTCTAGATGTTAAAAACGATGGAAAGACAATATTGTTTTATTGATATTGGTAAATATCGTTCAACCAATATTGACTCAATATGAGTTATTACAATTTCTCAAATAAAGTGGAAATGATATTCAACCAATATTCTAACAAAATTGAAAATACAATATAGTTTTTTTCCCCTATAATCGATATGACTGGAATATTTGTTTTGCAATATTAATTCTAGATGTGGAAAACAATATATAACCAATATTGTATTATCGATATTGGTAGAAATTATTCAACCAATATTGACCCAATATTTCGTGTGATAATCTACATTCAAAACTAGTTCAACCAATATATTACCAATATTATTAATATAATATTGTTTTTTCAATATTCACCCATATTGGACCAATATTGATTTTTCATTTACAATATATCTATATTGGCCCAATATGGAACCAAGATTCAGCCGATATGATGTGCTACCAGGGTTAGAAAACTCACCCCTTTTCTTGATCCGTTGGGGATTCTGAGGGTGGGCGGTAGACTCGTTCACTCCAATCTTTCATATGAACAGAAACACCCCATTTTGTTACCAAGTTCACATCGCCTTACAGATTTAATAATTGAAGATACGCATAAAAAATTTCTGCATCCCGGTCTCCAATCTCTCCAACATCTACTACTTCAACGATATTGGATATTGTCTCCAAACCGTTCCATACGGAGAGTCATATCGAAGTGTTATAAATGTTTTCGAGTTAATCCCTCGTTCCCTCAACCTATTATGGGAGATTTACCAATCCCAAGGATATCACAAGTCAAACCATTTTCCCATACAGGTATCGATATGGCCGGTCCTTTCACAATAACTTTAAAGAAAATGCGTGGTGCCAAAACACATAAATCCTATATTTGCATTTTTGTTTGCATGTCAACAAAAGCGGTTCATATAGAATTAGTATCGGACCTCACTACTGAAGCATTTCTCGCGGCTTTTCGACGTTTCATAGCCCGTCGCGGCCGCTGTAATCACCTTTATTGCGACCAAGGGTCGAATTTTGTAGGTGCTTCTAATTACGTATCCTCATTGATGGAAAATGTTTCAATAGAAGACAAACTTCAATTTCATTTCAATGGCCCAAAAGCCCCTAATTTTGGGGGACTATGGGAAGCTGGCGTGAAATCTATTAAAACTCATTTAGCACGCGTCATTGGAGACCAAATTCTCACTTTTGAGGAACTATATACAGTTTTAACACAGATCGAGGCCATTCTAAACTCTAGGCCTCTGTGTCCCTTAAGCACCGACCCGAACGATTTGCAAGCCCTGACTCCGGGACACTTTCTAACTTTCGAACCCCTGAACGCTCTCCCAGATCCTGATTCGAGTCACATGAAGATATCTCACCTCCAAAGGTGGAAACTCCTTGTGCATTTACACGACTCGTTCTGGTATCGGTGGCATAGAGAATATTTACACACCCTCTTGCAGAGAGCAAAATGGACAGATCCCTCCACGCCAGTAAAGGTTAACACAATGGTATTACTCAAGGATGAGTCGTCTTCTCCTCTAAAGTGGCCACTTGGAAGAGTAACTGCCGTACATCCGGGCTCCGATGGTATCACTCGAGTTGTGACAGTTATTACATCGATGGGTACTTTCAAAAGACCTGTAAGTAAAATATGTCCGCTACCCTGTGAAGATTAGTATATATATTCTGTTATTTATTTTCTTTGTTGATTGTTATAAATAAAATGTTACCATTTTAGGTGAGCGGTATGTTTAGTTCACACTATAAAGTTCATTTCGTTTTTCTCAATACTACAATGTAGTTGAATTCAAATATTAATTTCAAAAGTTATGTTCATGAAAATTTATTCCAATTATGGATTTTATCGCGATGTAGCATGTACCAGGGTCGCACATATCAAACTCGAAGATTCGAGAAGGCAGTGCGACCGAATAATGTCAGATTGACAACATCGAAGAAAAATAGGTGCAATGTCAGATACTTTGTCACGACAAGAATTGTTCGAGATATTCGGCGATTACGCACAGTACCTTGCCGTTGTCTTTGCATAGTCACTATCTTTCCAAGAAGAACAGCCCAAGACGGCCGTCCGGAGGAGCCAGCTCCAGCACCGTTCAAAGCTACATTGTATTCGAGGTAAGCGATCCTTGTCATGCTCGTTTCTCTCTAATTTTTTTTAAATACAGTCCATTAGCACTGCACTCGCCCTACAGTTAGTAATGTACGTAGTCGTGCGAAATATCTTACAGGCATGTTAATTCCTGTCTTTTCGAGTTCAGATTTGTAGGATCTCTTCCGCTCAGACTGATTTCGACTCTTATAGTGTGTAGGTAGTCGTCCAGTAGTTCCAGCAGGTAAAAGGACATCTGGACAGTTTGTTTGTGAAGAATACAGCCAGAAGAAAATAATATGTAACACAGATCTTATGATTTATATTTTATAAGTTGATTTCTATATTTTGTATTAGTTTTGTACTGCATTGCATAATCTATAAAACTTATCAATATATTTTAACGAAATTTGGTATTTGTGCATTTTTTTATTGCAGATAATAAAATAAAAGTGAAAATCATAAATACATATAAAAACAAGGTGGGGTACAAAAATACCCCAGTCAGTAATGTAGGGGTATTAAAATTACTCAGTATTACGAAGGTTATTAAATTCTAGTTAAAATTAAATCCACCGTTAAATCAAAACATCTTTGCACCACATAGTTATCATGTTGATTTAATTATTAGTTACTAGTTAATCCTTGATTAGTTAAGCCGAATTATAATTCAAATTGGTGCAAACGGCCGAAAATTCATTTATAAATTATATTTTCAAAATTTAACTGAGGCTTAGTTATTATCTGATTTCATTTTCTTCCTTAATAGACCGTTGTCCCATGACACTTGGGGGGTCGATTATCTACGAAGGTCCTTTCAAGGGACATGAAGATTAAATTGGATTATCGGGAAAAAAGTGGTTTGTTGGATCGGTACCCGGTCGTCTCCCTCCCTGACGTCAATGACGTTAACTGTCCTTCGAATAAGGCTAAATTCGCCCACCCAAATTGTATGCAAATGTTATTAACATTGAATGATGGGTCAAAATGAAGGGCATAACCAAGTAGTAGTAGTAGTATTCTTTGGAGAGGCCGCAACCGCAGCCAGGCAAGTAGGCCCTCATGGACCCTTTTTGCCATCCCCTGTTCTCCACTTATCTACATTCATCCTTCTAGTTTTCCTTTTCGAACCTTTGTGACCTCCTAATGAAGGTCAGTATGTCCGACCACTCCAAGTTGATTAGTTCCTCTTGTTGGAGTTTGTCAACTCCGAAGGTTCCAAATCTTAGCCTCCCGTATGCCTCACACTCACCGAGGAAGTGAGATGAAGTTTCTTCGTCTTCTTCGCATTTTCGGCAAATCGGACTGTCTTTTATACCTATAAGTGATAGGTGTCTGCCTAACTTGTTATGTCCTGTTAGTATTCCTATAAGGAGGCGTAGTGCTTGGTGATTTCTGCCTAAGAGCCATGTCGTCCATGACTTATTGGAGCCGGCCACGAAGTCTTTCGACTGCCTGCAGTTCTCCTGTTCCGCCCACTTCGCGATTTCCGCATGACCTATCATCGCTCCTTCGTTCACCCAGACTCCCGAGTCCCGCATCCTCAAATGGGCATAACCAAAGGGCATTCCGTCAATAATTTGAGAAAAATGTCGGTAAATGGTAACTTCCGGTCGATAATCAACACCCCTAGTATCATGGGCCAACGGTCTGTAACGTACTTAGGAATATTAAGAACATCCGTTTCCATTTTGAGGTGATGAATACTTGTAAAATCTTGTTTTTTCCAAAAATGTATTGTCTGAAATGTTACCAACAATTATTATACATTTAATACATAAGTTTTAGTATATTTCGATCTCTATAAGCATAACAGATTATTTATCTAAAAATATCGCCTTTTATCACCACTACATGGAATGAACTCAACCTCTCAGCTTTGCCAACTGAGCCTCAATGTCCTCATCACTCATCCCCTTTGCTTTGGAGTGTTCGCCTACCCTACCAGATTCAGGCATCGGAGCACCAGCGATCTAAAAAATTAAAAACAAAACTTATAAAAGATTTTGGTGGAGAATCAAACTTTCAGTAGGTTTTCAAGACTGAGTTATGATTGTAATAAAATATAGGGTGTTCCTAAATGTTACGTACATACGGAAGGAAGTAATTCTTTGAAGTATTGACTAAAAACTTATAGAATAGAATATATTTGGCTACTTTACATACATAAGAACATTTGTAGCGAGTCAGTAAGGCACTATAGAGTAATTGGATGCTGTTATGCAATAATGGGTCAAGCCACAGTCAGATAGTTTCGGAAAAAATATCAAAATAGTTTAGCAGATCATGGAATGATGGAATGTAGCTTAGTACTATCGTCAGTGGATGGAACCCCCTTATGATTGCGGGTTGAATCATTTTTGCTTAATGTAGAAACACTTTGGCGGTTCCTGTGATAACTCAATTGTTGCATAACACTTGTGAAATTCAAGAAGCATACATACATACAACATTTTAAAATCTTAATAATGATTTCAAGTTAAGACATTGGTGGTATATTGTGCACAGCATACAACAACACAATATAAACACATACTGGTGCTATCGTACCTGTTTGAATTTAAATAAAATAATATATGAGAAAATTTGATTAAAATTATAGTCCAAGCTGGTGACCAAAATCGGGAAACGTTTTGTAATGGCTCCTAATTCAAAATGATTTAGTACTGGTCGACAAGCCTAAGGATGGCTTCGAGAATTGGCTGCGCAGTAGACACAACCCTGGAGTGGGGCAGGAGCTCAATCGCTCTGTATTATTCAAGCAGTTAACGTAGTGAGTGTACAGTCAGTGGAATAAAATTATTGTGGCGTTATTCTGATTGTGTGTTGAATTTGAAATCCTTGTGTTGTGGTTGTGTTGTGTATAGTTTTGAAATATTATTAGATAGGTTATAGTGTAGTTTGTTGTGTTTGAAAATGCCTTCAAAGAGTAAAGTGAGAAATAAGATTCTGAGTGGACAAAGTAGGGAAATTGTCAGTAATGTCATCAAATTTATGCAGGCAGAAGCAATGATAGGTGAAACCAGTATTCCTCTTGTGAAGGTTCAAGAACGAGTTGCTGCCGCAACGGGAGTTTGCGTTAGAAGCATTAGGAAAATTAATTCAGAAATGAATAAAATTGAAAAAGGTGAAATGGAACAATTCAAATAAAAAGAGAAACAAAAAATCAAAAGTTACCATGGACAATGCTGATTTGGCAATTTTACGTAGATGTATCAATAAATACCACGTCACGGAAAAACGAGTTCCCACGCTCAAAGAGGTTCATAAAATAATTGTGGAAGATATGGAATATCAGGGTAGCAGGGAATCTTTGAGAAAAGAAATCCATAAACTTGGATTTCGATGGGGGAAAGCAAAAACCAACCGGAAAATATTAATGGAACGACAGCCCATTCGACTACTTAGAATAGAATTTTTGACGAAAATGCAGAGCTATAGAAAAGATGGTAGACCTATTGTCTATATGGATGAAACGTACATTCACTCTTCACACACACATGATAAAAGTTGGAATGATGATTCAATGGAAGGGCTGAAGAAACTTGTTAGTAAAGGGCAACGTCTTTTCATAATACATGCGGGTGGTGAAAATAGATTTGTGCCTAATGCTTACATAAGATAGAAATCAAATAACAATACTGGTGATTATCATAACGAAATTAACTATGATAATTATAAGAAATGGGTAACAGAGACATGAATACCCAATTTGTTGCCAAAGAGCATTGTGGTAATAGATAATGCACCTTATCACAATAAACAAATTGATAAAATGCGAACTTACACGACGAGAAAAGCTGAAATGCAGACATGGTTGAGGCAGAGGAGTATGGAGGCAGTATGGAGATGTTGAAGCCACAGTTATACGCCCTAATAAAGAACTTCAAGCCAAAATATAAGCAATTTGAAATAGATCAGCTGTTCATTGCATCAAATCATGACGTTTTGCGATTACCGCCATACCACCCGGATTTGAATCCAATCGAGTTGGTGTGGTCTGAACTAAAATATTATGTGGCAGATAAAAATGTTACCTTCAATTTCAACGATGTAATTCAACATTGCGACAATTTTTTCGCCACGTTTTCAGCCGAGCAGTTGAAATTTCGTTGTGAACGAGCAAAGAAATTTGAAGAAGAGTTTATCTCCAAAGAGCCAATGATAGATATTGTCATAGACGACATTATTATTAATTTAAATGAGGACAGCGACACTGAATCTGAATCAGACCAGGAGTCTGAAGATGCCGTTTCAGAAGATGAAGGAAGTTTGTCTGGAATTGAAGAGCGCTCTGATAGAAACAACAACAAAACAGAAAATATACGAGTCGTGGGTGAAAAATCATATGTTAATTTATAGCTATATTTATGTGAGTATAAATTCATTTTGATGTACTTTTAATATTTGGTGTTTGTATTAGTGTTCGTGCAATATTTATATTTTATATTTTGAACCTTCTTTCGCAGAATGTATTTTTTAATTAATGTTTCTAGAATAATTATTTATTTCCATCAGGTTTTTGCTTTGCAATTTCGTTTTCCTCAAAAAAATCGAATGTCTGGCAGCCCCGTCTGGCAGCCCCGTTTCCACCGGAAGCCTGTTTTTTAGCTACTCCTTGAAATTACTGGTAAGTAGGAGTTTCGAAAGATTTGTCATTCCGGCACTGTTCGACTTTGCCAGTGGTCAGAGGTCATGTGATATTGTTAGTCAACTTCTGTAAGTATGTTCCTCGTGTTCTTTATTATATTTATTTACCTATTTATGATATTGTGTGGCGATGCATTCTTTTTCTAGTCGTACTTTATTTACTCTTATGGCTTCGGGAAAATTATGCAATTTTCATAAACAGTCCAGTGATCACAGACAATTATATTATTCGAACAGTTCATTAGGAATTAATGAAAGAACCTACGTTCCTACGTGTTGCAGAAAACTTTCTCTCCCGATTGTACATTCCGATGATAACCAGCCGTAAACAGTAGTCGATCTTTGTCGCACATCTACTCACGCTTTCTATCGTTTGCGCATCTCAGAGGCATCCTTACGCTTGTCGACCTGTACTAAGGCAGTGGCGCGGTTTGGCATTTGTTAAATTACAACAAGTGTTTTGTTATTAAATCTGGCGAATTACAAAAAAAATATTTTTTCTCGATAACGGTTGCAGATGCTTAAAAATTACAAGAAACAAAAAGATTTATAAACATTACAAAGAATTCATTTCATATTTTAGAATCCACCGGCGGAGTACTAAAAAAAGTTTATGGGGCGAATAAGGGCCCCCTGAAAAAATATATCCCTGTAGATTCTTACAATCACTCAGCATTCTGAATGATGTGAGCCCTAAAAGCTAACCTAGTTTCAAATTTGATCTTGATCTAAAAAACCTGATAGATTTGAAGAAAAAAATTAAAATATTTTTGAACATTAACGCTCTGTAAATCGGTAACGACGCGTTTGCGGACACACAGGTTTATAGAAAAAAAAGTTACGCCCCAAAATCGTGATACTAAATTTTGAATCACCCTGTATAATAATTACTTAGTAGACGAATTTTCAGCCATTAGAAAACACTAGTACCAACATCGTAATCGTGACAACTTATGTGGGGTGCTGACTCGTCGTTTTCCACAACTGGCCACTTTCTCACGTTGTTTTGTAATATTAACTATTTTACTGCCAATTTTCAACTATTACACAAAACACTTGTAGATCATGTTGTGAAACAAATGCTAAAACGTTCCGCCGCCAGGTGTTCCACTGCCTGACCTTGCGAGTAAGTACTGGCTCTAGGCCAACGGCAGCAATGGAAGCCCTCCTTGGATTACTTCCTCTCCACATAGTTCTGGAGAGAGAAGCAAGATGGGCAACATACTCTACCAAGCGGTCATTAGACTACCGAGGCATGTGTCATGAGATGCAGCAGCATGCTGGAGGGCATATTAGCTCACAACATTCTAAGAATGGCCTCAGACATCATGCCTAAAACTATCAACCTTCACACGTCCTACACTATGGTTTTTCCCGAAAGAGAAGCCTGGGTACGAAATGAAACCGACCTATGTAGGGCAAATGAACGTTGGTTTACCGATGGTTCCAAAACTCTAGAAGGCGTCGGAGCCGGAATATATGGGATAAACCCAGTAGTGAAACGCTCATTCAGTATGGGTAAACTAGCTACGATATTTCAGGCAGAGGTATATGCCATTGAAATGTGTGTAAGGGAGCTGGAAATTCGACACAACCCGCGAAAAAACAAAGAAAAATATTTTCAGTCAAGCAGCACTGAAAGCGCTCTAATCCAACTGCTTTCAATCTAGAGCAGTAAGGAACTGCAGAGACACCTTAAACCGACTAGCGCAACGCAACAACGTTACCCTAGTCTTGATACCAGGTCGCACAGGCCTAGAAGGAAACGAAATAGCGGAAGCCCTAGCAAAAGGGGGGGCCGAAACAACGTTCACTAGACCAGAACCGGTAATCGGTTTAGCATACAGCACTGCCAAGAATGTCATACAATATAAGACTCGAGTGTAATCTACCGAGCCTAGCCCATTCCAAAGCATTTATTTCTTGTACAAGAAAAAAACAGGACTGACAAACTGCTAGAACTCAGTAGAGCGCATCTCAGAGTTATAGTAGGTTTGCTTACTAGCCACTGCAAACTCAAACATCACATGCATAAAATCGGACTTGCTCAAGATGCACAGTGCCGGCTATACATGGAGGATGATGAAACGGCTAAACACATTCTGTGTACATGCCCTGCAGCGGCCAGAACCAGATTCTCAATATTTGGCGGTACGACAGTAAGGCCAGAAAACCTGGTAAATTGTTCTCTAAATACATTCCTCAATTTCGATAAGAGAGTGGATATACTGCTAGAAATATAACCATAGGGTGAGCCACAATAGGCCATTGGCCGCAGTGGAGTGCCTGATACGGGCCCACTCACGTTCAAACCTAACCTAACCCAAGTGTTGACTCATGTACACCCTTAGTACTAAATCAAATTGAATTATTAGCTATTACAATACTATTGCCGAGCCTTCACCAGCTCTCCATCTACATGTTAAGATGAATTTTTAGCCAAATAATAAGCTCCGTATGTACCGTACCGTATGTGCCAAAGAATAAGCTTCCGTATGTACATGACATTTAGGAACACCCGGTATATTTTTTATTTATACCGGGTTTTCGCGGAAAGTGGCTCACGCCTAAAACTTTTTTGTTTTTGAATGCAATGGGATGATCTGGAGGATCTGTATACGGCATAAAACAGCATTTTTTGACAACCGCTCAGCTTCTTGCAACTTTCGGTTTCACAGTGACATATACTTTCGATTTTTAAACGGGACACACGGTATATTTTCAGTTTTGTCTCCATACGACATTCTCAATACAAACATGTATGACTTTTTACTTTTTTTTTATATTTATTTTTTAATCTAGAGGGCTACGGATACGTTCAAATCACTGATTTCAGCACTAATATTTTGGAAAAAATACAACTTCACTGTTTTCGGTCACAATGTATTTTATTTGCTATGTGAAATTCATTTTGTAAATTGAAATTACAATTACTTTTGAAATGGGTCGGGTTAGGAAGAAACATCATTTATTACGATTAATATGGTACCGCACACTATTAGGTTTAAACAAACTTGCGTTCAAAAACTTGAAAGATTAAACGTTAATTGACTAGGAGAGTCTAATCCCCATAAGACAATGGCGACACAGATATATAGAGATGAAAGAACATTTGTGACGAAATGTGACGTAGTTGGACATGTCATGGCCGCCGTTCTCTATAGACAGTGACAGACTAGCGCACTCCGCACTCTTTTGTATATGAGAATTGCAGGTGACAGTTTTGTTCCTTGGTTCCAGTTCGACTCTGTACTAATGTATAAGTACGTCACTAAGACGCGTTGATGCTATTAGATTCTGATTGGCTAGAGCTTATTAAACCCTCCTGTTAGTTTACTCTCTTTGAGATCTAGCATCATATGGTAATAAAATAAGATTTAAATGCATCGAGTAAGCTGCGACCAACACACCTGATAAAACAAAATCATTACTTGTCGATATCTTATTTTGGGCGTCGCCCATTTCGGCCCGAGGAGGCAGGTATCGTGCATAAAAACAGCCCAATTCAGCCCCAAACACAACATGTACCAATTTTAAATTTACCCATCTCGGCCCAGAGGCCAAGATGGGACTAACCTCAGGTAGAAATTTAAGCGCGTGGAAATTGAAAACGTAGGTAGGTATTGCACCATTTTTCTTGTGAAAATACATTTTATGAGGAGTAATTTTCTAGTATGATCTAACCAAAACGAACAAACCTTACGTAGACATTTAAGTGCGTGGAAATAGATAACGTAGGTAGGTTTTGCATCATTTTTCCTGGGCGTAAATTACTTTTTAATTAGTTTATCGTTGTGGGCCGAAATGGACATTTATCCAAGCTCATTGAAATTCATCAAACCTGGTATTTCCAATTTTTGGGCAGAAATGGGCGTCGCCCTTTATTTTACCTCGCTTATGAAAGAATAAATTAGGTAACTATTATCTTTGTATTGATGGTTTTGTTTCATCAGCTGTGTTGGTTACAGGTTACTCCATGCATTTGAATTTTATTTTAATATCAAAAGATACTTCATTTCAAGAAGTATCCAATGTAATCTTTTTAAGTTTTTGTACAGGAGTTTCTTTGAAACCTAATATTGTATGCGATATCAAATTAATCGCAATAAAATGCTATTTTTTCCTAACCCGACGAGCTACCATTTTACAATTTGAAAAAAATTTGTTATACAAATTTAAGAAATTAAATTTCACATAGCAGATACATTTCTTAAATTTTAGGATGGAAATAAGTGACTTGAACGTATCCATTAAACTCAAAAATGGAAAATAAAATTGGTTATAAAAAGTGACAAGTCATAAGGAGACAAAAAAATTGAAATATACAGGGTATCCCATTTGAAAATCGAAAGTTAATGTCACTTTCGGTTGGATGAAGATAATAGGCCTACGTAGTAGGTGTATATGGGAGTAAATGGTTCATCATCGGTCGGCAACGACTGTTCGTTATTAAACGATCTCCCAAAGAATTCTGTTTTCTTCAGTGCTAGTTATGTTGCCTTCCATCAGAGTGATGATAAAAGCCTCATTTTCAACAAGACAAAAATGTGGCATGTCTGCCACTTCATCAACCGGCTGAGGAGGAACTCTGAAATAGTCTTGACACCAAAAATGAGATACATAATCCCTCAGATTTTGGGCGAAAAAGATGTCCCATTTTTCGTTCAAAATCAGGATGTTTTTCACATCCGTTCCTTTTTCGAGCAGGCTCACTACTTACATACCAATGAATCTAAATCATCTGTCCACTCACAAGTATTTATTTGAAACGCGTTCGTTTCAGTATGCACCTTGTTTCTCCCCATTACCTTGCCTTTTACCACAATCCGAGAAGAGATTCCGTTTTGGAGGCCTGCCTACACCTCTATTGATTCTAAGTTGACTAGGGGTTAAACCCAGTAAACCCACATCAGAGGAAAAGTTGCCTATTCGCCCCCGGATGCGACCGTAATGCCGGCCCAATTGCTCGGATGAGTTATCAAAGACGTAGATGTTTTAAAAATTATTATTAAAAAAATAATGACTTACCGCACCGCTGACTTCAATACCAATTTCATCCAATACTCTGGCGATAATGTTATCACTTTCCTCCTCATCGCCTGATTCGGTTAGCATATCATCCAATGTATCGTTTACTAAAACAAAAACATAATTACATTTATGGATTAATATCAGTAAACTGCTGAGAATCTAAATAATATAGGCAAAAGGTATTTTCGTGTTGCAATACATCCAGTGTGATGCGAAAATTTCCTCATCATTTTTAAAGAAGACTAACAAATTTTGCCACATATTGAACTCAATCGTAGCTCTATTTGATTAATAGTTCAAGTGAAATAGCGTTTTAAATTCTGTGAAATTTCAAGTATTGGGTTGATTTTTGAACAAAATATTTGGTAAAATACTGATCCAACGAGAAAAACCGTTAGGAGTGAAATGTAACAGATCTATTCCGATTAATTTAAGAACAGAACGACGCATGTAGACCCAATCATCGCGTTTTCTTGATTCTTCATACCTCATCCCTATGAACATAGCCCGTGTCCCTTCCTCTACTTGAATAGGTGGCAGTATGCTTTGAGATGACCGTGCCCTGTCAGCAGTTGGGTAGTTTTGTATGTTAACTTTATCCTGACTGTGTCTACTGTCGGAAATATTTCTTGTCTTTCTTTTCTAGTTTTAGTTCCCTTTTGTTTTTGGATTGGAGTTTTCTTTTCTCGGCTCTGCTCTGTCTTTTCGCATTTCTTTGTGCTTTCCTGATCACTTCTGCATTCCTGTCTCAAATATCCTAATCGTTTTGAAAGAAGACTGATTTTGCCACATATTGAATGCAACCGCAGCTCTATAATAGTTCATATGATACAGGGTTGCACTTAATTTTTGAGATAGACAAATAAAAACAAATATTTGAAATCGGATATGGCTTCACTCTTTTTCAAAATATTCTCAATTTTCGATGCACTTTTTCCATTCCGATTGAGGTATCTCCAAGTAAGAAATCGAAAATTTCGTTTATATATACCACAAAAAGAGTCGGTCCCAGTATGGAACCTTGTGGTACACCGTGCGAAATGGATCTACATGTGCTAGAATTTCCAGATGTATAAACAACTTGCTTTCTTTTACATAAGTAGGTTTTCATTAGCTCTAAAGCTGTGCCACGTATACCATAATATTCCAGTTTACCTAGTAGAAGCTCATGGTTTACACTGTCAAAGGCCTTACTTAGATCACATAAAGTTAGAGAAAACACTAGGCCCTTTTCTAGAAATAGTCCTTCACAGAGGCAACGATAAATCCATTCCAACCACCAGTGCCAAGAAGCTCTTTCATCTATGAACTATGAAATGGTAAATCTTCTCAGCTGATGGTATATTCATTATCCAACTTCAAGGGGTTACACAAACAATCTCACCCATCATTGAAAGTGTTGTGTCCATCGAGTGTGTCCATCTTCAAATTAACATTATCGAATAACATTTGAGAGACTTTTTCATTCTCAACAGCCAGAAAGGGGCGCATTAATGCTTAAATTTCACACCGTGCAGCTTCTGCATAAGAAGCATAAAACCCCAATTAATTTGCTGAATCCATACTTCTTGGCAATGTAGATTTCCCAATTAAAAGAGGTAGAGAAAGGAGGAATGCCTTACAGCAACAACAAGAGTATGGACGATGACAGTCGATTTTTTCCACCACTTGGTCAGATCACGCTTTTTACTCATTACAACAGCATAAATAAATGCTCTTTGAGATTCTGGGATGAAGTTTTCAGCTATTATAAACTTATGACCTTATGTCCAACTATTATCGCTGCAGTTGTTTCCACAAAGCGACGTCTTTCCTCTTCAACAAAGAGCGATTTATTTTCGTTTAACCGGTGTGCTTGAAACATATAGTGGGAGATCTCTTGTCAAATCAGGATGTCTTCGCCGAAACCTATAAATATGTTGGTTTCTAATAGTTCTACAGGTGTTCACATTCTTCTATCTGGAGTGAGTTGTCATTCTTCGTCGTCGGTTCCAAAGAAGAGCAAATTTTGTCAACACACACTTCGATGTTATTTGAGTGTCGACCGATGACGGAGCCTAGCATCGATTGTAGTACAGGTAAAAGCACAGTGGTGCACTATATTATTTACCTTGGCCATTGCATCTTTTACCTAGTTCCAAAACCTTGTCTCTCATTTCTCTCTAGAGCCACAATAGGCCATTGGCCACAGTGGAGGGCCTGATAAGGACCCACTCGCGTTCAAACCTAACCTCTCATTTCTACTGCTTTCACTCGCTATATACAATAACATTTTAACAGTTGTTGCAATTTTCATACTTGAAACTGTGTGCAATGATTTCATGTCCATGCTCATCATTGATGGACTGAATGTCTCACCAAGTGCTGCGGCTGGATTGGCAGAAGACGGGTGATAATGAGAATCAGTGTTTGTATTTTCAGTCTCGTATAGTTGCATCGGCTAATTTTCGCCTCAGTGAGTCCTCCCGTGTTACCTACCTAGCAACTACAGACCTGGTCAAGAGGTATGGTTTCCGGGCTTTGAGATCGTGGTCGGTTCACCCAATGACATATTACCGTTAGACTTCGTTATTTACATTTCGAGTTGCCGAGCACAACTTTTACTGCCGCTTGTTTCGCGGCAATTATCTGCTTATACACATTGTATATAAGCAGATAATTCAGCAGAAACTCAGCTTTGCCGTCTTTTGGGTTGACTGGTAACTATTTTCCGCGAAACAAGCGCCAATAAAAATTGTGTTTAGAATGTGACCGTAGATAGAAATGTAAATAACGGAGTTTACCCGTAATATGTCATTGGGTTCACCTCCGCGGAGGCGGTTTCTTTAGACGTTTAGCTCACAACTTCATTCTAAACTACATACCAATCGCACTGCTATCTGTTATTTCAAGGGTCATGGAAAAAACCGTCAACATCGAGCTCATGGAATATAGGCTCGACAATATGGTTTCCATCATCAGAGATCAACTGGTGATCTGCTTGCTTGTATCTCACATATATGATTTTTGTTTGAAAGTGGTTGACAATGTATTAGTGTTAGTAGAATTCTTCTGTTCTGTCGTTATCAAGTGTGTGAATTCACACACTTGATAACGACAGTAGATGTTAACTGTTGAAACGTCGTGACTCAAACACATGCAAAGAATTTATTTTCTTTGTTTCTAAACAATAGAAGTCCAGAAGAATTCTACTAATATATGATTTTATTGCGTTTGGCACCATCTTATGGCTTGCCCTCCCCGCCTACCTCTCCAGTTGTGTTCTTTACTATCTAGCATTATCTCTGGCAGATCTCTCCACTTGGTAGTTGATGGAGTTTTATCCAACACTCTATCTATAAATGCTGGTGTACCGCAGGGATCCATTTTATCACCAATGCTTTTTCTTCTTCACATCAATGATTTGTTGGGAGCTACCTCATGCCCAGTGCATAGCTTTGCGGTTGATAGTACTCTTCACACCGCTTTCTCTTCCAAAGTTGCGATATCAGCCCAATTGCATTACTAGAATATTGAAAACCGGCCGATCGCAACCGGTGTCTGAAAACTGCCTAAAGCTAGATTTCCACCCGAAGAACATTGAAAAACTAATTTATTGTTATATGTTTGTTCTTGTTCCCATGGGTAGAAACTTATGGCAACATATGTAAATTTCTTGTTTCCACTGAAGCAACCAAAATTGTCAATCGTCGCTTATTATATCTTGAGTACGCAACTAGTGTTTCCACTTCATGGTGGGAATGAGCTAGAGTATAGAACAAGATGATGTAGGGTAAGCAGCAGCGTTGTTTTTAGTACATCTTCAAGAAAGAACTGGAACACCGCAGGAAGGTTGGCGAACTGTCTCTGTTTTATAGATATTTTCATGGGAGATGTTCTTCTGAAATATCATCTATCGTTCCACCATCTAGACTGACCCGTCGAGTTCAGTCTTCACATCCCTTTGTCGCCACAGGTTTTCCCTGAGGCATCCAGCCTGCAGAAATTCAAGGATAACACCAATTCTTACCTACTTTCCTCTTCGTGGAAACCAAAACATAAATACAATAATTGGTATGATTTTTTCTAGTGATTAAAATTAATTTGGGATATGAGTGCAAGGCTGCTCTTAAAATAATAAAACCTTAATTTAAAATAAAATTGCACTTACTCATTTCATCTGTCATTTCCATTTTCATATTTTCTCTAGAGAAAGCATTCACTGTGGCAGCAATTTCTTCGGGTTTTATGGTTTTGTTCATGTCTGACATAGTTTTTCCAGCAGTTCCCATGGCTTCCGCTAGTTTCACATTTGCCCCCATTGCTTTATTTTGAAATGCAATGCCTTGGACTTTGCTATTAGCTACATAAGTACGTTGTTTTTGCTTGCGCATCTGAACTAACTGTTTCGCCAATAACTTACATCCTTCCGTATTTCCCTCTTTTGCCAGTTTTTTTATTTCCAATTCCTTAAAATATAAGATATTGTATATATGAATTTAATTTCGTATTGTTGTCAGTGTCTCTTCAACAATTGATAAAATACAGAAAAATAAAACAGAGAAAAGTTTGTATTCCAAATACTACTGTTAATAAGAAATATAATAATAGAATAATAATAAAAGATGTTCTTTTACCGAATATTGCAATGACAAATTATTTATTAAACAACCACTTCTTTGTTTAGATTTTCACACTACCGGGTAGTGTATTGACATTGTCTTCTATGGTACGACGCAACCCCTGAAAAATGTTTGCCGAATCAGAGTCACAGAAAACAGTGTCCCATGATTTGCCGATATTAGGCTGGCAATTATCTTCTGTGTTAGGACCAATGACCTAGAGATACACCGTATTATTAACTGCACTACTGTCATGAACATACTTTGGTTATTATAGGTAACCGGTAATTCTTGGTAACATAATTTATCACTCCTAATATCTATGATTACAGGTAAACATTGCAACAGATAAATCACTTCCCCTGAAACCTTTGCTAACCTGGCTGATTTTTTAGTAACAATGCGGCTGCCTTCTGATTGCTGCGCCTGCTCTTTGGATCGCCAGGTTGACGTGTTTCCCGAGCTAAGTTTCTTGTCCAGCTGTACTCCCATGTACCGCACTGACTCGGACTCGTCAATCTGATTCCCCAGAATCCCCCAAGGATATCCGTTAGCGTTAGCGCACTTGTGAAATTCATGAGTTCTGTTTTATCAGGATTTTTCACTGTTTTGTTGTTCGTTAAATACGGCACGACAAACTCCTCGAGCACTCCTCGATGTGGTATTGCACCCAAGACAAGGCTGCCGTACTGGTATACGATTGGGCATAGATAGCCGTATCGTCCGCATAGACAACCGTGTTTGTGGCCTCATTCGTTGGAAAATCGTGCGTATACAGCTGCTACCGTTTATTCTAACCTTGAAAGTCCTATCGACAAGGTATGAGTCTAGAATCTTCACCATGCATTCAGGCTCACCTACCTAGGCTCACGAATCTCTTGAGTGGGATTCTATCTACCACATTGGCTATGGCGCTCAGCAATGAGATGGGACCATAGAAAGGACTAGGGACCATAGAAAGGACTAGGGACCATAGAAAGGACTAGGGACCATAGAAAGGACATATAAGGGGGATTCTAGGCATCGATAGAATTTGCTGAAATTTTAGTATGTTACACTTAATGTATATTAGATTAATAATTTCATGCTACGCGACCGCGATTACAATTGCATTGGTAGATATACAGAGTGTAATAGAAAATATAAGGGGGATTCTAGGTATCGTTAGAATTTGCTGAAATTTTAGTATGTTACACCAAATGTATATTAAAATAAGAATTGCATGCTACGCGACCACGATAAAAATTGCATTAGCAGGTATACAGAGTGTAATAGAAAATATAAGGGGGTTTCTAGGTATCCTTAGAAGTTGCTGAAATTTTAGTATGTTACACCGAAGGTATATTCGATTATTAATTGCATGCTACGTGACCGCGATAACATTGGCATCAGTTGATATATACAGAGTGTAATAGGAAACAGAAGAGGGTTTCTGGGTATCGAAAGAATCTGCTGAAATCTTAGTATGTTATACCTGAGGTAAATGAGAGTGATAAATGCATTATACGCGAACAAGATAGCAAATAGTTGATATACAGAGTGTACATTATGCTATTCAGATTTATATTAATCCGAACGATCAAGGTCACATTTGAATTTTTGTTGTATATACTGTTTAGACATTAAGGCAACTATGGTGATATCATAACTAGAGAATAAAATAATTTGGTCCTACACAACCTATGTAACAATGTGAAGTAGTACTCTCATCCCAGTTTATATTCACTCAAAGAAAGTTGATTCCCATTTGGTGAAATATATTTAATTGCATTTCTATCAACAAAATCCGGTTTGAAATCATACTCCACAGATTCAATGAAACATCTTCACCGGATACCTTCGGTCTGGGGGCTGATTTGTGTTTTTCCTATAATGATCGTTCAATAAATATGCTATGTCCAATCATTTTCTACTGTTTCAATAAAATAGTTTTCAAAAAATCACCTCATATTAATATTATTCCCATAGAGGATTGCCATTTGACAACTGTCATTGCTAGTCAAGTATGTGAGAGTAATAAAGTGAATACAGTTTGAAAAAGTATCGTTTGAATAGAATAATGGTGAACTGTTACATATGTAACACGAGAAGTCGTGTTTTTCATAAAATAGATGCTATCAATCTGGAAGAGAATATAAACCTTAGAAGAAATGAGCTAGCCTTATTGCACAGACTACGATTTGGATTGAATGATGCAGTATTTACTCCAGATTCCAGAATATGTTTGGCCTGTAACAACAGATTAGTGCAAGTAATGGAAACAGAAGGTAATATAGCTGCAATTCCTATGGAGGTACTAGTACAAAGATTTGAGAAATGTTTTATATGTGCCCATAACTGTAGAATTAGATTAGAATTGAATGCTCGGATAGATTTTTATGTAAAGACACAAACTTTTATTCCTCGAGACACCAATTGTTGCATTGGGCATTAGAATCACAAAGGCTGTGTCAACCTCCAACATATGGAAAACCATGTTTCTATTCCCAGAGGGGTGATTATGAGTGGAACTGAAATTGCTTCATGGTTTGGAACTCTCCGAGAATTTATACAAAATGCAGCCAATATAAAATATGACGATGAGGAATATTTTGACGAGACAGATTTCCAAAGTTTGACGTCCCTGACTAAAGAGCAATTTAGAACATTGTATGAATATTGTCAACCTGTTTTTATATATGAAAGGGATAGAAAAGTTACGAAGAAAGAACTTATAACGTTTCTGGTGAAACTGCGTCAAGGCTTGTCAGACAGTTTCATTAAATCGTTTATGAACCATACTTCTAGGCAATCCGTAAGTTTAAGTAAGACATAGTCTTATGCAGAGATTTGTTCCAGAAAACGTGGGAATTACATCTAATGAGGCACGTGATAGGAACGCATTTATCCGCAGACATGTACCAGAGTTCGCAAATGTCTTATATAATCATGAACCTGAGGTACAAAAGGCTATACTTTATCCTGATTGTACATATTTGAAGGTGCCTAACAGTTCTAACTTTCGTGTAGCAAGACAGTCCTACTCCAATCATAAAAAGTATACAGCCGAAATAATGATGCTGCTATATTAATTCATGACATGAATCAGGATCAGGCAAATTTAAGACAGTGGATTCGAGAAGGCGACATTTTTATTGTTGATCGGGGCTACAGGGATGCACTTGGGTTTCTCGAAGATTTAAATATTGATTATGAGATGCGACCATTCTTAGCTATAGGCCAAAAACAATTTACGACTGAAGAGGCAAATCAATCACGATTAGTAACTAAAACGAGATGGATTGTGGAATCGCGAAACGGACATTTGAAAATTATTTTTAAATTATTTCTGGACATGATTCCAATACAACATTGCTCTAACTTGGGAGAGTTTCTAAAAATTGCTTGTGCCATAATTAATTTATTTCACAAACCTATTCTTATGCAAAATGCAGATAATGCTTTAGCTCAAAGAATGCGCCAACTAGCTCAGACTGATAACCTGTTACAAATGAGGGTTGAACGTGAACGTTTGCATTTGCGACGAGGCGAAGGTGTGTGGATAGAAATGGGCCAAAATCAGCTCAATTTCCCCAGACTGCCGCTGCAATATATTTTAAACAAAACTTTCGGTACATATCAAGTTCGTTTGGCACCAGCATATATCCAAGATACAATGGGTCGTGATAGAGTACGCGAATTTATTTTTGAGACTCAGTTATTTGAACAGGGGTTAATAAGAGCACGATTGTACTCTCGATTTACCCAAGCAAAAAAGCATACTTGGTACATATCTTACAATGAAAACCCATTGAATAATCATAACCTAGGGCCAGACGAAGAATCAATAAGCGGTACTTATTGCACTTGCAAAGTAGGTGCAAGAACTCTTGGAGTATGTGCTCACGTTGCTAGCGTCATATGGTTCTTAGGTTATGCAAGGTACGAAGAAAATGTTGTATATACTGATAATTCTTTATTAATGAATATCTTAGATTCTGCAGAAAGAGAAATCGAAATTGTTGATAACATTTCATTAACTTGTAAAATTGTTGTTGCATTAATAAATGTTTGAAATAAATCACTGAGGTAATTCTTCTTTCTTTCTTTTTAATAGTAAAGTTGATATTGTAATTGTAATGTACTGTCATCACGTTATCCCTTGGCTAACACGCTAAAGTATGCATTCAGGAATATATTGCCTACTATCGTACACTTATTACAGAGTTTCTTCTGTTTGTTCAGTGGTGCCAACCATCAATTGTGTGCCGAATCACCAACTTGCGGACTTCTACTGGAGGGTATACCGGGTGACACAGCAGACATGTAGCAGCCTGTAGTTTTTTTATTTGAAGAGATAAAAATTTGAGATTTGCAGAAGTTACGTAATCAATGATAGCGCTTCATTTGAATCTAACAACAACTTTTTTCAACTACCCGTTTGATCGGCAGTAACTCCAACTTCTTTTTTTTTAATGACACCCTGTATATTTATCTAGCCTATCTTATTTGTCTTGAAATTTACTATTCAACCGTGTATCACAAAGTGGCATTCGTTCCTCAATTCGCAGATGAATTGCATTTTATTGAAAAACATCAAGTTGGCTGTTACCCGAATTCGATAATCTTTCGATGCTTGGTAGGATTGGAAATCCAAAGAGTATAAGTTAAACGATATAATTTCAGTTTTTTTCCATTCCTGATCACTTCCTACATATTGTCAATGATTTCTTTAATAAAAAGAAAAAACATCTGAAAATAACTCACGATATTGCGAAAACTGAGATAGGAACATATTTTTTTCAATTTGGCTACTTGTGAAGAAACTATCTGCCTTTCTCTTTAGCCATGTAGCCATATCATGATCTTTCCATTTGGAAACATAAAATTAAAATTGTTCCCCTGATCCACCAATTCACAAGTCTATTAGTCTAGATATTTGCAATAATATTTTGCCCAGTAGGCGGTGTACACAAAAGTTTTGTGTTTTACAGGTAAACATCATTTGATTGCAATGATTATCTCCGTCAGTTTTATGCTGATTGAAATTGCATCGTTTAATTAGATACTAAATATGTATTCAAAGAACGAAAAGGTCGATATGTTGTTGATATTCGGAGAGTGCAAGAGAAATTGTAGACAGGCTGAACAATTGTATGTCGAAAGATTTCCGGAAAGACGCCATCCACCTGATAATTATTTCGCTAGATTAGAAGAGCAGTTCAGAGCAGTTCTTTTCAAAACTCTTCTAGAGGTCTCTCGATTCACGCCGATTTCGTCCTCAATTTGTCTCAGTGATATCATCGGATCTGCATGTACTATGGCCAAAACGTTTACTTCCATTTCCTCGTCGACAATGTATTGGAGATTGTTTTGATTTTCCGGTTCTCTTCTGAACTGCTCTAGCGAAATAATTATTAGGCGGATGGCGTCTTTCCGGAAATCTTTCGACTTACAATTGTTCAGCCTGTCTACAATTTCTCTTGCACTCTCCGAATATCAACAACATATCGACCTTTTTATTCTTTGAATACATATTTAGTATCTACTTAAACGATGAAATTTTAATCAGCATAAAACTGACGGAGATAATCAGTACAATCAATTATTGAAGTTTACCTGCCAAACACAAAACATTCTGTGTACACCGCCTACTAGGCAAAATATTATTGCAAATATCTAGACTAATAGACTTGTGAATATGGCTACATGGCCAAAGAGAAAGACAGATAGTTCCTTCACAAGTATCCAAAATGAAAAAAAAACATGTTCCTATCTCAGTTTTCTCAATATTTTGAGTTATTTTCGGATGTTTTTTCTTTTTATTGAAGAAATTATTAACAATCTGTAGGAAGTGATCAGGTATGGAAAAAACTGAAATTATATCGTTCAACTGATACTCTTTGGATTTCCAAGCCTACCAAGCATCGAAAGATTATCGAATTCGAGAAACAGCCAACTTGATGTTTTTCAATAAAATGCAATTCATCTGCGAATCGAGAAACGAATGCCACTTTGTGATACACGGTTAATAGAGAATTTCAAGACAAATAAGATAGGCTGGATAAATATACAGGGTGTCATTAAAAAAAAAGGAATTGGAGTTATTGCCGATCAAACAGGTAGTCGGAAAAAGTTGTCGTTAGATTCAAATGAAGCGCTATCATTGATTACGTAACTTCTGCAAATTTCAAATCTTCATCTCTTCAAATAAAAAAACTACAGGCTGCTACATGTCTGATGTGTCACCCGGTATTATAGCAAATGGGCATATTTGTTTCTTCAAGATTTATTTCATTCATTCAATGAAAAATATAAAACGTAATTCTATTAGTAAATTGATTTGAAATTGAAAATATTGAAAATTCTAATGTTCCGACGCTGGAACGTAGATTGAAAATATACAAAAATATTCCCGACTGATATCAATTCCAGTTGAACCGGAAGAGATAAAAATGTTACTTACTAATGTTACTATTGATACATTTGATAGCTCATTAGGTATATGAAAAGAAATATAAAGGGTTCATTAAACCCCGTATATCGACGAATGCAGTTACCGTTGTGCTCGCGTAGAATGCAATTTTAAGTCTAATATACGCCAGGTGTAACATACTGAAATCAGCAAATTCTATCGATACCTAGAAATCTCCTTATATTTTCTATCACACTCTGTATATCAACTAATTGTGTTCGCGTAGAATGCATTTATTACTTGTCAAGACTTCAGTTATATTTATTTATTTTCAGTTGATCACTTTGTATATTTATATTCTGTCGTTTATAGTTGTTATTTTGTTAATAGTTTGCTATGAAAAAAGTTTAGGTTTCCAAGATTTATTATTGTCAAACAAGTCAAAAAAAGAAAATATAGATCAAGTTGAGAATTACCAATAGTTTTCCTAATTTCGGTTCTTCCAGCCGAATAACAGTATCCTTTCAGGTAATATCTATTACATTACTCTCATTCACCTTAGGTATAACATACTAAGATTTCAGCAGATTCTTTCGATACCCAGACACCCCCTTCTATTTCCTGTTACTCTCTGTATATCTAAGAATGCAATTGTTATAGTGTTCGCGTAGCATGCATTCATTACTCTTATTTACATAAGGTATAACATTCTGCGATTTCAGCAGATTCTTTCGATACCCAGAAACCCCCTTCTGTTTCCTATTACACTCTGTATATATCAACTAATGCCAATGTTATCGCGGTCACGTAGCATGCAATTAATAATCGAATATACCTTCGGTGTAACATACTAAAATTTCAGCAACTTCTAAAGATGCCTAGAAACCCCCTTATATTTTCTATTACACTCTGTATACCTGCTAATGCAATTGTTATCGCGGTCGCGTAGCATGCAATTCTTATTCTAATATACATTTGGTGTAACATACTAAAATTTCAGCAAATTCTAACGATACCTAGAATCCCCATTATATTTTCTATTACACTCTGTATATCTACCAATGCAATTGTAATCGCGGTCGCGTAGCATGAAATTATTAATATAATATACATTAAGTGTAACATACTAAAATTTCAGCAAATTCTATCGATGCCTAGAATCCCCCTTATGTGTGCCTATTCCTTTATATTATATACTTACTCTAGAATGCTAATCCCCATGTCAAAAGTGTTGTAAAAAGTTCAGGCTAGTCCGCAATGCGCAAGCGCGTCATCAGTGATTTTTGTAACAGGGCCGGTTTTAGTAAAGTATTATGGTACTTGTGAAGATTAACAATCGTTAATTCTGAATCTCGGTTGGAAACCTCATTGTGCTTATACCTGTTATTTGTATTTAGCCGATTTGAATACATATTTTCACATATTTATGATCCCGAATATTCAGTAAAGGCCATCAGAAAGTAGAGTACGGTTATTAGTATCATTTACCGCTCTGAAGCGACTGATTTTTGGTATCACATTCACATTTCAGCTGTAGTTAACCAACAAAAACCTACGGAACCACCCCAAATCGTCGGTGCGAATTTCAAGGAAGCACTGGATAGGAAAATAAATTGAAAGTACAAAAAACTATGAAACTTTATTTCAGCTAATATCATGAATAATTTCAACATAAATTGGATGCTTGGAAGCTCGAGGTTTTTTTTCTAGAGCGATTCATGTCAAAATACGCAACTGCATTTGATTTAAATCATTTGAAGAGATTAACATGCTATTTCTAAGAGTTTTTCTGGTTGTGTTATTACCTTGGTGTAATTTCCACAATGGGGGTGCATGAAAAAGGGAGGCCAGAAGCATTTTCCTTACCATCAAAGACATTCATTTTCTGAGGAGATTCTGTGTATGTTTAGTACTTTTTGTAGGAATTTTAGAACTCATAATATAAGCGGTGTGACACAGTATTAGTACTGCACTACGTTTCAAATTATTCTATTGTCGTTTTCTCATGAATCTTCAGGAGAAAAATGTCTGCCACAAATTACAATTTTCTCAATCAAATGTTCTGCTGGGGTCTCTTCTTAAAAACAATAACCAAAAATCATGCCTTTTTTGTCAAGCTAAAATAATATTTAAGCTATTTTGAGCAAAGCATATAGGTACATAAAAAATTTCATTATCTATCAAAAATGATTTATTTCACGTATTTTTCCTTTACACAACACTAAACAGTTCATTGTTTATTTTTAGGAATTAACGGCTTTATTAGACATTGTCTTTAAAGGAACAAGATTAATGCAAATTCACGAAAGATGGAAAGAATAACCAATGACAACAAACACCACACAAAACGACAAGAGAAAATCTGAAATTTTAAAAACCGACTCTGTCTCTGACAAGAGTGACAGATCTAGTGACAAATCTTCCTGTTGATGAAAAAGCACTGTTGCACGGTCATTATAATTACAGTAGCATAGGGTACATTATTGTTTTAAATAAATTTCTTTCGCGCCTAAAATTCGGAGTAATCTATCTCTAAAAGGTTCTTTTCGGTTTTAAAAAGTCCTAAATGCGCTGTCAAATCGCTTTCTTTCAAATGACATGTGTTTTATTGCCTCATAACAAAAAACTCTGAATTGGAACACCAAATTATTTTCAAACTTGGCAACGATCTACCCAAACTACACTGATGACGCGCATGCGCACATCGTAAACGGGTCGCATACGCGGCATGCTTTTAGTCGTGAAAATTGGAGGGATAAGCATTCTAGAGTAAGTATATAATATATATTTCTATGGATGGGACGATAGCTTTTGACCCTCGCTTCCGGCTTACCCTTCTTAAGGATTGGGATAATCTCCGCCTGTTTTAAACACGTGGCATTTGATAATGGCATTTATTATATGTACTAACCAGATTTGATGGGATTCTAACGGCTTCGGAGATATGAGAAAAAACTTTTGAGTGCGTCAGAGACTATTTACCTTCCGAATTATGTGTAGTATTTTGACCATATATCCGAATCTGTTTGACACAATAGGCCAAGCAATAGAGATATTGTCCTTGACAAAAAGACTACCTGGAAGCTGCCTGTGCCACCCCGTGCAGGACAGTCCGTAGTTTATTCCCACCATGTCCTCTACTCGAAAATGCCATTTTTTAAATTTGTTATAAACAATAAACAACAAAAAATCGCGTTTTTAAGTTTTTTTATTGTAAAATGGAAACTATTTAAGCAGTGTTAACGGTGCAGAGGGATGAACTGTAGAGAATTAAATTCCGATGAGAATGACGGTCAAAGATCCGATCGGATAATTAGAACCAGAGAAAAGCGGGAAAACGGGAAAATTGTGTTTTTTTTTTTCTTCTTTAATTCATAACTCTGTCATTTTTTAATATTAAGAGCTAAAACTTGGCACGATATTAGCTATTGAAGTGTACTTTTGAGGTGGATTCAGTCGGATTAATAGTTTTCGCACAATCCTCATTTGAATTTTTTTTGGAAATATTTTCGCGGAGAGCTGGATGCGTTTGAGGTCGTCCGATTGAAATTTAAAGAATAGATTTGGATAGTAGACGTGAATGGTAACAAAACGTCTATTCTGTTTTTTCGATAAAACGCATTTGAATGTGTTAAAAACTAGTGAGAACATGAGGGAAAAGTGCCGACCGCGCGTGAGCGATCGAGTGGTGGGTATAGGCGTGCGCTGCGGACGCCAACGGACCTCACTAACCGCCGAGAGCTCGTAGCTTCAAGCGTTATAGCTGTGCGCGTCGGTTTTTGGTACACAAATTCATAGCGTCCGTTACAGTTTCATATAAAATGTACCATTTTTGGGAGCGTAAAAATTCATATATTTGTCTATCAGTGTCGTGGAGACGACCGACGAAGATACGTGTTACAATTTAGTAACAAATAATAATGATATAATTATGTCTGGTGATGAATGTGGATCCGAGGATGAAAGCGACAATATCATGTGAATATTAATTTTAATGTAGAAGTAGCAGAATGCGATTAGCCTGCCAAAAAAAGAAGAATTTTGTAATTGCGTTCAAATAAAAATGTACAGTTATTATGTAAGAAAATTGTTTTGTAATAAAAAGCTGCTATCTATTCATATATTTTATATATATATATATATATATATATATATATATATATATATATATATATATATATATATATATATATATATAAAAATATAAATAGAAAAGTTATTGGGTATAACCCTCAAAATGTTCTGCAACCGTAGACACGTGTTTCGAGCTTAAGCTCTCATCAGTACGGTAAAATCAAGTGCGAAGATGTACAACACTTGGATGTAAAAATAGAAAGAAAGGAAGTCAACAACAGGAAGCCAACCACACATTTGTGGCTTCGGTTAGAAGACCTTGTGCTTACAAGGCAACAACTAACGTCGCCACGGAGGCAGCTATAGCTACCAGCGTGACAATCCTACCCAGGAAAATACAAATAAGGATGGATTTAGCGAGGGGCAATATATAAAAATATAAATAGAAAAGTTATTGGGTATAACCCTCAAAATGTTCTGCAACCGTAGACACGTGTTTCGAGCTTAAGCTCTCATCAGTACGGTAAAATCAAGTGCGAAGATGTACAACACTTGGATGTAAAAATAGAAAGAAAGGAAGTGGCGACGTTAGTTGTTGCCTTGTAAGCACAAGGTCTTCTAACCGAAGCCACAAATGTGTGGTTGGCTTCCTGTTGTTGACTTCCTTTCTTTCTATTTTTACATCCAAGTGTTGTACATCTTCGCACTTGATTTTACCGTACTGATGAGAGCTTAAGCTCGAAACACGTGTCTACGGTTGCAGAACATTTTGAGGGTTATACCCAATAACTTTTCTATTTATATTTTTATATATTGCCCCTCGCTAAATCCATCCTTATTTATATATATATATATATATATATATTTATATATATATTGTCATTCATATACATCATTTCCTCTTTAATTCATCATGGCCTCCATAAGAGCCCTTGTGTAATTTTAAATGGTGTTTCTCAATTATTTTAATCTACCATGATCATTTTTAATCATATTTTAAAAAAGTTTTGTCATTTTAATATTGTATCAAGAGTGTTGTCCGTTGTGACATGATATTTCATATAGTACGGCGAGTGAAAGGGAATCATAACCTCACTTTCGTAAGTACACACGTGCCTAATTTCTTTCAAATCAAATAATGTTTCAATTTCAATTCATTGTAGAGTTCCTGATGAAGAGCCAATAAATGACTCGAAAGCTTGAATAGAAAAAAGAGTACACTTTTTTTCCATACCCTTGTTGACTGCATACCCGAATTTAAAGGATTCTTCTTTAACTTAGACAGTCGTCTAACCTTCACAACTTCTATATATATATATATATATATATATATATATATATATATATATATATATATATAAAGATATGTAGCAACAAACATAGAATACCTGCGTATTATTTCATCAATCGTGAAATCTGAGTCAAGAATCGAATTCCTCAGGTTCAGATACCCCAAAATCAAGAAAAAGACCAATCAAATAGCTGCAGTACATGCCGAGATAAACAAATGCAAAGAATTATAAGTTGCGCGCAGCGCGCGCCTATTACTATATATTATACGTTTCTCCTCGATTCGTACAGACCCCCACCACTCGATCGCTCACGCGCGGTCGGCCGTTTTCCCTCATGTTCTTACTAGTTTTTAACACACTTAATCGCGTTTTATCGAAAAATCAGAATAGAAATTTTGTTACTGTTCACGTCTACTTTCCAAATCTATTTCTTAAATTTCAATCGGACGACCTCAAACGCATCCAGCCCTCCGCGAAACTATTTCCAAAAAATATTCAAATGAGGATTGTGCGAAAACTATTAATCCGACTGAATCCACCTCAAAAGTACACTTCAATAGCTACTATCGTGCCAAGTTTCAGCTCTTAATATTAAAAAATGGCAGAGTTATGAATTAAAGAAAATAAAACACAATTTTCCGGGTTTTTTCGCTTTTTTCCGGTTCTAATTATCCGATCGGATCGTTTGAAACGTCATTCTCTTCGGAATTCAATTTTCTACAGTTCATCCCTGTGCACTGTTAACACTGCTTTAATAGCTTCCATTTTACAATGAAAAAACTAAAAAACGAGATTTTTTTGTTGTTTATTGTTTATAACAAATAAAAAAGTGGCATTTTCGAGTAGATGACATGGTGGGAATAAACTACGGACTGTCCTGCACGGGATGGCATAGGCGGCTTCCAGGTAGTCTTTTTGTCCAAAAAGCAATCATTTGTGGCCCTATTGCTTGGCCTATAAGCCCATCAAACCTGATATCAATGGATTTTTAACGACAATTCCTAACCAAATATGGAAAAATATACTGGGTGTGCATTGAAAAAATATCACCAATGTCATTTTTCCTCCAATACTTACAACCCTATATATTTTGGGTAAGGTTCTAAAATTGACCCCTCGGAAAATCAAATCCAAAATATCTTCATGTTCAGAACTAAAGAATTTTTTTCATACTTTATGAGCACTCTCTATATATCTACCAGAAAAGTTAGATAGTAATGAATTGAAACAAACAAAATGTACTGTGTAACAAATACCAATTTACCAATTTATGTTCTTCCCTTTCTAATTGTCTACGATCTCTTTCGATGTCTCTGCCGACCTTCCTCAATTGTCGATCAACATCTCGCTGTTCCTCTGGAAAAAATTTAAATAATTTCATTCCACACATGAATATTCACACCAATCTTTAGTTTAAAAATGCTTCAACATTTCTCGAACTGCCATGCCGTTTAGATTTTACAGGTATTAAAACGGAAAGCGCTGAGTTTACAATACTCTGGAGGAGAGCAAGATACTAAAATATCAGTAAAAGACATATTTGCGTTTTATCAAGAACCGTCAAAATATTTGGTATTTTGTAAAGGGAAACATTCTCAATTGAAAATTGAACCAATACGTGACTCCTCTGGAAATAGAAAAGCTACGATAAAAAGTAACTTTTTTGTAATATCTAACAGAAAACAACTACTTCCCCGGCTAAAGCCATGCTGAACATTGAACTACATCTGATAGATATTGTGAAAGACCCTATATAACTTGATAGAGAAAAAATCTGAAAGTGAAAATTTGCATTTTCATTCAGATAGTTGATTATATCTGAAATATCCAGTTTCCATTGGAGATTCTTATTTATAAATGAGATAAGGGAGGATGTTATTCAGAAGTATCACTCACAGAAAATTGCTCGTTTCATTGATGCGTGAATTGCACCTCTTTCGCTAGGACTCCAATACATTTTGGTCGACAAAAATCTATTTCATTCTTCTAAGATCATTAGAGAGGTAGGGAAGAATTGGAAATCATACTTTATGAACATCCTGTTCATATTTTTTTAACCATTTGACCCCCTTCCCCCTCCTTAGAAAAAACGAAAAAAATATTTCTGGCTCTCCTTATCATCTTGTTGGAATTTTCTTCTTGAAGAATATTGAAAAATGAAATGTTGAATTATTCTCTGTAAAAAAAAACCAGCAAGTTGTTGACTGAAGTCAGATTTTATTTTTCGTTATTTTCTGAAGGGGCGGAAGACTAACAATTTTTTTTTTGTAAAATTTGTTTTTACGAAACTCACAGGTTTTCGGAGAAAACCCCTCAAAAGCAGAGCTTGTGCGAGCAAGGGAGATCCGGGACCTATAGTTTAAATAAAAGTGGAATCCGAACCACCAGCTCAGTGATACGCGACCGGGGATCGAACCCGGACCGCCTGGGTGGAAGCCAAACGCTCTAACACCACGACCACTTCGCTGAATAAATGAATGATACAAAATCAAAATTTACATTCAAAGTATTCAATATGTCGTTTTTCATTATTCTCTCTGAAACAAATCCTGGCAAGATGTTAACAGAAGTCAGAAACATTTTTTTTTCATATTTTATAGAGGGGCTGAAGGGGGTCACATCATTTTTCGATATTCTTCAAGAAAAAAATCCCAACAAGATAATATTGAAAGCCAGAAACATTTTTTTCATCATTTCTAGAGGAGGAAGGGGGTCAAATTGATGCTATAAAATCAAATTTCACATTCAACTTATTCAACTCTTCATTTTTCAATGTTCACCACGAAAAAAATCCCAAAAAGATGATATTGAAAGCCAGAAACACTTTTTTCCATTTTTTCTAGAAGGGGAAGGGTGTCAAATGAATGCTACAAAATCAAATTTCACATTCAACATATTCAACACTTCATTTTTCAATATTCTTCAGGAAAAATATCCCAACAAGATGATATTGAGAGCCAGAAACATTTTTTTCATTTTGAAGGGGGGAGGGGTTCAAATAAATGCTACAAAAACAAATTTCACATTCAACGTATTCAACACTTCATTTCTCAATATTGTTCACGAAAAAAATCCCAACAAGATGATACTGAAAGGCAGAAAAATTTTTTTCGTTTTTTCTAGAGAGGAGGAAGGGGGTCAAATGAATGCTACAAAATCAAATTTCACATTCAACGTCAATAGATCATTTTTCATTATTCTCTATGAAAAAAACAACAAGATGTTAATTGAAGTCTGTTTTTTTTTCGCATTTTCTGGAGGGGCAGATAGTTAATTTTTCAGTACTCTCTGTGAAAAAAACAGTCAGAAATATTTCTCCCGTATTCCTAGAGGTGTGGAAGGAGGTCAAATGAATGATACAAAATCAACTTCTATTTCATTATTTTAACAAAGAGATACATAGTTTTCTTTGTAGCAATTAATTATATTGCTTTGAATATGAGATCGGTTCTCATCTCTTCAGCAGGTTCATATAAAAATATTTCAACACGGACAAAAATTAACGTGATTCAATGAATACCGAGCACAACTTTACCGAAGTGTAGCGCTGTCCGTCTTGCTGGCGATACCGTCTTTCCAGTTTCACTCCGATTGGAAGCATCCACAATTACCCAACAAGAAATGCAAGACACCTAAGGCTTAAATTAACAACATTCACTTACAACACTTTAGATGTTAATATTTACAACAAACTTCCACCATACATCAAAAACATGAATAAATATCATTATAAAAATGCAATGAAGACATTTCTTCTTGAAAAATCTTTTTATTCAATACAAGAATATACAGTGCGGCTTTTAATAGTCCCCCCCTGTTAACTTTTGAACGGTTCGACGTAGAAACATGAAAAAAAAACCGTTTCGAGGGTTTCACCAATACTACTTTTTGAAATAAAAAAAATAGTGATTGCACGATAGGAGGCGCAGGGGGGCCCATCAACTCAAAATTTTTAAATGACATGTGGGGTCAAGTGTCACATCTTTGAAAAGAGAATTCAATTCTCTTTACAATCATCTAAATATTTTTGAATTTCGGTAATATTTTTTTGTAATTCAAAATCGAAATATCAAATATAAATGCGGATCTGAATACTACTCATACCTCGATAAATTTGAACGGTTGGATGTGGAACAATGAAACCCAAAATTTTTTGAAGGGTATTACCGATACTACTTTTTGAGAGAAGAAACATTGCAATTACTCGACAGATGGTGCTTGGGGCACATTAATTTAAAAATTTCGAAAGGTATAAAAATCGAAATTGGGAAAAAAATTATAAACAAAATTCAAAAATATTTAGATGGTTGTAAAGAGAATTGAATTCTCTTTTCAACGATGTGAGACTTGACCCCACATGCCATTTAAAAATGTTGAGTTGATGGGCCTCCCTGCGCCCCCTATCGTGCAATCACTATTTTTTTTATTTAAAAAATTAGTATTGGTGAAACCCTCGAAACGGTTTTTTTTCATGTTTCTACGTCGAACCATTCAAAAGTTAACAGAGGGGGGGGACTATTAAAAGCCGCACTAGACACCTAGACACCTAGACACCTTTACTTTTAATTATGATCTTTGTCTGCATTGGATATATTATGTGAAAACAATTTTTTTTCTCGTTCTCTTGATACTTTTTATATTTATTTACATTTTATTGTATTCAATGGTGGATTTATGCAGCAGTCATAAGTCATGAGTTTTAAGTCATAAGGAATAATATTCGTCAATGATTGGTTGAACCGTCTATTCCAGCCAGTCATTGCCGAATATTCTTTCTTATGACTTAAACTTATGACTGCTGCATAAATCCACCATAAGTCATCTATTGAAATTATTATAATATTTTATTGATACCCTTGTTTATGCGGAAATGAAATTCGGCAGTTGATAAGCACTTACCAAATTTCTTCTAGTGATGCGGACACAGCGAACAATAAATTGGATAGCGAACATACACACGTGCTAAGGCCGTCGTGGTACTCATTTTTCTGTTGTCCTCCTTTTCTCCGAAGCAGGACGGAAAGAAAACTCCGCGCAGACGTATTGTGCGAATCAACTGTTTCGCGGGTTGAAATATTAAATACATACAGAGACGCGCAAAGTTTTCTTTACATGCGCTTATAATTAAACTAAAAATATATTGGGGGGTATTCATAAAATACCCGATTAAATAATAAATAACTATAAATTAATTACCGTTAGGTATGATTGCAGGGAAAGAGAATCCTGAACATTCTCCCCCGCGTAAAAGTTATTGTTAAATTTTACTCTGAAAATTGCATTGGCAAAGGACAAAGCTTCACCAACGGCCTCTTGAAACTGCCACGGGTAGTGTGAACAGTCGCGACGCGAGATATTCCATCCGAACCTGGGTGAAGCTCGGATATTCTACCTAAATGCCATCTAGGTGTTGCGGTTTCATTCTTTATAAGAACCATAGTGCCTGGCTCGACAGGAATAGAGTTGAGTTGAAGCCACTTTCCTCGCTGCTGTAAAGTATTCAAATACTCCAAATTCCATCTGGACCAAAAACTATGAATTATTCTCTGGAGCAATTGAAATGTTGACAAGCAGTTCAATTTTAAATGCGATAAATCGGGATCGGGTAGGGTTGAAAGTGGCTCCAACGTAAGAAAATGACCCGGTGTCAAAGCCATTAAATCATTTGGATCGTTACTCATAGGGCTAATCGGTCGAGAATTTAGTAAAGTTTCTATCTGTACCAGGACTGTGTAAAACTCCTCGAACGTTAGATCTTGCTCTCCCACGACTCTCCTTAAATGTGCCTTAACCGATTTAACACCTGCCTCAGCTAATCCAGAAAAGTGCGGGGCAGACGGGGGAATTTTTTCTGACTCGGCAGCATCTTGAAATAGACCCACTATCTGTTTCTGTGCACCAACAAAATTGGTGCCACAATCGGAAAACAGATTATAGCATCGTCCCCTTCTCGCGATGAAGCGACGAAAGGCGCAGAGAAAAGCTTCGGAAGATAAGTCGGATACCAGTTCAAGATGCAGTGCCCTTGTCGCAAAACACACAAATAAGCAAACATATGATTTGGAAGCGTATATGCCACGACGCTTGATTGGTGTAGTTGAAAAGGGACCCGCCTAGTACGTCTACTCCGACACATGAAAAGGCTTTGATTTGGGATATACGTAATTTTGGTAAATCACCCATTGGAGGTTGATAGGTCTTCGGCGCTAATCGCCAACATATAATACATTTTGAAATAACTGAAATTATAGTGCGCTTTGCGGATAATATCCAAAAGTTCTGCATTATCAAAAAATGTAAAGTCTGAACCGGGATGAAAATAGGTGCGGTGATAGTGTTCGATAATCAAAGAAGTTAGTCGATGCTTTCTTGGTAAAATAAGTGGATGTTTTTTATCATAAGGCAAGTCTGATTTATTCAACCTACCACCAATTCTCAATAATCCATGTTCATCTATAAAAACATTCAGTTTACGAAATGGTTTTGAAGTTAAACTACTGTTTTTGAGCGCTGTGATTTCATCTGTAAAACTAACGGTTTGAACAACAGGGTTAAAGCATCATTCAATTCGATAATTGAAAGAGTTATTGATCTAATAGTGGATCGTCTAATACATGATATGAAGAGAAGTATATGGCATATAACTCTTTGAATCTTGGAAAGAAATTAATACTCATTTAAAAGATTATCGAGACAATTTTGTTTTGAAAAGGCTACTAATGTAATTGTCTTTCCTCAGAGAAGGTCTCATCGGAATCCTCCGTACGTGCAATAGGGATGCGATATGATGCAGGCCACTCTATGTCTGGTTGAGAAAGATCCACCAGATACCATGAATCAAAAGTTCTGAGGGAAGCAGCCCACGCGAAGCGCAATCAGCAGGGTTATCGTGTGTCCTGACATGATGCCAAATGGATGAGGGAAAATTTTCTTGAATGCGAGCACCTCTGTTACTAATGAATGTTTTCCATCTATTGATCTAATAGTGGATCGTCTAATACATGATATGAAGAGAAGTATATGGCATATAACTCTTTGAATCTTGGAAAGAAATTAATACTCATTTAAAAGATTATCGAGACAATTTTGTTTTGAAAAGGCTACTAATGTAATTGTCTTTCCTCAGAGAAGGTCTCATCGGAATCCTCCGTACGTGCAATAGGGATGCGATATGATGCAGGCCACTCTATGTCTGGTTGAGAAAGATCCACCAGATACCATGAATCAAAAGTTCTGAGGGAAGCAGCCCACGCGAAGCGCAATCAGCAGGGTTATCGTGTGTCCTGACATGATGCCAAATGGATGAGGGAAAATTTTCTTGAATGCGAGCACCTCTGTTACTAATGAATGTTTTCCATCGGTATAGTAACGATTTAATCCACGTTAATGCGATTAATGAATCCGACCAAGCGATTATTTTAGAAAATTTTAGTTTATTTGACAAACTGTCCAAAACGCTTTTCATCAAATCAGACAAAAGAAGACAGGCAAGTAATTCAAGTCGTGGTATAAAAATAGTACGCAGAGGTGCGACCTTAGATTTGGCAGTTACAAAAAAGGTGCGATAGTCATTATTTGACTGCAGTTTACGTATATACAGGGTGGGGCACCGAAAACGAAACAGATCGAATATCTTCAAAACGCATGTGTTGTGAATAAAATGCAAAAACAGGTCGATTTTTAATGCAAGGGGGACATCTTCCTATCGTAACCTGAACTGTCATACCTCTCCCCCCACCCCTTGGGCACTATCACCCAAACAATTTGAATAGGGAAATTAGTAAGTGTGACACATCATTGAAAAGGTAATTTCATGAGGAATTCAGCCATGTCAATTTTTGCCACCTAACTTTTTATTAATAACTGTTCCGTATACCAAATTATAATACTGCATTTGCAAGCTATTTTGGCATAAATTCGGTGACAGTGCATTATGGAATTTTTCTAAGAGAAAAAACAAAATGGCGGCTCCAAAATGGCGGACATGATTTGCAATTATGGTCCGATTCAATTTAAAATTGATGTGTGGTGGTTTTCAAGGTCGGAAATTATGATTTGTTCGTCAATGCAAAAAACAAGATGGTGGCTCCAAGATGGCGGACGAAATTTGTAATTCTGGTCCGATTTGAATCACCCTGTATATAGCACAAGCATATGCCTTTTGCGAAGCGTCGCAAAAACCGTGCATTTCACAATTTATGACATCGTCAACTAATATTCGACGCGGAAGCTGAATATGTTTAAGAAGCGGCAACTCAGACTTGTATTGTGTCCATTTATCAGTTATGTGGCCTGGAGGAACCTCATCCCAATCAATTCCAATTGTCCATAAAACTTGCATGAGAACCTTACAAAAAAGCGTTAATGGAGACATCCATTCTATGGGATCAAAACATCTCGCGATGTCGGATAATATTGAGCGCTTGGTACACGGACCTTCGGTTGGAGAAGTTTGATAAATAAAGGAATCATGAGCAGGATCCCATTGTAGACCCAATACTTTAATAGATTCACTATCCACATCAAAGTTGAAAGAATTTTGAAGTACATGTGACTCCGGTAAGTCCGAGAAGAAAAGTTCACTGTTACTCGAGAACTTTCTAACTTCGAATCCTCCTTTGGCTAACAACTGGACAAACTGTTCTCGCATGATTCTCGCTTGTGACAAATCTTCACAACTGACCACTGCGCCATCGACATAAAGTTGGGTTTTCAGGATTTCAGATGCGGGAGGATACTCTGCACCTTCATCCAATACCAACTGTGCAATTACTCTATTTGCTAAATAAAAAGAACTTGAAATTCCAAAAGTTACCCTTTTTAATCGGAAATCTTGCACGTCATCATTCGGGGAAAATCTCCAAAGCATTCGTTGGAAATCCCTTTGATGCTTGGTAATCAAAATTTGCGTAAATATGCTCTTAATATCACAAGTGAATACAATTGGAAATAAACGAAAATTCAAAAGTATGGAGAATATGTCCTTTTGAAGTTTAGGTCCTATCAACAGACTCTTATTCAAAGAACATCCTTTATTAGGCCTAGCAGTAGCGTCATAGCAATGCGAATTTTATCACCTTTCATAACAGGATGATGCGGTATATAAAAACAATTTTTGTTATGAATATCACTTGTAGGAACTAATGCTAAGTGATCATTGTCTAAATATTCCTGTATAATGTCAGAATGTTTTTTTATGAAGTTGAGAATTTCCAATGAGACGTTTTTCTAATGAAAGAAGTCGTTTGAGTGCAAGATCGCGCGAGGACTCTGTATCAAAACCTGCGAATTTATCATTGAAGGGCAAATGAACAATGTAGCGGCCTGAGGAATCTCTAGAGTGCGTCTTATCAAATATTTTTTCACAAATTTCTTCCTCAGGCGACATAAAACTCGATTTGGGAACTTCCTCAATTTCCCAGAAGCGTTTGAGCAAATTATCCAAATTTAAAATATCGTTACTAACGATCGAAGAATAAGGCGAAGTGCATTGATGTATATTCGAAGGCGAAGTGCATTGATGTATATTCGAACGTTCAGATTGTAATTTTCCAATAACATACCCGAAAATTGTTTTTCTCGCTACCGGCAGGGTTAGAAAAATCATGATTTTATAAAAAAAATCAAAAATCGTGATTTTTATTAAAAAAATCAAAGGAAAACGTGATTTTTTCAGTTTTTTTGTATTTTGAATAATAATCGATCTGTTTTGGTCCATTTTAAGTACCTATGTATCTTTACATGCAAACGCAAACAATAACAAATAGCATTTTTGTTTTGATTTGATTATGGACTGTATTTCTTCTGGGTTTGTTTCACTTTTTTGTATAGGATTTTAAATAACTTGATAACTTCATAACATTCAATACGGATTATTTTCAAACAGGGTTAACACAAATATGACCGAGCGCGTTGAAGTTTACAGTTTATCTCCCCTGGTCGAGTCTTCGTGTCGCCGTCGCTCTCTCCCTACACCTCAAGTGGTCACATCTGTTTCTTGGATGGTTGGGCGTCTTAGGTAGATATCTGCTCACAGTGACGGAGTCGGTTTTCTTAACATGTCCCCCCTTTGGAAGACATTCAGTCTTTCAACATCAGGTGTCCGTAGTTCAGGTTTTTGATCGTCCAGATGCAGTGGACATATCTTCGCGAATGAACGCCTTACTACACCATTTGCAGTTTTGATGTTGGCGACTCTTGAAACGCCATCAGGACCGAAATGCAATGATTCGATGCGTCCTAAGCGCCATCTAGATGGCGGTAAGTTGTTGTCTCGAATGAGCACCATGTTGTCACATTCGAGTTTTCCCTGGTTCCTGTACCATTTGGTGCGAGTTTGTAACTCTCCTATGTATTCCTTGGACCAGCGGGTCCAAAAGTTCTGATGGAGTTTTTGTAAATACTGGAATCGGGATAGCCGGTTGCTTCGAATCTTTGAGTAATTATCATCAGGAGTGCTTGTTAATCGCCTCCCGATTAAAAAGTGAGCGGGGGTTAGGACGTCAAGATCGTTGGGATCTGAGGACATGGGTGATATTGGACGTGAGTTTAGGATGGCTTTGATCTGGACAAGTATAGTGTAAAATTCTTCGAATGTTAAGTGTGCTTCTCCTAAGACTCGTTTAAGGTGGAATTTAGTACTTTTAACTCCCGCTTCCCATAATCCCCCAAAATGAGGTGAATGAACAGGTATGAAATGCCAATTCAGTCCTTCGTTGTGGAATTTTTCAGTCAATGAAGTGCCATGATCATTGAAAAATGTAACAAACTTATCTAGTTCTGTTTTTGCGCCAACAAACGTAGTGCCGTTGTCGGAATAAATGTCATGAGGTTTGCCTCTTCTAGAGACAAATCGTCGTAGTGTCGCTACGAAAGCTTCTGAAGTTAGATCGGACACTAACTCCAGATGAAGAGCTTTTGTTGATAAGCATACAAATAATGTTATGTAGCATTTGTGGATTCTTGCTCCTCTCCCCTTTTTATTTAGTAGGTCAAAAGGACCAGCGTAATCGACACCTGTAACGTAGAAGGGTGGGGAAGGAGTAACTCTAGATGTGGGTAATGATCCCATTATTGGTGTTATTTGTGAGGGTTTGAATCTTTGGCAACGCACGCATGCGTGAATAACATTCTTGGCTACATTTTTCCCAGAGGTAATCCAGTATCTTTCACGAATGGAAGATAGTATATGTTGGGGTCCAGCATGAAACAGAGCCTCATGCTCGTGTACCAGCAACATTGTCGAAAGTGGATGTTTTCCATTCAATAAGATTGGGTGTTGTTTTTCATATGGAAACTGAGACATATTTAATCTCCCCCCGACGCGAATCAATCCACGAGAATGAACGGATTTAACCTTAAAAGATTTGTAGGTTTTACTGACTTATTTGATGCTAACCTAGTTAGTTCATCAGCATACGTTTCTGTTTGAGAAATTTTAGCTATAAACAGTGATGCTTCCGCTAACTCCTGTGTGGTCAACAATCCTGTTGACTTATTCTGGGGATATTTACAATTATGCATGAAACGCTTGCAAAATGCAACTGTTCGTTTCAATCTCACAAACTTTGTAAATGATTGAAATGGAAACCAACTTGTTGTCGTTGAAAGAAAAGATTTATTGACCGATTTCAATTCAGGTATTTGTTCCAGAATAGGAATTGAGGATATAGGCCAGTCCGATTCATAGAAACGTAACCATTCTGGACCATTCCACCACAGAGGATGTTACGGGTTTATTTTGCACTAGAAAACCCTTTGTTTTAATACAATAACATCAGAAATTATCTGTCATTGATATACACTTTCCACTCTGTACGCCACTGTATTCTTCTTCTTCTTCAGATTCCTCAAAATGACAACTTGATCGTTGTCATGTATAGCTTGTTCCGAATATTAGTACTTACCATTGCCGTACTAGTTCGAGCGGACATGAACCGGCCTTAAGCTAATGACAGTTATCAGTTGTTCTATTTTGGGGTATGACAGCGTTATTTTGTAAACATACTTTTGGTTAGTCTATTGTTTTGTACTTAGAACACAAAACCGGATCCTACTCTATCTCTATCTAATATCGACAAAATCCCATTTCATTGAGGTACCTACTTCACATTCGAATACTTGACCTTTTGTTTGTTTGTTTGATTTTGGTTCTGAGATTGAGAGGCTGGCGTTTCCATCTTAGTTCAGTTGGCAACACTGAATCTTAAGGTGTTCTTTTCATAGCTCCTAGTAGCTCGAGGTAGTTCCTGGACTGTTCTCACCGAACACTAACGAACAAGAAAGCACCTTGTCAGATATTGACAGTTTTGACTTTGACGTCTGAGATATTTTCCTCTTCCTTATTTGATCTTGATGAGTGACTGACCTATTTTGAAGATTTCCAATTAAAGTTTGATCATCGTTGATGGATCTTGGGAAAATTCATATCAGGAGAGTTTCTCATATTGTTTGCGAATTTTGACGCTATATATTTTTGAGAATTCTCCGTTCGCCTTGCGGATTTTTGAGGTTAGAAGTCACTTCATCATTGTGTGAAACCACTGGAACGAGAAACTCGCTATCAGACAGCAAACAGACCATCAAAGCTGTTATCAGAACCCTCCCACTTAATAGAGGTGAGTATTTACATTTGGGCTCTACTTAAGGTCCCATAAAAGTGTAATCGGAAGTCAGACTGGTATGGTTTATTATTCTAGGGTGCTCCTCTGCGGCTACCACTCTGCTACTACTTTGCTCCTCTGCGACTACCACTTTGCTACTACTTTGCTACTGTTACCTCTTCGCCGCTGGTAGTGCTCCACTACGGTTTATTGCTACTACTCTGCTACCGTTTATTGGAGTTCCACTAATGTGATTGTTCCACTGTTTCGTTGCTACACGATTGTTCTACTATTCCACTGCTGTGATTGTTCCTGCTCAACTGTGGTTGTCCCGCTGTATATCTGTTGTTCAGCATTCCTTCGCTATTCGTCCCACTGTTACCTCTTCGCCGCTGGTAGTGCTCCACTACGGTTTATTGCTACTACTCTGCTACCGTTTATTGGAGTTCCACTAATGTGATTGTTCCACTGTTTCGTTGCTACACGATTGTTCCACTATTCCACTGCTGTGATTGTTCCTGCTCAACTGTGGTTGTCCCGCTGTATATCTGTTGTTCAGCATTCCTTCGCTATTCGTCCCAGCTGTACATGTACGTTGTGTCGTACCCACTGTGCACCTGTATACACCAAGGCACTGATGAACTACAACCACAATAATTGGTGAACTATGCTTGAGAATATCTACATAGTATCAGATAAGTTTAGAATAAGACTGCCCCTAAGGCGTAAGTATCCATAATTGTAAGCTATCATCGCGACGTCACAGGCATAGCCCTCACTGGAGGTTTCATATTGATATATTCAAACAATACCATAGAGTGGAGTAGAGTACTTTATTTAACCACATCACGTACAGGTACATTTATGGCAAGTCATTGTAAGAAATAGAGAATATGTAAGAAATACATTTTGATCTTAGAAAATAGTAAAGATTAGGGTAAATGTATAAAATAAATAATAGAGTAAATATATAAAAAATGTAAAATGTAAAAGTTTGTTGTTCAACACCTATAGACAGCGGTCAATTAAGAATACATGCTATAGTGATATATAATATATATATATATATATATATATATGTATATATATATATATATATATATATATATATATATATATATATATATATATATATATATATATGGACAAATACAAGCAAGTTAAAACATATATTTAAGTGGGACACAATAAAAACAATAGTCTAAACCTTCAGTGTGCTTGCCAATATAATATAATCTGGTATACTGTAAAAACAATTTTTTAAAAGGAACTTTTTAATGGTAAATTTGAACATTTTTGGTTTCAATGACTTTACTGACTTATCTAGAACATTATATAAGTTTAAATTCAAAGAATTTTTGGAGCTGACAGCTAATCTATGTCGCTGAACGTTCTCTCAATCACAGCATTCACTTGAATTCATCTTGGTGGTTGATTTTTATATTAATTTCATTTTCTTTTGTATGGTGAGCTGAACTGTGCACATACAGGGTGTGTAACGATCAATATATTTTATTAGAAGGGACATGACTATTTCTTTTATTCTGGTCCAAGTTATCTAAGCGTAAGGGAAGACAAAACCTCTACATATTTATATATTATTATTACACCATTTACAATCTATTGTTTAATATTTTAGTAATATTAGTGCAGTGGGTTGTCCCATTCCATTAGGGTGGTTTCGGATTTTTCACTAGCGATAAATCCGTGGCGCTCCGGAAAATTAACCCCATATTTCAATCTTATCGAAATCAATTTTTATTGTCGAATCCACGCCTACTGAACTACTGGGTATGTTAGAGGCGTGACACATCATTGCACATTCACTGCTCTCCTTTCCTAAATTTCGCCCCTAACAAAATCGTTGGGGCGCCATGTTGTTATCACTATAGCATGTATTCTTAATTGACCGCTGTCTATAGGTGTTGAACAACAAACTTTTACATTTTACATTTTTTATATGTTTACTCTATTATTTATTTTATACATTTACCCTAGTCTTTACTATTTTCTAAGATCAAAATGTATTTCTTACATATTCTCTATTTCTTACAATGACTTGCCATAAATGTGCCTGTACCTGTACGTAATGTGGTTAAATAAAGTACTCTACTCTATGGTATTGTTTGAATATATCAATATGAAACCTCCAGTGAGGGCTATGCCTGTGACGTCACGATGATAGCTTACAATTATGGATACTTACGCCTTAGGGGCAGTCTTATTCTAAACTTATCTGATACTATGTAGATATTCTCACACATGCCAGTTCACCAATTATTGTGGTTGTAGTTCATCAGTGCCTTGGTGTATACAGGTGCACAATGGGTACGACACAATCAATCAACGTACATGTACAGCTGGGACGAATAGCGAAGGAATGCTGATCAACAGATATACAGCGGGACAACCACAGTTGAGCAGGAACAATCACTGCAGTGGAATAGTGGAACAATCGTGTAGCAACGAAACAGTGGAACAATCACATTAGTGGAACTCCAATAAACGGTAGCAGAGTAGTAGCAATAAACCGTAGTGGAGCACTACCAGCGGCGAAGAGGTAACAGTAGCAAAGTAGTAGCAAAGTAGTAGCAAAGTGGTAGTCGCAGAGGAGCAAAGTAGTAGCAGAGTGGTAGCCGCAGAGGAGCACCCTAGAATAAACCATACCAGTCTGACTTCCGATTACACTTTTATGGGGCCTTAAGTAGAGCCCAATTGTAAATACTCACCTCTATTAAGTGGGAGGGTTCTGATAACAGATTTGATGGTCTGTTTGCTGTCTGATAGCGAGTTTCTCGTTCCAGTGGTTTCACACAATGATGAAGTTGACTTCTAACCTCAAAAATCCGCAAAGCGAACGGAGATTTCCCAAAAATACAGGGTGTCAATTTGAAAACTTCCCACCCTTAATATCTTCCTTCCAGTAAACAATATGAGTAATCGAAAAAACAGGTCAATTTTATTGTCAAGGGGGACACTTTCACGGACTATTTGTAGCCCTCGTGGTTCAACCCCCTAGGAGGGGTAGATGTTACCCTTAGAATTTTAAATGGGAAGGGGGGTCAAGTGGCACATCAATGGTACCATGACTTATTATTTTGTGATGAGCATTTTCCGAAAAATTGCGTTCTAAACTAACAGAAGTAATTATTAGAACGCCTATACTGAGATGCATTATTGTATTGACTCCCTTTAATAAAAATGGTTAGAAGAGTAGGTGGCACCGCTCCAACCCTTGAATGACAGGAATAAATTTATTACGCATGGGATTTTTTATTTGGTGGTTATTTTCCTTCTACACAATAAAATTTAATTTGCGAGAAAGACATTTCCAACATAAAATCTACTTACGCTTATCTTATTAGCTGTTCGAAATGTTGTCCATTTTGCTCTAAACAGTAATACAGTCTGTTTTCGAACTCCCCTCTAACATTACGGAAAACTTCACTAGGAATTGACCGGCATGCTGCTGTAATTCGTCTTTTAAGTTCGTCAATATCAGAAGGTTGTGTTTTATAAACAACGGATTTAAGATGCCCCCAAAGAAAGAAATCTAAGGGTGTTAAATCCGGGTGTTAAATCCGGTGATCTCGGAGGCCATTCAACTGCTCCCCTTCTGCCAATCCATCTAGCCGGAAATCTCTCGTTTAACCACTGTCGGACGGGAAGAAAATAATGAGGTGGAGCACCGTCCTGCTGGAAATGTAACAGATCCTCCTGCAAAAGTTCATTACCTTCTGCATCAATTTCAGTTTCTAGCTCGTGCGTTATAAGAGGATCGAAAGTCTCTTCAAGCATATCAAGGTACAGATTGCCAGTCAAGTTTTCTTCCAGAAATAATGGACCAAGAATGGCATTTCCAAGAATACCAGCCCAAACATTAACTTTTTGTGGGTGTTGTGTATGCCCTTCCCGAAAAATATGTGGGTTTTCGTCACTCCAATAGCGACAATTTTGTCTATTAACATTGCCATTCAGAAAAAATGAACACTCATCGCTGAAACAGATGTTTAACAGAAGATTAGGGATGGTATTGACTCGATGAGACATGATTTCACAAAACTCTATTCTTCTATCATAATCATCCTCGTGGAGCTCTTGAAGAATCTGCATTTTATATGGATGAAATTTATGCATTTTCAATGCTTTTCTTATAGTCTCGCGTGACATTCCCGTATGTTCTGATACTGATCGTAAGGAGCTCGTGGGCTCTGCAGCAAATGTCCCCAAAACTTCAATTTGAGCTGCTTCATTTAGTACTCTGGGGTTATTTCTTTTTTTATTTGTCACTGAACCAGTTTCGTAAAACTTATTCACCAAATCAAGCACATACCGGTGACTTACATTACAATTTGGATGTCTTTCGTTAAAAAGACATGCCGCCCTTCGTGCGCACTTTCCAACTTCGCCATAAATTACAATCATTTCAATTCTGTCTTGAAGAATGTAAACCATTTTTACACTTTTATACACTTATTAAAGTAATTCCTAAACAGCCCAACAGGTACAACGGTATTCACAATACTACCACATAGTTCAAATTTGCTAACCAATTTTTTGCCGGAAAACAGAAACTTTTTACAGCAGAAGTAGCAAAAAAGGAAGGCTATCTGTACAATTTCTGCGATGACACTTAAAAATTCAGCATTTAATAAACACAACTTTACTACCATCTACGTTTTACTATTAGACTACTTTTTTATGTAAAGTGTTTGGAGCTAATGGCTAATGTTACCCCTAATAAAGGGTTGGAACGGTACCACCTAATATTCTAACCAGTTCTGGCCAAACCATGCATCTCAGTATAGGCGTTCTAATAATTACTTCTGTTAGTTTAGAACGCAATTTTTCGGAACATGCTCATCAAAAAATAATAAGTCAGGGTACCATTGGAACAAGAATTGAACGCCCATCAAAATGATGTGCCACTTGACCCCCCTTCCCATTTAAAATTCTAAGGGTAACATCTACCCCTCCTAGGGGGTTGAACCACGAGGGCTACAAATAGTCCTTGAAAGTGTCCCCCTTGACAATAAAATTGACCTGTTTTTTCGATTACTCATATTGTTTACTGGAAGGAAGATATTAAGGGTGGGAAGTTTTCAAATTGACACCCTGTATATAGCGTCAAAATTCGCCAAACAATATGAGAAACTCTCCTGATATGAATTTTGCCAAGATCCATCAACGATGATCAAACTTTAATTGACCATATTTCACCTGAAAAAGATGAGGGATTTGTCGTTATGCGGTTGGCACCACTTGCTGTCGATTTCAAGTCACCTGTCAATTGTTAATGTCAAATGTTTGTTATAAATTTGAAAATAAATAAAGTATTTGAAGTAATTCTGGTAATTCACATTCATCAAGTCCTGCTGGATATTCAGAATCAGATTCAGAAAGAATTCGACTCTGGACAGATGGTTTTGCCATGAAGATGCAAAGGACATGGTAAAATTACTTGGCCGGGTCCAACGATTATATACAACGAGTATTTAATCCTTGGACCTGGTCAACAGGGTTTTCAGGGTTAGGACACAGCATAAGTCTTATGCTGTGGTTAGGATCAATGGAACAATTGGAACCAGCTCCGCAATGAGGCCGGCCGGAGCAGGTGTGCTACAGGGGTCGAGCTTGTCTCCACTCATGTATTTGCTATATACGCATGACTTCCCAATGCGTGGTGCCACCAACACGGTTGTCTAAGTTGATGACACTGCAATCTATGTTCATTCACACTCCAGCATGGCAGCTGCTAGGATGGTAAAAGTACATCTTGAAAGGCTAGTTCTGCCGTATCTAGCGAATAACAAGATAGTGTTGAATCCTGATTAAACAGAGCTTATAAATTTCTCAAAGAAACGTACTAACGTTAATATTGGGGGTTAGGGCTCTGGGAAATCGGATAGATGAGTCCGACTCAGCGCGATACCTGGGAATACAGCTGGCTTACTCTCCATAAACATGTCAGCTTGGCAATTCAGCGAGCTGCAGCAGCGGTTAAAAGGACCTATCCTTTGATAGCAAGGGATTCCAAGCTGCCAATAGTAAGCTACTCTTATATAAACAGGTTATTAGGCCAGCAATGACCTATGCTGCCGTCCTATGCCCAAAGGATGTATCTCAATTTTTTCCAATTATAGATTTCACTTCATACAAGTTCCTTATGACCATGCCCTTAACTTGAATAACAAATTTGGCCGGATCTCATCGTTCTATGCCATTCAAAACATGAGTAAAAGAAGACGTATATCCAAAATACACCTAAAATTGTGAAATTTATAGGCGTAAGTGACTGCCTCAATATCTCTGGTCATTCTTGAGATACGCCCTTTCGGCTTAGGAATGTTGTGACTGGAGAGGATGCAAAATAAAGTGCTTCGTATCGTCACAAACAACGGTAGATACATTCGGCTGGACGCATTGCGCGAATTGGCCGATAATAACACTGTAGAATAAATATCACATAAAAAATCTTGCTGACAAATTCTATCTGTACTTCATTCTTGGAATTCCTTTGGCCAGGAACATTACGACAGTAAGAGCCCACCATAACGTGCGATGGAAGCACGGTGGGTTCATATACCAGGCATTGGATCTTTTCCATGAAATTTCATAACACCATAAGATGACTCCTCATACCTAAGGACAGTAACACCAAGGCATAATGTCTGATCCGGTTTTTTCGCTGCTTTTCCGGGAATCAACTGAAAACTTTGATAAGGAAAATTTGATGTCGTACAGAGAATATATCAAATCCACCCGTATAACATGGAGGAGACGGGTTAGTCCAGCAGCCTACGACTAAAGCCACCTACTAGCATAAACCTACAAACATCGTAGGGCTGCCCAAGGACAGTAGTGAGAGGCCTGCCAGACCTTTGGAGATCCCAAACGGTCAGGAATAGACCTAACACATGCAGTCTAAACTCTCTCCCTTTGCCCACCCTGCGGTATTGTGATAGTATTAGCATGTTTTATTTATTTATATGTAGTAACGTGCGCTTTTATAATAATAATAATAAATGTTCTTTATTGGTAATGAAACCAAATGGCCATCGACCGAGGACCTTCAGCAATGCACTTTATGCATAACATAATTTAATAAATATTTTTTTATTTTTTGACATCAAGTTATTCTTCTTGAATTTGGCTGTTTTATAGTGAATAATTAGTGCCCCGTTACTTATTGTCGATTTTGATAGTGTATAGCTACCTGTTTGTGCCAACACCTATCCTATTTCTGCAATGGGGCACATTACACTTTGCCCCTGGATGTCTTAAGGACCATTTGGGATGCATCAATAATTTTATAAATCAATAAAGTTGAAAACCACAAATAAACAATAAAAGTAACGGAACGATGCTCATACACTATCAAACAGCTCAATCAAATCTAACAAGAATATATCTTGAAAATTGAGAATTACTCCATTTTCAAATATTTGACAGGTGACATTGACAGGTGACTTGAAATCGACAGCAAGTGGTGCCAACAGCATGTAGTATTACTACTATAATAATGCAATGATAGTAAAGAGGTATAATATATTGAATTGACAAAACTTCTTACATCTGACAAACTGAATATGTGACAACAACCTTCTTTTTTATTAATAATACCTGGTGTCCAAAATAACCAAAACACATTCTGGTTTAGGAAATGTAGAAGGTGAGTCACCACAATACTCCCCCTTCTAGTGTAACATTATAAATCAATGTAAACGGAATTTAACTTTTCGACCATAACGGGTTTGGTATTCTTTCCGCCAACCTGTCAATTTATCTTCACGCTTTTCTTCAACTTTTTTTTTTATTTCAATAGGTGTTTCGTTTTCTTTTCCCATATCTTCCAATAAAGCTGGTTTCAATCGTTCAATAGAAATATTTTTCTTTTTTCCCTTCACTAAAAGTGTATAGAAATGTGCATTCCGATTAAGAACTTTATAAGGCCCTGAATATGGTTTCTGAAGTGATTTTTTAATAGCATCATCCCTCACAAATACGAATTCTGAGTCTGGTAGTTCTTTATGAATGAATGTTTTTCGACAACTATGGTTGGAAGTTTGTCCTGACTTCATCTCTCCCATAATTTTTCTCAATCTAGATAGGAACTCTGCATGATTAGGGTTATGAGTCGAATTTTCCAAAATTAATTCTCCTGGTACTCTCAAAGTAGTTCCATAAATTAGTTCACTACTTGAAACCTGTAAATCTTCTTTTGTTGCAATACGTATACCGAATAAAATGGTGGGTAGTTTCTCTGTCCACTTCTCATGAGAATAGCATTTCAGGGATGATTTCATTGTCCTGTGAAATCTTTCTATCATTCCATTAGAACTTAGATGATATGGTGTTGTTCGAATGTGTTCAAATCCCATTATTTTCGAGAACTCTTTGAATAACACACATTCAAATTGTCGTCCCTGATCGGTAGTTACTTTCATGGGAACTCCAATGCCAAAATAATGAAATTTCTCGTCATGTGCCCAGATGCTAGCTCAGTAATTTCTCTATAAAGTTGACTTGGTTTTTTATCGCCTAATTGACATTCGATAAACAGTTTGGTCATCTTTTCTTCATCAGAAACTTGATACATCTTGATTAGTTGTGATTTCAAAAGAGAATATGATTGAGACTTGTCTTGAATTCTGAATAGGTTTGAATTTTCTTTTGCTATAGTACAATCCAATATCGAAAGTACTTTTCCAAACTTGATTTTTTCAGATATTATACCGTTGATTTCGAAGATAGATTCTACTGCGCGAAACCATAGTTCTGGCTCATGTCTCCAAAAGGAGGGCAAGGAAATCGATTTGGCCAGTTTGATTTCTTTTTCACTGTCTTCCTTGGGCTTTTCTAGTGTACAGTCAGAATTTTTAGTCTCATGAGATACACTTGAAAAACATCCTCTAGTATCCACATTCGAGCTTTTGAATCCAGAGGTCTCACTGAGGGATTTATTTAGCTCTTCGAACTTTTTGTTGTTGTCGGCAAACATCTGCATCATTTGCATACACATGCACTCCAAATCATTCATTTTCTTAGCCAAATATTCGTTTGATTCAGTTTTGGTTGTCCTATCAATCTCCGTGGACGCTTCTATTTCATCGAGAATCTTAGAAAAATCGAAGTCACTTGGGTTGGATATACTCTGAAACCTTCTCGATACTTCTGCTTCAAGTATAAGTCTCAAATCACCCACGGTTCCATGAGCGCTCAAATTGAAGTGGTGGAGGACCTTTACTAATTGATCTTTGTTGAGATTCTGGAGCAATTTCATCACGTCGGGGTCACCAACTGTAGTATTACTACTATAATAATGCAATGATAGTAAAGAGGTATAATATATTGAATTGACAAAACTTCTTACATCTGACAAACTGAATATGTGACAACAACCTTCTTTTTTATTAATAATACCTGGTGTCCAAAATAACCAAAACACATTCTGGTTTAGGAAATGTAGAAGGTGAGTCACCACAAGCATGACGACAAATCCCTCATCTTTTTCAGGTGAAATATGGTCAATTGGAAATCTTCAAAATAGGTCAGTCACTCATCAAGATAAAAAAATAAGGAAGAGGAAAATATCTCAGACGTCAAAGTCAAAACTGTCAATATCTGACAAGGCGCTTTCTTGTTCGTTAGTGTTCGGTGAGAACAGTCCAGGAACTACCTCGAGCTACTAGGAGCTATGAAAAGAACACCTTAAGATTCAGTGTTGCCAACTGAACTAAGACGAAAACGCCAGCCTCTCAATCTCAGAACCAAAATCAAACAAACAAACAAAAGGTCAAGTATTCGAATGTGAAGTAGGTACGTCAATGACACAAGATAGAGATAGAGTAGGATACGGTTTTGTGTTTTAAGTACAAAACAATAGACTAACCAAAAGTATGTTTACAAAATAACGCTGTCATACCGCAAAATAGAACAACTGATAACTGTCATTAGCTTAAGGCCGGTTCATGTGCGCTCGAACTAGTACGGCAAAGGTAAGTACTAATATTCGGAACAAGCTATGCATGACAACGATCAAGTTGTCATTTTGAGGAATCTGAAGAAGAAGAAGAATACAGTGGCGTACAGAGTGGAAAGTGTATATCAATGACAGAGAATTTCTGATGTTATTGTATTAAAACAGAAAGGGTTTTCTAGTGCAAAATAAACCCGTAACAAGGATTTTCAGAAATATTATTAGGATTGACACCCCTTGAGATCAGATCTGCTGAGTTACAATGTGTACGAACATGATGCCAATCGCTGGGTTTTGTGAGTGTCTGGATTTCTGAGATTCTATTTCCGACAAATTGTTGTAGTAAATGTGGAGAATTGTTAATCCAACAAAGTACAACCGACGAATCCGACCATAGGATTTTTTTGTTGATATTGCAATTTAATGAATCGGTTACCTTGTTGACGAGCTGTGCGAGAAGTAGTGCTCCACATAACTCAAGTTTATTCACGGTTTGAGACTTCAGGGGTGCTACCTTACCCTTTGCACATAGAAGTGCCACATTAATTCTTCCCTCAACATCTCTACTCCTGAGATATACACAAACCCCATATGCATCTTGGGACGCATCCGCGAACCCATGCAGCTGAATGTCAACCGGGTCATCACAAATTGCTCGACGGGAAATTTCAACTAAGTTGAAGTCACATATTTCTTCGCGGAACCGAAACCACTGAGATGCGAGGTTTGAGGGGATTGTTTCATCCCAAGTTAACTTGAGTGTCCATAGTTTTTGTAGCATTATTTTTGCCACAATAATACACGGTGCTAGTAATCCTAATGGGTCAAAGATTTGTGAAACTTCAGACAACATCACACGTTTTGACACAGATTGAGTTTTGGATGGTTTCACGGAGTACGTTAGGATGTCTTGTTCACAAGACCAAAATAACCCTAAAAGTTTCATGCTAGCCATTTCTCCCAACTGAATTTTACTAGCTGGAGCGTAACTTGCATCAATACTTGCAAGAACTTTACGGCTGTTAGACGACCACTTTCTTAAATTAAAGGACCCAGATTTCAAAATGGCCGATACCTCAGATGATAAGGTGATGACCTCAGCCTCTGTATTCGCTCCAGAGATGAAGTCATCCACATAGAAATCGCGCAAAATTGCATTTGCTGCTATCGGATTTGTGTCAGCGCTCTCTTGAGAAAGCTGCTGAAGACATCTCACAGCAGCAAATGGAGCTGATGCTGTACCATACGTTACGGTAGTCAGGTTGTAGATGTGAATGTAGTCAGTAGGATCATTCCTCCAGACAATACATTGTACTACAACCCGATGTTGTCTAAATCTCAGCATTATGCTGAAGAGTTCGTCTTGTATAGTTGGACCCACCAACAAAATGTCATTTAGGGAAATGCCATTTTCACTTGCACATGACGCGTCAAACACTACACGAAGTTTTGTGCTCACGCTGCTTTCATTTATAACCCCATGGTGAGGAAGAAAATAATATGTTTCGTTTGGATCTACTTCATGTACACGCGACATGTGACCAAGACGTTCATATTCATTCATAAAATCTATATACATGGTTTTCATCATCGAATTATTTGTTAGTTTACGTTCTAGTGCCAAAAACCTTTTTATAGCAATATGCTTTGAATCAGCAAGGATTTGCGGTGGTTCTCTAAGGGGTAAATCCACGACAAACTTGCCGTCGATGTCACGTGTTGTGATATTTTTGAAAATGCTTTCGCAAAGCTCCTCATCTTTCGAAAGCCTTGGCTTGGAACTCACTGACTCCTCTAGTATCCAAAACCGTTCTAATTGCCTTTGGATGTCAGTAGTAGTCAAATTACATACAGTTTTATTTGTATTTTCGTTTGAAGAGACAGATCCAGACACAACCCAGCCCAGCACGGTTTTTTGCAAGGTCGGCATTTGCTGCCCTAGACTAATTTGCCCTATGCACAGCAACTTGAAAAATAACTCTGCGCCTACAAGCATATCAATATTTCCAGGAGAGTGAAAACCTGTATCAGCTAATCTGATATGTTTGGGAATGTCTAAGGATCTTAGATTTACTGGGTATAACGGAACTTGATCAGAAATTTTTGAAACTACTAGACAAGTTGTCGATACCCGAAATTCATTGTGCAATGATTGAATCTGGACTTCACATTTGTTTTGTATTTTTGCTACTACTTGAGTTATGCCAACAACTTACAGGTCGACTCGAGTTTTCTTTAAACCTAACCTATTGCACGTCTCCTCGACTATAATAGTTATTTATGCAACAAGTGCAAAAAGTGAATGTTTATTGCAGTCGACGTGAAATTGTCCGATGAGGCCGTTAGGCCGAGTTGGACAACACGTCGAGTGCAATAAACGATTTTTGCACGAGTTGCATACAACATTTTTTCTACGTTCATGCAAAAAGCAAAAAATGATTTATTGAGGTGCGGCACTAGGTGTATCGATTTGCATTGAAACAGGAACTAATACGTTACGAACAATTTAACTCAAACTTTATTTTTACCCTCAATGTTGAAAGTGAATGAACAATTGGTGCAATTTTCAATATGAATATTTCGTAGTGAAGTACCTATTGCCAATCTCACAGAATATCTGCTAAATATGTAGTAGGTTTAAACGTTTATGTTTGTCATGATGACAGCACGTTGAAGTAGAATGACAGATGAGTGCAATAAAAACTTTATTGCACTAGTGCAATAAAGAACTTCTTTTTCCACTGAATATAGTTCAATAAAGTTTTGCTTTTTGCATGAATGTAGAAAAAATTACTTTGACTCCCAGAGTCGAGCAATACGAGAATGGTTTGGAAGCGACCAGTACCATCTTTTATCATCACTAAGGCGGTTGATAACAAAACTTTATTCGTTGGAACACAATAACAGTTGGTAGCCTGCTGTTCAGACCGATTTTCATTATCCAGGTTTTCATTTGGGTTGCATTGTCTTAACTCACCTGGTAGATTACTTTCGATTGTATTAAATCTTTCATAGTGAAGTAGTGTGTGGTGACTAGCACCACACTTTCTACAATTCCACAATTGCTAGCACGACAGTCTTTACTCCTATGATTTGGCTTAATACACATTCTGTTTGTTTTGCAAAATTCAACCCGCCTGGAAACTGATAAATTGTTGAAGGCATTACAGTTGGTTACGTAATGATCACCATTGCCATGTACACATTTCACCTGAAAGCTTGCAAATGAATTTTGCGCTGTAGGTTGGGTTCTATATCTAGATATAGTTTCCCGTGCAATTTTTGTTGATTCGTTTGGGGTTTTGTTACGCATATTTTCTCTGCTTTCAATTTTTTCCAGTGTATCCGCCTTTCCTTTCAGAAATTTCTTGAAGTCACTTAAGGTGGGAAAAATATAACCTTTGTTAAATTCTTCCCACGCCTGCTCAGTCTTTTTATCAAGTTTTTCGCACATAAGAAATATAACCAATACACTCCACACGTCAGTCAGTAAACCCATTTCTTTGAAAGAATTCAGATGTTTAGATATTTGATTGCTGAGGTTCTTCAACCCTGTGGATGAAGAAGAGCTTATTCGTGGTATTCCTACCAATTGTTTCAAATGACTGTACACTAAAAGATTTTTGTTTTCAAAATTATCGCATATCAATTTCCATGCTACATTGTAATTTGTTGCAGAAAAACTGATAGCCTATATTATTTGTTTAGCCTCATTATCTAAATGCAGACGTAAGTAATGATACTTTTCAATCGCATCAAGATCATCACGACTATGCACTAGTGACAAAAATGTGTCACGAAACTCAGGCCATTTTTCATAGGATCCTGAAAATGTTGGTAATTTAATCCGTGGCAGTTCGACATTTGTCTTGTGCTTCACAGAACCAGACGATTTTACACTTGAATGGTGACTACTACCACTTCCTACTGAGTTAGCATTTCCTACCCTTGGAGGTTTTGAAGTCGATTGAAACTGTTCAATTTCAATTTCCCTGTATTTAGTAATCAATGCTCTTGCCTTTGATAGCAATGAGTCATGTGATGATTCATACTCTTCTCTTTCTTGATACTGCGCTGGCAGCTGTGCAACAACAGTATCATCATGTGTTTCAATGGCATCTTGAATTTTGTTGAACTCTGTTAAAAGCCCCACTTGTCTTTCCACCTTAGATTCTAATTCAAGAATTGTTTCCGAATCAAGCTGAGTGTTTGATTTCAAGTCATTTATTACACCATTTAAATATTTTTCAAAAGTTGTTAAACGAGCCTTAAGTGAACCCCTTTGTCTGGTTAATTGCTGTAAATTCGCCATTTTTTATTCTTAAAGCAAGTGCTATAAAATACCAGAAACCTAGAGGGATAAAAGAAAAGAAAATGGAAAGAACTCACTTTGATTATGTTACTCTGTTACGTTCCTGGTTACAGGTACCACGAAAATGTTCTTTCACCGGCCTCGTCACTAGTTTACGCCAACGGATTTGAAATATGATTTCGTAATATTTCGCCGTTTCTCACTTCGCACTCTCGGATTTGTATTGTTCGTATTATTTCTCAATGAGAAGTCACTTTGTATGTATTTGTCTTTTTCTCACAGAGAAGTCACTTGGTTTTTCGTCTTTTCTCGCAGAGAAGTCACTTGATTTTTCGTCTTTTTTTCACGGAGAAGTCACTTGGATTTCTGTCTTTTTCTCACAGAGAAGTCACTTGGTTTTTCGTCTTTTTCTCACGGAGAAGTCATTTGGTTTTTCGTCTTTTTCTTGCTGAAAAGACGTCACTGTTCGATAAAAGCAATCCGGCTCGTCAGGACCACATGTTTTGATTTGATTATGGACTGTATTTCTTCTGGGTTTGTTTCACTTTTTTGTATAGGATTTTGAATAACTTGATAACTTCATAACATTCAATACGGATTATTTTCAAACAGGGTTAATACAAATATGACCGAGCGCGTTGAAGTTTACAGTTTATCTCCCCTGGTCGAGTCTTCGTGTCGCCGTCGCTCTCTCCCTAGATCTCAAGTGGTAGGGCGTCTTAGGTAGATATCCGCTCACAGTGACGGAGTCGGTTTTCTTAACAATTTTCCTGTTTTGACATATCTTGTATTGGTTTATTCTTGTCAGACCTTGCGAAATCAAGAAATCGCCTCGCGCCGTAATTTCCCTTTAAAAATCCTGTCGAATCTTGATTGCACCAGTCACAACGTCACAACACAAAATATAATAAAACGACGAAAACTTGTAAGCTAATTCATTTGACAAATTTTATTGAGATTGTGAGTGTGTTTGTGCCCAAGTAGTGAACTTAACTGAACAAGTAAAGTGAGTGTAGAATAAAAATGAGTGGAAGGAGGAAAGATCCAATTTGGAATTATTTTATAGAAAAAAATTCAGAAAAAGGAAAAACGTGTAGTAGAGCTATACAGTGTGTCCATAAAGTAACACCCCCTGTTAACTTTTGAACGGGGTGGAATTTTTTTTTGGTGAAATGGTATGTTATGAGCTACTTTTTGACAGTAATAAAAAATGTCTGTCCTTCAAAATGGCGGCCAGGCGCCATTTTGAAAGATTTTTTTAAATGGCATGGGGGGTCGAGTGATACCTCATTCGCATTGCCTTTTGATTTTCTATACGACTACAAAATTTTAGACAAAAATATTCATCCAAAACAAAATGGCGGCACATTAAGTTAGAACTTTTATACGCGATTTCTTTGAATGAATGGCTTTAAACGAGCTCAATTGAAATGAGAAAATATTTTTTGATATCTACAAATGTTCTCTGTTCCTCAGAATCGTATATGGGACATGATTTCTGAGATTTGCTGAGATTCAATAAAAATTACACTACTTATCTACTTATTTGAATTTTTTCTAATATGGCATCCATCTGCCATTTTGAGTGACAAGAAACTTGCAGAAACGAAAAAATATTTTACCATTGCACTAAAGCTCTTTAATAGCCATTTATTCGACAGGATCCTCTCGTGAGAGTTCTAAAATAATGTACCGCCATTTTGTTTTGGACCAATATTTCTGTTTGAAATTTTGCTGCCTAATAGAGAATTGAAAAACGAATTGAATGAGGTATCAGTCGACCCCCCATGCCATTTAAAAAAATATTTCAAAATCATTGTCAAAAAGTAGCTTATGAACAACCATTTAACAAAAAAAAAATTCAAAGGAAAATTCTACTCCGTTCAAAAGTTAACAGGGGGGGGGTTACTTTATGGACAGACTGTATGTAAAAATTGCAGAAAGGAAATGCAAGGAATTGTCCAAATATTAAAAGACCATCATGAAAAGTGTAAGAACGCTGGGCCAAGTAATGAAGAAGTTAATTTAACAACTGAAGGTATGTACTATGTACACATATTATGTCTTATAAGTAGTATGACTAGTATGGTAATGGTATAATATAGTAGAAACAGAAACTAAAAAATTATTATTATTTAATTATTAATTGCTATTCTTCATACAAGGATTACAAGGAGCGCTAAAATCTTACTTTTTTGCATATATTTTATTTTTAAATATTTTAATAATTATTATTAATTCAACAGCTTATCTTATCATTTATCAATCTAAATAATTTCTCGCTTTTTTACAGAACATGAAGGATCAGATCTTAATTCAGATAAAGCAACTATTGCAAGCGGAAGCGCTTCAACGTTTTCCAATTCAACCACCAGTTTTGAAAATCGACCGCCAAGTTTAGCTTCGTCAAGTTTGTCTGTTTTTGGTTTATCAGTGCCATCAACATCGTCATTATCACTTTCTAATGAAACTAATGATTCAGTCTATAAAAAACGAAAAACGGACGTTCCCGGTCCCGCTAATTTAATGAACTTTGTTATGCGGACATTTGCAAATAAAAAAGAAGAAATAGACAAACAAATCGCAAAAGCTGTATTTGCAACTAATACTAGCTTCAGATGTTTAGACAATCCGCAAAAAGGCGATCGAAATATTTAAGACCTGATTATAAGCTCCCATCAGGAAAAACCGTTTCGACAACTCTTCTAGAACAAATCCACGAGGAAGAAAAAACAAAATGTTTTGGAAGTCTTTCTGGTCAGAGTGTAAACATGTCTATTAATGGTTGGTCTAATGTCCACAATGAGCCTGTAGTTTGTGCCACAATAACCACTGAAAATGGACAATCATTTTTGTTTGAAACGATTGATACATCAGGAAATCCACACACAGGCGATTATTTAACTGGGATTGTTTGCAATTTAATTTTATCTTGTAAATCTAAATACAACGGTGACGTAAAATCTTTTAACAGATAATGCAGCAAACATGTCACTTATGAGAAGAAATACATCAGATGAACTAAAAGTAGACTCTAAAATTATAACTTATGGATGCTCAGCTCACCTTTTAAACTTATTATGCAAAGATTTAGAAATAAAAAATATCAAAGAACATGTTACACAAATTATTAAGTACTTCCATAATAATCATCTGGCTAGGGCAAAATACATGCAGGCAGGTGGAAAAACATTAGTGCTTCCGTATGACGTAAAATGGAATAGTATGTCAGATTGTTTAGAGGTACATACAAGTCAATGGGAGAAATTGTTAAAAGTATGTGAGGAGAATAAAAAAGAAATAGACTCCACAATATACGAAAAAGTTTCAAACATTGGTCTTAAACGATCAGCTGAAGATTACCTAAACAATTTAAAGCCTATAGCTGTGGAACTTGATAAATTACAAAAAAAATGCTTTCCTATCTGAAGCAGTAGAAGTATGGAAAAAATTACAAGAAGAATTCCAGGACGAATTAGAATTATCGTTATCTCAAATGCAAATTTTTGAACACCGATATAAACAGGCACTAACGCCCTATCATTTTGTGGCTTATATTTTGGATACAACCAGAACCAAATTTAAATTGACTAGTGCAGAAAAAAATTCAGCATTAAATATAATACAAGAAATGTATGGAAATAGTGGATTCCTACCACTCATTATAAAACTTGAAGCCAAAACTGAACCATTTTCAACAGTTATGTTTTCAGAAGAGGTATTATCCAGTGTTAGTGCCTTACAGTGGTGGGTTTCACAAAAGAATATTCCTGAAGTTGCTAAACTTCTTCCTATTCTGGAACAATTTTATGTGCTGTCTCCTCGTCCGCATCGGTAGAGAAAGTATTTTCTACATTTGGAGTGGTTCACTCCAATTTACGAAATAAATTAGGAGTGGAGAAAGCGGGAAAATTAGTATTTCTGTACAAATACTATAATGAAAATGAAAATTAACGTTCCATTGATCTAAATGTTTGGAAAACATGTAAAATAACAGGAAGTCTCACCCTGCTATGTCAAAACCTATATTTTCTAGAACTGCAAGGTTTTCTGTGAAAATATGAACTAGAGACCGTACATTTTTTGCATTCTTGTTGGTAATAACAGGTGCATTATCAATGCTTTGCAAGTGGGTGAATGCAATGAGGCGTTTATTATCATATCTGTTTGCCAGGGCGTTAAATGCAGTTTCATAGTTATTGGCAGTCATAGGAATGCATTGTACCAACGATAGAGACGGACCTTGAAGAAAAGATAAAAGATAGTTGAATTTTTCTATCTTTGAAAGCAATGTATTTTCATGAACAAGAGACGTGAACATGTCACAAAAAGAATTGAAAGTTTTTAAATCACTGGAAAATTTTGGAATTTCCACCTTTGGAATTATAACATTGGATTTGGAATCCCCTGTAGCAACATTGCAACAGTGGAACAGAAGGAATATTATCGAACATAGATGAATGAATTGCATATACATACGCTCGATTATATTCAAATTCTTTTCTAATCACTTCTTCCTCTTCCAATGTGGGTTCTTCCATGGTGGACAAAATAGCAATGGCACTTTGGTGATTTCGTCTGAACTCTGAGACAATTTCATTGATTTCTGAATACATTATTTTGAATTGTAGGGTTGATTTTTGTCCAGTCCCATCAGTTTTATCAGCAAAATTTCTTAATTCTATCATTTGATTGAATTACACATTTGACGAAGAGCCTTATATTGTTTCAATTTATTGGTTTGAGCTGCCATTATAGCAAAAATAAAGAACGAAAACCGCCACCAACTGATTTATCTGTAGAATTCACGAGGTGAAAAATTGTAAAACTTGTTAAAGTAATTAAAAGATTTATATGCTACGCCTATGCCCTAATTCGGGAGTGAACAGATAAATGTTGTGTACAGGTACTGTCTGACCTTGAAATTTATATTGGAAATGATTGATTTAGTTACTGTAAGAAAGCGACAATGCAAAGAAAACTTTGATAATCCGGCTCGAAGGACCAAAATGTTTATGCGGAAATGGAAATATTTGTAAAGACAAAATTCGGCAGTTGATAAGCACTTACCAAATTTCTTCTCAGAATTAAATAAAAAACACTTGTTTTTTGATATCCACAATATATTACTAGATGTAATATGTGACGCGTTTCGCTGTTAATACAGCTTTCTCAAACATAAAATGGAATTCAGTAAATGTACAACCATATTTATAGTAATTTGAAGTAAGGTAAACAATAGAAGAACGGTACAATGATACACATAATGATAGACAGGTAGCTTGCTACCTGTTTATCGAGGATCCCTTCAGGGTCAACACAGAGATGCATTTAATTATTAAAGAGATTAAGAAGTGGTGAATAACTTAAATCTAACTGATCATTGAGTAAATTATTGGAATTTTTTCTTTTGTTGATCTCTAATGCTTCTAAGAAGTTAAGTTTTAGACCTTTTCTTTCTGAATGCAAAATTTCAAAATTTAGATCAAAAGTATGATTTTCATCTATAAGGTGATTTGAATAATTTGAATTCCTCTTGTGGTTGTCAAAGCATCTTTTATGTTCAAGTATGCGGGTTTTAAAATTTCGAAAGGTTCTACCGATATTTTAGGACAATCTCCACATTTTAATTTGTAAACCCCTGATTTTTGTGATTTTCGGTTTTAGTTTTATTGTTTTTGATGAATTTGCTCAAATTATTGTTCGTTTTATAAGAAGTCGTGAAATTATGTTGTGTTAAAAATTATTTTATTTTGTCACTGGGAAATAGCCCTCAGAAATACTCCTGAAAACAATCATTTGAAATACCAAGTATCGAAAATTATCAAAAACTCAGTTCCTCTTTCAGTTTCTCATAACCATGAAATGAGGACGATCAAATCCATAAAAGAAAAAATAGCTAACAACTCTCTTGTGTTTACGAAAGCAGACAAAGGTAATACAGTAATATCTCTAAATAAATCTGACTATATTTCTAAAACTCAAGATTTTATTTCAACTGGCAATTACACAGCATTACAAAAAGACCCCACCACCAAATTCCAGAACGAAATTAAATTAGCCATCAATAACTTTAAATCAATAATTTCAGAGAAAGACAAATATAAATTGATATTTCAGAATCCTCAACCTCCACAGCTATATTCGTTAATTAAGCTTCATAAAACAGATTATCCTATAAGACCAGTTGTTTCATACTGTACAGCCCCCGCATTTAATTTGTCGAAATACCTTATAGAAATCATCAAACAACAAACAAAATTCACACCACAATTCTAGATTAAAAACTCATATGAACTCGTTAACAAAATTGAAAATGTCAAACTACCATCAAACTCAAAATTAATTTCCTTTGATGTAAAAAACCTGTTTCCCTGCGTACCCCCAGAAGAAACAGTTAAACTTACAGACAAACTGCTATCACAACAAAGAGTCAACCCAGTAATTCATACAGAAATAATCTCATTACTAGAAATTTGTATCAAACAAAATTATTTTACATTTAATAACGTTATCTACAATAGTAAAAACGGCCTCATCATGGGTAACCCATTGAGCCCTTTATTAGCCGAAATCTTCATGAACAACTTGGAAAATATCATCAATTCACATCCCCTCAGTAAAAATATTCTATACTGGTATAGATATGTAGATGACATTTTAATTTGTTATACGGGAACAAAAAGAGAACTGACTAATCTTGAGAATTGGATCAATACTCTACACCCCAATATTACATTCACATCCTTAATGGAAGAAAACAACTCTATAAACTTTCTAGACCTCACCATAACAAGAATAGACAACAGACACAGCTTTTCCATCTACCATAAACCATCACACATAGACACAACCATCCACAAGTCCTCATTACATCCTTATCAACATAAATTAGCAGCATACAATAGCATGATACATAGACTACTTAATATCCCTATGTCAGACTCCAACTTCATATTATAAAACAAACAGCACATAATATATATATATATATATATATATATATATATATATATATATGCTTTCAGTTCACTCAGTCAAGCAATACACATATTTATATCGTGAATAGTCTTTTGCAATGTTTCTGTAGTTTTAGTGTGCTAATATTATTGAAATTTATATCAGAATATGCAGCTTAAGTTTTCCGTTAATTTGAAGTGAAGTGAAAGGAAAATCTTGAAAGATCTGCCCTGCAATTTGTGCATTTATACATGAGTGCAAGAGATCTAAAAGTTTTTACAAAACCTGTGCAAAACAAAAAACTGTTCTCTACAAAAACTAGAACTAATAAAGGTGAAGTCCAACTGAAATTATTACTACCAGTGGCGTATCAACTGAAACTTTAAAATGTCTGTGAAATGCTTTCAATGTAAAACTGTCTGTGTTTTGAAAGATAATAAGACCGAAACTTTCGGATGCCCATGCGATCAATGTAAACGAATTATATGTAAAAATTGTGCAGAACTATCAGCTTCTGAAGTAAGAGCAGTAGTGATCCCTACTAGAGTAATGCCTTTCTATTGCCCGCCATGTAGGATAAATAGCATCACATCTTTGGGTCTCAGAATAAATAAACTTGAAGATGAAATTCAAAATTATTCAACTAATTTGAACGGCAAACTCGTCACTTTAGAACAAAGAATATTGAAGATGGAGCATATACTTGAATCGAATAAGAAACTTGAAGAAAGGATAATGAAGATTGAGGAACATCTTGAATCAAACGAGCCAGGAACAGGGAGGGGAACTGACAATGTGGATATTGAATATATCGTGAATGAAATGAATGAAAGACAGAAAAGGGCAGCCAATATAATAATGTTAAATGTGAACGAGTCTAATGAAACTGTCCATTCTCAAAGAATTATTGCAGATAAAAAGGCTGTGAAGGAAGTTCTGCAGAATATTGAGGTGCCATTAGGAAATATCATTGTGTTTAGACTCGGTACATTTCAGCCAAACAAAGTAAGACCTCTGAAAGTTTGCTTCTCATCAAGTAATGATGCTCTTATGGTTTTGAAAAATAAGAAGTCTGCTACAGTGCCAAATGTGAAAATTTTTGCTGATCAAACCAAATCACAACGTGAATATTTTAATAAGATAAAAACACAACTGGAGGAATGCAAACAAAGAGGGGAAGACAAATTTATAAAATATGTCAATAATGTTCCAACACTGGTGAACTCTAGGCGATTGGCCGCTTTCAGTCAATCAGGAAACTCTTCAAACTCAAAAAACTAAATTCAGATTCTCGTGATGGTATTGTATTTAATGAAGACATAATTTATCTAAATATTCAAAGTTTTATAGCTCATAAAGTTGACATTATAGCAAATATTCTTCCATACAATCCATCTATCATTATATTAAGTGAAGCTAGGACAACAGAAGCCATTGATAACTCAGAGCTGCAGTTATCAAAATATAGTTTTGTTCGATGTGATAGTTTTAGTCGACATACTGGTGGAGTCCTCATTTATGTGAGATATGGAATGAACCTCAAAATTAAAAAGAAGATGGTTTTGAATAGTAATTATTGGATCCAATTCATTGAGATTCAAATAGGAAGTATGAAATGGATGATTGGAGGTCTACATCATTCACCTAATTCAAGTGATTACATTTTTGTTGATATGTTAGAAGATATGCTTGAAGGTTTTTCCAACAATAACAATAAAAGAATTATACTTATAGGTGATTTCAATATTGACTTTAAAAACAAGTCCAATTTTTATACATAAAAAATATGAATCTATTCAATATGTATGGTTTTGAACAAATTGTGAGAGATTATACTAGGATAACAAATACCAGTAGGACTCTAGTCGATTTTGTTGTAACAAATAGCTGCAATATAAATGCTTATGTTATTGATACCCCAAAAATCACTGATCACTCTGTTATTACAATAAGTTGTTTCAAATCTAAACTTAAAAATATTGCAAAAATATTAAAAATAAGGAAATATTCAGATGACACTTACAAGAACATAAATATGGAACTGCTTTCTCAAAACTGGTTATTAAATTCAATAGACGTTAATAATATTTTGGATGACATTATTTCAAAAACTACAATCACTGTTGACAAACTAGCTCCGGAATATTCCGTTTTAATCAAGGAAAACCAACTACCATACTATGATATTGATTTAAGAAACAAAGCAAAAGAAAAGGATATTGCCTATAAAAATTTCAAAAATAGTAGAATTCATCTTAAAGACCAGATGTGGGAAAACTTTAAAAATCTGAGAAATCAGTATGTTAACCTTCTTAAACATAAAAAACTGTCATACTATGAACAACAAATAGATTTAAACAGAAATAACTCTAAACTTATGTGGAAAAACTTGAAATCTCTAATAACTCCCCAAAATGACCTTTGTTATGATAAAATTATATTTACTGATGGTATTCAACCCCGGTATTGTACTGATAGCTTAGAGATTGCTCAAAATTTCAACCAATATTTTGTTACTAGTGTTCAACAAATTGCTAATAGTATTGACGATGAAGAATTGTGGTCGAGCCATAACTATCCCCCTATTAATCAGTCACTCAGTAAATTCACACTACTAAGTATGGGCCATCTCCGTAGGATCATATTCTCATTAGACAACAAAATAAACAAACAGGAAATTCTAAATAGTAAATTTTTGAAAGAAACTTTTGATTGTTTTGGACATGTATTATTAAATTTTATTAATACATCTCTTGAAAAAGGTATATTCCCAGATCACTTCAAAATTAGCACCATTATTCCTATCCCTAAAGTTAACAATTCAATAGATTCTTGTGATTTTAGACCAATTAACACTTTGCCATCACTTGAAAAGGTTCTTGAAATAGCAGTCTATGATCAGATTGAAAATTACTTTAATAGCAATGAACTCTTTATTGGTGCTCAATCTGGCTTTCGTAAAAATCATTCTTGTGAAACATCGCTTCAGTACACCATATCAACATGGAAAAGGGCATTAGATCTTAGTAAATATACTGTAGCTATTTTTCTGGATTTACGCAGAGCTTTTGAAACAATAGATCGAAACATCCTTTTGGAAAAATTAAGATATTATGGCATATCTGGCAATGTGTTGAGTTGGTTTAAAAGTTACCTGAGCCATCGTTTCCAACAGACCCAGATAAACAACATTCTATCTGACAAAATTTTAAATGAAATGGGAGTTCCTCAAGGAAGCGTTTTAGGACCACTTTTATTCATCATATATTTAAATGACATTCACTACACACCAGGATCGCATTCTTTGAATCTCTTTGCGGATGATACTTTGGTGTTTGACTCGGATGATAATCTTGATAATGCAATTTCAAATATAAACAACTCTCTCAGTAATATTGAAAAATATCTAAAAGTTAATAAACTAAAACTAAATGTCAATAAAACAAAAGCAATGATCATAGCATCAGAATATAAGTTGCAAAATGTGAGTAATTTGAATACAATCAATATCAGTGGTGAAAGTATCGAAATTGTATCTGAAATCAAATACCTCGGATTTATTATTGACAGTTCTTTGACATTGAACAAACATGCTGAGTATATTATCAAAAAAATATCAAAAAAGCTTTTTTTTTCTTTTCTAGAGTTTCAAACTGTTTGAGCACTTATGCTAAAATAACGACCTACAACTGCATTATCAAACCTCATTTTGATTACTGTGCTTCTATACTATTTCTACTCAATCAAAATAAACTGTCTCAGATGCAAAAACTCCAGAATCGCGGAATGCAGTCGCTATACTCCAATTTCTTATATGCTGAATTCCCTTCAGTAGTTACCAGTAAAGAAAAGGTTATACTTTTTAACAATGGTTTTTATTTTTAAGATTGTCAAGGGTTTGCATCCAGCTTATTTTAATGATTATGTGATTTTAAATAGAGATATTCATCATCATAACACCAGAAACAATAACAACTTCCATATTAGTAGAACAAATTCAAGAAGATGCATGAATAACCTATTTTTTGAAGGTTTGAATGAATTCAACAAACTCCCAATATATCTGAAAAATTCTAATAATGTTGTTAATTTTAAGAAGAGTCTAGTGTCATTTTTAGATGATTTGTAATGTGATACTTTTTAATGTTATTTATATTTTTATTATTTCAAGTTTTAATATTATCTTTATAAAATTATAAAATTGTGTATATCTTTGATGATCATATGAATGTTTGTAAATTAGATTTTTATCTATTTCAAATAAAACTACAACTACTATAATAATGGTTATGACCCACAATTAATAGATGTAATTATTAAAAAGAAAGAATTCTCAATTGCTATCAACGAAGTATACCCCATCCAAAAACAAGAACCAATTAAGTATTGCTCATTAACCTATTTAGGCAAACCCAGTGACAAAATAAAATCATTTTTAACACAACATAATTTCACGACTTCTTATAAAACGAACAATAATTTGAGCAAATTCATCAAAAACAATAAAACTAAAACCGAAAAATCACAAAAATCAGGGGTTTACAAATTAAAATGTGGAGATTGTCCTAAAATATATGTCGGTAGAACCTTTCGAAATTTTAAAACCCGCATACTTGAACATAAAAGATGCTTTGACAACCACAAGAGGAATTCAAATCACCTTATAGATGAAAATCATACTTTTGATCTAAATTTTGAAATTTTGCATTCAGAAAGAAAAGGTCTAAAACTTAACTTCTTAGAAGCATTAGAGATCAACAAAAGAAAAAATTCCAATAATTTAATCAATGACCAGTTAGATTTAAATTATTCACCACTTCTTAATCTCTTTAATAATTAAATGCATCTCTATGTTGACCCTGAAGGGATCCTCGATAAACAGGTAGCAAGCTACCTGTCTATCATTATGTGTATCATTGTACCGTTCTTCTATTGTTTACCTTACTTCAAATTACTATAAATATGGTTGTACATTTACTGAATTCCATTTTATGTTTGAGAAAGCTGTATTAACAGCGAAACGCGTCACATATTACATCTAGTAATATATTGTGGATATCAAAAAACAAGTGTTTTTTATTTAATTCTGAGTAATTATGGATATCCATCAAGTATCGGCCAAATCAATCAAAATTTCTTCTAGTGATGCGGACACAGCGAACAATAAATTGTATAGCGAACATACACATGTGCTAAGGCCGTCGTGGTACTCATTTTTCTGTTGTCCTCCTTTTCTCCGAAGCAGGACGGAAAGAAAACTCCGCGCAGACGAATTGTGCGAATCAACCGTTTCGCGGGTTGAAATATTAAATACATACAGAGACGCGCAAAGTTTTCTTTACATGCGCTTATAATTAAACTAAAAATATATTGGGGGGTATTCAAAAAATACCCGATTAAATAATAAATAACTATAAATTAATTATCGTTAGGCTTCTGAAATAAAGTCAATCAAAACCCTGTCTGTTGAAGATCAATGCGAAATGTGTGGAGTGTCGTGTAGACTAGGTAACTTGAAAGTAGCCACTATTGTTGTATATAGACCACCTAAGGGTGATGCTGAGGCCTTCTTTGACTGTATTTACAGAGCACTAGAAATCGTCGAAAAAAGGTATGATGCTATTATTCTGTGTGGAGATTTTAACCTGAACTTCCTAGCGAAGGATATAGATGTTAAACTGCTATCGGATCTATTCAATTCATTTCAGCTTAAAAATAACTTTCTAGGTCCTACCAGAATATCTACTGATATAAACGGCCATACAAGTCGAACTTGTATCGATTATATGACTACTACTCTTCCTCACAAAGCATTTAAGTGTCACTTAGTCCAACCAAATATTGCTGATCATTTGTCCCATATACTGACACTGTATAATGAAAAAGAGGCAAACAACAAGAGTTCAGACAAAATAACTATCACTAAAAGACAGCTTCACCCTGAAAACATTTCAGAGTTCAGGAATAGGCTGGCCGCTATCAGTTGGTATCCTTCACTGCATAACTTATGTATCTCTTATGCTTTCGAGTATTTCCACAAAACTATTTCAAGGTGCTTTGAGGTGTCTTGTCCAAAAAAATGCAACACTATTCGGAACGGATGTGCAACTAACCATCCTTGGATAACAAATGAGATTGTACAAAGCAAATATTTAAGGGAGTTGTTCGGTTATGCCAAAAACAGCCCTTATGTAACTTATACCAACCAATATAAAAACAGATCAAAACTACACAAACACAAGATAAAACAAGAAAAAAATCATGTACTACACAAACAGAGTAAATAATGCAGGTAATAAAAGTAAAGAAACATTGAAAATAATAAATAATGAATTAGGCAATAAAAAACGCGATAATTTCAAGCAGATAACTCTGAAATGTGGATCTGAGGAAATTAAAGAACCGAATAAACTTGTTGAATTATTTAGAGACTATTTCTCCACGAATGGTGTGAACAGTACGCCCAAACACATTGGACAACATTGGCACTGTACCATCAGCCCGAGGGGGAAACATCTCCTTTAAATCTCGTACAACTAGAAATTTTGAGTCATTTGAGTCAATTTTCAGTCATTAAATCTCCGCTTCAGTCATCGGTTTGAGTCTTTCAGTCATCGGCTTGAGTCTTTCAGTCATCAGTTTGAGTCTTTCAGTAATCAGTTTGAGTCTTTCAGTCATCAGTTTGAGCCTTTTAGTCTTTCCAATATTTTAAATCTCGTACACATTTTAGCGAGATGTTTCCCCCTCGCATCAGCCCCATTATAAATATCACTCATCTCTTCAATAATGATCCAATTACTGAAGATGAAATCTATCATACCCTAAGCTCGATGAAAAATAAATTGTCAACAGGTGTAGATGAACTATCTATCGTAACTATTAAACAAATTATCGACCTAATAATCAATACACTTACTTATTTATTCAACCAATCTCTTATCCAAGGTTATTTCCCAGATTTATTCAAGAAAGCCCTAGTTATCCCGATATATAAAAAAAGAAATAGTAGTGATATCGATAATTACATGCAAATTTCACTGTTATGCTCCCTATCTAAACTTCACGAGAAAGTCATGGCAAACAGATTAACAGATTACTTGGAATGTAACAATTTACTCTGCACAAATCAACATGGTTTCAGGAGAAACCGTTCCGTAGAAACAGCATCTCTCAATCTATTCAATTATATTTACACAGAAGTTGACTCTAGCCATTTTGTATTCGCGATTTTTTTCGACCTAACCAAGGCCTTCGATATGGTCTCATCTGAATTGTTGATGTATAAGTTGGCGGTGTTCCAACTTCCACAAAACTTAACCAAATGGATAGAGTCCTACATGAAAAATCGCAATATGATTGTAAAGTATGACAATGTGTTATACAAATCTTTCAACGTGCACTCAGGTGTTCCCCAGGGGTCGGTATTGGGACCCCTATTATTTCTTATTTTTATTAATGACCTGCCGGAACACTTATTAAATTGTCAATGTCAAATCACAATGTTTGCTGATGACACGACCATCGCTGTGTCAGGAAGTGATATTGAAATATTGATAGAACGAATTAATCGGGTGACTGAAACATTCTCCAAATGGTGTCAACATAACCACCTCATCTTAAACACTACCAAATCAGTTTCTATGAGGTTTTATAACAGAAGAAGTAATATTCCAAATCACATATGCGGCTCACTTAATATTGATGTTGTTGCTAATGCTAAATTTTTAGGTACAATTTTGGATGAACAACTTACTTGGGAATTACATATCGATAATGTATGTTGTAAATTAAACAAAGCATTTTTTGCTATAACACAGATGAAGCAATGTATAAGCGGGGCAAGTCTACTCACTGTCTACTATGCCATGGCATATTCACACATTTCTTATAATATGATGACTTGGGGAAGTGCAAAAAACTTCAATAGGATCTTTATATTACAGAAACGACTAGTGAGACTGATTTTTGACATGGACTACACAGAGAGTTGTAGGCCAGTATTCATCAGAGAAATGCTTCTATCAGCTCCCTGCATATACATATACAAATGAGTAAACTACGCCAAAAATAATGAGTCAATGCTTGAAAAAACCTCATCAAGCCATGATTATCCAACACGTAATGGAAACTTATTAACCCTTAACTGGTAACGTGCCGTCTGTGAGACTGCAGCCATTTTTATTTTCGAGGTTTTTCTGAAACGGTTTCGCTGTTCTGCGAATCACGCCACCTAATCTATTAGCTATTGATGCCCCATCAATCATTCAACTGGGAGTAAATTTGGGTAAAGGACGTCTGAGAAATATTTAGTATTTAGTTGAGCACAGTCCGTGAGACGGCATGTTTCGGTTTACGTAAGCATTTCTCGCTACTCAAAGTAATGGCAGGTCCATCAAAACGGGTAGGTACGTTATGGGGATGAAGAATATGATGACACTCTTTTATGTTGGTATAACTAGAATTTTTTTTTTTATTTTTTTATGAATCTTTCCAAAATCACTACCAATTTTCGTTATGTTGAAAAAGATTATGCAAAATTGTTTTAGATCAAGTTTTTTCGTTATTTCATGCAATATTATTTCAAAAGAATGTGTACTTAAGTGTTCGTAATATACATTTTGAAAAAATTATTATTTGAGAATTTTTGTTTTGCTTCCAAAAACTGCCAGTCTCACAGACTGCACGTTACCAGTTGTGTTTCAAAATTCCACGTTACCAGTTAAGGGTTAAAGGTGCCTAGACACAGAACATCAAAATTTAAAGACTCACCACTATATAATGCAGTCAGTCTTTACAATGCGCTGCCGCCAGCTATTACACAAATTAAAACAGACAAGCTATTCTATAAGCGCGTCAAAAATCTTTTACTAGACAAATGTTACTACAGCTGCGAAGAATTTCTGAATGATTGTAACTATTAACGTTTCTATATTGTAGGTGTTATACGTATATGTTTGTTATATAATTATTGTTTTAATTATTTGATATATTGTGGATGTGATACGTGTACGTCTATATTATATAATTATTGTAATGTTACTGTAAATATGACTTGCCATATGTACAATTCTGTACCCAAGTGGCCAATAAAGAATTTAATCGAATTGCAGGGAAAGAGAATTCTGAACAACCCTACTATTCCTTTTAACTCATATACATAACTAGTTAATAGCCACTCTGTTTTATATTGTTCTATATAATAACCAACTTTTTGTATCCCATTTTGACTTGCTACAAATGTAATCATGCATAACGTGGTCAAATAAATTATATTCTATTCAATTCTATTCTATCTAGCTTCAACATATTTTGATCTGGTCTCAGGACCCTAATTTTCCTGTTGATGGTATGCTGCCTGCTTGGAGGCGACAGCTTGTCTCGGCGCATTTTGTTGGATAAACAGTAGAAACACACTCCTTTCAATAAAAATGCTGAGAAAAACATGCCAATTGGCTGAATGGTAGTGCCATATCAGACAAGGCAGTTTTCTGCTGCTCAATATGGTAGAAAAAGAGCAAAGGGTGGAGAGGAGATTGTGGAAACAACTGAACAACAGATAGAAAATATTTTATCAAATTCGAAATATCTGTTCATCATTACAGGTTATGTCACAGAACTCAGTAATGAATGAAATTTTATTCACAGGTAGGTATACGTTTAGATTTCCAACAAGCACTGTACAACTGATATTGTAAGCAAAACTGCTATAATTAGAAACCTGAGAGAAAGCACTCGGAATTTCATTGGCAAGTAGGTATCTAACATTTGATGATCATGCACTTAACTCAACATATGTTGGAATGACAAAAAGGAATTAAAATGATCTCAACTTCTTCAAAATACATACTTACTCTTCTCTTCAAAGGCAATATCAGTCGCGTTTTAGCGAGGAAAGTAGTTGTTTTCTGACATATATCTGCCATATATCCTACATTGTGGTATTAGTGGAGGTCGGAGGGATTTTTCAATATTGTTATTTACTCTTCCTAAAGAGGAATTGTTATGCAATTGGTGACTTGTTCCAAACAAACTAAGTTTCTGCTGTTAATTATAAGCAGCACTTGCAATGGTGTACTTCTTGAGAAACATTGCAGATATATCTGCCATATGAAATTCTTTATCACTTGTTTTCTGTACGATATAAGCCTTTCAAGATTATTGAAACAAATGGTTTTTCGACAAAATTATTCGATTTTCAATCAGTCATAGAATATATTCTTTTGTTTTTCTGTATACTCCTCTCTGGTTATTCGATTGATCAACATAGTGATAGAAAAGAGGGGTACAAAAAATATGTGTTTCTATCTATTTTAATCATTACATTAAAAGATCGGGGCCAGATATGTTTCAGGCAAAAATAATATTCTAGAAACTCACCCTTGGGATCTGGTTTTGACCAAAAGTTGAACATTGTTTTCTATTTAGTATTTTTTTAATCCCATCAAAATATCATGGTTGAAGTAAGCTGTTCTACAACTAATTTAACATATCATCACAAATCATTTATCATCACTTAAAATAAAACCTCAAACATAGAACATAGCACTCATAACTCATAGCAGCCATCATTTTTAATTTCTTCTTTTCTTCGTGATCTAATGGCCGTTGCTTCCCATAGGGCACATTTGGCCAGCTCGATTTCAGAGGGTAGCAAACTTGACTGGGTCGGGTCCAAACATATTTGCAGAATGTAAAATATCCGACAGGTAATTCGTCAGAATGTAAAAAGTCAAATTAGTAAACAAACAGATTCGTATTATGTAAGAACCGTACTTTGGCGACCGGACAATTGTCAACTGTACATATGGCGATTGTAACCTGTCAGAAATTACATTTCTATAATGATAAAATGGAGACTGCATTCTGTAAGAACGATAAAAATGTAAACCAGTAAAAATCTAAACTAGTACTGCAAAGAAATGGGAAATTATCAGAAAATGATTCCATCGAAACAGTATTACGACAGAAAATGAATACAGCAGAAGGGCATTTGAACAGATTCGAATTTTATCAAATTCGTACTTTGTCAGACCGGATTGTGTAGACCGTGAATCCGTCAGATTGCGCGATCCAAAATCATGCGCCATCAGACAGAATAGCAAGCAACACATAATACATACCCTGGGCGTAGCGGTGTTGCCAAGCTGCACAGTAATGATTCCTCGAATCAAAGGAAAATGATTTTGTAATTGTACTAGGTTAACTGAGTGAATTGCAGAGTCAGTTTTTAGAAGGAGTACTGGCATAATTTGATGTACTGTTATCGAAGGGATTCAATCATGATTTGGTTAATTTTTTTGGTATGATTCGAGACGGTTGAGGGGACTGGCATACAATTTGTGATTGATTGCATTGATTTGATAATGAAGTTTTGAAATCACTTTGACCAGCAGGTTCTGAGCTCAGTGGGAATTTTCAAGAAATAATCAATCCACTCAACTGCGGCTCTGAATGAGCAAATAAGTATTGAAAACAATCTATGTAAATAAAACATTGTATAGGAAAAAAACGCGTACATATGTATATTAGAATCGAAAATTGACTGTTCAGATTATAAATTTTCTCAAAAATAATTATAATTCGGAAAAAAAAATCATTTCAGAAAATTGTTATTTAGGTGACCTAATTAACGAATAAAATTTTCCAGTCATTAATTTGTGATTGCACGATAGGGGGCGCAGGGGGGCCCATCAACTCAAAATTTTTAAATGGCATTTGGGGTCAAATGTCACATCGTTGAAAAGAGAATTCAATTCTCTTTACAACCATCTAGATATTTTTGAATTTCAGTAATATTTTTTTGTAATTCAAAATCGAAATATCAAATATAAATGCGGATCTGAATACTACTCATACCTCGATAAATTTGAACGGTTGGATGTGGAACAATGAAACCAAAATTTTTTTGAAGGGTATTACCGATACTACTTTTTGATAGAAGAAACATTGCAATTACTCGACAGATGGTACTGGGGGCACATTAATTTAAAAATTTCGAAAGGTATAGAAATCGAAATTGGAAAAAAAATTATAAACAAAATTAAAAAATATTTAGATGTTTGCAAAGAGAATTGAATTATCTTTTCAACGATGTGACACTTGACCCCACATGCCATTTAAAAATTTTGAGTTGATGACCCCCCCTGCGCCCCCTATCGTGCAATCACTATTTTTCTTATTTCAAAAAGTAGTATTGGTGAAACCCTCGAAAATGTTTTTTTTCATGTTTCTACGTCGAACCGTTCAAAAGTTAACAGGGGGAGGGGCTATTAAAAGCCGCACTGTATAGGCCTCTGCAAAAGTATTAAAAATTAAATTATTTGGCTGAAACTATTTTTAAAATGTAGGTTAAAAATACATGTCAAGAATCTTTAAGCATAAATTCATTCACTGCGGAAATTTTTTCAATTACTATAATTTTTTGTGTATATCAAGAAAATGGCATTTTTTTGTTCTAATTGTTATCTCTTTGTATTGTTGAAAATAAATTTCGATACTGTTATACCAAACAGATGAACACTGAACCAATAGAATGTATAGTGGACAGGTAAGAAAAAACTCAGGTAAGAAATGCAATAGAAACGGATGCAGGTATAAAATACGTTAGGCTGCTGATGTCGCAGCTGCTCCGGTTTTCGGGAGTTTCGGTGTGTGCGCGGTCGGCTGCTCAGTCTTCTGCTCTCAGCTGTGTATCATAACGTTCATAACATCATATGATGTTATATCAGAGACAAGTTCTGATGAATCTGATGCTGAAAACAATGACGATGATAACGATAATATACAAAATGTACATGATTCCATGTACTATTTTTCTAATTTTAATGAAAAACAAAACAAATGAAGACTTTCTAATTTAAATTAATTATTTTATACCCATAGAAAAATAAAAAATCTAAAAAAAATATTTTCATATTTTTTTTGAAAACTTTGAGAAAAATTTAAAATTTTTAAACTTTTTACTTACGAATCCTTAGAATAATCCTTTTACATGAAAAATGTTATAGATGTTTGAGTGGAATGTAATAATTTTGAATTAAAATCGTGAATTTTATCTCTTGTTTCTAGTACAAGATGGCTAATGGCGTATCTAATTTTTTGTGGACAAATATAACTCTGACAAAAAAAGAGCAGAATTTCTCCTTGATAGAAAAATTCCCCTTCTAGATGTTTTTTTTTTATTTTCCATTATAATTATCCCAGCCCAAAATATTCTAGAATTTTAAAAATAAAAATATTTTTTGAAATTTTTTTGACTTTGGAAATTGACTGACCAGTGAACTTTTTTATATAAATCAGTATCCCTGAACTACTTATAAAAAAATACCAGCGAGAATGCTAATTACTTGTGCCCTATAACAAAATAGGATTCACCACGCACTGAACAGTCGATTCAATTTTCATTTTTACCGACAAACTAAAGATGTTTTGGCAATAAAAAAACATTGACTGGAAAGTTAAATGATTCACCAAACACAAACACTGAATAAAACGACGAAAAAATGTTACTAACTGGAAGAAAAACTGCTATCAAAAAGTATAAAAATACACGAGGTCTTATGGTAGACGAACAGTTCTGGAGGCCAGGTGACGTCAAGTGACGATGATGAAATTTGACCAATGTACGGAGATAGGAATTGAGCCATCCTTGATAGTGCATAATCGTTGAGTCATTTTCACAGAAAATTGATTGTGGCGACACTGAATAGGAGTACCTACTGGAATCATCCACTAACCTTATTCAACGATTATACAATACACAGGATGGCCCATTCCCTATGTCCGTTCATTGGTCAAATTTCAAAGCAGGTGCATCGTCATTTGACGTCACCTGGCCTCCAGAACTGTTCGTCTGCCATAAGAGCCCATATATTTTTATACTTTTTCACAGCCGTTTTTCTTCTTGTTAGTAAAATTTTTGCGTCATTTTCTTTGTGTTTGTATTTGGTGAATCATTTTCTCTATCTTACTCTATCTTTAAATGGCATGAATCATAAGCGGTATTTCTCCTTGAGGTTACAAAATAAATGAACATGTTCATTTGCGAAGTTTAGTTGCGGCTAATTTACTTCTTCAACACTATTGTATTTATTGAGAAATTACTTATCAGCTTTTATTATTGTCATCCCTCAGCTTGAGCTAATTTTATGATCTCAAAACTGAGATATCTCTAAAAAATTGTTTTTTCCGTTAACCAGCTGTCGTTCCCTTACGAACGGCAGCCCTCAAAAGTCGAAAAGAACAACGATTCATGAATGAATACCAATTGAATGTAAATTTCGACATATATATTTTAATGTCGAATGGAAAACACTAGACATCTCTATGCAGACGAGTTGATGGCGATAAACTACTTTATTGCATATACCAATAGCGGAGCAAAATAAAAATGTACATTTAGTTACGAATTTGAAAATTTTATTTTTTCGTCAGGATACAGATACTAAAAATTTTCATTTGCAAGGTTAATGCCTTTTTGTAAAACAAAATTTTACTTATAAAAGAACAAAGAACAGCGAACAAACACCACCATATTTCAAAATATTCAAGCAAATTCAAATATCCCTCAATCACGAACACTATTATTGTTGCAGATCCATTGTGGGTATGAGCGCTCAAAACAAGATAATCGTTTCAAAAAATTAAAACTTTTGACCAATTAACGCTTCAACTACTCTTGAATTAAAATAAATGAACAATTCCCCAATTTGCTTTCCATTCAAAAGCACCGGCAACACTGTACGAAAAATCCATCAGTCGACAAATTCTCAGTCTGACAAAGTACGATTCTGCTGTTTTCACTTTCTGATAAAATACGATTCTGGCCGAATTCTATCGGCTCATGTATCTGTCGGAGCAAGTCCAGTCCGTGTTAGTACAGTATAGATAATTGTCGGTCTGCTGAGTTGCTGGTTTTGTGAAACACGAATCGGACGATGTACGAATTTGAAGATTTACTTTTCTGTTAAAATTCTCTTCTGATACAATAAGTTTCTGTGAAAAGCTCATTCTGATCATTTACATATTTGTCGAAATAACAATCCAGGAAAGTACAGTCGATATTTTTCATTCTGCCGGCGTCCAGTCTGACGAAGTACGGTTTGATGTTGTAATGTTTTACATTGTGCAGTTGGGATAAGTGTGGATCTGTTCTTTTCATTTTCTGATCAAGTAGCTATCTGATGGAGTAAAGTTTGTCAGATTCTTTATTTGATAAATATGAAAAACGCTGAGGTTTCTTCATGGCTCGATAAATAACTAAATTCGAGTCTCAGTGTTGCCAGGTGTGGGAATAAATCCTCTCCCTTGTGGAGAATTCTTGCCCTATGCGGGATTTATGTGGGGATTTCTTGTCTGTCAAATGTCATCAGTCAATAGACGAGGAAAGTGTGTCGTCACAAATGTCATTCTTGTCAAAAACTGTTTCCAATCACAGATCTCATAAAACAAGTAGATATAACATGGCCACTCTTCCAATGATAACAAAATAGCCCCTCATCCATGGCCGCCATATTGATTCCGCGTTACGTTGGCACAACTGATTTATAATCGGTTGTACTCTTCTTACGAATGAAACAAAGCGAGATGTAAATTACTTTCGTGGATTGACAGCCACATACTTCAAATCACTGGTATTACTCAGAAAACAGGGCCGGCTTTCCTAAATTTTCGCGGACAAACCATCGACCTCAGAGGTCTGTGGGACGAAAATAAAAAATTTGGTGTGGAAATCAAGAGTACATAAAATCAAATTTTGAGAAGTTATACGCGTAATATAATAATACCGCAAACAAATGGAATTGTATTTTCAAAATCGTTGATGCCCATCATTCCGTTGACGATGCATCAAATTTTCTCATGACAAAAAACTTTAAAAACAAGTAGTTATTCAAATGCACTAGAAAGAAAACAGAATAATGTATGTGACAAATCCAAAGCTTTTTTCTGTTTGGTGAATTTCAATAAATGCTGGTTTTCAATTTTTTACACTTGTCCGGAAATTCATGTCATGAGAAATGGAATCAGAAGGACATATCTAATTATTTACATTTTTTTCGTCATCAATGAGTATACAAAGATTTTCAACATTTTATTACAATGCATTCAGATTCACATCAGAAAATAATATAACACCTGGGATTATTATTCATTAGATGTTTAGCATTGTGGTAAAACCTAAATGGGACTTGGTATATTTCTTCTGATTTACTCATCAATCATCAATTCTGGCTAACCGGATATATATATCCATATCGATACATTTCACATTTTACTGGAATGCGTATAAAAAAAAACCCGGCCGTTTTTATTTGCCATTTGAACCTCGGTAGATCGCTAAATAGATTTTGTTTGACTTTCCATACGAATGAATACGAACTTGAATACGCTGATTCCTCTGGTCTCACAGCTAAACAGATTTTGCTTTGGGTTTTGATGGTATTAAATAATACTTATGGTATTGTGAAACCTGCGACTGCATATTTATTCTAGGTGGGTAATGACACAATTAATTTATCGATATCGCTATTTTTCACTATTTGGTTACATTGCATATTTATTCTAGCTGTGTGATTGTTACACGATTCTTACACGGTGTTACATCACTCCATATTGTCACAGAGTGCAGCTCGCATATTATTTTCCTGACACAATAAACTGAGAGAAAAAGTGTTTCTATACAGCATTCATGTATACATTCTTTGAAAATCACAGGGTAATCTATTCAGTGTAAATTGGTCACAAAGTCCTAATTATAAAAAATATAGGAACAATCCCTATACAAGTATGGATTTCTTGAAAATTTATACACCGTAAGTGAAGGATATGAAATAACATGAAACATTAATGAAATTCTAATTTGAACTAATACTTTGCTATCCTCAAGATCACAACAGTGATAACAGTCAGGTCAATGCATCAATAAAAAAGAAGTAAACCTGTGGGACTTGTACAACACTACAAACATATTAAAATGAATCAGGGTGTCTTCGAGACATATATTATTCTAGATAATAAAAACTTCCAATCCTATCCTCAATTTTCGTTTGAAAGCATGAACATTGTTTTAATTTTTGATGTATGTGGGTAAATGGTTATAGAACTTAATACCCTTATAAGAGGGTGGTTTTCAGATAATTTAGATGAGTGCTATAGATATATCTTTATTTAATTAGGCATCCCAATAAACATAAAATAAAGAAAAATACATAGATATATACGAATTTGTGTATGATATATGATTTGAATATTAAAATAAAATACATGAAACAACTATACATTTAAGTCATCCAAAACAAAAAAAAACACAGGACAATGGACATATATGAACAATAATAGAACAAATTGAACAATGATCCGAAATTCGAATAGAGTTTGAAGTAATGACACCATAAAAATCATAAAATACATGACACCGACCCTGACTTTCAGTGGTACCTACATAATGCGGATTGCATATGGCGACGAACACGAAGATGCCATCAGAATTTTAGCATGATACATCTACTTCTTTTATGAGGTCTGTGTTTCCAATTAAAGAATTTTAGGTGACATTAGAGAGATATTGCAGTACCCAATAGGCTTTTTCCATTTAGGAGTGTGAAGCCCCAGAGCTCCAAGCCCCTGAGATCGGAAATTACTTCATCACTGACTTTTTCGCCAAAAAACTATGTATTCGCGTTTTGACTTTTGTCTACTTGTGCTTCATGCACCAATAAAACGGTAGGTGCTCGAGGGGCAAGGGGAATATCAATCGGTGCTTGAAGCTCCACTAAAATGGAACGCATGGTCATATGCTCTGGGTAGCTCCTTACGTTAAATGGAAAGCAGCTAATATATAACGGCAGGCACTAATAAAGTCGCCATTATTTTGACATGTACGCAGGCGCAGTGTTAATCAGAAATAAGGATTACTTTATTAAAATACTGCCTGCTTTTATTAGAAGACATTAATGGTGGATTTATGCAGCAGTCATAATTCATAAGTTTTAAGTCATAAGGAAGAATATTCGTCAGTGATTGGTTGGAAAAAACGGACCAACCAATCATTGACGAATATTCTTCCTTATGACTTAAAACTTATGACTGCTGCATAAATCCATCATTACAGCGGCGAGAATTAAAGTTTCTTTATTTCCACTTCGGGCAAGATCGTAGATACATCATTCATGAATAATAAATATATGAGTAGTCGATGTAGTAAGCCTATTTGGGCATCCGATAAACAGATTAATTGTATAAATAAATAATTGAGAAAGTAAAAATCCAAAATACTGAGATTTGCTTCAGGTTATGAATAGCGAACGCCCGTCATTATGACATGTAAATAAGGGACGAATAAACGAATCAGTTTTTGACAAGAATGACATTTGTGACATCATCACTTTCCTCTTCTATTTAAACCTAAAACGATGATAAAAAGGAAGATGGTGTGAAACCAGACAGAAGAAGAAAGATGAACTGACATTCCTAATTTGAAAATATATATTATTTGAATATTTGGAAAAATACAAGTAGAGGCAACGACAAAAACAAACAAAAAAGGTTTATTATTTGAATAGGCCGTAAAAAAGTATAACATACAGTATAAGATAATTCGTAAATGAAAACCTCGATTTTCGCCCCAGCAAAATCGCTTTGTGGAATTTTTCAAACAAGAAAAAATCATTTTTTTTTTGTTTTTTTTGAAATATCCAAAGATTATTCAAGGAATCGCCTTACAATCAATAGAACTTTTGTAGAAATTTATAAAACCCCAGATCGGTGCATTTTTTACTGAGAAAATCCGGGAAAACCTCGAAAAAAAGACCATTATTCAAAAATTTATAATTTTTATAAAGGACCCCGCAAACGCCTTATCGAATTTGGGTCCCAGTAGATTTTTTTGAATTTTTAGTATGATGTAGTCCATGTAATTCTCAACCAATGTTACCATTGCGCCAACCCAAAAAAAGAACAGTTTTGCTGCTAGGGGACGTTGAAATCACCCCTTGCGCAGATTAGACTATTTAATTTTTAATCCGGTAACAATATTTTTACTTGTTTCATTGTTGCTAATGTTGCAAAATATTGAGTTGTTTTATAAAAAAAATTCTTAACCCCCTCTCTTCTCCCAACTCCTATTACGAAACGCAAAAAAAAATATTTCTCGAGTGCCTTTAAATGTATCGTTGAATGTTTAAATATGCCTGAATAAGGGAAATAGCAGCTTTTATGATTATACCCCCTCCCCCCAAATGACACAAAACGAAAAAATGTCGGTCCATATTTCACATGAAAAAGATGAGGAATTTGTCGTTATTCTGTTAATCTGTTGGCACCACTTGCTGTCGATTTCAAGTCACCTGTCAAATATTTGAAAATGGTGTAATTATCAATTTTAATTTTTCAAGGTATTTTCTTGTTAGATTTGAGCTGTTTGACATTATATAAGCATCGTTCCGTTATTTTTATTGTTTATTTGTGGTTTTCAACTTTATTGATTTATAAAATTATTGATGCTTCCCATATGGCCCTTAAGACATCCAGGCCCCAGGGGCAAAGTGTTCTGTGCCCCGTTGCAGGAATAGGATAGGTGTTGGCAAAACATTAATCAAACACTATCAAAATCAAGAAAAATTAACGGAGCACTAATTATTCACTACAAAACAGCCAAATTCAAGAAGAATAACTTGATGGTTGTCAACAAATCAAAAAATATTTATTGAATTATGTTACATATAATAAATAAATATAACATGCTAATACTATTACAGTACCGCAGGGTGTGCAAAGGGAGATAGTATAGACTGCATGTGTTAGGTCTATTCCTGACCGTTTGGGATCTCCAAAGGTCTGGCAGACCTCTCACTACTGCCCTAGAGCAGCTGTAACCAAAAGTTGCTCAATTTGAAAGCGTGTTGCCTAGAGTAGGTCAACACCAAGTAAACTTATAGCAGAGACTCTTCTCAGGTGGGTTAGACTGGGTACTATTCATTCCTGGTGGACATTGCACTGCCGTTACTGAGACCTTACAATGTTTATTTATAAAGGGGCGCCACCACCAAGAATCAATAATTAGAGAGAATTAAACAACACCTAGTGTACAAAATTTGTTGAAATTTATTTTTACAAATAAAGTGAGCAGTTGAACAGTTGTAACAGTTGACTAATTTGTAGAAAGGCAGGAAAGTATGTAGTTTGTTTAAAATAGAAAATCGAAATATGAGTTTTGGCAGAAACACTGAGAGCACACAATATGTGTACTTAGCTTTGGAGAGGACTGTTGCTCCAATCCATGAGTCCTTAGGTGAGAGACTGCAGCTCAGGAAACAGTGTGTAATAGTGGCCGGAATCTAAGCTCGAACAGCAATGGACCTCGGCAGCATAGAGTTCATGGCAAAAGGATTCCAGAATGAGGTGTTCATCTAACATTAGTGATTGCAGGAGCTTGGTATGCTCATGTGCTTCTGCTTTATATCGAAAGTGTGCTGAGTTTCACTCCAGGATAAAAAGGGACCTGTAATTTTCATAGGCCTTAGAATATGTACCTCTTCTACACACCTCCATTTGATTCGAGCTCTGTGTTCAATCATTACATATCTAACAGTGACAATACTACCATTTGATCTTTACATAAGGAACATAGTTAGAATTTAAATACAAATATTTGTGGAATGTAAAAACAGAAAGCGGTGTGAAGACAGCAGCCAAAAGTCAGCTGCCGATATTTCCGGAGTTACCCGAACTCCAGTGGCGTCGGGGGTATATTTTACAATACTGTCAGTTGTATTTAATTATCCGCAGCCTGGCTGCTGAGCAGCCAGCGCTCATTTAGGGTTTGTACCGGGTCTTTGCTTATACAGGGCGATAAAAACATCATAGGCCGTTGTGGTACTGATTCTATATCCCTCATAAACCAGAATTACTGGCACTCCCGTCAGATTTATACAGGGACAAAAAAAACAAAAACTTTCTCTGGAAAATTCATTTTATTGAAAACCCGCACGGCCATCAACTAGCAAAACAGAAGCTCTGATATCAACTGAAAGCATGTGAAAATAATCACTGATATGCATGAACCTTCAATGAAATAAAATAGCATTAAATAAGCAAGAAGGCTATGGGATTTGGTAAAGAAAATGCAGGAAGTTGTAGGACGCTATCTCAAATACAAAAAAAAATGATCAACTATAAAACCAACCTTGTTTAGTGCCTGGAAGGAATTCTATACACAGCAAATAATATAAAGATCTGAATAAGTATTCAAACTAACCTTTATTAGTCCCTTTAGGAACCTGAAGGATCAGAAATTGTGAAAATCTTCAAATTAACAAAACATCAAGATGGCTTCTCGTGCACAGGCACAACAATTACGCCTCTAATTTGTAGCACTAGAATAGAATTCACCAGCCAAAAAGGATATGAAGCAAGATGCGGGGACACCCATTTTGTCAGAACGAACAATATCAAATAAAGAAACTGACTCCATCCGATAGCTACTTGATCAGAAAATGAAATGAACAGATCCATACTTATCCCAACTGCACAATGTAAAACATCACAACATCAAACTGTACTTCGTCAGACTGGACGCCGGCAGAATGAATTATAGCGACTGTACCAAGATGCATATAACTCCTGGTGCGTTTACTGATTCGCTTTTGTTTCAACTAAAGTTCTTGATCCTGTAATTGCGTCAATAGAGTTTGTTCCATTCGTCAATGGATGACGCTTAAGTCGAATATAGTGGAGTTTCCAACAATCCAAAGTGCCAACTAGATACATTTTTTGAGTTTTTGAACGTTAACATTATTTTGAGGTTATATGTCAATTACATTGCATAAGGCTATCCAAGATGCTGTCAAACTAAAATCAAGATGGCCGCCTGAAGGCACACATTGTATTTGTTATTGTTTGAACGAGACTGATTATTGTTAATTTTCATCTATTGGAGTGAAATTTTTGTATGAAACTTTGCCGAATAAAAAACATGCCTACAAAGTGTTATGTTGTAAATTGTGGAAGCCGTGGAGATCGCGACTTAGTGAAGTTTTTAAAAATTCCTAGCTAGCTACATTTTGATAATGTGGTATATTAAATCAAAGACTAGATATATAGATGTTTATTAAGTAGGATACCCTAATATACATAGTTCCATGTTACAAAGTAACAAATTAGCAGGTAAAAATATGTAACAAGTGAAAATAAATTACTTTGCGATATCTGATACTCGGTGTGTAAAAAAACGGCCAATCCAATGAAGATTTGAAAATAAAAATAGATAAATGTGTAGGCAATCATATATTACAAATAATAGTGTTGAGGAAACAGTCATAACTTCATGCACTGAGAACCAATCCAGGGGTTTTTTGGTACATCGGACAGTCCTATAGGGTCCAATAGAATTTCACAGATATCATTTTCACACTGCAGCACAACTCGGCCATCCTCACCTTTTCACAAAGATACCATCTTTACTCTAAAAAATGTCTTCCTTTTATGAAACTTAGGTAGCACAACTACTTTACGAAAATTGTACGCTTTTGGGAAATCAACTATCCAGAATTATTCATCTGGGAAAATTTACTCATGAACATATATCCTTTGGGTGACCAAATCACAAAATCGCAGTATTTTCATTCAGTTAGTTTCATTTGTAAATGAGTTTGGTAATAATAAGCATGGTCACGTTTTAGGGTAATTGCAATTCCACCACTTATTATAGTTGAGGTTTTTAAATTTGAATACTGCCCCATATCAATATTCCTTAATGAATATGGACACTTCACTTCCATAGCAGCCACAAGACATCGTCGCATCAGGAGAACCATCAATTTATTAAATAATCTATACTTTCAACAAAGGAATATCCATTCGCTGTGAATGCCTCATCTGAAAATTTATTGGAAACATTAATGAACAGTTCATAAATTACGAAAAATCAGTACCTACCTTGGCAACAACAGTATGTTCATCCATTTTTCTTGCTTCACAATCATGGGCAAATCCAGCTTCAAGATATTTATAGCCTGTTAAACTTTTGTAGGCCTTCATTGGCTTTCTTGTTTATGAGTCAACAGCAGATATGTAATAATGTCGAATGACGTTACTGTTGTGAAAAGATCTAGAGATATGTCCATTTCACAAGGAGTGAAAGTAAAATATCACTCCCCTTTTGTCTCTATAGATCGATGCAGTGTCTTTGTTTACTCGTTCTAATGATAATAAATAAATCACTTTTAGTTAAAACAGCCATAATAACATTTCAAATCACAACTAAACAAAACTATTAGCAGTAGAAGCTAGTGCCAAACACAAACACCATTCATGTGTGCCTACAGCCGGCCATTTTTAAAGAGCCGTGGTCACGTGTTCTGGATAGCCTAATTGGTATTTATCGTGTGATTTTTCTGTTCTTTTAATACTTTTCGCTCAGTTCGGTAGTTTTGCGACGTTTTTAGTTGTTGGGTTATTGTTATTTATTTGTTCTTGTGTTTTTCTGTCATTCGTAAAAGTTAGGGTAGTGTATAGAATTTTTTTGTGAGTCTCGACTTCGACATGACATGGTTCAATTTGAGGTTATGTCGATGACGCAGCATGCGTTTGTCAAAACGACATGTCAAGTCATCATGATCGGTAATGATTTGCCTGCCATCTATGTTAAAATTGAGTAAACTCTCTTGACGCAATAAAAATGTCATGAATCAAGCAGGCCGTACATCAACAGTTTTGGATGACAATTTCACAGCTATAAGTAATTCCACCAGGAGTTATATGCATCTTGGACTGTACTTTCCTGGATTGTTATTTCGACAAATATGTAAATGATCAGAATGAGCTTTTCACAGAAACTTTTTGTATCAGAAGTGAATTTTAACAGAAGAGTAAATCTTCAAATTCGTACATCCTCCGATTCGTGTTTAACAAAACCAGCAACTCAGCAGACCAACAAATATCTAAACTGTACTAACACGGACTGGACTTGCTCCGACCGATACATGAGGCGATAGAATTGGGTCAGAATCGTATTTTATCAGAAAGTGAAATCAGCAGAATCGTACTTTGTCAGACTGAGAATTTGGCGACTGATGGATTTTTCGTAGTGTTGCCGGTGCTTATAAATGGAAAGCAAATTGGGGAATTGTTCATTTATTATTCCAGAGTAGTTGAAGCGTTAATTGGTCGAAAGTTTTTATTTTTTGAAACGATTATCTTGTTTTGAGCGCTCATACACACAATGGATCTGCAACAATAATAGTGTTCATGATTGATGGATATTTGAATTTGCTTGAATATTTCGAAATATGGTGGTGTTGGTTCGCTGTTCTTTTATAAGTAAAATTTTGTTTTACAAAAAGGCATTAACCTTGCAAATGGAAATTTTCAGTATCTGTATCCTGACGAAAAAATTAAATTTTCAAATTCGTAACTAAATGTACATTTTAATTTTTCTCTGCTATTGGTATATGCAATAAAGTAGTTTATCGCCATCAACTCGTCTGTATAGAGATGTCTAGTGTTTTCCATTCGTCATTAATATATATATATATATATATATATATATATATATATATATATATATATATATATATATATATATATATATATATATATATACAAAGCAGGAAATTTTTGGGTATAGCAGCAAGCAAAACGTGTACTCTTTTAACACTATATTTCCGATATTTCAACAGTGAATACTGTCATCTTCAGGGAAGCTACAAGTAACAAGCAAAATTGTACGATTAATGGAAAGAAAACTTTGAAGAAGAACCACTTACTGTGTTGATGAGAATGATTGCTATGGATGTAATATTTAAAATTATAAACAACATGTCATGTAAGTCACATGTGACGAAGATGAACAAAACACATTAAAATACGTCAAACAATAAAAATATTAATATTAGGTCATTGTTATAAAATATGTTTAAACATTAATTTGAATTATCTCCACACGTGGAGAGATTCAAATGTAACGTAAGAAATTTGGTTAGGATTATTAGACAACAGACAGTTGGCATTATTGACATTAGATGTCAGACACTTTTGAAGTGTGACACCAAACCACGAATTGGCCGCTGCTAGTGGGTGAAATTAACCAATTGTCTCAACTCAAAAGAGATGAAGTGTTCCCTAAGGGAGAATTATTTAAGTTATGTGTAATATTATTGTCGATGAGGAGTAAATATGAATAAATTTCACTTAAGTGATTAACGTCAGTTTTTTTATTTAAGCAAGAATCTGATTGAGAGATGAAAGCCATTTCCATAAAAAGTCTTTTAGTGGTATTGTTTTCTTTAGTCAAAATTTTTGTATTACTATAGTTCATGTTATGACCAGTGCTATTAACATGTTCACTTAATGCACATCTTTCAGGATGGCATCTACAGTCACTTTTATGTGAAGTGATTCTATCTTTTAATGTCCTCGAAGTCTGACCTATGTAAGTTTTATCGCAATTAGAGCAAGGAATACAATACACCAACTGTGATTGTGAAGTTAAAGGTGTTTTATCTTTAACTTTGGTAAAAATGGAATTAATTGTTAATATTGTTTTATTTGCAATTTTTATGTTCTCAAAATCTTTGAAAATTCTAACAAGCCTGGGTGAGACATCTGCGATATAAGGAAGAGAGGTGAAAAAATATTGGATTTGGATCCTATCTGCATCATTTGTAGTAGTGATATTATTTTGCGAAATGTTATTGATATTATTTAATGAATCATGTGTGTCTATGGTAGACGTTCTGTATAAAATCTTTTTTAATAGTGAAGGAGGATATGAATTATCAATGAATAAATTATATAAGGTTTTTAAATTTTGTTGATGAAAAGAGGAGTCAGAAATACAGAGTATTCGATGTTTCATTTGTTTAACCAAATTAACCTTCATGGATTGTTTATGGTATGAGTGATAGTTCATAAATCTTCCACTACTTATGGGTTTTCTATACCAGTCAATGACTAAGGTATTGTCCACTGTACGACGAAATTTTGTGTCCAAGAAGGGAACACTATGTTCTTCGTCTTCACGTTCTATGGTGAACTGTATATACGGGTCATAACTATTGAATACATCAACTACTTCTGTAGTTCCGTGATGTGGTAAGGCTATAATCAAGTCATCCACATATTTTTTAATGAAAAACAATTTGAAAGGTAAAACTTTTAGGACTGTATCCAGTATGTCATCCATGACATACATAGCAAGGATGGGACTAATTTTTGCCCCCCATAGGGGTTCCAAAAGTCTGTTTGTAAAATTTATTATCAAATGAGAAATATGTATTATTGAATAAGAAAGTAATAAGTTCAAAGAAAGTTTCTTTATCAACACTACAATGATTACTGATACTATCCCATCTTTTATCAATGGCTCGTATACAAGCATCCAAGTAAACATTACTAAAAAGTGAGACTACATCCAAGCTCGCTATAACATAGCCCTTGGGGAGTTTCATTTTATTGAAAATTTTTGAAACCTCAAAAGAGTCTTTAATATAATATTCATTATCAAAATCATACGAAGTTGTCAAAATATCAGTCAAAGAAGATGCCAAATATTCTGTTGGATTACCAATAGAAGAAATAATTGGTCTTGCTGAAAGTGTAGGTTTGTGGATTTTAGGCAAAGCATAGAATTTTGGGCACACACCTCAAAAAAGAAACTCACCAATTATAAAGGTGTGTGCCCAAAATTCTATGCTTTGCCTAAAATCCACAAACCTACACTTTCAGCAAGACCAATTATTTCTTCTATTGGTAATCCAACAGAATATTTGGCATCTTTTTTGACTGATATTTTGACCACTTCGTATGATTTTGATAATGAATATTGTATTAAAGACTCTTTTGAGGTTTCAAAAATTTTCAATAAAATGAAACTCCCCAAGGGCTATGTTATAGCGAGCTTGGATGTAGTCTCACTTTTTAGTAATGTTTACTTGGATGCTTGTATACGAGCCATTGATAAAAGATGGGATAGTATCAGTAATCATTGTAGTGTTGATAAAGAAACTTTCTTTGAACTTATTACTTTCTTATTCAATAATACTTATTTCTCATTTGATAATAAATTTCACAAACAGACTTTTGGAACCCCTATGGGGGCAAAAATTAGTCCCATCCTTGCTATGTATGTCATGGATGACATACTGGATACAGTCCTAAAAGTTTTACCTTTCAAATTGTTTTTCATTAAAAAATATGTGGATGACTTGATTATAGCCTTACCACATCACGGAACTACAGAAGTAGTTGATGTATTCAATAGTTATGACCCGTATATACAGTTCACCATAGAACGTGAAGACGAAGAACATAGTGTTCCCTTCTTGGACACAAAATTTCGTCGTACAGTGGACAATACCTTAGTCATTGACTAGTATAGAAAACCCATAAGTAGTGGAAGATTTATGAACTATCACTCATACCATAAACAATCCATGAAGGTTAATTTGGGTAAACAAATGAAACATCGAATACTCTGTATTTCTGACTCCTCTTTTCATCAACAAAATTTAAAAACCTTATATAATTTATTCATTGATAATTCATATCCTCCTTCACTATTAAAAAAGATTTTATTCAGTACGTCTACCATAGACACACATGATTCATTAAATAATATCAATAACATTTCGCAAAATAATATCACTACTACAAATGATGCAGATAGGATCCAAATCCAATATTTTTTCACCTCTCTTCCTTATATCGCAGATGTCTCACCCAGGCTTGTTAGAATTTTCAAAGATTTTGAGAACATAAAAATTGCAAATAAAACAATATTAACAATTAATTCCATTTTTACCAAAGTTAAAGATAAAACACCTTTAACTTCACAATCACAGTTGGTGTATTGTATTCCTTGCTCTAATTGCGATAAAACTTACATAGGTCAGACTTCGAGGACATTAAAAGATAGAATCACTTCACATAAAAGTGACTGTAGATGCCATCCTGAAAGATGTGCATTAAGTGAACTGACGTTAATCACTTAAGTGAAATTTATTCATATTTACTCCTCATCGACAATAATATTACACATAACTTAAATAATTCTCCCTTAGGGAACACTTCATCTCTTTTGAGTTGAGACAATTGGTTAATTTCACCCACTAGCAGCGGCCAATTCGTGGTTTGGTGTCACACTTCAAAAGTGTCTGACATCTAATGTCAATAATGCCAACTGTCTGTTGTCTAATAATCCTAACCAAATTTCTTACGTTACATTTGAATCTCTCCACGTGTGGAGATAATTCAAATTAATGTTTAAACATATTTTATAACAATGACCTAATATTAATATTTTTATTGTTTGACGTATTTTAATGTGTTTTGTTCATCTTCGTCACATGTGACTTACATGACATGTTGTTTATAATTTTAAATATTACATCCATAGCAATCATTCTCATCAACACAGTAAGTGGTTCTTCTTCAAAGTTTTCTTTCCATTAATCGTACAATTTTGCTTGTTACTTGTAGCTTCCCTGAAGATGACAGTATTCACTGTTGAAATATCGGAAATATAGTGTTAAAAGAGTACACGTTTTGCTTGCTGCTATACCCAAAAATTTCCTGCTTTGTATCCTAACTAGTCAGCAAAGACTACCCTTCTACTATATATATCCTGATTGTATCTTCCTGGGTAGGATTGTCACGCTGGTAGCTATAGCTGCCTCCGTGGCGACGTTATTTGTAGCCTTGTGAGTACAAGATCTTCTAACCGATGCCACAAATGTGTGGTTGGCTTCCTGTTGTTGACATCCTTTGTTTCTATTTGTACATCCAAGTGTTGTACATCTTTGCACTTGATTTTACCGTACTGATGAGAGCTTAAGTTCGAAACACGTGTCTACGGTTGCTCAACATTTTGAGGGTTATACCCAATAACTTTTTTACTTATATTTTCATACAGTGACCGGCAGAAAGTACGCATCATATGGGAATTTTTTTTATTAATAAATTTTGACAAATATTGATACTTGCAATCGCTTCTGCATCAAAAGAAACCCCAAAAGACGTTGTACAGTGCCGTTCGTCTTTTCGAGGTTGGCGGGAAATTTAAAAAAATTGAAAATTATTTCTCAAAACACACTTGTTTGTGAAAATATCGAGAAATGTTAATGAGAAAAGTTGTTCAGATTGACATTTTATAGCTATGTACAAGTTTTGAAAAAGATCTGAGATAAAAAAATAAAAATCAATTTTTTGCCACAAAAAAAAAATCTTTTTGGAAACATACATTTTTGACGAAGAAACTCATTAGTAAAGCCAACACTAATATTTCAAATAATGTTTTGTGAAGATTCGCAAGCTATTCCTATTTTATTCGGAGAAAATTTGAAATCTGTGATTTTGCAGTGTGATCAGCTGCTTCATAAGAAGTCACTGAAATATCTACAGGACATTATAATTCCGATACTTTTTATTATTAATTAAGAACCAAGTATCTAAACAATTTCAATTTGAAATTCTTAATATGTCCTGTAGATATTTCAGTGACTTCTTATGAAGCAGCTGATCACACTGCAAAATCACAGATTTCAAATTTTCTCCGAATAAAATAGGAATAGCTTGCGAATCTTCACAAAACATTATTTGAAATATTAGTGTTGGCTTTACTAATGAGTTTCTTCGTCAGAAATGTATGTTTCCAAAAAGATTTTTTTTTTGTGGCAAAAAATTGATTTTTATTTTTTTATCTCAGATCTTTTTCAAAACTTGTACATAGCTATAAAATGTCAATCTGAACAACTTTTCTCATTAACATTTCTCGATATTTTCACAAACAAGCGTGTTTTGAGAAATAATTTTCAAATTTTTTAAATTTCCCGCCAACCTCGAAAAGACGAACGGCACTGTACAACGTCTTTTGGGGTTTCTTTTGATGCAGAAGCGATTGCAAATATCAATATTTGTCAAAATTTATTAATAAAAAAAATTCCCATATGATGCGTACTTTCTGCCGGTCACTGTATATTGCCCCTCGCTAAATCCATCCTGATATATATATATATATATATATATATATATATATATATATATATATATTAGGAGAGAGGTAGTCTTTGCTGACTAGTTAAGATCAAGCTAGGGAACTTGTTGGGTGAGCAGCATGCAGGAAGTATACTCTTATAACACTTTATTCCAATATTTCGACAAGTATTATTGTCATCATCAGGGAAAGCTACAATAATGTTTTAACTATAGTGAAAACAATTGCTCGAATGAATATATAGGACAAACCAATAGGTTGTTGAAGGACAGAATTTGTTCACATAAGAGTGATTGTAGATTGCACCCAGAGAGATGTGCACTTAGTAATCATGTACAAAATGAAGGTCACAACATGAACTTTGAGGCTGCAAAAATCTTAGCCAAAGAATCTAATAAATATAAAAGAACCTTTCTGGAGATGACCTTCATCTCACAGTCATCCTCATGTTTGAACAAGAAAACTGACATAAAACACTTAAGTGAAATATATTCATTTTTATTGCATTTGGACAAGCAGAAACATAATGTCAGAGAGCTTAACTCTCAATCCATATTATAATTATTAAACATTTTATCTTTTAAATTTCAATTAAAGACTGACCACCTAAAACGGTATACAATAATAATATTTCAAAATTTCCTTTCAAAAAACAATTTTAATAAACGTTCTTCAATTTTGAATACTTATCTGGAAATATATAAAAAAAAAATTTTTGTAACAGTCATGTGTCATATTCATGATACAATGTCTATTCTATTTGTTCCAAGCTTGATGTACACTTTTCTCGTTCTGAGTTGCTTAATCTGTCAAATTTCACATTTCAGTACAGTTCCATGCAGGAACGTACCTAAACAAACTTCACATTGTATACATAACCTCAAATAAATTTGCTGTCTTTTTCACGCCTGCCTCTCAACCGGTGTGACATCGGTATGATATCCATTTTAATAAATTTCAATAGAATTAGATTTTATACACAACTGAGTTGGTAATAATGTGTGATGATTACCTTTAAGATTATCTCACAACTTGTTTTTTAATATGTTCAATTACTGTACACGTCTTTTTATATCATCTATTGCAACCAATCTCATCTACACGTAAGTAGTTTAGAATCCACTTTTGTCAATTGTTTTCACTATAGTTAAAACATTATTGTAGCTTTCCCTGATGATGACAATAATACTTATCGAAATATTGGAATAAAGTGTTATAAGAGTATACTTCCTGCATGCTGCTCACCCAACAAGTTCCCTAGCTTGATATATATGGTGTCAATTTGAAAACTTCCCACCCTTAATATCTTCCTTCCAGTAAACAATATGAGTAATCGAAAAAATAGGTCAATTTTATTGTCAAGGGGGACACTTTCAAGGACTGTTTGTAGCCCTCGTGGTTCAACCCCCTAGGAGGGGTAGATGTTACCCTTCGAATTTTAAATGGGAAGGGGGGTCAAGTGGCACATCATTTTGATGGGCGTTCAATTCTTGTTCCAATGGTACCCTGACTTATTATTTTGTGATGAGCATTTTCCGAAAAATTGCGTTCTAAACTAACAGAAGTAATTATTAGAACGTCTATACTGAGATGCATGGTTTGGCCAGAACTGGTTAGAATATTAGGTGGTACCGTTCCAACCCTGTATTAGGGGTAACATTAGCCATTAGCTCCAAACACTTTACATAAAAAAGTAGTCTAATAGTAAAACGTAGATGGTAGTAAAGTTGTGTTTATTAAATGCTGAATTTTTAAGTGTCATCGCAGAAATTGTACAGATAGCCTTCCTTTTTTGCTACTTCTGCTGTAAAAAGTTTCTGTTTTCCGGCAAAAAATTGGTTAGCAAATTTGAACTATGTGGTAGTATTGTGAATACCGTTGTACCTGTTGGGCTGTTTAGGATTTACTTTACTAAGTGTATAAAAGTGTAAAAATGGTTTACATTCTTCAAGACAGAATTGAAATGATTGTAATTTATGGAGAAGTTGGAAAGTGCGCACGAAGGGCGGCATGTCTTTTTAACGAAAGACATCCAAATTGTAATGTAAGTCACCGGTATGTGCTTGATTTGGTGAATAAGTTTTACGAAACTGGTTCAGTGACAAATAAAAAAAGAAATAACCCCAGAGTACTAAATGAAGCAGCTCAAATTGAAGTTTTGGGAACATTTGCTGCAGAGCCCACGAGCTCCTTACGATCAGTATCAGCACAGACGGGAATGTCGCGCGAGACTATAAGAAAAGCATTGAAAATGCATAAATTTCATCCATATAAAATGCAGATTCTTCAAGAGCTCCACGAGGATGATTATGATAGAAGAATAGAGTTTTGTGAAATCATGTCTCATCGAGTCAATACCATCCCTAATCTTCTGTTAAACATCTGTTTCAGCGATGAGTGTTCATTTTTTCTGAATGGCAATGTTAATAGACAAAATTGTCGCTATTGGAGTGACGAAAACCCACATATTTTTCGGGAAGGGCATACACAACACCCACAAAAAGTTAATGTTTGGGCTGGTATTCTTGAAAATGCCATTCTTGGTCCATTATTTCTGGAAGAAAACTTGACTGGCAATCTGTACCTTGATATGCTTGAAGAGACTATCGATCCTCTTATAACTCACGAGCTAGAAACTCAAATTGATGCAGAAGGTAATGAACTTTTGCAGGAGGATCTGTTACATTACCAGCAGGACGGTGCTCCACCTCATTATTTTCTTCCCGTCCGACAGTGGTTAAACGAGAGATTTCCGGGTAGATGGATTGGCAGAAGGGGAGCAGTTGAATGGCCTCCGAGATCACCGGATTTAACACCCTTAGATTTCTTTCTTTGGGGGCATCTTAAATCCGTTGTTTATAAAACACAACCTTCTGATATTGACGAACTTAAAAGACGAATTACAGCAGCATGCCAGTCAGTTCCTAGTGAAGTTTTCCGTAATGTTAGAGGGGAGTTCGAAAACAGACTGTATTACTGTTTAGAGCAAAATGGACAACATTTCGAACAGCTAATAAGATAAGCGTAAGTAGATTTTATGTTGGAAATGTCTTTCTCGCAAATGAAATTTTATTGTGTAGAAGGAAAATAACCACCAAATAAAAAATCCCATGCGTAATAAATTTATTCCTGTCATTCAAGGGTTGGAACGGTGCCACCTACTCTTCTAACCATTTTTATTAAAGGGAGTCAATACAATAATGCATCTCAGTATAGGCGTTCTAATAATTACTTCTGTTAGTTTAGAACGCAATTTTTCGGAAAATGCTCATCACAAAATAATAAGTCAGGGTACCATTGGAACAAGAATTGAACGCCCATCAAAATGATGTGCCACTTGACCCCCCTTCCCATTTAAAATTCTAAGGGTAACATCTACCCCTCCTAGGGGGTTGAACCACGAGGGCTACAAATAGTCCGTGAAAGTGTCCTCCTTGACAATAAAATTGACCTGTTTTTTCGATTACTCATATTGTTTACTGGAAGGAAGATATTAAGGGTGGGAAGTTTTCAAATTGACACCCGTATATATATATATCGAAATTAACATTTAATAGGTATTCATGAATCGTTGTTCTTTTAGAGATATCTCAGTTTGGAGATCATAAAATTAGCTCAAGCTGAGGGATGACAATAATAAAAGCTGTTAAGTAATTTCTCAATAAATACAATAGTATTGAAGAACTAAATGAGCCGCAACTAAACTTCGGAAATGTACATGTTCATTTATTATGTAACCCCAAGGAGAAATACCGCTTATGATTCATGCCATTTAAAGATAGAGTAAGATAGAGAAAATGATCCACCAAATACAAACACTGAAGAAAACGACGGAAAAATTTTACTAACAAGAAAAACCGCTTTGAAAAAGTATAAAAATATATGGGCTCTTATGGCAGACGAACAGTTCTGGAGGCCAGGTGACGTCAAATGACGATGCACCTGCTTTGAAATTTGACCAATGAACGGACATAGGAAATGGGCCATCCTGTGTAGTGTATAATCGTTGAATAAGGTTAGTGGACGATTCCAGTAGGTACTCCTATTCAGTGTCGCCACAATCAATTTTCTGTGAAAATGACTCAACGATTATGCACTACAAAGGATGGCTCTATTCCTATCTCCGTACATTGGTCAAATTTCAGAGAGGGTGCATCGTCATTTGACGTCACCTGGCCTCCAGAACTGTTCGTCTACCATAAGAGCTCGTGTATTTTTATACTTTTTGATAGCGGTTTTTCTTCCAGTTAGTAACATTTTTTCGTCGTTTTCTTCAGTGTTTGTGTTTGGTGAATCATTTAGCTTTCCAGTCAATGTTTTTTTATTGCCAAAAACATCTTTAGTTCGTCGTGAAAAAGTGAAAATTGAATCGACTGTTTAGTGCGTGGTGAATCCTAATTTATTATAGGGCACAAGTAATTAGCAATCTCGCTTGTTTTTTTTATAAGGATTTTATAGATACTGATTGATATAAAAAAAAAGTTCACTGGATAGTCAATTTCCAAAGTCAAAAAAATGTCGAAATATATTTTTATTTTCAAAATCTTAGAATATTTTGGGCAGAGATAAAAATAATGGAAAATAAAAAACACCGTCTAGAAGGGGAAGTTTTCTACCAAGAAGAAATTCTGCTCATTTTTTGTCAGAGTTATATTTGTCCGCAAAAAATTTGATACGCCATTAGCCATCTTGTACTAGAAACAAGAGATAAAATTCACGATTTAAATTCAAAATTATTACATTCCACTCGAATATCTATTACATTATTTCTGTAGAAGGACTTTATTCTAAGGTTTTCAAAAAATGTTTTAACATTTTTAATTTTTCTCTGGGTATAAAATAATTAATTTAAATTAAAAAGTCTTCATTTGTTTTTTTTTTCATTAAAATTAGAAAAAGTTACATGGAATCATCTACATTTTGTATATTATCGTTATCATCGTCATTGTTTTCAGCATCAGATTCATCAGAACTCGTCTCTGCTATAACATCATATGATGTTATGAACGTTATAATACACAGCTGAGAGCAGACGAGCTACTGAGCAGCCGACCGCGCACACACCGAAACTCCTGAAAACCGGAGCAGCTGCTACATCAGCAGCCTAACGTATTTTATACCTGCATCCGTTTCTATTGCATTTCTTACCTGAGTTGTTTCTTACCTGTCCACTATATACATTCTATTGGTTCAGTGTTCATCTGTTTGGTATAACAGTATCGAAATTTATTTTCAACAATACGAAGAGATAACAATTAGAACAAAAAAATGTCATTTTCTTGATATACACAAAAAATATTATAATTGAAAAAATTTCCGCGCTGAATGGATTTATGTTTAAAGATTCTTGACATGTATTTTTTAACCTTCATTTTGAAAATAGTTTCAGCCAAATAAGTTTATTTTCAATACTTTTGCAGAGGCCTATATTTATATCGCTATGAAATTTAGATTCCGAAAAATTTCAAAATCATCACAATAGCCATATTTCATAACGAGAAGAAATCAATGACTGGAAAATTTTATTCGTTAATTAGGTCACCTAAATAACAATTTTCCGAAATGAAATTTTTTTTTCCGAATTATAATTATTTTTGAGAAAATTTATAATCTGAACAGTCAATTTTCGATTCTAATATAGATATATACGCGTTTTTTCTATACAATGTTTTATTAAAAATGAATTAGAAAGTTCAGATTTCCTTCTTGATAATAGAATGTTTATAACTACAATTTGAGATCTCGTAAGTACTTATCAGATTATAATATAATATGCACGGTAATAAAAAATAGGTCCTCACGCGGCTGACCAGGAATCCCGTGTGTAGTATGCATAAGTTCCTAAATTATTTTTTTGCTGACAAAGTATAACTCTGACAAAAAAAGTGCAATCAATCTTTTTGGTAGAAAAAAAACTTTCCCTACAAGTCAGTATTTTTTATTTTTCATTATATTCATTATATTTTTTGACTTTGGAAATTGATTGACCAGTGAACTTTTTTTATACCCAATATGCTACTAATAAAAAAAAGTTCAGCGAGATTGCTAATTACTTGTTCTCGTGACCTCCGCCAACTGGACTATAATAAGTGATGACATACTTCCTTGGGCAGTTTTACAATTGTGTTACTTTCATGTATATTTACTCCAGATCGTGTCTGAAAAAATATGTGATGTAGCTTCTTGTAAGAATGTTTGGGTCACATATTGTAGTGTATTTAATTTTCAAATAATTATTTTCATTCTCACAGAATCTCCTTTGAGTCAATAATTAAAATAAAAAAAACTGGAGTGGGTTAATAAATAAAGGAAAATATGTATGAACACAAGTTTGTTCTATTTACTAGGAAAATCGCTACTCAAAATTGCCCTCAATTCTGTTTGTTCATGATAAAAATTGTTAAAAAAACTGTACCTATATGTATATTGATTTCATTCAAAACTATTAGTTTTCATGAAATGTTCAGGATAGTCATGAAAAATATGCACCGAATATACGTTTTTACATAGATTGTTTTCAATACTTTTTATTTGCTCATTCATATATTTAATTTAACATACACTCAACTGAATCAACTAAATTTATCAAAATTTATTTTATTTTTATATAAAATTCTACGAGTTTTTTTTATTAAAGTTGAAATTTCCTACTCTGAAATAGATCCATAGAAACAATTTGATACTTCTCTTCTAAAATGATTCACTCTTGAACACTAGTTGCACTGACCAAATTTATATCATATACATCTTAATAACCGCAGTTGACTGCATTGATTATTTCTTGAAATTTCCCAGTGAGCTGAGAACCTGCTGGTCAAAGTGCTTTCAAAACTTCATTATCAAATCAATTCAATCAATCACAAATTGTATGCCAGTCCCTCACACGTCTCGAATCATATCAAAAATATTAACCAAATCATGATTGAATCCCTTCGATAACAGTACATCAAATTATGCCAGTACTTCTACTAAAAACTTTCTCTGAAATTCACTCAGTTAACAATTACAATTACAAAATCATTTTCCTTTGATTCGAGGAATCATAACTGTGTAGCTTGGCAACACCGCTACGTCCAGGGTATGTATTATGTGTTGCTTGCTATTCTGTCTGATGACGCATGGTTTTGGATCGCGCAATCTGACGGATTCACGGTCTACACAATCCGGTCTGACAAAGTACGAATTTGATAAAATTCGAATCTGTTCAAATGCACTTCTGCTGTATTCATTTTCTGTCGTAATACTGTTTCGATGGAATAATTTTCTGATAATTTCCCATTTCTTTGCAGTACTAGTTTAGATTTTTACTGGTTTACATTTTTATCGTTCCTACAGAATGCAGTCTCCATTTTATCATTAAAGAAATGTAATTTCTGACAGGATACAATCGCCATATGTACAGTTGAGAATTGTCCGGTCGCCAAAGTACGGTTCTTACATAATACGAATCTGTTTGTTTACTAATTTGAGTTTTTACATTCTGACGAATTACCTGTCGGATATTTTACATTCTGCTAATATGTATGGACCATATATCTATTGTATGGACCCGCAAGATGCTCACTAGTTTTATTAGTTCACAGTACATAAAAAATATTTCCGGTCGACAAAATATTTCCATGATTTTAATCGAAGAAATTCTGTGACAGATGACAGAAGTCAGAACTGCGATCAATAGTCGTTTATTGGCGAGTATTGAAATAGTTGTTTATTCGCGAGCATTAAGATAGGCATTTTTTTGCGTCTCAACAATAAGTAATATTTGTAGATAATTAAGAAAGAATTGTTGTGAAGTGAGACTTTATTTAACACCAACCCTAAATGATTCAGAGGAGATGTAACAATTTACTTGTTACACAGCCCTACGATGTTTGTAGGTTTATGCTAACCTGGACTAACCCGCCTCCTCCATGTTATACGGGTGGATTTGATATATTCTCTGTACGACATCAAATTATCAAATTTTCCTTATCAAAGTTTTCAGTTGATTTCCGGTAAAGCAGCGAAAAAACCGGATCAGACATTATGCCTTGGTGTTACTGTCCTTAGGTATAAGGAGTCATCTCATGGTGTTATGAAATTTCATGGAAAAGATCCAATGGCTGGTATATGAACCCACCATGCTTCAATCGCACGTTATGCTATGATGTTTCAGGCCAAAGGACTTCCAAGAATGAAGTACCTATAGAATTTGTCAGCAAGATTTTTTTATGATCTTCTACGGTGTTAATATCGGCCAGTTCGCGAAATGCGTCCGCCAAATGTATCTATCACTGTTTGTGACGATACGAAGCAATTTATATTGCATCCTCTCCAGTCTCAACATTTGAGTTTTGTGGAGGCTGCAGTACACTGGACAGGCAGAGGTCATCAGAATCCCTTGCTAACAAAGGATAGGTCCTTTTAACCGCTGCTGCAGCTCGCTGAATTGCCAAGCTGACATGTTTATGGAGAGTAAGCCAGCTGTACTCCCAGGTACCGCACTGAGTTGGACTCATCTATCCGATTTCCCAGAGCCCTAAAACCCCCAATATTCACGTTAGTACGTTTCTTTGAGAAATTTATAAGCTGTTTCATCAGGATTCATTACTATCTTGTTATTTGCTAGATACAGCATGACTAGCCTTTCAAGATGTACTTTTACCATCTTAGCGGCTGCCATGCTGGAGTGTGAATGAACATATATTGCAGTGTCATCAACTTAGACAGCCGTGTTGGTGGCACCATTCATTGGGAAGTCATGCATATATAGTGGATACAAGAGTGGAGACAAGCTCGACCCTTGTAGCACACCCACTCCGGCCAGCCTCATTGAGGAGCTGGTTCCATTGATCCTAACCCTGTTGACCAGGTACGAGTCAAGTAATTTTACCATGTGTAAAGGCATGCCTCTGCCCTTTGCATCTTCATGACAAAACCATATGTCCAAACAGAGGCGAATGCTTTCTGAATACCCAGCAGGACCATAACTGTGTTTAGGCCTTTCTGGAAGCCCCCCTCACCTCATGAACATTCCGGGCGACCTGAGAGGATGTGCAATGCCCCCTCCTGAAGCCAAACTGCTCAACGGGTATGAGCTCCTCTTCAAGACCCACAAATCTTTTCAAGAGGATTCTGTCTATCACCTTGGCAACAGCACTGAGCAGTGAAATCGGGCGATAGCTTGCCACTTCTGAGTCGGGTTTTCCTTGTTTCAGGATCGGCACAATATCTGATTGCTTTAGGCATTTTGGGTAGTGCTGCCACTTTATTAATTATTACGCTGTTTGTAATATGTATAAGTTGCACAAGAAACTTCCTTGGAAGGTTCCTCAGTAGAACTGCTCAATGCCATCAAGATCAGGAGCTTTGTGCCTGGGTAGCCTATTGATCACTTTCCGGACCTCTTCAAAACTAGTTATTAGCTTTGAGTAGGCCCGTCTATTTTTATTGACTTCGGTGTTTCGAAGTATTTCAGCTTCCCTAGTAACTGCTTCCTGTTCCTGCGTGACGTCTGTGAATTACTTCATAATTCAAATACTTTATTTATTTATTTTATTTTCAAATTTATAACAAACATTTGACATTAACAATTGACAGGTGACTTGAAATAGACAGCAAGTGGTGCCAACCGCATAACGACAAATCCCTCATCTTTTTCAGGTGAAATATGGTCAATTAATTGGGTGATAAACCCCAAAAATGAATAGTTTTGATGCTAGGGGGCGTTGAAATCATACCTTGCTCAGAATAGACTATTCATTATTATAGGCGGAAACAATATCTCTACCTATGTATTTTAGTTTTGATTATGCTGAACAATTGTGTAATTTTTTATTCATTGAAAATCTAAAACCTCCCCCTTACCCCCAACACCTATTTTAGAACACGGAAAAAATTTATTCTCGACTACTTGTAAATGCTTTATCAAAATAAATGTTTTAATCAGCTCAAATTGAGGAAATCGTACAGTTGTTTAATTTCACCTCTCCTTCACCAAAAAAATATTGGTGGATTTCGCCGACTTCTTACAGGTCTATTCACTATCTTTCAACGATATCGTTAGCAGTCGTAACCAAGCGATAAGCCGTTAAATAACGATAAAATCACAGAATCATCGTATTCACTATCTGTTTCTTCATCGTTATTTAAGGCTGAGTCAAGTCTCCGGTCTGACCAATATGATTAGACCAGCGCGGTCATTTGGTTGACTTGACGACCTAATTAGAACTGTTTGAATGTTACCAATATTTTCAATCATCTGATCGGTCCGACTCATCGTCATACTTCATACTGAACGCGCGTGCCTTGTCCGACCGGTGACTTGACAGCCTAACTATAGGCGTTCTCGATTGACTCTGGTATCACCGAAAAGTTAACCGCAGTTGAACCAACCGTTCTCGATTCATTATCAATGACGTCACGGATATAACCCGGTCCTGATTCCGTAGAACCAGCAATAGGAGAATTTCTAATGAGCGGTTCTTTCTCTCTCTGATTTGTTGTTTCTTTTTGAGCCTAATATGAATGTGGCGCTAAAAATGGAGACTAATGAACTTTTTTGGGATTTGTTGTGAAAAATAATTCAGCTATAAATTTATTTCATCAAAGGAAAATTGAAATCTTTTGACTTTTATTACCAGGTGTAACACATCTGCCATTATTTCTCATTTAGACTGTATCGAAAGTCTGCTATTATGTGAAAAATATTTATTACTTTGCAACAATAACAAATTTAAAAATAAGAAGATAATTATAGTTGGTGCTCTGGGCCAGCTTAAATAAATTCCCGTGGAGCATTCGCTTTCACAGCTGTACGAAAACCCGGAAAAACCTGCAACACACATCATCTGAAGAGTTGGAATGTACATTGGTTGAAAACTTCTAAAGATGTCCGGAGAATTGAGAAAATCTGCTCTACTGTAAAATAGGATAGGATGTATGGGATTTCCAAAGGCAACTATCATCAAATTCATACACCAGTCTGTTCTGTCTTCGGCTGAGGTGTAGTAGTGACCAGAATTGGGGTGTTCTTCCAGCTTGATACATTGAAACAGTTTAATAATACATCTTTGAGATGCTTATTAGTCATAGTTGAAGAGCACCAGAGTTCTGATCAGATTTTAAAGTGCTTGAATTAATACTCGTTACTTCATGGTTGTGCTGTTTTGGTGCAGTTTCGACAATACAGTTGATTATCACCTGTTAGGTGTTCTCAGATGATGAATAAGTAGGTTCTGCTTCTGCACGACTCTGCACTTGATTATTTCACAAGATCTGTATTAAGTATTTGGGATCTCTATGGGACATAAGGAAACTTGAATCACTCCAACACTTTTTCTTCTTTTAGAGCCCAACCAAGTAATTCTAGATGAAAATTCTAGAGAAAGAGTGTAATTACGATACAAAAGACTCATTTCCTCTTGAAAAATGAAGATATAACAAAGTATTTGAGTATTAAATAGGTTATGATGAATTATGTTAACCGCAAACGACTAACCTATCCATTCGTTTCGGTGTTCACCATGACGTCACTATTTGAACCAGAAACTGAACCGCTGTCAAAAATTCTGTCATTTTAACGTCAACCGTTACCAGAACCGATCGCCAATCGAGAACGCCTTATATATCGTTGTCAAACCCACTGAAATATAAATATAACTTATATTTCAGTGGTCAAACCATCGCTGAGCAGACGACACCTATTTCGCTGTCAGAACTGTCAACGATAATAGACGTGTTCAGCAAAAAAGTTATTCTCACTCGTCCTTTGCAAAATTTAAATAGTAATCCAATAGGAATAGATCAGTTTTTAGCGGAACTGCGAAGAAGGTGTTATGATGATTTATGAAGGTAAATCGGATCACGTATCTGTTGTTCCGTAAAAAATTGAATCGGAGATTCAATAGATAGCTGAGGAATATCAGCAACCCTCTCGAGACTCCTGAAGAAAATTTTCGGAAAGATACAAGTAAACAAAAAGTATTAAATTTCCATTCAATTACCAATTACACAGTTTTATTTTAGCATTGCATTTTTTTACTCATGGCAATAACCAGAAGTCTATGGCAAAAGATAAATCGTGTGTCATGTCTCAGTCTTCTGTTGGCAGCAGGTGTATTCAGAAATATTGGTTGGTTATTTGGTCCCTTTTTTATATAAAATTCCCAGAGCAGTTCAGTTTGGTTGTTAGGAGGTGCCAAGTTTCTTTGAGAATTTCTGGTTTACTTATGGTTCATACTTATTTGTACGAAAACACTAGTTTTTTTTTTCAAATTATCCAAATATATGGAAAATTTTTGCCTTTATAACAGTTTTACTACTTTTTTTTTCACAATTCCGTAATATTTACGAATTTCCATAATTGATTCAAGTTTCCATAAAATAGTCAAATAACTAAAACAGGCAGTTTCAAAATTTTGTTTTCATCCATCATTCAATCACAAAACATGAATTTATATGTACCACCCGTCTCAAAAATTCAGGTTGGTCGTTATTAATTCGGTAATGATTGAAGCCGTAACGACATTGTTTACAGAATACCAATTTCTGAATTGTCGCTTAGATTGACGTAATCGAGAATTGAACTACAATCGTTAATCAACGACTCGTTAAATAACGACTTTTTAGAGAATAGACCTGTTAGTAGGGCGTAGTTCATGTTTTTTGAATATTAATTAATTGGGCGAATATCTTGAAAATAAATAAAAATTAGACAGACATCAACAATTTGAATTTGAGTTGGTGCCTGAATTAATTTTTGTCGTGTTCTGAAATAGGGGTTGGGGGTAAGGGGGAGGTTATAGATTTTCAATTTATAAAAAATTACACAATTGATCAGCATAATCTGAAGTACATAGAGATATTTTTTTCGCCTATAATAATGAATAGTCTATTCAGAGCAAGGTATGATTTCAACGCCCCCTAGCATCAAAACTATTCATTTTTGGGGTTTGTCACCCAATTACTTGTCAAAATAACTTGAGCTGAGAATCATATGCTAAGACCTGATAATGTGGAACGGGTCGACCAATTTTAATATCTCGGGGTTCATGTGGATAGGGGATTACAGTTTAAAGATCATGCCAACTTTATTATAAAGACGATATCATTAATAGTTATTTGTTTTACTAGGCATAAAAGCACAAGATTTAATGCCGTGGCTGGTGTTTCATAGCCGAGCGTAGCGAGGCTATGAAACCTGCCAAGGCATTAAATCTGCTTTTCTGCCGTATGAAACATATAATTTTTTCTTCAAATTTGTTCCAATTCCACGCAAAATCGACTTTTTCATATTTAAATTTTGTTTCATTATCAATATCCAAATAACTAAATTATTTTATCAAAGGTAACTGGGCCCTGCGTTACTATGTTTACCGCTGATGACGTTTGTTGAATATGTTTGTTTACTGTTTACTTTGTCATTGTCAATTTTGAAAAGTTGTCATGTTAGAAATGGATTTACTGCAAAGTGAGGATGAATTGATGCAATTAACACCACCTGAGATAAGAGACCAGGCGCGAGATGTGGAATTTAACCTTTTACCGGAAAAATCAAGAACTGTATATGAACTCACATACAGCAGATTCATGGAATATAGACAGAAGAAAAATATAGGATCTTTCTCTGAAAATGTGCTGATTGTCTATTTTTCCGATCTTTCAAAGAAATTGAACGAACTTTTTCTGCCTAGGTAGTAAAAGTGGACTTTTTCTGCCTAGGCATTAAAAGAACAACTTCTAAGCCTGCCAAGTGTCATTAAAAGGCCGCTTTTAATGTCATTTGGAGAAAAAATATATTTTTTATCTCGTTGTGCCCCATATTTGACAAGGTGGACAAAAATTTTACTATACAATTTTTTATTAGTTCTTCCTCATTTCACTTATTGTTCTACAATTCTGTATCTGCTGAAACAGAATGATTTAGCTCGTTTACAGAAACTACAAAACAGAGTGTTGAGTCGTCGAGTCTTCAGTCTTTTATATCTTAATGTTACACCTTGTATATGTAAAAGGTAGATTTTTGATGTCTTTTTGAGTTGTCATTGTCGTTGACAGAAAATAAAGAACAGTACGAAAGTAAACGTTTTTTGATAAAATAAAAAGAAAAAAGCTTTATTAGCAACATTTGGTCCTGTCGAACCGATATGAGTCAAAATATGGATGAAAGAAGGAGTCGAAGGCAAGGCGCAGGTATCAACAGAAGTCTATCGGCCGACTACTTATGACCCCAAGGATTCGGAGAAACTTCTGTAGCGCCCAGAAACGTGAGCAGAGTTCATGCTGATAGCCATGCTAGAAAACCCTGTGAAGATACTGCTTCTCTGAAAAGCTCCAAGCGGTCCCAGGCAAGTGTCGATGTACAAAGAAGAAAGTTGAACATTGAGACTGAGAAAGCAAGACAACAGCTTGAACAACAGCAACGTGAAATAGAAAACAAGATGAGACTCTTTCGTATGGAACATGAGTTGAGGGAAGCGGAAATAATAGAAGGTTCATCATCAAGAAATAGTAATAGTGATAGCCCGAGTCAATTACCCGTAATAGATGTCAGTGAGAATGGAAATGATGCTCGAATTCATTCATGGGTGGAAAATGCCCAAGTACATACGGAAATGGCTCCAGTTTCTGATGAATATCGCAATTTTATTGAAAGTATTCGACAAAATGAGCAAGAAAATTATTGTGAAAGGAACGTCGATCAATTTGACAACCTTAAAAACGGTGCCTCTTCTGTTGTTAAAATCGCCGAATCAACAGAAAACAACGACATTAAACTGCTGTGTCAAACTATCAGCGACGTGATTAAGAGTGTTAGGGTGGATTTAGTCAACTTTAGCACAAGCATTATCATAAACATAACGGCAACATCAAAGGTTTTTAGCATAAACTTAACATTGTTGTATAAATGGCGCCATTTGATATAACAGATTCAACTTTCGCTTTTAACATATATTTAAGCACAGTTTTAAAATGATATTGACTAAATGTTCCTTTAGCCCAGGTGATTCGAAGTATGAGAAGTTCCTAGCGAGACAAAACGTTGATAAGGACGTTCCCATATTTGACGGTAACCCGGAGGATTGGCCACTTTTCAAAGAACAATTTCAACGAATAACGATGATGTACGGATACAATCAAGCAGAAATTATGGTATAGCTTGAAAGGCGAAGCAAAATCTGCAGTCTCTGGGATGAGACGATAGGAAATACTGACGTGAAGTTGATAATAGATGTTCTTCAAATGCGATTTGGAAGGTCAGATCTAATCAATGAAACTATTATCAGTAGAATTCAGAAAATTTCCACAATAAGAGATAGTAATATGAAAAAATTGATAATATTTTCTAATGAAGTTCAGAATTTGACAGCTACGATGAAATCCTTGAATTCCAATGGCCATATGTTCAATCCCCAATTGTTGAAAGATCTGTCGAATAAACTACCAGATTCTTTGCGTTTGAGGTGGGGTGAGACAGTTTTCAAGAAAAACGGATCTGTTACATTAGAGGATTTCTCAAGTTGGCTCATGGAAATCGCGAATGGAGCTTGTTATGTAGCTCTGCCAGGTAATTTCCAAAGCTCTTCAGAAACTGCGAAAATTGTTAGAAAGCCATGGTCCAAACGCCCAGATATGGTTCTTAACACGAGAGAACTGAAAACGAGATGTGATTACTGTGAGAAGGAAGATCTTAATATTATAACTGTATGAAACTCAGATCCGACGATGTAGAAACCAGATGGACTACAGTTACAGGAAAGAAACTGTTTTTCATGCTTGAACGGTAACCATCAGAAATTTCGCTGTAAAATTAGGAAACCATGCGGGGTGGACGGATGCAAATTCCGTCATCACCATCTTCTGTACAAAATTATTCCTTCCCACAATAGGCCACAGGACAACCGCCAGGAAAATATTCCAAATGCTCACCATAGTAATCAGAGTGTTTTCACAGTACGCCAACAAGAGATTAATGTTCTCCTACGAATGATTCCAGTGAAGCTGCATGGGCCCAATGGCATTGTTGATACGTTGGCTTTGTGTGACGAAGCTTCCACCGTTACCCTGGTAGAGGAGAGCTTGGCGGATACTCTGGGAATAAACGGAGTTGCAGAAGATTTGTGTATCCAGTGGACTAAACGTCGTATCCAAGTTAGAAAATTCGAGAAAAGTCGACATGGATATTTCGGGAGCAGGAGGTAACTGTAAGAAATATCGTCTAGAAGGGGTACGTACCATAAAGAACTTGTCTTTACCAGAACAAACTATCGACATGAATGCTTGTAAAACACATTCCTATCTGGAAAGACTCCCAATTGATAGTTTCTTCAATGAAATACCACTTATCCTCATTGGGCAAGACAATGTAGAACTGATTGTAGCTAGACAGTTTGCAGTCATGAAGAAGAAAAGTTACCGATTGCAACAAAATGCAAGCTTGGATGGTCTCTACACGGACCTAGATATAGATATTCTGATGATAAATTCACGAATCATGCTCAGACTTTGCATATATGTGATAGAAAACATGACAAAGAACTTCATGAACTGGTTAAACAGTCTTTTTCCACAGAATCTTTTGGTGTAGTTCCTACAACGAAGAAATTTAGTCCTGATGAGAAAAGAGCGATTGCAATCATGGAAACGACTGCTAAACGCGATGGAAGTAGGTTTGAAATTGGGCTGTTGTGGAAAGAAGATCAGATGCAGCTTCCAGAGAGTAAGTCATGTGCTTATCAGAGACTTTTATGTATGGAGAGAAAATGTAAAAAGGACCCAAGTTTTGCAAATGCCTACTGCCAAAAAATCTATTCTTATCTGGAGAAAGGATACATGAAGAAACTCACCAAGGAAGAAGCAGCCATAAATACTCCAAACACTTGGTATTTGCCTCATTTCGCAACAATGTATGCAAATAAGCCGGGAAAGATCAGAATGGTATTTGATGCCGCTGCGAAAGCAAATGGGATAAGTCCGAATGACTGTTTATTACCTATTCCAGATTTGTTACAACCTCTGACAGCTGTTCTCCTGAGATTCAGACAAAGGAAAATTGGATTTTGTGGTGACGTACGGGTGATGTTTCACCAGGTGAGGATTAGACAGGAAGACAGGTGCGCACAGCGGCTATTATGGAGAAATCTTGACTACCAGAGACCACCAGATACCTACGAAATGCAGGTAATGACCTTTAGGGCCTCTTGCTCCCCGTCGTGTGCACAATTCATAAAGAACCTGAATGCAGAAGAAAATACGTCTGATCCTGATGTTTCCGCTGCAGTCACCAAGAGATTTTATGTCGATGACTATTTGGATTCGAAAGACACGGAGAAAGATGCAATACGAATTATTTCAGAGGTAAGAAGAATTAAACTTCTTGGCGGGTTTGAAGTCAAATTCCTCCTCTGTAATGAAATATTTTTCTGAACAGTCAATTGGATTTAAAGATATAAATGATGGTTCTGCCTCCACATTCCGGATTCTTGGGATTTTATGGAATCCCAGAGATGATAATTTTCAATTCACCATAAGGAAACATGAAGATGACAAAACGACAAAGAGGAATGTTTTGAGAATGACAATGTCTATATTTGACCCACTGGGCTTTCTATCTCATGTCACTGTAGGGGCAAAATTGATATGGCGTGCAGGCGTAGGGTGGGACGATGAATTGCCACCTGCGCTGGACAGAACATGGAAGAACTGGTTGGAAAAGTTGTCAAAAGTGACTGAGGTTAGAATTCCTAGGTGCTATTCTTTCAGAATACCAGTAGCAGAACAGACAGAACTCCATAGGTGCGTTTCAATTTAACGTCTGACGTCCGGTAACGGACGATGTATGACGTCATAGTTGTTTCGTAGGGCGATATCTTTCTGATTGAATTTTGAAACGCTCTCCTAAATCGTGGTGTAAATAGTTGACGGTCGGACGTTCCACTCAAGAATTTTGAAACGATGGAATGAAGTTTTCGGACAGGACGTTCTAATATCGAAACGCTTCGTAAGAAAAGTTAGACGTCGGACGTAATATTGAAACGCACCTCATCTATTCTGCGATTCGAGCCAAAAAGCATTCTCATCAGTAGCCTACTTACGTGTTATTTCTTACGAGTCAATAGATGTTATGTTGGTGATGGCAAAAACCAGAGTAGATCCACTCAAGCCTCTTTCTATACCCCGTCTTAAGCTGCAAGCAGCAGTTATGGCATCAAGAATGGCGCATCCCCTCAAACAAGAATTGGAAATCAAAATATCACGAACATTCTTTTGGTCTGATTCGAAATGTGTACTGAGTTGGATACGTGGAGATGGCGACGATACAAGCAATTTGTTGCACATCGTATAGGCGAAATCCAGGAAACTACTGATATTCGAGACTGGCATTGGATTCCATCGGAGATGAATATAGCTGATGTAGCAACCAGAATCGACTCAGAAAAGAATATCAACAGAATATGGTATTTTGGACCTTACTTTCTTGAAGAATATGAAATATACTTCAGAGAAGATTCCCAATTTTCCGAAGATGATGATAAAACAGAGCTTTTAGAAACACCGCATAACTTCGTAGGGAAAATTTCTGAAAATGTGTGCTGTCTTCCAGACATCGCTCGTTTCTCAAAATGGTTACGGCTGATAAGGAGTACGGCATGGATGAAGAGATTTATGAGGAACGTGAAAAAAAAAGAGTGATAAAGGAAGTATTGATAGATCTACATGTCTCACGGTTCTAGAAATACAGGAAGCAGAGAAATTATGGGCGAAGAAAGTACAAGGAGAAGATTTCGGAGAAGAAATTGCATTGCTGACGAAACAGAAGCCAGTAGACAAAAAGAGTAAATCGAGGCAACTATGTCCACAAATCGATGAAGAGGGTTTGCTTGTTCTGGGAGGTCGTTTAGATCTAGCAAAATGCCTTGAAGATGGATCGAAGAAACCCTACATCATCAGCCCCAAGAACAGATATACAGCGTTATTACTCCAACATTTTCATGAAGAGTTCAAACACCAGGGCACAGAGACAATTCTTAATGAAATTCGAAAGAAATATTGGATCATTGACGGGAGAGCTGCTGTAAAAGCAGCAAGAAGGAATTGTCAACGATGTAAAATAAATGCAAGTAACCCAAATCTGCCAAAAATGGGCCAACTCCCACTCAAAAGGTTATCACTCACCACTCGACCCTTTGTAAACGTTGGCATGGACTATTTTGGTCCACTATTTGTCACCATAGGAAGGCGAAAAGAGAAGAGATGGGGGGTTCTGTTTACGTGCCTTGCTGTACGGGCAATTCATTTAGAAATGGCTTTCTCACTCTCCACAGATTCAGCCATAATGGCCATTCGAAGATTCATTTCTCGTCGGGGATATTCAAAGACATGTGATAATGGAAGAAATCTGAAAGGCGCCGCTGAAGAACTTAGGAAATCAATTTCAGAACTGGACGAATCCATTATAACAGATAGTATGGCAATAAAGAACATACAGTTCAGCTTCATTCCACCAGGTGCTCCACACATGGGGGGAGCATGGGAACGACTGATTGGCACAGTGAAGAAGGCATTTATGGACAGTAAGCGCGTTCGGTTTTTACGTCCGACTGCTCAGATTAGTCGTTCGTTTATTGAAACCAATTGTAGGGGAGGTAAATCTTGATCGTTCGGTTTTTCAAATCTATCCAGTCCGAGATTGATTTGTTTGCTCGGAGAATTTCGGCAGACGAGTACGATTAATTTGGAAGTGTGAGGTTATGGTTATCTCATCAAAAATAATATTTTGATTTTCCGTAACAAAAACTAGCATTGTTTTTTGTATATTCATTATTGAAATCCTCAAAAGGTTCAAATTTCAAACTTAAAGATTCTTTACGAAAAAATCGATTCAAATTTGAATGTGGTTATTGGTTAAAAGCATGTCAAAGTCAAACCTACGTCCATTTCGTTCTTTTATTACCGATTTACTCGATTAATCTGTGGCCACGTGACTAAAATCTGCTCAACTCTGAGATCATAATACCGAACGCGACTAGTCTCTCAAAGAAGAAACGTTCTTAACACTCTTTGCTGAAGCAGAGAATATTGTGAATTCGAGAACATTAACTCATGTTTCTGTTGATCCTAATGATCTGGAGGCACTGACACCCAATCATTTTTTGATTGGTTACGCACATTCCGAGGGACCGCCTGGAGACTTTGAATCAGGGAAATACTTGAAGAAGGAATGGAGGAAATCGCAGATGTTAGCTAACTCATTCTGGAAGAGATGGATGAAAGATTATCTTCCATCTTTGAATCAAAGAAACAAATGGACTGATCATCAAGAGTTGTTGAAATTAGGCGATGTTGTACTGATGGTCGACGAGAATTTACCAAGAAACTCGTGGAAAATGGGCAGAGTCTCTGCTGTATTCCCAGGAACTGACGGGCAGATTCGAGTTGTTGACGTTCAAACACAGAAGAATACCTATCGTCCAGTAGCCAAGCTGTGTCGTATACCAGTCGAAGCAGAGGTTTTGGGTAAAAAAGATGGAACTTTTTTACCGGGGGGGGGGGGGGGGGGAGAATGTTGAGTCGTCGAGTCTTCAGTCTTTTATATCTTAATGTTACACCTTGTATATGAAAAAGGTAGATTTTTGATGTCTTTTTGAGTTGTCATTGTCGTTGACAGAAAATAAAGAACAGTACGAAAGTAAACGTTTTTTGATAAAATAAAAAGAAAAAAGCTTTATTAGCAACAACACAGAGCTATGCGCATAATTTTAAATTGCAGAAGATTTACACCCATAAGAGAGATGTTGAAGCAGCTAGAGTGGTTACCAATTAATTTTTTTCTTGTTTACCAAACATTAATCTTAATTTTCAAAATAAAAAATAAAATTTCACCAACATAGTCTAATCTACGCAAGGGGTGATTTCAACGCCCTCAACATGGACTACATCATACCAAAAATTCAAAAAATCCACCGGGACCCAAATTCCATAAGGAGTTTGCGGGGTCCTTTGAAGGTGGACAGAAAATATTGCGGAAACTGATAGATAATAACTGTGCGCAAGATGGTTTCTGTCCAATATGTAGTTTTTGCACAATCGCGTCAAAAAAATTTAAAGGCAAATCTTTCTAAATGCGCCGATTTGAGGGAAATCATCTTATTCATATTCTGTAAACGGTATATAGAAGTAGAGATCAATATCTACAATTGATATATATTGGATTTTCACCTGAGAGGTGGGAAATGTGTTGAAAATGCCACTGGAAGTTGCTCTAAATTCTTCAAAGTGCACCTTCGGGTGACTTGGGATGACTTCGGACGCACTTTGAAGCGTTTTGATCAACTTCCATTTTCAATACATTTCCCACCTCTCAGATGAAAATCCAAAATATACAAATTGTAGATATTGATCTCTACTTTCAGATGCCGTTTACAGAATTGGAATGCGACGATTTCAAGATCTTGCAAGATGTGCCCTTAAATTGTTTCTAACGCAATTGTGCAAAAACTACACATCGGACAGAAAACATCTTGTTGTGTGAACCACGTATCTATCAGTTTCCGCAATATTGTTTGTCCAGCTTCAGCAGGGAGATTCTATTTCACGACCGTCGATTATCGTACGACACGATGATAAACTCGATATGGAATTTATACCTAATTCTATTTCACGATCGAATTTCGCTTCGGAAATCGTCGCGTTTTTGATGGAATGTAATGACATTTTGATTCAATAAGATGGAATCAAGATGAAATCTACTAGTAGACGGTAGTAGATACATAAATAAATTGAATCATATTAAATATAATAATATTGTGACTTATTTGTCATGACAATGATAAGATTATATTTGTGATCTAACTTTTTAAATGAGATTAATTCTTATCAAGAATGCATGAGGATTTTTTTTAAATTAAGATGAAAAAAGTCGGGATATTTTTACATTCAAAATAATTCAGTTTTATTTAAAAAAATGAGTTATAACAAAAAAAAAGTAGTCTAACATATTCAACTATTCAACATACAAACAACAACATGGCTCTCTCCAACTAAAATTGAATATTTTATACTATAGGAATTCCTTCAGAATACATGCACGCCCTGTGGCCATATTGCTGCGTTCTTCGAGAAATGTTTATAACATTTCCCAATGGGCATCTTTCAATTTGAAAGCGATGACCATGGGATGTTACAATGGAATCGCTTAATACAGGGTGTCCGGTAAACCTTGTACAATATTGAAACTGGTGATAGACCAGGTCATGACTGTTCAGAATATCAGAATTTTACCTTAGTAAAAATCTCACCGTTTTCGAGATAATGAGCATTTTTCAAATTTCTGGAAAATCACTACCTCACCTTGGATTTTTGAGTGCCATGTCTACAAATTGGGACCAATTCAAATATCTTTGCTGCTGAAGATTACTGATGAGTGATGCTTTCAGACGTACGAAACAGTTTTTCAGAAAACGATACAATTTTTCAAGAAATGAGGGTAAAATGCCAGATTTGAGTTTCACAATTTTTTTTAACAACCGTTTGGCATAATTGTTTGATAAAAACATAACCAAGTGAATGTGGATATTCATTACAAAAGGATGCCCATTTGGTCCAGAGTCTACCATGATATAAAACATACGATAATTATTTTTGAAAGGAGTAGAATTTCGATTATATTAGAGTGTGATGTTATTCTGAGCTAAAATCAACTCCATTACACTTTGTCAGTAATGTCTAATATTTTTATCCTATCAGGATGAAATGATTAAATAATTATGAGTAATAACGAATCGAATGCTTAGAAGCATTCAATGAGATATAAAGAAGTAAATACTAATTCAACGTTTTTTTGAATCAACATACACTATAAACCACAACAACGTTTATTCAACATTGCACTGAATAATATTACAAAAATGTTATTTTCCATCCACTCGTACGCAGAGACGACATTTTTTCAAGAAGAACCTTTTCAAATACGTTATAGGTTATAGCCCCCAAATCAGCCACTCTCTGAGCGGCACTGTGCAATCGGATATCGTTTTGCATAAAGCGCTGCTGCAGCAGTAGCACTACCTCCACATTCACCATAAATGTAGTGCATATGCGCATGTTCTCGGGAAGTATAACTACGGCATGAAGAAATAAATACCACTGAATGAAACAAGCGGAATAATTTCAAAAAAATACGACAGAAGTCACAAGTTGTTCAAACAAAATGTGACAGCCACCTACTAGATTTTTTCAATCCTATTTACAGAAGATCCGTTCATGCACAATACTATATTTAATTTTTTCATAAGGAAACTATTGCTTCTACGGACACAACACAGGAGTTAGAAAAGTTTTTAATTTTCGACAAGGATTCACCTCCCAAAAATGTTTGCTCTTATTTGGTTACACTCTGTATATCTGTCTGTCTCTGAAACATCGGTAGAATCTAAATGTTGAAGAATTGCGACATTTATCACAAGAATTCGTATTAATCGGTGCCATGTCGGAAAATCGACATTTCATTTCGATAATTTTATTAGGATTAATTACATGAAAAGTTAATTTTATTGACATTCTATTTAATACTACCAAGCAATCTATTCTTTATTATTAATAATCATTTCCACATTTTATCTTGATAAAATCTAAATAAAATAATTTTTGAGCATAAGTATAAAAGTTGGTGGAAGCCTAGAATAAAACCACGCCTAATTCAACGAAAATCACTTCCTCCAAAAATAATTATAGTTAGTTTTATATACCATGGTAGAGGCTGGACAAAATGAGCATTCTTTTGAAATGAATGTCCACTTCCAATTGTATATGTTTCTTTCAGACAGTAATGTCAAACTTTTTAAAAAAAAAACTGATGAAACTCAAACCTGTCATTTCACCCTCATTTCTTGAATTTTTTTTTTTCACTTTCTGAAAAACTGTTCTGTACGTCTAAAAACATCACTCATCAGTAATCTTCAGCAGCAAAGATATTTGAATTCGTCCCAATTTGTATACATAGCACTCCAAAATCCAAGGTTAGGTAGCGATTTTCCAGAAATTCCTAAAATGCCCATATCTCGAAAACGGTGATATTTTTATTGAGGTGAAATTCCGATATTCTAAACAGTCATGACCTGGTCTATCACCAGTTTCAATATTGTACAAGGTTTACCGGACACCCAGTATGTATCAAAAACTGCAATGAATTCACTAAAATACGAAACAACCATCACTTTTCCGCGCTATACCAGTTATTCCGTCGAAAAACACATCAATAAAATTAAAGGAAATATTAAAAGAAAAGGATAAATTGACAACTCGACTTCTCTTGAGGTATCTAGTAGTCTCATCGAGTTTATACAACGTAATCGAGAAACGGAATACCAATAATCGAGTCAAAATGGCGATTCGACTCGATTCGTGAAATAGAATCCCGCTGCATGAAAAAATTGAAAAATGGTCTCTTTTTCGAGGTTTTCCCGGATTGTCTCAGTGGAATAACTGCACCGATCCGGTCGTATGAACATCCATTTTATATGTTTTACAAATCTATGCAAAAGTTCCATCGACTGTAAAACGATTCCTTGGATAATCTTTGAGATATTTCCAAAAAACCAAAAAAGTTGTAATTTTTTTTCACTATTTCTTGTTTAAAAAATTCCACAAAGCGATTTTGCTAGGGGCGAAAACTGGTGTTTTCATTAACGAACTATCTTATAAAAATTAGGCCATTTGCGTCTTTTATTTTGTGGGAAAAAAACCTCTATAGCCTGGTCTAATGGTATAGGAGGGAGTAGGACTGTTCTATGTGCGGTGATGGGTTTTATACCTGTCCTTCTGACAACGCAGCGGGCGAGGCAAAACCGCTACACACCTGTCCGTGGACAGGCCCTGCGATGTTGACGTTGTTAAGTTGCAGCCTTATATGAATACCCTGCCTCCTTCAAGTTATGCAGGTGGCGTTGTTGACTTATATGTAAGACATCAGACTATTAGGAACATTGGAACATTACATCATCGAGTTTTCCATACGAGCCCGGAAAAACAGCGAAAAAAACGGGTTTAGGCTTGGTTGGTTTCATGAGTTGTTACTCGTCTTCTGGAATCTCCTGGAAAATATCCAGGCTTTGTTGGCCTGTTATGGTGAGCACGAACTACTGTCATAGTCAGCGAGCTTCCAAGGATGAAGTGTCTGAAGAATTTATCAGACTGTTGTTTGATAAATTCATCGATGGTTGAAATATCGGCTAGCTCCCTTAGTGCAGTTAGCCGAATGTATCTGTCACTGTTGGTGACGACACAGAGAACTTTATTCTGCATCCTCTCCAGCCCCAGGGTATGAAGCTTGGGTAAGCTGCAGAATACTGGGCATATATATATGTCATCGATGGCCTGATGACCTGCTTGTAGATTACCACTTTGGTTTCCATGGCCAGCTTGGAATTCCTCGCTATCAACGGATATTAGACCCTCTCAGTGCCCGCAGCTCGTTGAATTGCCAATCTGACATGTTTCCCAACTGTTAAACCCCTGTCCAGCTGTACTCCCAGGTACCGCACGGACTCGGACTCGTCTATCAGTTTTTCCAGAGCTCTGAATCCCCTAAAGATGGTCACATTGGAATGCTTCCCCTTATTTGTGAAATTCATAAGCTCTGTCTTATCTGGATTCACTACTATTTTGTTTCTCGCTAGATACGGCACGATCTGCTCCTGTACGCAGGGCCGTTCCAACCATATGTGCAGGTCGTGCGGCACACGACGGCGCCGTCACGAAAAAGGCGCCGAAGATATTTTTTTATTTTTACCAATGTTTGAAAAATCAGTAATAATATTTAAAGGAATAATTTATGAAATGTATTATTATTATTTCTTGAAATCTGTGGAAATAATTGCCAAATTCAATCCTATACTGGCTGAACATACTAAGAGGGTACAAATGCAAAGTAACAAAATTTATCATTATCTTGGCATCCACATTCAAAATGAAATATTTGAAATACTTAATAGGCAATAATTTAAGAAAAAATATTTTATATATGAATAAAAATTCAAAATATTTTTCTATTATTGTTGATTGCACTCCGGACATGAGCCATCAAGAACAAATTTCTGTCTGTATCAGGTCTGTAAATTTAGAATCAACATCAGGGGAAATTGTTGTTGAGAAACGTTTCTTACATTTTGCTCCAATAAAGACAAAACAGCTGAGGGCTTACAAAAATGTCTACTAAATGCTTTAGAAAAACATAATTTAAATTTATATGATGTGAGAGGACAGGGATACGACAATGGTGCCAACATGCGAGGCAAGCATGCCGGATTACAAAAAAAGATTCTAGATTTAAATTCAAGATCATTTTTCGTACCTTGTTGTAACCACAGTTTAAACTTGGTTGTAAATGATGCAGTTGTGGGAAACAACTCAAGCTGGCAATTTTTTTCTACAGTTCAAGAACATAACAATTTTTTTGGCGTCGACTAATCGTTGGACCATTTTGAAAGAACATATTTTCAATTTAACTTTAAAACCACTTTCTAAAACTAGATGGTCGAGCAGAATTGATGCCATTACTCCTTTGAGGTATCAGCATGGGAAAGTCTATGATGCTTTGAATAGTAAATTTAGTGGAGTTTCTTTCGATAACAATACAAAGCATATGGCTGAATCTTTAGCAAATGAATTAAAAAGTTACCGGTTTATATGTACATTAATATTGTGGTATAATGTTCTGTTTAGAGTCTATATATATATATATATATATATATATATATATATATATATATATATATGTAGAAAAGTTATTGGGTATAACCCTCAAAATGTTCTGCAACCGTAGACACGTGTTTCGAGCTTAAGCTCTCATCAGTACGGTAAAATCAAGTGCGAAGATGTACAACACTTGGATGTAAAAATTGAAACAAAGGAAGTCAACAACAGGAAGCCAACCACACATTTGTGGCTTCGGTTAGAAGACCTTGTGTTTACAAGGCAACAACTAACGTCGCCACGGAGGCAGCTATAGCTACCAGCGTGACAATCCTACCCAGGAAAATACAAATAAGGATAGATTTAGCGAGGGGCAATATATGAAAATATAAGTAGAAAAGTTATTGGGTATAACCCTCAAAATGATTTTACCGTACTGATGAGAGCTTAAGCTCGAAACACGTGTCTACGGTTGCAGAACATTTTGAGGGTTATACCCAATAACTTTTCTACTTATATTTTCATATATTGCCCCTCGCTAAATCTATCCTTATTTATATATATATATATATATATATATATATATATATATATATATATATATATATATATATATATATATATATATATATATATATATATATATATATATATATATATATATAATGTGTCCATAAAATAACCCCCCCTGTTAACTTTTGAACGGGGTGGAATTTTTTTTGAAATTTTTTTTGGTGAAATGGTATGTTATAAGCTACTTTTTGACAGTAATAAAAAATGTATGTCCTTCAAAATGGCGGCCGGGCGCCATTTTGAAAGATTTTTTTAAATGGCATGGGGGTTCGAGTGATACCTCATTCGAATTGTCTTTTGATTTTCTATACGACTACAAAATTTCATACAAAAATATTTATCCAAAACAAAATGGCGGCACATTAAGTTAGAACTTTTATAAGCGGTTTCTTTGAATAAATGGCTTTAAACGAACTCAATTGAAATGAAAAAATATTTTTTGATATCTACAAATGTTCTCTGTCCCTCAGAATCATATATGGGACATGATTTCTGAGATTTGCTGAGATTCAATAAAAATTACACTACTTATCTACTTATTTGAATTTTTTCTAATATGGCAACCGTCTGCCATTTTGAGTGACAAGAAGATCTTGCAGAAACGAAAAAAAATTTATCATTGCACGAAAGCTCTTTAATAGCCATTTATTCGACAGGATCCTCTCGTGAGATTTCAAAAATAATGTACCGCCATTTTGTTTTGGACCAATATTTCTGTTTGAAATTTTGTTGCCTAATAGATAATTCAAAAACAAATTGAATGAGGTATCAGTCGACCCCCCATGCCATTTAAAAAAATATTTCAAAATGGCGCCTGGCCACCATTTTGAAAGATAGGATTTTTTCATCATTGTCAAAAAGTAGCTTATGAACCACCATATGACGAAAAAAAATTTCAAAGGAAATTCCACTCCTTTCAAAAGTTAACAGGGGGGGGGTTACTAAATGGACAGACTGTATAATGAATAATTTGCTAAAGTTTTTCACTAGTTAACGCAGTGATAAAGGATTTGGAGGTGTGTTAGTTGATGCTTCTGAACTTGCGAAATCTTTAGATGTAAAGCCAACCCTAGGAACTGAAAATGTGTTTAGACCAAGGCGTGTTGAAAACCAATTTATTTACTAGAATGACTAACCAATTACAAGGAGATCAGGTTTTTGAAATAAACAAATTTTTTAGTACACTTGATATTGTTATAAGATCAATTAGTGAAAGGTTCGACTTATTGTCGTCCCATTCCGACCATTTTCAATTTATATGGGATATTTTCAGATTTACCAGAAAAGGAACAACTAAATTGTTGTTCACAGCTTGAAGAAGTTTTAACAGACAAAAATCATAATGAGCGTGACATAAATGAAATGAGTTGCAATTTTAAAAAAATCTTAGCCTACAAACACCGACACAAATATTCTGTTCCAAACGAAAGCGTAGCTTTGCGAATTTTGTTGACAATGCCTGTATCGGTTGCTTCAGCGGAGAGAATTTTCTTAAAGTTATAGTTATTCAAAAACTACTTAAAATCGTCAATGGGCCAACAGCGGCTCGATAATTTGGCAATCATATCGATTGAAAGTGATTTGTTGGGCAATATAAATGTGACTGATATTTTTTCTGAATTTTCCAAAGCGCGTAAAGCTACTTTTATTTAGTGGTTATTTAATTTTATTTGGGTTATTTAGATTAGGTAACTATTCCTTGTTTAAGAAATGTTTATATTTTGTTTGGTAATAAAATGTTTATTTTTGCTTCACAGTTGTATTATTTAATAATTAGCGTCTAGCGATCATGTCGAATGTACATAATATAAAATCGTGTAGAATTTCAGAAATGTATGCACTAAAAAAGGCGCTGTGATCACATTTTCACGACGGCGCTCGACCAGATTGGAACTGCCCTGCCTGTACGTCTGTTTCCACCCGTAGCGCAGCTGTATTGCTGTCCGACGCTTGGGCATGAAATTCTGACGAGGCTGAAATCCTGACCTATAAAATGACCCTCTGATCGACTGGACAAAAACATAATAAAATACAACGCCCTACAATTTCCCGCGTTCAGGATTCTACATACGTTCCATTTCACATCTTTCGATATTTCTCTCATGCAGGCTCAAGGAACTGTATGTTAAAGTCAGTCCATATAATATGCACATGATCTATATTAACTACGAATATGGATAACACGCCATAAGACGCAATGTAATCAAATTGAAGCCAAAAATATGTCTTACCTTTTCTCAAACGGGCGCTGGGAAACTATTTCGCATGCCGAATTCCGAAACATGACAAGATAAATTTTAAAAGTTGTGCTTCTTTTGTCATTTTTAACCGTCCCATATTGGAAATGGGCAACATTTTTAGTAGATAAATGAAGTGAGAATTATGCAAGACGGTCAATAAAACTTCGTATCATTTGAAAAACGAATCATTGATCCATTTGTAACTCTAATACTATAATGTCTGTTTGTTCCCTTCTACCAGAGTTTCATCAATCAATTTTCTGCCAAAAGCGGATAAAAATGAGAAAGTATGACGGACAGTTGTTTGAAAAGGTAAATCTCGTTCCTTATCGGCCTCATGACCGCCGAAAAAAATAGTTTGGTGGTAGTGACGTATATTGCTGAACACTAACCCGAAGTAACGTAAGGCGAAAATCTTAAATTCTTTCAGGCATGAATCTAGAAATTTGTAAAATGTGTAATTTTCTCAGTTACTCATTGTAAGTCCTCATGTGAATGCACTCTAATGTCTCCACCGCTATTATGCTGTCCATTCGGAATGCGCTTCAAGATGTGTAATTTTCATACATTTTTTATAACTTTTTTATTCACTGGTGTAAGTTGGTGCACAGCGACCTATATCATACATCTCAGGTTTTCGAGAGTATACTCAGTCAACAACTCTTTTTGTTTATTAGTCATCTGTTTCTTCTACGTTTTCCATAATAGAATAACAATTACAAATTAATATTTCAGAGTTTCTTTTCAAAATTTCCGACAGATTGGTGGTAAAATTTGTTTCCATATGTTGCAAACATTATAGCCCACACCGTATATTTATATAAAAAAATATGTATGAATGTACTTACAAGTCATACAAATCAAAATGGTAGAAAGTTTCTACACTTCTTCCATACACTATATTTTAAACAGCTACATTCATAATATCACAACACTTTATTAGGATTTAAATTTACATATTACTTAGGCAGTTTTTGTTCAATGATAATACACCAAAAGAAAAACCATCAATTTTTTGTAATTAAAAGTTCATCACACTCTATTTCAATCTCTTTAGAGATATTTTGATTTGCTTGGTCATTTTCATATTCTACAAAGTCATCAAAAAGACTTGGCCAAGCTTCATTATCGTCATAACAACTTAAATCATTCCCTACATGCTCTGAAAAATTCAAAAACATATTCCAAGTATCCTTTGGAATTCCTCTAATTATTTGATGGGTCTCTAGGAAATTCAGCCAACGATGCAGAATAGGCGGTTCTCGGATTGAAAAAACCAATTTCCACAAAATTACTGCCATATCTGTTGGTAAAATTCTCTGACCTGAAAATGAATCTAATCCAAAACGAAAAGTAAAACGATATAAGTCTTTGAAGAGTTCGTAATCACTACTGATTTCACTCACTAGTTCTGGTAACCGATTTTGTATGGATTTGATTGAATCTGCACGTATAGCTTTCATACCAGTTATGAATTCTGACCTTGTGAAACGACACATTTGTTCTGCATTAAGTTTCCAAGCAAGGACTAATATTTTGAAATCATCAGGAGACACTTGTAAATCTTGGCAAAACTGTTCTATTCCTTCTGCAAGTATACAGTCTTCTGTATTGTCCTTGTATTGTTCAAAGAGTCCTTTTAATTTAGTTTCAGAATGTTTACTATCTGAAATGCCCATTATTGCACTAGCTGATTTTGAATGAGTTCTTCGACTAGGCTGACAAAAACGGCTAATAGCTGTTGTTACATCTGGTGGTGCGGATAAGTGGTTGCCGTTGCTCAGATTTACATCTCGGGGGGCTGTAGGGGCTGGCACATGACTTGGTGCTGGATGAAGGTGGACTTCTGTCATTTCTGTAAATGAAAATTCATTTTTTAAACTGTCCTAGCAATAACTTTTTCACAGTATACGAATTGAAACAAAAAAGTATTATTCTGTGACTCACTGACGTTAGTCATTTAAAATGTCTCAATATTATTCAATTTAGAATCGAAGTAAATATCACGAAAAACCCTCAAGGTACTGGATTACTGAAGATGAAGGTATCAAAAACACCAATCATTTTGGGACCAAATCGAAGATCGAAACAGCACATCCTTGGTGCGACACCTAAGCCCAACACTGACGGCTGACAACCTCAACAGATCTAAGATCTGCACAATCACCGGCTTAATAACCGGACACTGCAGCCTTAGAAAACACCTACTCACCATGGGAATAAATGGAGAAAACGAGGACTACGTGGTGACGAGGAGGAAACAGCCTCTCACATCACCTTCGAATGCGACACGCTGCTCAACAGGCGCAACAGAACATACGGACAGATCAACCTAGAAACGGGCATGAATCCGAAACACCTAGTAAATAGACTACTTAACCTGGTGAAAAACACTGGCCTATTTAACTAGGAACCACTGACGACAGAACAATACAACAGACTCCAGCTGGTCTCGGTGTTAAGGAAAACCTCAAAGGTAAACCCGGTATCTCGCTTAACCAGCCAACCAACGAACCAACCAAATATCACGAAAAAACCTCAAGGTACTGGATTACTGAAGGTATCGAAATCTCATCAAATACAAAACGTAAACTTTTCACAGATATGTTAGAAGGGCGAGTATCAAAAGAGTTCCATATCAAATATACAAATATATTGGAAAAAGTCATTAAAGCCGAAAAACAAAATGCAAATCATAAAATATGTTGAAAGCGCTCAAAAAAAAGCTGAGATGCAGCAAAAGCTGATTTGTGGAAATTCAATGGATCTCTGATAACACAAAAGAGTAAAACAATCATCCCTGAAAACGTGATACAATTGGTGTATCAAAGGTGACGATGAAAACTTTAAATTGAATTCAGATTCAGAGTATCTCAGGTTTTAGACTACAACTCTAGCGAAAAAGGAGAATTGTAAAATGGAAAATATCCGTGTGTATATAAGAATAATATTTTATCATGGAACAATTTTCAATATTATGACGATTTAAAAAAATTAAGTAATTAAGGTATGTGGCGGTTGTTTTCTGAACATGTGAATGAGTTACTAACAATTATTATTCAAATTATTCCACTTTGGACAACGGTACGTATAGATTGGCTACATGAAAATGAAGCTTGAAGAATGGAGAAAATATCCGAAATCATCCATATTTTTCCTGGGACTGTTTGTTTCGAAGTTATTTGATAATATTTGAAAGGGCTGCACTTGGATTATCGGTTTTTTCGAAATATCTTGCTGAATATTGAATATTCAGTAAATATGGTAATGTTTAAAGTTATTCATATCAAAATGTGGTGGCCGTGCTGGTAGAACGTTCGCCTTTGGAGCGAAGGGTCGAGGGTTCAAAGCCTCGCATGGCCATCGGTCTCGTGCATGGCATCACACGTTAAAAGATAAGGGCTGCGTCTTCCCTAGCTCACACAAGTCTCTCGAAGACTTCCGAGGGTTGCGCGCAGGGGTGCAATCGGTTGACGGAAATAACAATTTTTAACAATTTTAACAAAATACAAATACTTGAACGGTTGAATGAACTCGCTAGCTCAAATAGAGAGCGAGATATAGTTATTAGAATATTTCACCCTTTGAGGGGTTGCAGTGAACGACGCGTATCTGGGGTGGCTAAAATAAAATCAAATAAGTCGTTTGCTTTAATCATCTCAAGCCCACGACGGCCCTTTTTTTAACATAAGCGCATCCACTATATCTGATGATTTTTCCAGGATTTGTTCAGGACGTTTTAATAAAAGTGATTTTAAAACCAATCTTCAAGAATCTCTCCTACGTGTGGAGTCAAGACGTAGGCTTGGGGAAAACGGTGAGATAATACTGTTCTAATGAGAAACAGAACTCAATTTGGTTTTGGATAGAAACTGATATTCAAAGCCAACATTTTTGCTATGACATTACGATATAATGTTGGTTTTCTTTTTTAGTTATTCCTACAAGATGTATTGGCAAAAATCTACTGCAGATCTGTCCACTCACCACTGGGATATCGCATCTATCTATCATTGATAATTCACCTATGAGATTTCATGAAGCACCTGCAGTTCCATTGAAGATAGAAATATGCGATATGCTTGCCAGAATCTGTACCCATGGTCAATCATTTACCATCAAATTATGGTTTGTACATCATATTCTATTCCGTGCTATGAAATGATTGATATTGATAGGTGTTTTTATGCCATTTCAGATAAAGATTCGCAGTCTCCTTTCACCTCTTGTTTACAACAACGTTGCGAAGAACGAGAAAAACTCATAGAACAGTTCTGTGCAATAACACTATTGTACAACAATTAACAGAAGGAAGAAACAAAATTAAAAGAAAAGTTCAGATTACCAACTATAAGAACTATCCAAACATCAAAATCATTATGGAACGTTGCAAAAACGAATGATATGTCCAGCTTTATTTCAAATATTAGATATGCAGTTTTACTACTCGCCATTTATTTAGAATTTTAGGTAGTTATATAGAATTGTTTTATTTTTTCTGCAAAAAAAAATTTGTAAATTAGTATTTATGAAACATTATATAAATGTTGTCGATGATATGTGAGTTAGTTTTGTGAACAAGGCAGAGTGAATGACATTGACTAGTCTGATAAGTTTTTAGATGTATATGAGTAAACTTCAAGAACGAATAAATATTTATCTATCATTTCAATCATTTACCCCATTTCACATTCATACATTTCAGAATCAAATGGAAATCAAGCATATTACAAATCACTTTCTTTTGGCATATGAGGTACATGTTCACATCAGAGAGTGGTTTTCATTTCTTTCATTATACTAATGTTTGAGAAGAATTTCTCTTTGAAGGGTGCAATTAATTCGAGAAGTATTACAAAAGATATATATAAGTCTCAGATTATGTGATTCTTCCACCTTTTCCGTTTTTTTTTTTAAACGGCTTACTACTTTGTATACAATTTACTTTCTCATCAGTACATTTAATTTGATAATTAGTGTAAACTACGACCAACATTCAGAACCTATAAAAAAATATTGAAAATTTGTTTTCGTCAACCGAGAAACTCTCAGAAAACTTCGAGATTCGTATGTGAGCTAGGGAATGTATTAACAACAAATAGGTATCAATCACACGCACGTTTTTCAATTTACTCCTAGCGATTGGTTTCGAATTCAATCTAACAAAATGGAATTTATAATGTAATTCAAATTTGGCGCCTCCCCTCCAATGACGAAACAAGATGCCCGACAAAATCGATGACATTTCGTAACCTCCCCTGTTACGATGAGGAAGAAATAGTAACTCCACTATAAGTTCATTATCTTCTCACATTTAGTCACTGTCACATTGACAATAATCACTTTTATATACAGTGCATCACATCTTCCCTTCTAAGATTCTCAACCCATATTATCCCCATTGTCCCCCTTTCATTCATAGTTGACGGATGAATCTCCTATTTCTCACGTATATTCTTCCACTTTTGATCATATACTTCCTGTATGGGCAAGTCTCAACGATTTGTCCGATTTGATCCCGTTTATAAATTTGGTTCTGTACCCGTACTTTGCTTCCGATTGGGATTGGCATCAGAGTTTTAGCGTTTTTGTTATAAATGTTTCTTCTCTTGATTTGATCCCTTTTCATTACATATATTGGCCTCATTTTGCCATTTTCTAGTAAATGAAGTTGCATGTGCGGGAATCAATTATCTGAGTGGACGACCATATAACATTTGTGAAGGTGAGAAACCATCAGCTTTTGGTGTATTCCTCCATTCTAATAAACCACTGTTTAAAAAAAATTGTTAAAATTGTTTTTTCCGTTAACCAGCTGTCGTCCCCTTACGAACGGCAGCCCTCAGAAGTCAAAACTTGTGCGAGCCAAACTGTGATATTTATTTTCATCTAAACTTCCATTTCAAGATGAGACTCTTCATAGCTTTAACTCCTGCTTCGGCATGACCATTACTTTGAGGGTAATATGAAGTTGAAGGTGAATACATCAAGTTCCAATTTTTTTAAATTCTTTCATTTCTCGCAAATTGAACTGAGGACCACAATCTGAACGAAATCTTACACGGACACCAGTAACTGAGAATATTTTTCTCATACAACTTATAATTTTACTACTGTTTGGAGTATCATTTCCGAATTGGAAAGCTATTGGCCATCCAGAAAGACGATCTACATAGGTATACCATGAAATGTTTACTAGAGCAAAAAAAAATCTGCCGAAACGTCTTGAAATGGATCTTGATTTTTGGCATAGATGACATGCTTCTACGGTATTTCTTATGTCGCTGTTCATTCCAGGCCAAAAAAACAGTCTGCCAAGTTCGTGCTTTTGTTCTTTGATTCCTTGCTGTGCATCGTGAAGACGTTGTAGGATCCATTTTCTAGCATTTCTTGGAATCGCAATTTGACATCCTTTTATAACCAATCAATGATCATAACTCAAATTTTCCCTTATGTTCCAGTATGGCTGCATCTCTGGTTCAAGGTGCTGACGATTCGTAAAGCCTGCTTTAATTTGTGTTATGAGAAGTTGATATTCAGGGTCTTGTTGAGCTATTTGCCTTATTCGATTCAGAAGTGGATCTCCTTTGTCGGTACTTGAACGGGTGACCGTGACAATGCATCCGGAATCAAATGCTCTTTAACTTTTCTCCATTCGGCGATGAAACGATATCTAGCTAATTTTTGTTTATGGATTTTCTATATTATCAAGTGTTTGCTCATTCAAAATAGGAATGATGGGCCGATGATCCGTAATGATGGACATGCTATCGATTTCCAATAAATATAAACGACATTTCATAACGGCCCAGGAAATAGCAAGAAGTTCAAGTTCTATCGTATTCAGTTTCTGATATGAAGCGTGATCCACATTGAATTACCTTCCAGCCATCTTCATGTTTTTGTAATAAAACATAACCCAAACCATTCAATCGGAAAGCATCTGTTTGAAGAGCGGTTGGCTTGCTTGGGTCGAATTGGGCTAGAATTGGTGGCTTTATCAGAGCACTCACATTTTCAAAAACTTTTGGTGATATTGAGTCCATAAGAAATGATTTTTCACTTTCAGAAGACTCCTCAATGGACCGGCTTCTTTAGCCGAAAATGAACTCAATTGGTTAGCCAAATCCAAAAATCAGCTCGGTTAAAGGACCTGGTGATGAAAAGTTTTGTATCGCTTCTAACTTCTTTGGATCAGCTTTTATACCATCATGTCCAACGATATAGCCAACATAGAAAATTTCTTTTTTAGCAAAGACAAATTTATTTGGATTGAGTGTGACGGAGTTTTCTCTATAACGTTCCAATATCCCAATGATTCTTTCGAAGTGTTTGCTGAAAGTTTCATCATATACTAGGATATCATCAACAACTTGTTCGAGATTTCCAATATTTTGTAAAGCTTGATCCTCACGTCTGCAAAATTCATCTCACTATTCCCATTGGAGCTCTCAAGAAGAGATATCTTCCTCATGGTGTGAAAAATGTTGTGAGTTTTTTGCTCTCATCATCCAGCTCCAACTGCCAATATCCACAATATTTTGAATTTTTGTTTATGTTGGAAACTGACTCCCACGGAGAATTGAACGGGTGAATGGACCTTGAAACATATTGATTGAGCTTTGTGAAATCTACACAAATCCTTATTTTTCCGTTTGATTTTTGTACAACTACTAGGGGACTGACAAAGTCAGTGGGTCCGTCTTCAACAGGTTTAATGATGCCTGTTTTAGTCATTTCATCCAATTCATCTTTCACTTACTGTCTCCACGCGAATGGAATTTTTATAGGCATATGTATAGGTGGACCACTCATTAGTTTCAGGATTTGGTCATCAAATACATTTTTGTATTTTTCAATAAAATTATTTCTAATTTTCTCACATTGCTCTTCTGTCGGTTCGTAGGGAATTTCATAGGTTTTAGATATATTTGCCCTTAATATCTTGGTAGAGGTTTTGAAAACTATTGCTGCATGGTGCCTAAGTTCATTCTTGAATTTCTGTGGATTAATAACTCATTCACACCTTTACAGATGTGTGTCTTTGTCGTGGTAGAGAGTCCACCATAAGATATTTCACAATTCATAAAACCAAGTATGTAGTTTTTCAAAAATGCATATCAGTAACAATTAAAACTACCTTGAGACAGTAATTCCGTATGTCCACTTGTTATGTTGTTTTATTCATTTCCTATTCGTACGCAATTTCATATTCGTACACAATTTCATATTCGTGCACAATACTTCTATTCATGAAAACTTACCCTAAGTATAAAAACGACGGTGGCGATATGTACACCCAAGTATTGCAGGATATTTAAAAAGCACATCACGATTTCATTAGTTTTCTCGTAATCAAGCTGGCGAATGTCTCGCGTTTGATAACACAGTTTTGCAGGTATAAGTCGCTGCACAGAGGTTTTAGGCATCTTAATATAGAATATTTCCAATATTCAGAATTTCCGGTGTACACCAAGCAATAGAGCATACAATTAATGAGTTTTTAACAAAAATACTAGTAGGAAACCGACTATGCCATCACATGAAAGCCAGTCCGTAGTTATATTTTGTTCTTGTTGATTCAATAAAAGACAGATACTGGCTACTTTGTTATGAAAAAATCCATTTTGCAGTAAGTTAACTGGATTGGAAAACATATTTTGGTTATTAATATTTTGAATGCACAAAGGATATTTTTAATAATAAGTCATTTCAGAGAGTAGAGTACGGTTATTATTCGTTTTGGTCCTCCGAATTTTACTGATATCTTTGGCAATTTCTACTGAAAAATTTCGTTTTTTTTTTCGAGTGTTAGTGAAACAAATAACCTATCGATATAAGTTAGGTGAGTTGTTCTATTGCTACATTATACAACAATATCGGACTATCGATATTTGATACCGATTCGAACTCTATATAAAAAGTTAAATAAAGAAGCAGCTTATCATCGGTCGATAAAAACTGGAAAGTACATTGTGATTTAGTACGGGTGGTTAGCAGCTGTTTATGCGAAACGATTCAATAACGTTCCGATTTGAAAATGTCACCTCCTCCTTGTGATGTTACTCTGGCAGATCTACTTAATCTAATGACAAATCTTGATAAGAAAATCGACAAAACTCACGAAACATTGGCTCATATACAAGAAGAGTTGTCTGCCGTCAACAATAAAACTCATCATTTTGAAAAAGAACAGGAAGAATTGAAAAACAAAGTGACCCAACTAGACGACAAGTTTCGTAGGAATAATATCCTTGTTTTCGGTCTTGAAGGAGTCGATCCAGTTCAAGCACTCTCACACTTAGGTGGTATTCTACAGGTCGATTTATCCTTATCTTACATAGATAACACTTTTTTCTTTGATAATAAGAGCGGAGGAAAAATTTTGAAAATTGAATTCTTATCCTACTGGAAGAAACAGGAAATAAATCGAAATCTTACAAATTGAAGGGTACAAAAATTTCAGTGGCAAACGATCTTAGCCCCGAAAATCAAGTGATTCATAAGGTTCTTCGAAAATACCTCAACATTGCTAAAAAGAACGGAGCCAAAGCTACCATCCGACAAAATTTCTTGTACTTGAATAATACAAAATATACGACTGACGACTTATCGTCCAATACGGAGCTACTGGCAGGCAACATAACTAACGAGGATACTGGACTGAAAAGAAAACAGCCTTCATCTCCCGAGCACTCCGCTCCTAGAAAAACTATCAGAACTAGAGCTACCAAAAATCAAGATACTATATAATATTATATTAGCTGCTTTTTCTAGACCATTATATATATATATATATATATATATATATATATATATATATATTTTATTTATTTCTACTTCAACATATATACATATTTATATTTTTTTTCTTGTAATGTCGAATTTTAATTTGTGTCATATAAATGTTAGATCACTTACGAGCGACTTTTCAGAATTTAAGGAAAAAGTGTTTAATGTCTATGATATTGTTACTATATCTGAAACTTGGCTATCTGATTCTGTAATGAGCGATTCGATTTCTTTACCAGGTTATAGTCTATTTCGGTCTGATCGAGGAAGTCGTGGAGGAGGCGTGGCAATATTCATAAAACATATATTTAATGCAAACTTGTTGAACCTAGATCTCGTTATCAATTCCGAACAATTGTGGATATATTTCACTTTAAACAAAGTACATTACGCCGTTGGGTCCTTGTATAGGTCTCCTAATTTTCCACCACATGATTTCCTCTCTGAACTTGATGAGGTGTTCTCACTCCTATTTCCCAAACACGACCACATCTTATGCGGTGGAGACCTCAACATTGATTTCTTTAATCCCACCACACAGTCTTATGGACACCTAAATCAGATTTTGGAGTCTTATGGAATGCTTCAGGTTATTGAAGAACCCACTCGAATCAGCGCTACAGGCAGTACATTAATCGATTTAATCATCTGCTCAGAAACGTTAACCATCACCGACCGTACTGTGGTCGATTGCTCTACTTTTTCAGATCACGGGTTAGTTAGTGGCATGCAAAATTGGATCTGGACATCAAATTGTCCCAGAACTCATGTATACCTACAGAAATTTTAAGAACTTCAATAGTGATGCCTTTTTGAGCGATCTCTTGAACTATAATCTCGAATCAATTTATCAGTTCGAAAACATAAACGACAAAGTACATCAGTTGAACTCCATGATTTTAAATAACTTCGATGTTCATGCCCCTTTGAGGACGGTGCGTATAACAAAAATCAATGCTCCCTGGTTAACCGAAAATTTAAAGTTAATGATGAAACAGCGTGACAGGGCATTAGTAAGATTTAAAAAAAGTAAATCCATACACCACTGGGACTACTACAAACAAATTAGGAATTTGACAAATCGCACAATCAAATTAGAAAAAAAAAGCCTATCTAGAATTTCGTCTCAGGAATAATAAAAATATATGGCAGGAAATGGCCAAACTAGACATATATAAAAAGCCGAATAAAACACTTCCAGGACATCTCAATAATGCTAACGATCTCAATTCACACTTCCACAACAGTGCTGCAAACCTCTTGACTCCCGACATTGATGTGATGACATTTTTCTCCGAGAATACTCAACGTGACAATGTGAGCTTTTCTTTTCAATCAACAACAGATGATGATGTGTACAAAACCCTATTGGCAATCAAATCAAACGCGGTTGGCGCTGATAATATTAGCATTAAAATGTTATTGCACTGTTGTCCTATTATCATTCCTTACATCACCCACATCTTCAATTCATGTATTCAGCATTCTGTGTTTCCCACGATTTGGAAGCAATCTCAAATAGTACCCCTAGCAAAGATAGCAAATCCGCAAAATTTTAACGATCTTCGCCCCATAAGCATTCTTTGTGGAATCTCAAAAGTCTTTGAAAAAATTATCAACTCACAGATGCGGGTTCATATTGACAATTTCGAAATGATACCTTCTTGTCAGTCAGGTTTCAGGTCGCAACATAGCTGCACGACTGCCTTATTGAAAGTCATCGACGACATCCACACCTCAGTAGATAATAACAAATTATGTATCCTGGCACTGATAGACTATTCAAAGGCTTTTGACACCATCAGTCACCAACTTCTTCTGGTTCTTCTAAAATACTTGGAGTTTTCCACTCAGGCTGTCGGGCTCTTGGAAAATTATCTGCTTGGCCGGTCGCATTGTGTGGCAATGAACAAGATTAAGTCAGGTTATCTTGAAACTCTCTCTGGTGTACCGCAGGGCTCTATTCTTGGTCCCCTGTTATTTGTAATTTATATTTCCCAATTTCCTAATTGCCTCAAATATACAAACATGCATGGTTACGCCGATGATACACAAATCTACTTGCAGTTTGACGCAAATTCTGCCGCTATGGCTTGCCAACAAGTCAACGAAGACCTCGAATCTCTGAGTAATCTTTCAAGAAAATACTGTCTTTCTATCAACCCCTCTAAATCAATCGTTATGCTCTTTGGTAGACCAGCAACAAGAAAACGCTGCCTAGCTGACCTAAATATAAATATTAATATAGACAACTTACAATTACCTCTGAAGGATCACACAAAAAATCTTGGACTCATATTAGATTCTTCCCTCAGATTTTCACTCCATACCTCGCTCATTCTCAAACGTGGATACACCAATCTCAAACTGATTTATCGTAACAAAGATATTTTGAATCATAAAACAAAACTAGTCTTATGCGAAGCCCTCGTGCTTTCCCATGCTAATTTTGCTGATGTTGTTTATGGACCTTACCTACAACAAGCTGACAGGCGCAGACTACAAGTCTTACAAAACTCATGTCTGAGACTTATTACCTGTACAAGAAGGCGGGATCATATATCGCATCACCTGACTACACTGGGATGGTTGAACATGGAGTCACGGCGCATTCTTCATGCTTCTGTATTATTTCACAAAATAATAACTCAAAACAAACCAAATTATCTTTACAACAAGATTAAATTCCGTACAGATATCCATAATTTAAACTTAAGATTCAGAAATATGCTTACGCCTCCTCGCCACCTAACCTGTCATTATCGTGGATCATTTTCGTATTATATAACTTGGCTATACAATAGGTTACCGCATTCGCTGAAAGATTTATCCCCCTCGTTGTTTAAAGTAAAACTGAAAAATTTGCTTCACACGAACAAAATTCCAAATATTCTGGGCTTCAAAAGCTGAAATAAAATTGTTCTCCACAATTCCTTCTACACTAATAGTTGTTATTAACGTTTATTTTTTATTTAATATTTACTTAGATTAAAAAAAAGTTTGAATTTGGTGTATGTGCTCAATTGTTATAAGTCGTTGCATGTTTTAGTATAGTTGTGAATATAATTATTTAATAGTGTGTACTCATAAATGCATATATTTATGCGTGCACACTTTTTTTGGTTGGATGGAAGAGCAAGGTCTGACTGTAACACTTGTGGTATGGTCAGAAATTGAATCCTGCCATTTGACGGGGTTATGAATGTAACTTTGTAATTTCCTGTCAATAAAATCTATTATTATTATTATTATTTATTATGTTTTCGACTCGCATCTGTCATTTATTAATTTGTTATAAACATTTAAATAACAAAACACGTGTTTTTTTTAATTGTTTTGCTTATGAAATGAAAACTAATAGAGCAATCTGGTTGCTCCAATGAAGAAAATTGTAGATAATTGAAATACGAACAAAATGAAATATTTTACGCTCCTATCGGAACATTAGTAACGGAGGAGGAACATTTTGCGATTTTTAAAAAAAATTATAACTCCCACACAGAAAACTTTTCCCACAAAAACGCTAATTACTCAGCAAAAATGCGGGACATAGTAAATCAGACCTACAATCATCTGTTCTACATAAATGTAAACCAATCCAACATGAACAGGCTAGAAATAGCAGATATTTGGGAAAATGAGAAACCTAATTCTAAAGATGTTGTCCTTCAAACCAAAAAAGGATTTCTCCTGAAGTTGGACTCTCCAAGAGTGATCTTAAAAAATCATCTTAATAATCTGAAAAGAAAAAATCTTATAGAAGATTTCTCTGAAACATCCCCCCAAAAAAAAAGATACCCAACCAATCAACCAGCCATCTTATGCGGCAGTCATTTCTGGAGTTGAACAATTTTTCAATGATGAGACTATCAGCAACCACCTATCTTCAATCGACATAGAACATCGATATTGCCGGAGAATCATTTCTAGGGTAGCAAATAAACCTACGTCATATATCAGAGTAATCACTGCCTCACTGACAGCTTATGAAAAACTGCGAAATGAGGGCATCTTCTTCAAAAGTAGATATTATGCCGTATATACCAGCAACCCCCATACACCCACACCAATCCCTTGCAAGAAGTGCCTATAATTCACTTATACCATAGACAACTGCAACGAGGTCATAAAATGTACCGAGTGTGGCCAACAACATAGCACATACAAATGTAACACAAACTTACCGCCCAAATGCTTAGCTTGTAATGCAGAAGATCATCAGGCATGATCATTCAAATGTCCGAAACGTTTTAAAAAACCTATAGAGGGAATACCCAATGCAATCATCAAACCATTGAATAAAATTTACGAAACAATTAGAGCTAACACCAAAATCCACTATCCAGCAACACTGCATGATCAAATTATCAACACGTATATGAGAAAACTGAATAAACCAAAAAACCAAAATAGAGCTGAACTCATCCAAAAACTAAAAATGAGATTCATAAAAGAATACAATGTAGATACTTGCATAGTATCCCTGGACAAAATAGGGCTTACATATTTATTTTTGATCTGGATAGTCCAAACTCAACTTCAACAACAGAATCTACCCAATGAGATATTGTACCGGTCAACGTTCAACATCCTTAAGTTACTTTATGCCAACATCAATAGCTACATTCCAAAAAAGCATCTAATATGTAACTACATAGAAAAAAATGATATCAACTGTGGTCTATTCATTGAAACAAAAATCAAAAATGATTGCAGAATTGAATATCGAAAATGGAATGCCATACAAAAAACAGGAAACATAGTGAACCAAAATGTAAGAGGGGGAAGTATAGTGAAGGCCAATCCACTTCTGAACATCAAAAAATCAAATTCACCACAGATAAATAATCCACTGAACGAAGTAACACACTTCACCATACCATTTCTAAGATAAACTCCTCATATTTCTGGTGTACTTTCATCCCACCTCTATAATAAAAAACACTCTTTTTACAAAAGCTGCCACATATAAGTATGCAATTATTATTGGAGATTTCAATATTAATAGAGGGAAGCAGATACCCCTCCAACCTTCATCATGTCTAATAACCCGGATTCAACTCTAGACCTGATTCTATTACCGGTAACATAAAGAACAACATAACACAAATAACCACTCATCCTGATCTGGGATCTGACCATCTTGCTATAGACATTTCGATAGACTTGGAAACAACAGTAACTGAAGATGAAATACTTAAAGTAAATATCAATAAATGCAATATGGAAAAAGTCAATTATTCCTTAGCGATCTTCATAAATCTAAACCCAACAATCAACAAGGATACAATAAAAAATTTCAACCAGGAGTTAAGCGACTCGGTTCTGGAAAACTCTCCAACAACCAAAGTAAAACCATATCTGCATAAACTACCACCATTCATCATAGCTCTAATTTCAAAAAAAGAGAAAAATGTACCGTGAATATAGACGTAATCCAAAACGCATCTAAATAGTTACAATAAAAACATTCAAAGACTAGTATACCAGTTCAGAGAGAGTAAGTGGATTGAGACTTGTGATGAAATCAACCAAATGCAAGGAAGAAACTATTGGCATCAGATCAAGAAAATCAGCAAATATACAAAAGCTAAAACCCCTCATCTTGAGAAAAATGGAGAAACATACACTACTGACTCAGAAATAGCAGACATTTTTCTGGACCACTTCTCAAGAGCATTCGAAGAACATGAAGACCCCTAATTTGATGGAAATTTCTATCAAACAGTTGAGGAGTGGTATATATGATACTTTGAAGATGAACCACAGATGGATGAAATTAATATCAATGAAGAAGAATATTTTGAAATAGTAAGCCAAGGCAAAAACAGGGCACCTGGAATTGATAATATCACAAAAGAAAAAATAAGGAAATTTGATTATGATATACACCTATATATTAAAATTTACGAGTATTGTATAAATACGCAATATTTTCCACTAGAATGGAAACAAGGTAGGATAATAACAATTCCAAAACCACACACAGACCAGAGTCAACCGAAAAGCTACAGACCAATCACTTTACTTCCAGCATTGGGCAAAAACCTCGAAAAACTGATGAAATAATTTATGGACGAGAAAATAGGAAATGCAATTCCAACTAATCAATATGGATTTCGCCATAAATGCGGTACAACTCACCCTATATCAGTTCTGATCTCAAACATACAAGCTAGCAAACTCTCAGGATATCGCAGTGTTGCAATTTTTTAGATATCAACAAAGCCTTTAACAGTGTTTGACACAGGAATTCTATACAAACTGTACACATTAGACTGTCCCAAATATATGATACATCTAGTAAAAGACTACCTACTAAGACGGTCTCTTTAAGTGAAAGTAAATCACTAGACATCTGCCTTCTTTCATCCAAAACAAGGTCTCCCTCTATCCCCATTCTTGTATAATATCTACTGTTGCGACCTATTCACAGAGAACAACCCAGACCCCCAAGAACATTTCACATCATCCTATGGAATGCAATTTGCAGACGACACTGTCATAATTAGCCACAACAAAACTCTGGGGCAAACAGTAAGGAAGTGATCTGGCGTCCAAGTCATGTCGTAACTTGATTGAAACAATGGGACAGCATTAAAATCAGGGTTTTTCGAAGAAACCCAAAGAGACTAAACTAACAAGGAGGGTTTAATAAGCTCTAGCCAATCAGAATCTTGTAGCATCAACGCGTCATAGTGACGTACTTGGATATGAGTACAGAGTCGAACTCGAACCAAGCAACAAAACTGTCAGCAGTAACTCTCATATACCAAGAGCTAGTCCGTCACTGTCTATAGAGAACGGCGGCTATGACACGTCCAACTACGTCACATTTCGTCACAAATGTTCTTTCATCTCTTTCTACTAGTGTCCCTTTGTCTTATGGGGATTAAACTCTCCTTGTTAAATTTTAGCATTGTTTATATAGAAGTAAGATAGTTAGTCAATGCCTGTGTAATTGGTGTTGGACGCAAACGCGAGTGTCATCTAGCGTGATTAGTTACAAACATGAATATTTGACGCCATTTTAATGCAGGTTCCTTCAAAAAAACCTGATTTTAATGCTGATGTTACAGACATGAATATTTGACGCCATTTTAATGCAGGTTCCTTCAAAAAAACCTGATTTTAATGCTGTCCTATTGTTTCAATCAAGTTACGACATGACTTGGAGGCCAGATCACTGAAGTTACGACATAACTTGGATGCGAGCTCACTATCGCCATCTACATGTCGCATCCATTTTGATCCAATTATAATCCCATAAGGTTGACTAACTATCTTCTATATAAACAATGATTTTAGTCTCCTTGGAAGAAACCTGCACTAAATTGACGTCAAATATTCATGTTTGTAACTAATCACGCTAGATGACACTCGCGTTTGGGTCCAATTCCTTTTCCACAGGCATTGACTATCTTACTCCTATTTAAAAAATGGTACAACCAATCGTCGAGAGACTGAAAAAATTATCCCAGAAGTTTGCTAACAATAGGTTTGTTCGGGTTCTTTAATTGGAAACTGTTGGGAACCTGCGCAGAACTATCGACGCAATGACAAAAATTGGGAACGATTCAGAACTATTTCTAATTTAATAAAAACCAAAACGTACTCGTGTGAAGAGTGTGGCGGAACCTATTGGTGTAGTGGTGAACTGATATTACAACTGAAGTTAAATTTGCCATCTGTTTTCTGACTTCTACTGATGTGTTCCGTGGCTTTGTTTACTTTTAGATTTTCGGCGCACACCTTTGAAACCCAAAATTAGTAACATAGCAAACTTGCTTAAAACGAAATACTTTTCTATTATGATGTCCGGTAAGAACTGAAATATGTGAAAATAATGAATCTGACTCAATATGCATACCACAAGAAAACTAAAATAATTTTCTTAAGAGCAATCCTAGCATGTCCGGTTTCAATATTAGAATAAAACTCAGATCCCTCATAGGCACGAGAAAGAGATTCTAGTATACTTCTATCAACCCTAGCAAAAAAAGAACAATGATTCAAGAGAATAACATTTTTTTAAATCTACCTAAAATGTTCTTTGAATTCTTTGTCAGTAAGCAGGTGTATAGTATTCTCAAAATAGTCCTCATTTTTAATGTGGGGAGTTTGCCCCATTTCTTCATCCCCAGATGACGAACTCGATGACAAGCTTGACAATAGAAATACATTCATGATCACTAATTACAAATCAACAAATAATAGGAATATTTCTGTAATAAACACTATTCGTAACTTATTTTTATAACCTCAAATGGCTCAATGACATTATTGACAATGACAAATCACAAAATACGCATGTGTCAAATTATCGATTCCAAATAGTTCAAGCTTGACCGCAGGGACTAGTGAGAACGGTTCGAATCGGTTCGGGATCGAATTCAAATTAAACCAAAACAAGCCATAGCGAAATCCTGAACCGTTCGCGTCGAACTCGAACGCGAATTCCAAAAGACGCATGCTCCGAACGGTTCCGAATCGGATAAAATGAGAACCCGAACAAACCTAATGAAAACAATATTCAAATTATCCAAACCCAATCCATTCAAAGAGACCTGACAGTGAACCCAAGATTTAAGTTTCCAGCATAAAATTATGTAAATATCAACTAATGTAATGTATCAACTAATGTATTATAACAGGCTGAAGGACTCCGGTCGGGAGCCTATTGGGTAACCAATAAAGTACTTCTATTATTATTTATTTTTCATAACTCTGTAATTTTTCAAGAAGTAGGATTGATCTTTCTCATGAAAGAATTGAATCATGTGTACTTAGTGTGCACAAACCGGCTCTGACGGATCGTTAGTTTTGGCACAATTGCAATTTAAATTATTTTTGCACAAATTAGTAAATGACAGTTGTTAGTCGAAAACATAACAGAATATAACCACGGACCATGTGATGGTTCAGTCGTTTTCTACTAGTATTTTTGTTAGGAAAAAATGCTCTATTGATTGGCCTCGTGTTCACACGACAAATTAAGTTTTTGTCATTAGACAATTGTTCAGTGAATTTAGAGCCAGAAAAAAAACTTACAAAGTCAAATAGGTAAATTGCTGAGTAAATTGAATTGTTCCATGATTGTGCATTAACGTATTTCGCTAATAATAAATTGGTGCGGTGCGGTTTCACGACAAATATAATTCGGTCATTCGATAATTGATAAATATCCGACCAAAAAAAATTAATCATATTAATCATCATACATCGCCTAGGTGTTGCTGATAGACTGGAAGGAAATATACTAATTACAGGAAGTTTTTCATCTTAGAAATTTTACAAAAAATATGTTTTGGTCATTCGATAATTGTTTAGTGAATTTTGAAGCATATCAAAGAAAATATAATTAACTACTTACATGAATTTATTACTAGAAAACAAAATTTCTCTATTTTTTATAATAAGTTTTCACTCGTTTCCAAGAAAAATGTATAAGCAATATAGTTTCATGAAAAAAGCATAAATGGTCGTTATATGCATGCGGTATTGCCAATATACCAAAAAATTCCAATACAAAATACACATTTTATATGCTATGAAAAAAGTTTTTTTTGTTCGTTATTTTACGTCAAACTACTCGAAACATTTTGGTTATCACAGTGATGAAATTTGAAGTTCATCTGTCCAGTGTGACAATATTATGCCTTGGGTACCGGTACCCTTGCATTAGGCACTGTATCGCCGACCTCCCGAAGTAGCCATGTATAGCGCAGCTGCGAGAGAGAGGTATTCGTGGGTATTTGTAGGCATTCGATTCATTTGAGTAATTGGTAAATGGTGATGCGTGTAACACACTTGTTTTCTGGTGATATCGTTGTGGAACTTTACTGCACGTTACCTGCAGGTATGTAATAGACCCTTATCAGTTCTGACTGCTTGCTTGGTGGCTGGGTACTGCTAGGTAGTTTAGTTGTGTCATTTCTTTCAGGTTGTGTTTTGCGGTTGTACCTACTTACTATTAAGCTGCTAAATAAATTGTGTCAACTCTTCATCAGTGGTTTTTGTTGCTGACTACGTTCCAGCCGGACTTTATCTGATCCCTGAGCCCCCCCCCCCCCCTTAGAGTCTATTTTGCTACACCAGTTATATAATGGTGATAGTGCTAACTTATTATAAAGTTGGCACAGCCACACTGGCGTGAAAACAGCTGCCAATTTTCAGCTGGCAATTTGACGGAAATGGCCGAAGACCCAGTGGCGTTCGTCAGGAATTGAAAATCATATTTTCGTATTCAGACTATGTACTTTGGCCCGGAAATGTGTAAAACTGAAAAATACCTTCATAATATTCCTGTGAAAAAAAATGAAAATATACCTAAAAACAAAACTAAGATTTTCAGTAATTCACATTCAATTCAAAATCTTTAGAGTTTGGAGAAATCACTATGAGGCGATAGAAAATTATGTTCAGAGCAGAAAACACTCGCGAAATAATATGGGGGAAGATATGAGGGGGAAGATATGAGGGTAACTACCCTTGAACAATTAGTCGCATTTTGAGCAATTCCCTACCAACTTAAAAACGTCAAAATATGTATACATATTTCTATGACACCGTAGAGAATAATGGCCAAGAAATAATTACTCGCAAAATAACACGGGAGGAGATGTGAGGGTAACTACCCTTGAAGAATAACTCGATTTTTGAGCAATTTCCTACCAATTTAAAAACGTGAAAACATGTACACACATTCCTATGACACCATAAAATATAATACCCTAGAAATAATTACTCGCAAAATAACACGGGGGAGATATGAGGGTAACCACCCTTTGATAATAAGTCGTATTTTGAGCAATTTTCTACTAATTTAAAAAAGTCAAAATGTGTACACACATTCCAATGATACCATAAAATATAATGCCCTAGAAATAATCACTCGCAAAATAACACGAGGGGAGATGTGAGGGTAACTACCCTTGAAGAATAAGTCGATTTTTGAGCAATTTCCTACCAATTTAAAAACGTGAAAATATGTACACACATTCCTATGACACCATAAAATATAATGGCCAAGAAATAATTACTCGCAAAATAACACGGGGGGAGATATATGAGGGTAACCACCCTTACAGAATGAGTCGTATTTTGAGCAATTTCCTACTAATTTAAAAATGTGAAAATATGTACACACATTCCTATGACACCATAAAATATAATGGCCAAGAAATAATTACTCGCAAAATAACACGGGGGGAGATATATGAGGGTAACCACCCTTACAGAATGAGTCGTATTTTGAGCAATTTCCTACTAATTTAAAAATGTGAAAATATGTACACACATTCCTATGACACAATGAAATATAATGGTCAAGATATAATTACTCGCAAAATAACACGGGGGAGATATGAGGGTAACCACCCTTACAGAATGAGTCGTATTTTGAGCAATTTCCTACTAATTTAAAAATGTGAAAATATGTACACACATTCCTATGATACCATAAAATATAATGGCCCAGAAATAATTATTCGCAAAATAACACGGGGGGAGATATGAGGGTAACTACCCTTGAACAATTAGTCGCATTTTGAGCAATTTCCTACCAATTTAAAAACTTGAAAATATGTACACACATTCCTATGACACAATAAAATATAATGGTCAAGATATAATTACTCGCAAAATAACACGGGGGGAGATATGAGGGTAACCACCCTTTGAGAATAAGTCGTATTTTGAGCAATTTCCTACCAATTTAAAAACGTGAAAATATGTACACACATTCCTATGACACCATAAAATATAATACCCTAGAAATAATTACTCGCAAAATAACACGGGGGGAAATATGAGGGTAACCACCCTTTGATAATAAGTCGTATTTTGAGCAATTTCCTACTAATTTAAAAACGTCAAAATATGTACACACATTCCAATAACACCATAAAATATAATGCCCTAGAAATAATCACTCGCAAAATAACACGAGGGGAGATGTGAGGGTAACTACCCTTGAAGAATAAGTCGATTTTTGAGCAATTTCCTACCAATTTAAAAACGTGAAAATATGTACACACATTCCTATGACACCATAAAATATAATGGCCAAGAAATAATTACTCGCAAAATAACACGGGGGGAGATATGAGGGTAACCACCCTTTGAGATTAAGTCGTATTTTGAGCAATTTCCTACTAATTTAAAAAAATTAATTTTTTTTTTCATACATAACTATTTTCCGCAGAAATAACAGAAGCATTGATTGCATGTTCGGTACCATGCCTAAACCGTGAGTTTCCGAACGAAACCGAGTTTACTTGGTAAATCGCGAATCGTAATTTCAATCATTCTGTCCTGGTATGTGGAAGTAGGAGGCACGCTTGATCCCGACTCACGCACTGCGAATTCATTGAACAAATTGACATTATTCTTATGGTTGTTGTCACTGAACTGTTTCTGTCTGTTGTTCAAATTAACTACGTAATCATTTTATTTAGCTCATTTAAGAAATTATTATCGAATAGAATTTTCTGTTTATTTCTGAGTTTTTACTTTTTTTTTTTTTTCAGGTAAAAGTGCTGACAGATTATCTAATCGGTTATTTTTGTGCGTTTGTCTCTTTTGCATTTTTTTGTTTGATTGATTTGTAAATAGCTACAATTTTTAATTTGTTTATGTTTAGTTCTGTCGGTAGTTTGTAAGACGGACACTTTCTCATCGGTGCATTGCATCGCATGTCCAGTGGTCCAGTGCCATATCCAGTTACATCCGTAAGTTTCCGAGCGAAACCGAGTTTACTTGGTGAAGCGCTGAACATATTTTCAATCATTCCGTCTTGATACGTGGAAGTAGAAGGCACTCTGGTTCCGAACGCACGCTCTGCGAATTCACTGAAACTAAATAAAGTGACATTATTCTTATGGTTTGGTGTCACTGAACTGTTTCTTTCCGTAGTTTACAAATAGATTTTTCTTTTTATTTCATATTAGTTTGTAATATATATTTTCATGCTGAGATATTCTTATCGGTTATTTCAGTGCGTTTGACTCTTTTGCATTATTTTGTTTGATTTGTCACTAGCGATAATTTTTAATTTGATTAGTTCTGTCGGGATTCAGGCTTTCTAATCGGTTTGTAATTTTTTCTCCGCTTTCTCAAAATAAAGTTTTTTTAATACATTTCTTTTCAAATATTCTGTTATTGTCAGCAGTGATACTAGCATTTTAAATGTTATTTCAATAAATTTGATTTTAATTTGAGTTTGGTTTCTCTTTCATCTGTTGGTAACTAGGTATTTCTTATTCATTGGTGTACGTATTTTTCATCATAATTCAATAACTTCGATTGTATTTAGATTCTTATTTCCATTTCTTTTAGTTACCTGGCCTCTGAGGAAAATGGTGGTATCAAAGAAGGCTTTATTACATTTTATTTTCAGAGCTTCTTTCAGAAGATCCTTCCTTTTGTTTGGAATCACTCGTCATTTTAAAAGGCGATGACCCAATTTTAAAAAGAATATGTAACAAAATTAGTTACAAATATAAGCACAAAATGTATCCCAGTAATGTCCTTCGCGACTTGCAAAGGCATAAAGTCATTTTAAAAGAAATGATATATAAACAACGTCCACAAGAACAATCTATTATTTCAATTTCAGTCAGTGACCCAGAAGTGGAATTTCGTATGTGTAACGGCAATATGGATTTGGTCCTTGAACCAGAAAGTAGCGTAGAACAATCTACTTTTGGCATACAAAATAGTAATAAGTCTTTTGATTCCAAACTTGAAAATATTTTAAGTTACGGTGATCAGATACAAATTGCCGATTCGAGCGAAGTTAATAATTCTTCTGTAACAAACTTGGAAGTATCTGATAGATCATTTGGAATCCCTAAGGAACTCGGCCGCTTATCCGATTCTTTCACTCATGAAAACATATTACCTCTGGGAGCACAAAATAATGCAAATAATGTGCGTTGCAGATTTAAGGACTGTGTTTTTGAAGAGGGCTCCTTTCAAATTTGCATTGACCATTGGAACGAAATTTTCAAGGGGGGCAAACTAATTTCTAGTAATTATCCATTTTACTTCAGGAATCGAATTTTCAAATCAGTCAATAATGTGTGTGAAATAGCTATGAATTTTATCAAATATCTAAAAAATAGAATAGTAATATTTGCTTCATGTATTCATAATAATCGGAAATGTAAAAAGTTTAAAATAATTATTGATAAAACTACCTTGAAATGCAAAATATTGAGCACTTCATTGAACTTTTGTCATTCTTCTAAGCTAACTGGGTATGTTAAGGGGTTAGAGAGATCTATGTTCAGAAAAAAATTAAGTTACAAAAAACCTTATCATTTTAAAAAGGTTTCAATCAAGAAAGCTGATAGGAACCTTAAAATGCGGTAAATTACAAAGCATTAAGTCTGATCCGACCTTGAGAAAAATTAGGTCTGAAGCTAAAAAAATATATGATCGTCATGAGAGCGATCTAGTCGACCTGGCAAAACAAAAAGAAGCTAATGAATTTTATATTAAAGAAATAACTTTAAGTCCTTTTGGCGTTAAAATGTATTCGAAAGAACAAGTTCTTATTCTTAAAAATCAGAGACGCGATGGCAATATATTGCCCTTAATTTATTTTGATGCAACTGGTGGAGTGGCAAGAAATCCTCATCGTCGTGATTCACTTATCAAACTGGATGAACACAAGAAGCTCTTATCATATAGTGCAGTAGTGCAAATGAATACTGGAAGAACTTGCCCCGTCTTCGAAATGCACTCAGTTGATGGAACAACAGATTCCTTTAAAAAGCTTTTTATCGACTGGAGTACATTCTGCAAAAAAAATAACGTTTGGCCAATAATAGGTGGAATTGTTTCGGATTTCAATTTTGCAACACTTCATGCTGCTGCTTTTGTCTTTAATAAACAGAGTTTATTAGATTATATAAATACATGTTATAACATTTTGCTAAATAAAGAGAAGCATTTACCCAATGACTTCGTTTTAATTTTGCTGTGTTGCTCGCATTGGATGCATATGGTTTCCGACACCATAAATAAAATTGTAGATAAAAACAACGAAACTGCAACATTCTATAAAGAAATAATTGCTGCTTCTATAGTGTTGCCAGATTTTTCCCAAGTAGTTGAATTGTTCAGAGCTTCTATAATCATAGTTAATAGTAAATATAACACCACACAAGTTATGCAATCTCTCTTGAAGATAAAAAATATCGTAGCAGTTGGAACACAAAACCGAAAACCTGACGATGTCATTAAACTCAGAGAGTCCTTTAGTGATCATAAAACAGAAAATATTCTATATAAATCTAGTCCATTTTTTTAATTTTTTGCAAATATGTTCAGCATGACACAATTAACAGTTGAAGTAACATGCGAATGTAACAAATATTATAATCCAGACGTGTGGGGCTTATTTTTAACAAATTACTTACCATTTCTCCCTTTATACACGACACTAATGTTAAGAATTCAGTATCCTCTAGATAGTGTTGGGAGGGTAAGCAACGCTTCAGTGGAAAATCATTTTAACATGCTAAAGAACAATATTTTAGATACAAAAAATGAGAAGATATCAAGGGTCATCAGAGCACAGAGGGAACAAGTTCTCACTTATTACCAGGAGATGGTTTATAGTATACCTAAAAGTGGCTTAACAGGGAGACAGAAGGAAGTTAAAGCAACGCAAAAATCGAAGAAGGTTGAAGATGAAATGACTACCGACATTTTATCACAGGAAAAATGGAACAAGAAAACCAAAAGTAAAAATTCTTATTTCACGGGAAAATATCTGAAAAAGATACAAACTGAGACAGGAGAAACCTTTGCAAAAATTGTGGATTTAGCAAAGTGTCTTTATTGCAATCAAAATAAATATCAATCTGACAAAGAACATTGGGTCATGTGCGACGCATGTGACAGATGGGCCCATCAGGAGTGCGATCTAAGCTTCAATAAAAAGCAAGCTGTAACTTATGACAAAGACCCTTTCTACTGCTTGTTCTGCTTAAATCAAATTGATGATGCATCAAATATATTAGACAAACCAAGCATCGATCTCAAAGAAATAGAAATTAAAAACAGAAATCAAAGCCAGAATCCTCTTTGGTTTCAAGAAAGGAAAGTCAGATTAGTTTCATCCAAGTTTGGACGTATGTGTAAGTCTTCAACAGAAGCAGTTAAAAATAATTTAGTGAAAGCACTTCTAGCTGGAGATTCGTTTTCGAATGTAAATACAAAATACGGCATAGATAATGAACCAGAGGCAAGATTAGCTTACGAAAGAAAATATGGTGTAACTGTTAAACTATCTGGATTGGTGATTCATAAAAAGTATTTCTTTTTAGGTGCATCTCCGGATGGTCTCATAGGTGACCTAGGCTTAATAGAAATAAAGTGTCCCATATCTTTAGCTAATTCGCACCCTCTAAACGGAAAACTCTCATATTTGAATTCAAAGGGGGAACTTAAAAAAGTGGACCCGATTTATTATCAAATACAAGGTTTGTTGGAAATGACTGATCGGGAATGGTGCGATTTGGTAATATATACACGCGTGGATATCCACGTCCAGAAAATCTTTAGGGATAGATTTTTTTTCAGATCTGTTATGTTTCCAAAGTTATGCGATTTTTTTTTTTAAATATTATCTTGACAAGCTTAAGGACGCGTATCCTTGTTTGTCTTCATATTCCAAAATAAAATGTTTTCAGAACGGATTGGTAGATAGTAAACGGTATTATATACATTTTTCCGGGAATAAAGGTTATACTTTAGGTAAATATAGAAAACTCAACTGTACAGATTTAATGTTCTCGGAATATGCTTCTTTGAATGGAAAAGAATTTATATCTGACATAGTTATTGAAATCCTCCTCAATATATTATTTAAGACTGACCAATACAACATCATCTATAGCATTTACGCAACAGAAATATTCAGTAATATGTTAGACACTGAAAAGAATGAATTTCACAAATTAATAATAAGAAATACAAATCCAAAACCAAATGAGACGTTAGTTTTTCCAATATGTATCGGACATCATTGGATCATAGCATTTGCAGATATAAAACATCAAACATTTCTCGTTCTTGATCCTCTGATAGTGAATGAAGATTTGTCAAATAAAAAGTCTCATTTACTTTTTCCATTTTTCAAACATTTCTTAGAACATTACAAACTATTTTCCAATTTGAACAGTTGTAACTGGAAAATAATTAATCTTCCTCATCTTAAACAGAACGACAATTACAACTGCGGAGCTTTCATTATATATTACTTTTATAATATGTGTAACAAAGTTCCTCTAGATATTTCCATAAATATGGACAATTACAGAAACGAATTGAAATTAATTCTGCTATCCAAATCTGAAAATATGAAAGATGATTGCCTGATATGTTCCGGAACTTTCATGGGAATACCCATCTATTTGGTTTGTAACAGCTGTGATAGAAAGATACATATGGAAAAATGTGCAGACGAAGCTCATTTTGTCAATGGAATTTGTTATTTGTGTCAGAAATACTACTACTTGAGTTACTGAAATGATTCCCCCATAGACGAAGAACAAATTCGAATTGCTATTAATTTTATAGTGTGTTGCATTCCTTTAGTTGAAACTTTTATCTACCTATTGTCATTCCAGAGTGGTTACCCTCACATCTCCCCATTGTCATTTTGCGAGTGATTACATCTAGACCATTATTTTGTATGGTGTCATAGGAATGTGTGTACATATTTTCACGTTTTTAAATTGGTAGGAAATTGCTCAAAAATCGACTTATTCTTCAAGGGTAGTTACCCTCATATCTTCCCCCGTGTCATTTTGCGAGTAATTATTTCTTGGCCATTACTCTATGGTGTCATAGAAATGTGTGTACATATTTTGACGTTTTTAAATTGGTAGGAAATTGCTCAAAATGCGACTAATTGTTCAAGGGTAGTTACCCTCATATCTCCCCCCGTGTTATTTTGCGAGTAATTATATCTTGACCATTATATTTTATTGTGTCATAGGAATGTGTGTACATATTTTCAAGTTTTTAAATTGGTAGGAAATTGCTCAAAATGCGATTAATTGTTCAAGGGTAGTTACCCTCATATCTCCCCCGTGTTATTTTGCGAATAATTATTTCTGGGCCATTATATTTTATGGTATCATAGGAATGTGTGTACATATTTTCACATTTTTAAATTAGTAGGAAATTGCTCAAAATACGACTTATTATCAAAGGGTGGTTACCCTCATATTTCCCCCCGTGTTATTTTGCGAGTAATTATTTCTAGGGTATTATATTTTATGGTGTCATAGGAATGTGTGTACATATTTTCACATTTTTAAATTAGTAGGAAATTGCTCAAAATACGACTCATTTTGTAAGGGTGGTTACCCTCATATCTCCCCCCGTGTTATTTTGCGAGTAATTATATCTTGACCATTATATTTTATTGTGTCATAGGAATGTGTTTACATATTTTCAAGTTTTTAAATTGGTAGGAAATTGCTCAAAATGCGACTAATTGTTCAAGGGTAGTTACCCTCATATCTCCCCCCGTGTTATTTTGCGAATAATTATTTCTTGGCCATTATATTTTATGGTGTCATAGGAATGTGTGTACATATTTTCACATTTTTAAATTAGTAGGAAATTGCTCAAAATACGACTCATTCTGTAAGGGTGGTTACCCTCATATATCTCCCCCCGTGTTATTTTGCGAGTATTTATTTCTTGGCCATTATATTTTATGGTGTCATAGGAATGTGTGTACATATTTTCAAGTTTTTAAATTGGTAGGAAATTGCTCAAAATGCGACTAATTGTTCAAGGGTAGTTACCCTCATATCTCCCCCCGTGTTATTTTGCGAATAATTATTTCTTGGCCATTATATTTTATGGTGTCATAGGAATGTGTGTACATATTTTCACATTTTTAAATTAGTAGGAAATTGCTCAAAATACGACTCATTCTGTAAGGGTGGTTACCCTCATATATCTCCCCCCGTGTTATTTTGCGAGTAATTATTTCTTGGCCATTATATTTTATGGTGTCATAGGAATGTGTGTACATATTTTCACATTTTTAAATTAGTAGGAAATTGCTCAAAATACGACTCATTCTGTAAGGGTGGTTACCCTCATATATCTCCCCCCGTGTTATTTTGCGAGTAATTATTTCTTGGCCATTATATTTTATGGTGTCATAGGAATGTGTGTACATATTTTCACGTTTTTAAATTGGTAGGAAATTGCTCAAAAATCGACTTATTCTTCAAGGGTAGTTACCCTCACATCTCCCCTCGTGTTATTTTGCGAGTGATTATTTCTAGGGCATTATATTTTATGGTATCATTGGAATGTGTGTACACATTTTGACTTTTTTAAATTAGTAGAAAATTGCTCAAAATACGACTTATTATCAAAGGGTGGTTACCCTCATATCTCCCCCGTGTTATTTTGCGAGTAATTATTTCTAGGGTATTATATTTTATGGTGTCATAGGAATGTGTGTACATGTTTTCACGTTTTTAAATTGGTAGGAAATTGCTCAAAAATCGAGTTATTCTTCAAGGGTAGTTACCCTCACATCTCCCCCCGTGTTATTTTGCGAGTAATTATTTCTTGGCCATTATTCTCTACGGTGTCATAGAAATATGTATACATATTTTGACGTTTTTAAGTTGGTAGGGAATTGCTCAAAATGCGACTAATTGTTCAAGGGTAGTTACCCTCATATCTTCCCCCTCATATCTTCCCCCATATTATTTCGCGAGTGTTTTCTGCTCTGAACATAATTTTCTATCGCCTCATAGTGATTTCTCCAAACTCTAAAGATTTTGAATTGAATGTGAATTACTGAAAATCTTAGTTTTGTTTTTAGGTATATTTTCATTTTTTTTCACAGGAATATTATGAAGGTATTTTTCAGTTTTACACATTTCCGGGCCAAAGTACATAGTCTGAATACGAAAATATGATTTTCAATTCCTGACGAACGCCACTGGGTCTTCGGCCATTTCCGTCAAATTGCCAGCTGAAAATTGGCAGCTGTTTTCACGCCAGTCACAGCCACCACATACTATATAAAAAAAAGAAAAGCGCAATATGCTAACTTGATATACATCACAGGGGAAAGAGCAAAGAGTGGAGATGAGGTTGAGGTCAGAGTTCCCAAATGGAACACAAACTGTATGGATCAGGATTGGTGGTGAGAAAATATCAAATGTATTGGCAGACTGGTTGTTGACATCAGTAATATGCGTGGGTAGCTCGACCAGCTATTCTAGTCCAACCCCTGTAAAGCTAGCAGAACCACTTTGGAATTTTAATTTTTTTCATAGCATAATTTTAGGCTTATTTATTACCCCATTCCCGATTGTTTTGCTAGTCAATTGTGGGAGATATCGCGTGTTCTGCTAGCTTGACGTTAAGCTGACAGAACCAAACTGCTGAACGAATGTTTATGAAAAGTCTGATAATACAATAATTTTTAGGCTCATTTTATGCTCACCGTTGAACCCATCGCCGATTTTTTTGGAATGAGTTTTTTTTTTTTTAATCACCAGAAAACCATAAAATAACAATTCAAAACAAATACAGTTGGACAATAATTTTAGGCTCAACTCAGGCTAATTTATTACACAACTTCAATTTTTTTTTGTTATTTAGTTGGAGGAGAAATAGGTTGGTTTAGTTTAACACTGAGATAAAAAATCTGATTACAACATAATTTAAGGCTCACGTTTGAACCCATCGCCGATTTTCTAGAAATACGTTTAAAAAAAAAAGCTTGGGAATGGGTTTTGCTAACTTTACCGTTAATCTAGCAGAACCCAACTTCTCCAACTGAAGAGCAAAAAATTATATAATTAGGTAAAAAATTAGCCTGAATAGAGCCCAAAGTTATTGTTCCACTGGATTTTTCTGAGTTGCTTTTTTGTGGTTGGGTTCTGCTAGCTTATAGGTAAATCTAGCAGAACAAAAGATTTTTCTAAAAAGCGCATTCCAAAAAAATTCGGAGATGGGTTCAAACGTGAGCCTAAAATGAGCCTAACATTATCGTGTGATCAGATTTTTCATATCGGTTAGGTTAGCTTTTTGGTACGGCCACCTCAATGTTGAACTAACACAACCTATGATTTATCCTCCAACTGAAGAGCAAAAAATATATAGTTGGGTAATAAGTCAGCCTGAATAGAGCCTAAAATTATTGTTCAACTGGATTTGTTCCAAGTTGCTTTTTTATGGTTGGGTTCTGCTAGCTTAACGGTAAAGCTAGCAGAAACCAGGATTTGAAAAAAAAATCGCATTAATAAAAAATCGGTAATGGGTTCAAACGTGAGCCTAAAATTATGGTGTGACCAGAGTTTTCATAATGATTCGGTTAGCCTTTTGGTACTGCCAGCTCAGTATTGAGCTAACAGAACCTATGATTTCTCCTCCAACTGAAGAACAAAAAAATATAGAATCAATAAATCAGCCTACAATTATTGTCCTACTGGATTTGTTCTGAGTCGTTTTTTCATGGGTTCTGCTAGCAGAACCCAGGATTTTTTTTGAAAATAGTCTAAAATGAGTCTAAAATTATAATTATAATGATGTACACCTAATGAAAGAGTTACTTCCCCCTCGGACTTTTCATAAACATTCGTTTAGCGGTATGGTCCTGCCAGCTTAACATCAAGCTAGCAGAACCAGCAATATCTCCCACAATTGAAGAGCAAAAAAATCGGGAACAGGGTGATAATTTGCCTAAAATTATGGCATAAACAAAATTTGAAAATTCCAATGTGCTTCTAGCTTTACAGGGGTTCTAGTCCATGCATGAATAACAAAGGCCTGATCTTAACGACCTGCCTTGTCTGATCTGTTGGAGAATTTGAGCCAAGTAGAGTTAGTTATGCACATTGAAATCTCCCATTATGATGTTGAATAAAATCCAATCTGAGGAATAAAAACTCAGAGGGAGAATGGTTCATTAGGTGATAAGTAAAGGCAGCAGAGGAATTTGGTGTGTTTGAACCAAATCATGTCAAATTCTATCGGCTCTAAACTCTCTTTGGTTTGGCATGGAAGGTTTGTCTTAGGATAGAGGCGAATAACACCTTTCAATCTAAATGAAGCTCCAACTTAAATAAAGGCTAATTTCATAACATGAGATAACAATTAGCAGTGTGATAGGTTTATTATACAGCAAAGTGGTCGAGGTGTTAAAGCGTTTGGCTTCCACCCAGACGGTCCGGGTTCGATCCCCGGTCGTGTGTCACTGAGCTGAAGTGGTTCGGATTCCACTTTTATTTAAACTGTAGGTCCCGGATCTCCCTTGCTCGCACAAGCTCTGCTTTTGAGGGGTTTTCTCCGAAAACCTGGGAGTTTCGTAAAAACAAATTTTACAATTTTTTTTTTTTTTTAATAACGAGGTAGGTTGCTCTCACACATTTCCATGTTGACGAAAATCCTCCCAAATCATAAAAGTTAGAGAGCTGCCTATATGAATCACTGACAGGTATAGAAACCGTCTGCTGGGCATGAAATATCGTTCTTGGTGTTGCTCCAAGCCGCCTGGATTAAGGTTTCCAATTTGTCCAGGTCAAGGTCAAGGGGGGGGGGGGGGGGGGGGCATGAGAAAACCAGTCAGTTTGTGACTGCTGGTTTTACATTTCGATAGATATGGTCCTGGACATACCTTCTGCCGTGTTTGACCCGCGAGCGAGGTCAAGATCCAGAGTTATACCGAAAAAACCTGGACCTGGAGAAATTCAAAAACTACATCCAGGCGACTTGGGGCAACACCAAGAATGATATTTCATGCCCAGCAGACGGTTTCTTTACCTGTCAGTAAATCATTTAGGCAGCTCTCTAACTATAAGAGTGGTTGAGCAAAGAACTGGTGTTAGCTCGCAGGTGTCATTTCTGGAAAATTATTGGATAAATTTCGTCAGATCCACTGATATCGTTCAAGTGTATTGTGCCGTGCTAAGCAAGAAGGTCGTAACTAACATGTTTATCAAAATTGAGTTATTGCAATTTGTTGTATATGCCAGCACCCGCGCGACGCCTGATATATTATATATTGATACAACCTGATTTGGCAATATATAAACTCACCCTGAGAATGATCAATTTCCTATTAGAAATGTGGATGACATTGGAATGAATATTAAAATACGTTTATCCCAAAATTATGAAATTTTCAGATACTGCCTTCTTGCTTAGCATGGCAGTATTGAAAAACAAAGATCTCAGGCAAGAGTAACAATCTGTGATAATTTATGCTGTCAAGTCATGTAATATTTGAAAGTTTAATCTGATGGTGCTTACAATGTAAGACTTTCTTTCATTACATGAGCAATCTAACTTTGCATTTAACACCACTGTCAAAAATACAACCATTATAAAATAACTGGCCCTACAGTTTGAAGCACTACTATGTCGATGAACAGTACCTTATATTGTCTGATTTAATTAGGGCATTTTTTCTTTTACTAAAAACATAGAAAAACTGAAGAAGTGAGTGATGTAAAGATTCACTGAATTAGTTGTGCCACCTACTGAAGCAACCCTTACCTTCTTTATCTTTGTGACTTGTAGTTTCGTGCTGGGCCGTCTGTGTGGGCTCCTTGAAGCAAGTAAGACAATTGCCCATTTGAGGGTCCCAAACAGTACCTTCTAGGTCCCTTTCTAGAATTGTTTCGCATCGCCTGAAATGTCGAAGGTATACTAAATATAATGAAAAAGGTGGTTCTGCAACAAGGTTAATAACTAACCTCAAGAAATGTGAATACACTTCAGAATCAGAAGCAAATACACCTTCAACTACTAGTTGTGGTTTTATGATGATACAAAATACGCGTCAATCCCATTATACAACATGATCTGTAACTGGTCAATCTTTTACACTATCCCATCATAGAATTTGTATAAATTCATCTAAAGCTAATATCACCTACCACCTACTATGTACAAATAATTAAATGTTTACATTATAATATTTATAAGTTATATTTATATATCGACTGACAAATACAAGTGACAACTGACAAAGATGGACGGATGGACCAATGTGAAGTTGGCTGCCAAAGCTAGCTGCCAAATTTTCCGAACATTCCCGATTGATCAGTGGCGTGTTTCTCCAAGAAGACTAAAATTTAACAAGGAGAATTTAATCCAAGGAGAGTTTAATCCAAGGAGACTAAAATTAAACAAGGAGGGTTTAATAAGCTTTAGCCAATCAGAAACTTGTAGCATCAACGCGTCATAGTGACGTACTTGGGTATGAGTACAGAGTCGAACTCGAACCAAGCGGGTCCATACATATTAGCAGAATGTAAAATATCCGACAGGTAATTCGTCAGAATGTAAAAACTCAAATTAGTAAACAAACAGATTCGTATTATGTAAGAACCGTACTTTGGCGACCGGACAATTGTAAACTGTACATATGGCGATTGTATCCTGTCAGAAATTACATTTCTTTAATGATAATGATGGAGACTGCATTCTGTAGGAACGATAAAAATGTAAACCAGTAAAAATCTAAACATTACTGCAAAGAAATGGGAAATTATCAGAAAATGATTCCATCGAGACAGTATTACGACAGAAAATGAATACAGCAGAAGAGCATTCGAACAGATTCGAATTTCATCAAATTCGTACTTTGTCAGACCGGATTGTGTAGACCGTGAATCCGTCAGATTGCGCGATCCAAAACAGAATAGCAACAGCACATAATACATGCCCTGGGCGTAGCGGTGTTACCAAGCTGCACAGTAATGATTCCTCGAATCAAAGGAAAATAATTTTGTAATTGTATTACGTTAACTGAGTGGATTTCAGAGAAAGTTTTTAGTAGAAGTACTGGCATAATTTGATGTACTGTTATCGAAGGGATTCAATCATGATTTGGTTAATATTTTTGATATGATTCGAGACGTGTGAGGGACTGGCATACAATTTGTGATTGATTGAATTGATTTAATAATGATGTTTTGAAAGCACTTTGACCAGCAGGTTCTCAGCTCAGTGGGAATTTTCAAGAAATAATCAATGCAGTCAACTGCGGTTATTAAGATGTATATGATATAACTTTTGTCAGTGCAACTAGTGTTCAAGAGTGAATCATTTTAGAAGAGAAGTATCAAATTATTTCTATGGATCTATTTGAGAGTAGGAAATTTCAACTTTAATTAAAAAAAAACTCGTAGAATTTTATATAAAAATAAAATAAATTTTGATAAATTTAGTTGTTTCAGTTAAGTGTATGTTAAATTAAATATATGAATGAGCAAATAAAAAGCATTGAAAACAATCTATGTAAAAACGTATATTTGGTGAATATTTTTCATGACTATCCTGAACATTTCATGAAAACTAAATAGTTTTGAATGAAATCAATATACATATAGGTACAGATTTTTTAACAATTTTTATCATGAACAAACAGAATTGAGGGCAATTTTGAGTAGCGATTTTCCTAGTAAATAGAACAAACTTGTGTTCGTAAATATTTTCCTTTATTTATTAACCCACTCCAGTTTTTTTATTTTAATTATTGACTCAAAGGAGATTGATTCTGTGAGAATGAAAATAATTATTTGAAAATTAAATACACTACAATATGTGACCCAAACATTCTTACAGACACGATCTGGAGTAAATAGACATGAAAGTAACACAATTGTAAAACTGCCCAAGGAAGTATGTCATCACTTATTATAGTCCAGTTGGCGGAGGTCACGAGAACAAGTAATTAGCAATCTCGCTGAACTTTTTTTTTATTAGTAGCATATTGGATATAAAAAAAGTTCACTGGTCAATCAATTTCCAAAGTCAAAAAATATAATGAATATAATGAAAAATAAAAAATACTGACTTGTAGGGAAATTTTTTTTTCTACCAAAAAGATTGATTGCACTTTTTTTTATCAGAGTCATACTTTGTCCGCAAAAAAATCATTTAGGAACTTATGCATACTACACACGGGATGCCTGGTCAGCCGCGTGAAGACCTATTTTTATTACCGTGCCTATTACATTATAATCTGATACGTACTTACGAGATCTCAAATTGTTGTTATAAACATTCTATTTTCAAGAAGGAAATCTGAACATTTTTAATAAAATTTTTCGGAATCTAAATTTCATAGCGATATAAATATATAGGCCTCTGCAAAAGTATTGAAAATAAACTTATTTGGCTGAAACTATTTTCAAAATGTAGGTTAAAAAATACAAATAAATAATCTTTAAACATAAATCCATTCAGTGCGGAAAAGTTTTCAATTATAATATTTTTTTGTGTATATCAAGAAAATGGCATTTTTTTGTTCTAATTGTTATCTTTTCGTATTGTTGAAAATAAATTTCGATACTGTTATACCAAACAGATGAACACTGAACCAATAGAATGTATATAGTGGACATGTAAGAAACAACTCAGGTAAGAAATGCAATAGAAACGGATGCAGGTATAAAATACGTTAGGCTGCTGATGTAGCAGCTGCTCCGGTTTTCGGGAGTTTCGGTGTGTGCGCGGTCGGCTGCTCAGTAGCTCGTCTGCTCTCAGCTGTGTATTATAACGTTCATAACATCATATGATGTTATAGCAGAGACGAGTTCTGATGAATCTGATGCTGAAAACAATGACGATGATAACGATAATATACAAAATGTAGATGATTCCATGTAATTTTTTTCTAATTTTATTGAAAAAAAAAACAAATGAAGACTTTTTAATTTAAATTAATTATTTTATACCCAGAGAAAAATAAAAAATGTTAAAAAAATTTTGAAAACCTTAGAATAAAGTCCTTCTACAGAAATAATGTAATAGATATTCGAGTGGAATGTAATAATTTTGAATTTAAATCATGAATTTTTTGCGGACAAATATAACTCTGACAAAAAAAGAGCAGAATTTCTTCTTGGTAGAAAACTTCCCCTTCTAGATGGTGTTTTTTATTTTCCATTATATTTATCTCAGCCCAAAATATTCTAAGATTTTGAAAATAAAAATATATTTTGACATTTTTTTGAGTTTGGAAATTGACTGACCAGTGAACTTTTTTTTTATATCAATCAGTATCTCTAAAATACTTATAAAAAAACAAGCGAGATTGCTAATTACTTGTGCCCAATAATAAATTAGGATTCACCATGCACTAAACAGTCGATTCAATTTTCACTTTTTCACTAAAGATGTTTTTGGCAATAAAAAAACATTGACTGGAAAGTTAAATGATTCACCAAACACAAACACTGAAAAAAACGACGAAAAAATGTTACTAACTGGAAGAAAAACCGCTATCAAAAAGTATAAAAATACATGTGCTCTCATGGTAAACGAACAGTTCTGGAGGCCAGGTGATGTCAAATGACCATGCATCCTCTCTGAAATTTGACCAATGTACGGAGATAGGAATTGAGCCATCCTTTGTAGTGCATAATCGTTGAGTCATTTTCACAGAAAATTGATTGTGGCGACACTGAATAGGAGTACCTACTGGAATCGTCCACTAACCTTATTCAACGATTATACACTACACAGGATGGCCCATTTCCTATGTCCGTTCATTGGTCAAATTTTAAACAGGCGAATCGTCATTTGACGTCACCTGGCCTCCAGAACTGTTCGTCTGCCATAAGAGCCCATATATTTTTATACTTTTTCACAGCGGTTTTTCTTCTTGTTAGTAAAATTTTTCCGTCGTTTTCTTCAATGTTTATATTTGGTGGATCATTTTCTCTATCTTACTCTATGTTTAAATGGCATGAATCATAAGCGGTATTTCTCCTTGGGGTTACATAATAAATGAACATGTACATTTGCGAAGTTTAGTTGCGGCTCATTTACTTCTTCAATACTATTGTATTTATTGAGAAATTACTTAACAGCTTTTATTATTGTCATCCCTCAGCTTGAGCTAATTTTATGATCTCAAAACTGAGATATCTCTAAAAGAACAACGATTCATGAATACCTATTAAATGTTAATTTCGATATATATATATATATATATATATATATATATATATATATATATATATATATATATATATATATATATATATATATATATATATATATATATATATATATTTTAATGACGAATGGAAAACACTAGACATCTCTATACAGATGAGTTGATGGCGATAAACTACTTTATTGCATATACCAATAGCAGAGAAAAATAAAATGTACATTTAGTTACGAATTTGAAAATTTAATTTTTTCGTCAGTATACAGATACTAAAAATTTCCATTTGCAAGGTTAATGCCTTTTTGTAAAACAAAATTTTACTTATAAAAGAACAGCGAACAAACACCACCATATTTCGAAATATTCAAGCAAATTCAAATATCCATCAATCATGAACACTATTATTGTTGCAGATCCATTGTGTATGAGCGCTCAAAACAAGATAATCGTTTCAAAAAATAAAAACTTTCGACCAATTAACGCTTCAACTACTCTTGAATTAAAATAAATGAACAATTCCCCAATTTGCTTTCCATTTATAAGCACCGGCAACACTGTACGAAAAATCCATCAGTTGCCAAATTCTCAGTCTGACAAAGTACGATCCTGCTGTTTTCACTTTCTGATAAAATACGATTCTGACCGAATTCTATCGGCTCATGTATCGGTCGGAGCAAGTCCAGTCCGTGTTAGTACAGTATAGATAATTGTGGGTCTGCTGAGTTGCTGGTTTTGTGAAACACGAATCGGAGGATGTACGAATTTGAAGATTCACTTTTCTGTTAAAATTCCCTTCTGATACAATAAGTTTCTGTGAAAAGCTCATTCTGATCATTTACATATTTGTCGAAATAACAATACAGGAAAGTACAGTCGATATAATTCATTCTGCCGGCGTCCAGTCTGACGAAGTACGGTGTGATGTTGTAATGTTTTACATTGTGCAGTTGGGATAAGTATGGATCTGTTCATTTCATTTTCTGATCAAGTAGCTATCTGATGTCAGTTTCTTTATTTGATATTGTTCGTTCTGACAAAATGGGTGTCCCCGAACCAAGCAACCAAACTGTCAGCAGTAACTCTCATAATATACCAAGAGCTAGTCCGTCACTGTCTATAGAGAACGACGGCCATGACACGTCCAACTACGTCACACTTCGTCACAAATGTTCTTTCATCTCTTTCTACTAGTGTCCCCATTGTCTTATGGGAATCAAACACTCCTTGTTAAATAGTCTCCTTGGTCTTTCGATGATAAGAATCACGCTGTGATAAACGATTCCTTGAGGAGTTGGTCTGACGGGTCATACAAGGGTGGGGGAATAATACCGTATTTGAACCCCTGGAATACATTTTTTTAGCTGCTTTTGGGTCTAGTGTATTGCACTCGATGAGTAGAATCACGCTGTGATAAAATTATTCCTTGCAGAATTGGTCTGATGGGTCATACGGGGGTTGTAAAAAAAATTCAAAATTAATTTTTCTCGACCTCTGGAACAACTATTTTTCAGTTGCTTTTGGGTGGAATGTCATTCGATGGGTAGAATCACGCTGTGATGAAATTATTTCTTGCGGAACTGGTCTGATCAGTCATACGGGGGTTGGAAGAAAATTAATTTTTCTCGATCCCTGGAACAATTTTTTTCAACTGCTTTTGGGTCGAATGTATCGCTTTCGATGATGAGAATCACGCTGTTAAAAAAAAATTGTTGTTAAAATTGTTTTTTCTGTTAACCAGCTGTCGTCCCCTTACGAACGGCATCCCTCAGAAGTCGAAACTTGTGCGAGCTAAGGATTAACGAGGTCTTACCTTTTTACGTGCGATTCCTAGCACTTTCTCGGGCCATCAGAAAAAGTTCTGCAGTCGCTAGGGTTTGAACCTTTGACTGGCAGCCAAAAGTGGTTGAAACAATGTCGCTTTAACCACTCGGCTACCTGGCCCCGTGTGATAAACGATTCCTTGCGGAGTTGGTCTGATGGGTCATACAAGGGTGGGGGGATAATACCGTTTTTGAACCCCTGGAACAAATTTTTTTAACTGCTTTTGGGTCTAGTGTATTGCACTCGATGAGTAGAATCATGCTGTGATAAAATTATTCCTTGCAGAATTGGTCTGATGGGTCATACGGGGGTTGGAAAAAAATTTCAAAATTAATTTTTCTCGACCCCTATAACAACTTTTTTTCAGCTGCTTTTGGGTCGAATGTATTGCATTTGATTATTAAAATCACGCTGTGATAAAATTATTCCTTGCAGATGGGTCATACGAGGGTGGGGAGAAAATTCTAAATTACCGTTTTTGAACGGCATTTTACAATTTTTCAAATATGGTATTTTATAATTTTCTCCCCACCCTCGTATGACCCATCAGACCAATTTTGCAAAGAATGATTTTATCACAGCGTGAATCTAATCATCGAATATGCGATCCATTCTACCCACAAGCAGCTAAAAAAAGTTGAGAAAAATTAATTTTGAAATTTTTTCCAACTCCCGTATGATTGATCAGAACAATTCCGCAAGGAATAATTTTATCACAGCGTGATTCTACTCATCGAATGCAATACACTCGACCCAAAAGCAGCTAAAAAATCTTCCAGTGGTTCAAAAATGGTATTTTAGAATTTTTCCCCCACCCTCGTATGACCCATCAGATCAATTCTGCTAGGAATAATTTTATCACAGCGTGATTCTAATCATCGAATGCAATACACTCGACCCAAAAGCAGCTAAAAAGAGTTGTTCCAGTGGTTCAAAAACGGTACTTTATAATTTCCCCCCCCCCCCCCTCGTATGACCCATCAGACCAATTCTGCAAGGAATAATTTTATCACATCGTGATTCTACTCATCAAATTCAATACACTCGACCCAAAAGCAGCTAAAAAAAGTTGTTCCAGTGGTTCAAAAACGGTACTTTATAATTTACCCCCCCCCCACCCTCGTATGACCCATCAGACCAATTCTGCAAGGAATAATTTTTTCACAGCGTGATTCTAATCATCGAATACAATACACTCGACCCAAAAGCAGCTAAAAAAGTTGGTCCAGTGGTTAAAAAACGGCATTTTAGAATTTTCCCCCACCCTCGAAGACCCATCAGACCAATTCTGCAAGGAATAATTTTATCACAGCGTGATTCTAATCATCGGATGCAATACATTCGACACAAAAGCAGATGAAAAAAAGTTGTTCCAGGAGTGGAGAAAAATTAATTTTGAAATTTTCTTCCAACCCTTGTATGACCCATCAGACCAATTCCGCAAGGAATCGTTTCATCACAGCGTGATATTCTAATCATCGAATGAAATACATTCGACCCAAAAGCAGCTAAAAAAAGTTGTTCCAGGGGTCGAGAAGAATTTATTTTGAAAATGTTTTCCAACCCCCGTATGACCCATCAGACCAATTCTGCAAAGAATAATTTCATCACAGCGTGATTCTATTCATCGAGTGCAATACACTCTACCCAAAAGCAGCTGAAAAAAGTTGTTACAGTGGTTCAAAAACGGTATTTTAGAATTTTCTCCCCACCCTCGTATGACCCATCAGACCAATTCTGCAAGGAATAATTTTATCACATCGTGATTTTTATCATGGAATGCAATTCCAAAAGCAGCTAAAAAAAATTGTTCCAGGGGTCGAGAAATTTAATTTTGAAATTTTCGTCCAACCCCCGTATGACCCATCAGACCGATTTTAAAATGAATGATTTTATCACAGCGTTATTTATTCTACTCATCGAGTGCAATACACTTAACCCAAAAGCAGCTAAAAAAAGTTGTTCCTGGGGTTCAAAAACGGTATTTTAGAATTTTCGCCCCACCCTCGTAGGACCCATCAGACCAACTCCGCAATGAATTGTTTTATCACAGCGTGATTCTTATCATCGAAAGCAATACATTCGACCCAAAAGCAGTTGAAAAAAATTGTTTCAGGGGTCGAGAAAAATTAATTTTAAAATTTTCTTTCAACCCCCGTATGACTGATCAGAACAGTTCCGCAAGAAATAATTTCATCACAGCGTTATTCTACTCATCGAATACAATACATTCGACACAAAAGCAGCTGAAAAAAAGTTGTTCAAAAACAGTATTTTAGAAATTTTCTTTCAACCCCCCCGCAAGGAATAATTCCATTACAGCGTGATTCTACTATTTGACCCAAAAGCAGCCGAAAAAAATTGTTCCATGGATAGAAAAACAGGTCCAATTCTACAAAGAATAATTGCTTCTACACGGCGTGATTCTAGATGTAATTTTTCTTCAACATGTTCTTTCGGTCCGTATACGACCATGCATGGGGACATAAATACAGATTCATTTTCATCTTTTTACAACCCACCAGTTCAATTTTATGATTTTTCAGTCGCTTTCAAGTAATGTTCATCTTTGAAATAATAACTATCATTTTTGTATTATCCAGCAGCTATTTTATTTCATAAATTTCGTTATTGTCAAAGAAATTACAATACCCGAAATGGGGGGAAACACGCCACTGATCAATCGGGAATGTTCGGAAAATTTGGCAAATAGCTTTGGCAGCCAACTTCACAGACCAGTAGGTGGTCTGTGGGACTGACGCATAGAAATATATATAATTAAGACGGGTTTCCACTAGGCGGAATATCAGAAGCGGATTTTCAGTGTCAGGATTCTATTGGATGATTTGAAACTGAAAGATTTTGCCGCCAATTTAATTGCGGATACGCAAATAAGTTGACATCGCTTCAACTTTTGGCGGATTCCACTAGATTTATAAATTATAATCTCGAAATATCGAAAAAATATGGACATAGCCCGTACCAAAGATTATTACATTTACCTACTCCAATATGATCATTGGAAAAAATCGATCATTTTATGTGTTTTATTAATGAAAAAAAGAAAAAGGCAACACAGATTTTGGGTAAGGGAGATTTTTAAGCATAGGAGTGAAAGTGGCCATTTTTATTGTTTGATACGGGAAATGAGATGTGACCCACAGCTACATTTTAATTATATGCGAATGAGCGCAGAGCATTTCGATTTACTCCTACGCAAAGTTGGACCGTTACTAGAAAAACAAAGGACCACTTTTCGAGAACCTATATCTGCATCTGAAAGATTAGCATGCACGTTGAGGTAATAAATTACATAACTTTGGAAATATATTCTCCTAGTGATTATCAATTATACTTAATAATTTACAGATATCTAGCCTTCTTTCTTTTCCTAAATTTGGTGTCTTAAAAAAAATCCCTAGAAATTGTTGCCGACAAAAAGCTGGCAATGGAAACCTTTGCATATTTTTTTGGCCAATATTTAAATCCGCTTCTGATTTTCCGCCTAGTGGAAACCCGTCTTTACTCTAGAATGCTAATTCCGCCAATTTTCACGGCGAAAAGCATGCCGCGTATGCGACCCGTTTACGATGTGCGCATGCGCGTCATCAGTGTAGTTTGGATAGATCGTTGCCAAGTTTGAAAATAATTTGGTGTTCAAATTCAGAATTTTTTGTTATGAGACAATAAAACACATGTCATTTGAAAAAGAGAAATTTGACAGCGCATTCAGGACTTTTTAAAACCGAAAAGAAACTTTCAAGATAGATTACTCCGAATTAAAGGCAATTTAAAACAATAATGTACCCTATGCTACTGTAATTATAATGACCGTGCTTTTTCATCAACAGGAAGACTTGTCACTAAGATCTGTCACTCTTGTCAGAGACAGAGTTTTGTGTGGTGTTTGTTGTCATTGTTTATTCTTTCATCTTTCGTGAATTTGCATTAATCTTGTTCCTTTAAAGACAATTTCTAATAAAGCCGCCATCTCGTCCTAAAAATAAACAATGAACTGTTTAGTGTTGTGTAAAGGAAAAATACGTGAAATAAATCATTTTTGGTAGATAATGAAATGTTTTATGTACCTATATGCTTTGCTCAAAATAGCTTAAATATTATTTTGGCTTGACAAAAAAGTCATGATTTTTTGTTATTATTTTTAAGAAGAGACCTCAACAACATTTGAGTGAGAAAATTGTAATTTGTGGCAGACATTTTCCTCATGAAGATTCATCCCAGCAAACACTGTTACATCACAGATGCATCGCAGCGATGTAACAATATGACCTGCGATATCGCATTCTATGTCGAATAGACGTCGCTGCGATGTCGGAGGGATGTTATTTTGTCCCACTCAAGATTCATCCATGCGACGTCGCTGCAACAAGTTCTGCGATATAACAACGATATATTTTTTGAGATGTAATTGCGATGTATACAAGATGATTCCATATTGATATCGCAGGTATGTAATCACGTGACATATCACAGCGATGTATTTTTGTCAGGCAGGGGTTAGGTAATACAAAGGAAAATATATCAATGAAAAAAAGCTTTGGACGGAAAATATGTATTTAAACATTTTATTTTCAATAAATATAATGTGCTCAAAATGAAACAACATTGTTCTAATCGATGCATTTAACAATAAAACTTTATCATCCAACTTTTATGACGATAAGAGAAAGAGGAAAATGTTATAGTTTCAAGTGAAAAATTATTGGTACTTACTTTTATCCTGGGAAATATTCCTAGAAAAAGTTATTTTCACAGCTTTGTCACAGAATATTAAACATTTATTAAATTACTATGATCGAACTTGGTGCAACAAGCCATTTTTGGTGATGTTCAATGGTTATGATCGAGAAGCAAAATGAACGAATACAGGCTCGTTCATTGAAGACTGCTCTAGTTGATCGAGATCACTTTCACGTATGTTCATCTCTCTCTAACACTTGTACTTCATTGTCTTTCTCTTTTGAAAAATCATCTTCGAGCAAGTAGAGCAATCAGAGCACGTCTTAACAAACGACACTTATAGAAATTTACGAATCTCATGTGCAATGGCGTTCACTGTTGACATCGCAAAAAACACATGTGACAATGACATCATCGCGGCGAGGAGAAATTTGTAAAATCGCATCTGTGACATCTTAGCGATGACAAGTCATAGATTAGCTTTCGTACATCGCAGCGATGCAACGTTTTTGATATCGCCGTATTGCCTTATTGCGACATCTCAGAGATGTCATGTCACAGATGTATTTGCTTCTGTTCATCACAGCGATGCAACGTTTTTGATATCACCGAGTTACCTCATTGCGTCATCTCAGAGATGACATGTCACAGATGTGTTTGCTGGGATGTGACGACAATAGAATAATTTAAAACCTAGTGCAGTACCAATACTGTGTCTGCGTAAGCATGCATGGTGAGTGATACAACTCTCTGCCACACCGCTTATATTATGAGTTCTAGATTCCTACAAAAAGTACTAAACATACACAGAATCGCCTCAGAAAATTAATGTCAATATGGAAGTTCTTTTCTTTGATGGTAAGGAAAATGCTTCTGGCCTAACTTTTTCATGCACCCCCATTGTGGAAATAGGTAATACAACCAGAAATACTCGTAGAAATAGCATGTTAATCTCTTCAAATGATTTAAATTAAATGCAGTTGCGTATTTTGACATGAATCGTTCTAGAAAAAAACCTCGAGCTTCCAAGCATCCAATTTGAGTTGAAATTATTCATAATATTAGCTGAAATAAATTTTCATAGTTTTTTGTACTTTCAATTTATTTTCCAATCCAGTGCTTCCTTGAAATTCGCACCGACGATTTGGGGTGGTTCCGTAGGTTTTTGTTGGTTAACTACAGCTGAAAAGTGAATGTGATACCAAAAATCAGTCGCTTCAGAGCGGTAAATAATAATAATAACCGTACTCTACTTTCTGATGGCCTTTGCTGAATATTCGGGATCACAAATATGTGAAAATATGTATTCAAATTGGCTGCACAGATACTCTCTATTCTCAGGGATTGTTTTGGGGGTTGGCTGAATGATACACAGGACCAGGAGTTCCAACAAAGCTTCATTCTGGGGGGTTGATAAAGCACGTTTTTCTCGATATATTTTCTATAACTAAATAAAATGTTTTAACACCCACTTGTAGATGAACAACTGAATGATAGGACCCTTCAGGGACCAGGAACAGAAAACTGGTACATTTCCTCATGAAATAATTAATGCCTACCTAAATAAAATGACCAGGCATCAAGCGCAAACGTCGTGTTGTCCGCCACTCGATAGAAACCAACAAGGCTCAAAATTATCAGTGTATGAAAATTCCAGAAAAAAGATAATGGTGTAAATCTGACGTGATTTTAGTAGTATCGTCCATCAACTAATTTCCACAGCGATTGAACAGTTCAAAACTTTCGATAGTGAAATAAAAAGTTGTTTTAAAAAGTGTCCTGTTTTTATATCTCCCACTGAAAATATCTTACCAAGGATATGTTCCGTTAATCAACCGAAGTTACCAATGTTTTCAGGAGCGGTAACAACACTTTTGACAGTGGTTATCTACTGGTGACTACGGTTGTGGTTTATTTACGGAATGCCAGTCATTTGTCAAATTAAGGTTTTGATCGTTTCCCGTGTGTTTTGTGTTTTTACTTTTTCACTTTGCTTGATTGTTACATTTTTCTCTATTTGCTTTTAATTCTTTTTTTTCATTCATTACATACTTATTATTCATACCTATGATGTGTCTTGGAACTGGATACCAATGATGATGCCACATTCAGTTGGCTTGAGAATAATGAGATATTATTAGAATCCTTTAGTGAAGTTATATAATCATTCTGCTGGCTTGACGACAATGAAAGTCCTGAATATTTAGAATTTTTGTTATCAGCTTTATGAATCCGTTTCGTTTTATAATTTACATTGACATTTTAAAAGTTTTTTAAACATTCATGCTCTGCCAAGTTCTTGTGCACAGTATATAAGCACAAGCAAAGGATATATTTTCCTGTAATTAAAAAAAAGTCATCAAACTGAAAATGTATCGAATATTATTAATTCTACTCAGTAAACGAATCCATCGGAACTTAACTCAATAATTAAAACGAGAACGAAAACTAAAGCACGTCAACGTCAACAAAAACCGAACTTACCAGAGAAAATCGACGGTCGTTCTGGTGACAGATAATCTACCGCTTTTTCAGCAACCAAGTTCCGTAAATAACCTGTGTTTCAGGAACCAACCGAACATTTTATATTTACGGGACAGAAAACGAGTAACCAAAGTAACCAAGTTGATTTACGGAACATATCCCAAGTGCGCGGGTTTGAATTTGATATTTCTGCAACCAACGATACAGACTCGGCATCAAAAGTTGCCTAACTATAAGGGAACTAAATTAAATTCTCGTTAATAGGTTATAAGCTCGATTTTGTCAACTGACAGAACCTTGGTGTTTTAAATAAAGAATGTCTTCATACAAGTGTTGAATTGAATTCCCACAAGTGGTTTCAGCACATCGCGCTCCCAAAGCTTAAGTGAGTCTTAAGGTTTTTTATAGAGTTTAATATGGGATGCATGGAACACCCCTCTATCTTGCTCATTTTCTATATATTGAAGAACGTAAGTTGCCTCCCTAACTTTCTTCTTGATCCGGAAAGGACCCTCAAAGATCAAAAGAAACTTTTTAGTCTCCTCCTTTAAGGCGGAGGACATATTATTTGCACGAAGCAGAACTAGATCACCAGGTGCAAAATTAGGAAAAGGACGACCCGGATTTCTAAGTGCTCGACGAGCAGCCTTTCCCTGTAAGGTGGCTTCAGCTAATACCAGCTTCAAATTTGGCGACCAGTAGGTGGACAGAACTCGGCTGGTAAAAGTTTAGAAGGCTCAACACCAAGTTGCAATTCATTTGGGGTATACCCCGTTGACTCGTGTACTATAGAGTTTAGATACTCAGCAAAACGGGAAACCTCAAAAGCCCACCTAGAATGCTGCTCACTGCAGTAGGTGCGAAACAACCTTCCCAACTCCTTCATCACACGTTCTGAGGGGTTGCCACAAGGATGCCGAACCGAACTATAGACTAGCTTTACTCCCAGTTCCTGCATTTCACGCTTCCATAGACGAGAGGTGAATTGTGTCCCATTTTCATGCAATATTCTCTGTATCTTACCATATTTTGGAAAATATTCTTTTAGCATTCGATTTAGGATTGCTCGAGAAGTAGCCTTTTTCAATGGGAACAAAGCCACATGTTTCGTAAACAAATTGTATAGAACAACCAAGTAACGAGCACCACCCCTACTTCGAATAAGGGGACCATACAAATCCATAGCCACAATTTCTTCTTTTGAAGTTGGAACAATTTGTTGCTGTGGAGGTTTTGGCATTACTGAGGACTTAGTTCGCTGACAAATATCACAAAATAAAACATGTTTCTTCACTTCACGGTGCATATTTGTCCACCAAACCTCTGAACGCATAGCGACCCAGGTCTTATAAACCCCAAAATGTCCTATGGCTTCGTGATAAGCCAGAATGAAATCCCTAATCAACTGTTTGGGCACACACAAAAAGTAAGAATTTTCTTCAGACCCTCGTTTGTACAAAACATTATTGTGTAGTAAAAATTTTTTTTTTAGGTTAGAGTCTAACCCTAGTTGAGATCGAATGAGGTTCAGTTTTTCATCAGCCACTTGATGTTCGGCTATATGCCTCAGAATTACCTTGAAATTATCAGAAAATTTCCTCAGGCTCAACACATGAAAAACTTTACTTTCTGGTACAGGAAACCTCACACAGGCATAACGGGACAATGTATCAGCCTCAACATTCTGATGTCCAGGAACAAAATTCACAATAAAAGAGAACTCCTGGAGTGCCAACGCCCACCTGGTAGTCCGAGGAGAGAGCAGCCTACAGGTTTTGATATATGTTAGAGCCCTGCAGTCCGTATGAAGAGTAAAAGTTACTCCAAGCAGATAAATGCGCCATTTCTGTATACACCAGTGCTGCTAAAACTTCCTTCTCAAAAGAACAGTACCTACGTTCTCTTTCCAAAAGTAAACGTGATACATAGGCAACCACCCGACATCCTCCTACCATCTGAAATAAAATACCCGCGACATCAGTGTCACTTGCATCTGTTTGGACATGCCACTCTGCTTGTACCCAGTTAACACAAACATCTAGGAGATGTTGCTCTCATGATTATTATGGTAACAAAATGAGTTGCATTTAGACATCACTGTTACCATTAGTGATGCCAAATATTAAGAATTTTTCACAATTTTCTTCTCGTTAGTGTCGCTTTGAGCACAAAATGTGAAGAAAATTGCAAGACACATTACCATGAATTTTGGTTTCATTGCGATTTTGTCGGTATAGAAGGAATTAGGTTGATAACAATATTGATCATGACATCACCATCATGACACAAAATGGCCAGAGTTGTTTGTCGAGTCGAGAGTCAAGTAAATCTGTATTTGGTTGACGACATCCTTTAAATATTCTTTAGGTACTTCTGATAGTGTGTAGTGTTCTAGCTGTTTGATTCTTTTTATTTCAATAGGATAGGTACTGATTTCGCCGCAAAGAAAATGCTGTCCAGAGGATTGCAGTTAAATTAGAGATTTTTCTAAATTTCTGTATATTGTTTTTTTTTATGATTTAGACAGAGTTTGATCATTTTTTATTGTTTGTGAAAAATATATACTGCGAAATCAACTCACGCATTTGTTTTCTAGCATTCCATTCCATATGAATCGTAATTCATTAGTAAGAATAATAACATTGAGGTATAATTTCTATTTATGTTGAAATATGGTGAGCTTTGTTTTATTCTTGACATACAGGAGAATCAGAAAGTGAAGAGCATTTTTGGATAAGTACCAGTCCTTTCAATTTCACATTGTTACATCGAAAGGGTCTCGATGTGCATTCGATTCCGAAGTATAAATGGAATGTCACATTAGGCTAATTTCGAGTCACATTTTGCATCACATTTTGATGTCTCGACGTTTTATGCGATAATAATAGAAGTCACTTTGCCATTCACTGGTGTGATCTGAAACATGAATGTGAATCCCACTACCATCTATGAGACTATTCTGTGTTGACTGGGTAGATCAGGGTGGTAAAGTAGTACATTCCGTTGCATTTCCTTTTTTAAGTTGCAAAAAGCCGCTTCCTGTGGCTCACCCCACTTTCAAGGAACCTTCTTCCTCAACAGTTCAGTAAGTGGGCTAGCTAATTCCGAAAATTGATGGACATTCTATCATACTGACAGAATCCCAAGAATTTTTGCAATTCTTTTTGATTTTTTGGTCTAATATAATCAACTAACGCTTGCACCCTCTGCTTATCAGGTCTAACTCCATCTGAGCTCAAAACATAACCTAAATAAGACAACTCCGCCTGGAAAAATTTACATTTTTCGATTCTTGAAGTGAACCCAGCTTTTGACAAACGTGCAAATACCAGTTTCAAATGATGTAGATGTTGTTCCACAGAGTCACTCATGACTAAAATATCATCAATGTAAGCTACCACAAAACTGCTGAATTCGGGTCCCAATATGAGGTTGAGGCACCTGCTAAAACAACTTACTGCTGTAGTGAGACCGAAAGGAACAACACAGAAGCGATATGTTTTTGTGCCCACAATAAACCCTAGATATTCTTGGTCTTCTTCTCGTACCGGAATTTGCCAGTAACCGTGAGTGAAATCGAGCGAACTCATCACCTTTTTACCAGACATTGACCTAATAAGCTCGCCAATCGGCCTTGGCAACTCATGATCAGGTTCGACAACTGAATTCAGTCTCCGAGCATCTAAGCAGACCCTCACTGTATTATCTTTTTTCAGAGTTGTTACGAGTGGTGAGATATACTTTGAGGAACAACGTTTTATTGCCCCCATGACTCCATGTCACAAATAGCCTTGTCCACTGCAGGTCGATGTGCCATTGGAATCGGGTAAAGCTTTACAAAAAAAACTCTGTTTTATCTTTGAGCGAATTTTTTTTTTTTCAATTTCAATTTATTCATATCATTTCATTTTGTGTACATATGCAACTATAAATAATGAGTAATAAAATATAATAAAATATGATAAAATGAGCTACAGAAAACCAGATAACACCAACGTCGCCTAAGCTTCAAGAGCTTGTATTGCGGTTTGATATTATCTGATCTTCTGATTTTCATATCTACTTGTTTACAATTATAATCATCTTTGTAGTACCATTATTCAGATGACAGAATCTCTTTATCTTCTGAACAGGTGGGTGATTATAGATTGGACGTTCATTTACTGTAATGACTATTCGAAAATTGTATTATACATATTTTGATTTCGTCTGATAATATCCTTGATAGCACGTTTGTAGGAATTCAATGTATTTATTTTCTTGTCTTGTAGAGGAAGCATATTGTATAATCTGGGTCCATAGAAAAGTATATTTCTTTGGGAGTGATTTTTTCTCATCAAAGGCACCTTAAGTGACAGATTTTCAGTGAATCTGGTGGATCGTGTAATTTATGGAAAAATTAATTTTTTCTTTGAATACCCAGATCAAGCACTGGTAAGCGTAAACGTTTCCGATCATAAGAATATTGGATTCTTGATAGAGAGATTGCGTTGAATATCGTCTGTTTTTCTTTAGCATAATTTTTAGAATAGAGTTTTGAGCAAGCTGAATATTTTTTAGTGCATTATTATAGAGACCGCCCCAGATAATGATACAATATCTTACCATAGATTCTACTAGTGAGTTATATAGTAATATTAGATTGTTTTTATTAAGTATATCTCTTAGAATATAGAATTTGTGGTAAAGACTTCTAATTCGTTTTGTGACATACTTTGCTTGATCATCCCATCGCATGTGCTGATCTAAGAAAATGCCAAGATATTTCATTGAGGTAGTTTTATCAATTTGTGGACAGGTACATTTATTGTATTGTTTTTTACAGGTGAATTTATGTATTTTCAGTAGCTCATTCCTAGGTTGGTCTGTGGCTTGAAGAGTAAAGGTGATATATTTTGTTTTTTTTTATATTCAAGCTCAATAAATTGTGATTTAGCCAGGTCTGGATTTTTTTAAGATCCTCTTCTGCGACTTTATACAAATCATCCCATGTATCACTGGAAAACACTATGGCAGTATCATCAGCATATGATATTAGGCTTCCTTGGATTTGTTTTATTTCAAAAATACTGTTAAGATATATGAGAAATAGTATGGGACCTATTACAGTACCTTGTGGAACTCCGATGTTTATTTCTAGTGAGTTACTCAGATGGTTATCAATTTTTACTTGTTGAGTTCTATGGGCCAAGTAATTTCTCATGACCTCAAGGGCTGGACCATGTATACCTACCTTGTATAATTTATCAATCAAGACACCATGCTGGACGGTGTCAAACGCTTTTGCTAGGTTGAGAAAAACAGCCATACATTTTTTTGAGCCCTCAAGTTGAGAAATTATGTGTCTGCTTATTTCCAATACTGCATCCTCTGTGCCAATATTTTTCTGGAAACCAAATTGGCTCCGTGATATTATTGAATGCTTATTGAAAAAACTCATGAGTCTATCTTTCATGCATCGTTCAAATAATGCTGTGAACATATTCACTAGTTCTACCTGGTACATTTGAAAACAATTCAGAAAAAGAGTTCAAAATGTTACTAAAACTTTCTTTGATTTTTCAGGAATTTCCAAAGAGGCAACCAAGTTCATTAAGTTCTTATCAGAGATCTGATTGGGTAAATCAATACTTTGTATAGCACATTTATTTACAATTGCACAAACTGACAAAGAATCCTGGTTGGTTATGGTATGATAATAATCCGATTCAGGTACTTCTATGGTATTCTTTCCTACAGTTAATAAAACCGTATGTCTTCCTAAATCAACACAAACTTGAAAAAGTCTCATAAAATCACAGCCAATCAAGATTGGATAACATAAACTATCTATTACTAAAAATTCGTGAGTGAACATTTCTTTTTCAGTCTCAAAGAAAATCCAAGCCTGCAAGGCTACTTTTTTAAATTTTGATTTGAACGCTCCTATCACTTTTATACCTGTACAAGGAAAATGTGGTATTATTTTATGGAAATCACAAAGTTGGGACCATATATCATGTGATATTGCTGAGATGGAACTTCCACTATCTATAAGAGCAGGTATTTTTTGTCCAAATACTTTCAACATAATAACTGGAGAACGATTTTCAGAAAAAGAATGGTCATACTCGCATTCCTCTAGCAAATCTGCAGTGGGGTTATTTGCTATAAATTTTCCAGCCCTACTGAGAACAGGTCCCACCTTAGGGCTCACAGGTGAGAGTTTGTCTCGTTTTCCGAAGGAATAGTTTCCTCCAGTGATAAATTACACACACTTTTATTTTTATTTTCTAACCCTCTTTGTTGAAAACCACTATTTCTGTTCGAATTAAACTGCCTATTTTCCCTTTCATAAAACGGTTTATTAGGATTTGTATCCCTTTGTTCATAATACTTTACTTTTTTAGGTGTATTCTTGAAATACTCATCAGCATGACGCAATCTTGACAGCGCTTGTGAAAGTGAAGTCGCCCCCATGATTGCCCCAGCAACGTTCGGTGGAAAATGTGGTGCCATATGATGTCAATTAGATCGGATTCTGGATAAGGAGGTTGTAAATGTTTGGCTTTAGCAACCCAAAAATTAAAATGGTCTGAAAATAAACCCCCTGTATATGTTGCGCTCTCTAATTGCATTTTTATTTTGTTTTGTTTTCTAGTGTTCCAGAAATTACCCAGAAATTCGGATCTAAATTGTTGATAAGTAACAGAATTGTCAGAAAAAGCATCCCACCACAATTTAACTGAGTTTTTAAAAGCAGTATTCAAGAGTATTTTTATTTTGTTGAAAGGAAAATCGTTGATGTTGATACCACTTTCTAAGATTTGCAAAAAATCTGGTGGTTGTATATCGGATTCATTATCAAAGATTGGAATAATTTTTTGTAAATCAGACAATGAAAATTCGTTGATGCCTGGTCTTACATTATTTTGTGGATTATTCATATTTTGTCTACAATTATTAGTATTTGGTTGATTAACAGATTGCACCTTCATTACAGTAGCTACAACTTGACTAACTAATCTAGTAAATTCTGATTGAGGTAGTTGTACAAAATTTTCATTTGTAGGCATAACATTACTGCGACATTGATTTTCTACTGATGGAAAATATGGTGGTGGCTGTGAAGGACAGTAACGAGCCCCAAAAACAGGACTTGCCCTCTGTCCATAATACATTGGTGGAGGAGGCCTATACTGAGTTCTCACCCTCGAAGTCGCCCCCTGACCAAGTATGTTCAGATTACCAGTTTGCTCAACTGGTGGAGGTAGGCATGAAGCTTCATGACTGGGATGCGACAAAGTATAAGTTTCAGCAGTTTGACTCCTATTAGCCTGAGTAGAAATCGAATTTTCTTGTGGAAAATTATTATGGCTTGTTGAAGAAACGGCAACAGTATCAGCAGCAAAGGGATCTCTATTACTTGCAGTTGCCGACTCGTTATTATTAATTGAAACAATCCTACCTTGGTTTTCATTATTTTCAGGGCTTACACCTTGGTGCATCCTTAGATAATCCATAGGGCGCCTCGATCTGAAGTTGAAGTAGGGATTGTCTTGGGGGTTGGCTGAATGATACACAGGACCAGGAGTTCCAACAAAGCTTTATTCTGGGGGGTTGATAAAGCACGTTTTTCTCGATATATTTTCTATAACTAAATAAAATGTTTTAACACCCACTTGTAGATGAACAACTGAATAAAAAGTGAAATAAAAAGTTGTTATAAAAAGTGTCCTGTTTTTATATCTCCCACTGAAAATATCTTACCAAGTGCGCGGGTTTGAATTTGATATTTCTGCAACCAACGATACAGACTCGGCATCAAAAGTTGCCGTTAATAGGCAAGAAGACTAAAAATAAGGAGTGTTTGATTTCCATAAGACAATGGGGACACTAGTAGAAAGAGATGAACGAACATTTGTGACGTAGTTATACATGTCATGGCCGCAGTTCTATATAGACAGTGACGGACTAGCTCTTGGTATATGAGAGTTACTGCTGACACTTTTGTTGCTTGATTCGAGTTCGACTCTGTACTCATACTCGAGTACGTCACTATGGACGCGTTGATGATACAAGTTCCTGATTGGCTAGAGCTTATTAAACCCTCCTTGTTTTTAGTCTTCTTTGTTAATAGGTTATAAGCTCGATTTTGTCAACTGACAGAACCTTGGTGTTTTACTTTTAAATAAAGAATGTCTTTATACAAGTGTTGAATTGAATTCCCACAAGTGATTTCAGCACACGGCTAAATACAAATAACAGGTATAAGCACAATGAGGTTTCCAACCTTATTCTCCGAGATTCAGAATTAACAATTGTTAATCTTAATATTCTCAATAAGTACCATAATATTTTACTAAAACCGGGCCTGTTACAAAAATCACTAATGATGCTCTTGCGCATTGCGGACTAGCCTGAACTTTTTACAACACTTTTGACATAGGGATTAGCATTCTAGAGTAAGTATGTAATATATATTTCTATGGACTGACGGGAGACTCCAACCAAAGAGAGTAAACTAACAGGAGGGTTTAATAAGCTCTAGCCAATCAGAAACTTGTAGCATCACGTCATGGTGACGTACTTGGACATGAGTGCAGAGTCGAACTCGAACCAAGGAACAAAACTGTTACCTGTAAATACACATAAGGCGTTTTCCATTTAGGAGTGTGAAGCCCCAGAGCTCCAAGTCCCTGAAATCAGAAATTACTTTATCACTGACTTTTTCGCCAAAAAACTATGTATTCGACTTTTGTCTACTTGTGCTTCATGCACCAATAAAACGGGTGGTGCTCGAGGGGCAAGGGGAATATCAATCGGTGCTTGAAGCTCCACTAAATGGAACGCATGGTCAGACGCTCTGGGTAGCTCTGAGGAGCTCCTTACGTTAAATGGAAAGCAGCTATAGAGGCTTGTCTGAGGACTTTCCCTGTGTCAAGTCACCGGTCGGACCAGGCACGCGCGTTCAGTATGAAGTATGACCAAGAGTCGGACCGACCAGATGATTGAAAATATTGGTCACATACATACAGTTCTAATGAGGTCGTCAAGTCAACCAAATGACCGCGCTGGTCGAATCATATTGGTCAGACCGTAGACTTTATCCAGCATGGTTTGAGTCTGCGGTCTTTCGTAGATTTGGCATGTGACAGACAAGGAGACTAAAATTTAACAAGGAGAGTTTAATCCCCATAAGACAATGGAGACACTAGTAGAAAGAGGTGAAAGAACATTTGTTGCGAAATGTGACGTAGTTGGACGTGTCATGGCCGCCGTTTTCTATAGACAGTGACGGACTAGCTCTTGGTATATGAGAGTTACTGCTGACAGTTTTGTTGCTTGGTTCGAGTTCGACTCTGTACTCTTTGCCTCGTGATCACCAATTCTCGCAACGCTATTAGTCGTTAGAACATCAACCTGACAGTCCAGACCATAGAAATTATAATAAACATATATTATATTATATATTTCTATGGTCCAGACTTTGCAGTTGTATTCAGGTTGGCTGCATTACAATTATTGAAGCTGCGTTTTGTAGTTGCCGCGTTGATTTCTTTAGTGTTTTTAATTACATTTTTATTTACTTCAAATATTTGTTTAGTGTAAAGTTTTGTGTTGGTTTCGGGTGACGTTAAACATTCGTTGGTTGTATTTCACAACGTACCTACGTGTTGTAAGCATAATACGCCTCTGTTCTAGTTTGACCTTCACGTGCTTTGGTTGAAATCGTCTGTATTTGCAATGTGAATACAGACCAAAGAGACTAAACTAACAAGGAGGGTTTAATAAGCTCTAGCCAATCAGAATCTTGTGGCATCAACGCGTCATAGTGACGTACTTGGATATGAGTACAGAGTCGAACTCGAACCAAGCAACAAAACTGTCACATGTAATTCTCATATACCAAAAGAGCTAGTCCGTCACTGTCTATAGAGAACGGCGGCCATGACACGTCCTTTACGTCACAGAAGTTCTTTCATCTCTTTCTACTAGTGTCCCCATTGACTTATGGGAATCAAACACTCCTTGTTAAATTTTAGTCTCCTTGTTAAGCCCCAGAGTTACAAGCCCTATAACACTATTAGAATACGGGCTGAATTTTGCCGAAGCAGTTTTACGAAAATAATAGGTGATAAATATTCCAATGAATAAAATTTGGTTTTAAGTAGAGTTTCAAACAACCTACTAACAGAAGAGTAATGGAAGAGGTTATAAGCAATATTTTGTTACTCTTTAAACATCTACATATAGTGATCTGGAGGGCGAGGCGCTGTTGCATAATTGAACGATCAAACGAACTTACCTATGAAGTTCGATCGTAATTATGCTAAGCGCCTCGCCCGAACAGATCACACTCTCCCTAAAAATGAAAAAAAAAATAATAATAATAAATAAAAATCAACCCCATACTCCATTTTCAAAATATTACTGCTTTAAAATTAATGATTATCCTCCAACGTCCAACGTCGTGAAGAGAGCCGGCCAAGACATTATTCTTCTTTACCTTTTGAAATGTGTGGTAGATAGCACTAAAGGCAGTACTACATATAGTGATCTGTTCGGGCGAGGCGCTTAGCATAATTACGATCGAACTTCACAGGTAAGTTCGTTCATCGTTCAATTCTCTGATAACATTTGATTGAAATTTATTACTGGATACATTTCGAAATATAGTATTTGATCATATCAATAAAGTTTCTGTGTGATATTTATTGTTCAATATTTACCCCCCCCCCTCCAATATTCATTCATATAATGAGTTATATTTAGTTATTTAGATTAGTTCACATACAAATACCATCCATGTCATTAGTTCGTCAGGCATATTCAGGGCAATTCAAATTCGACCCCCACCATTGGGATCTCCTAAACTACAGGAGATACGTCGAAGCTTAAATTGGGGCAAAGTTGCGTATTCTGGTGCTTAACAAAATACTGTTTTGAAACTTGGAAAATTCCTAGTATTTCCGGAAATATCGGGAAAAAACTGAAAATCGGAATTATTGTTTTTATTTTTTTCTACGTTATTTGACAACATAGCTCAAAACTAAAAGTACATTTTCATTGATACTTTTTTTCAGCTACACGTTTTCATGTTCAGATTTACTATCCGACGTTTCGTCTTCTGGCATTCATCATCAACTTTTTTCTGTTATGGGCGCCATATTGTTTTTTTATACAGAAAAATAGTGATTCTCATTCTGATTTCATTGATGTATATAATTTGTAATGATTTGCACTTCTGACACCACAGATATTAAAAAAAAACAACTTCACCTGAGATGGTCATTAAAAATTTTGTTTAATAAACACTAGTTGTTATAACTCATTAAACATCATAAGTTTGCACAAATACTTCAGTCGAAATGTCCTTATTCTCAAATGAAGAAAAACGAGATATGTTGAAACATTATTATAAATTTGATAGGAATAGTACTGTGGCGAAGCTGTGGGCGATGCCGGACCTGAACTCTTACGTAGCCAGCGCCCGACCGTCAATTACTCCCGAGTCGCTTCGCCTCGCGAAGAATCTGGTCTAATCGGAGAACGGTCCTCTGACTTTCTGAGAAATATCTACCTGAGAGCATTCTAGAAAAATGAACGGTGTATATAAACAGAACCACGCAGACAGTCAGAGAAGTGAAAGTCGAATATAAATAGTAGAGTTATTGTTATACAGTGCGACGCATTTGAGGAAAAGCGACTTTGGTGATATTTTTAAATGGGACACCCAGTATATTTGTCCATATTTGGTTAGGGATCGTCATTACAAATCCAGTGATACCAAGTTTGATGGGATTATGTCAAACGGCTGCGGAGATATGGCCAAAAAACTTCTCCATATACTCAATGGGAGTGCGACAGAGACTTTTAACCTTCTGAATCGTGTGGAGTCTCGCAGTCATACTCATTAGACATACGAGGAAGTTTTTTGGTCATATCTCCGCAGCCGTTGCGGATAACCCTATATATTTTGGGTGGGGTTCAAAAATTGGCCCATCGGAAAAGAAAATCGACCTGTCCGAGGATTTTCCCGAAATATCTTTATATTCAGAAATAATGAATTTGTTCCATAATTTAGCGTCGCACTGTATAAATTAGAGTATTGTGAATCATTGTATTTCGTTAAATAAATTATTTTAGAGTGAATTAGAGTTTAAATATACGACAGTTTGAAAACAGCACAAATTTATTTTGAATTATATCCGGAAAGACAACAGCCGGATAGAACATTATTCGGAATTTTGGAGTACGGTGCGTTTCGAAAACCAAGAATGAAATATGGAAGCAGAATGGATCAAAATATTAGACGTAACTTATTAGCCCAGGTAAAATAATTGTTCATTCCATATTCGAAGAAGTATAATTATTTTTGGTACTTTTTTAGATAAATGCAGATCCTTCCAAATCAACACATCAAGTCTCGGCAGAAATGGATGTGCCACAGACGAGCGTTTGGAGGGAATTCAAAAAAAGTGGTTTGAAATGTTATAAGATACATATTTCACAAAAAATACATCCAGGTGATCCTGAGAGAAGGATGGAATTTTGTAGCTGGCTCTCGAATAGGGTAGACCCTACAAACTTCTTGAAAAACATTATTTGGACCGACGAAAGTACTTTTTCGAACTGTGATGTTTTTAATAGAAATAATGAGCACATTTGGAGTGAAAATAATCCACGACACTTCAGAGAAGTCAGACCACAAGTTCGGTTTCGTTTGAATGTGTGGGCTGGAATTTATGACGACCGAATACTTGGACCTCATTTCTTCTCTAATACTTTGAACGGGGAAACCTATTGTGGTGAAGCTGCGGGCGATGCCGGACCTGAACTCTTACGTATCCGGCGCCCGGCCGCGGGTGAACGTCTTTGCGCTTGCACCGAGAAGAATCTGGACGATTCGATGAATCTGGATGATTCGATGGAAAATTCGAGAGCATTCGGAGAAGTCAACGTCGGATATAAAAAGAACTACGCAGCAGACAGACGGGCAGTCAGTGAAGTGAAAGTCGAATATAAATAGTAGAGTGATTGTTATGTAAATTAGAGTATTGTGAATCATGGTATTTCGTTAAATAAATTATTTTAGAGTGAATTGGACTTTAAATATATTACAGTCGGTGTTAGAAGTGCGATTTCTAAAGATAAATAGTGTTCGTGTTAATAGACAGTTTGTGTATTTCGGACAATGGTTTTCGCGAAAAATAGGCAGTGACTGATAAACATTTTTCGTGAAGTCGACAGTTGTGTATATAAACTGATACACTTCTCGCGTGTGAAATAGACAATAATAATAATAGTAGACTGGTGTCCGGGAAATAGACTGTGCGAAATAGACAATAATAATAATAGACATGGTGACCCGTGAAATAGACTGTGAGACATAGACTAAGACAAAATGTGCTCGAGGAAAGTTCGCCTGGTTGAATTGAAGGTTGCGGAATTGAAGCAAGAACTGGAGGAGAGAGAACTTGATACTAGTGGTAAAAAGGCCGTGCTTCAGGCAAGACTTTCTGAGGGATTAATCCAGGAGGGCGAGGATCCAGAAACATTTTTATTCGAAGATTCTGGAATGGATATGACTTCCATAATGAGTACTTTGAAAGAAGAATTTCAAGAAAATTCGAAAAGTCTGCAAGAAAAACTTCAAGAAAAACTTTTGGAAAATTCGAATAATCTGGAAGAAAAACTGCTAGAAAATTCGAATAGTCTGAAAGAAGAATTTCAAGAAAGTTTGAGGAATTTGAGAGAAGAGATTCTAGAAAATTCGAAGGGTTTGAGGGATGAGTTTCTAGAAAACTCGAAGAACATGAAAGAAGAACTATATATGTGGCGTGGCGAACCGATTGGAAGAAAGAATGGGGACTGTCGAGACAGAGATGGAGAAAATCAAAAATGAAATTGAAGAAGAGATAGGAAAATTGAAAGAAACAATCGGTGATAAAATCAAAGATGAGATTGTGGTGGAAATGGACAAAATATGACAGAATCAATCAGTGACAAAATCCAAGGCGGACTCGAAGCGGAAATCAACAAAATAAAGGAGAAAATCAGTAAGTTGGAAAACCAGATTGACACTACCACAGAATCTGTTAATGAAAATTCAATGCTGGAACTGAGTTTGAACTTGGGTGATGTTCAGAAGGGTCTGAAAGATGTAAAGATCAGTTCGGAAACAGGAAAGCTCTCCATGAAACCACCTCAGTTCGATGGAAAAACACCATGGGCAAATTACCGCCGACAGTTTGAAGCTGCAGCAAAGGCGAATGGATGGAATGCAGGAGAAAGAGCTGTAGCATTAACACTGGCGTTGCGTGTGGAAGCTACAAATATCTTACAAACCCTCACGGCCCAAGAACAAGAGGACTATGAGCAGCTGATTAAACATCTCGAATTACGGTATGGACAGACCCATCTAGAACATCCCTAATAGCACACCATGTCCCAGGGACGTCCCTATTTGGTACAAATCATGTCCGAATGTCCGGGACTTAAAATCATTGTCCTTGGGACGTCCGATTCAGTGCATTTTCATGAATTTCCACAAAGGAATTCCTATGGATGTCCCAATGATGTCCCAATCGGTACATCGTATAAAACGTCTCTGCGAGGACGTCTTTGGGATGTCCTGGATCGGATATATTTTGTAATGTTTTCTAGGATATCCATCGGACGTCCTTGTTAGTAAGTATTCTGGCATGTCTTTGAAAAGACGTCCCATGGTTGTTCTGGTACAGGACATTCAGGAACATCCCGCATGAATGAATATTGGACGTCCCAATTGGTTTATCTTAGAATATCTCCCTGCGAGGACTTCTTTGGGATGTCCTGGTTCGGATATACTTTATAGAATTTTCTAGGATGTCCTGGTTGGCATGTCTTCGAAAGGACTTGGATGTCCTGAATTGAAAATATTTCGTAATGTTTTCTAGGTGCATCCATCCAAAGATGAAGGATGGATGATCATAAAAATAAAACAAAATTTGAAAACAGTTACAATAATCAGGACTCCATGTGTGCCCAGTACCCGTACATCCCAGCTAGTAGTTTTACAGAAGAAGTATGAAATGAATCGCATATTTACAATAGGGCTAAACACTATAGCGAAATAAAACCCTTTTCACTATAACAATAAGGTCATCAGGGACCAAGGAGACTAAAATTTAACAAGGAGAGTTTAATCCCCATAAGACAATGGGGACACTAGTAGATGAAAGAACATTTGTGACGAAATGTGACGTAGTTGGACGTGTCATGGCCGCCGTTCTCTATAGACAGTGACGGACTAGCTCTTGTTATATGAGAGTTACTGCTGACAGTTTTGTTGCTTGGTTCGAGTTCGACTCTGTACTCATATCCAAGTACGTCACTATGACGCGTTGATGCTACAAGATTCTGATTGGCTAGAGCTTATTTAACCCTCCTTGTTAGTTTAGTCTCTTTGATCAGGGGCCATATTCTCGAGTTTGTGCGTATGCCAATATAACAATGAAAATGAAAAATGTATGTTTGTCTCTCTTGTTCGTATACGAATTGAAACCGAACAATTCCTATATGTATGGGTTCCGTGCATAAAGTTGTTTTCTGTGTTTTGTGTTCTGTGTTCAAGTGAAGTGTTGACGAATCGACAGACAATTGTTGAGTATTTACCAGCTATAGCGGCTTTTCTATCATCTTTCGTGATTAGTTAGTTTAGTGACTGTTGTGTAAAGTATTTTGTGTTAATTCAGTATAGTTATATCAATAAATGAAAATAAAAGTTTTGTTCTACTATTCGATAGTTTTTCCTAACCTATTCAACACTGTTTTGAAAAAGGTGTTTCCGTAAGTAGAGTTGTGTGTATCCTTTAAAAATGTACAAACGAAAACGAAATATATCAAAACGCCAGCACAACAGAATCGCTAAACGATTGTCAGAAACTTTAAATAGAGAAGTCTCGACTGATTCAGATGTATCTGATGTTTCCAAAACCGAATTGAATGACTCTGAGAGAGTGCTGAGCTTACCCAGTAAATACATCTGGTTCCATCCAAATTGGTATCTTCAGTAATCCACAACAATACTAACAAACCAACAAACACATCTGATAATTCTGCAAATCCTAAGGACGTCCCCGATGTACTTTCGATTGATGTAATTCAGGGACGTCCAATGAACATCCCAGGTGGATCTCGATTGAATATCCTTGTAGAACGTCCAATTTTGGTGAGAAGTCGAGACATTGGTGCTTCCCACGGATGTCCAATGGACGTCCGGGGTACCAATACTGCACGTCCTAAGGACGTCCCAGATGTAGTTTTGATTGATGTAATTCGGGGACGTCCAATTAACATCTCAGGTGGATGTCCACGGGATATCCTTATAGAACGTCCAATTTTGGTGAGAAGTCGAGACATTGGTGCTTCCCACGGATGTCCAATGGACGTCCGCGGTACCAAATCTGCACGTCCTAAGGACGTCCCGAACGTCCTGAGAGGATGTCCTATGGATTACCGTCGGACTTCATGGTGCTATTAGGGATGTATATCACTCACAGCTCAAAAACCGCTGCCAGAAATCAAGCGAGTCCCTACAGGAGTTTGAAGCAGACATTGCACGCTTGGTTCGCCTTGCATACCCAGCCACACCGGAAAAGGTAATGGAGCGACTAGCAGTTCAGGCATTCTTAGATGGACTTCGTGACCAGGAAACCAGACAAGCATTGACACTAGCTCGTCCAACACATCTCGTGATTGCACTGGCACGCGCTTTGGAATTTGAGGCGGCGAAGCAATCCTGCAGAAGTCAAAGTGAAGTCCGAGTTATTGAAGAAGACCCACAGGAGCCTGCTAACCTGGAAGCTGCCATAAGGAAGGTGGAAAGGAAATGTTGCCTGAGGGAAGACTAGTGAGATGCCGGAACTGTAGGAAACTTGGACACGTGCGTAGTCAATGTCCAACCCTCAAGAGGTCGAAACCAACGAAGGTTGTTGAGAAGGGGCAATCGTCGGTCATTACTTAGAGAGCCCCGGTGAACAACGCATATGTCGCTGTCCTCCAACGACAGAACAAAGGAGCCTTCGTAGACGGTTTCATCAACAACAAGCCTTGCGCAATGCTGCTGGATACAGGTGCGACTAGGACAATCCTTGGACCTGCTTTTACTAAGACATCAGACAGAATGGAACCATCATCCTGGAAGCTACGCACAGCAACAGGAGAGCCGGCCACTGTACATGGAGAGCTACCGATTGAACTGATTCTAGGCAGCACGAAAGTGAAACATCGGGCATTAGTAGCAGACATTGAGGACGACGCAATTATTGGGATGGACATCATGAATTCCAGAAGGTTTGAATTGAACTTCAAAGATGGCGTCCTACGTGTAAACGGAGAAGAGCTGGTGCTACATGGAAGAAGTGAGGAGATGATTCGTGTTCTGCTGGCTGAAGATGTAAGTGTACCCGAGAGGGCTGAGACCATACTGGAGGCTCGCTTGGATGGAGGTGCGAATGGAAGCGTGGTTATGTTCGAGCCCAAGCTTCATGATGAGAAAATTGGACGAGGGATTGCACTAGGCAAGACTTTGTTGCGTGCTGATAAAATTGTACCAGTAAGGGTAATGAATGTCAATTATTACCCAGTGACGTTGAAGAAAGGAACTGTTTTGGGGCACTGCTCGTCAATTTCCTCTGTGATCAGGAGTGTACACGGTACTGTTAGTCAAGACAACAACCTGACAGCGGAACTGGAAAAATTGGTTACCCTCTCTTCCAAGGGCATTAAACCAGCCCAACAGCCCAGATTGAGAGAATTAGTCAAGAAGTACCAAGACATCTTCGATACCGGACAAGGAAAAGGGGGTCGAACGAATGTAGTTCAACATAAAATTGATACTGGGGATGCTCGACCAATCCGACAATCAGCTAGAAGACTTCCTCTTGCCAAGAAGGAAGAGGCTGACAAAATAGTCAGTGATATGGGGAAAGATGGAGTTATTGAACCATCCGACAGTCCATGGTCCTCTCCAGTCGTGCTGGTGAAGAAGAAAAGCCGAAAAGAAGAAAAGGCAGCCTTCACTATCGGCTCAGACTGTGGCATTTCACCGTTATGCCATTCGGGCTTTGTAATGCTCCAGCCACATTCGAGAGATTAATGGAGACGGTTCTGAAAGGGCTTTCATGGAGGACGTGTCTGGTTTATCTCGATGACATGATTGTAGTTGGCAAATCGTTCGAAGACCACATTAGAAACCTGGAGGAGATATTCCTGCGACTGAGAAATTCTGGATTGAAGCTGAGCCCCAAGAAATGCCACCTGTTCCAAAAAGAAGTACGATACCTTGGCCATGTTGTCTCTGGGCACGGAGTAGCAGTGGATGATGAGAAGATCAGAGCAGTGAAGGAGTGGCGTATTCCGAGAGACATATACCAACTACGTAGTTTCCTTGGTTTGTGCACATACTATCGCCGATATGTGCTGGGGTTCGCCAACATCGCTAAACCACTGACCAGGCTCACGGAAGGACAAACAAAGTTTCAGTGGTCCGAAGAATGCCAAGACTCGTTCAAGAAGCTGAAGCTGGCATTGATCAACGCACCGATTCTGAGTTATCCCCTTCCGAGTGGAAAATTTATTTTGGACACGGACGCCAGCAACGTGGGACTTGGAGCTGTCTTGTCCCAGATCCAGGATGGGCAAGAGAAGGTGATCGGATACTTTAGTAAAACTCTCAGTAAACCGGAGCGTAACTACTGCGTCACCAGACGAGAACTGTTGGCTGTTGTTAAGGGAGTAGAACACTTTTACAAATACGTGTACGGGAGAAGATTACTGTTAAGGACCGACCACGCAGCCCTTAAATGGCTTCTACAGTTCAAAAATCCCGAAGGCCAAGTAGCAAGTTGGATCGAAAGACTCCAAGAATAGGACTTCGATGTCGAACATCGAGCAGAAAGTGGCCACAAGAACGCAGATGCCCTGTCAAGGAGACCATGCCCAGACGACTGCTCACACTGCCGACGAGCAGAAGAGAAGGAAGCAGAACCACGGCAGTTGACAACAACTGGAATGACAACGAGGTCCAGAAAGACCAAGAAAGGGATCCAGATCTTGGTTTAGTCATCGGTTGGAAAAAGAGTAATCAAAGACCGACATGGCAGGAAATCGCAAGATATTCCCCAGCAATCAAATCCTACTGGGCCCAATGGAACTCCCTTACCTTGGAAAATAGGGTCCTGAAACGTGTATTGGAGACCGAAGATGGTGGAGAGGACAGACGTCAGATAGTGGTTTCCAAGAATAGAAGACATGAAGTACTCCGAGAGATCCATATGATGGAGTTGCTGGAGGACATCTGGGTGTGACGAAGACTCTGCAGAAAGTAAAGCAACGGTTCTACTGGGTCAATTGTCAAGTTGATGTCAATGACTGGTGCAGAAAGTGTGCTGTTTGTGCTGCCAGCAATGGACCTCGGACACGACCCAAGGCCCCGATGCGCCAGTATAACGCAGGTAGTTCATTCGAGAGAATCGCCATTGACATCGCCGGCCCGTTCACCGTATCAGATCACGGAAATAAATACATACTTGTGGCTAAGGACTATTTCAGCAAGTGGGCCGAAGCCTATGCCCTGCCCAACCAGGAAGCCATCACCGTCGCGGACGTCTTGGTGAAAGAGTGGCTATGTCGATTCGGTGTCCCCTTGGAGCTGCACTCGGACCAAGGCAGAAATTTCGAATCCAACCTGTTCCAAGAAATCTGCCAACTGCTGAACATCCGCAAGACGAGAACCACAGCTCTACATCCACAGTCCGATGGAATGGTTAAGCGGATGAACAGGACTATCAATCGCCACTTGTCCAAGGTAGTCTCTGACCATCAAAGAGACTGGGACCAGTATCTTCATTTGTTCCTGATGGCCTACCGTTCCACAGTACACGAGTCGACCGGCCAAACCCCTGCTAGTATCATAATGGGCCGATAGCTGCGACTTCCCTGTGACCTAAAGTTTGGGACGCCACCAGGACAGGATATCGCAGGAGAGGACTACATCAGCAAACTCCGTCAGCGAATGGAAGACATCCACGAACGAGTCCGTTTGAACATCCAGAGTGCCAGCGACCGAATGAAAGCGACTTATGACATCAATGCCGATGTTGGAGGATTTCAGGTTGGTGACCTAGTTTGGCTGTACAACCCGATGCGTCGCCGGGGCCTGTCACCAAAATTACGGAATTCATGGGAAGGTCCGTACAAGATCATCAAGAGGATAAACGACCTGCTTTACCGAATTCACAAGCCACCCAGAGATAAACACAGGGTCGTTCATTTCAACAGGTTGGCCCCTTACGCTGGGAACCATGACCAAGTCCGCACCCTCAGACCACCAGAGGATGCAATGACGTTCCAGAAATTCATGTCCTTATACTCAAATGGACAGAAAGTGTCACACGGGGTAACTCGAGAGGAGCAACGGGACCTTTTCAAAGTGCCAGTCGATTACGCCCTAGCACACTGCGTCGCAGAAGATCTTCGAATGTCCAGGGGCATCGCTGTGGTGTTCTCCAAACACTACGAAAACAGAAATTGGAGGTGTGCTACAGCTGAAAAAGGGCCAGAGGAACATCTACTACTTGGTGACCAAGAAGCATTCCCAAGACAAACCGTTCTATGAAGATGTCTGGAGGAGCCTCACCCAACTGAGAGATACGATATGGTGGACCAGAATCTGGTGGACTTGGCAATCCCAAAATTATCCTGTGGTATTGATGGGCTGGATTGGAGAGTTATAAGAAGTATGCTGGAGACGATATTCCGATCCAGCGGCATCCAGATTTTGGTTTGCTGTAATCCTATTCCTCGACCTAACATGAAAACTGCGGAGTGTTATTTCCATCGAACTTCACGATGCAGATATGGGGAATCCTGCAAATATGGACACACTCCAAGGAAGACATTTCGGGACGAAATATCTCTAAGAAGGGGGCAATGTGGCGAAGCTGCGGGCGATGCCGGACCTGAACTCTTACGTAACCGGCGCCCGGCCGCGGGTGAACGTCTTTGCGCTTGCACCGAGAAGAATCTGGACGATTCGATGAAACTGGACGATTCAATGGAAAATTCGAAAGCATTCGGAGAAGTCAACGTCGGATATAAAAAGAACTACGCAGCGGACAGACGGGCAGTCGGTGAAGTGAAAGTCGAATATAAATAGTAGAGTGATTGTAATGTAAATTAGAGTATTGTGAATCATGGTATTTCGTTAAATAAATTATTTTAGAGTGAATTGGACTTTAAATATATTACACTATCTTCGGTTCTTAAGAAACGAATTCGAAGAATATATGGATACGTTTCCCCTTGTTAATTATAACAGCTGCTGGTTTCAGCATGACGGGGCTCCTCCACACAATAAAAGAGCAGTTTGCGAATATTTACACCAAAGATTTCCTAATAGGTGGTTAGGAAATTCTGGACCAGTGAGGTGGCCGGCAAGGTCACCTGACCTTACAGTTTTGGATACTTTTTTGTGGGGCACTTTAAAGAACAGAACCTATGGAGAGCAAGAATATGACACAGTAGATGAACTTAGAGACAATATAATCACGCAATTCAGGTCTATCAGAAGAAGGAATATTGCTAGGGCTGTTCTTAATTTGAGACGACGAGCTCGGTTATGTATTCAAGAGTAAGGCCATCATTTCGAACACTTGTTGTAATACTTTTTGTGCATTTTTTACAAGCTCATGATTTCATTCATGTTTTTTGAAACGCACCGTACTCAGCCAAGTATTTGCCCAAAATTCCGAATAATGTTCTATCCGGCTGTTGTCTTTCCGGATATAATTCAAAATAAATTTGTGTTGCTTTCGTACTATTCCTACCAAATTTATAATAAAGTTTCAACATATCTCGTTTTTCTTCATTTGAGAATGAGGACATTTCGACTGAAGTATTTGTGCAAACTTATGATGTTGAATGAGTTCTGACAACTAGTGTTTATAAAACAAAATTATTCGATGGAGTCATGACCTCCGAGCAATAAACATGACCATGTCAGATGAAGTAGTTTTTTTTTTAATATCTGTGGTGTAAGAAGTGCAAATCATTACAAATTATATACATCAATGAAATCAGAATGAGAATCACTATTTTTCTGTATAAAAAAACAATATGGCGCCCATAACAGAAAAAAGAGTTGATGATGAATGCCAGAAGACGAAACGTCGGATAGTAAATCTGAACTGAAAACGTGTAGCTGAAAAAAAGTATCAATGAAAATGTACTTTTGGTTTTGAGCTACCTATGTTGTCAAATAACGATAGAAAAAAATAAAAACAATAATTCCAATTTTCAGTTTTTCCCGATATTTCCGGAAATACTCGGAATTTTGTTTCAAAACAGTATTTTGTTAAGCACCAGAATACGCAACTTTGCCCCAATTTAAGCTTCGACGTATCTGCTGTAGTTTAGGAGATCCCAATGGTGGGGGTGGAATTTGAATTGCCCTGTATATGGAGATTTTTCAATAAAAAAATTTCATATGATAAAAAATGAGAACTTAGCGTTGTTACCTAGCAACAACCCTCCTAACACGGCGTGTTTTAATCTTGAATATTTCGCACGCTTTTTAGTGCATAGGACAAGGATTATGATACAGGTATAATGAAAATTAGATTTTATCTCGTCTTCTCGTGTGGTGGTTTTTGTTTCGTTACCTTTTTAACAATGACTTAGAATACGAATAAGGAAAAGAATTGTGCGAGTTATTATGATGCCACTTATTGAAAATGTAAGTCAATATTTCCACCCTTACAGGTGAATACATATGAATAATGGTCGTTATATTAACATAGTTTAATAATATTTATACATTTGTAATTTGGTATTTTAGGCAAATAAATAAAAAAATAAATATATCAAATATCAGGTTCAATAAGTAAGGTAATATCAATATTGAGATTACCCATATGTAAAAAAAGTTTAATTTTTTTTACATAATTCAAATAAAATTATTATTATTAAATTATCTCAAAATACTGCTACTTCTCAATTTATATCTCACAGTCCTTATATCAACGTGCAGATTATCATCATCAGTTTTAGAAGGTAATTTGGATTTCTTATCTTTTGCCTTGTTTAAAACTTTCATATCCAAATTACTATTTTCACAATTATTAACACCAATCATATCTGTTGATTTGAAATGTGATATATGAGTATCATCACCACTCTCATTGTTACCAAGTGGAATCCCAATATCTCCTGAGTAACAAAACTGATATTTTTCACTAGATTTTGATTCATTAATGAAGTTAATTTTTGAATTATCAAAAATCGAGTTTTTTTCAGATTCTTTCAATAGATTCAAAATACAATTATTTTGGTTCTGAATGAGACAGAGCATCTCATAATGTTTTGTCAATAAATCTTCGTGAAATACAGCTTTATAAACTAAAACTGTAGCTGACAAAATAACAAGTCCATATCTGGAAAACCAAACATAATTGTAAATACTAGAATACACAGTATGTGCGTCAATTCCAGAACTGTTTGAAACAATAATTGAACATAAGAACCTCTCAGCCAACAAGTAAAGAGAAAATACAAATAACATAGGTAAACGTGCAGAACTGGTCCTCTGAGTTGCTGTAAATGTAAAAACGAAAAGCACTGATATAGAGTAAAATATTATTGAATCAATCCATGAAATTTCGCCTATTATCCAATCTTGTAAATTACTTATAGTTTCTGACAATAATCTCAATACATCTTGATGTGTTTTGAAGGAAACAAAAATATCCTCCATAACTTTTTCTAAGAATTCACCGTGTTCCAGCATTTTAACTTGAAGCTTCAAACTCTCTTTTTGTGCTTGAAGCAATCCTTCTTGATTATGTGCAGTCTCTTGCAACTGTTTTCCCACTTTTACAGTATTATCAGCTATGATCTCGTGCCAAATTTGTCCTTGTAAAAACCAGCAAATATTCTGAGTGTGTGTATAAAATTCTGTGTAAACATTGAAGGCACGATCAGTCATACTATTAATACAAATTGCACGTAAGTTTGTCTTCTTATCCAGTTCACAGTCATAAGTTGGATGACCGGACGTTTCAAGGAAGCAATTCGTAATATGAAGAGCAATTTCGCTTTGGATGCTCTCGGTAAGGAATCTACATCCAGTATCCAAGTGTTTCACAGCTGATTTCCAACAAGATCCATATTGAGGTAAATCTGCTTTCTTTTTCAATAACTAAAATACAAAGACGTTTCTATGCATTTTGGTGAAATCAAAAGAATCATAAATACCCACTTGATATTGTGTTTTTCCTCTTTCAACTACTTCTTCATTTACTACCAATCCATTCGCGAATATGGCATACAGAAAAAAGTTAACCACATGGATGTTATAGAAAGTTGCAAGAATTATTTTTGTTGAAACGCTCATTTTTATTCAAGCTTTGATATTGACGTTACTACTGCGTTTGTATTATTGTAAATAATAAAAAGACAGTTGGAAAATTGGAAGATTTTCAAATGTTCAAATCAAACTTCAAATCACAGACCACAGAATTGTGCCACAGACTTCATAAATGTGAGGACTGTGATGTGACGCTTTGCCACTTGATTTTTCTTTGTAAAAAATGTACTAAATTGGTTTGGTGCAACCCTGCTGCCACATAAGGATACATAGTTCTGAGTCGGATAAGGATGCAGTCATACCACCACACAACTTTTGGCTTTAAAACTACAGACAAGTTTGTCACCTCGAATGGATTTTCACCTAAACTACTCCGGTGCTACTTCCTGTGACAATAGACGAGGAAAGTGATGGCGTAACAAATGTCATTCTTGTCAAAAACTGATTCCAAACAAAATTCTGTCGAATTTAAATCAGCTTGTCCGAAATTGTTTCCGTTGTTTTTCAACTTCTTTTGCCTGAGAAAACAAAATACAAACAACCAAACACAAACTAATAAGCAAAGCAACAAATCATCAACATAGAATGTCACCTAAAAGTCTTTGTTTGGAATCAGTATTTGACAAGAATGACATCTGTGACGACACACTTTCCTCGTCTATTGTGAAGCGGATATTATTTCATTTTTGTGCATAATAGACTGGGAAAGTGTGTCGTCACATATGTCATACATGTCAAAAACTGATTCCAAACCAGGGTTCTTATGATATGAAGGGGTTATGAAATAAGTGAGCATTTTGACAAGGGGGAGACTGAGGAAAGGGAGAGAATACGTCATTGGAGGGAAATTAAGGTGGCTATCCTGAAATTGGTAACTTTGGTTATTTTTAGGTCAATTTGCGAATAAAAAAGTTACTAAAGCCCGTGGCTCAGACAAATTAATAAAATATGCCTATTTCTTGTATTTATTGCTAGTTGTTAATTACTTGTTTAATATTGTAACAATACTCCCACATCATACCAGGGACCTGGACCCAAATGAAATATCGGTTCCGGTTCGGGTTCGGGTCCAAGGGAAATTGAAAATATCGGTTCCGATTCAGTTACGGTTCTCAGAATATTATTTCGGTTCGGTTCTGACAATTTTTTTCGGTCCAAACGGTTCTTTTCGGTCCGTTTCCTATATAAGTATGGATTCAGTAATATATATGCGGAAAATAGTATTTATAATAGCTATTTTTCTACTCCGATAACTATAATGGCATTTTTTTGAACTCATATAACATAGCATCGTTATTTCCCCATTCTTTCAAATTATATGTACCTATATCCAAACAAAACTGCTTCAGCAATGGAAATGGATAAGACCAGTGACTCCAGTGCAAAGAGACAAAAAATAGTACACGTTTTGTAGGTACTCTTTAATTACTTCAGTGAGTGGCAGTGACCTTAATTAATGCGCCAAAACCAAAGAGTACTCCAACTAACTGTACTCAGTGGCCAAAACGCCCAAAACATGAAGCATAAATGAGAAAAATAAAGTCTTTCCACAGAACAAGTCAGTTAAAATGGTGGATTTATGCAGCAGTCATAAGTCATAAGTTTTGAGTCATAAGGAAGAATTATCGTCAATGATTGGTTGGAATAAACGGACCAACCAATCATTGACGAATATTCTTCCTTATGACTTAAAACTTATGACTTATGACTGCTGCATAAATCCAAGGAGACTAAAATTTAACAAGGAGAGTTTAATCCTCAGAAGACAATGGGGACACTATAGTAGAAGGAGTAAACCCTCCTTGTTAGTTTAGACTCTTTGGCATAAATCATTCTATTCTATTCTATTCTATTGATATCGAAAGAAATGTACCTTCTGTGACATCCACAGAACTTAAACACAAGTTTATACTGAGTTTAAGTTCTGTGGTGACATCTCACATATCATCAATGATTGACTTCGGATAGAACCGAAATTAACCGAAAAAACCGTTATATTTTTTAAGGGTTTCGGTTTCCGTATAAAGTGATAACTCTAGGAGATGAAGAAAGGAGGCACATGCAATCTAACAGAGAAATACTTTATTGCTTACTTGTATGGGTGCGAGAGAGACATTCATCTACACGTACGTGCTATTAGTTTCCCAATTTATGGTTTGTAAACACGCCAGTGCAGTGCAGCGCGTCTTTGTATCAGTTTTATATGTTACAATCAACTTAATCCCGATTCATCGGAAACTGCCAGGAACCACAAAACAAACATGGCGGCCTCCATGAGAAATCCAGTCGCGCAGCCTGACGAGCATTCCAGTCATCATATTATAATTTCATTTCAGTGGGTTATTATTTGATTCAAATGGAGGCGACATATAGATGGCGTCAGTGAAAATATCCGACAGGTAATTGGTAAGACTGTAAAAACTCAAATTCATAAACAAACAGATTCGTATTATGTAAGAACCGTACTTTGGCGACCGGACAATGGACCATATTCGATAAGGAATAAATTGGTGGCACATTAAGTTTTACCACATTGGCAACACTGAACATATCAACAATATTGTTACATATTCATGGATGCCATCACAGAGAAAATGAATGTGCCACCAATGTATTCCTTAACGAATATAGTCTATTGTCAACTGTACATATAGCAATTGTATCCTGTCAGAAATTACATTTCTATTAATGATAAAATGGAGACTGCATTCTGTAGGAACGATGAAAAGTAAACCAGTAAAAATCTAAACCAGTTCTGCAAAGAAATGAGAAATTATCTGAAAACGATCCCATCGAAACAGTATTACGACAGAAAATTAATACAGCAGAAGTGCATTTGAACAGATTCGAATTTTATCAAATTCGTACTTAGTCAGACCGGATTGTGTAAACCGTGAATACGTCAGATTGCGCGATCCAAAACATCCAAAACCATGTGCCATCAGACAGAATAGCAAGCAACACATAATACATACCCTGGGCGTAGCGGTGTTGCCAAGCTGCACAGTAATGATTCCTCGAATAAAAGGAAAATGATTTTGTAATTTAATTGTATTACGTTAACTGAGTGAATTTGAGAGTCAATTTTAGCAGAAGTAGTGGCATAATTTGATGTAATGTTATCGAAGTGATTCCATCATGATTTTGTTCATTTTTTTTATATGATTCGAGACGTGTGATGAACGTGCATACAATTTGTGATTGATTGAATCGATTTGATAATGAAGTTTTAAAATCACTTTGATCAGCAGGTTCTCAGCTCAGTGGGAAAATTGTTATTTAGGTGATCTAATTCACGAATAAAATTTTCCAGTCCTTCATTTTGTCTCGTTATGAAATATGGCTCTTGTTATGATTTTGAAATTTTTCGAAATCTAAATTTCATATCGATATAAAAATATAGGCCTCTGCAAAGGTAACTTATTTGGCTGAAACTTTTTTTAAAATGTAGGTTAAAAAATACATGTCAAGAATCTTCAAGCATAAATTCATTAAGTCCGTAAATTTTTTCAATTATAATAATTTTTTGTGTATAACAAGAAAATGGCAATTTTTTGTGTTCTTATTGCTATCTCTTCGTATTGTTGAAAATAAATTTCGATACTGTTATACTAAACAGATGAACACTGAAAGGATAGAATGTATATAGTGGACAGGTAAGAAAAAACTCAGGCAAGAAATACAATAAGAAACGAATGCAGATATAAAATACGTTAGGCGGCTGACGTCGCAACTGAACCGGTTTTCGGGAGTTTCGGTGTGCGCGCGGTCGGCTGCTCAGTAGCTCGTCTGCTCTCAGTTGTGTATCATTACGTCCATAACATCATATGATGTTATGATGTTACAGCAGAGACGAGTTATGATGTTACAGCAGAGACGAGTTCTGATGCTGAAAATAGTGATGATGATAACGATAATATACAAAATGTAGATGGTTCCATGTAATTTTTTTCTAATTTTAATAAAAAATACAAATGAAGAATTTGCAATTTACATTCATTATTTTATACCCAGAGAAAAATGAAAAATCGTAAAAAATATTTTCATAATTTTTTTGAAAATTTTTGAAAACTTTGAAAATTTTTTACTTACGGATCCTTAGAATAAAGTCCTTCTATATGAATAATGTAATAGATATTCGTGAATAGTCGAGCGAAGCATCGAGTATTTGGTCCATAGAGACGATGAGGCTATTTTTTTTTGCAAATGTAATAGATAGGCCAATACAACATTTTCATTGATACCTTTTATCTTCCGTGAATTCATCCAAGACTCAAATATTTTAAACTCCTTGTCGTAAGCATCTCGGGACTTTTCTGGCAAAATCTGCATCGCTGCTTCTTCCGCATCCGTAAGGATATCCTCAGGAACGTAATTTTCATCGGTTTCCTCCATTTTCTATACGTTTTTTCCTTCAAAAAAAGCTTCCCTTTTCTGCAGGGAAAACTGATAAGTGTCAAAATTGATTTAAACATTTGCTAACAATATGTATCATGCCCGTGGCAACCAAACAAACAACCTACTTTGACCAAAACATAAAAGAGTCGCTGTCAAATCATTCTGAAATATATAGGATACTGAGACGCAAGTAGCTTGATTCGATCACTAAACTTAATAATTATTATCTCATAAAAAAACGATTTCTTCCACTTGTTGGATAAAACAATGTATGCCAGTCGTGTATTGTGTTTCCGAAGTCACTTGAGAATTTATACCACTGGGCCTCTATAAATCTTTCTCGCGTGACTTATTTTCAACATAACACACTAGTACCATAAATAACTATTACGCACAGCTGATGATTTTACGCACAGTACATTTTTTTAGGAATTTGTGCTAAAAGTACCACTTCAAGCACTGTAAACAGTGCATATACCATTAGACGTTAATCAATAAAATATTTCTTCAAAATTGGTACGGAGGATGAAGGAAAGGATGAATTAGAAATCTTGATATGTAATTTTTTGTGGATATATTGAGGTTACTCGCCGAGTAGGTACAGCTTGACAAATCTAGCTCTGAATGTGAAATCGTCACGCCTATCGATGCGCGGTAGCATTACAGTCCGAAACAAGTATGAGTTACAGTACTCATGTACTGGTCAGTTCTATTGTATCTGCCGCATCGCAAAGTGCACTGTGAAGTTTTATTACTGAATGTGCAATTATACTACCCTCTTCATCGTCCGAATATTTTTCATTCTAAATTCGCGTATCTCATATTCGTTTCTCGACATTCATAGCTAGATTTGTCAAGCTGTACTCTACATGGACTACATGTCAATTGAAATTGGTAAAACTAATAAGAAGGATCTGGCATTGATTTGTTTTAATATCGAAGTAAAAATCTTCTACAATTAACCTGAGAACCTGAAATTTGCCACAAGCCTGTCATAATTTGATAGAGGCGGATCCAGAACTTTCCTAAAGCGGAGGCAACGTTCCTATAAGGGGGACAATTATTAGATATAGAGTTGAGGAAAATGAGGTTAAGATGTATAGGAAGACGTGTCAATATTGCTATCAGGAGGAGGGGGCAGTTTCCCCATTGCCACCCTTGGATCCACCAGTGCTCATCAAAAGATGTTTAAAATATGTACAAGTAAATTTTGAAGGACTTTACTGCAATAAAAGTATAAGCTTTATCTTGCAACCTGATATGTTATATTTTGACAAGTCATTTTCACTGCTATTATGTGAAATGCAAGAAAGAATATGTAATATTATCAGGGCATCTAAAAAAGTATTCAATAAATTCACATGAATAAAAACCAGTAGGCATTATACAATTTTTGGAAAATCAATTTTTGAGTAGAATATTGGACTATGTATATACTTTGGTTGATTATTCACAGCCAGAAAATTTGTTAAAAAATAAGTGGCACATGGGGTTAGTAACAAGGCCTACCTAGAACACATAATATAGTGGCTTTAATGACCACAGCTGTGGTTGCAACTATAAACACAAAACTTTTTTATTTATTTATTCATTCATTCTAGTAACAAAAGCAGCATGAACTCAGGTTTTTTCAAGGGTTTTGATACATACAATAAATTTCCTTGTTCAATAAAATCTGCTTCATCCCTAAAAAATTTCAAATCTAATTTATTGCAATATATTTTAAACAGATGTAACTAATCTTTTGTACTACTGGGTTTTTACTTTATAATATATATTAGTATTTTGATATATCTACCGTAGCATAAGTTATAATTTACCATGATTAGAATAATAATTAAGGAATTTCTTAAATGTAATTTAATGTATTATTAGGACTGTCCTATTTACTAAATAAATGTTATTATTATATTATTATTCATTCATTCATTGATTCATTTATTTATTTATTTATTTATTTATTTATTTATTTATTTATTTATTTATTTATTTATTAATTCATTCAGAGCAGAGCAGAGCAGAGCAGAGCAGAGCAGAGCAGAGCAGAGCAGAGCAGAGCAGAGCAGAGCAGAGCAGAGCAGAGCAGAGCAGAGCAGAGCAGAGCAGAGCAGAGCAGAGCAGAGCAGAGCAGAGCAGAGCAGAGCAGAGCAGAGCAGAGCAGAGCAGAGCAGAGCAGAGCAGAGCAGAGCAGAGCAGAGCAGAGCAGAGCAGAGCAGAGCAGAGCAGAGCAGAGCAGAGCAGAGCAGAGCAGAGCAGAGCAGAGCAGAGCAGAGCAGAGCAGAGCAGAGCAGAGCAGAGCAGAGCAGAGCAGAGCAGAGCAGAGCAGAGCAGAGCAGAGCAGAGCAGAGCAGAGCAGAGCAGAGCAGAGCAGAGCAGAGCAGAGCAGAGCAGAGCAGAGCAGAGCAGAGCAGAGCAGAGCAGAGCAGAGCAGAGCAGAGCAGAGCAGAGCAGAGCAGAGCAGAGCAGAGCAGAGCAGAGCAGAGCAGAGCAGAGCAGAGCAGAGCAGAGCAGAGCAGAGCAGAGCAATGCAGAGCAATGCAGAGCAATGCAGAGCAATGCAGAGCAATGCAGAGCAATGCAGAGCAATGCAGGGCAATGCAGAGCAATGCAGAGCAATGCAGAGCAATGCAGAGCAATGCAGAGCAATGCAAAGCAATGCAGAGCAATGCAGAGCAATGCAGAGCAATGCAGAGCAATGCAGAGCAATGCAAAGCAATGCAAAGCAATGTAAAGCAAAGCAAAGCAAAGCAAAGCAATGCAAAGCAATGCAAAACAATGCAAAGCAATGCAAAACAATGCAAAGCGATGCAAAGCGATGCAAAGCGATGCAAAGCGATGCAAAGCGATGCAAAGCGATGCAAAGCGATGCAAATCGATGCAAAGCGATGCAAAGCGATGCAAAGCGATGCAAAGCGATGCAAAGCGATGCAAAGCGATGCAAAGCGATGCAAAGCGATGCAAAGCGATGCAAAGCAATGCAAAGCAATGCAATGCAAAACAAAGCAAAGTGGATAACAAAGTGTATTTCTTGTAGAAGCTTTCGCAATCGGTTAGTTGCAACTTTATTGGAATCTACTGAGCATGCGCCAATTTCGAATTAAAAGATTGTAATTCAACATGGCGGGGTGCTTAGGTGACAAAACAAGAAGGCAAACTGAATTGAAAATGCGTGAATATGTTTTTTCGCTCGTAATTAATACACAAACCCAACCTGAGCAGCTAACCTAGCTTGCAACACTCGAAAATACGTGAATTAGTTTTTCGCTCGATATTCACACACAAACCTAACCTGAGCAAGCTTACCTACTTACACAAACATCTGCATGCAAACCGAGATGAAAATGCGTGAATTACTAGCCAACCATACGTGACTAACCTTACCTAGACGTAATAACAATACAAAATTGTTACACTATATATAACTAGTATTTATCCAAAATTCAAAGAGATCAGCTGTGGAGCCATATTTGTCCATATTTGGAATTTACTGAGCATGCTCAGTAGATTCCAATAAAGTTGCTTTGGTTGAACTAGCCGCTTCTACTTTGCAAAATAATCTAACATATGTAATTCTGCGGCACTAAAGGGTAGTAGCTGCTTTTTCTATAGATTTTCTCTAAAATGTTCTATCGTGTCGATAGTTTAACGAATGTAGGGTGAAATAATGAGTAACATTGAAAATATACAATAGTTTATTCTTCATTTTTCCTCAAACGTCGGTGGGCCCATTATCCATTCAATGGACATTAAAACGCCTCACTTTCATTTTAGCAACGACCCTCTACTACATTAATTTTGACGTTATTTTCATTCATTTTGACAAATTTTCAATACCTAATTCCTCTTCCAAAATGACCGAAATAAAACTGATAAAATTGAGACGGTACCGTCATAAGAGGTAGGGCCAACCAGAAATTCACGGCACGGCATTTTCTGAAGCGATTCAGTGGCTAACATCTACGGAGGTGCCTTAAAAAAATTGTATTGTGAACTGTGGTTGTAATTGTAATGATCTTGTTTTGACAAATGGAATGACGACAGAAGAGTGTGCAGTAGATGTAACTTTCATTTTGAAAATTAAAGTGAAAACAAAAAGGCTGTGAATGATGAACTGTATTTTTTGTTAATGTTAAATGTATGGTGCGTGAGCTTTTGTTTTGTCGATCGTTTAAATATGTGTAATGTACCGCCAAAGTTTTATCAGTTGTGTCGTTTGTGTTTATCTCAAGATAAGAAGAATGCTTTATTCATTTTTGATAAGGCGGCTGTGGAAAATAATCTCAGCACGAAAGTCATGACGTGTCTGTCAATTCTGGTAAGATGATTCATCTCGATCAGAGTAGGATAATTTGATAATGCGAACCGATATAGTGTAGTAACCTAATTCAGGATGTTATCTTTTGTTTGGGGTCTTGTCCGAATTCTTGATATGATGGCAAACCACAGCTGCAATAGGGGATATTTTGGGACATTTATAGTTTGTGATGATATACCATGATATAAATATTTTCTTGTTTGAAAGACATCTGCTTTACATACGCGTGGGATGGGATGATGCATTGTATTTTAGATTACAGCAGACCATAACAATATTAACCACTTTTGAGGTGGGTATCTTTTAATATATGATTACTTCACTTTATCTGAGTGACTGTAGATGAATAGAAAGTTCAGCAAGAGGGAGACATTTGAATTGAGATAGAATCCTGATAATAGATAATAGAATAGGTAACGGATATTTTTGCTTCCTTTGTTTTTAAAAGTTATTAAGTATTTATCACAAACTTGCTATCTCTTGTGAAGCAGAAACATATTTAATTTTATTCATAAAATACACTTGATTTTTGATGTTATTTTAAGGTTTCAGATGTAGAGGAAATATGAATGATGAGGTCTGTTAGATTACTTTTTCTATAGTCATGTTAAATCTATTTAAACTCTCAAACTGGGTATTAGTAGTTATAATCTATATAAGCTGTTGCCAAAACGAATTTTAACCTTAAAATGAGAAAAAAGTAACAGGCAAGGACCAGGTGGAAAATGTTGTTGAGGATCCAATCCAACTTTGTGAAAAAAAGAAAATTAAACACGAAAACACTCAAAATGGTGAAATGGGGATGTAGTTTAGGGGTTGATAACGGTTTTTTGCTGTTTGCGGTGAAACGTGACTCCATAGCGGATAATGTTCAATGGCAAAGTTGTAGGTAATGAAAAAATAAAAAACTTTTGTTTATGACACTTTTCGACATAACCTCAAATTAACTGTCAAAATGGCAAAAAACCGATTTTTCAGTATTTAATTTTTTTCTCCCGTATAAATGATTTAATTTACATGAAAATTTGTAAGCATAGATATGTCTTTTTTGGTGTCAAATGACTTTTTCCCAATTCAGAGGACAATTATTTTTCGAGTTATTTACATTTTTCGAAACAAATACCCTTATCTTCCACAAACAATTGTTCTGGTTTTTATTTTATTTCGAAGGTCTACAATAAGTGATCATTTTAATTGTTGAAATGTCCACTTTAAAAGGGTTTATGTAATTTGGTGGTTTATTGATCGTTAAACCGCTCAAAATGGAGAAAAATCGACAAGTCTCTCTGAATCATAATTTTCGCAATATTTTCAATGATTTTCAATAGATGTAAAAAAATAATATTCAATGCAATGGATTCAATATAAACTACTTTTTGGTATAAAAATAATGAAAATAATTGAAAATATTGAGAAAATCATGATTCAGAGAGACATTTTTCTCAATTTTAATCGGTTTAACGACCAATAAACCCCAAAATCACATAGACCATTTAAAAGTAGACATCTCAACAAGTAAAATGTTCACTTCGAAGTACAAAAAAATATCAAGAAAATTGTTCGTGGAAGATGAGGGTATTTTTTTCGAAAAATGTGAATAACTCGAAACCTGGTAGTCTTCTGATTAGCGAAAAACTCATGCTTATTCGACACAAAAAAAGACATGTAACTATAAATTTTCATCTGAACTAAATCATTTATACGCGAGAAAAAAATATACTGAAAAATCGGTTTATTGCCATTTTGACGGTTAATTTGAGGTTATGTCAAAAAGTGTCAAATAAAAAATTTTCTATTTTTTTATTATCTTCAACTTTTTCATTAAACAAATTCCGCTAGGATGTCAGGTTACGCCGCAAATCGCAAAAAAACATTTTCAACCCCTAAACTGCATCGCCATTTTGAGTGTTTTTGTGTTTGAATATTTTTTTTAACTAAAAGTTGGAACCTCAACAATATTCTCCACCTGGTCCTTGTCTGTTACTTTTTTCCTAAAACTATTGAAAATCATTGAAAATATTGAGAAAATCATGATTCAGAGAGACTTGTTGTAGGTTTTTCTCAATTTTAAATGGTTTAACGATCTATAAACCCCCAAGTCACAGACCATTTGAAAGTAGACATTTCAACAATTGAAATGATCACTTCACTTCAAAATACAAAAAAAAAAACACCAGAACAATTGTTTGTGGAATATAAGGGTATTTTTTCGGAAAATGTACACAACTCGAAAACTAGTCGTCTTCTGAATTGCGAAAAAATCGTGCTCATTTGACACCAAAAAAGATATATGCTTACAAATTTTCATGTAAATTGAATCATTTATACGCGAGAAAAAAATAAATACTGAAAAATCGGTTTTTCGCCATTTTGACGGTTAATTTGAGAACAACGAACAGTCGTTGCCGACCGATGATGAACCCTTTACTCCCATATACACCTACTAAGTAGGCTTGTACCTGACAGAAAACAACTACTCCCATGGCTAAGACCACGACGGGTATTGAATTAAATCTAACAGATACCTGTGCAACGTTCCTCAATACCCGTCGTGGTCTTAGCCAGGGGAGTAGTTGTTTTCTGTCAGGTACTTGCCGTAATAAGCCTACTTAGTAGGTGTACATGGGAGTAAAGGGTTCATCATCGGTCGGCAATGACTGCCCGTTATTAAACGATCTCCCAAAGAATTCTGTTTTCTTCACGGTTAATTTGAGGTTTTGTCGAAAAATTTTCGCAAGATGCCACGTTTCGCTGATTATCGTTAAAAACCATTTTCAACCCCTAAACAGCATAAGCCGTCGTCTTAATTTCAATAATGAAACATTTCATTCTAACCTATTTTATCTGTTGGTCTTACAGTTGGTGTACTCTTTGGTCTTACTTGTATCCTGTATATTAATAACAAAAATATAAAATAAATATTGAGGATATTGCCAATCGTTAACAAAATTAGACGTCGACACGAAAGTGTATTTGGAAGGCGTCGACGACGAGTTGTAGAATGTTCAGTGTCGTTGAAAGCCCGTATTCAGAACCAGTGTGAAAACAGAAACGGTTGCAGCGCCAGAAACGAAATATTAGTACATGCGCAAGGGTGTCATATGTTACTCCATGAAAATCTTCCGAATTTATATTGCAATTGTGGTTTCATATATTATTATCATGAAAATGATCGAGTTGAAAGAAGGTTTAGACACAAAAATGATAAAATTATGATAATGGTGCTTTTAATAAAACATGAGATCATATTTATCAGTGGCTGAGACAAAAACATATATCATGGAATGAAAAGTGCGTTTCTGGAAATTTAGTTTCCAGTGTATATTCAGAACGATCTTATAAAGCATTCCTAGCACATTTCAGATTTTGTATCTCAATACGCACCCTGCAAACTACCCCCGAAATCACCGAAATCTACAAAATAGCGTTAATTTATCGCTTCTGGGAATTTCTTTCTCAATGTATATTCAAAACGATCTGAGAAAGCATATCTACCCCTCTACCCCATTTTAGATTTTGTATCTCGATACGCACCCTAGAAACTACCCCCGAAATCACCGAAATATACAAAATTTCGTTAATTCGTCGTTTCTGTAAAAAAATTTCTGACTGTATATTCGAAACGATTCGAGGAAGCATACCTACCCCTTTTCAGATTTTGTATCTCAATAAACACCCTGGAAACTACCTCCGAAATCACCGAAATATACGAAATTGCGTTAATTCATCGTTTCTGGAAATTTCTTGCTGACTGTATGTTCGAAACGATCTGATAAAGCATACCTACCCCATTTCAGATTTTGTATTTCTATACGCACCCTGGAAACTACCCCCGAAATCACCGAAATCTACAAAATAGCGTTAATTTATCGTTCCTGGGAATTTCTCTCTCAATGTATATTCAAAACGATCTGAGGAAGCATATCTACCCCATTTTAGATTTTGTATCTCGATACGCACCCTGGAAACTACCCCCGAAATCACCGATATATACAAAATTGCGTTAATTCATCGTTTCTGGAAATTTCTTTCTGACTTTATATTCGAAACGATCCGAGGAAGCATACCTACCCCTTTTCAGATTTTGTATCTCAATACACACCCTGCAAACTACCCCCGAAATCACCAAAATCTACAAAATAGCGTTAATTTATCGTTTCTGGAAAATTCTTTCTGACTGTATTTTCAAAACGATCTGAGGAAGCATATCTACCCCATTTCAGATTTTGTATCTCGATACGCACCCTGGAAACTACCCCCGAAATCACCTATATCCACAGAATTGCGTTAATTGATCGTATCTGGAAATTTATTTCTCACTGTATATTCAAAACAATCTGAGGAAGCATACCTATACCATTTCAGATTTTGTATCTTAATGCGCACCCTTGAAACTAACACCGTAATCAAGAAAATCTACAAATCGGAGTCAATTTATCTGTCGATCGGACACCTACTGACACCCCCGTAAAGCTAGCAGAACCACTTTGGAATTTTCAAAATTTTTTTAGGCCATAATTTTAGGTTAATTTTAGGCTAATTTATTACCCTATTCCCAAATTTTTTGCTCTTCAATTGTGAGAGATATCGCGGGTTCTGCTAGCTTAACGTTAAGCTGGCAGAACCAAACCGCCAAACGAATGATTATGAAAAGTCCGAGGGGGAAGTAACTCTTTCATTAGGTGTACATCATAACATTTTCATTACTTCATTAATCATTTCATATTCAACTTAAAATCGAAATCTATGTTTCTGGGGATACGTGATATGATTTTTTTCGGTTCCAAGTTGGCAAATTTATGCCGTCTGACAATCGGTAAGTGATCGCCTAGGTGATCGTTGAGCAGACGCGGATTTTAATCAGTGATTTTCCGATGAATAGTATAACATCATTAATGGTAATTATTTTTCATTAGAGTTAATTACTGCATTATTTTCATTAGGTGTACAAAAAATGGATAGTTACTTCCCCCTCGGAAAAGTCTAAGCACATCATAATTTTAGGCTCATGTTAGGCTCACGTTTGAACCCATCGCCGATTTTTTTGGAATTTGTTTAAAAAAAAAAATCCCGGGTTCTGCTAGCTTTACCGTTAAGCTAGCAGAACACAACCTATGATATCTCATCCAACTGAAGAGCAAAAAAATGTATAATTGGGTAATAAATTAGCATGAATAGAGCCTAAAATTATTGTCCAACTGGATTTGTTCTGAGTTGCTTTTTAAAGGATGGGTTCTGCTAGCTTAACGGTAAAGCTAGCAGAACCCAGGAATTTTTTTTAAAAACGAATTTAAGAAAAAATGGCGATGGGTTCAAACGTGAGCCAAAAATTATGATGTGCTTAGACTTTTCATAATCATTCGTTTGGCGGTTTGGTTCTGCCAGCTTAACGTTAAGCTAGCAGAACCCGCGATATCTCTCACAATTGAAGAGCAAAAAATTTGGGAATAGGGTAATAAATTAGCCTAAAATTATGGCCTAAAAAAATTTTGAAAATTCCAAAGTGGTTCTGCTAGCTTTACGGGGGTGTCAGTAGGTGTCCGATCGACAGATAAATTGTAGATTTTGTTGATTACGGTGTGTTTCTTCATTAATGGACTGTACTTTAGTTTTAACAGTTTAATCAACAAATATTGCCTATCAAGGTCTTACAAGTTACAGAAAAGTGAAATTGTCTTTATAATTTTATGACATTCGATGACATTTCAAAACACACGTCCCTTTTGTCTTGTACGCCATAGGCGTACGCACTTAAATCAACTAGGCATCAACACGGTGTTAGTTTCAAGGGTGCGCATTAAGATACAAAATCTGAAATGGTGTAGGTATGCTTCCTCAGATTATTTTGAATATACAGTGAAAAAGAAATTTCCAGATACGATCAATTAACGCAATTCTGTGAATTTAGGTGATTTCGGGGGTAGTTTGTAGGGTGCGTATTGAGATACAAAATCTGAAATGGGATGGCTATGCTTCCTTAGATCGTTTTGAACATACAGTCAGAAAGAAATTTCCAGAAACGATGAATTAACGCAAATTCGTATATTTCGGTGATATCGGGGGTAGTTTCCAGGGTGTGAATTGAGATACCAAATCTGAAATGGGGTAGGTATGCTTCCTCAGATCGTTATGAAAATACAGTCAGAAATAATTTTCCAGAAACGATAAATTAACGCTATTTCGTATATTTTGGTGATTTCGGGGGTAGTTTGCAGGGTGCCTATTGAGATACAAAATCTGAAATGGGGTAGATAGGCTTCCTTAGATCGTTTTGAATATACATTGAGAAAGAAATTTCCAGAAAGATAAATTAACGCTATTTTGTAGATTTCAATGATTTTGGGGGTAGTTTGCAGGGTTCGTATTGAGATACAAAATCTCGAGGGGGACTAGCCATTTTTTGTACACCTAATGAAAATAATGCAGTAATTAACTCTAATGAAAAATAATTACCATTAATGATGTTATACTATTCATCGGAAAATCACTGATCAAAATCCGCGTCTGCTCAGCGATCACCGAGGCCATTACTTACCGATTGTCAGACGGCATAAATTTGCCAACTTGGAACCGAAAAAAATCATATCACGGATCCCCAGAAACATAGAATTCGGTTTTAAGTTGAATATGAAATGATTAATGAAGTAATGAAAATGTTATGATGTACACCTAATGAAAGAGTTACTTCCCCCTCGCAAAATCTGAAATGGGGTGGGTATGCTTCCTAAGATCGTTTTGAACATACATTCAGAAAAAAAATTCCAGAAACGATGAATTAACGCAATTTCGTAAATTTCGGTTATTTCGGAGGTAGTTTCCAGGGTGTGTATTGAGATACAAAATCTGAAATGGGGTAGGTATGCTTCCTCGGATCGTTTTGAATATAAAGTCAGAAAGAAATTTCCAGAAACGATTAATTAACGAAATTTTATAGATTTTGGTGATAACGGGGGTAGTATTGAGATACTAAATCTGAAATGGGGTAGGTTTGCTTCCTCAGATCGTTTTGAATATAGATTGAGGAAGAAATTCCCAGGAACGATAAATTAACGCTATTTTGTAGATTTCGGTGATTTCGGGGGTAGTTTGTAGGGTGCGTATTGAGATACAAAATCTGAAATGGGGTGGGTATGCTTCCTTAGATCGTTTTGAACATACAGTCAGAAAGAAATTTCCAGAAACGATGAATTAACGCAATTTCTTATATTTCGGTGAATTCGGGGGTAGTTTCCAGGGTGTGTATTGAGATACAAAATTTGAAGAGGGGTAAGTATGCTTCCTCGGATCGTTTTGAATATAATATCAGAAAGAAATTTCCAGAAACGATGAATTAACGCAATTTTGTATATTTCGGTGATTTCGGGAGTAGTTTCCAGGGTGCGTATCGAGATACAAAATCTGAAATGGGGTAGGTAAACTTTATCAGATTGTTTCGAACATACAGTCAGCAAGAAATGTCCAGAAACGATGAATTAACGCAATTTCGTATATTTCGGTGATTTCGGGGGTAGTTTCCAGGGTGTTTATTGAGATACAAAATCTGAAAAGGGGTAGGTATGCTATCTAGAATCATTTTGAATATACAGTCAGAAAGAAATTTCCAGAAACTATTAATTAACGAAATTTTGTAGATTTTGGTGATAACGGGGGTTGTTTGCAGGGTGCGTATTGAGATACAAAATCTGAAATGGGGTAGGTTTGTTTCCTCAGATCGTTTTGAATATACATTGAGAGAGAAATTCCCAGAAACGATAAATTAACGCTATTTTGTAGATTTCGGTGATTTCGGGGGTAGTTTGCAGGGTGCGTATTGAGATACAAAATCTAAAATGGGGTGGGTATGCTTCCTTAGATCGTTTTGAACATACAGTCAGAAAGAAATTTCCAGAAACGATGAATTAACGCTATTTTGTAGATTTCGGTGATTTCGGGGGTAGTTTGTAGGGTGCGTATTGAGATACAAAATCTGAAATGGGGTAGGTTTGCTTCCTCAGATCGTCTTGAATATACATTGAGAAAGAAATTCCCAGAAACAATAAATTAACGCTATTTTGTAGATTTCGGTGATTTCGGGGGTAGTTTGTAGGGTGCTTATTGAGATACAAAATCTGAAATGGGGTAGGTTTGTTTCCTTAGATCGTTTTGAACATACAGTCAGAAAGAAATTTCCAGAAACGATGAATTAACGCAAATTCGTATATTTCGGTGATTTCGGGGGTAGTTTCCAGGGTGTGTATTGAGTTACAAAATCTGAAAAGGGGTAGGTATGCTTCCTCGGATCGTTTTGAATATACAGTCAGAAAGAATATACACTGGAAAATAAATTTCCAGAAACGCACTTTTCATCCCATGATATTTGTGATTGTCTCAGCCACTGATAAATATGATCTCATGTTTTATTAAAAGCACTATTATCATAATTTTATCATTTTTGTGTCTATACCTTCTTTCAATTTGATCATTTTCATGATAATAATAGAGAAAACCACAATTGCAATATAAATTCGGAAGATTTTCATGGAGTAACATATGACACCCTTGCGCAAGAAACTAGTTTCGTTTCTGGCGCTGAAACCGTTTCTGTTTTCACACTGGTGTATTCAGAAATTATTCCGAATATACAAATATTTGTTGGCGATTTGTGTAATTTTTTGATATCGAATATTCCAGAACCCAGGATAAAATGTATTGAAACAAAAAATATTGGTAGCTTTGCGCTTTTATGCGACTGGTTTGATTTTAACCGGAAGTATGCCAGACGAATGAGTGTTCATAGGAAGGGCTATCAAGTTTTGTAACTATTTATGTTAGAATATTTGACTCACGAGATCAAAAAGAGGTTTTCTTTCATCAAAGGTCAGAAAAGGGGCATATTCTACATTCTTTTTTGTTTCAAATGGGCAACTATCATTTCGTTTGGATCACAAAACTTTCAATCCTTGGAAATAAGCTACGAAGGTCAAAGACCAAAGTGCGGAACGTTGACCTTGTATGCACTATTTCTTTCATTCCCTTTACTTACTATCAACATACATTGTTTGAAGCTTTGTCAATATGATTTCTTTCTTCATGTAAAGCATATTGTGAAATGAATCAAATAAAAACTGCTTCTTTCATTCTGCTTTATACTTTAGCAATGGTTGTTATATGACTGGTGATAAATAGGAATATATAGTGAACCTAGGACTTTCTTGGGAACATTGCCAAGAACTAAATTCTCACCAAAATGAGCAGATGCTTGTTAAAAGATACAATTTACACCGCTTCAATTATGCTACTTTATTTTGTGACGACTTTGAAAGACTAGATGAAAACCTTTCAGCCTATGAACTCTTAAATTTATAATCTGATAACTAATCACACATTATCTGACACAGTCTCCTCAATTGTGAACATATATTCGAATACTACCAAACTAAAATACTTCTGAAAAAATTTTTTTTTTCAAATTTGCTTTTCTTGTCTGTAACATTCTTGTTCCATTTTATTACTTAGCTCTTGTCATATTTCTCAATATTTGCCATTCGCATTTGCGGAACACAAGCGACCAGTGGCAAAATCTCGATGATTGTCCCTATATTCAATTAGCATAGATATAATGTTCTTCTTTTGGTCGAAATGCCGATATTTTTGCAAATCAAAAACTTTTCATCACCTCATAACCTCACAACCTCACAAAATGGACTTCTCGACCAAAGAGACTAAACTAACAAGGAGGGTTTAATAAGCTCTAACCAATCAGAATCTTGTAGCATCAACGCGTCATAGTGACGTACTTGGATATGAGTACAGAGTCGAACTCGAACCAAGCAACAAAGTCAGCAGTAACTCTCATATACCAAGAGCTAGTCCGTCACTGTCTATAGAGAACGGCGGCCACGACACGTCCAACTATGTCACATTTCGTCACAAATGTTCTTTCATCTCTTTCTATCAGTGTCCCCATTGTCTTATGGGGATTAGACTCTCCTGTTAAATAATGTTTAGTCTCCTTGCTTCTCGACCTCTTAAGATGTCGAATAAAAATGACATTTGTAGTCGATACTCACTTCTCGATATGGTACATGAGAATCGCAAATTTTGTTTATTCGACACGACAGCTGTCGAGTCGAGAGATAAGAATCTCACTGCTCTGTTCTTAATACATTTTTGAGTTTGGATTAGACCTAACCAAATGTTGAGAAAATTCTTTCGACTGATGAGAAAGAAGCATCAGTACAAAATAATTGTCTATGAAGAACTCTTTTTGAATAATAAGTGCATTTTTTTGCAACTTCCACCAATCTATGGGTTTTACATTCTGAAGAAAATCATCATGGAACATAATATCAGTGAAAGGTAAGGTTCTGATCTGCCAAGAATCTTTATTATGAATGGTAGTAAACAAAAGAGACTAAAATTTAACAAGGAGTGTTTGATTCCCATAAGACAATGGGGACACTAGTAGAAAGAGATGAAAGGACATTTGTGACGAAATGTGACGTAGTAGGACGTGTCATGGCCGCCGTTCTCTATAGACAGAGATGGACTAGCTCTTGGTATATGAGAGTTACTGCTGACAGTTTTGTTGCTTGGTTCGAGTTCGACTCTGTACCCATATCCAAGTACGTCACTATGACGCGTTGATGCTACAAGTTTCTGATTGGCTAGAGCTTATTAAACCTTCCTTGTTAAATTTTAGTCTCCTTGGTAGTAAACCTCTTTGATATTCAAGGACTATTTCGACATAATTCTTTAACAGCTTTTAAAGCAAATTTTTTTTCACTCTCTGTTATTGTTTGCTGAGTTTTTGTTGGGTCCAGAAAATATGCCAACAAATGGTGTGGGGTTATACACTGTTCATGACACATCTTTAATTTGTTCAGATGATTTAATAGTAGATTATACCACGAGTCAATAATGATAGGCTATTATTCTCGAGGAATTTTTACGAACCGAGCCTCGTTAGCGGCGAGTGTGTAACATTCCGAGAGAATAATAGCCATTATTGCGAGTAGTACCTATACTCTACTTTATTTACGACTAATTTATTTATTTTAGATTTTTAGTGAACAACTTTATTTGTCAATAAAATTCTGATAGGAAAATTCTTCTGCCATATCACTTTCCATCACAATTCCTACAGTCTCCGTCATTGAATCACAAATAAACACGCTTTTGACAATATTTATTATAAGATTAATCGACTTATCTGAAGGAAGATTATTCCAAATTTTCCGAGCTTGTCCTCCGACATAATTACACACACTGTAGTTTCCGAATCTCACACCCAACGGTACGTTTTTATAGTAGTAGTTTTTATAGTAGACAAAAAACCTCTAGATACATCGTCACTGGACACTGCTGATGAGAATGCTTCATCCACTTTTTTAAGGGTTCTGTAAGACTGGGAGGGGGGTTGTAATTATGTCGGAGGACAAGCTAGGAAAATTTGGATTAATCCTCCTTCAGGTAAGTTGATTAATCTTATAATTTTCCTTCGCTTGTCCTCCGACATAATTACAAAGAGGTTTATTCATATTAAATTTACAATAAAAGTGCATATGTCATCGCTGGCCTGATGACCTGTTTGTAGATAAGCATTTTGTTCTCCCTACCATTGCGGCACATGCCCTTTGGATTGCCAGGTTGACGTGGTTCCTAAGTATGAGCTTCTTGTCCAGCTGTACTCCCAGGTACCGCACTGAATCGGACTCATCAATCTGGTTCCCTAGAACTCTAAATCCCTCAGGGATGGCCACACTTACGGTGGCGCGTTTCGTTGTGAAATTTATGAGTTCTGCTTTACCAGAGTTCATCACTATTTTGTTTTTCGCTAGATACGGCACGACTGACTCCTCTACATGGTTCTCCACCCAATATGCGGCTGACGAGCTATAGTTTGACTGGGCATATATAGCCGTGTCATCCGCATAGATGGCCGTGTTCGTGAACTCATTAGTGGGGAAGTCGTGCGTATACAGCGAGTACAAAAGTGGGGATAGGCTCGATCCCTGCGGCACTCCTGCTCCGGCATGCATCACTGAAGAGCTGGTACCGCCTTCTATCGACAAGGTATGAGTCTAGAATCTTCACCATGCATTCAGGCATGCCTGCCCTTAGCATCTTCATGAAAAACCCCTCTATCCAGACGGTGTCGAATGCTTTTTGAATATCCAGCAGGACCATAACTGTGTTGAGGCCTAGGTGGAAGCCCTCCTTCACATCGTGGACAATCCGGGCTACCTGTGAGGACGTGGAGTGTCCTTTTCGGAACCCGAATTGTTCCGCCGGTATGAGCTTGAGCTTCTCCTCTAGGCTCACGAATCTCTTGAGGAGGATTATATCTACCACCTTAGCTAAGGCGCTTAGCAATGAGATGGGGCGGGAGCTTTCTACTCTCGTGTCTGGCTTGCCCTTCTTCAGGATTGGGATAATCTCCGCCAGTTTTAGCGTAGAGGGTATATCTGCCATTTTATGACAGCGTTTATGATATGTACTAACTGGACGAGAGACTTCCTCGGTAGATTCCTAAGCAGCACTGTGTCTATTTTGTCGGTGCCAGCAGCCTTGTTTCTAGGGAGCCGTTTTATTGCCTCCAGGACCTCCTCATAGTTGGTGATCAACTTCGTGAGGTCACTCGTGCAGATCTTGGTGCATGGCCTTGTTCTGAATTCTTTGGCTTCCCTAGAAACAGCGTCCTGCTCCGGGATGGAATCGGGACACGTCTGGAACACGCTCTGGTAATACTCAGCGAATAGCTTCGCCTTTCCCTGTTCGGTCGTTTCAAGAGTCCGGCCATTCCCCACGGCTGGAATCTCTTTATGCCTCCTTCGGAGGCATTTGGACATTCGCCATAAGGAATTGTCGGACGCTTTCAGACTTTCGAGTTTCCTCTTCCAGACCTCGTTTCTGTGTTTTTTAATGAGTTCTTTTATTTCACTTCCTAGGCTCATCATATTTTCACGGTGGACAGGCCTTCGGGTGTTCTGCCACTTTCGCCTTTGTGCCGTGCGATTTAATTTGATGAGCCCTAGGATAAAGTCTGGAAGAAGATCTCTATCTTCTCTCACGGCCCTCGTCTTGGTGGTGACGTCTCTGGCTTCCCGAATGTTATCTATCAGCCTCCGAGTTTCGGTATCCACATTTTCGCGTTCAATTTGTGGCGTTATAGTTGTTTTAGCGTTTAACACTCGCCTGTACTCCTTCCAGTCAGTTGTGGAGTAGTCATACATGACTCTCACCCCCTTAGGGGGTGCTCCACCCTTGACTGAGAAGAGCACAAGGTCGTGATCCGAAATGAGCTCGGGGGTCGTTTTGGGTCTAGTGATGCCGAAGACGTTCTTGTATACCACCAAATCGAGGGTCGAGGGAGACTTACCGTTCCACGGAAAGTGCGTATGCTCGCTAGGATAATCAATGATGACATTATTATCCTGTGAGTATTCCCAGAGCGTCTTTCCATTCGCGTTGGGCCAAGCAGCACAGTTCCACTCAGGTCTTCTAGCGTTGAAGTCCCCCGCCAGCAGCACTTTGTGTCCGCTTTAGAGGAGATTATTCAGATCCATCGCCTCGAACACGTTTTGTGGGGAGCTCTATGCCTGTGTGTTCGATCGAGCTTTGCCTCTGTGGTACGTGTGGTATACCCACCTTCACGAGTATAGCGACGCCGCCCTCTCTCACTGCATTGGGCCTTTCTCTCCTGATGGTAGTGAATCCTCTGATTTGCAGCTTATGCTCCTGCCGAAGCTTTGTCTCGGATAGAAGCATTATATCAATCTTATGCCTACGGATGAACTCAGCAACAAGTTCATACTTGTTGCTGATTCCATCCACGTTGAGCATGTATACCTTTATGGGCATTTAAAGGCCGTAGCCTTGAATATTTTCCATGACCTTCCAGAAGGCCAGGAATTTCTCGTTGCCATCTCGGGTCCTCCTGAGGCCCTCGATAATGTCGTCCATGGCCTGCAATAGGCCTTGGGTGTTCACCAGGCTCTTTATAGTCTGATGCTTCTCCATGTAACTACCTACGGCATTGGATAGGCCTGGCTGGTCTGTCCTTTGCTGTATTTGGGATGGGGGTAGGGATTGTGGGGGGGAGCTCTGTGACTTACTGTGGCGGCATTCTGCTGCTCTTGTAGCTGGTTCTCCCGGTCTCTTTTCCTCTGCTCCCAAACGTTATTTTCCACAGCTGGGGCTGGATTGTATCTTGGCTTCGGGTCTGCTTTGGTCTTCCGATCTTCTTGGGCCTTGACGTGCAGCTGGTATGTCTCGCAGACTTCCGAACAAGATGTGTGTGCTCCTCCGCAGTTGAAGCATACAGCCGGGGTGGACCTTGGCTGGGGCATGCCCTCGACCAGTGCTCTCCTGCACACTTCATGCATCTAATTGCACGAGTGCAGTTGGACTGGGCATGTCCCCATGCCTCTGGCATCGATAGCACTGAGTGACTGTTCTCTTGTTTCGCTTGATCTCCTATCGTACTATGACTCCTCCCACAACTCGGAGGTTTTTGTTCAGATAACTGACAGTTGCCTTTTTGTCAGTGAGTACGATGTAGAGCCTTAGCTCAGTGCCATTGATCTGAGTGATACCGTATGTGTGCCTTGCCTCTTCAGGTCCTCGGCTATGTCTTCAACCTTGGGGGAGTGGTCCAGCCCCTTCAAGACGAAGGCGTGCTTTCGTTCCCCCGGCAGAGTGTATGTATGGAATTGGACACCATCCACGTTGAGTCTGTTCTTCAGACTTGTATGGTCCTCTGACGTACTCGTGTATATCAACGATGATTTTGCCGTATACTTGTACGTCAGATTTCCTTGAAGTTGTTCTTGCAGTGAATTCTTGGTTTCGGTGTCCAATTTTATTGTCCCTTTTATTATTATAGGGGGACATTTTTTGTGCTTGTTTTCTGCCGGGGGCGCCGTTTGTTTTGCTATTGTTGCCTTTGCCTTTGCTGTGGCAGTCTTCATTGGGGGGGGGGGGGCGCTTCTTGGGTTTGCCTCCTCTCCTTGGGGTCCTCTGGGGGTTCATCTGTGACGTCCTCCGCTTCCGCAATCGCCTCGAAGGAGTTATTTATCTGGATTGGGGCGTCCTGGAGGGTGAGGGGAGTCCACTTCCTCTTTGTTGTCTTCTTGGGAAGTTGGAAGCCCTCTTCGTCCTTCTCTTTTGGGTTTTTCGGTGGGGACTTGAGGATTCTTAATATTCCCTCCAGTCGCTCCTTTTCCTTAGCCGCTTCCTTCTCATATTTTTCCCGATAATGGTCGGTGACCTCCCTCAGCTCCCTATCTTGGATTTTCATCCAAGGGTAGTCGGCTAGTTCGGGAGGGATGGGTCTGCTGGTTTTGCAGAATAGGTAGACTCTCTCGTTGACTTTTGTCTTTACGTGGTTATCCAACGCCTTGATTTGGTCGAAAATCTGGCTAAATGTTGGATAATCCTCCCTATTCTGCTCTTCCTGTTCCACAGTTTCCATTATCGGGGGGGGGGGGGTTCCACCCCCTGCTGCCTCTCCAGGCGATTGCGGGGTTGAAGGGGTTGTTGGGGGGGAGACAGTCTTCCTCTTCTCGAGTAGTCTCGCTTTAGAGAGGCACTGTTTTGACTCCTCTCGCTCTTTCCTGTGCTGCTCGTCAAGGATTTGTTGCTCCTTTACGGCAGCACAGAATATTGCGAGGCCTTCGGAGGGGTGGCTTTCGCTGTTTGGGGAGGAGGTTCGAGGTCCATAGCGGTTGCCACATCCTGTATAGTTTCCTCGATCATTTTTGTGGCTCTTTCTTGGTCTTTCATAAGTTCGATTTTATCAATGAGGCTTCTGCCTGCTCTCTCCAACTCGGTTTCCTGTTGTTGGCTGGGGCGCTCTCATCCTTTGTTCCTCCTCGTTGGCTTGAGGGGCAGTTTGAGCTTCGCCTGAAGGGAGGATTGCGTAATCCGAGAGAGTTCTTGTTAGATGCTTTAGTGGCCCTTTTCCCTTCAGGCTGCCCTCTTCGTTCGAATCAGGATCGTTGTTGGAGTTTGTTTCCGGCTCAGGGGTTGTGGGAGGCTGTGCTGGCTTTTTCTGAACTGACGGGTTCATCACCACTCTTCTCCCGTCTCTGTCGTAAGTGACTTCGAAGATTTCGGTTCTTAGTCTTCTCCTGGGAGCTTTGTAGAGTGAGGGGTTTCCTCCCCCTGAGTTAGCTTGATGTTTTGCATCGAGGATACCACTGAAGAACTTCTGGGTAGTGAAGTTCTCGGCTCCTGTGGTGTTCATTTTCGGCTTTTTATCAGGGGGAGAGTTCCCGGCTTCCCTCTGGTAGTCACTTACGAACTCATTATTTCCCTTTTTATCCCCAATTTCCTTCTCATTGGAGGCCTTGTTAGGGCTGCCGATGTTGACAGCTTTTGAGGCAGGGCGCTTTTGTGCCTGCACGATATCTTTGTTGACGTGTTTGGTGGCACTCTTTTGAGGGGTGTTTTGGGGGGTAGAGCGTGAGGTGCTTTCACCCTGTCGATCTTTGACAGGGGAGACGTTGTCCCGGGGTTGAGAGCCTTCTCACCCCCCCGAAGTGTTTAACATTTTTCACCGACAGATGAATTTGTCGTTTTAATGTTACTTCCACTTGATAGGTCAATATGGCCAAAGTGGGCGTGGCTTCTCGCCTGGGTCTAGACGCCGGTTCCCAGGAGCTGAGAGTATTCCCGCAAGATATACCCACTCTCCTGCTCACCTGGTCTAGACACTGGCCACTACGGAGTGATACTGCGTGTTTATCACTTAACTACACTGAAAAGTTCACTTTTACGAGATAAAAATTTTAAAATTTGCCTAAAGTTGTACACGACTGCTCTGGACGGCTGGCCAGAGCGTACTCATAATTACACACACTGTAGATGTTTAAAGCAGTGTGATTTTGATTTAAATTAGTAAAACGTAAGCATGTTTTGCTAAATTTATTACCTACAAATACAGGTAAACAAGTAAATAAACAAATTGGACGGTATGAACGTTTTGAATATCATACATAAATGTAAATAGTATAATATTAATTTTAATAAATTGTGTTATATCTAATATAACAATAGGCGAAGTCTTGCAATAATTCAAATTAGTTTTCCAGGTTTAGACTCAATATTGTATTTGCAAAAATTTCGTCGTCTTTTCCAACTGGCCTATTGTAAAATTCGAAAAAAAAAACATTTGATGAGTCAGACCGTCCTGCAGTATTCTTTATACTGTTAACATTTACCCCAGTCCTGAAGGCAGCTGACGTAGCAGCGTGCCGAACACTGTGGCTCTTGAATATTTCGGTATTTATTCCACTTTCCCTCAATACCCTCTTTATCCACCTGCTGATCGTCTGATGGGAGCTTGCGGGATGAATTGGTTTCTTATGAGTCAATACGAAATTGTCGCAACCATTGCGAATGGCAGATGTTGAATTGATATAGTAAGCTATAGTGGTGGCAACACATAACTCAAGTTTCAAATTGAAGTAAGGTAATACTAATAAAGGTTGTGGTCTTTTTGGTCCCGAAGTTTTAATCATCTCGGATATTCTGAATTCGATTTTTTCTTCAGTTTTAGCCATATCACTCAATCTCATTTTTGAAATAGTTTGTACCCTACCCTATGAGCCGTTGTGAGGGCTATTAACGTGACCAATTCCAAGTGAGCTTTTCCAAGGTATCGCAATACTGGTTCTGGGTTCCAAGTGAATTTATATTTTGGAACTGCCGGTTTGATGTTATACGCCCCTTTTAACAACCTTTTGATTATTTTCTCATCATCGGTATTTGGATGGAAAATGAGATTTAGTGCTGATCTGTGGCAGTTGATAACGGAGTATGAGTTGCCAGTCTCTATAGTCTTAACTAAGAATTCAATGTATGCATTCAAATTGTAGGTGAGGGGGTTTAATTTATTGTCCTTGCAAAATTGCCAATATTTTTTAAATGTTGCTGAATACTGTGTGAGGGTACTTGTTATTATGGATTGCAGGATAATTGGGATTGCCGCCTGAGAATTTTTTCTATTGGCAAAAGCTATCCTGATAACTTCCCTGCCACCAGGGAAATTTGCCTGTTCAAGGGGTGGCTCTCCCTGAAAGGAGACAATAATAAATATTTGTTCGGTTTGAATATGATTGGGCTTTGTGTCAATAGGCTTTTGAATAGGGGATATCACGGTTGTGACGGCCAGTTTGGAACAAGCCCTGTCTTGAACAATCTTTTCTAAAACTCTGGTGATAATAGAAAAGGGTGGGAAGGCGTAGAAGAAATATTCGCTCCAATTAAGCGTGAATGCGTCTACAGAAAATGAGTCTGGGTCTGGAAACCAAGAAACGTATTAATTGGTTTTTGCATTCAATTTAGTCGCGAAAATATCGATTTCTGGTTGACCAAAACTCTGCACGATACGTTCAAATGCTGCTGGATTTAATTCATATTCGGTTTCTATGTATACAGATCTTGATTCCAAATCGGCTTCTATGTTCTGAGTCGAAGGGATATATGAGGCATATACCAAATTATTTTTGATTCACACCAGTCTCACAAGGATCTCGTAATCTCATTAAGATTTGCTTATTGTATGCTACCAAAACGATTAATACAAGAAATAGCCGTAACATTATCAATCCTTAGCAAAATGTGAGCATTTGTGGATTCCAGAAACCATGACTCCGTTGCCCTTGGCAGAAGGCCCCCCACCCTGTTGGTGAAGCATCTGAATATATTTCTAATGTCAACTCTTTCAGTTTTATTTCTTTACACGTATCCAAACTTTTGTCCCACCAAAGTAACTCCGGAATAAGATTAGATGGCAAATCCATCCATTTCCCATAATTTTGACTATTTTCACTTAAGGCTACGAATTTTGCTAATTCCAGTGGTTTGACATGCAACCAACCGTAGTTTATTTCTGGACAGGCTGCAACTAATTTGCCAATTACCACTGCAAATTTTCTTATTTGACATTTTTGTTTATTAATAAATTTTTTCAGACATTTTCTAATTGAAAGGACTTTTTCGTTCGGAAATGCACATTCTTTGCGTGTTATACAAAAACCCCAAAAATGTCAGCTTTCGTGTAGGTACGGTTGCGGCCAAAAAAAAGGGACAGTTGTCTATTTTTGCGATTATTCCACCTTTCGTCACTGCATGTATATGCGGCATGATTACTTCCTAATTTGGAATTGTTTGATAGATGTCAAATATTCAATATTCACTGGGTGGGGGGAATTGTATGAAAAGGGATTTTCACCCCCTTGACCCAACCCAAGACCGTCTTGTCTGTGGTAATTTTCAACCAATTATCATAAAACTTATTGAGGGTACCTGCATAATGTGTAGTTACCTGATTTATCGGCGGTTGTGATAATGGTATTGCGGTTTCGTCTGATATCTTCTTTCGGGGTCTACTTCTCCCCTCCACTTCTCCTTTTTCTTTGTTTTGTAATTGGTGCGCTTGTAGTTTAAAGAAACCGATGGTTGGTTTCGTGGATAAGTAACTGTGGTCGCTGTTGATGTGCTTGGCTTCAAGCTAGTAAAGAGGGGAGCATTTTTTCGTTTAATCTCAACACTAGCTTTTTTCACTGCTTGTTTAGTCTTGAAAGATTCATTAAAATTTTTCCCAAAGAGATAGTTGTCGACCATCGAGGAATCAATAACCTTTTTACATTCAGAATTGACAAAAGGCAAAATGTGATAGCGTCTGTGCATTGACACGGTGTTATGAGCATTTGCTAGAAGTTGAGAAGCGTCTGCTAACTTGGCTAATGTTTCAGATGAGTCATCAGGGGACTTGGGTAACATCTGATTCATAATAAACCCAATGGCCGATAATGCATGTCCTATTTGTTGTTGGATGCTTGTCATAACTCGATCATGGGTGACTGCAGCGTCCGGGAGGCACGCTTTAATTTCGCCGTTCACCTCTGGAGGGTTCAGAGCCTTACAGTTATTTGGGATTGGATGCTTGGACATGATCTCCTTCCTTGTATCTTTGGGCAGACCTTGTTGGAGATACGCTGTCCATCGGACGGTTATTTCGTCGTGTAACTCTGAATTTTCGGCGGGGGGTTTTACACCTAGTGCGTCGAAAGTTGAGTTAGGTGGTGCTTTGTTAAGATTTTCGGCCTCATTGTCTTGAACAACCTCGGAATGGGGAGTGTGTTCAGCGAGAGCCGTATTTTGTACTTCGAGAGGATCGATTTGGGTTTCATTCTCCGTGGCTTGGCAGTCAATGAATTCCACTTCCTCGTCTGAACCACCCGAGGAATCTAGAAATTCAAATTGAGTCAGGTTCATTTGGAATTTATGGTAACGCCTGTTACCCCTACTCATCTGGTGATCGCTCGATACCACAGATTACATACAACCCCTACCAGATACGACAGCTTTGTCGGAACCTTTGATCTTTGTGTGTCAAAATTCTATGACCTTGTAAATCTCAGATTATATCTATTTTCACACTGAGAAATTGTAATTGTATAACATTATCTCTATTTCTATATACCTACACTGAGAAAAATAACTTTGACTGAACAAATGTAATTATTAGTGAATTCAAAAGATTTGTTTCTAGATACAGTTTTAGGCTAGATCAATATATTGAATGGAAACAAAACTCTAGCTTACTTATTTATTATACTTATAATTGATTATACTCATTCTGGAATATTTGTTCAAATTTTCGAATAGATAATTTTGGTATGAAAGTCAATGTGAAAAATGTACTACCTGAACTGATGCTATTTCTTGTCATTTATACCAAGACCAGACATATTTATATGTCAAATATGTATGAATTTGCAAAGTTTCTATATGGTCTAGGAACATCAGGACATATATTTTACGGAAGACAACTCAAGGAATGTTGTACAGAAATAGGGAGTTGTCTCATAACTTAGCTGACTAAATTTCCCATAAACTATTCTTCAATAAATGTAAGAATTCCAATGAGGCTTATATGGGAACAAGAAAGTAGACTTTTATCTGCTTTTGATTGAGAGCTCTCGAAATTCTTTTTCAATCAATATCTGAAGAGAAAATTACAAATATTGGGGCTACATATTATGTTATTCTACTTACAGCATAGTGATATTTACAAATGAACTGTTGTCAACATCGACAGAAGTGTAGATATCATAGGGTTTATCTCAGTCAATATTCCTTTTTTTGTTTATGAAGTTTTTGATGAATGTTGACGACATTCATCAAAATAAAATTGGTTTGCAAATTCAGTAGTGGTCTCATTCCAATTAGGATAAAGGGGCTTGGTTTCTCCCCTCTTAATACCATCCAATCGATATGCTTTATATGTGTAGGTAGGTAGCAATAAATAGAACGGTAATAACAAAATATTTATTGGTGCGCAAAGAATATGAACATGAATTACATTTTCGATATATTCAAATACATTTCCAAATAAGTCACTTATATGGGATATAAAAACTATTTTTATGAATAGATTTTTTCACCCAAAAATGTATGTGAAAAATACAAACTGATAATCTATGCTAAACAGATGATTTGTTTCAGAACAGTCTGAAAAATTAAAGAACAATTTCAAACGTGAAGTAGAGTACATGTATGTAATTCATTTCTAACATAATATACATGAACCCTGAAAAATAAATACATTATTGTCTAGAATACTTGATTAAATATGTGACAATATACACAATTTTCTTCTACTTTTATCTTTCAAACTTTTCATGTCTCGGTTGAGATATTTCAAGGAATAAAATATTCTCAGCCTAATGAATAGTTTCAAAACATACAATATAGGGAACTGAGAACAGGGATGTTGAAATTTCACTATATTCATAATTCTCAAATGAGAATTTGAGACAGAAACGCCTGTGCATACTTCTTCATATGTTGAAATAAATATTTGTTCCAATTTGTAAATAAAATGTATGACTGCTTCAGGTGGCATTCTCAGCCCTCCAAATATACTTGAATTTGTGTCGAAACTTTTGAAATGTGTTAACAGTTTATCAGTGTCTAATTCTTCACATTTTTTAGAATAGTCTAAACAATCTTGACATCTGTGAATTTTCAACGCTTTTCTAAGCAAATATCCACATACATATACAAAAGGATTCTGAGTCAGTATATCTTCTCTTCTATAATCATAATCTAAAAGAGACAATGCTGGCGTGGGTTCGTTTTCATTTTCTACTATTTCGATATCTGCAGATTGAATATTAGATAATAAATTATCAAAGTCATCTTTACAGTTCATATTATTACTATGTAAATAACTCTGACTAAAAAGTTTTTTAAATGATCTCTCAAATTGAATTGGAGTGGGGTTGACACAATTTCCTCCTTGTTGTCGAATGCTGCCAAAAAAATTTTCTACAGCATCTTGGTTGACTTTTCTGGTTTTTAGGTATTTAAAATTGTGAGATGACAAAGTGGTCCATAACTGTTTTATGCCGTTAATAGTTATAATCCAACAATTCTTGAACTTTAGTTTATTTGTTATATCCTTCCCATGTCTATTATGTACCACCATTTTGCTTATCAATTCTAACATTTCATTCAAATGAGTGATTTGGTATTCATCACCCCTGAAAACATTTTTGAATATGTTGGGATTGTCTTTGTCAGTGGAATTCAAAATGTCAAAGAGCTTGTCAAATTTTTCAATGATTTCTATTGTTCCTAATGCATTAGGAGAAAGTGCTCCCAAACTCATATGAGTATACATACCGCTTGCAACAGTATTACTGAGAACTTGAGCAGCCAATTTCACTTTCATCTTTTCAAAATTATTAGGATACAAGTGGGAGTTAGTGAGTTTAGGAGCACACCTATAAACATTCTGCTTATCACGATTATAAAATTCTTCCACAAATGACCATGATGTGGTTTTTCCATCAAATAGAAAACTATTCTTAATTAAATTGTTTCTAGTAGCCTTGAGAATATGACAAGTATCGAACAAATACAGAATAGTTTTATCTCCAACTACAAAACTAAAATTATGAGTGGTCACACCAAAAGTTGCCAGCTGACAAAAGTTGGAACCCATATCGCTGACCAAAGCTTCTACTTGCAAACCAAGATTAGTTAATTTACTAATACAAAGCTCAATCATAGGCCTCAGCTTGTCTGCTTTGTAGGTACTATGTAGAAAAAAGTATGCAATTGGCTGTTTCCAGTTGGAATACAAACCCCTGGCCATGATTACAGCAGCATTTTGGGCAGGCAGTAATTCTTTTTTACCATCCCCTACATCATGAAATCCCACAATCTCATCACGCCCTATATGAAAAAAAAAGTTGGCTTTCAAGGACATTTCATCAATACATAGAATGCAATGTTTATCTTGATCTTGCATAGTTTTTATTTTAATTTCTAGTGCTGCAAATATTGCCATATTCTCTAAGCCTGGTTTGCAAACTACTTTTTCCGTTATCCTCTGTAAACTTCTTTTGCTTGGGAGATATAAAAATTTACTGATGAATGCATAGGCCCGTGGTCCAAGAAAATATAGTGTAAGAGCAAACTGTTTATATTCTCTGGAGTATCTTCTGGCTTTGGGAGATTTTTCGTTTAAATAAGCTTGAACTTTCACAATTTCAGCAAGGTCTTTATGTAGGAATTTTTCACATAAGTTACTGAAATCTTGAAGTGTCCATTCCTTTTCCTCATATGATTTTATTGCTTGAGATTTCCTCCTCAAAGTTTTTACTCTTTGTCTCAATTTCTCCTTTCGAGGTGTATGAGAGCTCAACCAGGCACTTGTTTGGGTCCCCACAGGTGAAAGTGAAGCAGATGTTTCAGGAAAGGTAACATAAGAGGATGGACCTGAAATTCAGAAGAAAGACTCATTGATGATTATGATAAAGTGAGCAGGAAATTTAAAAAAATATTTAACAGTATTTCTTTACTTGCAAAAGTTATTTGAAGTGCTGTGAAACACCTATAGCTGTGTAGAGAGGCAAAAACTTAGAATGAAGTGATTAGGAAGAGTAAAAAACATTTCATTAATATACATTTTTTTAAATTTCATCTTTTGAAAAGTAGAAAATGATTCGATAATTAACTGCTAGTAGAGTGAACAATGAACAGTAAAACTTAATTTAGTATTGTTGAGGAAAATTCTAATTTTGGTAGTTTAGAGATAAGCACATCCTCCTGCGGGAGACCAGGGTTCGATTCCCCGTCACGGAACCACCGAGCTGGAATTCGCACGTTAAAAAGTATAGCATTCGTTCATTGCTCACACAAGTTTCGAGTTTTGAGGGTTGACGTTTGTAGGGGGGCGCCAGCTGGCTAACGGAAAAATCCATTTTAAAACCCTCTTCAAATATCTGCAGTGTCACAAGTAACCCATTTTACCAATTTTCACTTGTTGTAGGCAAATGTTGATGTTTCTTGACACATCCGATAAGGTTTTGTTGATGTTTCTAATTTTTATTATGATACAAAAATAATAATTCTAAGAGATTTTTAACCACTAGTTTTTGATTATTTGAATATCTTACCGGGGATTGCCAAAGATAAGTTTTCGCTTGCTTCAAGAGTAGGTCCTATATTGGCACAAACTGACTGCTGACTACTTCCAGCTTCAGAAGAACAAGAAAATTCTTGATGAGTTGGTTCAAGTACTGAAGTTTTACTCGGCTCAACTAGGCGTATGTCTATAAAAACAGAGGAATCATATAAAATAACCTAGAGAATAATGATAAACATTTGTTGAATTGAAAATGATCATTAGTTGAACTTGAAAGTTCACACTTGAATTCAACTAAATTTGCTTGATCTTTACCATTTTAATAAATAGAAAATTTGATATACACATTGCTTATATTTTTTTCCTGTATCCCTGAAAATAAATGAAATGATGAATCTGATCTCATAAAAAATTGGTCGTCTCAACTTTCAGATAAATGAACCTCAGAAAATCTGACGAGAGGTTTCCAAGAATAGCAATGCATGAATACATTAATTAGTGATATTGTGTCTGTCAGACACAAGTATTTTCTCATTTTTATAGCAGATGAAAGATCCTTCACTAGCTCCCTTCTCTGGCCTTGGGAAATTAACGGTGCATTTAGTCAACATCATTTCAAAATTGTGCTTAGATATATGTTAAAAGTGAGAGTTGAATCTGTTATATCAAATGGCGCCATTTATACAACAATGTTAAGCTTATGCTAACAACCTTTTATGTTACCATTATGTTTATGATAATGCTTGTGCTAAAGTTGACTAAATCCACCCTAAATCTTCAAAAGTAGATGTGAATCTTTGTTTCAACTTTAAATTAGTATTCCGAAGACCAAAATACTCAGTGACACCAAATATTTTTGAAATCCTAGGTTAAGCCTCAATAATGCAATTTAATTAACCTCAACTTATTGAACTTTATAATGAATAATACATACCCGATAAAATTGAAACTTTTCGAGGTGGTTCTGTAGTTTCCCCAGGAGGTGGTAAAAACAATGTTGGGTAGGCATCTGGCAGTAAACGCTTCCTGACATCACTACTTGTAGAGAGGAACTTGCTTTCGAAATGCCTCTCACAAACCTTGTGACTTTTGTACCAATTCTCACTGGATAACTTGGCCATCAAATCTTCACGGTTGCAATACTTCATCCAAATCTTAGCTCTAAAAAAACAAAAATTAATAGAGTTCAAAAACTAAAAATAATCTAGATACTATGAGTAGAAAAGTTGTTTAGAAACATGAAACTTTTGAATAGAGCTTAATTTCCCAACAACCAAACACTGAAGTGTGCTAGGTAATCGAGCTCTTTTTGGAATTTTTCACTTTCAGATAAAATCATACATATGTTTACATACCTATCGGCGTCTTTGGGAAATTGAAATAATGCACAGTCTCCACCTCTGGAGTTACATCCACGACACGCACATGAGAATCCTCCCTGTTTTGAGGACATTTCAATATGAATGCAAAATTCCAAGTAAAAATAAAAATATGGCAATAACTATCTTTAAATAAATCTCAAACTCTGATCACACACTAGCAACGGGTCGTAAACAACTTGTAAATAACATAAACAAGTGAAGCTCTGTTCGTTCATTTCATTCTTATTATACTCTGATGTAATCATCTACTTCCTTTTATCACATGGATTATCGATCTACCATCTCTCTTCTTCTTCTTTCTGAAATATGACAAGTACCAACATAATCGAACAAACCTTCAGATGATTCTATGATTGGTCGATTCAATCTTGACAGATATACTGTTTATTTGGCACATGCGCTCTGAAATTTAGTTTTTGGCGGTACGCTTGGTGACGCATCTGGTAGGGGTTGTATGTAATCTGTGTCGATACCATCAGAGTAAAGTAATGTAATGAGTTTTCGAATTGAATTCATCGTGATAACGCTCGTTATCCTATTCTCTTCAGGTGATCGCACGATACCATCAGAATTGAATTCAAATGATGAGCTAAAATATAATTTTTTCCATTATGTCTAACTTACCCGAGCTATCAGAGGACGATTCTGCTTCTAATATCTTTTCCCTAAGCTTGTCTAATTCCTGTCTCAATTTCTTGAAACGCATCTTTCCTTTGTCTTTATGTATTTTGCGTTTCGGCATTTTAGCGTATAAATAACAATCTTGTCACCGCTAGGTACGAAAACGGAATGAAGCATTCTTATCAGCAGTGTCCAGTGACGTATCTAGAGGTTTTTTGTCTACTATAAAAACTACTACTATAAAAACGTACCGTTGGGTGTGAGATTCGGAAACTACAGTGTGTGTAATTATGTCGGAGGACAAGCGAAGGAAAATTAACACTGACAGTTTGCGTCAATCAATTTTCATGGCTTCATAGACAGTTCATTTCAAATACGATTATTCATTCATCCGCGAGGGAATAATGATTCATTACTTTATATTGTAAATGTCACATCTATAATGCCTATATTATACAGGGTCGCTGATATGTATGGAAACGGTCGATTATCTCTTAAAGTAAGATAGCTAGTGAAAAATGTTGAGATACAAAAGTTCTAGGGTTTTTCAAAATCCATCATATTAACGAAATTAAGTATACAGGGTCAGTCAAAAAGTCAGGACGAAACAAAGTTGCTTTTTCTCTAATGGGACACCCTGTATATTATTCCATATTACAATTTTGCTCGAAATTCTGAACAAAATTGATACAGCACATCATTTCCTAAACTCAACCGTTTTCGAGATATCGAATTTTGAAAATAACTTGTTACTACTCTCATATTTATTAAAGAAAAAGCACGATGTCGGGGCGTGGCGCAGTGGTTGAAGCGTCCGACTCTGAGTCGAAAGATTCGGAGTTCGAACCCTGGTTGGGCTGGGATTTTTTAATTTAATTTAACCGATTAAATTATTAAAAGAGAGTTGAAGTGCTGCCATGAACGTAAACGTTAACGTACAAATTGACATCTACGCATGTGCATTCGTCAGCTATTAACGTTAACGTTGAAGATAGGTTTACGGGCATACGTAACCTAACGGTCTCACACGGGTACCTTAAAAATCAACGCACGCGTTAACTGAAGAATATACGAATCACACCGATGAGTTGCGAATGAGCGAATTTTGGCTTTATAGCCATAACATCAAAAAGTGACAAAGCATTATTTACAATTTTACATCAATCATCATTTCTTCAATGTATTTTTGATGATCTTGATCGTTATTTCACTTTATTTGAAACAATGAACATTTCGAAAAGCCAATTCCGGAAGAATTTGATTTGCATTCGGCAAGGGAGGTATATGGTCAAAATCCCTATTAAGATCCGTAAAGATGAACTCTAATCTAGTTGTTCAGAGAAAACAGCATAAAAGCAAAATATAAAGACAAATTAACATGTTAGGGTTAACGGTTGACATACGTTCAACTTCAACTCAATTTCATGAACAACCCGTAAACGTTATATTTCGTACGTTAACGTCTACGTACTGTGATCACTTCAACTCTCTATTATCTCGTGGCTCGACTAGAGTGAGTCCTGCACGATTCACTGTTGCGTTCCAATTAACAGTGCTGCTCCTAAGGTGGCGTATGGAGTTAGTAACAAGGGCTACCAGAACACATGGCTAATGACCATAGCAGTCGATGCCAAAGCACCAAAGAAAAAAAAAAAAAAAAAGAAAAGGCACGAAATAATGGATATTTATTACAAGGTGGAGTATGTGGATATGATTACAATTTAATTATAAATTTTTTACAGAAAATAAAAGAAGCATATAAAAAATGTATTTTTTATACGACCGCGCGTTTTTACCCACTTTCCCGCACTAGTGCGGGAAAACTCGCTTTCCCGCACTTTCCCGCACTAGTGCGGAAAAACTCGCATTCCCGCACTAGTGCGGGAAAGTAAAATATGTCAATTTATCGTTATTAAATGTACATTTCATTGATTTAAAGTGACGGGAGTGAAGCTAGCCACATCCACAAAATACACTGAGAAAAATTTATCGCCAACGAAATAAATCATTATCTCTGTTAATACGCGTTGTACATGTATTTTGAAGTCGGGAAATCAATCTAGGGGTCGAATTTGATACGGGAGTTCTGAAATAGTAGTTTGTCAGGCCGTCCGGGGGGATGAAAAAGGGGTGAAATTAGAAAATGAATCATTATCTCTGCTTGTACACATTGTACATGCATTTTGAAGACGGGAAATCAATCTAGGGGACAAATTTGATAGAGGCGTTGTGAAATTGCAGTTTTTCAGGCCGTCCGGAGTGTGGAAAAGGGAGGATATAGAGAATAAATCATTATCTTTGTGAATACGCGTTGTACATGTATTTGGAAGATGGTATAACAATCTAGGGGTCAAATTTTATAGGGGAGTTGTGAAATTGTAGTTTGTCAGGCCATCCAAGGGGGTGGAAAAGGGGTGGACATGAAAATAAATCATTATCTCTGTTAATACTCGTTGTACATGTATTTTAAAGACGGAAAATCTAGGGCTCAAATTTGATAATGGAGTTGTGAAATTTTAGTTTGTCAGGCCGTTCAAGGGGGTGGAAAAGGGGTAGATATAGAAAATAAATCATTACCTCTGTTGTTACACGTTGTACATGTATTTTGAAGACTTGAAATAAATCTAGGGGTCAAATTTGATAGCGACTTTGTGAAATTAAAGTTTGTCAGGCTGTCCAGGGGACAAAAGGGGTGGATCGAGAATATAAATCATTATCTCTGTTAATACGCGTTGTATATGTTGTTTGAAGACGGGAAGTCAATCTAGGGGTCAAATGTGATAAGGGAGTTGTGATATTGTAGTTTGTCATGCCGTCCAGAGGGGGCAAAAGGAGTGGATTGAGAAATTAAATCATTATCTCTATTAATACGCGTTGTACCTGTATTTTGAAGACAGGAAATCAATGTAGTAGTCAAATTTGATTGGGGAGATGTGAAATTATAGTTTGTCAGGCCTTTCAAGGGGGTGGAAAAAGGGGTGGATAAAAAAATAAATCATCATCTCTGTTAAGACGCGTTGTACATGCATCTTGAAGACGGAAAATCAATCTATGGGTCAAATTTGATAGAGGAGTTGTGAAATATTAATTTGTCCATCCGGGGGGTGTGGAGAAGGGGAGGATGTACAAAATAAATCATTATCTCTGTTTATACGCGTTGTACATGTATTTAGAAGACGGAAAATCGATCTAGTGCTCAAATTTAATGAGGGAGTTGTGAAATTATAGTTTGTTAGGTCGTCTGACGAACTAAAATTTCACAATTCCCAATCAAATTTGACCCCTAGATCTTTTTTTCGTCTTCAAAATACCTGTACAACGCGTATTAACAGAGATAATGATTTATTTTCTATATCCACCCCTTTTACACCCCCTTGGACGGCCTGACAAACTATAATTTCACAACTCCCCTATCAAATTTGACCCCTAGATCGATTTTCCGTCTTCAAAATACATGTACAACGCGTATTAAGAGATATAATGATTTATTTTCTATATCTACCCCTTTTCCACCCCCTTGGACGGCCTCACAAACTACAATTTCACAACTCCCCTATCAAATTTGACTCCTAGATTGATATCCTGACGGCCTGACAAACTACAATTTTACAATTCCCCTATCAAATTTGACCCCAAGATTGATTTCCCGTCTTCAAAATACATGTACAACGCGTATTATCGGAGATAATGATTTATTTTCTTTGTTCACCCCTTTTCCACCCTCTTGGACGGCCTGACAAACTACAATTTCACAATTACCCTATCAAATTTTACCCCTAGATCGATTTTCCGTCTTCAAAATACATGTACAACGCGTATTAACAGAGATAATGATTTATTTTTTATATCCTCTTTTCCACCGCCTTGGACGGCCAGACAAACTACAATTTCACAGCTCCCCTATCAAATTTGACCCCTAGATCGATTTTCCGCCTTCAAAATACATGTACAACGCTTATCAGCAGAGATAATGATGTATTCTCTATATCCTCCCCTCTTCCACCCCCCGGACGGCCTGACAAACTACAATTTCACAACGCCTCTATCAAATTTGTCCCCTAGATTGATTTCCTGTCTTCAAAATGCATGTACAACGCGTACAGAGATAATGATTCATTTTCTAATTTCACCCCTTTTTCACCCCCCCGGACGGCCTGACAAACTACTATTTTAGAACTTCCGTATCAAATTCGACCACTAGATTGATTTCCCGTCTTCAAAATACATGTACAACGCATATTAACAGAGATAATGATTTATTTCGTTGGCGATATATTTCTCTCAGTGTATTTTGTGGATGTGGCTAGCTTCACTTCCGTGTCAAAGTGTCCGATTCTGGCATTTTTCAAATTATTTTTAATAAAAGCAATATTTTAATGGATTCGTCAGACGAAGAGCTCCCAGAAGCAATATTAAAGGTCGCAGATGAGGTAAATTCAGGTTACCAAGTAAGATACGAACAGCAAAACAACCAATTTTTAAACTGGTGTAAGGAAAAAGTAGTGAATAGCTTCAGAGAAGAGGTTTATTGGCGTATTTTTCCGAGCTGAGTAAGGTACTGAAATCCAATACCCTATGGTCGCGTTACTCGATGGTGAAATGTTTAGTTGAAATAAAACAAAACCTGGACATAAGCAAGTTTCATAAATTGACATCGTTCCTAAAAAAGCAAAATGTTGGTTTTCGACCACATAAAGCGCAGATTTTTACAAAGGAAGGCATATCCAAGTTTATGCTAGCCCCTGATGAGATATATCTCATGATTAAAGTAAGTACCATTTTTGCTTTTGCCGGTGCTCTTCGCAGAGCGGAGCTTGTGAAAATCACGCTTGACGATATTCAAGATAAAGGAAACCTAATTATTGTGAAAATTTCCGATTCGAAAAACCATACCTCAAGATCCTTTGTTATATCTAAAGACATAAATAATGGAACCTTTTTGAAGCTCTATACAAAGTATGCAAATTTACGGCCTCCTACCACCACGCATCGTCGTTTTTTTATCAATTACAAAAAAGGTAAATGTTCTGTTCAGTGCGTAGGCGTAAACACATTTGGTAAAATGCCGACAGAGATCACTACCTACTTAGGCCTACCTAACCCAGAACGTTACACAGGTCACAGTTTTAGACGATCCTCGGCAACGTTTCTAGCAGATTCAGGCTAAGGGATAACCAACATAAAACGTCTTGGAGGTTGGAAGTCAACTGCTGTTGCTGAGAGTTATTTGGAGGACTCCGTAAAACAGAAGAAAACCATCTCGAATAAAATTCTTTCATGTACTGGCAACTTGCAACCGATGCCGTCTCCGTCATCTTCATGCACTTTGCAATCTACGAGTGTTACTCTTAACAACCAGCTACCACCAACTAACTACTCTGGACCGGCTATTGTGACGCATTTGCAGAATGCAACAAATTGTGTTTTCAACATTAATATTAATAATAATTAGTGGATTTTCATGGAATGTTTTGTATGTTGAAATAATATACCGGGTGTCCCAGATTTTTTCATACAGCCAATATCTCAGTTATGCTGCTTAGAAAAAAAATGAAAAATAATGCACTTATATCAAACCCGTATAACTTTAAAGCTTTTGTGTTAAAGTCAATTTCTGTCAAACTATTCCTGAGAAACTACCCCTAACCTCAAATTTTCAAATTGCACCCTATAATTTTTTTTCTGAATTGGGACCTGCAGTTAATTCTTATTTCAACGATGTATCACACATGATATTTTGACAGATGTCAAACTGACAGAATTAGTGAGTTTGAACAATAATGTACAAAATTCCATAACACAGAATTTATTGATAACAAAAAATTATAAAAGCTGCTCAAAATGTCTACCATTACCATACTGGGTGTCTCAGGTTATCTCATATAGCCAATATCTCAGTTATGCTGCTTAGAACAAATTGAAAAAAAATGCACTTATATCAAACCCGTATGACTTTGTAGCTGTCGAGTCAAAGTCAACTTTTGTCAAACTACCCCTGAGAAAGTACTCCCAACCTCAACTTTTCAAGTGGCACTCTACACATTTTTTTGAGTTGTGAACTGCAGTCAATTCTTACTTCAATGATGTATCACGCTTGATATTTTGACAGATGTCAAACTGACAGAATAACCGAGTTTGAACAATAATGTACAAAATTCCATAACACAGAATTTATGAATAACCCTTGAACATGTCTACCATCACTATCATTCATGCATGTTTAAAATCATTTCCTCCGTTACTGTGGTACAGACGTGTACAATCTCCTCTTGTAAGTCGTTCAAGTCTATTGGTATTATCATACACGATTTTCTTCAAATATCCCCACATATCTTTCCATACAGTCCATATCTCAGTTATGCTCCTTCGGATTTTATTAAGTACACTTGCGTCAAACCCATATGATTTTGAAGGTGTCATGCCAAAGTCAACTTTTGTCAAACTATCCCTGAAAAAACACCCCCAACCTCATTTATTCAAGTAGCACCCTATACATATTTTTTACGACTTGTGTAGTGTAATCGATTTTAACTTCAATAACTATGTATCACACTTGATATTTTGACGTCAAACTCGCAAAATTAGCATCTTCGATGTAAACAGCATTTTATATTAAATAATTTTGGTATAAATTTTTGGCTCATGGTGTACTTCATTCGAATTCGAGTAATAAAAACTCTCAATGCTGTTGATCATTTCTTTTGTTATCTTCATTTTTTGACAGTTGTTCTTTCACGCGTCTTTCAGTCAGTTTGATAATAAATTCAAGAAAAATGCCTTTCACATTCACTCCAAATGAGTATGTTGATATGTTATTAATTTTTGGTGAATGCCGGAAAAATTCCCGTGCTACCGTCGAATTATACCAACAGCGTTTTCCCGATCGACGACTAACAAATCATACCACATTTTCTTATGTAGAGAACAAAATGAGAACAGGAGAATTTCCAGGAAAAGGTAATCATGTTCAACATGCTGCATCAGTGCAAACTGAGGAAATGTGTATTAATGTATTGGCCTATATGGAGGCTCACCCTCATATTTCAATTCGAGCACTAGCTGACAAAGTTGGAATAAGTAAGTCGTCTGTGCATAGAATAGGGAATATGCAAGTGATTTAAATTTACTTGATTTTTTTACCTCCGACACTTTTTTGTCTTGACATTACACCTACACCATTAGTTTATCATTTAGTTTGTATTTAACTCCATAAAACTTCAATCAAAAAGTGCATAATAAGCGCGCGGAATTCAAATTTGCGAAACGCATCACCATTGGTCGAAACGAAGAATGACGTCACATGGCACGTTATGACATTTATCTTTTTCATAGAAAATTTTGTTTGTTTTATTTATATAACTATTTGTAGTGTTTTCCATTACATAGTGTGATTTTGGTCTAGTGACAATTGTAAATTATCAAGAGCAATGACTAAAAGTGGTTTTGTCAAAGCACAATCCGACAACAAAAAATGATAGTTTTCCTTTTGTCACTTAGGTGAGGCAGGTATAAACAGAGTTATCTCCCGCTTGAAATACAAAACATTTATGCATACAAAACTTTCTTCTGATCAATTGACTTCATGTTAACTATCGAAATACAATGTACTCACATTGAAATGATATTCACAACAATGTAAATATGATATTGGAAATACTTCGCCTCTTCTCATAACCTTACACCATTGTTTACGTATTTTCGCATCTCTTGGAACAGAAAAAATACTTTATTTGGTGTACTTATAATTGTGTTTTGGCATTCCGGTACTAGACAATACCTATAAAACGGTTTTTTACCATTTTCCATTCTCGTAATAGCAATTAAAACTGCAAATCCCTAACCTAATTAATAACTGTCAATAGTGTCAATCGCCATAACGATAGAAAGGCTTGTTCATTGAAGACTGCTCTGGTTGATCGAGATCACTTTCACATATGTTCATCTCTCTCTAACACTTGTACTGCATTTGTCTTACTCTTTTATAAAATATCAACTTCAAGCAAGTAGGGCAATCAGAGTACGTCTCAACGAACGACACTGAAGAAGAACAACACTGACCGCGCCATGTGACGTCATCCCCAGCGCGCGAAAATGGAGGCATTCAAATAGGTCAAATTCAATCGGAATTTTATATATTATTTTAAAAATAATTCCAAGACATTCAACCGTATTTATATTTTTTACTATGTTGTAACGAAGTAAAAATTGATTGAACAAATAAAAAAAAATTATGCATATTCCCTATTATAAAAACGCATAGTTATCATCCTTTCAAAATACACATGCACAGGGGCTACGACCTGATGATTTTGAAAGGAGACAAAATTTTATTGCCACTATGCAAGTTTTGATTGAAAATAATCAAAGTTTATTGGATCAGATCATGTGGAGTGACGAATCCAGATTTCACAATAATGGGACAGTGAACCGACATAATATGCATTATTGGTCACGTGAAAATCCTCAATGGGTGCGAGAAACAAATTTCCAAACTATGTGGGGTGAATGTATGATGTGCGGTGTTCAATGGACGTTTGATATGCCCTTATTTTTATCAACACACTCTGACGGGGCGTAATTATCTGGAATTCTTACAAAATGACCTTCAGAGATTGCTACATGTTATTCCTCAACAAGACAACTCATGTGGTGGCAACACGATGGTGCTCCACCACATAATCACCACATTGTAACCGAATATCTCGATCAATATTTTCCAAATAGATGGGATAGGAAACAGAGGTCCTATTAGGTGGCCAGCACGTTCGCCAGATCTGACACCGTCAGATTTTTTCTGTGGGGGTATTTGAAGAGAATCATGTATGAAACTAGACCAATAGACTTGAACGACTTACAAGAGAAGATTGTACACGCCTGCACCACAGTAACGGAGGAAATGATTAGAAAATCTTGTACGAGAGAACTGATAAGGCGATTTGAAGCATGCATGAATAATGATAGTAGACATTTTGAGCAGCTTTTATAATTTTTGTTATCAATAAATTCTGAGTTATGGAATTTTGTACATTATTGTTCAAACTCACTTATTCTGTCAGTTTGACATCTGTCAAAATATAATATGTGATACATCGTTGAAATTAGAATAGACTGCAGTTCACGATGCAGACAAAAAATTTATAGGGTGTCATTTGAATATTTGAGGTTAGGGGTAGTTTCTCAGGAATAGTTTGACAGAAGTTGACTTTAACATAACAGCTTCAAAGTCATATGGGTTTGATATAAGTGTAGTTTTTTTTAATTTTTTTTTTCAAGCAGCATAACTGAGATATTGGCTGTATGAAAAAATCTGGGACACCCGGTATATATTTTCAATGTGCTTTTTGAATCTTTATGCGGTCGTAGAAAAAGAAATGTTCCTAATTCATGCGTAAAGTGTCTTTCCCGCCCTTGACTGCTTGCCCGAACTCTGCTTCGCGTCGTTCGGTCCAACGGCAGTCGCACTTGTTAGGAAAATAACTATTTGACATGTGTTGTCAAGATCATCACTGTTAGACAAAAGAACGACGCGGCGTTGTTATGGAGCTGGAAACTTTCAAAGGTAACTTGATGAACTATGAAGTATGAACTTAATGGGCTAAAACATTTTTAGATAATTTATTAGAAACTTATTTTCAAAATTCGATATCTCGAAAACTGTTGAATTTAGGAAATGATGTGCTGAATAAATTTTGTTCAGAATTTTGAGAAAAATTGAAATGTGAAATAATACATAGGGTGTCCCATTAGAGAAAATGCAACTTTGTTTCGTCCTGACTTTTTGACTGACCCCGTATACTTAATTTTTCGTTAATATGATGGATTTTGAAAAACCCTAGAACTTTTGTATTTCAACATTTTTCGCTAGCTATCTATCTTTAGGAAATAATCGACTGTTTCCATACATATCAGCGACCCTGTATATTAGTCGTAGATAAAGTTATTGTAGTTTTGTCAAAATGGATTTATAATATTTTAAATTCTTTCACATCTGAAAGACTATTCGAGTGAAGTTATCTACACATTTCCATCTTCACTTTCTGACGTGAAGGAAATCTTAAGCGAAATAGAGTGCGAGGTACATGCGGTGTTGCCAAATTTCAAGAAATAAGAAATATCTTCAAGTACTTATCATGCATGTTACAATATCATGAATTTTAAAAATTCATAGAAAATATGATGTATGTGCTCGTCGAAGCAGAATTTGGCAAAATTTTATCAAATTCAAATTATTACTTCAAAGTTTGAATATTTACTTGAATAATAATTATCAGCATTACTGGCACGTCTTATCTTAGAAATCTAACAGGTAATTCAAAAAAGAATTACTATAATATTTACACATAGAAAAATATATTTTGACAACCAGCAGTAGGGGAGATGGAAATTGCAAAAATCTTTAAAACTACCATTTACTCGACTGTTACTGCTCAAGTCACGTTGAAATAACTCGGAGGCCATTCAAGACATCATTAACAATGGGTACACACAGAAAAATATCTCTGCCAACCCGTATGGGAGATGGAAGTCACAAAAATCTTTGAAAATACTTGCTTTCTCGATCATTACGGCGCGTGCCACCTAGAAATAACTCAAAGATTTGAAGATATTATTTCAATGGGTACACTCAGAAAAATATCTGTGCCACCTTAGGGGAGATGAAAATCGCAAAAATCTTTGAAAATAATTATTTTCTCTATCAATTCCGCGCGAGTCACCTTGAAATAACTCAGAGGCCATTGAAGACATTAACAATGGGTTCACACAAAAAAATATCTGTGCCAACCCGTAGGGAAGATGGAAATCGCAAATATCTCGAAAAAAAAATATTTTCTGGATTATTACGACGCGAGTCACCTTAGAATAACTTAGATGCCATTGAAGACATCATTAAAAATGGGTACACACAAAAAATATCTGTATATAAATTATTACGGCGCGAGTCACGTTAAAATAACTCAGAGGTCATTGAAGACATTATTTGCGTTGAGTTGTTTTTCATTATTTGAAAGTATAAATGATCAAAACATAGTTGTCAAAATAAATGTCAGGTAATAATTTATGGTGTAAAGTAAACCCATATTTAAACCATATTTTAACCAATGAAATTTACAAAATATTATGGAAGACTTGAATTTTAGACCGGTGTGAAGTTAGCTCTTTCCAGCAGCCGTTTTTATCTAGCAGCCAAACGACCAGTGGCGTCGGGTAAAATAAAAAATTCGACAATCAATAGAAATTGAACTAAATTAAATGTTTTAATGATGAAGAAGAAAACATGGATACACTGGGTCATTTGTACTGATGAGTGATGGTAAACTGCATTTATGAGTTAGTTGGTTTACCAGTCAGCAGTTTATATATTTCAGTATTTACCTAAAATATTCAGTCAACTTGATTTTCAATACAGACACTTCCGGATGACTCAAGAATGATATACTAGGAGATGATCGATTTGGATGCCGTCTAGGGGTAGTTTATATTTGTGGTGCACTGACACACATTTCGTCCAGTATATGAGAGTATGAGTTTTTAAAAATTCTTATAACACCATCTAAAATATTTAGCTAACTTCATATCTACTACAGACACTTCCAGTTGACTCATGAATTATATCCTGAGCGATGACTGCTTTGTAGGCCGTCTAGGGGGTAGTGTATGTTTTTCGAAAGTTTGAAAAATCCTGAAATATTCAGCAAACTTAATTTTTGTCACAAACACTTCCAGGTGACTCAAGAAAAAAATAGTGACAGATGACTGATTTGGAGGCCCTCTAGGGGGTAGTTTATATTTATAGAAATTCGGAAAAATGTGTATAACATCCTGTAAAATATTAAGCTAACTTGATTTTTGTACAAACACTTCCAGGTGACTCAAGAGTAATATAAACGTGACTGATTTGGAGGCTGTCTAGGAGGTAGTCTATATTAATCGAAATTTGAAAAAAATCGTTTAACACCCTCTAAAATATTTAGCCAACATGATTTTTTGTAGTCTCCAACTTAGAATGATTATTAGGTCACAATCACTTAGATTCTGTGAGCAAGGACCAATGTCACTCAGAAGAACAGATAGTAGCTACACAGAGGATGAAGAGCAACGAGCTCTCCTCTTACTGGAGACGCACTTTCCAGGTAGCATACTATTAGATCACTGGAAGAACCAGGCAGAGCCAGACGAGAACACTGGGATGTAGTAAACACCATATGCACTCCCCAAAGAGTGAAATGTGCAATTGACCCCTTCCAACCATTCAAGTCGCCCAGAATTGACTCCTTCCAACTATTCAAGTCACCCAGAATTGACTCCTTCCAACCATTCAAGTCACCCAGAATTGACGGTATATTTCCGGCCCTTTTATAAAAAGGGCAAACGGAACTACTGCCATTCTTTATTGAAGCAGTCAGATTCAGTCTAGCGCTCGGGTACATACCGAGCAACTGGAGGAGAGCACGGGTAACCTTCATTCCGAAAGTTGGAAAGAAGGACCCTACCCTCCCGAAGTCATTCCGACCAATCTGTCTCTCATCCTACTTACTGAAGACACTGCAGAAGATGGTAGATAACTATATTAGAACCGAGTTACTGGAGAGGGTGCCATTGCACCCCGGGCAGCATGCATACAGGGCGGGCATATCAACGGAAAGCGCTCTGTACGTGCTTACTGAAAGCATCCAGAGATCACTCGGGAATAAAGAAATGGCCATATGCGCCTTCCTAGGCATAGAGGGGGCATTCGACAACACCTCTCACGAAGCAATAAATAGGGCCCTAACGAACAAGAGAGTGGACAGAACCACATCCAGGTGGGTGTGCCAAATGCTGGCTACAAGAACTGCTGAAACGAAAGTGGGAGATATCTGCTTTCGAATCAGCACAAACAGGGGATACCCACAAGGAGGGGTGCTTTCACCTCTGATGTGGCGTCTCGTAGTAGACGAAATACTCGGAACACTTACCGGGAACAGAGTCACTTGCCTTGGATATGCTGGCGACATAGTAATTATGACCAAAGGCGAAGGAACCCTCTGCGATCTCATAGAAAGGGAGCTCGAGACTGGTGCCTCTCTGTGAGGTTGAGAATTAACTCAACAAAAACCACAGTGGTAACATTCACTAGAAGAACAAAGTTTCAGCACCTAATGACTGTTCGCCTCGACGGAGCAGACTTAGAATGGCAACAAGAGGTGAAGTATCTAGGGCTCACCCTAGACTCAAAACTACTCTGGAACAGAAACGTGGAAAAAATCATCAACAAGGCAGAATTATCACTGATGGTGTGCAGGACCTCACTACTCTCCATATCACTGATTGGTCCAGAAGCATTCTGCGAACTTGGAAAATCTTACAACCAAAAAGAACTCAATAAAACTGAAGAAGCAATGAGAGCAACATACTGGCAAATACTTCCAGGGTTGAGGCAGGCCAAATATCTCTTCGGAAATTTCAACCAAGCAAGATCGAAGACACTGATTAACCTCAGCAAAACTAGTCTAAATACAATCACGGGATTTCTGACGGAGCATTGCAGACTCAAAGAACACCTAAGGAAGCTAGGCTTAGAGCAGTACAGTACCTGCAGATTCTGTGGGAACATCCAGAAACACCCCACCATATATTGATGGAGTGTTATGCTGTACATCACAAGAGATTGAATATACTGGGATCACACCAGCTGATGGTGGGAGAAATACCACGAATAGACCCCCTCAAAATCCTTAAATTCCCCAAGGAATTGAGGCTTGATGGGATGCTGTTAACGAGAACACCTTGAGATAGCAGAAGAAGATGGGGCACAATAGATCTAATCAGGTCGCAGCCCATCAGTTACCATCCACACTTACCATTACCATTAGATTCTGTGAGAAATATTCGCATCAATGATAGTTATTGAAATTGATCAAATAAAAATCAGTATAGGAACTTGCATAATAGCTGAACGGTACAACGTACAATCATGAAACAAAGACCAATTTGAATGGTATCACTGATAGTAATTTTTTAAATGAAAGACATTGCGATTGCCTGATAGAGGGCGGCGGGGGCACATCAATTTGAACATTTCAAATGGCATGGGGGTCAAGTTATACTACTTTGAAAAGAGAATTTAATTCTCTTTTCTACCATATATATATTTTTTAATTTTCGTAAATGCGATTTTCACAATTTTGATCTGAATTCCTTTCTAAATTTTTAAGTTGATGTTCCCCCAGCGCCATCTGTTGAATTATGGCAATGTATCTTCTGTTAATTTTGTTTTATTTCTAGCTATTGACTTTACTTTATATCAAGTTGCTGTAAATAATTAGATGACTTACTGCTTTTGTCAACCCACTAATGGATTTGATGTTTTTGCGTTTTGACTGTTATAGGAAGAAAATGTATAGGTATAGGAAAGATAGGAAATATAACAGTCACCAATTTGTTGTATCACTTTCAGCATTGATGGTTCACCAAAATATTCACTTTTTATGGTCTTTACGCACTATCTCAGCTCAACACGACGGTGTCCGTCTTAACAATATCAAGGCACTGCTGTCCTTTTTATTTTACAAGTAAAAGGTTTTACGGGCCATTTCTTGCTATTCCAAAATACAATCATTACTCCGGAAAGCAAGCAGCGTTGCCAAACCTTGTTCAAAATCTATACATTTAACAAAATGCATAAGATGTCCGGAGGACTGCTCATTGCTAATATCCTATACAATAGGAAAAGTTGGATCGAAAATCCATCAGAAAACAACTACTTTCCTGGCTAATGCCACGACGAACATTGAATTACATCTGATGAAATTTCCGTGCAGAGTTCCTACAAGGTTATTTCTGCAATTGCTTGGTTGCATGGGAATGATCATAGAAACATATAGGTGGTCCGAATGTGCTTTCACACTCACAAACAAGCAAACGTATGCCTTGTACACTTGTGCGCCCCATTTTCTTCCATGGGTAATAAAAAACGGTCCAAAAGTCCAGTCCTGTGTGACAAAAAACTTTAGATGTCTGAAGACGTGATGCAGGTAAATCAGCCATAAGAGGTTCCAAATTAGAAGGTTTTAACCGAAAACATCTATTACAAGCGTGAACTCTGCGACGAACTAAATTTCTAGCACCTAAAATCCAGTATTTCTGCCTCAAAATTGTTTCCAACAGATGAGGTCCAGTGTGCAAATTTATTATGTGATAGTAGTCCACTAATCTTTCCGTGAAAGGGTCTTTACCCACTAACACGATGGGATGTTTTCCTGCAAACTTGAGACAAGAATTGCCCAATCTACCCCCCACCCTCAGAAGCCCATCCTGGATGAATGGGCGTAGCTTGCGCAATTTATTTGAAGGGTTTCTTTTTTTATTCAAACACTCAATATCCGATTGAAAATGCTTAGCCTGGACTATTTTTATCAACACCGATTCCGCTCGCCATAAATCTGATGCCATAATACACTCTCTGATAGGGATGATTTTCAAAAATCGTAGAACCCAAACTGTTATTCAATCAAATCATATAAAGGATGAGTTGACCCTATTGTCGTAGCAACCAAAACTTCTTCCTGGTTATTGGAAGAGTCCGCCATAGACACAGGCCAATCACTTTCTGGTAATTTACACCAAGATGGACCAGTAGCCCATAAAGTATTCCTTACCAAATTGGAGGGGGTAAGACCGCGCGATAAGTCATCTGCAGGGTTAGTAACCCCAGCTATATGTCGCCAACAAGCCGTGGGTAGTTTCTCTCGAATGTGCCCTACCCGATTGGCAACAAATATATCTTTGGGTTGAGGAGTGTTCAGCCATTGAATGACTACAGTAGAATCTGAAAAAACCCATATTTTGGATATGACTATCCTGCTTTCATAAACCTCAATGACATGTTTCATTAGTCCTGCTAAGAGAACCGCAGCACATAGCTCCAGCCGAGGAATAGTCACTAGCTTAAAGGGTGAAACCTTCGACTTGGCACACAACAAATTTACTGAAATCTCTCCATTTTCTTGTACAGACCTAACATGAATTACAGCTCCATATCCATCCATACTGGCATCCGCAAAAGGTACAGGTAGAGTGTTTCCAGCTGCTATATGGCGTGGAAGCTGTAGTTCCTCTAGCTGTGACCATTCGTCTCGCAATTTTTGCCAAGTTCGTTTGGTTTCGAAAGGCGCTTCGTCATCCCACCCTAGCTTGAGCCTCCATAAACCTTTAACCAATAATTTCAAAAAAAATATAAAAGGAGCAACCAATCCGATGGGATCATAACATCTTGCCACTGCCGACAATATCATTCGTTTGGTGCATTTTTCACCAGGTTTCTCAAATTTGAAATAGAGACTATCCTGACCAGGATTCCACTGCATACCTAAGATCTTCGTATCCGTTTTGAAGACAACAGTTTTAGCTAAATGTTTTTCAGATGGTATAAGCTGCAATAGTTTCAAAGAGTTGGATGACCATTTCGTCAAATCAAATTTTCCTGCTGCAAATAAATCCACTGATTCCCTATAAAGACGGTGAGCTTCATCCTCCGAAGCTACACTCGACACCAGGTCGTCCATGTACAGATCTCTAGGTACTACCTCCTCTGCCAAGGGATACTTACCACCTTCCTCCCTTATCAACTGTTTAACCGTTCTCAAAGCCAAATAGGGCGATGACTTGACTCCAAACGAAACTCTGTTCAATTCATACACCTGTACTTCATCTTGGGGTTTGAAGCGCCAAAGTATTCGTTGGAACCGCCAATGATCTTTAACCACCTTTATTTGCAAAAACATTTTACGAACATCTGCCGTTACCGCTATTTTGAAAAGTCTGAAATTTATCAGCAAAGAAAAAATATCAGTTTGTAACTTGGGGCCCCCGTATAAAATATCATTTAACGAAACTCCTGTGTTGGAAGGAGCACTAGCATCCAAAACCACTCTGATAGGTGTGCTCATACTCTCAGGCTTGAACACAGCATGGTGAGGAATGTAAAAACATGAATTGACAATTTCATCTCCTACTTTGTGCATATAACCTTGGTCAATAAAATCTTTCATTATATTATTGTACTCTAGACGCAACTCTGGATGTTTAGCTAACCTTCGTTCTAATGAGAATAACCTAGTTTCAGCCCCCATTCTAGACTCACCTAAATTTTCTACCGAATTTCTGAAAGGCAGCGCAACCGTGAATTGACCGTTCTCATCCCTACTATAAGTTTCAACAAACATTTTTTCACAAAGGGCCTCTTCCGGATCTGACAAAACCTTCGACGGAACTTGTTCTATTTCCCAAAATTTGCTAACCAACTGTTCGAGAGATACCTCATCATTCAATGTCAGAAAAACGTTTGTTGATGAAACCTGCTCCAGAACAGGCACCTTACCCATTACCACATAACCAAAAGCTGTCTGAATTGCTACAGGTGAAGCTTCTGAACCGAAGATGCAATTATGTCCTACGATCTGAGCGAATAAATCCGCTCCCAATATCCCGTCAATCTCGCCCGGTTCATCAAACTTTTCATCCGCTAATTGTACATTTTTGAAGCTATAAAACTTACTAGTATCAACTCTCATTTTTGGCATTTTATCTGATATTTTTTCTACCAAAAGAGCTTTCAAACAAAATTTTTTTTCATATTGTATCTGGATGTGATTATTATTTGTGTGGACCCTCTAACCGAGTTTGAAATGCTTCCTAAACCTTGAATAGATGTAAAACACTTTGATACATCCAAACCTAACCTTTTCGAACATCTAACTGTTATCAAATGAACTTGACTACCGCTGTCAAGAACAAACCGAGCTCTATTATTATTTGATGAACCATTATCAATATTCACTACTACCGTCGACAACAAAACCGTGTGGTTTACCGCTTTATCTACACCCGACGTTGCACAAAAACTATTTGCCGAAATTTCAATATTTTGTGTTGCTACCCCGTTCGGAATGTTTCCAGACACATTCTCACTAGAACATCCAGGATCACCCGCTTGTGAGGTGAGCTGTGAATCGGTTTTTCCTGTGTGGAGTAAGCCGTGATGCCTTTTTCCACAATCGTAACAAGTTCGCTGCGAAGGACACACCCGAACCCCATGGTTAGGAGAGAGGCAGTTATAACACCAATTCTTATCCCTTACCGTTTCATATCGTTTTGAGGGTGTTAAACGCTTGAATTTGTCACATTTATATAAATAATGCCAACCCTTATGACAAAATATACAACCATCTGAGGTATGGTTATCTTTCACTTTCTCTTGACTCACTATGAGAGATTTCGGGAAACGTGATTTTTGAGAATCGTAACCGCTTGATGATTTTGGTACTTTGGATTGGATTACCAATTTCTTATTTAAACTAAGTATTTTCGTTTGTTCCTTAACAAATTTTATTACATCATCATACTTAGGAATGCTGGAACCCCGCCTAGCCATTTCGAACGCTCTTACGGTGTCCGAATCAAGTTTGGAAAGAGCATGATGCATTAAAATAAAATCAGATAGATCTGCAAGTCCCAACTTTTTTAATGCCTGTACTGCACAATCAAAATTTTCTAAGAAAGAATCCAAATTTTTTGCCGATTCCCCTAGCATAGTTTTGAACTCTAAAATTTGATTCAAGTAGCTACATGCTAGAGAACGCTCATCCTGATATTTATCAATGAGGGCTTTCCAAATAATTCCATAGTTCGAACCAGTTGGCGCTAACCCGGTACAAACGCTCAACGCGGAACCCTTCAATCGTCCTATCAAATAATTCACCTTATCAACATCTGTTAATGTCTTATTTTCATGAATTAAACTCTTGAATATGGAATGAAAAGTTTCCCATTCTCTAATCTCTCCCGAAAAATCGGGCAATTCAATTCTAGGGAGAGAAGGGAGAGTATGTGATGCAGTATTTGGAGTAACTGGAGCTATCTGGCTCACTGCCTGCTGATCTACTGATAACCCCGCCGAATGAATGTGACAGCACAATTCATCAATAGTGTTCAAAATAGCAAAATCTGGTTTGAAATCCGCTTTTATTTCCAAACTAAGATCCATAATATCATCGATCACCTTCAATAAGTCAACCCGAGTTGTTTCTATCGATTTGTATCTAACAAGAAAGTTTTGTTTTTCTACCGGAGTTTTAAGTGACCTCGACATGTCGAAAAGACCTTGCAAAATCAAATATAAAGATTCTTTTTTTGCAATAAGTACCTTCAATTTGCGTTCAGCTACCGTAGCCATTTTCCAGATTAATCAAAAAACAACCGATATAAAAAGCCGCTAATTATAATCATCAAATGTCGACTCTTCCACTTGTAAGGGCAAAAAGGAACACCCAGTACCGACTATCTGGGATTCAGCAAAAAAAATGAATTCCTACAATTGATAGCTAACCGTTTTAACTTTCAAAGTAAGTGATTCATTCATGTACCAGTAAGATTTTATAAGAAATTTGCTAATTTCATGCAATTATAGTAGGCATTCAAATTGCGAAATTTCAATCTCCAATAAATATATTTCAGTGGGCACACAAAACCTTCCGACAGTTATGGCAACACCCAAATACTTCCAGTTGCAATTGCACAAAATAAAAACGTGAAACAACTTACACACTTCCGACCGCTGAGAATGTGATAAAAACCAGTGAAAGAAATACGAATATTTGTTCACTTATTTGACCGATAAAAAATAACTTCTCAAACATTTGTACTACCAAATAATCCACCAAACGGGATTTTATCACAAAGGTGATACCAAACAATTTTATGAAAATCCGACTCGAATAGGACCAATGTTAATTTTGTTTTATTTCTAGCTATTGACTTTACTTTATATCAAGTTGCTGTAAATAATTAGATGACTTACTGCTTTTGTCAACCCACTAATGGATTTGATGTTTTTGCGTTTTGACTGTTATAGGAAGAAAATGTATAGGTATAGGAAAGATAGGAAATATAACAGTCACTAATTTGTTGTATCACTTTCAGCATTGATGGTTCACCAAAATATTCACTTTTTATGGTCTTTACGCACTATCTCAGCTCAACACGACGGTGTCCGTCTTAACAATATCAAGGCACTGCTGTCCTTTTTATTTTACAAGTAAAAGGTTTTACGGACCATTTCTTGCTATTCCAAAATACAATCATTACTCCGGAAAGCAAGCAGCGTTGCCAAACCTTGTTCAAAATCTATACATTTAACATTTAAAATTGAGCATTGCTCCAACATCTTCTTTCAAGAAGTAGTATCGGTATTATCATTCAAAATATTTTTGTCCCATTGCTCCAAATCAAACCGTTCAAGTTTATCGAGAAAAGGGTACCATTCAGATCCGCACTTATACTTGATATTTTGGGTGCCAGTGATGAAAAAAAATAAATCAACGAAACCCAAAAAAAAATTAGATTGTTGAAAAGAGAATTGAATTCTCTTTACAACGATGTATCACTTGACCCCCATGCTATTTGAAATTTTTAAATTGATATTCCCCTCTCACCCTCTATCAACCGATCACAATGTCTTTTATTTCAAAAAGTAGCATTGGTGATACCCTTCAAAATGCTTTTTATTTCATGTTTTTACGTCGAACCGTTCAAAAAAATGACCATGTATTATGTTTAATTGTTGTATTGTTCCATTCCCTCATTCACCAAGGACCATATGGTGGTACTGTAGGTTTTTTCTGGTTTTTTTCCTGCAGTTGAAATAGCAAATGCACCCCATTTTTATTTTTTATTTTATAGTCGCCCCGGAGCGCATATAGTGGTGGTGTTCACTCTCATCAAGAATGATGTGCTGATGATAGGGGAATCACCATTATACTTTTTAAGTATTAATTTAATTTCCATAAATTTTTCAACATTATCTTTATTACAAAGAAGCTTTGTCAATAAGTTCATCATTAATTTCCGACAATAAAGCATATTTTGACTTTGACTTTGTTAACAGGGGGTGGGCAAAAATGCCGCATTGTATAAATCAACATCTACTTTTAGGTAGTCAGAACAAAACATACTTCATTTCTTTATAACAAATATAACATATAAGTGCAGGAATGAAATGAAAATGTTTGTACTGAAAATCCATTTGGCTAAATATTTTAGAGGGTGATTCATGAATTTTTCCAAATTTTGATGAATATGAACCCAGGCGGCCTCCAAATCATCTCCTAGTATTTAGTAATCCTTGAGTAAACTGGAAGTGTCTGAACCAAAATAAAGTTGACTAAATATTTCAGAATTTCGATAAATATTGACTATTTACTACTACTTACCTCCTAGACGGCCTGCAGATCAGTCATCTCTTAGTACTGGAAGAGTCTGTACTAAAAATCAAGTTGATTCAATATTTTAGAGGGTGTTTAGCGAATTCTTCTAAATTTCAATGAAGAGAACTACCCCATAGACGTCCCCCAAATTACTCATTTCTTAGTATACCATTCTTGAGTCATATGGATGTGTCTGTACTGAAAATCAAGGTGACTGAATATTTTAGAGGATAAATACTAAATACTCAAATATATAAACTGCTGACTGGTAAACCACCTAACTCATGAATGCTGTATATTACCATCACTCATCATTACAAATGACCCAGTGTAGTTATCTTCTCCATCATCAAAATATTTCATTAGGTTCAATTTCTGATGATTGTCGAATTCTTTATTTTACCCGACGCCACTGGTCGTTTGGCTGCTAGATAAAAACGGCTGCTGGAAAGTGGCCGCCAACTTCACACAGGTGGATTTTCGTATCTGTTCATTCGTTATTCTTAAACTTGACATTAATCATTTTATTTTTCTCAAACTTGACATTGATCCTTACTTTATTTGCAGGTCTCGGAGAGTGATGAATTGCCACATTTACTTTGTTCCAAGTGCATAGAACAAGTAGAATCGCTTTATAATTTCGTTGAAGTAGCCAAAAAGGCGCAGGATATTCTATGTGAATTTTTAGCCTATACAAAAGAATTGAAGGGAACTGAAGAGGTAAGCATAATTCTTGTATGTGAATTTTTGTGTAAGAAAAAAAAATCACTAAAAATTAAAATTTATTGGATCTGTTGACTATAATTTTTACTGTGCAAGGCTTTGTGGAAAGAGGACAGACAATATATGAAATGAGTGATTTGCGCTGCACTGTTTGGAACGTTTGGTGTAAAGGAGTATTATCCCAGCACCTCACCACTATTTTCAACACCTCGACACGTGTTTCAGTCACCAAGTGACAATCTTATGGGGAAAGATTAATCTTTCCCTAGTTACAGATTTGGCCTAATTTATAGTCTTCCGGTACTAGTGTATCTACGTCGTAAGTTATTCGATCATATAATATTGCCCTCAACACACCAAAGCTACTATAAAGGTTTCATTTTGCGAAACTGCAAACTACCTGATAAATCAGTGAGAACTGTCTGTTTAGCTTTGATAGTATCCCGCTTAGAATATGGCTCTATTATTTGGTAACAATTTTATGAAAATCTCTGTGTCAAATTACAAAGAATTCAACATAAATTTCGGTGATTCTGTGCCTATAAAATGGATATACACGTTGATAATGTTAACCATATGTTTCTTTCAAACAGTCTTAACTGAACTTATTGAACAGAAGAAGAGAGAATGCTGATCTCATATTTATATTTTAGCTAATTAATTATGCGCTTAACTTCTTGAGATGATACACTTATATGTGCCTAACATGAATTCTAACCCTGTCTGGATCCAAGTGTCTCTTGGGAGGAACATAGATGTTATTATACATGTACCAAATATTTATTTTTATTTTATTTTATTATTGGTCTACTTTTTATATTCCACTTGCCATTTAGCCAGGGTTCGGAGGATATAATATAACGTGACATTTATATACAGGTTGGGGCACCGAAAACGAAACAGATCGAATATCTTCAAAACGCATGTGTTGTGAATAAAATGCAAAAACACGTCGAATTTTAATACAAGGGGGACATCTTTCTATCATAACCTCAACTGACATACCTCTTCCCCCACCCCTTGGGCACTATCACCGAAACAATTTGAATAGGGAAAGTAGTAAGTATGACACATCATTAAAAAGGTAATTTCATAAAGAATTCGGCCATGTCAATTTTTGCCACCTAACTTTTTATTTTGGCGCCCTCTTGCGGGAAAAACAACTGTTCCGAATTCCAAATTATGATACTGCATTTGCAAGTTATTTTGACATAAATTCGATGATAATGAATAATGGAATGTTTCTAAGAGAAAATACAAAATGGCGGACATGATTTGCAATAATTTTGGTTCGATTCGATTCAAAATTGATATGTGGTGGTTTTCAAGATCGAAAATTATGATTTGTTTGTCAACGCAAAAAAAACAAGATGGTGTCTCCAAGATGACGGACGAAGTTTGTAATTCTGGTCCGATTCGAATCAAAATTAGTATGTGGTGATTTTCAGGGTAAAATATTATGATGTTTTTGTCAATGCAAAAAACCAAGATGGTGGACGAAATTTGTAATTGTGGTTCGATTCGATTCAAAATTGATAAGAAAAGATTTTATACAAATGCGCTAAAAAGGAAATATTTTTTATTTAGATGTGTGAAGTAGGCTATGCTGTGCCTAACAGATTCGAAAGCTTGCCGCTAGAACCAAATAGGTATTTTTGCCAGGTAAAATTTTGATTTAGTTAGGCATATAATAATTACGTCACACGTCTAAAAAAAAATATTATTTCCTTTTTAGCGCATTTGTATGAAAGCTTTTTTTATCAATTTAATTAAGTAATTCAGTTTAGTCATACTGAAAACATGTAAATCCCACATATGCCAATTTTAAATCGAATCGAACCATAATTACAAATTTCGTCCAGCATCTTGGAGCCACCATCTTGTTTTTTTTTGCATTGACAAACAAATCATAATTTCCAACCTTGAAAACCACCACATATCAGTTTTGAATCGAATAAGACCATAATTGCAAATCCTGTCCGCCATTTTGGAGCCGCCATTTTGGAGCCGCCATTTTGTTTTTTCTCTTAGAAAAATTCAATAATGCATTGTCACCGAATTTATTTCAAAATAGCTTATAAATGCAGTATCATAATTTGGAATTCGAAACAGTTGTTTTTCCCGCAAGAGGGCGCCATAATAAAAAGTTAGGTGGCAAAAATTGACATGGCTGAATTCCTTATGAAATAACCTTGTTAATGATGTGTCACACTTACTACTTTTCCTATTCAAATTGTTTGGGTGATAGTGCCCAAGAGGTGGGGGGATAAGTATGACAGTTGAGGTCATGATATAAAGATGTCCCCCTTGTATTAAAAATCGACGTGTTTTTGCATTCTATACACAACACATGCGTTTTGAAGATATTCGATCTGTTTCGTTTTCGGTGCCCCACCATGTATATCATGACATTTATGCTTCTAGCTTGATATATGTTTATCCGATATATTCACTGAAATGAAATTATAATAACCATATTATTTTCATTTCAGTGGATATATTCGATTATTTTATTTAATAAACTTAAATGTTTGGAAACGATTCCTAACATCTGACTTGTGAGTATTTAGACATGGGTAGTATTCATAAAAGGTAGCAAATGCTTTTGCTACAGGTTTGTCTCCCTCATAACTCAAAACAAAATGAATACGTCTATTTCAAGAAATCCAAGTAAAAGCATACGACCCAATATATTAAGAGTTCTTTTGCTCCATTTGTTATGTCTTTTACATCAAAAGTGAACCCATCTAATGTTCCTAACAAGGTAAAAATCAGTTCTTGCTTTGGACACAGATCGGCCAGGTAAAAATATATTTATACAATTATGTGAATAGTTGTTACAAACTGCAGTGGCATCTACGACAGGAATAGTTCAATTTGATCTCCGCAAACGCATGGGAATCCAAAAGGCTAGTAGATGTAGCAGTAGTAGTAGAAGGCATGTTTAAGTACTTAAATATGAATCAAAATGTGGACGAAACGAAGAGCAACCTTGATGTTAATTTTAATAATACATCAGATGAGGATATGCCATTATCAATGTAAATAAAATAATACCTATCTGTTTTTATTAGTTAAAATAAAAGTTTTTTGTTTTTTCATGAAGTTAAAACTAATTTGGTTTTGTGTTAGTAGCATTCTGCAAATGATACATATCGGATATATATGATATGATATGATATTTATATAAATATCATGATATTTTCGAACCCTTCATTCATCTTTGTATTTTAAATTGTATAGTCATGATTTAGTTTAAGTGCTTATACTCGTTTCATGTGTTTGAGTATTAGTGAAGTTTGATTTTTATTTGTATACAGGGTGTTTCTTAAGTACGTGTAGAAACTTTAGGAGCATGTTGCTGACGTCGAAATAAGAAAAAAAGTTCCCATAAACACATGTCCGCAAGTTATTCGTTACTAAGATACAGAGCGTCGAAGTTTAATTCATATATTTGTTTTTTTGTGAATAAATTCCAAAATATTTGTGATATTCGAGTAAAGTTTGGTATCTGGGTTGATTTTTCAATGACAAAATCAAATTTTATGTTAATTGTGAAAAAACTAATTTCTAATTGAATTTATTTTAACTTTAAAAATCTTTTCATTCAAAATCACTTGCATCGGTTATTTCAAAACAGTTGCTCGCAGTGACCTCTACCAAGAATATATTTTTTACACAAAGTAATTAACGATTATTCCCAGATACCAAACATTACCCAAATATCAAAATAATTTTGAAATTGTTCACAAAAATGAAAATAAGAATTCAACTTTCACACTCTGTATCTCAGAAACGAATAACTTGCGGACATATGTTTATAGGAACTTTTCTACTTATTTTGATGTCAGCAACACACTTCTGAATTTTCTACACGTACTGAAGAAACACCCTGTATACTTGTTCAACCTTAGAGATAGGTTGTTCAATAATTCACTGAGAATGGACTATGTTTAAAATGAATTTTGTTGTTTTTTATATGAATATGAAAATGCTGGCTAAAATTAGACTGCAATAGGTAACGTCGGAAAAACCATATGTAAAGTCTGAGGAAAGGGTACTCCCCCGTAGTTGACCCCACGTCTACTCCGTTTCAACTGGAAACTCGAAACGACCCCCGTTTCTCTCACGCATATACCTATAACTTCTTGAGGCTCATAACCAGCGTTCTTAGACAAGCTGTTGTAACTCTTTCTCATATAGAAATTAAGAACATCGGATTCGCGCCTTATAGATAGGCAACACATCGCACTTAATTCGTGCATTTTCATACAAAAGTCAAAATATGCTTTATTGCCGGAAGTTATTGATAAACTTATTAACAAAGCTTCATTGTATTAAAGATGATGTTGAAAAATTTATGGAAATTAAATTAATACTTGAAAAATCACCATTATCCCCCTACCATCGGCACATCATTCTTGATGAGAGGGAACACCGCCACTGTATATATGCGCTCCGGGGCGACTTAACAAATAAAAAAAAGGGGTATATTTGCTATCTCAACTGCAGGGAAGAACCCGGAAATAACCTACAGTACCACCATATGGTTCTTGGTGAATGAGGGAATGGAACAATACAACTATTAAACATAAATACATGCTCATTCATCAAGGACTTCTCCATCTCTGCCATTCCAGCCCGATCACCATTTCTTCATCAGATGAGGAGTATGCACATGAAATCAGAAAAAAATGTTAATGTCATAAAAATGTTAAAACTGTAACTAAGCTCGATTCATGATCCAAAATGATGACTTTTAAAAACTATCATCATAAAACTCTTGACTATAATATACTCTTTCTGATAATAAACACATCTTTTCTGAACGAAAAAGTGATGTGATACTTTTAATATTTTTTGGAAGGTGATTAAACATCTTACATCCATTATAAAATATCGAGTTTATGATAAGTGTACTTTTTGGAATAGAGAACTTTGTTTTGTGTTTGTGTATCAAACTTTGCATAAATACCGCAGAGCACGCCTTTTTTCAACGAATTATCCAGATAAAGTCCAAGGTATTTTAATGTTATTTTATTTTCAATGATGCTATTGTCTAACGGTATGTTTTCAAGATGACATCTAAAAGATATCATGTTGATTTTTTTTTGGTTGAATGATAGTAAATTCGAATCACACCAATCTTTCAATTTTTTCAGATCAAAACGTATCTTTTGATCAAGATCGTGCTTGTTCTTATGATGCCAAAATATAGTACTGTCATCAGCAAAAACTGTAAAAGAACCGGTGTGCCCTTTTTTTTGCAGAAATGTCTTGAAACGATAACTAGATCTTACGTAACACAGGCCACGGCAATAAGCTCAGTCGGTATAGTCACGTCGTGAGTCGGTAATTGTTAAATTTTGTTAGCTCTCTAAATATTGATTCTTATAAAAATCCCAAGTTGAAAATTTTTGTCACTAATAGTTATATAAGTGTATTTAAAGTAAGCTGCGGGCGCCAGTCGGGAATCCAACGGGAAGGGGGAACTCAAACAAAATAGACAAGTTACAAAATATGAAGTGTAAAATTTAATGTATAAAAAAATTATTATTATTATTATTATTTTAGTATAACATTCCTAAAATGGTTAATTAGGGTAATTAGGGGCATGTAAATAGTTTTGATTTGGACACGATACAAATATATAACTAAATAATAGTAACTTATGCAAAATTATGTAATACTTCTATAATTATGAAAAAAGGATAGTGAGGGCGATGTAAGTAGTTTTGAATTGATATAAATATATAACTAACTATAAGTCTCACCGTGATAGCAAGATAACTAATTCTATTCAGATAATAATAATTATAAAAAAATTATTTTCGATAATTACTTCGGGCAAACCTACACTGTTATTAAATAAAGCTACCGTGTGACGATACGTATGGTACACAAAATAATGAACTCCTACTTAGCGAGAGATAAGTACGGGAGGGAGATTACCTTATATAATAAAAAACATGTTAAGTTATGCCAAGTTAAATGTTTCAAAAAAGGGTCTTGTAAGATCCACAGCTGTAGATCCTTCACAGGGACCTTATGATATACAAGTAATACTAGTAGTATGATAATAATTACGCATGTTACTCAACGAATAAATAGGTAAATGAAACACCAACTGTTCTTTGTTTCGACAGAAACTTGTCCCAATGGGAGAATCATGGAAAATAGGTACTCACTCAAGAATGGTTATATTACTAGTTACCACATCAAACTAGAATTTCCTCTTGATGATAAGTCGCTCTAAAGGCCTACCTCAACGGGTTGCATAACCATGATACATAGGACGGATGGGAATGGTTTGGTACTATCTGAATGCCTATGATACTAGGTAATACTTCTGAGGACCTACCTCAACGGGTTGCATAACCATGGTACATAACGGGCGAAGATGGTACTGTTATTCTGTTTTGTTCGGTACTATCTAAATAACTGCGGGACTAGGTAACACCGGTTGATGACGGCACATCAAACTTGTGACGACTTTCGGAAGATGATATGGTGGTTTTACTGGGCAGGTAATCTAGCGCCGGCACGGAATAGCCTGTTATTAAAAATGGATATCAGTTTCTCAAATATGATATTTATTTTAAAATCGAGCAGAGTTTAATTTAAACAAATGCTTATGAAAAATCAATTAGTTACCTTAGAAGTGACATGAGGCCATTACACAAAAATCTGCCAATTTGATGACTGCCTTGAGACACTATATTCAAAGTCGCTGCTGGAACTCTGTCACTTTACCTTCTTGTCAGTCAGTCCCCTCTCTCTAGCGGAAATCGACTCATTTTATATAGTTCGCGATAGAACCAAGCTTGACCGCGCCAATAGTACCCATATTTGAATTTGAAATATTCGATATTGAAATGATTCGATTAGAAATTATCTTCTACATACTAATAGTCGGGTTAATTCATTTATTTAGGCGATTTCACAAAAATCATTTAGAATCTAATTTTTGTATGGGATGTGAGGGAGTTAAATACGGAATGTGAGGGCAGTTGAATACGGAATTATTTATTTTATGCCAGCGAATGGGCGTAAGTATTGTTGCTTGCATACCCTTCAGAGGAAATTGAAATAGTTATCGCGCTATACGGGGTCTTTCAAAAATGGACCGTTACACCGGTTATCTGGATGTTCAATAGGCCATTTATATAATATATAATAAAAAGAGAATTGGTCCAAGTATAGAACCTTGAGGTACTCCACAATTAATTTGCTTCTAATCTGAATACACAGAATTCCTTACTATTTGATTTCGCTCGGACAAATAAGATTCAAACCATTTGAAAGTGATGTTCCTGAAACCGTAATGATGAAGTTTAAGCAAAAGTATCTCATGATTCACACAATCAAAAGCTTTGGAAAAATCACAAAACACCGCAGCCGCCACTTCCCCACCATTAATTCGCGAATATACCTCATATAAAAGGGTCAACGCATCTCCTGTATTTTTAATTTTCTGAAATCCAAATTGAAGGTTATTGAATAAATTATTGTAATATATTTATAGTCCAATTACCTCTAAAATAATTTATTTTACGAAATAAAATGATACAATAACACAATACTCTAATTTACATAACAATCACGGGACTAGGTATTTATATTCGACTTTCACTGTCTGCGTGGTTCTGTTTATATACACCGTTCATTTTGCTAGAATGCTCGAGATATTTCTTAGAAACGTTCCCTGATAAGACCAGATTCTTCGCGAAGCGAGCGCCTCAGAAGTAGTTCACGGTCATTCGTTGATTACGTGATTGTTCAGGTCCGGCATCGCCCGCAACTTCGCCACATTGCCCTCTTCTTAGAGATATTTCGTCCCGAAATGTCATCCTTGGAGTGTGTCGATATTTGCAGGATTCCCCATATCTGCATCGTGAAGTTCGATGGAAATAACACTCCACAGTCTTCATATCAGGTCGTGGAATAGGATTACAGCAAACCAAAATCTGGATGCCGCTGGATCGGAATATCGTCTCCAACATACTTCTTATAACTCTCCAATCCAGCCCATCAATACCACAGGATAATTTTGGGATTGCCAAGTCCACCAGATTCTGGTCCACCATCGTATCTCTCAGTTGGGTGAGGCTCCTCCAGACATCTTCATAGGACGGTTTATCTTGAGAACGCTTCTTGGTCACCAGGTAGTAGATGTTCCTCTGGCCCTTCTTCAGCTGTAGCACACCTCCAATTTCTGGATTCTGTTTCCGTAGTGTTTGGAGTTGGCAAAATTTCTTGGAGAACACTACAGCGATGCCCCTGGACATTCGAAGATCTTCTGCGACGCAGTGTGCTAGGGCGTAATCCACTGGCACTTTGAAAAGGTCCCGTGGCTCTTCTCGAGTTACCCCGTGTGACACTTTCTGTCCATTTGAGTATAAGGACATGAATTTCTGGAACGTCATCGCATCCTCTGGTGGTCTGAGGGTGCGGACTTGGTCATGGTTCCCAGCGTAAGGTGCCAACCTGTTGAAATGCACGACCCTGGGTTTACCTCTGGGTGGCTTGTGGATTCGGTAAAGCAGGTCATTTATCCTCTTGACGATTTTGTACGGACCTTCCCATGAATTCCGTAATTTCGGTGACAGGCCCCGGCGACGCATCGGGTTGTACAGCCAAACTAGGTCACCAACCTGAAATCCTCCAGCATCGGCATTGATGTCATAAGTCGCTTTCATTCGGTCGCTGGCACTCTGGATGTTCAAACGGACTCGTTCGTGGATGTCCTCCATTCGCTGCCGGAGTTTGCTGACGTAGTCCTCTCCCGCGGTATCCTGTCCTGGTGGCATCCCAAACTTTAGGTCACAGGGAAGTCGCAGCTCTCGGCCCATTATGATACTTGCAGGGGTTTGGCCGGTCGACTCGTGTACTGCGGAACGGTAGGCCATCAGGAACAAATGGAGATACTGGTCCCAGTCTTTTTGATGGTCAGAGACTACCTTGGACAAGTGGCGATTGATAGTCCTGTTCATCCGCTCAACCATTCCATCGGACTGGGGATGTAGAGCTGTGGTTCTCGTCTTTCGGATGTTCAGCATCTGGCACATTTCTTGGAACAAATTGGATTCAAAATGTCTGCCTTGGTCCGAGTGCAGCTCCAAGGGAACGCCGAATCGACATATCCACTCTTTCACCAAGACGTCCGCGACGGTGATGGCTTCCTGGTTGGGCAGGGCATAGGCTTCGGCCTACTTGCTGAAATAGTCCATTGCCACAAGGATGTATTTATTTCCGTTATCTGATACGGGGAACGGGCCGGCGATGTCAATGGCGATTCTTTCGAATGGACTACCTACGTTATACTGACGCATCGGGGCCTTGGGTCGTGTCCGAGGTCCATTGCTGGCAGCGCAAACAGCACACTTTCTGCACCAGTCATTGACATCAACTTGACAATTGACCCAGTAAAACCGTTGCCTTACTTTCTGCAGGGTCTTCGTCACACCCAGATGTCCTCCAGCAACTCCATCATGGATCTCTCGGAGTACTTCATGTCTTCTATTCTTGGGAACCACTATCTGACGTCTGTCCTCTCCACCATCTTCGGTCTCCAATACACGTTTCAGGACCCCATTTTCCAAGGTAAGGGAGTTCCATTGGGCCCAGTAGGATTTGACTGCTGGGGAATATCTTGCGATTTCCTGCCATGTCGGTCTTTGATTACTCTTTTTCCAACCGATGACTAAACCAAGATCTGGATCTCTTTCTTGGTCTTTCTGGAGCTCGTTGTCATTCCAGTTGTTGTCAACTGCCGTGGTTCTACAAATCGCGGCTTCCTTATCTTCTGCTCGTCGGCAGTGTAAGCAGTCGTCTGGGCATGGTCTCCTTGACAGGGCATCTGCGTTCTTGTGGCCACTTCCTGCTCGATGTTCGATCTCGAAGTCGAATTCTTGGAGTCTTTCGATCCAACGTGCTACTTGGCCCTCGGGATTTTTGAACTGTAGAAGCCATTTAAGGGCTGCGTGGTCGGTCCTTAACAGAAATCTTCTCCCGTACACGTATTTATAAAAGTGTTCTATTCCCTTGACAACAGCCAACAGTTCTCGTCTGGTGACACAGTAGTTACGCTCCGGTTTACTGAGAGTTTTACTGAAGTATCCGATGACCTTCTCTTGCCCATCCTGGATCTGGGACAAGACAGCTCCAAGTCCCACGTTGCTGGCATCCGTGTCCAAAATGTATTTTCCACTCGGAAGGGGATAACTTAGAATCGGTGCATTGATCAATGCTCCCTTCAGCGTCCTGAACGAGTCTTGGCATTCTTCGGACCATTGGAATTTTGTTTGTGAGCCTGGTCAGTGGTTTAGCGATGTTGGCAAACCCCAGCACATATCGGCGATAGTATGTGCACAAACCAAGGAAACTACGTAGTTGGTGTATATCTTTCGGGATAGGCCACTCCTTCACTGCTCTGATCTTTTCGTCATCCACTGCTACTCCGTGCCCAGAGACAACATGGCCAAGGTAACGTACTTCTTTTTGGAACAGGTGGCATTTCTTGGGGCTCAGCTTCAATCCAGAATTTCTCAGTCGCAGGAATACCTCCTCCAGGTTTTTAACGTGGTCTTCGAACGATTTGCCAACTACAATAATGTCATCGAGATATACCAGACACGTCCTCCATGAAAGTCCTTTCAGAACCGTCTCCATTAATCTTTCGAATGTGGCTGGATCATTACAAAGCCCGAATGGCATAACGGTGAAATGCCACAGTCCTGAGCCGATGGTGAAGGCTGTCTTTTCTCTATCTTGTGGAGCCAGTTCTACCTGCCAGTATCCACTCTTCAGATCAAGGGTCGAGAAAATCGTGGAGCCGGCCAACGTGTCTAGGGTGTCGTCTATTCTCGGAAGAGGGTAACTATCTTTCTTCGTCACGTTGTTCAGTTGACGATAGTCTACGCAAAAGCGTGTTGATCCATCTTTCTTCTTCACCAGAACGACTGGAGAGGACCATGGACTGTCAGACAGTTCAATAACTCCATCTTTCCCCATATCACTGACTATTTTGTCAGCCTCTTCCTTCTTGGCAAGAGGAAGTCTTCTAGCTGATTGTCGGATTGGTCGAGCGTCCCCAGCATCAATTTTATGTTGGACTACATTCGTTCGACCCCTTTTTCCTTTTTCCGGTATCGAATATGTCTTGGTACTTCTTGACTAATTCTCTCAATCTGGGCTGTTGGGCTGGTTTAATGCCCTTGGAAGAGAGGGTAACTAATTTTTCCAGTTCCGCTGTCAGGTTGTTCTCTTGACTAACAGTACCGTGTACACTCCTGATCACAGAGGAAATTGACGAGCAGTGCCCCAAAACAGTTCCTTTCTTCAAAGTCACTGGGTAATAATTGACATTCATTACCCTTACTGGTACAATTTTATCAGCACGCAGCAAAGTCTTGCCTAGTGCAATCCCTAGTCCAATTTTCTCCTCATGAAGCTTCCATTGCTTCCATTGCTCGCACCTCCATCCAAGCGAGCCTCCAGTATGGTCTCAGCCCTCTCGGGTACACTCACATCTTCAGCCAGCAGAACACGAATAATCTCTTCACTTCTTCCATGTAGCACCAGCTCTTCTCCGTTCACACGTAGGACGCCCTCTTTGAAGTTCAATTCGAACCCTCTGGAATTCATGACGTCCATTCCAATAATTGCGTCGTCCTCAATGTCCGCTACTAATGCCCGATGTTTCACTTTTGTGCTGCCTAGAATCAGTTCTATCGGTAGCTCACCATGTACAGTGGCCGGCTCTCCTGTTGCTGTGCGTAGCTTCCAGGATGATGGTTCCATTCTCTCTGGTGTTTTAATAAAAGCAGGTCCAAGGATTGTCCTAGTAGCACCAGTATCCAGCAGCATTGCGCAAGGCTTGTTGTTGATGAAACCGTCTACGAAGGCTCCTTTGTTCTGTCGTTGGAGGACAGCGACATATGCGTTGTTCACCGGGGCTTTCTGAGTATAGGCCGACGATTGCCCCTTCTCAACAACCTTAGTTGCTCGCGACCTCTTGAGGGTTGGACATTGACTACGCACGTGTCCAAGTTTCCTACAGTTCCGGCATCTCACTAGTCTTCTCTCAGGCAACATTTCCTTCCTTTCTTATGGCAGCTTCCAGGTTATCAGGTTCCTGTGGGTCTTCCTCAACAATCTGGACTTTACTTTGGCTTCTGCAGGATTGTTTCGCCGCCTCAAATTCCAAAGCGCGTGCCAGTGCATCCACGAGATGTGTTGGACGAGCTAGTGTCAATGCTTGTCTGGTTTCCTGGTCACGAAGTCCATCTAAGGAGGCCTGAACTGCTAGTCGCTCCATTACCTTTTCCGGTGTAGCTGGGTATGCAAGGCGAACCAAGCGTGCAATGTCTGCTTCAAACTCCTGTAGGGACTCGCTTGATTTCTGGCAGCGGTTTTTGAGCTGTGAGTGGTATACATGTTCTTCATGGGTCTGTCCATACCGTAATTCGAGATGTTTAATCAGCTGCTCGTAGTCCTCTTGTTCTTGAGCCGTGAGGGTTTGTAAGATATTCGTTGCTTCTCCACGCAACGCCAGTGTTAGTGCCACAGCTCTATCTCCTGCATTCCATCCATTCGCCTTTGCTGCAGCTTGAAATTGTCGGCGGTAGTTTGCCCATGGTGTTTTCCCATCAAACTGAGGTGGTTTCATAGAGAGTTTTCCTGTTTCCGAACTGATCTTCACATCTTTCAGACCCTTTTGAACATCATCCAAGTTCAAACTCACTTCCAACATTGAATTTTCGTTGACAGATTCTGTGGTGTGGGTAGTATCATTCTGGTTTTCCAACTTACTGATTTTCTTCTTCAATTTGTTGATTTCTTCCTCGATTCCGCCTCTGATTTCATCGCTGATTGTTTCCTTCAATTTTCCCATCTCTTCCTCGATTTCATCTATTCTTCCTTCCAGTCGATTCGATTCTATAGAAGCTAGCAAAGCCACACACGAATTTACTCGGGATGGGTTACATGATTTTAGGCTCATTTTAGGCTAATTTATTACCATATTCCCGAATTTTTTGCTCTCCTCCTTCATAGAAAAATCCGTGGCTTTGCTAGCTTCGGCCGAACTCAGCAAAGCCATTTTTGAAACACAATATTTTTCAGCGATTCGAAATGGTGATATTTTAGGAATATTTTTAGGCTAATTAATTACCCTAGTTTCATATTTTTTGCTCCTCGCGTTTTCGAAAAAAACTGGATTTATTGACTAACGCATAAGCGATGATGTGATTATTCCAAACTATAATTATATGACAATTTGACATGTCGAAACGATGATTACCATCGAATGATCGATGAATAGCCAACATTGAATTTTTTTGATCAACGTTTTTTGAAACAAACCTGTGGCTTTGCTAGCATCGGGCGAACTCAGCAGAGCCATTTTTGTAAAAACAACATTTTCCAAAGATTCGAAATAGTAATATTATAGGAACAAATTTATGCTAATTAATTACCCTAGTTTCATATTTTTTGCTCCTCGCGTTTTCGAAAAAAACTTTGATCAAAAAAATTCAATGTTGGCTATTCATCGATCATTCGATGGTAATCATCGTTTCGACATGTCAAATTGTCATATAATTATAGTTTGGAATAATCACATCATCGCCTATGTGTTAGTCAATAAATCCAGTTTTTTTCGAAAACACGAGGAGCAAAAAATATGAAACTAGGGTAATTAATTAGCCTAAAATTGTTCCTATAATGTTACTATTTCGAATCTTTGAAAAATGTTGCTTTTACAAAAATGGCTCTGCTGAGTTCGCCCGAAGCTAGCAAAGCCACAGGTTTTTTTAAAAAAACGTTGATCAAAAAAATTCAATGTTGGCTATTCATCGATCATTCGTTGGTAATCATCGTTTCGACATGTCAAATTGTCATATAATTATAGTTTGGAATAATCACATCATCGCTTATGCGTTAGTCAATAAATCCAGTTTTTTTCGAAAACGCGAGGAGCAAAAAATATGAAACTAGGGTAATTAATTAGCCTAAATTTGTTCCTATAATATTACTGTTTCGAATCTTTGGAAAATTATGTTTTTAATAAAATGGCTCTGCTGAGTTCGCCCGAAGTTAGCAAAGCCACAGGTTTGTTTTAAAAAACGTTGATCAAAAAAATTCAATGTTGGCTATTCATCGATCATTCAATTATAGTTTGGAATAATCACATCATCGCTTATGCGTTAGTCAATAAATCCAGTTTTTTTCGAAAATGCGAGGAGCAAAAAATATGAAACTAGGGTAATTAATTAGCCTAAAATTATTCCTATAATATTACTATTTTGAATCTTCGAAAAATTATGTTTTTACAAAAATGGCTCAGCTGAGTTCACCCGAAGCTAGCAAAGCCACAGGTTTGTTTTAAAAAACGTTGATCAAAAAAATTCAATGTTGGCTATTCATCGATCATTCGATGGTAATCATCGTTTCGACATGTCGTCAAATTGTCATATTATTATAGTTTGGAATAATCACATCATCGCTTATGCGTTAGTCAATAAATCCAGTTTTTTTCGAAAACGCGAGGAGCAAAAAATATGAAACTAGGGTAATTAATTAGCCTAAATTTGTTCCTTGAACATTACTATTTCGAATCTTTGAAAAAGTTGCTTTTACAAAAATGGCTCTGCTGAGTACGCCCGAAGCTAGCAAAGCGACATGTTATTTTTTAAAAACCCTGATCAAAATAATTTTATGTGGACTATTCATCGATCATTCGATGGTAATCATCGTTTCGGCATGTCAAATAGTCAAGTAATTATAGTTTGAAATAATCACATCATCGCCTATGCGATAGTCATAAATCAAGTTTTTTTCGAAAACGCGAGGAAAAAAAATATGAAACTAGGGTAATTAATTAGCCTAAAAATATTCCTAAAATATCACCATTTCGAATCGCTGAAAAATATTGTGTTTCAAAAATGGCTTTGCTGAGTTCGGCCGAAGCTAGCAAAGCCACAGATTTTTCTATGAAGGAAAAGAGTAAAAAAATATTAATATGGTAATAAATTAGCCTAAAATAGGCTCTACAATTTGGCTATATCAAATTACATTTTTGTTTATTTTTGAAGTATGGCTCTGCTGAGTTCGGCCGAAGCTAGCAAAGCCACGAATTTTTCTATGAAGGAGGAGAGCAAAAAATTCGGGAATATGGTAATAAATTAGCCTAAAATGAGCCTAAAATTATGTAACCAATCCCGAGTCGAAATTCGTGTGTGGCTTTGCTAGCTTCTATAGAATGTCGATTCGCCACCCCGGAAAGTTCTTCTTTCATGGTATTCGAATTTTCTAGCAGCTTTTCCCTCGGCAAGTCTTGTTTGAAGCACGGCCTTTTTACCACTTGTGTCAAGTTCCCTCTCCTCCAGTTCTTGCTTCAATTCCGCAACCTTCAATTCAACTAGACGAACTTTCCTCGAACACATTTTGTCTTAGTCTATGTCTATTTCACGGGTCACCAGTCTATTATTATTGTCTATCTCACACAGTCTATTTCCCGGACACTAGTCTATTACTATTATTATTGTCTATTTCACACAGTCTATTCCACGGCCACCAGTCTATTATTATTATTATTGTCTTTTTCACACGCGAAAATAATTGTCCGAAATACACCAACTTTCTACTTACACGAACACTCTGTATTTAAAAATCCCACTTCTGACACCAGATGTAATATATTTATAGTCCAATTACCTCTAAAATAATTTATTTTACGAAATAAAATGATACAATAACACAATACTCTAATTTACATAACAATCACGGGACTAGGTATTTATATTCGACTTTCACTGTCTGCGTGGTTCTGTTTATATACACCGTTCATTTTGCTAGAATGCTCGAGATATTTCTTAGAAACGTTCCCTGATAAGACCAGATTCTTCGCGAAGCGAGCGCCTCAGAAGTAGTTCACGGTCATTCGTTGATTACGTGATTGTTCAGGTCCGGCATCGCCGGCAACTTCGCCACATTATGACATCTCAAAAATTCCGTTATTCTCGAATGAATCAGTCTTTCAATAATTTTTGCTAAAATTGGTATGAGTGAAATAGGAAGAAAGTTAGATGGATCATCAAAATCTCCACCTTTATTTATTTGAATAACCAGAGACGTTTTCAGAAAAGATGGAAAACTGCCTAGCTGAAAAGAATCATTTATTAAAATAATAAGAATACTGGAAGCTTGTTTTGGAAGATTTTGAAAAATAATAATGGAAATTTCATCTAAACCACTTGTTCTTTTATTTTTCATACTCATAATAACATCAATTATCTCATTCATATCCTTATCACGTAGGATCAGATCTTCCTTGATATTAGGCATTTTACGAAAAAAATAATCGGATTGTTTCCAAAGAAAAAAGTTATTAATAAAAAATCGAAAAGGTACTTGAACATTTGCACAGACCAGAAAAAATTTGGCAATTATCAATAAATAGGGAGATGGCATAATTTTATCAGAGGCCTCGTTAGAACACCTCCAGAGGTCTTTACATCTACGACACGAGAAATGCCATCACCTGCTCCCGAGTACAATTTAGATATGCGACTCAATCGTCATCGAGTGGGTGGCATTGTTCATCTTTGATAACCACTAATACCATTTGTAGCTGGGCACACCATCAGAATTTCTCCACGTTGCGCTGATGAGAAGTATGGAGATGGAGATGGTCCACCCATATGAGTCGCAGAGGCAGGTATGAAATGAAAGGTGATTTGTTCCTTTGAAGCAGCATCTTGCGTTTGTTTTAATATGTTGAGGCGCCAAGAAACTTTGTTCCATTATCATTAAAAGATATTGACACATTTTTCCCGTCTAGCAACAAACCGTTGAAAGACACTCAAAAATGTGCTAGTGAACAAATCAGATTCTAGTTCCAAGTGGTCTCTGCTTTCGTAGACACAAATAAATCTTACAAGACTTTGTTCACGATATCTATGGTGACATAGAAATGATCACCAAAATCAACACCAGCGTTGATAAAAGGTTCAACCTTGGAAATTCTCGGAAGCGGTAAATTTCCATTTTTTGGCTGGTAGTTTTTAGGATTATGTTTCCAACATTGAACACACTTCTACAAATCAGATCGATTTTCTTTTTATGGAGAAGGATCCAAAAATTTTAAGCTACTTGGTAAAAAAATCCACAATATTTGAACCTATACATTTTTTTGTTTTTGTTTTTTTACGAAACTCCCAGGTTTTCGGAGAAAACCCCCCAAAAGCAGAGCTTGTGCGAGCAAGGGAGATCCGGGACCTATAGTTCAAATAAAAGTGGAATCCGAACCACTTCAGCTCAGTGACATGAAAATAACGTTTATGGAATTCTGTCACAAAATAACACTTTCATCAATGAAAGCATTGAGCCTTAGAAAATGTTTCGAAATTTTTTGTTCTTATATTCATCTTCAAAATGAACAAGTTTAATGTGCTCAAACAATTCTGCAGATCTCAAAAATCCGTACCGCTTCTCAGAAAAAGATTTAATGTTAAAAATAAACCTCAGAATGTATGCAACTACTCTTTGCAAACGAGGAAACAAAGAATGGTTATTTAATAAATCATCGAGGAATTTTGTCTCTGTGATTGCAGTAACGTTCTTCAATTCGTGAAGGAGAGAAATCCCGCTGATCCAAATCACAGAGAAAATCGTGTATTTTAAACCGAAAGAAATCACCTTTAATCTCATAGGCAAATAATCCATTCGGGACCATGTCACCAGGGTTATTTTGGGTCGCTACATGGGAACAGTATGATGGCGATACCTTTTCTTGAATATATCGTACTCGATTAGTAACAAATGTTTTCCACCTATGAGGTCTGTCCACATAAGTTCCATCGAAATTACCTTGGAAGATTTTCTATAATAATTTAAAAAATGGAACCAAAAACTCTCAACCTGGGAACATTGATTTTTTTCAGCGGAGATACCTTGGATTTAGAACAAACAAAAAATAAATCAATTTTGTCATCAACAAAGATTCGAAAATAAATAATGCCCTTGTACCCCTTTTCACTGGCATCACAGAGATCATGTGATTTGCAGTGCGAAATATCCCTATTGCATTACATGGAATTTGATCCCAGTTACTGGCCACTTTGGCGCAGAGTCCAGGTTACGAATTTCCTCGGGCGACAGTTTTTTCTCGTTGTATGCTCCACTTGCTCCGAGCACTATGGTAGTGGCCAGTAACGCATATTTTACTTGTCCTTCCTGGATTAGAATCATGAGTACCTGTTTCTATTAGTTGGAATTTTCTCAAAGCAACTAAGCTTAATTTTTGGAGCAGATACAGCAAATAAAACAAACGTCAATTTATATCGCTTAACACGGGTAATTTCACATTGATCGGTCGATAGAAAATAATAATATAGGGTCAATATGAAGAGTGTTTATCCAAATTTATATATGAACCACAGAATAAAGACCTTTTATACTGAAGAGAATCATTTCGTTTTTTCTGGTCAAAAATCAATGACCTTGAACACCACTTGCAGCCACACTAAGAAACGTGAAGTAGATAAACGTAATAGAACCACACTAAGAAAAACTAAACTTGGTCGTAGGTTGCAATCCGCTGATTACAGAATATAGACATGCCGTGCTGGAAAAATTGAAATTTCTTCTTTTGATGTAACAGTATATGTTACTTCAAAGTAAAGGAGAAATGAAAACCATTAAAAAAATTATCTAACAATACATTACTTTTAGAAGAATATTTTTATATTATCATTTAACACTATCATATTCAGAAGCGAACCAAACCGTTTTTTGGGGGATGGCACCTTAAGTTTGAATCTATTTTCATCTTTTGAGCCAAATTATCTAAAACACTCGGTTTTGGGTAACAGGTTTGTTCTTGGGGAGGCAAGCCCCCCCCCCCACACTCCGGCCTTTCTGGATGCGCTCTTAATCATATTACATCTTCCTGAGAAAAGTCATATAAATTTCCACATTTGTATGAACATTTTCAATTTTTTTCCCTCATACTTTTTAATCTTCGAAATGTGAGGCAAACAAAAAACATTCACAAAATATTAAAACACAAATAAAACATTGCTCAAGAAACTTATTTCATAATATTATTTTATTAATACATGAACTCTCCATGTATTGAAACATTTAATTTTCAATTTTGAACTTCAGTCAAAATTATAGCAGAAGACTGGTTTGAAATATCCACTTCTGATGAGTTATCTTCCAGAAGGACAACCGATATATCTAAAAAAGTAACAGCATTATATATTGAAAATATAATCTGTGATGATACCTAATCGAAATGATTGATGATTTCAACCAAAAACGAACGAAAATGAACGGTTTGTCAAAAATCTGTCAGTTTATATGGTTGTTCGTTTTGTTTACTCTGTTTCAATTATGTAACACTCTTTTTATTTCTTTGTCTTATTTGCAAAATATAAAAGATAGAAGACTGCACTTTACAAGCGACTACATATTAGCGCTGGAACAACAAACAGTACAGGCACACATTCATAATTGGTGTCCCACTGAGGGCCGGTTTTTCAATGCAGTGTTAAATATGAGTTAATAATAAAAATGGATTATGCAATCCAGACTTCTGCATTTAACCTATACAATAGGTATAATCGTCGGAAAGTCTCCAACAGAAAACATCTACTGCCCCCTTACGATCATTGAATTATATCTGTTAGATTCTTGGCAAAGCGTTCTACAAGAACTTATTTGCAATGTTTTCCCAATCTCAACGCCAAAACATGTCTCAACCCCAAAACATGTCTCAACCCACACGGAGGAACACCTACGGACCGGTTTCACGGTTCCTTGCCAATCATCAGTGCAGGGTATGTCACCCAACGCAATCGAAAAATGTCTTGACCCCAAGATTCGAAGCGCACTCCGACTGTGGTGTCGACATCGTCTGAAGCCAAATAAATTCAGAAGATTATATTTGATGACAATACTTGGCAGAAGCCCATTAAATTAATAATAAAAATGGATTATGCAATCCAGACTTCTGCATAACCTATACAATAGGTATAATCGTCGGCAAGTCTCCAACAGAAAACAACTACTGCCCCCTACGTTAAATGCAGAAGACTGGATTGCATAATCCATTTTTTTAATTAATAATTTAATGGGCTTCTGCCATGTAGTCATCAAATATTTTCTTCTGAACTAAATACGAATGTTAACTGACTGACTGACTTTTCAGTGACAAATATACTGAATATTTTTCGACACATGACTTCGCAAACGTTAGATTTCTCAAAACTTTTGTAGGTTAAGTCGGGGATAACAGAGAAAACCTCCACCTTAAGGGCTGGAATTAAATTAACTCTGACTTTGACCCGAAGATCTTTTTAACCTGGACTTCTTAAACAGTTTATCCTGGAGTTAACATTTACCTCAGGGTCAAACTAACCTAACCCTGAATTGATAAATCAGCTCTTAGAGAAGGTGTGGCTTCATACATTTTTGATACATGCAAAAGCTTTGGAGATTCGCGTCTGTAGGTCTATAAGTCAAAGAGCTTGAAAGATCTGAATGCACTCAGAAAGATTGTATGTGATGACAACATAAATACATTATATAAAACAAAAAAAAGTTGTATCAAAAAAACATCAAAAAAGAAAGGCCACAATACAACAGAGTCATTGTAGAAAACTCGAATAATAAGAACAAAACATTATGGAAAATTGTCAATCAGAACCTCAATAAAACTCAAGAAATCAAGAAAGATATTATATTGAACTGTAACAGAGACACCGTAGATGATAAATCACAACTCTCGAATTTATTTGCTAACCACTTTTCTACCTCTATTCAGCATAAATTGAACTCACATTTCTCAACGTTATCCAGTGAGTGCACTAGTAGTATGAATGTAAGTAAAAGTATAATGTTTTTTCTTCCTGTAGCTAATGGCAAAATAAAAAGTATAATACATGAAATGTCAAATAAACCTTCTACAGGCTTTGATGAAATCCCAATAAAGCTTCTGAAAACATGTTTAGATGAAATATCACTGTGTTTCTCATTGATAATCAATAAATCTGTGGAATTAGGGCAGTTTCCTAGTAGGTTGAAACTGGTCCTGATAATTCCAGTATTGACATAAACAACTATCGGCCCATTCAACAATTATCTCAGCAGATTTAATCTACTAACATCCCCACAACATGGTTTTAGAAGTAATTTATCTATAGAAACTGCAGCAATTAAGCTAACACAATACATAAATGATAGTATAAACACCAAGGAATTCATAATTGGCGTATTTTTCGACCTTACTTGTGCTTTCGATACTTTGAATATAGATTTTGTACAAGAAAAATTGGAAAAACTTGGAATCAGAGGTCACATGGTTAATTTCTTACCCAACTGATAGAAAATTGCTGGTGAAAGTTGATGATATTTTTTCTTCTGAAAGGGACATTTCTCTCGGAACCCCTCAAGGCAGTGTGTTAGGCCCGTTAATTTTTCTATTATATGTGAATGAAATACCAGAATGTATATCACATGGAAGGGTGTTTATGTATGCTGACCATACATCTATTATAACTAGAGGAAGAACACTTGATGAGGTCACTTCCACAGTGAACTCTGTGTTACAAGAATTCCATTCATGGTGCTTCAATAACAGACTCATTATTAATTATAAGAAAACTGTTTGTATGTTTTTCAAATCAAAATCAAATAGAGTTGATATCAATGATATTAATATCCATATAAATAACCATAATCAATTTCAGTAAAGAGACGAAGTTCCTAGGAGTCACAATAGACGAATGTCTGAGTGAGTTGGACTCAACATATAAATATACTGTGTCCCCGCTTAGGCACATCTTGCTTTGCAGTGAGTACATTGAAAAATGCTTAGGACCAAAATTACCTAGTGAATGTGTATAACGCTCTATTTTACTCAAAAGTTTCCTATAATATAATTGTATGGGGACAAGGTATCGATGTGTATAGGGTATTTAATTTACAAAAACGAACCCTAAGAACAATTTTTGGGATGAAGCCAACAAACACCTGCAGAAATATCATGAGAACACACGAAATACTGCCAGTAATGGGAATCTATCTATACAAACTTCTCTCATACATCCACCAAAACAAAAGTAAAATAAAAACCATCTCTGAAAACCACGATTATTTCACACGTACTAATTAAAATCTGTACACTGCTAAATGTAACTCAACTTCTTATAAAAAATCTCCAATTTATTTTATTCATCTTTTTATCTGAAGCCATCGCCGGCGACATGTACAATTTCTATTTAATAATTGTATTTCCTGTAGTGTTATATACAACAAACCTGTGACGTATTCTATCCAATTTTTACATTGGCATAAAGAATAAATATATATTCTATTTTATTCTGTGTATGAACTGAGAACCATTATACCCTTTTTATCTCACCATAACATTACTCGACACCAGAGCTATACGGTTGCTTCTACCTGACTTACCACTGGGAAATTTAGTAACTTCGTTACACAGTCTTTCCCACTCTTCTATAAACACTATGGATGAGATACTTGGTGAAAAATGTAATGGGGGCAAGAAACCCAATTTGATCGAAGACTCTAGCTAACTCCGATAAACTGTTACGTTTCGTACATGGCATATCTATTCAGGGTTCCACTCCAATCCTAGAACCTTCAATATTGACTGATAACCACAGTCATCAAAAGATAAAGGATTTCTACCAAGATGTGTCTGGAAATCCAGACAAAAGAGAGAGTTCATTACTTGACCACTTACAGAGTTCAAATCCTTCCTGTTTAAGTAGATAATGAAATGAGCTGAGAATACGAGCATATTCATTAGAAGAAAATCCAGTGACAACATCGTCGACATATGGATCTGTTTGGAGAACTTCTTTTGCTAAAGGAAAATCAAAAAAGGAATTGAGTACTATAAGAATTGTAACTTAGCACTTTATTGAGAATAAAAAAACAGTCTGTAGTGTAAAACTCTTTATAAATATTGCGTACGTATTGGATTATAACTAACTTGAGCAATAAATGGATAATGGGCTGTTCCTTTTCTGCGTCTCAAATGTCCTATCACAATGGCTGCTAGTGTTCCAATGATTAATAGTGTACTAAGTATTATAAGGATGGTTTTCATTGTGTTAAAATGTTGGGAGACTCGGGTAATGTGGAAACGACGACCCTGCAAAATACACATTATGAATATTGAAAATAAAAAATAGTTTTCACTCAACAGTAAATCGCCAAGTTTCCATGAAATTATTTTTTCCCAGCAGTAAACTGTTGATTGAAAGATTTTTTTTAAATTATAAGGTTACTTTATGTGTTATTAATTCAGGCAAATTAACAAGCGAAGTGGCCGAGGTGTTAGAGCGTTTGGCTTCCACCCAGACGGTCCGGGTTCGATCCCCGGTCGTGTGTCACTGAGCTGAAGTGGTTCGGATTCCACTTTTATTTAAACTGTAGGTCCCGGATCTCCCTTGCTCGCACAATCTCTGCTTTTGAGGGGTTTCGTAAAAACAAATTTTACAAATTTTTTTTTACAATTTTACAAATGGTAGTTTCACGTTGCAAAAAATCCAGTAGTCGGTATTATCATCGTTCCCAGCTACATAAATATATATGAATGGGTTGCATTACCACAAAGAAGGGGGAGACGCTGTGGAGTGCACACTTTGTGGTGATGAGGAGGGAACAGCCTCTCACATCATCTTTGAATACGACAGGCTTAACAGAAAATTCCGACAGATCAACGAAACATCTGGTAAATAGACTACTTAACCTAGGAACTACTGACGACAGAACAATACAATAGGGAAAACTAAAGGTAAACCTGGTATCTCGCTCGTCAGTCTGTAACCAACGAACCAACCAACCAATGGAGCATTTAAATTACAATATTTTATAATGATTTACAAGACGATTATTCGAAATATTTCGATAACGTAACTTAAATTTCAATTATGCTATATTATTTCTGTTAGGAATAAATATTTTTTTATGAAATTTCGCCAACATCTATTTGAAGTTATTGCAAATCCAGTGGCATTGCTAGATTCTTTTTGAAAAGTTTCTAACGCATTTTTTAGATTTTTGTCGATGAAATAAATTTGAAGTAGGCTTTGAAATTTTAAATTTCATTTCAAATTTCTGGCACTCAACTAAAACTGTTGATGCTTTCTACATTGAAAAAAAAAAAGAACTTTTGAATCGGATAATAAATAACAATTTTAGATGGGTGCCTCGCTTTTGAATTGGCCACTCTTTATATTATATCTGCTCTGAGGTGGCTACGATCTTGAAAGTGAAATTCAAAATCTTTTGGGTTTTGGTTGTAAAAGACGGCATTTATCCACTTGTATACTATCACTAAGCATTTGGCAATCATTTAATAAATATTATCGTCACATATGAGTCGTGCCTCTCAAGCGTAGGGTCGAGGGTTCAAATCCCCGCACAGTCATCGGTCTCGAGCATGGCATCACACGTTAAAAGATAAAGGCTGCGTCTTCTCTAGCTCACACAAGTCTCTCGAAGAGTTCTGAGGGTTGCGCGTAGGAGTGCAATCGGTTGACGGAAATAACAATTTTAACAATTGCCCTAATAGTCCTTTTCTGTCATTAGAAAAATGAATTACCTTCAGTTTACAGCTACTCTCATCCAGAAGGTATATCTGATTGCTTGTATCTGCATCGTCAAAGCATATTATTTGGTTTAAATTTTTGATTAATCCTGTGGATACTGCTTTCGTGATATTGTATAAGTTGCAATCGCACTCAAATGGATTGTCGTCAATTTCCATAATTCTCAAGTGAGACCAATCTAGTAATTTGAAAGGAATCGTTGTTAAAGAGTTGTTGTTTATATGAAGCTGAAAAAAAGTTAAATTTTAACGTGAATCTTTTGGAATGGGTAACACTTGAAGAATTTTGTTTCATATTCACATGATATATTTCTTTGTTACTCATTGAATTTGAACAAATTGTACATCAAAACTGTCCCAAAACTTCAAATTATATGTACTAAAAAAGGAGCCGGAACTTTTTCTATGTAAAGTGACTTCCGGCAAATTTTTCTGAATTAAAAAGAAGCCGGCACGTTTTCTATGTAAACTGGCAAATTTTTCTGAAATTTTCAAATGTTGTATGTACGGGCATCCATATTATATAGTCAAATTTACAAATCGATCCTATGACCAGCTTTCGAGCTGAAGGGTGTCAAAAATCCGATTTTTGCTATTTAGCTTATTAAGCATCCTTTTGATTTTTATGCTTTCATTTGAGATTGATCTTTTTTAGAAATGAATTCATCATATTTAATTTGTGGCTGATGAATCATACAACATTCTTTTATCTTTACTTTTACTTTTTCCTAACAAATTTCGTAAACTTTAACTTTTGCCTTAAGGAATCGTTAAAGTAAAATTAATTTTATGTCTGAGAAACAATGCTCCAACATAGCCCTATACCTGTTTCTTGTTATTCGGCCAGTGTTGCGTTTTGTCATTTAAAATTTAATTTTTAATCGTATAATGGATGTAAATGGTCAAAAATTAATTTGTTCAGTAGTTCCACGGGATGTTCAATACAAGGTTATGTATGTATGTATCTAAAGAATATTTTTTATATATACGAGTACAACATGTACTCACTGTTGACCTGTCCTATAGCTTTGAAAGCTCGTATTTGGATTAATAAACTATCTATATATCTATTATGAGAATGAAATAATGGAGAAAACAGAAATGTTTGAAATCAAAACACCCCAAATTTGTCAATGTGTCACTTCTTCTTTGAGAGAGGTGTATGAACGGTCGATTTCGCTGTTTAACGTTAAACAAATGGTAACAGACAAAGCAAAAGTTAAAGTTTAGTCTATGAACCAGCCATTTACTTTTGGGTACGTTCAACAGTTTTATGTATTTTCTTTACAAACATCAGTTTTACTATTTATTTTACTATCTCGCTTACTATAAGTACTTATTTATGTCTTCATTTATACAAATATCATTGTTGATTCCATTTTTAGAGAGACTGAAGAAGGAATAAAGCTATTCCGAAAGCTTTCTCAAAAGAGTTTTCTTCAATACCCACTCAATAGCTGCACCCCCACAATTATTTCATTTATATAATTAGTTCAGCTGCTATTATATCGTCCATGATTTTTCTTGATGTAGACACACGCACCGTAATTACTTCTCTTGTATCCGATAGTTGACAACATTGATTGGATTTTTGTATTCCATGATTGAGCAGACTGTTTGAGTTCGTATATAGCTTTCTTGAGTCTGCATATTTTATTTTCATTTCTAGGTGGAATAAAACATGAAGTAATACCATTCAGATCTCCATTGAGAAATGCCGTTGCAATATCAACTTCAACTTCTGGATCTGAATCTGCTGCTAACCCAAAAAGTTATCTGGCAAGACTAATGGCAGGTGCAAAAGTTTCGCAATAATATTTTCCTTGCTTTAGATAAAAACCTTTGGCAACAAGTCATGCTCAATATTTCTGTTCTTTACCAACAGCACCCACTTTCAATTTGAATATCCACTCATATTTCACAACTTTCTTATCAATGGGACGATCCAAAATCTCCCATGTTCTGTTATCAATGACTTCATTTTATCCTACATTGCACGCTTCCACAAAACACTATCAGATGGAATAAGCGTCAGCAATAAACTTTGATCCAGGTTTATCAGACCACCACGCCCAAATTACTGATATGACTCTTCATACTGTAATTGAAACTAAACAAGAAAACCCCTATTATATCTAAGAGATTTTTTATGGTGCTTTGACGTGGCTTTCTCCAAAAAAAGAAAATCGAGTAAAAATCGAAATTTTTCGGATAAAATAATCTTATCAGACGAACTGAAAAATGACTTAGACAAATTGAAACAATTAGACTGGTTGAAAAAGAGATCTGATGACAATGAAATCAAAACAAAGTATAAAAAAATGAAAAAACAAGTGGACGAAAACATTAAAAAAGAAAAACGCGAATTCTACAACAATAAAATAAAAAACTCAAGTAATAGATCCAAAGCAATCTGGACAATTTCAAATAATTTAACAGGTAAATGCAAAAAACAGAGAGAACTCGAAATTTCTCATGAAGGTCATTTAACCACGGACTTGAATATTATCACAGATTTATTTGGCGACTATTTATCCACCGTCATTGAAAATAAAATATCCGAACATTTCGGAAGTAATATATCAAATTCATGCACAACCTCTAATAGTCTAAAAAATTCTTTTGTTTTCATACCGGCCACTAAAGAAGAAGTGGAGGAAGTTATCGCTAACTTACCTAATAAAAAATCCACTGGATTAGACGAAATCCCGGTTGATATTATAAAAAAGTGTGCTTGTAAAATATCACGATATCTTGCCGACATTATAAATCTATCAGTGAATTCAGGCACTTTTCCTAGCGTTCTGAAATCAGCTGCCATCATTCCCATATTCAAAAAGGGCGATGCGAGCAACATAGAAAATTACCGCCCTCCTCCTGAGCATTTTTTCCAAAATCATTGAGAAACTCATTTGCAAGAGAATCATTTCTTCACAAGGCATAAAGTACTTACTGACTGCCAACATGGCTTCCGCCCCGGTCTATCTACAGAAACAGCCATAACAGATTTCGTTCAACACATCAACGACCTAATGGATAAAAATGAACATGTAATTGTTATATCGTTCGACCTAACACGAGCATTCGACACGGTTAGTCGTAACTTCGTTTCGAAGAAAATCAACTACCTGGGTCTACGTGGCCCTGTGAATGAGTGGATAACGTCCTTTCTTGAAAACAGGAAAATCATTGTGCGAATCGGTGAAACCAGATCAAAGGAATACGATTTAGACCTCGGAACACCACAGGGAAGTGTCCTAGGTCCCTTGATTTTTCTAACCTATGTTAATGACTTGCCTCATTACATAAAGAATGGTAGAGTCTTCATGTATGCCGATGACACCTCTATTGTGGTATCTGATCCTGACCGCCAAAAGCTACAGCAAAAAGTAGACTCAGTTCTTAAAGAGTTTACAGACTACTGCATGCGCAATACTCTTATAATAAATCATAATAAAACAGTGATTATCGAATTCCACACAAAACATAGAATAGCTTTCAATTTCACTTTTGAAATCAATAATAATATTGTTAGCAACTCCACTTCATCTAAATTCTTAGGGACGCTAATCGACTGCAACCTAACATGGGAAGAACAAATACAAATAGTTTGTAAAAAACTGAACAAAAGCTTTTATATACTGGTAACACTGAAAAATATTTTGAACACAGACTCACTATTACAGGTTTACTACGCATTTGTATACTCTACAATTTCATATAACATTATAGTGTGGGGTCAGACATCGGATATTACAAGGATATTTGTTGCACAAAAACGCATCATAAGGCTCATTTTCAACATTAGTAGTCGCCAATCATGCAGGCAGGTCTTCAAAACAAAACGGATCCTTACGGTAACATCCATTTATTTGATGAAACTGTTAACATATATTTTCAATAATAAACATTCATACCCCATTAACAGTGATTCACACTCTTACAATACCAGAAATAAAAATAATATAAAACTGAACAAGCCCAAACACTCCTATTCCAAAAAGTCTCCCATCAATGCAGGCTGCCGTTTCTTCAACTGTCTGCCAAATGAAATAAGAAACGCGGTATCCCCGGTTATTTTTAAGACTAGACTTAAGGAGCTCCTAGTGAGAGAATGTTTTTATACCATTGAGGAATTCGAATCCTACTTTTCAATTTTGAAATAAATTCGAGGTATTTTACATTTCATGTCAGTTATCATTGTAATTCTGTATTCCGTCTTGTATGTCTTTTGAAACACTGTTCTTCACTATTTTTAAATTTTAAATTGTAAATTGACTTATCCTATCTATTGTTATCGGTAGTTGAAAGGATTAATAAACATTTCATTTTATTTTTATTTTATAATATCAACAGCATGATTGTGAATTCCTTCGAGGTAAAAAAAAATCCATATCTTGATCTCTTTTGGGTTTTCTATCTCTTTGAGGTAATCGTTCTTGGTTGAATTCTATTGCTTGGCTCGCGTTGACCTCTTGGGTATCGTCGTCAGCTAAAGAAGTAGTTTCGTCACCAATAATACCGTTTACTTCTGTATCACGATCCAGATCATCGTTTCATAATTCATCGTTTGATAATGAATTTGTACCATTTATTAAACATTTTGTTTCGAGATGTTGCTGAATTTCAGGTTGAGATTATCTAACAGAACAACACTCACTAGTAGCAGTATTAATTGACAATACCATTTTCCAAATAATAATTGGTTTCAATGCAGATCACATCACTTGCTTTGATCAACTTTCGAGGATTATTGATATCCACTAGTCGATAGCCTTCAGATTCCTCGCAGTATCCAACCATCAGACATTGATTTGATAGGATCAAACTTTTTTCTGCGTTGTTTTGGTATATGTGTCTGTGCCCCACTACCAAATATTTGATGATGAGAGAGATCGATCTTGCAATTTGTCCAAAGGACACCGCACATTTAGTACGTAAAATGGCTTTCGGCTAATTTTGCTCAAATTTTGATATATTGTAGATCTTGGCATCTTCATTACGTAGTCCAATTTACAGATCGATCCTATGACGTTTTCGAGGTACAGAGTGTCGAAACTTCGATTTTCTCTATTTTGGGTATTATGCATCGATTTGATTCTTGTGCTCTAATTCGAAATTGAACTGTCTTAGAGATAAACTTAATGTTTCTAAGTTGTAGCTCATGAGTCCCTCCATACGAATGAAAAATAATATCCAACAAAGGGTGTTGCATTACAGCATGACAAGACAATGTTCATAGAAATAGATAAAAATCAATACCATAATCATTTTGATTTTCACTCAATCCGTTAAAATTAGAAAACAAACGGCTAGAATTTGACAATTTTTTTATAAAGTATGGGTCTTGATCAACTACATGAGGATTCATATGATTGCTTGTCCAATAGTAGATATTTTTCCAGGTACAGGGTGATGATTTGAATGCTTTCAAATGCTACAGCTCATGAATAAAATTATATCATTACGAATTGTCCATAACTGTTACTAGGATATGAAAGTTAAACTGACTCATGAAATAATCCTTCCTATCACCCCCCCCATTATAGCCAACCCCCATCACCCCCTTGATTTACAGCCACATGCATTTCAATACTTTCAATAGAAATCTCTACTTGTAATACCTCATTGAATAGCTGGTAAAAATTGATCTATTTTCCCTCCTCATCAAACAATTAATTAAATATTATTTTTGTGAACATCTCTGCGTATGGGAATGAAATGAAAAAACGCATCATCAATATTTTATATACTTGAATAGGTATTTTCATACTCTAAGTAGTTAGTTATAAAAAATTTAGATAAATGAACTTACAAAACCTGCAAAACAGTGGTTTTTATATTCTATATACAATTATTATTAGCATCTTTAGTTTAAAAAATTATTACAATTCTGCAATGCAACACCCTTTGTTAGATATTATTTTTCATTCGTATGGAGGAACTCATGAACTACAACTTAGATACATTAAGTTCATTTCTAAGACAGTTCAATTTCGAATTAGAGCACAAAAATCAAATCGATGCATAATACCCAAAATAGCGAAAATCGAATTTTTGACACCCTGTACCTCGAAAACTAGTCATAGGATCGATCTGTAAATTGGACAACGTAATGAGGATGCCAAGATCTACAATATATCAAAATTTGAACAAAATTAGCCGAAAGCCATTTTACGTACTAAATGTGCGGGGTCCTTTCCCCTGGAACAGCACAGTTGACAGCAGCTGTTGGCGATCGATACTTCAAATAAATTGCAGTGTTGATTGCTTCATCCCAACATCTTTTTCCCGTCTTCGCATCGAATAACTTAACACCGTGCTTTCGCTACAAGAGTTCTATTCATCGACTCAGCTGTGGTGCTGTGGTGTACCTACATGAGATGGTTGTCTGGTGAACAATTCCATGATGTCGAATAAAATCTTTGAAATTTTTATTCAAGTATTCAGTTCCGTTATCGCTCCTCAGACACTTTATTTTCTTGGAGGTTTGGTTTTCTACTAAAACTCTGAATTCTTTAAATTTTGAAAGAACTTCAGTTTCTTTTCTTATCATATAACCAAAAACTTTTCTGTTCTATGGTGTTGGCATTTAATATGTGTGAATTTACCATGACTAATAAATAGGCAGGAAATAAAAAACTTATACTTTATCTCGTCGCTCAGAAGATGACACCGTGTGTCGAAACAATATTGTCATCGTGAAGTATATTTATATAATTTTTAAGTGATTTTTTTTTATCAAAATCTTTTCTGCTAAAGTCATCTATGAAATTGATAGAGTATCTAGCTTCTCCGCATAAAAATTCCTCCATTGGTCCCATTATATCAGTATGGACGAGTTCCAATAGCGCACTGGCACTTTTTGCTTTATTTTTAGGAAAATTTTGTACGATATGCTTTCCCTCATTCCATTGGATACAAGGTTGATTGCTATTTTCTGGAAAATTCAACTGAAACTGGTTCAAATTTCAGTTCCAAGATTTGATCACAGACAGACACCGGTACAGGTGAAACTAAATAAAAGCTTGTAATGAAATAATAAAAATAAAAAATAATTTGGTTTCTATCAATAAACTTGAAAAATTGAACACAGATAAAAGTAATATAATTCAAATCATCTCGCCTTAACATTTTCAACAACTGTTCAAAGAGCTTGATATCACCTACTACCTATGGTATTGCATTAATACTATTAAATTACTTGAATGTGGGGAGGAGAGAGGGGCGCGACATTTCAAAAACAATCCTTGATCAAATCCATGAAAAATTGCTATAAGCTTTTATAGGCCATTTGTTAGAGAGCTAAAGAAGTGATCTATGCCAAGAGGCTGTTGAACAGAACCAAACACCTACGATATCATTATATGACGGAGTTATCAGAGATGAATAAGATAGATTTACGGCTAATGACCATAGCTGTCAATGCCAAAACACCCAAAAAAAAGATAAATGTCAAATATATATAAGTACAGAGTGCGTACGATTGCGGATTCACTATCTAACGCATTGTTAGCCGAAACATACTTTTTTATTGGTGCCCCATTTTACTTATTTCAAGCGTGTTTAAATCCAACTTTAAAAAACGCGCGTTTTTTTAAAGTTACCTTGGCAACATCAACAACTCGAGAAGTCTGAATGACAATTTCTTGATTATTCATCTGACAAGAATACCTTGTAACGTCAAATAAAATATTACTAACAAATGCAAGACAGCACAACTCGTTAATTTATATCTGGTTACCTTTTCCATCCATTTGATGAACTGTCATATTCTTTTTTATACGCATCATTAGATTTTTGCGAGTATTTATGATTTCAAAGTGTAAATAAAAAAAAATGCGTAATGTATTCGTGGATAACTGGTCTTTCAAACACTTGCTCTATTTCGAGCACTCCGGCTACGCCGTCGTGCACGAAAAATCGCTCGTGTTTAAAAGACCTTTTTATCCACTTATACTTTAATATACTATTCTGAGCAACCAGAATGGAAATGAAAGAAATATGAATTTGTCAATTTTTGTATAATTAAATTAGGTGAGGGTGTTAGATTTATAATTTAATATCTGGTTGTACTCTGTATGTTGACAATATTTGTTGTTATTGAAAAAAAGATATTTATTCATGTCACATTTATATTTCTGTATTTTGAATATAATATTTTACTCCGTTAGTTTGAGTTAACTCGACCACACAACACTGCCGTTTCAACAGGTGCAAAACCCTAAAGAAAGTCTGTTTACGTTAAGATGAGAACGACGTCACAAGACGACAGGTTAGTTTTTTTCGCTTCCGCAATGTCTGAAATTTTTCTATTAGTTGAGCAACTTCCAACATGAAATTTTACAGTCTCATCGCTATAGAACTCATCTCATTGGTAATTTCAACGTTAATATGTCGGATATACAAAATTACCAAACATGACGCCATTCTCTTCTTAGCGTAAACAAAGTATACCTATTTTGAAAGGAAGTCTTATTATTTGTAGATATGCATTATCTGCCATTAATTTCAGTTATTTCTTTGATCTTCCAAAAATTTTATCACTTTTTAGTAATCGACTGTTTCAAATGCTTTGGCCAAGTCAACAAAGTTGAAGGGTTTATATTTACCTCATCAAGTGCTTGATTTTTGCTGAATGCTTCTGTATCTATAGCCCTCAGGTTCATATTGTTATAAAGCTGGAGTTTCTTTAAATGGTGCAGAGTGGCAAAAGCATTAGGGCCGACAAATTCCAATCTTGGTAATTCATTCAAATGCAGTTCTGTAATATCTAGACCTGAAAAAAAATCAGCTATAAACTTGTTTTATTTTGGTCTGAGTTTGAGTGGCTCTTGGAATATAGTATATACATCAAAAACAGATGGCAGTAACTGACGAGGATAGTGTACTTACTCACTAGTGACACTGTTTATATAGAAGTAAGATAGTTAGCCAACCTTATGGGATTAATATTGGATTCAAATGGATGCGACATGTAGATGGCGACAGTGATCTCGCATCCAAGTCATGTCGTAACTTCAGTGAAACAATGGGACAGCATTAAAATCAGGGTTTTTTTAAGGAACCTGCATTAAAATGACGTCAAATATTCATGTTTGTAACTAATCACGCTAGATGACACTCACGTTTGGGTCCAATACTTTTTCCACAGGCTTTGACTAACTATCTCACTTCTATTTAAACAATGCTAGTGAGGAGGAAAGTCTCCTAGGTTCTCAACCAAACTTTTTACGTTTCGTATTATGATTGGTGAAGCAGAATCTGGAACTAAACTGACGCAAAAACCTAAATATTCTCAGCTTTTTCCGTTGCAAAATGCTGTGTTTTTATCTAATTGAACATATGGAAAAAAACCTATTTTGTACTGCATCTGTGATACCAATAGACATTATTATTATGTCTGTATTATTATTATTCTTACTGTAATTATTATTTATTTTATGACAAAGCCGATGTTGTGTTCTCTTGTTGAGAGGCAAATCGAATAAAATTGACGATTTTTTGTTATGAATAGTTTAATTTTCAGATTCTCCTCAACCAATCAGGAAACAAAACGTAAAAAGCAAAGCGTACAAAGTTTGGTTGTGAAATGCTCTTGATATTGGATACTTTTTTTTGTAATCAAATTTTTATATGAAAAAGTTTGTATTATTTTATTCTGTTAGTCCTAACAAACGATGTTATCTGTATAAAAACAAGATCAAAATATGTGTTTCAACCTAAAAGTACAAATTACTTAGGCAAAAGTAAAAAAGGGAAATTTTCAAAATTCAACAAAGGGTTTCTAAAATTGGACACCTAGTTTTCACAGCATTAATCATATTTGTAAATTTCCTTTTTGCACGTCTGTGCTGGTAGTCCTTATTTGCCAGTCGGAAGTAAATTGGGCCCTAAATCTATACTCCACCATGTTGGTTTTCTGAAAAAATTCCTGAACAGAAAAACATGCTCCAATCCTAAATTTGGTTATCCAATTTAAGGATACCATCACTTTTCAGGTGGCGAAAAACTCGTACAAACCAAAAAACGTTGAATAATACGATGCCATCTAACAGTGAATAACCGAACTATGTGCGTCACACAGTTTCCGTTTATGTTAGATACCCATTTTGTGAGTTCCTTTAAGGGAAACTGTTTATAGATTTAAAAAAAGGTAGTATCCAAAATTAGGCAACAATCCAGTATCAGACGACTTTCCTCCAATATTGACTTTCAAGTACTACACAAGGCCTAACAAATCCGCAGTTAGTTCATTACGTGGATAAATTTAGTAAACAGTAAAAGTGGCGCTACTTTGAAAGAGTGTCTAAACAACAGAACCTGTAAGAAATGTGAAAACTCCAAAGTGAAAAATAAAATTGTTAAATCAGAACTGGAATCTTTGTGTAAGCTGTGTTTTAATCTAGAGAAAAGAGTACAAGATCAAGTGGACCTAATATATCGACTTAAACAGTCAAATAATAATTCATTCTCGGAAAACAGCAATCATTTGAAATCTAACCTAAATCCTACGGCTTCCTCAGATGGACAAAAAACTTTTACAGAAACAAAGCCACCTTAAAACCGACGACACTAATCACCTGCAAAAACGCATACTGACAATAATACTAATTGTTATATGAAGTATTGACCAGTGAAATACTGAAATACCATGTATTTAGCTTCATCACATAAAAGTGGCACAATTTACAATCTTATACGTTTTTAAAAGTTATTTACTAAATAGTGACATATTCATAGATTCAATAATTTATACAAATGCATAAAAAACAAGTATTTATTAATTTCGTTTAAGAACGATTGAATTGACTTTGCTATTACTTGATGAAAATCCGTTATAAACGTATAAAATATTCCCAAACAAAGACATGTTTCCTCGAAACATTGGCTTCTTCAAAGTGAAAGTTGACTAAATTCCGTTTTCAACATGGTTGCTTTGAAGTTGTGTTCTTGTATATTTTATCATCCAGTATTCATGACACTTGATGATTCGTCAAGACCTGTCAGAACGGAAGGGTCTGTCAGTTAGACAAAATAAAGAGTGTATGTGTCACCTACGTTTTCATAATTGTAATAATACACATTATTTACCCTTTTTATATTAGAAGTACTTGTATTTTACATTTAACACCTTGAATGCCATAGCGGTCATTATGACCGCCACGATACTTTCCTGTGGTGCCATAGCGGTCATAATGACCGCCGATTTTGCAGCTCTACTACGGCTGCTTTAAACACTTTTTCTACAAAGTAGTCGTGGTAATCTATTTGAATACATTTAATCTTAGATTGGTACTTCTTAAAACTATGTCATTGTACTGGGTGATATAGAATAGAGGTCATATTGTAGGTGATGAATGAATCAGGATAAATCAACAAATGCATCGTTTGTGAATATGGTTGAAAAGAGAACGGTATCGATCTTCCATATGCTCCAAAAGGAACATCATCGACTTAGAAAGCTTAAACTGGAAGTTGGTTACGTTGCACGCAAATTTGGCCACTTTTAAAATTTCAAATTATTGTGAAAATCTGTTCCCATTTCAACTACATTTTGTTTCAATTCTCTATCTTTCTGGTTCAAATATTACAAGGGGGGGTTCTGTTGAACACTGTATAAATGATTGTGAACTTCGCAATTAATAGTAGAGATGGAGAGGTAATGGACGTAATGGTATTGATTCACCTCAAAACATGCAAGAATATTTTACCACGCCGAAAGCAGACTAGGATAAGAGGTAGGCCTACAGTCTGTTACTATAGATAGTGTTCAAAATGAAACGGATTTTTCAGAAAAATATATTACTACTGAAAAATTGGGTTACAGTGTTTTTTGAATCTCACGGCATTTCCTTCTGTTATAGCAGACGGTGGACTTTATTCAAAGATCTTTTATAACTGATTGAGGTGTATCTTGTTCTTGGGTCACACGTAGAGGTTGTGATGGGCTCTTTTACTTGAGGATAAATCTATTGTGGTGAACTAGCGTTACATCGAAAGCCAGCTAGTGCTAATTTTTTTTTACAAGTTCAGTGACTTTCTAATTAGCTAATTATAGCCAGATACATCAGAAACATCTACAGAAGCTTTTCTCTTATTATGCTGTATAATTTTGCTTCTGGTTCGACGATTGCACATCTAAATTTGTTAATGTATTTGATTTCCATATCGCTTTCATTAAGTTGGGAATTTTGAACTCATTGATACCGTGTTTGGCGTTATTTGGAACTGAGACCGAATTACCTTCTACCTATTTAACCTTCCACTAAATGACACGAATTAAGAGATCGTTCTATAGAGAAAAAATATCATCTTTTTGCAAACTTTTGTTTTTGATTTCGTTAGTTATAAGTACTTTTTCTAAGTGCCTGAAAAATTATGATATGGCGAGTTCTTTTACCAACAAGTTTGGTAGCCAGCGATACCCTACTATCAAAATTATCAGCAATGGGTCTTCTTCTGGAATATAAAAGTTTATCAGACAAAAACAACACATTGTTTGTTGCGACTGATGTATCAGAAACACGTTCTTTAAAAAAAAACATATTTTCAAATTTCAAGTAGGTAGGTTATTCATTTCCACAACACAGGTTGAATAGTTTCATTTCATACATGAAAGCCTTTTCTGGGAAATATTGCTTCATAATCAACCGTCCTCTGAATGGAACTGGCGATTTATTGATACATAATGTTTCTCCAGGTATGAATCTCATTTTACGGAAAATGCTAGTAAAAATGAAAAAATATACACTCTCAAGAAGTATTGAAATCCTTTCTTTGTTATGATTTGTGGAGCGAACAGGTTTCGAAACGACATATCGGTTGGCCAATAATTGGCAACATGTAGCTTATGATCTTAACACTTTATATACCCTGTGAGTTTGATAAATCCCTGGATTTCATTTCTATTGGTTGAGGATCATTCATGAAGCCTTGACTGATTAGAAGTACCATTGTTATTCGACCAAATTTGATTGATATACATAAAAAATCACAAGTGTGTTTCCAGTTACCAAACAGGATTCAGATATTTCGTTTTTAAACTGAAAAATTTCAGTATTTTCATTATCGACAATGGCTTCAGATTCATCCAATATTTTATTTTTAAAAAAGATCATATCTTCTTAATTTTCTGGTTCATCATCATTTTGTATCTCTTTTGGATTATTCAGATGTCGAAGCCCACGAATTTTTTCAGTTTTTTTTTACTTTTTTTTGAATGTTTTTGATATTTATTTGGTGTACCAGAATGTCTTCTTTTCAGTTGATAAATAAACTAAGTCTCCCCAAAAATCTTTAGATTAGGTTAAAACAGTTCTTCTTCGTGATATGAATGACACTTACATGTTTTAACAATCTTATGAATAAGCAGTAAATCAGAGTGAATTTACTTTTTTGAATAATAGCAACATTCTACTAAAAAACAATTGCAACCGCTGACTTGATCACTACCGCCACATGAAGAGCCAATTTGGATAGTATATTTCATAAACTTCCAGTATGTAAAGTGTACTTCAAAGTAGGATATCTTCCAGTTGCACAATTTACTCATTTGCTGTTTTACATTTTTATAGATTATCTTGATCTCACATTAACTCATTTTCAGACTGTGGAAGGTTACAAACCAACAAAACACATTTCAGGAGACGAATGTCCTCCATAAATTCAAACTTTCAAGTGTTCATGTGGCTTTGTCTATTCGTCCATAAAATTTACCAGAATTCATCATTTTATCATTAGAAGTCAGTTCTGAATTACCGTTTTGAATTTTATTGTTTTTGTGAACTATTATTCTTCATATTTGGCAGTAAATAAATATTATTTTGTAATTATTATTATTATTATTTTGGACTGAGAAGACAGGAAAATGTGTATGAATCCATCCCTACACCCTACTCACTACATTCGAATTGTTCGATTCGAATATTAAACTTTTTTACATTCGAATTGTTCGATTCGAATATTAAACTTTTTCGATTTCAGCTCCATCTAGTGGACGAATCTTAACAAACCATACACTTTTGTGATGAGTATTCTGAAAAAATTGTTAAGTTGATGAAAATAGACAAGGTGCAATTTTCTATAAAAAAGTTGTCAGCACTTCTGACTCGTCCTGTAGGATTATGTCAGGAACGTTTCAATAAAATTGTATGTATTTCAATCCTATACCTCTACTTCAAATTTGAAATCTCTATATGAAGCGACAACTGAATGGTAGGCTCATCTCATATTATAATTATTGTTACACGGTACGCGTTTTCTGTGGCACCATGGGTGAGTCAGTATAAATTTCTTGGCAGTCAAGGTGTTAATTGGGTTTAAGGAAAACAGAAATTTAATTTTGGGATCGGAAAAAGTCCCATTTAATATTAACTCACTTATCATTTCAGCAAAACAAATTCAACAGTGGCGATTGTTCAATTCTAATTGGTCAATCAATACTTACCTAAAAAACTTTTGTCGTTCAGTTCAAAAATGTAGTTTCTGCTCAGTTTGAGAACCTGAAGACTTTTACCTAAATAGTCCAAACTGTCTGGAACGAAATCCAATTTGTTAGAGGACAAATCTAATTCTTTTAAACTATGCAGATTCCTCACAGCATCTCCTTCCAATTCTGTCAACTCGTTATTAGCCAAATTGAGTACCTAAAATTTTCAAAATTAAATACAAAGGATTCCGCACATTTCTTTTGGGAAATGGCTTTCCGTGAATTTTACTGAATTTTTGGTGTGTTGTAGATCTTGATGAGCTGATCAAAAGTGTTCATTGCCACAAAGCTCAAAAATGAACAGTTTTCGAGATATGGAGCTTTCAAAATTGATTTTTTCAATTTTTTGTGGTATTTTCCCATCAATCGGAGAGCTCTCATTTGTTGTTGGGATGGAATTTGAATGTTCGGCGCCCAGAACCCGACTGAGAAAGGGTTTTTCATACACTGCTCCACACTGGCTATGAAATGAGGTACTAATTCCAAGATTTTCCATCCATACAACTTTTCATGCTACAAGATAACGCCAGTACAATTTTTATTTTCAAAAATCGACATATATTGGGTATTTTTTGAAGAGAGACCATCTTAACTGATTTTGAATATGTCTGATGTCCAATAATATCGAATGTGTTTTACAAAATGTTCATAACGAGGCTCAGCGAGCTTTAATGGGGAAAAACGGAAAAATCATAATCATATATATCCTCAGAGATCACAATTGTGATCACTATTGATGCCATTTACATACTATATGTGATTTATTTCTAACAAATCTCGATAATCTGACAATGGTGTGCCAAGACATTTTCCTCAGGGTGGCTCGAAATGGATGATAGATAGCATCTCGCAGCCAAACGAATCCGTTAAAATGTCTGCATCTTTGATACCTGGTAGTACTTTCCAGGTAGAATATGACACTATGAATGGAACTTTCGATATTTACCCTCGAATTCTTGAAAATAAATACACTTTTTTTTATAAATGTCATATTAATCTTTACACTTATAAATGAGTATCTACTCATATGATCGGGAATGGGAGTTTATGCGTCGTCGTATCAAAAATCCAAAATATACGTTTTGTAGAACTAAAAATTCTAAGATAAAATGGTGAAATTTTTGGAAGGGGGGGGGGGAATTCTGTATCTCCGACACCTGAGGACCTATTACGAAACCTTTTGGACAGTAATAGAAAGCGGGCGTTCCGATTTTGAAAAATTACCTCCTTCCCCACTCCCCCCTACGAAGCTACTTAGCAAACGGGTAGGAATTTCGGAAAAAAAACCGGTGGCTACGTACGCAGAAAATTTTTGCGAGAAAAAAAAAAGGTGTCTAGGAGGGGGGGGGGCTAGCCCACCCCCAAAAAATACAAACCGTTTTTGATTTTTTTTTGTGTAGGGACAAAAAAATTTTGGATTGAGGGGGTGAAATAATTTTTAATTTTTTTTTAAATAACTCTAGGCACACCCTTGGGTGATTTTAGAAAGATTTGTATTCGATACGACCCCCCGTTTAGGCAGTGTGCGTGTCCGCGGATTTTCAAAAACGAAAAAATAAAAAAATTAGAAAAAAATTTAAAAAAAAACAAAAAATATGATAATGTAGGGGCCGTTTTTGACTTTTTTTTTCGGGGTGGGGGGTGGTGGATCAAAAAAATTTGGACTTGAGGGAGTGAAATAATTTTTTTTGATTTTTTTAATAGGCCTTGGCACACCCTTGGATAATTCTAGAAAGATTTGTATTTTTCACTTTTTTTGATAGGACCCTCCGTTTAAGCTGTGCGCGTGTCCGCGGATTTTCGAAAATGAAAAAAAATAAAAATAATTGGAAAAAAAAAATGTAAAAAAAAAACAAAGAACTACAAGATACCAAAAATTCAGCAAAATTCACAGAAAGTCATTTCCCATAAAAAATGTGCGGGGTCCTTTATCATGTAATAATGAAATAGTTATAAAATCTCAAAAACAAGGTTATTTTCGAACTCATTTGACAGCTTCAACTGAAATCGTGCGTTTCGTTTCGCATGTATATACTGACAAGCATTTTATTGTTCATAAATTTTTCAAAAAGACAGCAGTTTGCGTCAGATTATAATCATTTGATAATACGACGAAAATTGAAAACTTCATAACAAAACATTCAACAATTGCTACAATTTGTCAATACAATAACTGGCGAAGAAAAAAATTTGTATGATACACTTTCGTCAAGACCTTTTTTGGACTCGCGTGTTTTGTAAAACTCGGCTTCGCCTCGTTCAAGAAACTTTACGCTCATACAAAATTCCTACTTTACAAACTGGTATCATAAATAACTATTTTTGCAAATATGTTTTATGAGTGTGTATAGTGTGGTTATTCGAATTAATTATATATGTTTGAAATACGAATGTGGTTTAGACGACGTCAAGAATCGAACACAAAAAGTAAAATGTACAGTGATGCACATATTAAACCTCACTAAAGGCTCTTTCGTACCATTGCGAATAAACGCAATTTTTTTGCGATTCCCATATCGCAAAATATCACGTAATTTTTCGGTCTTTGGGGGTTGGACCTTGTTGTTTGTTTTTCTGTTTCTAAAATATCCCAATAATCCCAGTTGGCTGTAAAAAGTATTGCTCACTCAGTGTTTCCCAAATAACATTACATGTTTCAAATACAATTTATGATAGGGATAATTTTCCAAAAGACATCGATTTCATGCTATCTCCAGGTTGAGTAACTTCAACAACAAATAAGAAAGTTAATGCAGTTATAAAATACATATTCAGATTAATTCCACAACCTATATGAGATCTTTGAAAAATCAGAAACGTCTTGTTGGAACCAAATTGATCATTGTATTTGGTAGGCTGTAAAAAGTTCGTTGAAAAATCTATATAAACCTCACTATTACTTCATAAATTATTTCCTTCATTCTACGTGAAGTATCAAAATTTTACATTTTCAAAATAAATTTTCTCAGTCATGATTTGAAAAACTGAATATTGCTGACCAGAGAATGAAAATCCCTTTCGAACAAGGTGTCACACCAATGACATAGTACTGTTGGACTCCGTTATTTACACTTCTAGCTGCGGTCATCATAGAGTCACATTCTAAGCACAATTTTTACTGCCGCTTATTTCGCGGCAGACAATTCAGCACAAACTTAGCCAACAATAACTAATAATTTCATCGCAACTTCCTCAAGCACGTTGTTCTAGGTAACAGTTCTTCGTCGGCGTCGGCCTGTTACCAAATAACGTGCTTTCGAAATCTGATTGAATTATTGCGTTAGTTAAGGGTCTTCATCCCTGAAAAAAGGGGAGTCAGAAACGATTTTTTTTTGAGTGGTGAAGGGTTGAATGAATGTATAAAGATAAAAATAATGAAAAAAAAATTCTTTGAGTTTTAAATGAATGAAAAGGATATTTTCCCCAATTTTTGGACATTTTCGTTCAGTTCCACCATCAAAACGAACGAATATTTTGGTGTTGTTTCATTTCAGTATCGAAGTCTATAATTTACTTAGTTAAACGACTTTCTCATGTTTCCTTTTTTTGTGAATAATTTAACAAAAATATGTTGTTTTCGCGAAATTGTTTTCCTTGCTTTGTTCCATTTGAAATGAGAAATATTCAACGTTATCAAAGTCAACCAATAGAGGTTTGGTTCAGCCGTCGACCAGTGAAAACTAATTATTACTTACAAATCTGGATTCAGAAATGAAACTGATTTTCTTTTAAATGACACCTCCCTCAGGTTGCTCCTCCCATACGACTGGTGAGTATCATATAGCCAGTATGACATCTGGCTCAGGATCGGATCGGGAATGGGAAAAATAAAACTCATTCGGGTAGATCGAAACTATGGAATATTATAACTTTTACAATTGATAGCTTTTTTCAACAACATGTGTTCATCACTTGGGGGACAATACTCCATAACATTTTTATATTAGGAAAAACCAAGAGGCGGCTCCAGAATGTTGGACGACTTTCGTGATTTCTGATACGATTCCATTCAAAATTGGTATATAGAAGCTTTTGGGTTTGGGATGTCATAATTTTATTTTTGATAATTCAACGAGGCGGCTCCAAAATAGCGGACGAAATTTCTGATTCTTGGTCTGATTCTATTTAGAGTTGGTATTGGTATAGGGATTTTTATGGTCGGAGATCATGATTTTTTTGTCAATGTTTGATAATTCGAAATGACAGCTACAAAACGGTGGACGAATAATTATTGTCCGATTCCGTTCAGAATTAGAACGTAGGGGTTCTTTGGACTTTGCCGACTTTTGGGTTGATTGGCAACTATTTTCCTCGAAACAAGCTGCAATCAAAATTGTGCTTAGAATGTAAATGTAAATAACGAAATATGGCATTGGTGTCACACGACCCCCCTTCTCATAATTCAGAAGGGGGTAATATTCCGGAGACAACATGAGATCGATGTCTTTTGCAATCCGAATTGTAACATCTTCCGTAGCATAAAGACATCTTTATGACGTCTTAAAGATATCTTTCTTAGACGTTCAATACGTCTTGAAGACGCCCTTGTACGCTAAAAGACCTTTCATAGGCCGAATGTTGAAAATCACGTCTTTAAGAGGCCATGAGCGCGATCATATTTAGGGCGCTTTTAGGGTGAAAGTCTATTGATAACTCAAAAACGGTTCGTCGTATCGATTTCAAACAAGGACAGGATTCTAGAAGACGTTCGATTCTAGGTACGTGCTGTAATGGAAATTGAAATTTCAGTCCACTTTTTCACAAAAAAAATCTTAAAAATGTCCCAAAAATGCAGTAATTTCAAAAATACATTACAGCACGTACATAGATCAACGTTTTACCTTTCTTTTGATAACAAATTCATTTCGATTGGATTAAGATTGCTTCAAATTTTAATGGAAGGGAAATACGAGGGCTGACAATAAAGTAAGGTCTCCAATTTTTTTTTTCATAGAAAATGACATTTATTTACAAAAAGCGATACACCGTTGGAAAGGCCAAGGTCTTGGCTACTTTTCTACATAATCGCCATTTTTTTCCAACACCTTGCGCATCCGCACGATGAACTTGTCTATGCCGGCAGAATACCACTCTCCGTCCGCCTCGCGCAGCCAGGTGTTGACCTCTTTCTGAACCTCCGCGTCACTATCAAACTTCTTCCCTCCGAGATGTTTTTTCAGGGCGGGGAACATGTGGTAGTCACTGGGGGCCACGTCGGGACTATAGGGAGGGTGATCGATGATTTCCCAGCCAAATGTCTTGAGCAGGTCAAGGGTAACGTTGGCTGTGTGTGCGCGCGTTGTCGTGGTGAAATTTCACTCCTTTGCTCAGCAATCCCGGGCGTTTGTTTTTTATGGCACGACGAAGCTTTTCCAGGGTCTCACAGTACCTTGCTGCATTGATAGTGGTTCCCCTTGGCATGAAATCCACCAACAATACCCCGTGGCGATCCCAAAACACCGTAGCCATCACCTTGCCGGCTGACAGTGTCGCCTTAAACTTTTTGGGTTTCGGAGAATCGCTATGGCGCCATTGTTTGGACGACTCCTTTGTTTCGGGTGTGTAGTGATGAGCCCACGTTTCATCCCCCGTAACAAACCCTTCCAAAAAATCATCGCCTTCCTCTTCAAAACGGGCCACAACTTTGGTCGCACATTCCACGCGCCGCTTCATGTGGTCTTCGGTCAGCTGTTTCGGCACCCATCGGGCAGAAACTTTGTGGTACTGCAACTTGTTCACAAGGATATGACGGATTGTTTCGCTGCTACACACTCCTCCAAGCTTCTCTTCCAAGTCCCTAATTGTCGCACGGCGGTTTTTGAGCATTTCTGCCTCCACTGCTTGAACAATCGCATCCGAGACCGACGGTCGGCCACTTCTCTCCTCGTCGTGAACATTAGTGCGCCCGGAATTGAACTCGCGGCTCCACTTACGCACGTTTTTTATGTCCATACACTTTTCCCCGTAAACTTCAACTAGTTGACGATGGATTTCAATAGGTGTCACCTTTTTCGCACTCAAAAAACGTATTACAGAACGCAATTCGCACTTGGACGATGACGCGAGTGGTACCTCCATCGTTGACGGCTGCTCAGCCAAGACTGAGCGGTCGGGGAAGCCTCACCCAGCAGCAAAGTGGTAGTGGGGGAACCAAGGAACACGGCGGTGTTGCCAGATTTCGTCTAGCGCGTGATCCGGCGAAGTTGCAGCGTTGGAGACCTTACTTTATTGTCAGCCCTCGTACCATTGCAGCTACCTCGATTGTCTATGAAAAGCATCGTGAGGTGCTGCTGCAGACGTAAGTACATAGAATCGAACGTCCTCTAGAAGCCTGTCCTTGTTTGAATTCTATACGACGAACCGTTTTTGAGTTATCGACTCTTTTACCAAAAAAACCCTCCCAAACATGAACGCGCTCATGGCATTTAATTATCTTCATAAGGTCCATTTTTGGTCTCATACACAGATACCAAAGACAAGGAAAATACGTTATTTGTAAATGGGTCTCGTATATATAGGGTATCTTTATACTTTGATTGATTGATTCAAGTGAAATTTCAAAGGTCGAGGATGCAGAAAACATTCAAGGCCAAAAAATATACCACTCGTCGAGGTGCATATGGCTCTTTATTTCATTCGACCACTTACACTGGCTCGGCCAGTTTCAGTCATATTTACAAGCATTTTTCACCCATTTGGCAGCATTGTAGCGCAAAATAAGACAATACGTTTTGTGGTATAGTTTATAGGAAGTCAGTTGAGACAGCAGAAAAACTGAAATTCCATTTATTGTCGCCATATCTTTTGTCGCCTTTGTCGGCATCTCTACGTGGACTGCCAATCGAGTTTAGACGAGGAGCGTTAGATGATAACGTGTTATTTATGCCTATGCAAATTATTAGCGGCAATTTGTATATTGATATAACCTCGTATGATCGCTTGGTTGTGTGCTTTCTCAATTGAGTTCGTAAAGATTATACTATACTTTTACTTTCAAAAAATCTGTTGAGAAAACGCTGCAAGAGAGTGCAAAAAATTTCAAATTGCAATTGTGATCAAAACTTATGGTCCGACAGCGACTGTTTCGTGCACACATAAAGTACACATGATTTAATAGGTACTTTCATGAGAAAAGCTATCCCTACAACTTTTTGTATTTTAATTTTGGTAAAAATTAATGAATGACATTTGTGAGTCCAAAACGTAACAGAATATAACTTTGGACTGTCTTTCATGTGATGGCACAGTCGGTTTCCTACTAGTATTTTTGTTAAAAAATTACTCATTTTAAGTTTTCGTTCAAAATAAAAGTTTATCCGATAAAATAAAAACCTCTTGTGGTATAACCCTCGATAAATTAATAATTTCATAAATGAAAATTTGTGATCAATTCGACAAACGAGCAGTCTTAACGGTCTTTAGCCTTCTAAATAAGAAACGTATATCGCCAGATGGCAGTGCGTGTTCTCCCGATGGAATTAATACAAACTCACTTCTAACTTGGCGATTCTCAAAGGTACAGGTCCGAATTAGATAATTCGGCGCAAAAAAATAGATAATGACGTCTGAAATATCAGATAAAAGGTAATGACAAATCAAACATGACATGCATGCAGCACAAAATAAATATACAACGCTAACGTAAACAGTCTATCCTATAATTTTTTTAAAATGTATTGGACCGAATTACTTTTATGGGGATACTTGTTTTTCTTATTACACGTTTCATATTAATTTGACCAGTTTGACCTGTATGATATATATGTAGGGATCTAACGGAATCGTTGAACAAAATTTTCACTTGCAGATGTCCGAATGATTTGATATTTGATAGTTGTTCTCTGTTCATAATTCCATTAGTAGGTGGATACTCCATTATAAGTGTTTTTAAAGAAAAAACAAAAACGCGATATTTGTGATTTGGTTTCTGATTCGATACAAAATCGTTATGTAGAGGGGTCGTAGATTATGAATCTTTCGTCAAAATTAATAATTTCAAAATGGCGGACGAGATTTGTGATTATGGTCCGATTCGATTCAAAATTTGTCTGTGGGTTTTTCGGGCTCGGAGATTATGAATCTTTTGTCAAAATTAGTGAATTCAAGATGGCGGACGAGTTTTGTGATTATGTCCAATTCGATTCAAAATCGGTTTTTGGGTTAAGAGATCCTGATGATTTCTATTAAAATTCGTGAATTTAAAATGACGGAAAAGTTTTGTAATTTCTGGGCGGGTTCTAAGATTATAACCTATGTAGTGATTTTTGGGTTCGAAGATGATGATTTTTCTGTCAAAATTCAGGAATTCAAGATGGCAGACGAGTTTTGTGATTAATGGTCGAATTCTATTTAACAATGGTATTTTGAGGTTGGAGATAATGAATTTTTCATGAAATTTCAATAATTCAAAATGGCAGCTCCAAGATGGATTTGGTTTATTTTGTGATTTATGGTCGTAATCTGTTCAAAATTATTATGTAGGTGTAAATTAATGCATTGATTCGAAAATATAAAATCAGATGTGGAATTATCAATAAAAAATTTAAAAATCAGGTATCAGATTTTGACTTACAAGTTAGGGTTCTCTCATAATATCAATTTTCCGGCATCAATTCAAAATGACGGAAAGATTTTGAGACTTATAGTCTGATTCTCAAAATAATCCCAGGTTTCGAGGTAAACTATATTTTCTCTCGAAATTGATTCGTATTGGCAAATATATTTTTGAAATTAAATGAAACACTATTGAAAATAGTGACCAATGAGATCTAATCGTAATTTTCTTGAAAACTATTTTCTCAATTTGAATGTATTTTTTTGCAGGAAAGGTCCATGGTTCAGGTACATATGTCTTATTCCATATAAAGGTCTTATTCCATATAATATACCTGAATATTGAAAAATTTCTAAGAAGATGCCCGTCCAAAATTTCAGGTTGAATACAATTTACATAAAATGCTTTCAGCTTTGGAAGCATTATTGATTCCCAGACACAAACGTCTCTGTGTATTATTTTTACATTGAATTCATTTATCGTTTAAATAAATAAATCGCAATATTTTCTTCTGGTTATCCTTGAATTTGATAAAAATAATTATGATTCTTCTTCAACATAGAACCATTAATGAAAATAAGAAAAAAATGAAGTGAATAAATTCGAATGATAACGATTCTCGATATAAATGCCGCCAAAGAAACAAACAAAGCCGTAACAATCACCTGGTATTAGGTCTTCATGGTTAAAGTCAATGTTTCGTTTGTTTACCTTACCGCGCTGCCCCGTTGGAACATTCAAGAAAAGTCCGCTGTAGCTTTTCAAATTCAAAGGAACATCAAAAACGCCGTGCCGCCCAAATAAACCGTTTTATTGGAAACCAATGTAGAACGGAGTTGCCGATATGGGAGTCATAAGAACAAGTTATTTAGTCATATGCGTAAAAATATGACACTAACTCCGAAATTCTCGCTAAATAGTCCTGACGAAGTGGAGAGTGTATTTCCTGATAAAAACAAATAAAAAAATGATTTTATTCGAATGCATTGAAAACGAATATTTTCTTTCGATTATTCGTAAAATATGTCATATTGAATTATTTAGTTTTGAAAAACTCCTAGATACAAATTTTGAATAGAATCTTACCACAAAAATCCTTATACCTATACCAACTCAAAATAGAATCAGACCAAGAATCAGAAATTTAGTCCGCTATTTTATAGCCGCTACGTTGAATTATCAAAAAAAAGTGCGACATACCAAACCCAATAGCTTCTATATATTAATTTTGAATGGAATCGTATCAGAAATCAGGAGTATTGTCCCCCAAGTGATGAACACATGTTGTTGAAAAAAGCTATCAATTGTAAAAGTTATAATATTCCATAGTTTCGTTCGACCCGAATGAGTTTTATTTTTTTCCATTCCCGATCCGACCCTGTGCCAGATGTCATACTGGTTATATGATACTCTCTCTTTTCCTCACCAGTCGTATGGAAGGAGCAACCTGAGGCGCGTGTCATTTAAAAGAAATTCAGTTCCATTTCTGAATCCAGAATTGTAAGTAATAATTAGTTTTCACTGATCGACGGCTGAACCAAACCTTTATTAGTTTACTTTGATAAAGCTGGATATTCTTCATTTCAAATGGAATGAAGCAAGGAAACCCATTTCGCGAAAGCAACACATTTTTGTAAAATTATTCACAAAAAAGGAAACATCTAGGAGAAAAATGAGAAAGTCGTTTAACTAAGTGAATGATAGACTTCGATACTGAAATGAAACAACACCAAAATATTCGTTCGTTTTGATGGTGAACCTGAACGAAAATGTCCAAAAATGGGGAAAAATATCCTTTTCATTAATTTAAAACTCAATGAATATTTTTTTTCATTATTTTTATCTTCATACAATCATACAACCCTTCACCACGTAGAAGAAAAAAAAATCGTTTCTGACTCCCCTTTTTTCAGGGATGAAGACCCGTAATATGAAACTTTATGAAACAAAGCAAAACCACCACAAACAACTCCCAACATCTGACGCTATCGTCGCCATCTACAACAGAATACAAAACAACAGAACAGAAATAACGAGGTTGATGACAGATAAAGATCACGCTTTCTCTCTGTTTTTGTGGTTCTCTTTGTGACCGTGTCCATCGTTCACATTCGTCAGTTAGTCACACAGCGCCCTATGGATAAATCACTGATATAAGTCATTGTAGGAAATTACTGACGTATGACACAATTACGTCCTTAAGACGTATTCAGGACGTAAGAATCCGATAACTTTGAGATGTCTAGAGAAAGATATCTTCAAGCTGTCTTATTAGGGGCCACGATGAAGATGAAGATGAAACAGACGTTTTCTGCTATGTAGGAAATTATATTTTAAATGTAATTTTATTTGGGAAACACTGAGTGGGCAATATCTTTTACAGCCAATTTCCTCCATCTTCAACTGATTGAGATTATTGGGATATTTTGGAAAAATGTATAAACAAACAACAATGTTTAAGTTCAAATACCGAAAAATTACATGTTATGATGCATCATTTTACCGCAATTTTTTTCGCCTTATGAGTGTGAACGTATAATTCTCTCATTTCTTTAATAAATCCGTTTCTGAAGTGATTGGTTTCCTGAAAACTTGCCTTTAGGTTGGTAAGGGTTGCTATGGCCAGTTGTGTATGAGGATCCAATACCGAAAAGTCGTTTCCTTCCAGATTAAGTTCTTCTAATTCAGGCATGTTTTCAAAAAATTTCTTGGGTAAACTATGTATTTGATTATAAGCTAAATTCAAATATTTAACTGATAGTGGATGGAATTTGGTGTTGCTGTAGGGCCCCTTGAAGTTATTTCCATCTATTTCTTCAGCTAAAAAAATAAAAAATGTGAATCTTGGATATGGCTGGAGCCAACGAGGTACTTTACGAGTCTGTCACACCTTTAAATCAAATGTATGCTCTATGTTCACCGCAACAACATTCAAGGACCAACATGATGGTTTTCCAAGTTTTTAGGCATACGTGTTTTTATTGCGAGTTATCATTGACGTTTTCCCAACATGAGTGATTGAGTTGGAAAATTAACTGTTTGCTCTAAACAGAATACTGCGAGGTTTGGAAGTTTCTTTATTTTAGTTTTCTTTTATCGATTAATATTCGTCACTACATGAAGAAACATCAAAATATTCAAAGATAATTAGGTACAATGCACGTTTTACTTTCAACACTCCCACTAGAACTTCATCCCAAGTCCAATTTATTTCCTACACTTGAAATTTTTAGCTGCATTCACTAGTTTCGTAAAAATGTCGGATAGCATTTCTTCCGTTTTTAAACAGCTTCAATCAAGGAAACCTTCATGGGCGAATAACTCTTCTAGCTCATATAAATCGCCTGAACCAGACGGAATATTTCCGGTCCTACTGCAGCCGGGAATTGAAGATCTAGCACTGGAACTGTGCGGACTTTACAGAATGAGCCAAGCACTTGGCTGTATACCACAAACCTAGAAATCTTTATTCCGAAACCTGGCCGAAACTCATACGACCAGGCCAAGGATTACAGACAAATAAGCTTATCGTCCTTTTCTTGGCAGAACTAGAAAAACTCTTAGGGACGTACGGGAGACAGCTCTTATATACCGGCCTTTACATGTAAACCAGCATGCCTATCTAACAGGAAAATCGTGCGAGACGGCTTTGCACAATTGGTGTCAAGGCTGAAGAACACTCTGGCGAAAAAAGAAATAGCACCATGTACTTTTCTAGTTATCGAAGTAGCCTTTGACAATACATCCTTCGGAAGTATAGTCTCAACGGCCAGGAGGAAAAGCCTTGACGAAACCATCTGTAGATGGATACTGTCAACGTTCCAAAATCGACAGGCCCATATTTACACATCAATACGTTTGTAGACTCCGCGAAGCTGGAAATTTCCAGGGGAACCCCACAGGGAAGGATACTATCACCCCTATTGAGAGACATAGTAGTAGACGAACTTCTGGAATCTTTAAATAATCAGGGATACTACTCCCAAGGTTAAGCGGACGACATAGTAGTTCTCTTAAGGGAAAGGATGCTAAAATTACATCTGAACTAATGCAGAATGCACTAAGGTTCGTAGAGGAATAGTGCAAAAGAGAAGGAAGGAGTACAAACCCCAGTAAAACCACACTCATTTCCTTCACACGCAAAATAATTCTGGGGGAAAAGAAGCCATCCAAGTTCTTTGACGTAACACTACAATTTGCTGATCATGTCAAAAACTTAGCGCTGTTCCTGGAACATGCATCTGCAACACGTTATCACAACAGCCAGGGCGCAATAAAAGCTCTCAATTCAATACAGATAAAGTCAAAGTAAGTTTGGGAATGCCTTCTAAGTCTCAATGAACTGTTAAAAACACAACAAGGTTACACTTGTGTGGGTACCTGGACATAGGGGAATTGAAGGCAATGAAAAAACAGACCAACTTGAAAGACAAGCATCTGAATCACGATTCACAGGCCCAGAACCAGTGTTTGGAATTAGAAAACATAATTGATGAGTGAAAGAAATCAAAACACCATGGTGAGGCCATGACAGACGGCTGACACCCTCAACCTCAACAAATCTAAACGCACAATTACCGGCTTACTGCGGCTTAGGAACTATAGTGACGAGGAGGAAAAAACCTCTCACATCATCTTCACAGTATTTTATTTTTATTTATGACCGAAGTTTCAGCAATATAATGAAATAAGTGAAAAAAACTTAGAAGACCGATTAATGATTTACGGTAAGAACTGATAAAAATAGCTTTCTACCAAGTTTGGGATCGCTATTCTATAATGTTATTTATGCAGTAGTGGGCGGTGAAGTACACTTTATTATGGTCCGCGGGCTGTAAAGTTGGTAATGTTCTCAAATTGCCCATATTTACACATCAATGCATGCAAGACCTACTAGAAAACAATGAATTCAGTTCAAAAAGATTTACTCATTCAACAAAATTTATTCATAATCCACAATTTTTGGACCATAAGCCTGAATATAAAAGTTTCATATTAACAATGCAGTTGGTGCAGTTACTAATGTCGAAGATGGGATATTTCCTTTGTTCTTGAATATAATTATTCCTTATTGAAAGCTGTTTCACAGCATCCTCATCTCTATGAGAACAAGTATTCATTTTAGAAGTAGATGGTTGGTTCAAATAATTATCTAATATCGTTCCGGCACCTTCGCTGGCGATTTTTTAGCAATATTCAATGTATTTGAAATTGATTCTTCTATATATTTATATAAATCAAACATTCCTCATTACTTTTGTTTATTGAAGTTATACAAAACGTATGAAACGTGTAGCCCATTGAAATTCAAGTCAGTATTTGTGATTCGCGCTTAAAATTTTGTATGTATCACGTGCGTAAAATGCGTTTATGGCCCGATAGCGTCAGCCGAGGGCCATAAACGCATTATTCACGCCTCAGGCCATGAACGCCTACTTTACGCCCTTGATACATGAATAACTATTATAAAAACAATGTGTCGTATGAACAAACCTTGAGTAATGCTTTTACTAAGATCTCATGAAACAGACCTATTGATTTTAATATTAGATATTACCCTTTGAAACTTCCACATAATTCAAGCTGTGCATGAGTTATTTAATATGTTGGAGTTGGTAATAGAAATAGTGATATACATTACTTACTTGTCAACAAATTGTAGCTCAGGTCTATGTGCTCAACATTTATCAAAAGGGAAAAGACTCCATCTTCCATATATTTTATATTACAATGATCAAATACTAATTTTGCTTTTTGATTACTAATAGGAAGGCGTTGTAGAGTGGATAAGTTATTATTGCTGAATCTAGCTATCAAACTCTTGTTATGAGGCGGCCAGTTAGCCAAGACATGTTGAAATTTTTTATCTGAACAGTCAATTGTATATGATTCTTCATTGGAACATTTGCAAATTTTACAAATGTGAGAGGAGTTCTGGTATTTTTCTTCTGCGTGTACCCAGCTTATCACATATATTACAAGCTGAAACAAAATTTTAACAGGTTATTTTGTTTTCAGAACACTTTATATTTGTTGTTTTTGAGTTTGGAGATTCATATTTTTATTAATTACAACAACATTTAGCACAAAGTTGAATTTTTAATTAATTCTTTTCTATATGTGGACCTAAGAGGTTAATAGTTCAATTTTAAATAGCACCTACATTTCGACCGCAAATAGTGAAGTTTTATTTTTTCAAAATTTTAGGCTGAAATTAAAAAATAAATTCCACAAATAAAAAATAAAGATTAGTTCAGGTCCTTCAAATTTCATTCCACATTCGTCAAAAACAAAAAAGTTATATTGGCGATATTTACATAAATATCATGATATTTTCAAACATAATACATAATTATATCAACATTAATATAATGACATCAAAGATTAAGATTGAAATTCTACTTCTAAGAAAACAAATTAGGGATACAATGGACAGGTTGTCCATTGTATCCCCGGCTGTTCATTGTTTTCCCGATAAATCTGTTAATATGTACTGCTTCACCAACTCCAGAAGCCATGGGAATTTTAAAGGAAACCAAACTTCCACAGAAAACAGGTTTTCTCAGACCAAATGTTGAAAGTACTGGCGGGGTTTTTACTACAATGATCCAAAATGTTTTACGAAAAGACACCGAATAAATGAAGACAAATAACTTTACAATTTGCTGAATTAAACAATCTGACATTTTCCGAATCCTGGAAAAAAAGGGCGAGCTGGTGATGACTGGTTTACTGTGTTTATCAAGAGGAATTCTACCTTATCCATTAGAAAAACTGAAGCAAACTTCCGCAATCTTCCTTGCCAGAATGACTGCCTTCAATGAAACAACGGTAAGCGAATTTTTTGACAAATTGGACAATGTTATGCAAAAAAAGGAGTTTCGACTTTCAGATATATTCAATCTCGATGAAACGGGAGTAACCACTGTGCCTCCAGTGGCCAAAATAATTGGACACAAGGGTGAAAAGCAAGTTGGCCTAGTGACGTCGAGAGAGCGAGGAGAACTGATGACCTAAGTGGGTATAATTTATGCCAATGGCAATTCTTTACCGTGTTCTCACGTGTCCGCTTCAACAAACAGCGAATGTCTGGAACAGCACATGGAGCTTCAGGACTGGTCCACAAATCTGGTTGGATGCCTACTAAAAACTTCGTGTCAATTTTTAATTTTTTTAGAGAAAATGTAAGGTATGATAAAGAACTTCATGTGTTGATATTGATGAATAATCTCGAGTCTCATATTAGCCTGGAAGGTGTTAATTTCTGCCTAGACAATGGGATCACAATTTTGACACTTGTTTGGCACAGTGAAGCAACCCACTCTTTGATGTTGGCCCATTCCAATGGAATTCTTTCAATTTTTTATAATGTGGTATCTCAGCATTTGATAGAAACATTTTTCAAGACCACGATTTTCTCTACTTTGCGATCTCAGATCGTCCATATCATTCTTTGAGCCATCTTGTCCCCAGCACTTCTTCGGAATCTATTGAGTCAACATCTGAAGAAGCAGGCATAGACACTGCTGCTGTGGAATCTCACACCACTATTAGCTGTTCTGCAGAGGGGCTCATACACCAGCTCGTACATCGAGTCATCAGTTTCCTTCACCAAGTTCTTCTCATCGTTGCAATCAAAGTTCGTTTCTCCAGAACAATTGAATCCATTTCCAAAAGCTAACCCAAGGAAATTGGCTAAAGTGGCCGAAAGCTTGGGAAGAGTATGATCGCCAGACATACCAGAAAGGGAAGAACTCGAAGAAAAGGAGAGAATGAAGATGGCAAAGAAAGCCAAGGTCGTGAAGAAGAAAATATTTGAGAAAAAGAAGACTGATTTCGAAGAACATTTTTCGGATGAGGACATGTGAGAAGTCATCATGAAGGACTCTTCTTCTGAATAAGAAGAGGACGAAAAAAGTCACGAATGTCTTGAAAGAGGCAACGATGCTGTTGAACGCGACTTGAAGTAAAGTTCCACAGGCGAGTGCTTCCTTCTAATCGCTTTCAATCAAAAGCCGAAGAAACTTCATTTGTGGATTTTTCGCAAGTGATTTCGATCCTGCCGAAAGCGATAGAACACAAGCATCTCAGATTCAAAGACATGCTGTAAGTACTGACCCATCGGGATAGGCAGACTTGTCTTGATAAACCAACTTTTCTACTTTTATATTTAGAAAAACATGAATTAAAAAGATTTCTTTTACTTAATCACTGTGTGCTACTAACTGTATTTCCACCATGCCCAGGTAAAGTCCAAAGTATCCCCGTACATGGAGATAGTTTAGACAAATGTAGTGTCTTTAACTTCTGGATTTTTTATGAAAAAATATTACTCTTGGAAAGTTAATATTATGTAAATAAACCCAAAGGAATACTCTAACCATTAGTCCAAAAACCAAAAAGATAAAATATTTAGAAAAAAAAAATAGAAATAAAACCCAAAAATTGTCCAAACCATCCCCGGTCCCCCCTACCAAAAAGCTAAAAGTACTTATTATTGAAAAAAAGTTCATGCAAATTATTTTCTACTTTGAGAACTCAATGTGAAGAATAAAGTTTTGTGATACATACCCAGCAAATATCGATGATCAATAATAATTAGTAATTCCAATAGTAATTCAAAATATTTTTGGAATTACATCTAAGACGAAATTACGGATTTTAGAAAAATGTGCATCTTGAGATTAAAATAGCAGGAAAATATATTGTTGATCTTTTTGCCGAACATTTTTTCAAAGGTCTATGCTATATAGAGAGTGATTACATTTAGAAGATATTATGAATACATCAGTGGCATCGACAATTGATATACCATTCATAATATTCAGCATTGAAGAAGTTTTCGAAGTGTTAAATTCATTAAAAGATAACTTGAGCTTTAGACCAGACGGGATCCCTGCCTATTTCGTAAAAATATATATGTATTCACTAAATACGCCACTGTACACAATTTTCAATTTATCGTTAAAGCTTAGGAAATTTCAATGGTAGAATAGTTATGTCTCCTCCATTTTGAATAGTGGAAAAAAACATATCATACTTTCAGCCATCTCAAAACCTTTCGAATTTTTACTTGTGCACTACCAACCTTTCGTGGCATTGCAAAAATTTGCCAATTGAAAATCAACATGAATTTTGTTTTTTTGGAAATATCTCAAAGATTTTCCAATGAATCGTTTTACAATCAAAATGGTGTTTTATACGCCCAGATCGGCGCATTTTCAACTGAGAAAATCCGAAAAAGACACCATTTTTTGAAAAATTCATAATTTTTATAAATCTGAAGGTGGATAAACAATATTGCAGAAACTGATAGATAATAACATGTGGTTTAACTGTACCCAGGATGGTTTCTGTCCGATATGTAGTTTTTGCACAATCGCGTTATAAACAATTCAAGTGCAAATCTTTCTTAATGAGCCGATTTAATGGAAATCATCTTATTCAAATTTTGTAAAAGGCTTATGGAAGTAGAGGTCAATATCTACAATTTTTATATTTTGGATTTTCACCTGAGAGGTGGGAAATGTGTTGAAAATGTCTCTGGAAGTTACTCTAAATGCTTCAAAGTGCACCGAAAATCGCCCGAAGTCAACTCGTATTAACTTCAGTTCGACTTCGGGTGACTTCGGACGCACTTTGAAGCGTTGTGATCAATATTCAGTGACATTTTCAACACATTTCCCACTTCTCATGTGAAAATCCAAAATATACATTATGTAGATATTGATCTCTACTTGCAGATGCCGTTTACAAAATTTGAATACGACGATTTCCCTTGAATCGGCGCATATTGCAAGATATGCCCTTAAATTGTTTATAACGCGATTGTGCAAAAACTACACATCGGACAGGAAGCATCTTGCGTACAGTTGAACCTCATATTATTATCTATCAGTTTCCGCAATATTGTTTGTCCAGCTTCAGATTTATAAAAATTATAAATATTTAAAAAATGGTCTATTTTTCGAGGTTTTCCCGGATTTTCTCAGTGGAAAATGCACCGATCCGGTTGTTTGAAAGTCAATTTTGTAGGTTTTATAAATATCTACAAAGGTTCCATTGACTGAAGAACGATTCCTTGAATAATCTTTGAGATATTTCCAAAAAAAAAACAAAAAATTTGTAATTTTTTTCACTTTCATGTTTAAAAAATTCCACAAGGCGATTTTGCTGGGGCGAAAACCGGGGTTTTCATTTAAGAACTATCTTATAAAAATTAGTATAGGCCATTTGCGTCTTTTATTTTGTGGGGGAAAAAACCTCTATAGCTTGGTCTAATTGGTATATCAACAAGACATTGTCGGGGCCCTAGAAAAAAGTCATCAAATTGATACAATTTACACTGATTTCAGTAGGACCTTCGGCAGAGTCGCCTATTTGAGTAAACGAATCAGGTTTCCCAACATTGTTATCGATATGGTTTAATAGTTATTTATCTTGAAGAAAACAGTTGGTGAAAATTCAAAACGACATTTCCACTGATATTCAGGTCACATCTGATGTCCCCCAGGGTTTATAATTTATTCGCTATCGCTATGACCTTCTAATATGTCAACCAGCTCTTAATGCATTGATCAATTGGTCATAAAATGATGGAATGTTACTCAATGTTGACAAGTGCTATTTTATTTAATTCTTTAGGTCCAATAATTCAATTCGACCATCATATTGAAAATAGCCCTAAACATTTGCTATTTATGAGTCATAATCGATCATGAAATAAATTGTATACAACATATCTCAGTAAATCGTTTCAGTTATTGGGATTTCAATTATCTGTTATTGCTTTCAGAACGACCTATCATTAGTATTTCTATTTTTCATAATGGTACACAATCTTGATATTTCTATATGTTTCTGTAGTTGAAAATTTCTTTGATTTTTACTCACAAATATATATTTTTCCATTGTTTAATTCGAGTTATGTTTCTTTACATCTATATATTACACCTTTTTGCTGACAACTGACTACATATAATCAATTTCTAATCTTTCTTATCATGATGACGCGACCTTATGTCAACAAATATTGGTAAAATGGAAACACCATTAATTAATTTCCCGAATTTCAATTAAGGTGAAATTGAAGCCTAAATTCGATGTCGCAATTTCACTTTTGAATCAACTTAGGAAATCGTCAGGTAATTGTTATTCATGATACAAAAGTTCATAAAGTAGGACTTTTTTGTACGAGCGTGAAGTATGTTGAAGGAGGCAAACAAACACGCGAGTATAAAAAAGGTCTTTACACAAATTTTTTTTAACACAGTTACTGTATTGACAAATTGTAGCAATTGTTGAATGTTTTATCCTATGAAATTTTCAATTTTCGTCGTATTATCAAATTATGACTTCCGAGTAAAATCTGACGCAAAAAACTATCTTCTTGAAAAATGGGTGTAAAACATTACTTTAGGTACAGTTGATTTTTTTACGAAATTGTATCACAATGTCGTACAAAAAGATAATTTTCCGATTTACGTTCGAAATGTAGAATGGTCATTCGGTAGGACCGCTTTTGTATATTTTCCACCCGTTTTCTTGAAGTGCCTAATTCTCTTAGAATTTCCTGAAAATATGAAGTCGGATGGGTCATGCAGTCTCAAGATAATTGAGCTTCAAATCGCATTGTTCAGCAATTGGCACACATACCTCGTAACGTCATATCAGCCGTGCTCGTATACAGGATGGCCACTTTTTCACTGGGATTGTATTGGTAACTTCCAAACCATCCTAGTTAGAAGGTCGGTTAAATGGAGAAAAAATTGCGTATCTAGAAGCATCATCTAGCGGTGGAAACTAATCGAAAATATCATGGCCAGTTTTTGAGATATGACAAAAAAACGAAATTCGGTCATTTCGGTTTTTTGGTTATCCTTCATTTATTTGAATCCCTTGTTCTTTCGCACCAAAACATGGCGATATTATATATGGACCTGCCAATTCAAAAAGAGATGTTCAACTCATTCAGCTCGTCCAGATCTCTTGCGTTCGTCTAATTTGTGGTATAGGCAGACGAGCTCATACAGTGCGGCTTTTTTTAGCGCCCCCCCCCTGTTAACTTTTGAATGGTTCGACGTACAAACATTGTAACGTGTTTTTCTCCCCTATTCGGACGTTACAATGACGCGTACGGGTACTGGGTGTATCAGACAACGGTACACTCGCTATAACATCCAATACTATTCTCGGGCGCCGGTAAGAGTATAGTGGTATGCCCCACTTTCTCCCAGATGACACTTTTGGGAGGCCCAGGACAGCTACAGTGAAGAAACGGTATTCCAGGGGTCAGTTGTTACGACCACGTTTCGTATTATGGCAAGCGGTAGGCTTTAATTGCCCTCACCACTGTCAGAATACCGGCTGTACCTTCTCACCCTTCTATGAAAGGTTTTCAGAGTATTACCCTACTTTCCCCTATACCCGGAATGAACGTATGGGGATTAATAGTATAGAATTAATTTATTTCCAAAATAATGAGCACTCGGTACACTGAAGAAAGTTAAACTTGACAGGCGTACGGGAAAGCAGTCGTATCAGTACACAGGGGAATGAATTGAATATTATCTATATACGGCCACTGAGAACTGATTTTACGGAATCGTTGGAGGTGAATTGGTTTCCCTGTAAGTATATGACGGTCGCGCTTTGAAACTTAGGTACGACGAAGTATATCAATCTTAACGGCTAGTCCCGAATTACTGAGATCAGCTTTCAGAGAACTAGGATTTCGCGATATTAATTTTATCCAAACGAATTCCGGAGAGACGTATCGGCCAGTCCCTTCGGAATGCGTAATTTAATTATCGCGATCTACGTACTAGTTGTAAACGAAATCTGTCCCTTCTGGTCGTAACACCGATCCTTTCGGGAGAGGCTTCGGAATACGTCTTGGGTAGAGATACAGGAGAGTGGATACGCGATACCGGATGTCTGAAGGACAAAAACTTGAATACGCCTCCTCCAACACATATGCTCGTCGAGTTTAGCTAGTTCCGATAAGCAGAAAGGCCGTACTTTTCGGATACGTATGAACTTCAACAAACTGTTTCCTGTGCCTGATTTCAAACGAGACAATCTCCACTCCTGTGAAAGTACATTTGTGGATAACTGTATGACGTGGCACTATCATAGAAATATATATTTTATACTTACTCCAGAATGCTAATCCCGCCAATTTTCACGGCGAAAAGCATGCCGCGTATGCGACCCGTTTACGATGTGCGCATGCGCGTCATCAGTGTAGTTTGTTGCCAAGTTTGAAAATAAATTGGTGTTCCAATTCAGAGTTTTTTGTTATGAGGCAATAAAACACGTCATTTGAAAGAGAGAAATTTGACAGTGCATTTAGGACTTTTTAAACTCAAAAAGAACCTTTTAGAGATAGATTACTCCGAATTTTAGGCGCGAAAGAAATTTATTTAAAACAATAATTGTTAAATTGTTAAAATTGTTATTTCCGTCAACCGATTGCACCCCTACGCGCAACCCTCGGAAGTCTTCGAGAGACTTGTGTGAGCTAGGGAAGACGCAGCCCTTACCTTTTAACGTGTGATGCCATGCACGAGACCGGTGAATCGGTGGATCGAACTCACGACCCCACGCTTGCGAGGCGTACGCTTTTACCAGCCGACCACCACGGCCCCTATGACCGTGCAACAGTGCTTTTTCATCAACAGGAAGACTTGTCACTAAGGTCTGTCACTCTTGTCAGATACAGAGACGGTTTTTAGAATTTCAGATTTTCTCTTGTTGTTTTGTGTGGTGTTGTCGTTGGTTATTCTTTCATCTTTCGTGAGTTTGCATCAATCTTGTTCCTAAGACAATTTCTAATAAAGCCGTGTCTTCCTTAAAATAAACAATGAACTGTTTGATGTTGTGTATTGGAAAAATACCTGAAATGAATCATTTTTGGTGAATAATGGAATTTTTTATATACCTATATGCTTTGCTCAAAATTGCTTAAATATTTAGCTTGACAAAAAAGGCATGATTTTTGGATATTGTTTTTAAGAAGAGACCCCAGCAGAACATTTGAGTGAGAAAATTGTAATTTGTGGCAGACATTTTCCTCATGAAGATTCATGTGAAAACAACAATAGAATAATTTGAATCCTAGTGCAGTACTAATACTGCGTGTGCGTAAGCATGCATGGCGAATGATACAACTCTCTACCACACCGCTTATATTATGAGTTCTATATTCCTACAAAAAGTACTAAACATACACAGAATCGCCTCAGAAAATCAATGTCAATATGGAAGTGCGTTTCTTTGATGGTAAGGAAAATGCTTCTGGCCTCGCATTTTCATGCACCCTCATTGTGGAAATTGCACTAAGGTAATACAACCAGAAATACTCGTAGAAATAGCATGTTAATCTCTTCAAATGATTTAAATTAAATGCAGTTGCGTATTTTGACTTGAATCGTTCTAGAAAAAAAACCTCGAGCTTCCAAGCATCCAATTTTATAAATCCAATTTGAGTTGAAATTATTCATGATATTAGCTGAAATAAATTTTCATAGTTTTTTTAACTTTCAATTTATTTTCCATTCCAGTGCTTCCTTGAAATTCGCACGGACGATTTGGGCTGGTTCCGTAGGTTTTTGTTGGTTAACTACAGCTGAAAAGTGAATGTGATACCAAAAATCAGTCGCTTCAGAGCGGCAAATAATAATAATAACAGTACTCTACTTTCTGATCGCCGCTTGCTGAATATTTGGGATCCTAAATATGTGAAAATATGTATTCAAATCGGCTAAATACAAAAAACAGATATAAGCACAATGAGGTTTCCAACCTTAATCTCCGAGATTCAGAATTAACGTTTGTTAATCTCACAAGTACCATAATATTTTACTAAAACCGGGCCTGTTACAAAAATCACTAATGAAGCGCTTGCGCATTACGGACTAGCCGGAACTTTTTTCAACACTTTTGACATGGGGATTAGTATTCTAGAGTAAGTATATAATATATATTTCTATGGGCACTATATTGACTGGGATAGAGGGTATCCAAGGTGCTCGAAACTTTTACTGAATGGACTTTATTCGGTTGACTTGACTCGTAATTCAATTTTCCACCTTAGCAACTTGTTCGATTCTACTACACAAACTAAATTCCAAAAGGTCGTATCTATCTGCCAGACCCTTTTGGAATCTGTAATTTAACCGTAACGTTCTGGTACCTGAATTTAAACGCAATTACTCCTTCCGGCTGTAAGACCTAACGTTCTGGGATAAATAGCGTGGTACTTTGATAATCACGTAGGTGGTTGTTGAATTGCGGTCTCTAAATAAATAAATTAATCGCGGTTCGGAAATTTCAAATCACCCATTCATATATAATATAACTTAAGCTTACCCTCGGAACTTCAATAAACAAAATTTTCAATTTCAAATAATATTAGCGATATGTACTGTTAACTTTGCCGGCACCAAAATAGGCAGATTTTCATGTGCTTCCACTATTTATACCATCGGTTGGCCTTCGTAGCAAAACACATGAAAAACGGTGGCGTCGTAGCAGAAGGCACAAAAACTATTCAAATTCAGCAAAAAATAATCCCTATCATAAAAAGTTAACTGAGACTCAAACTCTATGTATAAGTAGATATTTTAGGCGCAACAAGCCAAGACGAGCAAAAAGTGGTCGGTTCCAAAATAAGAAATATGGATGGAATCATCTACTATTTTCTGACTTGAAAGATTGCTTTCCGTTTATAATAAATTTCGAAATTACAGTAAAATGGTTTAGAAAGGCGTACGAATCATTTCTGTGATATTGTTTAGGACTTAATAATTAGTATCGGAAATGCTTCGTTACAACATGAAAAAAAATCTTTTGGAGGGTTTTACCGATACTACTTTTTGAAACAAAAAATATGGTGATTGCTCGAGGGGGGGCGAGGGCGGGCACATTAACTCAAAATTTTTAAATGGCATGAGGGATCAAGTGTAACATCGTTGAAAAGAAAATTAAATTCTCTTTACATTCATCTAAATATTTTTGAATTTTGTTGATAGATTTTTTTCCAATTTAAATTTTTATGCTTTTTGAAATTTTCGAGTTGATGTGCCCCCAGCGTCATCTGTCGAGTAATTGCAATGTTTCTTCTCTCAAAAAGAAGTATTGGTAATACCCTTCAACATGTTTTTAGTTTCATTATTTCACAACAAACCGTTCAAATTTATCGAGATATGAGTAGTTTTCAGATCCGCATTTATTTTTGATATTTCGAATTTTAATTGCAAAAAAAATATTAACGAAATTCAAAAAAAAAATTATAATTTCAAAGATAATTGAATTTTCTTTTCAACGATGTAACACTTGACCCCCCATGCCATTTAAGATTTTTGAGTTGATGTGCCCCCCGCGCCCCCTGTCGATCAATCACCATATTTTTGTATCAAAAAGTAGTATCGGTGAAACCCTCCAAAAGGTTTTTTTTCAAATTTGTACTTTGAACCGTTCAAAAGTTAACAGGGGGGGGGGGGCTAAAAAACGCCGCACTGTATATCTGGTCCTTTAAATGAACTAGTATTGCTAATTATCGAGAGTAGGAGAATACTGCATGCCTGTACCAAATTGCATGAAATAATTACCACTCAAAAACCACCATATCTATACGAAACATCACCTTCCGCACTGACGTCCGCAACATCAACTTCCGGTTTGAATTTCAACTTACTCCACCCAGTCACACCTCTGCTCATTACCGATCCTCTTTCGCGTACATGATCGCAAAACTGTATAACTGGTTACCAGAATCCTTGAAGAGATTGAATATGTTGTGATTCAAAAAATATTTGAAAGAACTTGTTCGAAATTGTATTTTGAACTTTTGACAGGTCTACCACTAACTCCTGGCATGAGTTATCCATAATAATATTTGTTAATTTTCATTGTTATTATTTATTTATTTTTCCTTTGGTGTTTTGGCAGCGACTGCTATGGTCATTAGTCACTCACTATTATTATTTTTATTATTATTATTTTAAGTCGTACTGTAATGTCTATTTTCTTATTATCGGTACCTATATTTGTTTAAGGTTGAGTGGGAGATAGTACTTGTCTGATTCCTTGTTGCTCAGACAAAAGCTAACTCTGCCTTTTGGTAGGAATCATTTTTTTTTTCAATAATTTTATTGTTTTTTTTGTAATGTTTTCTTTCTACCAATAAAAGCGTTTATTATTATTATTAGTAATTGACAAAATGTACTTACTTTTTGTAATTACACAGGCGTCGACACAATCACACGAATAATTGTCGCTGTACTAATAGTTAGAGAACTGCCTATATCTATATAGTTTACTGACAGGTAAAGAAACCGTGTGCTGGGCATTAAATTTCTTTATTGGTGTTGCCCCAAGTCGCATGGATGTAGTTTTCGAATTTCTCTAGGTCAAGGAGGGGGGGCGTTTGAAAACCACTCAGTTTGTGACCGTTTGCTGGTTTTACATTTTGGTGGATATGGTCCTGGACATACCTTCTGCCCAGTTTAACTATAAGAGACGCACGGATACAGCTTGCACATCAATGCACATAATAATTTTTGGAAGTCGATTTTGTATTTTAGTTTTCCACCTTTTTTAGCAAAATATAATTTCTCCCCCACCACCTTTCAAGGTATGACGTCATCAATTTTTTTTTTAATTGAAAGGGTATATGTTTAGGTCAGAAATTGAAAGCCCATATTTTTCTGAGTTCAACCATACCACATACGTCATATCTTACACTTCGAATTACAGCATACTAAGTATAAAGGAAACCAGTGTTCATATTTCTCAACATTCATTTCATTATTTATTTGCAATTAAAATATCATAGGTTAGTATTGAAAATAAACAAATACGAAATCTACAGCGAATGCTCGAACTGAGCTCCTTGGGTTAGTTGCCAATATTCAAGACGTCTAATGAATTCTTGGGTTACGTTAGACAACACCTCTGGTGTAATTAGTTGAATTTCAGTTCGAATTATCTCTTTAAGGTCTTCCAAATTGGTGGGTCGGTTTATGTACACTTTAATTTTTAAGTAATCTCAGAAAAAGAAGTCCATGGGAGTTAAATCTGGAGACCTAGCAGGCCATTCAATCTGTCCGCGTCGTCCAATACAGCGATTGGGGAACGTTTCATTTATAAAATCTCTAACAATTCGAGCATAATGTGGACCTGATCCATCCTGATAGAACCAAATAGAAACTATTCGATCAGGTTGATTGATGTCTGGAAATGTCTCAGTTAAATATGGAACCACATGAGTTTGTAACATTTCCAAATAATTTTCACTTGTCACAGTACCGTCAAAAAAATATGGTTCTACTACAATAGTATTCCTGAGAATCCCAGGCCACACAGTTACTTTTTGGGTATATTGGGTATGAGCTTCCATCGCCCTATTAGGATTTTCTGTTGCCCAATAACGATAATTTTACGTATTCACAGTACCGTTTGTAAAAAAAGTTGTTTTGTCGGAAAATAAGAATAATTTCACAAAACTCCATGTGTCTATCGAAGTCGTCTTCATTAAGTTCATGTATGAGTTTAATTTTATATGGATATAATTTGGCTTTTCTAAGAATTTTCTGCACAGCATCAGATACAATTGTAAGTGAATAATGAGGATTTTCTTCAATTCCAAGTGATACATTCAAATGAGTGTCTTCGGCCATTCTTAGGCTTATCCCTAATATTTTTCTTACCGTCGATTTGCTTATTGGTTATCGATCGGGATATATTTCATTGAAGATTTCGCATACTTCTGCCATACTTCTTTTACGATCGCCGTTCTCTGTTTTTCTGACAGCACCATCGTTATGTCAAATAATTGCTTTTAGGGTAATATCTCTCAGAAAGTTATCATTGCAGACTTATAAATCGATATGCTACACGACAAATCAATTTAATAATGACATATGCAATGGTAACTAAGAACTTATTGTCTGGTTGCTAAGGGCTTTCAGATGTTTTCTTGGCCTACTAATCAAGTATAGCAATATACTCGTACTAACTACTGAGTAATTCTCAGGTTTACATTAAAAATGAATAATGAAATGAATGTTGAGAAATATGAACACTGGTTTCCATTATACTCAGAATACTGTAATTCGAAGTGTAAGATATGACGTATGTGGTATGGTTGAAAAATATGGACTTTCAGTTTTTGATATAAAAATATTCCATTTCAATTTTTAAAAAAAATATCGATGACGTCATATCTTGTAAGGTGGTGGGGGAAAAATCATTTTTTTCTAAAAAGAAGGTGGAAAACTAAAATACAAAATCGACCTGTCCGAGCTTTACCTCCAAAAATATTTAACTCGTAAGATAATGGAGTGTTTCCACACTTTATGAACGCACTGTATAACTACAAAATGCAAAAAGAGCCAAACACTATGGAACCAATGAAAAATAGGGAGAAAGACATTCGACATATTTCTGATAATAGACAAAATGAGAAAATGAAGAACGGCACAAGAGGCTAGACATGCACTTGCAAACACGACGAAGACACCACCCACATAATACACATTTAGACACAAGTACATAGAAACTCAGTTTTTTTAATGGTTTTATCACTCCTCAAGAACATGTCATGGTTTTATCATAGATATATATTATATATACTGTACAATATATATTATGATTTCTATGGGTTTTATGGTAAAACTTACACTGAGGTTTTATTAAGGTTTTGAGATATCTTCCCGAGATGAAACTGATCATTTCCATGGCCATTATGAAACTGAATGGTGATGTCAAAAGTCAAAATTATAACTGAAAAAAAATAATAGTAATTAAACGTTTCACAAGAGCTAAGAGCCTATATGTACTGATCTCGGTATTATAGACACCGTATAGTACCTCCTGGATTATGTTAAACAATTTGAGGATTTATTTGAAGGTTAAGAAAATGTTTTGGTCATAGATTAATTTGAGTCTGTTTGGCTGCGGTTATTTATGGAAAATATTCTAACCCAACTTCATCCCGAAAATACATTTTGGTGCCAAATAGATTTCTTTCATTAACAGTAAGATTTATAACATCCTTATGATTCGATTTTATAATGCCACTAACGTTATTAATAATCCTGCAATAAGGCAAGAGAGTTTTATGTTCTAATTTAAAAATATCTCTGAGTAGGCCCTCGTAGATTTATAGCATCTTCATTGAGGTTTTACTAATACGCTTTGTTTTGTGGTATTTGAGGATAAATGTCATTTTATTCTAGAACCCTTAAAAGATGTTATATTGAAATGGTTAGTAAAAACATTACTTTACATGAGCTTTACGATTCAAAATTCCTGTGTTAAATATTGAATTTTATTGGAGGTATTGATCTATACACCTTGAAATCATCTGATTTTGATACAGCGCCAACCTGTTGTTGTTAAACTGTAACTAAGTTTTTATGATAGTGACAATTTGAAAAGTAGCGTAGTTATTATACGATAGGCATACTTGAGCAAACCTTTACAAAAATCAAATGTTAATAAATATATAGCTTTAACGTCCTTCATTATAACTGCTGAGTGGGAAAGCGGAAACACTGAAAAGTGATCTCCGAACTTCATAAAATTGGTGAAGTATATGATGTCTTGTTCATGGCAAATCATGCATAATAAATTTATATCATTCAACTTATTATATCAATAAATGCACCACTTATAATATACAGTGTGTCCCACTTACCATGCTCACCATGGGTATCTTTTTAATGGTGACAGATACGAGGTCGGTTAAATGACACCAAATGTGGAGTTTATCAAGGCCAACTATAATGTGAAAAAATATTTTGATAAAATCTATTCGTTTTTGTTTTATTGAGATTTGGAAAAAAATATGAAATTCATACCAACTCTTCTAGAATTTGAGATATCAGCACCAACTTTTATTTTTCAAATGTTTTTCACTATGACTTAGTTATGAATAACTTGTTTTTCTCTTGCAGATGATATGTCACAGTAATAGCTTTTTGTTGATAACAACGGAGTTATAGTCATTTATACAAAAACAAGAACTACGAGGCTTGTTTGGTAAGTCCGTGACTTTTTAAATTTCCCGCGCAGTAACTTTAAATGCAACACTGCTGCTGTCAACCACCATCTTTCAATAGACTACTGTCAAATTTTGAGCAAGCTGCGACATTTGGTTTGTGTTTGACAGCAATTAGAAGCAGACAACCTCGTGAATTTTAACAAAAATGGAAAAAAGTGAATTTCGTGTGTTGATTAAGCATTATTTTTTGCGTAAAAAAACCATAACTGAAACCAAGGAAAGACTTGATAAATACTATGGGAACTCTGCACCATCAATTTCAATGGTTAAGAAGTGGTTTACTGAGTTCCGTTGTGGTCGTACCAGCACAAGTGACGCCGTACGTTCAGGTCGCCCAAAAGAGGTCATCACGCCAGAAATCGTCGAAAATCCATGGAATGATATTGGACGATCGGAGAATAAAAGTACGTGAGGTAGCTGAGGCTGTAGGCATCTCAACTGAGCGAGTACATCACATTTTACATGAATATTTGGACATGAAGAAGCTATCCGCGAGATGGGTGCCGCGATTGCTCACACTCGACCACAAGCGCAACCGTGTGACCACTTCAAAGGAGTGTTTGGCAAAGTTCAATCGCAATCCGGGCGAGTTTTTACGCCGTTATATAACCGTAGACGAAACATGGATCCATCACAATACCCCAGAGACCAAGGAACAATCAAAACAGTGGGTGTCAACTGGTGAACGTGCACCAAAGAAGGCTAAGGTGCGTCTGTCAGCCAACAAGGTTATGGCCACAGTTTTTTGGGATGCACGCGGTGTCATTCATATAGATTACTTAGAGAAGGGTAGAACGATCAACGGCGAATATTATTCAGAGCTTTTAGACAGATTCGATATTGATTTGAGGCAAAAACGACCACATTTAGCGAAAAAAAAAGTGCTGCTTCATCAAGACAATGCACGAGTGCACACGTGTGTAGTCACTATGGCAAAAATTCATAAATTGGGCTACGAACTACTACCCCATCCAGCATATTCTCCAGATTTAGCCCCTTGCGACTATTTTCTTTTCCCAAACCTGAAGAAATGGCTGGGTGGTAAGAGATTTGGGTCGAATGAAGAGGTTATAACCGAAACAAACGCCTATTTTGAGGGCCTTGAGAAAACCTATTATTTGGAAGGAATAAAAAAACTGGAAAAACGCTGGACTAAATGTATTGATCTAAAAGGAGATTATGTTGAAAAATAAAACGCTTATTTGCCAATTTTTTTTTTCTTTATTCAAATAGTCACGGAGTTACCAAACAGCCCTCGTATTTTGAAGTCGCCATCTTGAATTTATAAATTTCAACAGAAAAATCTGATCTACGACCTCGAAAACCCCCACATACCAATTTTGAATGGAATTGGACCATAATCACAAATCTCGTCCGCCATATTGGAGGAGCCGCCATTTTTTATTTCATTAAAAATTCCATAGTGCCTTGTCACCGGAACTATGAACATCTGCCAAATTTCCAGTTATTAGGACCGCCAGAAGTGGGTCAAAATTCACGTGCAAGAGACATGAAAATGATCAAAATCTGTTATTTGTGTATAAAACAAAAACGAATAGACCAAAATATTTCTTCACATTATAAACTCCACCGACCTCGTATCTATTACCATTAAAAAGATACCCATGGTGAGCATGGTAAGTGGGACACACTGTATACATACGTACAGTACTTACTTGATTTTGTTAATATGTTTATTATATATGAGAAATGTGAATTATACAATCGTAAAAAGGACAGTGTTTGTGGTAAATTGAATATTAATTGGTTTCATGCACCGACATAAAAAGAGTAGTTGGATAAAACTTTCCGTCTTCCATAATATTCTTCAATGTTGACTTCAATGGTAACAGTAACTCTCCAGCTTTTGTTTTGTACCTACCACATATTTTCGGAAGTTACATAGTCTGTATGTTCAGGATCATCTGATGGTTGACCTTAAATTATACTTTTGTTAGCTCATTACCTGTAATAAAATGTGCAGAGCATACAAACGAATTATTTGCTTTAGAATCCGCGAAAGCATCCATTTGGAGAGCTGCTATCTAACTGACACGTCTGTACTCTAGCAACTTCTACCTGTCTGTCTGGTTTGTATAGAAGGAAATTTGAAATTTTCACATGGTCTCCATTGGTCAGTTACTACAACCCCCAACAGCCCGAATATCATCATGACAACGGATTTTTAAATAGGAAAATCTATGTTTATAACATCTCTACAGCCCTACAGTCTTATGCACTTACATCTCACTATACACAATGAATTAATAATCACCGCAGTGCCAAGAACTTTTTGGTAGGAAATCGCTTTTCTTAGAATATCCACAAATAACTGCTATTTGCACCGGTTCTACTTAAGGTCACCTTAGGACTTAACAGCTATTTGCACCGGTTCTCCTTAATAACAAACTTAGCTAAGTGGAGGATCAGCTCAAGGTACATCTTAAGGTGAAGATGGTTTGCACCGTTGACTCCTGGCCTGAACCTTAGCTGAGTATTAGAAATGTTTGGCAACAGCGCAAATATGATCACGTAACCAACGTAACGGTAAACAAAGTTTTCAGTTCTGTCTAATTTGACAGGCTGGCGGGAGGATGGCATGTGATTTGGAAACTTTAGCACAAGCATTATCATAAACATAAGGGTCAACATCAAAGGTTTTTAGCATAAATGGCGCCATTTGATATAACAGATTCAACTTTCTCTTTTAACATTATATTTAAGCACAATTTTAAAATGATGTCGACTAAATGCACCTTAAGAAAAATTGAAAAGACTCGCCATTTCATTCCTTGAGTACAAACAAAGCAACAAATTAATTTTAAGTTCGTAATAAATGTAAATTAACAATATACCAATAGACATTTTGTATTTAGGATATAGGTACAGTGATAAATCTGAAAATTATTTTTATACTTTCACATCATAGGGATATTCAATTTCAGCCTCAATCAGGTTTAGTATGTAGAGAGCTAAAAAATCGCGGAAAAAATGTAATTTCAACATTCATGCAAATGTGTACCCTCACTTACACTTATCTAGGCACATTATAAAAAAATTTGATTCAAATCCTAGGTCGTCGTCATCTAATATTGTACGTGACATTTTGTTTCAAACCTATATAATCAAATACCAACAAAAATACAATCACATCAGCAAAATCTAGGAAAAACGGCTCGAAGACTTTAAACATCAAGAACCTAAGCTTGAAAAATCTGAGGCTTATCTTGACTAAGGCTTATGTTGTCCTCAAATGGCGGTGCAAACCAAAATCGTAATGTAAGGTCCACTTAAGTCAAAAGGTAACTTTAAGTTGAACCGATGCAAATAGCTGTTAACTAAAGTGGACCTCACATTACGATTTTGGTTTGCACCGCTATTTGAGGACAACATAAGCCTCAGTCAAGATAAGCCTCAGATTCTCCAGGATTAGGTTCCACTTAAATACTTAACCTCACTTTTCCTACACAAAATATTTTCCCATTTTCTTGATGTTGAAAGTATTTCGAGCACTTTTTCTGGATTTTGCTGATGTGATTGTATTTTTCCCTCTATTCAGGGTGACCAAACCTACAGCTCTCTATATACTAAACCTGATTGAGGCTGATATCGAATATCCCTATGATGTAAAAGTAGGAAAATAATGTTCAGATTCAACACTGTACCTATTTGGCTAATAAATTACGCATTTTAACTAATATGCACGCAGCTCTCTTGGCGATATTGTGGCTAGTTTTCCCGGTAGTGACAAATTTTCCAAATCACATGCCATACTCCCGCCAGCCTTTCAAATTAGACAGAATTGACAGCGCTTGCGCAATGTGCATATTATTTAAAACTTTGCGTTGTTTAACGTCTCATCATTGGTTACGTGATCATTTTTGCTCTGTTGCCAAACATTTCCAATACTCAGGTAAGGTTCAGGCCAGGAGTCAACGATGCAAACCATCTTTACCTTAGCTGATCCTCCACTTAGCTGTGTTTGTTATTGTGGAGAACCGGTGCAAATAGCTGTGAGATACACAAACTATTATGAAAAATAGCTTTGTTTGTCCCCCATCGGCTGTTTGACAATAATAATAATAAATATACTTTATTGTCCAAAGAGTTTATCTTGTTGACAAAGTGAGATAAGTCTAAATCTAAATAAATGTATAAAGAACACGAAAAACATGAAGTCATTAATAAACAGAGCACAAACACATATAAAAATTATAAAAATCACATTTATATATTAAAATACATCTTAATCAATCCATCAAAATTTGTGACTAGAATTTATTTTTAAAAGACATCTTCATAAAACTCTTGCAAACTATAATAGGTTCTGTCACTTAAAAGGTCTCTAGTAGCCTTCCTGAAATGAGTGGCATCATATTCCTCACGTAGTTTGGTAAGTGGTTAAACATCTTAACGCCGTTGTAAACAATAGAATCTTTAATAAGAGTTGAAGTAGGTATAGGGAGTTTGAGATCAGCGGTCTGTCGGGTGGCATAGTTAGATGATACCGAAGAATATTTTGTTTTATGTTTATTTATCAAGCAAACCGTTTCCATGATAAAAATGGCATGTACTGTTAGAATTTTATTTCCCAGAAATAGGGGCCTGCAAGACTCCCGTCGTTTAACCTTGTAAACATAGCTTATTACTCTTTTTTGAAGAACAAAAACCGACTGTAAATTTGTTTTTGCACAGACTCCCCAAAATGGAATTCCATATCGTAAGTGCGATTCTATCAACGAGAAATAGACAGTTTTTGCTGCAGAGGATCCAAGTTCAGCTGAGGTTACTCTTACTGCGTAACACCCTGAAGAAAGCTTTTTATTGAGCGAAGTAATGTGGTCATCAAACCTGAGCTTGTTATCTATAGATAACCCTAGAAATTTAGTGTTAGTTTTGTTTTCTATCACGCAACTGTTTGGGGCTAATAGTATGTTGTCGTCACTGCTTCGGAAGGATATTATGTTGGTTTTTGAGATGTTGAACGATAACAGATTTGAGTCACACCAATCTTTGAGTTTTTTAACATCTGAACTGATGATTTTATGAAGATCTTCCGTGCTTTTTTCATGCCATAATATAGTTGTGTCGTCCGCAAATAAGGTACATTTTCCTACGATATCTATAGTTGCCAAATCATTTATGTAAAGCAGAAAAAGTGTTGGTCCCAGTATTGATCCCTGTGGAACACCGCTGTTTATATTGGCCTTCCCAGAAGGTGCTGTGGTTTTCACAATCTGACTTCTACTTGTTAAGTATGATTTGAACCATTTGTGAGCCACACCATTGACGCCATAGTGAATCAGCTTTCGGAGCAGCATTCCGTGATTTACACAATCGAACGCTTTGGATAAATCACAAACTACCGCTGCTGTCACTTCTCGGCTATTAATGTTGTGATAAACTTGGTTTAAAAATGAAAATATTGCATCATGGGTACTCTTTTTTGACTGGAATCCAAACTGATCACAACTAATTATATTGTTTAATGACAAGAAGTCAGATAAACGATTTTTTACTATTTTTTCTATCATTTTGGCTAACGCAAGTGATAGCTTACGTCACTGACAGTGCTCTATTGTCGATAAACGCATCACGAGTTTGTCAAGAAAAGGGAAATATACAAAAATTAATATTTCAACGCAAATGAGAGGTTTTAACAAATGTTTGTTATTTGGTGACCATGTTAATTTTCGTCGCCATATCTTATAGTCGTGAGAATAATTTAGTCTCCCTCATCAATACATCGATAGGGATATTTGCATTGAACAACATATGACTATACCCAAAAATGACATTCTCACTGAAAATGCTAATTAATCTCGGCCATATCTTTCCCTGTTTCAAAGTGGACTTATATTTACTGGACATTTTTTTTTTACAGGAGAAAATTCGCCAGTCAGAGCAACTTTTACAGAATCTCACCGATTTGATGCCAATATTTCCTCAAAGATTGAAATTGGAACATTTAGAATCATCGTGTGTCCATGTTACGAAGATAAAATCTGAGCCAGAATTGATTGAAACAATTCCGAAACCTGAAGAAACTGTGCAGCTAAATGTTAATTACTCTATGTGTTGGGAAACTACAAAAGTAGAACCAATATCGGAATGTGAGTTACAATGTGAATGTGATCATGAACAAATCAACGAAATATTAAAATCGCCCATACCTTCCAAAGGACTATATGATTCAACTAAAGAGTCTTCACAAGAAACAGTCGAACCGTCGCTTACTGAGTCTCTTGTCCCTTCACTTGGCGAATCTCACCAGGAGTTAACACCTAATGTTTCTAAAGAAACTTATCAAGAAACCGTGAGAATGTTTCCATCTGAACCATTAATAAAAGTGAAACCTCCTAGTGCTCTGCAATATCCCTTTGACAATACATCTCCGTCTGTTCATCCAGCGTCTTCAGTTATGAACCCTGATATCTATATGCCTTTGGGAGAAAAGTTGATTGATGAAGTGAGTTTAGTGGAACCGACAGACCTTTCAAATAAGAGGACAGAAAATGTGACTTGTGTTCCTGAAATTGACTACATTAAAGAAGAAGGGGATGCCGTTTCTGTTTCTAGTAACAGTTCTGATCCTGAGAGGTTGGAAGTTGATATGTCACAGGTGAGTTTTTTATGATTAATTCAAAGTTTTATGTACATGTATATCTACTTGCAGTTTTTAAATTGTCAAGCCTTCAGCACAACACCTTCGTGGTACTAAGTGACTTTTATCATTGTTTAAATAGAAGTAAGATAGTTAGTCTTAGTATTGGACCCAAACGGGAGTGTCATTTAGCGAGATTAGTCACAAACATAGAAGTATATATTATATACTTACTCTAGAATGCTAATCCCGCCAATTTTCACGGCGAAAAGCATGCCGCGTATGCGACCCGTTTACGATGTGCGCATGCGCGTCATCAGTGTAGTTTGGGTAGATCGTTGCCAAGTTTGAAAATGATTTGGTGTTCCAATTCAGAGTTTTTTGTTGAGGCAATAAAACACATGTCATTTGAAAGAAAGCGATTTGACAGCGCATTTAGGACTTTTTAAAACCGAAAAGAACCTTTTAGAGATAGATTACTCCGAATTTTAGGAGCGAAAGAAACTTATTTAAAACAGTAATGTACCCTATGCTACTGTAAATAAAATGACCTTGCAACAGTGCTTTTTCATCAACAGGAAGACTTGTCACTCTTGTCAGATCAGAGACGGTTTTAAGATGTCTAAAAATCCTGGTGTGTCGACTCATACCTGGAACTGTGGGACAAAACGGGAGACAATTCGCCAGCTTGATTAAGAGAAAACAAATGAATTCGTGGTCTGTTTCCCAAATATTCCGCATTTGCGTGTACCGCCACGGTCGGTTTTCTTGTTAGGGTAAATTTACAAGAACAGAAGTTTTCAAGTATTGCCGACGAATGAAATGAATAAAGAAACGTAATTATTGGAATTTACTGAAAAACTTCACCAATCAGTTTAATTTGTTACATTTTCGACTTATTTATTCAATTTTTTACTGAAATGAAATTCACTACAATAATAACCACGCATTTCATTTAGAAATATTGAAGTTAAGCTTCATGAAAAGTCACCATTAGAACCTGTCAACCTTGTGCTAATAAGCGGGAATGGCGGGATTCCGTGTGTGATATATTCGTGCCATGATTTTCATTAAAATATAGACGAGGAAAGTGATGACGTAACAAATGTCATTCTTGTCAAATCTGATTCCAAACAAACCTCCGTCGAATTTAAATCAGCTTGTCCGATATGTTTCCGTAAAGATTTTTTAACTTCTTTCGCCTGAGAAAAGAAAATCCAATCAACCAAACACAAACTAATGAGCAAAGCAGCAAATCATCAACAGAGTAACAGAGAAAGTCTCCTAAAATTCTTTGTTTGGAATCAGTTTTTGACAAGAATGACATTTGTGACGACACACTTTCCTCGTCTATTTTCTAATAATACAAGATACTATGTGATAATCTTCATAATATGGCGGTACTTACTATACTCACTTTCGGTACTGGATATAAATGAATTATTTTGTTCGTCTCTCTGGATTGCCCACAAATGATACAAAAACATGATCAAATTATTATTGTACAAACCATACAAACTACACAGGAAACGATTAGATATTCACAAATTTTATTTTATCACACGTTTTGCCTGCACACTAGCTTCTTCACTGTCTGATTAAATAAAGTTTGTGGAGGATCGAATCGTTTTTAGTGTAGTTTGTACAATTACTCTGGATCTTCATCAAGTAAATGACGAGTCAATCAGAATAATTAAATTATTGTTGGATGAATGTCTAAGAAAATATACAGCAAAATGAAGAAACACATCAATAATAGTAATCAATACAAGGAAATTGCACTATGAAATTTAGATTCTGTCACCATCATTCACTTTTGGATTAAAGTTTATTGAAATTCCATAAAATTGACAACAGTCATCGATCACCATATCCGTGGAATATTGACAAGACTAAAATTCTATATAAGTGCGCCATCTCTGGAACCGACCAAAGAAGCAGACCACTATTTCATTTGTTTATTTGTCTTCTGAAAAATCAAAACAAAATCGAATCACTCGACACACCATGGTTTTTATACATCTTAGACGGTTTTTAGAATTTCAGATTTTCTCTTGTCGTTTTGTGTGGTGTTTGTTGTCGTTGGTTATTCTTTCATCATTCGTGAATTTGCGTTGATCTTGTTCCTTTAAAGACAATTTCTAATAAAGCCGTTTCTTCCTACAAATAAACAATGAACTGTTTAGTGTTGTGTAAAGGAAAAAATACCAGAAATGAATCATTTTTGATAGAATATAATGAATTTTTTTATGTACTATGCTTTGCTCAAAATAGCTTAAATATTATTGTAGCTTGATTTGTTGGGGAGAGATCCCAGCAGAACATTTGAGTGAGAAAATTGTAATTTGTGGCAGACATTTTCTTCATGCAGATTCATGTGAAAACGACAATAGAATAATTTGAAACCTAGTACAGTACCAATACTGTGTCTGCGTAAGCATGCAAGGCGAGTGATACAACTTTCTACAAGCTACAAATTTTTTTTTTTTGGGACTTACGTAGTTTGACCTCCTGAACAAAAAATCCAAATGAAATTTTTGGCGGTCTCAAGTAATTTCGGAGATACGGGCCTTTTTTTGAATGAAAATTGGCATTTTCTGGTACACGTTTCTTCTTCGAAAAACACACTCAAATGACTCCTTATTTTCACCAGCACAATATACACACCCTAATTCACCAGTTTTACACTTTTGTTTTCATTGAAAACAGTTTTTTATCAACAAATTGTAGCTTTTTCTAGCAAATACAAAATCAACAAATTCATGCTGTTTTGTTTACTGAATATCTGTCATTTCTGTTGTCAGGTTGGTAACAATGGAATATACGGAAAGGCGATTCTAATTTTGCAATATTGCCAATGTGATTCCAGAAATATTCAATTCACTTATCACATAGAATATTTTAGTAAATGAGTATGAAAAATGAGTTGATATAACTACAACATTTTCCCATCAACACTCTGACTGCACATTGGTAACAATGGTACTCATACTGTTTCTAAAAGACTAGCAAAATTCAAAAGAACGAGACAGGTCACGGAAAAGTGCGCAAACAAATATGAATGTACATGCGCACAAAAAAATTAAGAACACTTTTCACATAAAATGACCTACTTTAATGACTTTAAATCAACCCGACAGACCCGATCCTATGCAAACCTAACCTAGCTTACCCGACTGTACGATACGGATAGGTTGCGTCTTTTCTATATGTTTGCGCATGCGCATATACCAAAAATGAATGTTTGTGATCCGACACGTTTATTTAGGTAATTATTTGTTCGCAAAAAATGCCTGCTACATGCTCTGTTTATTTAAAAATATCTTTTGTGCATTCAAAATATTAATACCAATATTTTTTTTCCAATCCAGTTATCTGACAACGAATTGGCTTCTTTCATAACAAAGTAGCCAGTATCAATGTCTTTTACTGACTCAACAACAACAATGAGTCTTAATAACTTTATAAGAGTACAATGCGACGTTGTCAAATTCCCTAAAACTCCTGCATACTGAATACTCATGAAATGTTTGTAGTGAATAGTTTTCGGAAGTATTGGCGCCGTAGAGACTGGCAATTTTTTCATAATAATAATAATAGTTCCTAATAAACACTCGGAGAGTGAACCATTCTCAGTGAAGATATTCAGCAAGAAATATGCAAGCAAAGCGAGCACGCGCATTCCTATTACTACTTTTGTAACTTATGTAACTTATCTCTTACTTCTTGGTGAAGAAATCTGCGAGAAAGGCGCGAGCGAAGCGAACACGCGCATTCCCATCACTACTTTATCGATTTCTGATGACTTTGAGTATAAATTTTCATCCCTTATTCGTTAGTGAACAAGACCAAAAAAACGCGAGCGCATTCCCATCACTACTTTGTCGATTTCAGTCAACTTTGATTAGAAATTTTCATACCCTATTCGTTAGTGAACAAGACCAGAAATACGCGAGCGCATTCCCATCACTACTTTGTCGATTTCAGTCAACTTTGAGTAAAAATTTTCTTACCCTATTCGTTAGTGAACAAGACCAGAAATACGCAATCGAAGCGAGCGCGCGCATTCCCATCACTACTTTGTCGATTTCAGTCAACTTTGAGTAGAAATTTTCATACCTCATTCGTTAGTGAACAAGACATACGCGAGCGCGCGCATTCCCATCACTACTTTGTCGATTTCAGTCAACTTTGAAAAGAATACGCGTGCTTGCTTCGCTAGCGTATTTCTGGTCTTGTGCACTGACAAATAAGGGATGAAAATTTCTACTCAAAGTTGATAGAAATCGACAAAGTAGTGATGGGAATGCGTGCGCTCGCGTATTTCTGGTCTTGTTCACTAACGAATGAGGTATGAAAATTTCTACTCAAAATTGACTGAAATCGACAAAGTAGTGATGGGAATGAGCGCGCTCGCTTCGCTCGCGTATTTCTAGTCTTGTTCACTAACGAATAGGGTATGAAAATTTCTACTCAGTTGACTGAAATCGAGAAAGTAGTGACGGGAATCGCTTCGCTCGCGTTTTTCTGGTCTTGTTCACTAACGAATAAGGGATGAAAATTTCTTCTCAAAGTCGTCAGAAATCGATAAAGTAGTGATGGGAATGCGCGCGTTTGCTTCGCTCGCGTCTTTCTCGCAGATATCTTCACCAAGAAGTAAGAGATAAGTTTACATAAGTTACAAAAGTAGTAATTGGAATGCGCGTGATCGCTTTGCTTGCATATTTCTTGCTGAATATCTTCACTAAGAATGGTTCACTCTTCGAGTGTTTATTAGTAACTATTATTATTATTATTATTATTGATGAAAAAATTGCCAGTCTCTAGGGCGCCAATACTTCCGTAAACTATTCACTACAAACATTTCATATTCATGAGTATTCAGTATGCAGAAGTTTTAGGGAATCTGACAACGTCGCATTGTACTCTTATAAAGTTATTAAGACTCATTGTTGTTGTTGAGTCAGTAAAAGACATTGATACAGGCTACTTTGTTATGAAAGAAGCCATTTAGTTGTCAGATAACTGGATTGGAAAAAAAATCTTGGTATTAATATTTTGAATGCTCAAAAGGTATTTTTAAATAAACAGAGCATGTAGCAGACATTTTTTGCGAACAAATAATTACCTATATAAACGTGTCGGATCACAAACATTCATTTTTGGTATATGCACATGCGCAAACAGATAGAAAAGACGCAGCCTATCCGTATCGTATAGTCGGGTAAGCTCGGTTAGGTTTGCATAAGATCGGGTCTGTCGGGTTGATTTATAGTCATTTAAGTAGGAAATGTTATGTGAAAAGGTTCTTAATTTTTTTGTGCGCATGTATATTCATATTTGTTTGCGCACATTTCCGTTATCTGTCTCGTTCTTTTGAATTTTGTTAGTCATTTAGAAACAGTATGAGTACCATTGTTTCCAATGTGCAGTCAGAGTGTTGATGGGAAAATGTTGTGGTTATATCAACTCATTTTTCATACTCATTCACTAAAATATTCTATGTGATACGTGAATTGAATATTTATGGAATCACATTGGCAATGTCGCATAATTAGAATCGCCTTTCCGTCAATTCCATTGTTACCAACCTGACAACAGAAATGACAGATATTCAGTAAACAAAACAGCATGAATTTGTTGATTTTGTATTTGCTAGAAAAAGCTACAATTTGTTGATAAAAAACTGTTTCCAATGAAAAAGAAAGTGTAAAACTGGTGAATCAGGGTGTGTATATTGTGCTGGTGAAAATAAGGAGTCATTTGAGTGTTTTTCGAAGAAGAAACGTGTACCAGAAAATGCCAATTTTCATTCAAAAAAGGGCCCGTATCTCCGAAATTACTTGAGACCGCCAAAAATTTCATTTGGATTTTTTGTTCAGCAGGTTAAACTACGTAAGTCCCAAAACATTTTTTTTTGTAGCTTGTAGCGCCCGGTTAACGGAATTTTACCCAACTTTCTGCCACACCGCTTATATTATGATTTCTAGATTAAACAAAAAGTACTAAACATACATAGAATCGCCTCAGAAAATTAATGTCAAGATGGAAGTGCTTTTCTTTGATGGTAAGGAAAATGCTTCTGGCCTCATTTTTTCATGCACCCCCATTGTGGAAATTGCACTAAGGTAATACAATCAGAAATACTCCTAGAAATAGCATGTTAATCTCTTCAAATGATTTAAATTAAATGCAGTTGCATATTTTGAAATGAGTTCTAGAAAAAAAACCACGAGCTTCCAAGCATCCAATTTTATAAATCCTATTTGAGTAGAAATTATTCATGATATTAGCTGTAATACATTTTCATAGTTTTTTGTACTTTCAATTTATTTTCCAATCCAGTGCTTCCTTGAAATTCGCACCGACGATTTGGGGTGGTTCCGTAGGTTTTTGTTGGTTAACTACATTTGAAAAGTGAATGTGATACCAAAAATCAGTCGTTTCAGAGCGATAAATAATAATAATAACTATACTCTACTTTCTGATGGTCTTTGCTGAATATTTGGGATCATAAATATTAGTCTAAGATCCGGCTGCAGGATTAGTGCGCTCATCGGTTTTTTGCTCAAAACCAAATTTTTATGTATATTTATAATTAGAAGAATATATATTTACCAGGTTGCCTATCAAAATTTGGCCGCCAGTATTTTTAAGTAATTGATTTTTGGGAAAAAATTTCGTTCACTTGTTTTTTAGATAAAATAACGTCTCCATCACGGCAATTTATATGAAGAATCTAAAAAATCACGGTTGCCGTTGCGCACCTGGCCGTACCTCTTCGCAGCCAGGTGTAAACAGGTATGATTTCGATACACTTATACGTTCATAACGTTTATTTATTAATCATATAACAAATTAAAGCTAATTTTTTTCTATTTATTATCATATATGGTTGCCTAATTAAATCCGCCCGCAAATATATGTTGCTGGCTGTTAAAAATAATAAATATTTAAGGTAGAGTGAAAGAGAGTTAGCGCGTAACATCATTTGTCAGACGAGGATAGCGATTTCCGGCTGTGCGACGCTTTTAAGCCATTGCGCAAGCGTCAAATGTTGGTGTTCTCAACTTATATTAACAGCTTCGGCATTTTTATTCTAACATAAGAACCACGCTGTTTTGGAATTCGTAATGCACGACGTTTTATATTTACATTGTTGTTTTGTTTGTCCATCTAGAAATCATTAAATTAATTAACGTAAAATAAAATTGATAAAGATGAAGTCGTGTTTTCTGTGTAACGAAAAGAGCAAAGTACTGGACTATTATAATGCAGCATTCAAAAAGTGCTCGTTAATGTTATTGTTTCGTCGTAAAAAATATATAAATATCATGACAGTTTATTAACAATTGAATCTACTAATGATTTTGGATATCATACAGTGTCTAAAAAAATAACAGTTCTAAAGCAAAAAGAGAAAGAAGAATTTGAAGAGTTTTGCAAAACACAAACCGTAAGTAAAATTTTAAATGAACTTAAGAATAATATAGGTTATAGTTACTAAATTAATGACACAGTGCTAACTATGTTTTTTGTTAAAAATGATTTTTTTAAATTTCTTATCATTATAAAAACAAATTACTGCATTTTTCAAAAAATTAACAATTGATCAAATTTAATTAATATATTTTTTAAATAATTATTAATTAAAAAAATTAATAAATTCCCCTTTTTTCAAAATACAATTAGTACTTAAACCTTTTTTTAAATTATTTCAAAATTTTATGTTTTTTTTTCAATTAATTAATATTAATAACCTAAAAAATTACCTTATAATTTGAAAAACTGAATAATTAAAAAAAATTAATGATGAAATAAAAATAGTAAGTAAAAAAAATATTGTTAATGTTTATTTTTATGGAAAAACGTGGTAACGTGGTTACGAATTCCTAATATATTACATTTCTTAGACAGGTAAAATTTTTCAAGTATTCGGACCTTTTTCAACCTCATTCCAAACAAACAATAAAATCATTCAGCAGTATAATGCGGAGAAATAAATACCGACTTTCTCTGTTGACTATGCGTTATATCTTTACAAAAAACAAATGACACTGTCTATATTTGAAAAATTAAAGAAAAAACGAAGATTATATATATATATATTTTTTTCCTTGGTGTTTTGGCATCGACTGCTATGGTCATTAGCCACGTTTCTGGATAGGCCTTGTTACTCCATGCGCCACCGTAGGAGCAGCACTGTTAATTGGAACGCAACAGTGAATCGTGCAGGACGCACCCCAGTCCAGCCACGAGATTTAAATAATTTAATAGGTCAAACTAAATTAAAAAATCTCAGCCGCAGCTGGGGCTCGAACTCCGGACCTATCGACTCAGAGTCGGACGCTCTAACCTCTGCGCCACGCCCCGTTTACACGTTCAAGTATTATCGCCAACCACATGCAAATTATCTGACTGGCCAGATTTCAATCAAGTCATGCTTTCTGGTTTGTGCAATTGCCCGATTTTGGTTTTCATAGACCAATTTACTTGCGCAAATTTATAATATTTATATTCATTTAGATCGACTTAATATTTTCGTTTAATTATATCAAATACAATGAAAATAGTGCTGTTGGATGATGTTACGCGCTAACTCTCTTTCACTCTACCTTAAATATTTATCATTTTAAAAAACCAGTAACCCTTATTTAATTAGGTAACCATATATGAAATTAAATAGAAAAAAATTAGCTTTAATTTGGTATATGATTAATAAATAAACGTTATGAATCTTCATATAAATTACCGTGATGTAGACGTTATTTTATTAAAAAAACAAGTGAACGAAATTTTTTCCCAAAAATCAATTAAAAATAATTTAATTAAAAATACTGGCGGCCAAATTTTGATAGGCAACCTGGTAAATAAATATATAAGTATTCTTCTAATTATAAATATACATAACAATTTGGTTTTGAGCAAAAAACCGATGAGCGCACTAATCCTGCAGCCGTATCTCGTACTATACGTGAAAATATTTATTAAAATCGGCTAAATACAAATAACAGGTATAAGTACAATGAGGTTTCCAACCTTATTCTCCGAGATTCAGAATTAACGTTTGATAATCTCCACAAGTACCATAATATTTTACTAAAACCGGGACTGTTACAAAAATCACTAATGACGCGCATGCGCATTGCGGACTAGCCTGAACTTTTTACAACACTTTTGACATGGGGATTAGCATTCTAGAGTAAGTATATAATATATATTTCTATGGTCACAAACATGAATATTTGACGTAATTTTTATGCAGGGTTCTTCAAGGAACCCAGATTTTAATGCTGTATCATTGTTGATATAGAAGTAAGATAGTAAGTCAATGCCTATGGAATCGGTATTGGATCCAAACGCGGGTGTCATCTATCGTGATTAGTTACAAACATTAATATTTGACGTAATTTTAATGCAGAGTTCTTCAAGAAATCCCGATTTTAATGCTCTATCATTGTTTAAATCAAGTTACGACATGACTTGGAGGCGAGATCACTGTCGCCATCTACATGTCGCATCCATTTGAGTCGAATATATATATTTTTTCCTTGGTGTTTTGGCATCGACTGCTATGGTCATTAGCCGTTGAATCCAATATTAATGCTGGCTAAATATTTTACTTCTATATAAACAATGGCTGTATCATTGTTTCAATCAAGTTACTACATGACTTAGAGGCCAGATCACTGAAGTTACGACATGACTTGGAGTCTATACCACTGACGTCATCTACATGTCGCCTCCATGTGAATCCAATAATAATCCCATAGGGTTGGCTATCTTTCTGTTTAAACAATGCTTCTATCAATCTACATTTGTAATGCTTACAACACAGCTTTGAAACAACGCACGTCCCGAAATATCAGAATAATCTGATGACGGACGGAAGGCGTCGAAACGTCGATGTGTTTTTTAAAACGTTTCGAAAAGCTGAAACTGAAACCTCTGCACAGGTCATAGCAATATATAATATATACTCACTCTATAATGCTAATCCCAATATGTCAAAAGCGTTGTTAAAAGTTCAGACTAGTCTACAATGCGCATGTGCGTCATTAGTGTTTTTTATAACAGGCCCGGTTTTAGTAAAATATTATGGTACTGGTGAAGATTAACAAACGTTGGTAAGTTATTCTGAATTTCGGGGAATAAGTTTGGAAAACTCTATGTACTTATTCCTGCTAATTAGACGATTAGAATACATCTTTTCACATATTTATGATCCCAAATATTTAGCAAAGGCCATCAGACAGTAGAGTACGGTTATTATTATTATTTATCGCTCTGAAGCTACTCATTGATTTTTGGTATCGCATTCACTTTTCTGCTGTAGATAAACCCAACAAGAAACTACGGAACCACCCCAAGTAGTCGGAGCGAATTTCAAGCAAGCACTAGATTGGAAAATGAATTGAAAGTACGAAAAACTATAAAAATTGATTTCTAATATTATTCTAATATTATGAATAATTTCAACTCAAATTGGATTCATAAAATTGGATGCTCGAGTTTTTTTTTTCTATTCATGTCAAAAAATATGTATTTGCATTTAATTTAAATAATTTGAAGAGATTAACATGCTAGTTCTACGAGTATTTCTGGTTGTGTTACCTTAGTGCAATTTCCACAATAGGGGTGCATAAAAAGTGAGACCAGGAGCATTTTCCTTATCATCAAAGAAAATCACTTCCATATTGACATTAATTTTCTGAAGCTATTTTGTATGTTTAGTACTTTTTGTAGGAATCTAGAACTGATACCAGAATAGTCAGAACTTAATATAAGCGGTGTGTTTGCAGAAAGTTGGGTGAAGGGAAGTTTATCGGGCTTCTTCTCAAAACAAAAAGAAAAGGGGTGCTACTTACGTGGTTTTATCTCCTGAACACGAATCCGAAAGAATTTCGTGGGGGTCTCTTATACTTTTCGAGTTATGGCCTATTGAATCTTGAAAATCGAACATTAACTTTTCCCCTATCGGCTTGAACATGTGAGTATGTGTGTTTCGAATGGTAATTTATTTATCGCTGTATTCGACATTTTGCTGATAATTATTCAACAATTGAAGTGCAAATGAAAATTTTTCTTCATTAACTCATTATATTTGGATAGTGGTTTTGAAAAATTCCCTAATTTTCCAATTATAACATTTCAAATTGAGTACTTCTATATCATATTTGCGACGGGCGTGAAAACACCCACGATTTTTTCATCTACGGTTTTCGATTTGGCAACACCGCGCAGTTCCACAGTTGCATAGCGTTCACGTAAGTTACGTCTCTTGGCTTCTTATGAAACCAATAAATTAGCGATTAAAATGGTAGATATGTTATTCTCGAACTGGATATTGATAGGAGCTGCAGATTACGAAAAAAAAAGATAATATGAGGCAGTGGTGTTTGGCTCTTGAAGTAGGTAGAATGTAAAACTCATACTGAAAAATTATCGGTTCATGGCACGCAATGTAAATAAGTGAAAAACAGTCTTTTACATCTCGACTTTCAAACCGCACCCCCAAAAATAATTGTTGTGCCGTCGTAAGGGGTACAGATTTTTTTATTCCAATTTTTTACCGAAAACGTATTGGGCGATGGCACTCGAAATTAATGGGTAGATAACAATCATTTGCATTCTCACTTTCACCCTTCACCGCCAAAAGTCATTGTCGGGCCGTCAGAAGGGGTAGAGAATTTTTTGAAAATTCCAATTTTTTACCGAAAACTTATTAGGCGATGGCACTCGAAATGGATAAGTAGAAAATAATCATTTGCATCCTTACTTTCATCCTTCACCCCCAAAATTGATTGTCAGTAGGGGTACAGAAATTTTTGAAAATTTCAATTTCTTACCCAAAATTTATTAAGCGATGACACTCGAAATCAAAGGATGAAAACAATCATTTGCATCCTCACTTTCACTTTTCATTCCTAAAAGTCATTGTCCTGCCGTCAGAAGGGGTACAGATTTTTGTTTTAAATTCTACACCCCTTCTGACGGCCCGACCATGACTTTAGGCGGTAATGGATCTACACATTCATTTCGAGTGCCATCGCCTAATAAGTTTTTGGTGAATAATTTGAATTTTCAAAAAATTCTCTACCCCTTCTGACGGCCCGACAATGACTTTTGGGGGTAAAGGATGCAAATGATTATTTTGTACCTATTCATTTCGAGTGCTATCGCCTAAGACATAGTAAAAAAATGTAATTTGAAAAAAAAATCTGTACCCCTTCTGACAATGACTTTTGGGGGTGAAGGATGAAAGTAAGGATGCGATTCATTATTTTTTATCTATTCTTTCTGAGTGCCATCGCCTAATACATTTTTGGAAAAAATGGAAATAAAAAAAATCTGTACCCCTTCTTACGGCCCGACAATGACTATTGCGGGTAAAGGATGAAAGTAACGATGCAAATAATTATTTTCTACCTATTCATTTCGAGTGCCATCGCCTAATAAGTTTTCTGTAAAAAGTTGGAATTTTCAAAAAATTCTGTACCCGTCCTGACGGCCTGACAATGACTATTGGAGGTAAAGGATGAAAGAAAGGATGCAAATCATTATTTTCTACCTATTCATTTCGAGTGCCATCGCCTAATAAGTTTTCGGTAAAGAATTGGAATTTTCAAAAAATTCTGTACCCGTCCTACGGCCCGACAATCACTATTGGGGGTGAAGGATGAAAGTAATGATGAAAATCATCATTTTATACCTATTCATTTCGAGTGCCATCTTCTAATAAGTTTTCGGAAAATAATTGTAATTTTCAAAAAATTCTGTACACCTTCTGACAGCCCGACAATGACTTTTGGGGGTGAAGGATGAAAGTAAGGATGCAAATGATTATTTTCTACCTATTCATTTCGAGTGCCATCGCCTAATAAGTTTTCGGTAAGTAATTGGAATTTTCAAAAAATTCTGTACCCCTTCTGACGGCCGACAATGACTTTTGGGGGTGAGAGATAAAAGTAAGGATGCAAATGACTATTTTCTACTCATTCATTTCGAGTGCCATCGCCTAATAAGTTTTCGGTAAATAATTGGAATTTTCAAGAAATTCTGTACCCCTTCTGACGGCCCAACAATGACTTTTGGGGGTGGAGGGTGAAAGAAAGGATCCAAATGATTGTTATCTACCCATTGATTTCGAGTGACATCGCGCAATACGTTTTCGGTGAAAAAATGGAATTTAAAAAAAAACTGTACCCCTTACGACTGCCCGACAATGACTTTTGAAGATGCGGTATACAAATTGAGATGTAAAAGACTGCTTTTCACTTATTCACATGGCGTGCCATGAACCGATGAAGAATGAGTTTAACTTTTTACCTCATGAGCCAAACTGCACTGCCTCATCTTTTCTTTTTTTTTTTCGTGATCTGCAACTCCTACCAATATCCAGTTCAAGAATAACATATCTACCATTTGAATCGCTAATTTATTGGTTCTTTAAAAGGCCAAGCGCCGTAACTTACGTGAATACTATGCAACTGCGGAAATGCGCGGTGTTGCCAAATCGAAAACCGTGGATGAAAAAACCGTGGCTGTTTTCACGCCCGTACATTTGCGATATTTAAACTAAATCGGTACGGGCATATCTTGAGAATATTCAATAGCTAAGTAGTGAATAAGTTTTAAAATATAAACTTGGTTATTTTAAATGATTTCTCGACACAAAATTTAAATCATATCCCCCATTATGAAATTACTAATATGGAGGCCACACTGTAGTCACTGAATCAATCCATAGTTCCAAATAGCCAAGTAGGACAAAAAAGAACAGACCATCACATTTCAAATAAATTTTTAAAAACAAATATCGTTATCACATCGAACTATTACCTCAAAAGATAGGTAATGTTTCGATTAACAACAATTCTCAATAAACAACCTTTCAATTGGAAAACATTACTTTAAATGTTCACTAGAGAAACAAATTATCGATACATGTCATTTTTAGACCGCATAGGTAAAATGTCAAGATGATTGCATTAACGAAATATTCAATTCCATAATACAAATATACTTTGCCTAGAGAATAACGAAAACTCTCGACGACCCCTTCTGCTCATTGACGATTTCTTCCTTCTTGTCATTGACGATTTCTTGCACTTCTTACACCCTTACAGACCTTTTACTAGTTCTTGTACAACCCCTCAATCAACTACCCTTTGTTTGATAAGAGTGGGATGGACATGCCATCGAAATTCGAAGTGTCATAGGAACTCGCAAACCCCTCTACTCCGGTCTCCGGAGTCCGATATATTCGGATCATTTACCCAAATAACCACTTCCCACGTCCGTGGAGTAAGTGATTACTTATTGGGTCCGAGAATCATGTGCCCTGAATAGACGAAGTGAACCAAGGATGACGGTTTTCGAATGATTCGTACTATGATAAGCCGGTATAATTTTCAGATACGAGAGCAATGTGTCTTGCTATCAAGGACCTCTATGATCAGAACACCATTTTAACATAATGGTTTTGGTAAAGCCTGCAGAGTTCAAATAGTAAATCTCGATATATTTAGTCCGTTTTTCCTCCTCTTTTCGGACAATGTTCGTTTTCCAGCACTTCTCATTCTCCACAACGGACTCGATATCTCCTGGAGCATAAGGCAACACCGGTGTCAGGTCTATACGGTTCGAGTGTCGTAGCAAAGCGTTATGTCTGGGCACCAAAATTCCCCAGCGGTTTCTTCCTCGATTTTTTAGCTTTCAAAAAACATTATTCTGCATTCATTTATATCTGTAAATCGAATTGCTTTTGAGTGATTTGGGTAGTTAGCTAGTTCCGAAGAGTTGTTAATAGATAAAAAAATTATCAATGACAACAATAACAATATACAATAACAATACAGTAATAATACTATTTATTGATGTTAGTGTATAGTGAAGTACTTATGAAGTACGGCTTATTTTAGCCCCCCTGTTAACTTTTGAATGGTTCGACATGAAAACATAAAACAAAGAACATTTTGAATGGTATCACCGATACTACTTTTTGAAATTAAAGACATTACGATTGCTCGATAGGGGGCACTGGGGGGCATATAAATTTAAAAAATTTAAATGACCTGAGGGATTAAATTACACATCGTCGAAAAGAGAATTCAATTCTCTTTTCAATCATATACCTTTTTTTAATTTTTGTTAATACGTATTTTGACAACTAGGATATCTTTGTCTTTCGAAATTTTCAAGTTGATATGTCTCCAGCGGCATCTGTCGCGTAATTGCAAGGTATCTTTTCTCAAAAAGTAGTATTGGAATACCATTCATAATATTTTTGTTCCAGCTCCACATCAAGCCGTTCAAAATTTATCGAGATAAGGGTACCTTCAGATCGGCACTTATACTTGATATTTCGAGTGCATATGGTAAAAAAAATTAACAAATTACCATTTGAATTTTTTTAAATTAATATACCCCCCGCCCCCTCTATGGAGCAATCACAAAGTCTTTCATTTCAAAAAGTAGTATCGATTCAAAACGGTTTTCAAACCATGTCTGTAAGTCAAACCGTTTAAGAGTTACGAGGGGGGGGCTAAAAAAAGGCGCACTGTATAAGTCAGTAAAAGAGAAAAAAGTAAGATCGGGTAAACCTACATTAAATGCGACAATACATTGACATTATAAATAATGTGTCAACTTAACAAGCACACATAGATGAAAAAATCAGCAGTCAGAAATTCTTCGAATGAGTAGAATGCATTTCGAAGTATAGTCTGGGTGCCAAATGTCTGATTTTGAGGTATGAATAAAGTGTTTTCACTGTTTTGGAATGTTTATGTCATGTAGATTTTTTATCCGACTGGTACCACTTTGCCAGGCTTGAGCATTTTGAGTAATTCAAGATGGCGTCCAAGATGGCACCCATAAAATTGAAAATTTTGTTACACGGCGGTATTGTCATGTAGTATATACTTATTATTTACTATTTATTTAGGTCAAGGAATCAGAATTCAACGTTAGTTTTGTTGAAAAATTAATGTAAAAGTGATTACTTAAGGAACTTTATTGAAAAAATTTACAAAATTATATTTTAATGCTTTAAATGAGAAATTGTCTTAATTGTTAAATTTAAGGATACCAAAGTTGAAATAAAAAAGATACATCTGAAATTCTCACCTGAGTTCAAGATAGTTATAAAATTCGAATCAAACTAAAAATTCTTCTTCAGTGTCACTTTCATTTATTGATGGAGCTATTTTGGTATTTGGATTACAACACTTCCCTCCTTCATGCAAGCATACACACATTAATCTACATGAAATATTATTTTCCATACAGTAACATATAGTATAGCCATGCAGGGTTGTTCAGATCTGCATGAAAACTTCATCATCGCCATATTGTAGTCTGGTGCAATTGGAGTATTTTGTGGAACCGCAATTGGAAAAAGCTCTTTGTTCGCTTCATCTCTTTCTCGCCTGTCAAATCAGTAGCCTTCAATTCCATTACAAGAAGAAATGACATAACATGCATTTAGAGTAACGTAGTTGCATAAAAACTGTATCAGTTGGATTTTGTTAGTATTATTTGACAGCCTTATATTCCGTGGTGGAGAAGTGTCGTTTTAATAGGTATAAACTTCCTTGATACTTCGTTCCCACGACCCGCTCTTGTTGCAATCTTGATGCCGTAGTCATGGTATCTGTCAAACACCAGGTGGACATGGGCATATTTTAGCAATAATTTTTTCCAGGAAATTTTCCAGGAAATCACACACAGACCCTCCTACAGGCCAATGCGAAACCCACAGTCAATGAAACCGTCAATGATTATTAGTGTAGGTAGTTTTCTCCTTCTGACAGACTGCGGCTCATGCATAGTGTTCATTAATGCAGACTTACCAACGTCTCTCTCACGTTTCCATCGTCTTTAAAAATAGATGGAGGCACAGAAGCAAGTTCGTATTTTAACACATCAGTCATTTTTATATGAGTTTATTGCAGCTCTTAGTTTGGCAATAACATTTTATACATCAACTGTAGGTGAAATTCGTACCCACGATCTAAAAAACATATACATACAGCTTGACTAATCTAGCTCTAAATGTTAAATCGCCACGCCTATCGATGCGCGGTAGCAGAAGAGCTCAGTACAGTCCAAAACAAGTATGAGTTACTGTACTGGTCAGTTCTATTGTATCTGTCGCATCGCGAAGTGCACTGTGTAGTTTTATTACTAAATGTACAATTATACTACCCTCTTTATCGTCTCTTTTTCATTCCAAATTCGTCATAATCTCATACGTTTCTCGACATCCATAGCTAGATTTGTCAAGCTGTACAAAAATATACCACAAGTTAATATCGCTCCAGAATAAAATTTTCAATATATCGGGCTCCATCTTGGACGCCATCTTGAATTACTCGAAATGCTCAACTCTGGCAGAGTGGCATCAATCGGTTCTGAAATTAACATAACATAAGCTACCAAAAACAGTCAAAACATTTTATTCATACCTCGAAACAAGCTTTTCAAAATGGCACCAATACTAGTATGGACAGCTTGTTTTGCTTCTGAAAAATTTTCAAGTTCATTACCTTGACTGAGGTCGGTAGCACATTGAACATGGTAACGCCATAATGGTTAGCACCATCTTTAGTTTTTCTCAGACTGTGAAATTCTGTAAATGATTCTGACGATCACGAGTATCATATTTATTTACTTGCTGATGGGCAATATATCCACAGGGTCCTACAACAAGGACGCGGTCTTCCATGTCTCCATTATGGTAATAGAAAGAAGGATGATCTCATGAAAAAAATGATAATACTTCCTGAGCTCTACAAAATCAAAATTATGGCACTTACATAGGATGTTCAGTTCATTCTGGGCGGGTCCCAACTTTATTTTTTTAAATGGCAACCTGTATTTTTTATCAGTTTTTCGGTTTCTAGGTGAGAAATAAAAGGTACTTTATATAAATCTTTTTTTAGAAAATATTGACTGTTTTCGAAATTTTTCCGAAGTCTTTTTTCCGAAATACGTCACAATAATATTCGAAATTATAAAGTTGTTCCAAGTCCCATTAAAATTCATTTTTGATCAAATAATTTACGTTGGTGACTCTCTCGAGCAATATATCTAAAATCGACCTGTGATTTACAGGGTGCGAAACACAGCTTTCCAAACATTGTAAATAAAAATGTGCAAAATCTTCTTTATTTTAAATGGAACACCCTGTATATTTTCAATTATGTACATTTCATATAACGTGGCCTTACAATTTTTTCATTTCCGTATGATATGTGTGCCTCTCATTTTCCTAAATGGAAAACCTATTTTTTCCATTGGATGCAGAATTTTACACATAAATCGTGCAATATAAAACCAAACACGATTATAGAAACGTTTTGAATATTACTAATAAATCAATTTATTTCATGTAATGGTGAATATCCATCAATTAGTTCAGGTAGTTACTTGAATTATCAACTGGTAAATTACAAAACTATAATAGGAAAACTTTAATGAAAGTTGATAGTGAAACTTTTACAAAATATTTTCAACGTGTCTTCCATTTTCTTGAATGCAGAGCTGAATTCTATGTTCGAAAGACCTTTCTACCCTGCGCAAGACAGCTGTAAAGCTGCGAAAAGCATTCGTTATTCTCATATTTTCGTAAGAAGTTGGTGGCTCAACTACAACAATATATTATAATACCCCCATAAGAGAAAATCCAGTTGTTAAATCTGGTGATCCAACTGGCCACCTAACAGGAAAATCAAAAAAATTAACCGGTCAGATTTTTATATACAGGGCATTTTAATAATTTTTGGAAATATTCGCCTTGTATATTCTTGAGTCACACTGTATAGTGTATAATACTCATAATTTATGATCCTTGAAGTGGCCACATGGCACATATACACCTAGCACCTAGCTTTGAATTGATCATTGTCTTCAAAAATGCCCAGAAAACATATTGTTGTACTGGTGTAGATCAAAAACTCACTAATAATTCAGTGATATTACCAGCATTAAAGTTCAGTCAATAATGGTATGAAAGTGTCATTTTACAAATGCAACACTCTGTATTTCATAAACTACACATAGAAATTTTGTGTGCCTTCTTTATCTTTTGTTTACTATGTCGAGCTCAACAACATATTGAAATTTTGTACAATTTGACCGAAAGACTTTTTACATAAGAAGTGTGTGTGGTCTTTTTAAAATATTTTCCGATTTCTTCGCACTTGTTCGAAAGTTGTTTCTTCTGAATAGCTGGACTATAGTGAAACATTTGTATTTTGATGATAATGATAGAATTTCCTCATTTTTCCCACACCAGATGGCACTAAATTGAAAAAATTTGGGAATAATAACAGGGGCTGCTTGCAGCTTATCTGATCCCCGGCCTTATCTCATCATAGCGGTTTTTTTTATGTTGAAACATGTAAAGCCTGTTTCTTTTTTACTTATCTGATGGGAAATAAAGACCTTTATTATTATTATTATGTAACTGTTAGATACGAACCAATGCAACAGCGAGGGTCCTGGCAAAAACCAATTTTTTCAATTTAGTCTTCTGGTGTGGAGGAAATGAGAAAGTTATGTCTTTATCATCGAACTACAAATGTTTCACTGTAGTCAAGCTATTATAACTTTGATATTTGTGAAGAGATCAGAAAATATTTCAAAAAATTGTCACATTCAATTTTCTTGAGTTATTGCTTGAAACTGTATATGAGTAAGAAACTAAATGCTATGCAACTTTTCGCCATCTTATTCCATGTTTGGCCTCTTCATAGTTTTTTTCCCAATTTGCCGCCATACGAATTGTCACGTGAGATGTGTCAAAATTGATATATGTATATATAGGTTGACGGTCATACACAATCGGTACCTAAATTTGTTTTCCAATATTCAAAAAATTTAGTTTCTTCCTACACTTTATGGCAGGCACTTTATTTCTCAATATATTTTTAATGGCTAATATGTGTAATTTGGAATGTTTTTATTATATTTTCTGTCGAAGTTGCTGAACGCCTTGAGACTCATTGATTAGATTCAGTGAGAAATTATAGAATTTTCATCCTTTGCACTAGAAAATCATCATATTTTGCATAAATTTCTATTAATTTGAAAGTTTGTGTTAGGTAGAAATTCTTAAAAATAATTATTTTTTTGTTTTGGGTTTTCAATCAGTGTCGATTGTTGACGAGTTGAACACGAATGTTATCACAAAAAATTTCAATAATTACAGGCTATAGAAGAATACAGTAACTCGACAACACAAAGTGAAGCTTCTCCCACTCCCGAAGCAATCCAAAATCACTGTGAATCAGACACTTCTCTGTGGCAAGCTCTATCACGAAATGGATATAACCCGAACTTGTCAGGGGAGGCCAGCCAACTTTTGAGAAAGTTGATTAGTTGTAGGAAATTAGGAATGAGTATAACTCCTACTCCTCCGCATGTTCTCAACTACACTTTATTTCAAGATCGTCAAAAAACACTTGAACCGATGAATGCTGAGAGAATCTCGGATAGGAGAAAGCAGAGCTTTCCTACCAAAGCAAATGTTGGTGATTCAGCTCCTATGGATCAAGACAACGACGAGGAAGATTCACGGGAAGAATGTGCTCCTGATTTTACAGGAAACAATCCTTGGTGTAATTTGGTTAAGGGCAAGGTAAGATTTTGGAGTTCACTAAACAATAGAATAGAATAGAAATGTATTAATTCAAAAATTCTAGAAGCATTCATTATACAGTGTGTTGCCAAATAAGTGCGAAAGTTTTTAGGGAGTGATTCCTCGTTGAAAATTAATTCATGTAAACAAAAGCCTGCCCTTAAACAGTTACATGTTTCCAAAAATGAGATTTTTTTTGTTGCTTAAGAGTTAAATGAATGGCATTTTGCGGGCTTCCGATGATTTTTTTAAGGAGTGAAACATGCACCCTATTCCATTTTTTACCAGAACTTTTTAACAAAACAAAATTTCTCAATTTAAATATGTGTTGAAAACAGCGATTCATTGAAAAACGTTTTCAACTCTTGTGTTGTTTCCAAAAAAGCAATAGTTTCTTGATAAAAAATTTGAATACAATTTCGCACATGAACGGATCTTATGTAAATGGAATCGAAAAAATCTAGTAGGTGGCTGTCACGTTTTGTTTGCACAAATTACGACTTCAATTGTATTCAATTTGTATTATTTATTCTGCCTGTTTGAACTTTTAATGTAGGCATATACCAGTACTATATTTTGTTTTAGTAGAAAATCAAATTAGAAATACAAACAAAACAAAATTATGTGTATTACAACAAAGAAAAAGGCAACAAGATCAAACGGAACTGAGTTTTAAAAGCTGCTCGAAATGACCACAACCAACCATTAGACAGTAACCAAGTCTTCTCATAGATTGGTGCAAACGAAGAAATATTCCGGGTGTGTTTTGGATTGTCGCTCAGCCTGCAATGATTGCGGTTCCTTAAATCATTTAGGGTCGGTTGTTCAGTCCATGGTAAAATCCAAAGATTTATCAAACTTGGATTGAAATCGAACCCTAGATTACCGTCAAATTTGTTGTTCTGCGGAAATTCGACCATGGATACTGAAAACCAAGATACTGCAGTTCATACAAACTATTTCATGAAAAAGAAGTAGATTTTACTAATTTATGTCAAATATAACCAATCATTTTCATTTCGTAGTTTCCTACTTGGTAAAACTTGCGAATGTGGACATGAGCCCGATTTTCATGAAACTTGCACAGATTGTGTAAAACATGATAAAATTACTTTACCAATCGAAATTTTTCCGCGGAAATGTGTGTGAGAACCATTTTTTGGCGAAAATCCTTCATAGTGGTCACTTCACAAATACTCCCCAATCCAAGACAATTCACGTAATTTCCAATGCAAATAACTGGTCATTAACTATAAACATCAACTCTCTGAAGTATAAAGGAGATTAATTGACTGAATGAAGCTCAAGAAATTACGGAGTTAAATTTTAAACTCGATTTTCAAAAATATTTTCAAATTCAATGACAGCTCTCATGAACATGATCGGATCGTGTGTGGGTGTATACATGCAAATGCAACGTTGCCAACTTTGACTTCCTAGGCGTGCATCCACCTCCTAAAGGCTCGTTCATATCCTTGCAAATTTTCGCAATTTTCTTCCGATTCTACTTACACGGCGAAAAAATTGCTCTGAATGATAACGTAATTTTTCATTATCTGGAGTTAGATATTACTACATAACAGTTATTTTTTCGCCGCATAAGTCGAATCAAAATTGCGACTATTTCCAAGGGTATGGTTAAAATTTAGGTTTGGTGATTTTCTCTTCTTTTGCGTTAAAAGATTGAATCTGTTATCGAGGCAGTATAGGAGCGAGCGAAGCGAGCATAATGACGGCGAACGTAGCGAGCAACTGTATTTTCATTTACGTTTTCAACGCTAAAAAGTGATCGGATAGTAAGCAACTTCTGTAACAAAAGTGCCAAACTTAGTAGGTGGTTTTTCCTTCTTATACGTCAGAAAATTGAACATGTGTGTAGTTGTCGGGGCGGAATAGGGGCGAGCGAAGCGAGCATGATATGACGGCTAGCGCAGCGAGCAACTATTTTTGTTAACGTTTTCAACGCTAAAAAGTGATCGAATCGTAAGCAACAAAAATGCTAAAGTTTGGTTAGGTGGTTTTCCCTTCTTTTACGTAAAAAGATTGAATCTGTTTGCAGTTGTCGTGGCGGAATAGGGGCGAGCGAAGCGAGCATAATGACGGCGAGCGCAGCGAGTAACTATTTCAACGGTTTCAAAACTAAAGAGTGAACAGATCGAAATCAACGTCTGTAACAAAAGAGCCAAAGTTAGGTTAGGTTGTTTTCCTTTCTTTTACGTTAGAAGTTTAGATCTGTCTACAGTAAGGTTGGGTCGTAATATGAGCGAGCGAAGCAAGCATAATGACGATGAGCACAGTGACGTTTTAAACGCATAAAAGTGATAGAATCGTGAGCAACTTTCTTCGACACCACCTTCTTTCAATTCAAAAGTTTAAATCATGCATACGTTCTCATGCCAACCGCTCAAGATTCCTCCTCCATTTCATCAACACAAAATACAGCCTCAAATTCAACAGTTTTTCAGATAATTTCAACAAATTTCCAAAAAAGAATCCCATCTAAACTGATCGCTTTGTTCTCTTTTTAGTCTCTTCGCTTGTTTGACATTTGTTTGAAACTAATGATGATTTAAAACCGTTCCCTCCCTATATAGACCGTCAGATAGTGACAGATTTAGGTGCCCCATTTTCACATACAAGCCTCGAATAGGGTTGAGAAGTACATCGATGTTGAGTAAAATGGAGGGAAATTTACGAGTGGCTCCTGGGGATAACATATGGAAAATTCGATTTTTCATGGAAAATTCGATTTTCCATATTTTAACGCGAGCCGTGTTCACCTAATCATTAATTAATATAACCTGGCTTCAGAAGATCAAAGGCTTGAGTGTTGAAGGTGGCTAAAGGGTTGAAATGAGACTGTAATCTTGTAAAGAAAAATCGAGATTTTAACAGGTTTTCCCACGCAAGCCCATCGAAACCATGAAAACCTACATCGTCACTAGACCGAAAAACATAATGGCTTGAGTGGCGTGAATGGAAAAGTAGATTTTGTCGTCGGAAAATTTAATGGAAATTCTTTTTGATTTTTCCATATGTTTTCCCCACGAGCCACTCGTAAATTTCCCTTAATTTTACTCAACATCGACTAACTTTTCAACCCTATTCGAGGCTTGTATGTGAAAATGGGGCACCTAAATCTGTCACTATCTGACGGTCTAATATGAATGGTTTCTTGTATTGCTTGAAATGACGATTTTAAAGTTATTAGCATTTGTTAGAACTGAATAAACAGCACAGAAGTAGTCAGTTGGTTCCATTTAAACTGGTTATAATTTATGTATTTGTAGGGTATGTACTGCCACACATTTTATTAATAAATCCAAAAAAATACATGATTTCCGCAAAAAAAATTATCTCAGTATTAATCATTCGATGTTTTAAGGCATCTGTGAAAATTTCGTTAAAATCGGCCAAATGTCCATATTCGCAAGTTTTTCCTCCTACTTTCCTGTAATTTTTTGGAAAGCTTGGTATAGAATGGAATAATTATTGAAGTCGCGGTAAAATTCCGTTAATCGGGCGCTACAAGCTACAAAAAATTTTTTTGGGACTTAGTAGTTTGACCTCCTGAACAAAAAATCCAAATGAAATTTTTGGCGGTCTCAAGTAATTTCGGAGATACGGGCCTTTTTTTGAATGAAAATTGGAATTTTCTGGTACACGTTTCTTCTTTGAAAAACACACTCAAAGGCTTCCTTATTTTCACCAGCACAATATACACACCCTAATTCACCAGTTTTACACTTTTTTTTCATTGAAAACAGTTTTTTATCAACAAATTGTAGCTTTTGCTAGCAAATACAAAATCAACAAATTCATGCTGTTTTGTTTAGTGAATATCTGTCATTTCAGTTGTCAGGTTGGTAACAATGGAATTGACGGAAGGGCGTAGCTAATTTTGCGACATTGCCAATGTGATTCCAGAAATATTCAATTCACGTATCACATGGAATATTTTAGTGAATGAGTATGAAAAATGAGTTATAACCACAACATTTTTCCATCAACACTCTGACTGCACATTTGAAACAATGGTACTCATACTGTTTCTAAATGACTAACAAAATTCAAAAGAACGAGACAGATCACGGAAAAGTGCGCAAACAAATATGAATATACATGCGCACAAAACAATAAAGAACACTTTTCACATAAAATAACCTACTTTAATGACTATAAATCAACCCGATCCTATGCAAACCTAACCGAGCTCACCCGACTATACGATACGGATAGGTTGCGTCTTTTCTATCTGTTTGCGCATGCGCATATACCAAAAATGAATGTTTTCGATCCGACACGTTTATTTAGGTAATTATTTGTTCGCAAAAAATGCCTTCTACATGCTCTGTCTATTTAAAAATATCTTTCAAAATATTAATACCAAGATTTTTTTCCAATCCAGTTATCTGACAATGAAATGGCTTCTTTCATAACAAAGTAACCAGTATCAATGTCTTTTACTGACTCAACAACAACAATGAGTCTTAATAACTTTATGAGAGTACAATGCGACGTTGTCAGATTCCCTAAAATTCCTGCATACTGAATACTCATGAATATGAAATGATTGTAGTGAATAGTTTTCGGAGGTATTGGCGCCCTAGAGACTGGCAATTTTTTCATCAATTTTTTCATCAATAATAATAGTAGTTCCTAATAAACACTCGAAAAGTGAACCATTCTTAGTGAAGATGTTCAGCAAGAAATACGCAAGCAAAGCGAGCACGCGCATTCCTATTACTACTTTTGTAACTTATGTCGATTTCAGTCAACTTTGAGTAGAAATTTTCATTCCTTATTTGTCAGAGAACAAGACCAGAAATACGCGAGCGAAACGAGCGCGCGCATTCCCATCACTACTTTGTCGATTTCTGTCAACTTTGAAGAGAATGCGCGCGCTCGCTTTGCTCGCGTATTTCTGGTCTTATTCACTGACAAATAAGGGATGAAAATTTCTACTCAAAGTTGACAGAAATCGACAAAGTAGTGATGGGAATGCGCGCGCTCGCGTTTTTCTGGTCTTGTTCACTAACGAATAAGGGATGAAAATTTCTACTCAAAGTTGTCAGAAATCGATAAAGTAGTGATGGGAATGCGCGCGTTCGCTTCGCTCGCGTCTTTCTCGAAGATATCTTCACCAAGAAGTAAGAGATAAGTTACATAAGTTACAAAAGTAGTAATAGGAATGCGCGTGCTCGCCTTGCTTGCGTATTTCTTGCTGAATATCTTCACTAAGAAGGGTTCACTCTTCGAGTGTTTATTAGGAACTATTATTATTATTATTGATGAAAAAATTGCCAGTCTCTAGATCGCCAATACTTCCGAAAACTATTCACTACAAACATTTCATATTCATGAGTATTCAGTATGCAGGAATTTTAGGGAATCTGACAACGTCGCATTGTACTCTCATAAAATTAAGACTCATTGTTGTTGTTGAGTCAGTAAAAGACATTGATACTGGCTACTTTGTTATGAAAGAAGCCATTTCGTTGTCAGATACTGGCTTGAACAAAAAATCTTAGTATTAATATTTTGAATGCACAAAAGATATTTTTAAATAGACAGAGCATGTAGCAGGCATTTTTTGCGAACAAATAATTAGCTAAATAAACGTGTCGGATCACAAACATTCATTTTTGGTAAATGCGCATGCGCAAACAGATAGAAAAGATGCAACCTATCCGTATCGTATGGTCGGGTAAGCTCGGTTAGGTTTGCATAAGATCGGGTTTGTCGGGTTGATTTATAGTCATTAAAGTAGGTTATTTTATGTGAAAAGTGTTCTTTATATTGTTTTTTGCGCATGTATATTCATATTTGTTTGCGCACTTTTCCATGATCTGTCTCGTTCTTTTGAATTTTGCTACTCATTTAGAAACAGAATGAGTACCATTGTTTCAAATGTGCAGTCAGAGTGTTGATGGGAAAATGTTGTGGTTATATCAACTCATTTTTCATACTCATTCACTAAAATATTCCATGTGATACGTGAATTGAATATTTCTGCAATCACATTGGCAATGTCGCAAAATTAGCTACGCCCTTCCGTCAAATTGTTATCAACCTGACAACTGAAATTACAGATATTCACTAAACAAAACAGCATGAATTTGTTGATTTTGTATTTGCTAGCAAAAGCTACAATTTGTTGGTAAAAAACTGCTTTCAATGAAAAAAAAAAAAGTGTAAAACTGGTGAATTAGGGTGTGTATATTGTGCTGGTGAAAATAAGGAGGCATTTGAGTGTGTTTTTCAAAGAAGAAACGTGCACCAGAAAATGCCAATTTTCATTCAAAAAAAGGACCGTATCTCCGAAATTACTTGAGAACTCAAAAAATTTCATTTGGATTTTTTGTTCAGGAAGTCAAACTACGTAAGTCCCAAAAAAAAATATTTTTGAAGCTTGTAGCGCCCGGTTAACGGAATTTTACCATATTCTTTTTTTTATGTCCTGGTTCCCACGAAAGGGAAAATCCTGCAATAGCCATTGTAATCTTTGGTGTATGTTATGTCAACCAGAAAATAATTTTCAGTAATGGAATCATCACAAAAATACCTGATAATAAAAAATTTACATAATGCACTTACCAATTAGTTTTATTAGCGATTTTCTGAGAATCATGTTCACAATAATCCTCACAATATCTTTTGGTAATTTGAACCTAAATATAAATTCTTGATGAAACCATTTCTCGAAATGATTTTCACGTAAGTACGAGGTGCCCTAATAGGAGCCAGTATATTCACAAATTCAATAATATCTTCATCATCAGTTATTTCATCGTCCATGAGCATTTTTTCATAGAAGTTCTGATGTTGTTATGTCAGTCAAGCAGTTATGTCAAAGGTCTTGTCTCAAACCTTTGTTGCTTATTCCACCGAATTTGATGGTTTAGCGAAACCTGAAATCAAACCAATATTCAGTTTCTAACTATGCAATAAACAAATCGATAAACCAAGATTCACATAAAACTGCAGATTATCTCTGATCAAACAACTGGCCATAACACATTTGATGGCGGTCGTATAAAGCAAGAACTTTAGTGACACCAGATGCAAAAATGGACAGGCGCACCATTGTGCATAAACCATATTCTTAGTCAAATAGACTAGGAGATGGTGACAGACTTCAGGTGAAGATTTTCTCGTTTATGCCTTTGAGACAAGTGCACGATATGAAAAAAGTGAAAATTCATATTGGAACCGTCCTTCTTGAATTGCTTGTGAGTTCTCACTGTGGAAAAAGTGGTAGAATACATTTTATTATAATGTGGTAACCAAGGTACATTGTTACGTGGTGATTCTTGACCTAAGTCTATTTTAGAGTCGTTACATGTCCACCAACGTAACAAGATTGCAGGTACGTTAAATAAGAGTCGAATCCAATACGTCAGCTCACTGCTTTATTACAGCAAAAGTAGGTACTTCCAATATAAATAAACCATTATGTCACAAATCTTTTCTTACAGCCAAAGTACTTTCTCAAGTGGTAACTACAATGAGGCAGTTATGTCTCAAGTCTTTGTTTCTTATGTTATCTTTCTAATAGTCCTCGGACCCAGACCTAACACAATTTATGATTATAGTATTTTCTAAGTCAGTTGAATGAACCAAAAAAAAATCATAGAAATTTAATAGAATTTGCCGCTTGGTTCTCATCCACCGACCATAGGCAGAACATTCTTTATTTAATTTTTTGTTTTCCTTCATTATTTATACTTTCTCATATGCCAATTCGAACGAACCTTGTACGTTGAGTCGAATGAACATATTCAACTGACTTTGGAAAGACTACCTAAACGTTAAGATTTCAAATACTTATTGTTGATTATGTCGAGTCGGAGTTTTCTTCTAGGAACCACGCATTTTCTTTTGATCGTCCGACAACTAGTTTGTCCCAAGAATTTTGTCGAACAAGGTTACTTACCACTTCGTTTTAAATATTTTTACGGCCACCTCGATGCTGCAGATTGAAAAAGAAAGGTCAGTCGCGTTCTCAAAATACATCATAAATTTGAAAATTTTTAAAGTGAATACCCAATATTTTATCATGCATGTCGATTCATGATTACATTCCGAACAAAAAAGTATTTATGAGTTTTCTTGCTAGAGTTGAAAATTATTGAATTATTTGAAAAAAATAGTTTCAATTCAGCAGTTAACCTAAATAAGGGCAATCAAGTTGTATTGTCGCAATTTATTGTCACTGGTGAAACAAATATAAATTGCTACCGATGTTCCTGTTGAGTAAACCCCTCGTTCACCAGATATCGATTTCTACTTTTTGGTAAAGTCTCCGAAACGACGTTTACGAAATCAAACACATGATAACGTGGAATGACTTGGAAACCTTCAATAGAACCGTGTAATGAATAGTAGGTATTCATTGACGAACTGTAATGAGACATTTAGCTTTTAGCTAAAATCCAAGACAGCCTGAGCCTGGACAATTGACCTCCAGTCGCAAATATAGGCCGGACAAAACGATCTCATGGATGTGACTGGCTGGTTGCCAACAAAATAATCACACCACAGGCGATACAAATCGCTAGCAGGCCATCGTCTGCCAGCTCTGTTACAGTTAATACTCTTCAATTCCTCAGAATCCATATTATTGTAGTTTAAGCAAAATCATTTTATGATTCACACAGTCAAAAGCTTTAGAAAAATTACAAAATACAGCAGCTGTTACTTCCCCACCATTAATTTCCGCATATACTTTGAATGAAACAGATGGGATTGCATCTCCTGTGTTTTTGTTTATCTGAAAACCGATTTGCTGGTTGATAGTTAGATTATAGGATCTCAAAAATTCTGTCATTCTCGAATGAATCCATTTTTTAATAAGTTTTGCCAAAATAGGTGAGTCAAATAGGACGAAAGTTAGATAGATCGTCGATAACACCATCTTTATATATAGGAATAACAAGAGACGTTTTTAGAAAAGAAGAAAAATTGCCATTATGAAATGAATTATTTATTGAAACAGCGAGAATACATTGAGCAGATTCTGGGAGATTTTGAAAAATGTTCAGAGAAATTTCATCTAAACCACTTGTTTTTTTATTCCTGATATATCAATTATCTCATAAATAACCGTATCACGCAGAACCAGAAGTTCCTTGACACTTCGGAGATAACTATAGGATCATTCGCCGAAACAATAGAATTTGTCAACTTCTTAGCAATGGACTGTCATACGACCAATGATCACGTATGGATCTGTGGCGTGGTGGAGCAAAGGCCAACAAAAAAACGGGCCACAGACTGGACTTAACGGACTACAGAGACAAGTGTGTCTGGCGATAACAAGGGCCATTCTCTCCACGACAACTGCAGCAATGGGATTACTTGCTCTTCATATAATTCTACAGTAAGTACGTTAAAATAAATAAATGACGTATTCCTGAGACAATTTTATGAAAAAAGCCCATATAAATTTGTGTCTGGAAATGCTTCGTTTCGGAGATACAGGGTGTTGAAATTGATTTTTTTTTGTTAAAAAAATCTTATAACAACACCTTTTTAAGTAAAAATTTACACTTTCTCAACAATGCTGGAAGTGATCGTTTTCGAGATATTTACAATTTTCTATATCGATGCAAGTTACTTAGCTCCTAGGGCGCTAAGTGAAGTTGGTGAAAACATTACAAAAACTAAGTATTGGTAGATCTCGTCAAAATAAAAAACTTTATTCCTATAAAATGTTTATCGAAAAATTATTCGTTTCCGAGATACAGATTGTTGAAATTTTCCAAAACATGGTTGGTTTTCTTCGCCTTCTAGGCGCTACATAAAAATTAATACAAAATTATGATTTCCTTCATTTAAAAAAAAAATTAATAATTAAAATTCAACACCCTGTATCTCCGAAACGAAGCATTTCCGGGCACAACTTTAAATAGACTTTTTTTCTTAAAATTGTCTCAGGAATACGCCATTAAAATATTTTAACGTACATACTTATGTTACACCCTGTATGGTCAGACCATTTTAGATTTTTGTCTGACATCTAAATATCTTGTGGAAAAACTTTCTTGAATTCTTATTATATCCCGACTCTAATTAAAGGAAAAGTGCCAGCTTTAACGTACTTATGTTACACCCTGTATGATCAGACCATTTCAGATTTTTGTATGACATCTTGTGGAAACACTTTCTTGAATTCTTATTAGATCCCGACTCTAATTAAATGGAAAGTCTCCAAGCATCGACCGGCAATTGTTTTGGGATGTGAATCAGACAATCATTAATTGAAAAATTACTTCAATCAAAGAAAAGGCCAGCTCCAGCTTGTGGAGTAGCTGATGTCAAATTTCGCAATATTTTTACCAAATTTCCGATTATTTGCAACGCGATGAAGTGGCCGGCAATTGTTTTTGGATGTGAATCAGATAATTATTAATGTAAAAATGACTATTTGTCCGACTCCAATCGAAGAAATAGGGTATGGTCCCTATTTATTCTCGATTATTTTGGTTTGTAATTTGGCAGTCGTATGTATCAAATAGATACTTGAAAAATTGGTGTAACTATTTGATGATATAAAGATAATATCTTCAGATGTATAACGATAAAAAGCTTGCCGCGCAAAGTTTGAATACAAAAGCAACTAGCTTTTGAATATGTTACTCACAGAATAACCTACGCAACACATCTAAAAAAATTATTTTTTACTTTTAAGTGCATTTGAATCAAATCTTGTCTATAAAAAATATTTTTCGTCAAATTTCATTTTATTTTTTTCTCAAGCAAAATGTATAGGATTTTTTAATGTTGACAATTGCTCAATTACTCTAATATTTTATATTTTCTTTAATAATAGATGAATATATGTCGGGGCGTGGCGCAGTGGTTAAAGCGTCCGACTCTGAGTCGAAAGGTCCGGAGTTCGAACCCTGGTTGGGCTGGGATTTTTAAATTTAATTTAACCGATTAAATTAGTAAAATCTCGTGGCTAGACTAGGGTGAGTCCTGCACGATTCGCTGTTGCGTTCTAATTAACAGTGCTGCTCCTAAGGTGGCGTATGGAGTTAGTAACAAGGCCTATAAAGAACACATGGCTAATGACCATAGCAGTCGATGCCAAAACACCAAAGGAAAAAAAAAATAGATGAATAATTTAAGTAAGATGTACGTACCTTGCTTTGATCGGCTAGGTAACACAACTTGCCTTAAGTGGCTGGGTGCACACACCTTGGGGGCGGGGGTGAGGGAGGGATGTACTGTAATGTAAGCTTCAAAAGATTGAAATAAAACAATTAAAGAATCTTCAACAAAAGTGAGTAATGGGGCGTTAATGGAGGGTTGGGTAGGGGAGCAGGGGTGGGGGCGAGGTGTGGTGAGGGTAGAATGTAGGATTCGGTTGGAGAAAGGGGTGGGCAGTGAAAATAAACGCATTGAAGATGAATTGAATATGCATTAACACACCGGAAAGTGTACATTGGGGGCTTTGGGGGGTCTGCGGTTGAAATTGGAGGGTTGTGCCCATTGAGACTTTTGATCAGCATACCGACGAATACTATCTTTCTGCAAAGTTTCAGCGAATTTAGCCGAGAGCCATTTTCCATAAGGATTTTGCGGGGTCCTTTGACAAAAAAACATAATCTCCTACCCCGAAATTCCTCATAGCAATTTTGAATAGAATCTGACCATAATTACCAAACTCGTCCGCCTTATTGAAGCCGCTATATTGAATTAATGAATTTTGATAAAAAATTCATAATCTCCTATCCCAATCGGACCATCACCACAAAACTCGATCGTCGTGTTGAAGCCGCCATATTGAATTTATGAATTTTGAAAAACAATGGTTACGTCATTTACATAAAAAAACTTGAAAGGGTTCAGAGTATATTCTTAGAATATGTCAACAAAAAATGTTTTCCATCCAAACCCAAAAACCGTATCTATGTTCGAAATGAGCTGAATATATTAACACTGGAGAATAGAAGGAAAATTTCAGACGTGAAGTTCCTCTTCAAAATCATTAACAATTTAGTTGATTCGCCTGCCATCCTTAGTAACATTTATCTTAATGCTCCTACATATACTACTAGGCATCAGTATCTTTTCCGTTACGAACAATCGCAAACAAATTATTTTTTGAACTCTCCCATGCATAGATGCAACATATCATATAATGCGTTATCGAATTCCATGAATATTGATATTTTCTCTTACTCATTGTCAAAATTTTCCTATATTTTGAAAAAACACTTTCTTGCTTCACAGACTTCATTGAATAAGTACGCTTTCATGTTCGTTTTCATTCACTCATTACTATATGCACTAAATTCATTACTCTTTTTTTTTTCTGTCATTTTCTTTATCTATCACCAATTTTGTAATTTCCGGTAATTTTACTTTAGAATTATATGTTGATTCTGTATATTGAGAAATCACCTATCTGTGAATACTGTTTTGGGTTAGTCCCGTTTGTATTCCCATTTGTAAATAAATAAATAAATTCAAAATCTTCTACCCCGAAAACCCCCACATGCCAATTTAGAATCGAATCGGACCCTAATCACAAAACTCGTCCGCCATATTGGAGCCGCCATTTTTCTCTAACAAAAATTTCATAATGCATTGTCACCGGAATTATGAGCACCTACCAAATTTCAAGTTAATCGGAGAACTAGAAGTTGGTCAAATTTAAGTTGCAAGATTTAATTATAGACAAGCACCGGGATGCGTATTGGCATTGCCTTCTATGGCAGGACGCAGCCCTAGAAAAATGTATGCTGAATCTCGGAAGACAATGTCCCACGATTTGTCAATTATTACGCTGGACACACTCTCCTGCGTTAGTTCAACACCTGCTGAATATTCGGGCGTCTGAATGCAGAATATTATGTGACGAGAAATTTTCAAATTATGAAGTGCAATATCTACTGTAAATTAGGCCCTTTAATATGCATTTTAAGTTCTATCATTACACATTTATCTATCATACTAGTTATTACCGGTTCAAAACTATTCGAATGCAAGTGTCTGTTTCTTCAGTTTATTTTTTAATTGCAACAAAAAACATTTTTAATGATATTTTGCGAGCCAAGTTTTGTATGATTTTTATTTTTGCCGAATGCGGTATGTTGACAAATAAACACTTTTCTGAATTTCAGATTTTTCACCTTCGCATAAGTGTATCACCTTTTATCAAGTCGTCACAAAACTGAGATGCGAGTTTTTCTTTTTCGTCATGATGAACACGAAATATACATTTAATCAAAATCGCTATTGAATGCAAAATGTATTAATGTAGCACTATTGTTATTGCAAAATAGCTTCATTTTGGGTTAACCTCACTTATAAATTCACTAAACTGCAAGGCGTGTGTGGGTGAGGGGGTGTGTGTGTGTGTTGCTAGTTGCTAGACAAACTAACCACGTGACAAGATGACCAAAGGAAACAAACAACATTAATACGTACCGTTGTTTAAACAATGTACGTACCTATTCTCCAAACAGAAAAGAAGGCATTGTCCCTTATAACGCGAATTGTCTCGGAACATAATATGCTGCATTCAGACTCTTGAATATTCATAGGAGAAAATGTCTAGCCTAATAATGCGCAAATCGTGGGACATTGTCTTCCATGATTCGGCATACATTTTTCTAGGGGTGCGTCGTGCCATAGGAGACAATGCCAATACGCCACCGGGATGCGTACTGGTATTTACTTCTATGGCACGACGCATCCCTAGAAAAATGTATGCCGAATCACGGAAGACAACGTCCCGCGATTTTATATCCAAACTAGGCACCTATCAAGTTTAGGGTAATGATTTAACAAGTTCCTTGACTATATTTCAAGTTTGGTGCCTGGGGGTTTACGTTGTGTAGATCAAGTTTCAACGAATCAATACGATTATTTGAATAAATATGGACCAGTTTCATCCTTGGAGTGTGATGATATTTGCAGGATTCCCCATATCTGCATCGTGAAGTTCGATGGAAATAACACTCCACAGTCTTCATGTTAGGTCGTGGAATAGGATTAGAGCAAACCAAAATCTGGATGCCGCTGGATAAGAATATCGTCTCCAACATACTTCTTATAACTCTCCAATCCAGCCCATCAATACCACAGGATAATTTTGGGATCGCCAAGTCCACCAGATTCTGGTCCACCATCGTATCTCTCAGTTGGGTGAGGCTCCTCCAGACATCTTCATAGGACGGTTTGTCTTGGGAATGCTTCTTGGTCACCAAGTAGTAGATGTTCCTCTGGCCCTTCTTCAGCTGTAGCACACCTCCAATTTCTGGATTCTGTTTCCGTAGTGTTTGGAGTTGGCCAAATTTCTTGGAGAACACCACAGCGATGCCCCTTTACTTTCGAAGATCTTCTGCGACGCACTGCGCTAGGGCGTAATCGACTGGCACTTTGAAAAGGTCCCGTGGCTCCTCTCGAGTTACCCCGTGTGACACTTTCTGTCCATTTGAGTACAAGGACATGAATTTCTGGAACGTCATCGCATCCTCTGGTGGTCTGAGGGTGTGGACTTGGTCATGGTTCCCAGCGTAAGGGGCCAACCTGTTGAAATGAGCGACCCTGGGTTTACCTCTGGGTGGCTTGTGGATTCGGTAAAGCAGGTCATTTATCCTCTTGACGATCTTGTACGGACCTACCCATGAATTTCGTAGTTTCGGTGACAGATCCCGGCGACGGATCGGGTTGTACAGCCAAACTAGATCACCAACCTGAAATCCTCCAGCATCGGCATTGATGTCATAAGCCGCTTTCATTCGGCCGCTGGCACTCTGGATATTTAAACGGACTCGTTCGTGGATGTCTTCCATTCGCTGACGGAGTTTGCTGTAGTCCTCTCCCGCGGTATCCTGTCCTGGTGGCATCCCAAACTTTAGGTCACAGGGAAGTCGCTGCTCTTGGCCCATTATGATACTAGCAGGGGTTTGGCCGGTCGACTCGTGTACTGCGGAACAGTAGGCCATCAGAAACAAATGGAGATACTGATCTCAGTCTCTTTGATGGTCAGAGACTACCTTGGACAAGTGGCGATTGATAGTCCTGTTCATCCGCTCAACCATTCCATCGGACTGTGGATGTAGAGCTGTGGTTCTCGTCTTGCGGATGTTCAGCAGTTGGCAGATTTCTTGGAACAGGTTGGATTCGAAATTTCTGCCTTGGTCCGAGTGCAGCTCCAAGGGGACACCGAATCGACATATCCACTCTTTCACCAAGACGTCCGCGACGGTGATGGCTTCCTGGTTGGACAGGGCATAGGCTTCGGCCCACTTGCTGAAATAGTCCATTACCACAAGGATGTATTTATTTCCGTGATCTGATACGGGGAACGGGACGGCGATGTCAATGGCGATTCTCTCGAAAGGACTACCTACGTTATACTGACGCATCGGGGCCTTGGGTCGTGTCCGAGGTCCATTGCTGGCAGCACAAACAGCACACTTTCTGCAACAGTAATTGACATCAACTTGACAATTGACCCAGTAGAACCGTTGCCTTACTTTCTGCAGGGTCTTCGTCACACCCAGATGTCATCCAGCAACTCTATCATGGATCTCTCGGAGTACTTCTTGTCTTCTGTTCTTGGGCACCACTATCTGACGTCTGTCCTCCCCACTATCTTCGGACTCCAATACACGTTTCAGGACCCCATTGTCCAGGGTAAGGGAATTCCATTGAGCCCAGTAGGATTTGACTGCTGGGGAATATCTTGCAATTTCCTGCCATGTCGGTCTTTGATTACTCTTTTTCCAACCGAAGACTAAACCAAGATCTGGATCGCTTTCTTGGTCTTTCTGGACCTCGTTGTCATTCCAGTTGTAGTCAACTGCCGTGGTTCTACAAATCGCTGCTTCCTTCTCTTCTGCTCGTCGGCAGTGTAAGCAGTCGTCTGGGCACGGTCTCCTTGACAGGGCATCTGCATTCTTGTGGCCACTCCCTGCTCGATGTTCGATCTCGAAATCGAATTCTTGGAGTCTTTCGATCCAACGTGCTACTTGGCCCTCGGGGTTTTTGAACTGTAGAAGCCATTTAAGGGCTGCGTGGTCAGTCCTTAACAGGAATCTTCTCCCGTACACGTATTTGTAAAAGTGTTCTATTTCCTTGACAACAGCCAACAGTTCTCGTCTGGTGACGCAGTAGTTACGCTCTGGTTTACTGAGAGTTTTACTGAAGTATCCCATGACCTTCTCTTGCTCATCCTGGATCTGGGACAAGACAGCTCCAAGTCCCACGTTGCTGGCGTCCGTGTCCAAAATGAATTTTCCACTCAGAAGGGGATAACTTAGAATCGGTGCATTGATCAATGCCCCCTTCAGCTTCCTGAACGAGTCCTGGCATTCTTCGGACCATTGGAACTTTGGTTTGTTTAACCTTCCGCGAGCCTGGTCAGTGGTTTAGCGATGTTGGCAAACCCCAGCACATATTGGCGATAGTATGTGCACAAACCAAGGAAACTACGTAGTTGGTGTATGTCTTTCGGGATGACCTCCAGCAACTCCATCATAGATCTCTCGGAGTACTTCATGTCTTCTGTTCTTGGGTACCACTATCTGACGTCTGTCCTCCCCAACATCATCGGCCTCCAATGCACGTTTCAGGACCCCATTTTCCAAGGTAAGGGAGTTCCATTGGGCCCAGTAGGATTTGACTGCTGGGGAATATCTTGGTCTTTGATTACTCTTTTTCCAACCAATGACTAAACCAAGATCTGGATCTCTTTCTTGGTCTTTCTGGTCCTCGTTGTCATTCCAGTTGTTGTCAACTGCCGTGGTTCTACAAATCGCTGCTTCCTTCTCTTCTGCTCGTCGGCAGTGTGAGCAGTCGTCTGGGCATGGTCTCCTTGACAGGGTATCTGCGTTCTTGTGGCCACTTCCTGCTCGATGTTCGATCTCGAAGTCGAATTCTTGGAGTCTTTCGATCCAACGTGCTACTTGGCCCTCGGGATTTTTGAACTGTAGAAGCCATTTAAGGGCTGCGTGGTCGGTCCTTAACAGGAATCTTCTCCCGTACACGTATTTGTAAAAGTGTTCTACTCCCTTGACAACAGCCAACAATTATCGTCTGGTGACGCAGTAGTTACGCTCCGGTTTACTGAGAGTTTTACTGAAGTATCCGATGACCTTGTCTTGCCCATCCTGGATCTGGGACAAGACAGCTCCAAGTCCCACGTTGCTGGCGTCCGTGTCCAAAATGAATTTTCCACTCGGAAGGGGATAACTCAGAATCGGTGCGTTGATCAATGCCCCCTTCAGCTTCCTGAACGAGTCTTGGCATTCTTCGGACCACTGAAACTTTGTTTGTCTTTCCGTGAGCCTGGTCAGTGGTTTAACGATGTTGGCGAACCCCAGCACATATCGGCGATAGTATGTGCACAAACCAAGGAAACTACCTAGTTGGTGTATGTCTCTCGGAATAGGCCACTCCTTCACTGCTCTGATCTTCTCGTCATCCACTGCTACTCCGTGCCCAGATACAACATGGCCAAGGTATCGTACTTCTTTTTGGAACAGGTGGCATTTATTGGGGCTCAGCTTCAATCCAGAATTTCTCAGTCGCAGTCCAGGTTTTTAACGTGGTCTTCGAACGATTTGCAAACTACAATAATGTCATCGAGATATACCAGACACGTCCTCCATGAAAGCCCTTTCAGAACAGTCTCCATTAATCTCTCGAATGTGGCTGGAGCATTACAAAGCCCGAATGGCATAACGGTGAAATGCCACAGTCCTGAGCCGATGGTGAAGGCTCTCTTTTCTCTATCTTCTGGAGCCAGTTCTACCTGCCAGTATCCACTCTTCAGATCAAGGGTCGAGAAAATCGTGGAGCTGGCCAACGTGTCTAGGGTGCCGTCTATTCTCGGAAGAGGGTAACTGTCTTTCTTCGTCACGATGTTCAGTTGACGATAGTCTACGCAAAAGCGTGTTGATCCATCTTTCTTCTTCGCCAGCACGACTGGAGAGGACCATGGACTGTCGGATGGTTCAATAACTCCATCTTTCCCCATATCACTGACTATTTTGTCAGCCTCTTCCTTCTTGGCAAGAGGAAGTCTTCTAGCTGAATGTCGGATTGGTCGGGCATCCCCAGTATCAATTTTATGTTGAACTACATTCGTTCGACCCCCTTTTCCTTGTCCGGTATCGAAGATGTCTTGGTACTTCTTGACTAATTCTCTCAATCTGTGCTGTTGAGCTGGTTTAATGCCCTTGGAGGAAATTGACGAGCAGTGCTTTAAAACAGTTCCTTTCTTCAAGGTCACTGGGTAATAATTGACATTCTTTGTCCTTACTGGCACAAATTTATCAGCACGCAACAAAGTCTTGCCTAGTGCAATCCCTCGTCCAATTTTCTCATCATGAAGCTTGGGCTCGAACATCACCACGCTTCCATCGCTCGCACCTCCGTCCAAGCGAGTCTCCAGTATGTTCTCAGCCCTCTCGGGTACACTTACATCTTCAGTCAGCAGAACACAAATCATCTCTTCACTTTTTCCATGTAGCACCCAACTCTTCTCCGTTCACACGTAGGACGCCATCTCTGAAGTTCAATTCGAACCCTCTGGAATTCATGATGTCCATTCCAATAATTGCGTCGTCCTCAATGTCCGCTACTAACGCCCGATGTTTCACTTTTGTGCTGCCTATAATCAGTTCAATCGGTAGCTCACCATGTACAGTGACCGGCTCCCCTGTTGCTGTGCGTAGCTTCCAGGATGATGGTTCTATTCTCTCTGATGTTTTAGTGAATGCAGGCCCAAGGATTGTCCTTGTCGCAAGGCTTGTCCTTGTCGCAAGGCTTGTTGTTGATGAAACCGTCTACGAAGGCTCCTTTGTTCTGTCGTTGGAGGACAGCGACGTATGCGTTGTTCACCGGGGCTTTCTGAGTATAGGCCGACGATCGCCCCTTCTCAACAACCTTCGTTGGTCTCGACCTCTGGAGGGTTGGACATTGGCTACGCACGTGTCCAAGTTTCCTACAGTTCCGGCATTTCACTAATCTCTTCTCGGGCAACACTTCCTTCATCACTTTCCTTATGGCAGCTTCCAGGTCGGCAGGCTGCTGTGGGTCTTCCTCAATAAATCGGACTTTACTTTGGCTTCTGCAGGATTGCTTCGCTGGCTCAAATTCCAAAGCGCGTGCCAGTGCATCCAAGAGATGTGTTGGACGAGCTAGTGTTAATGCTTGTCTCGTTTCCTGGTCGTTCCATTACCTTTTCCGGTGTAGCTGTGTATGCAAGGCGAACCAAGCGTGTAATGTCGGCTTCAAATTCCTGTAGGGATTCGCTTGATTTCTGGCAGCGGTTTTTTAGCTGTGAGTGGTATACATGTTCTAGATGAGTCTGTCCATACCGTAATTCTAGATGTTTGATCAGCTGCTCGTAGTCCTCTTGCTCTTGTGCCGTGAGGGTTTGTAGGATATTTGTGGCTTCTCCACGCAACGCCAGTGTTAATGCTCTTTCTCCTGCATTCCATCCATCGCCTTTGCTGCAGCTTCAAATTGTCGGGCGGTAATTTGCCCATGGTGTTTCTCCATCAAACTGAGGTGGTTTCAAAGAGAGTTTTCCTGTTTCCGGACTGATTTTTACATCTTTCAAACCTTTTTGGACATCATCTAAGTTCAAACTCAGTTCCAGCATTGAATTTTCATTGACAGATTCTGTGGTGTGGGTAGTGTTAATTTGCTTTTTCAACTCACTGATTGTTTCCTTCATTTTGATGATTTCTTCCTCGATTCCGCCCCTGATTTCATCACTGATTGTTTCCTTCAATTTTCCCATCTCTTCCTCAATTTCATCTTTGATTTTCTCCATCTCTGTCTCGACAGTCCCTATTCTTCCTTCCAGTCGATTCGCCACCCCAGAAAGTTTATTTTTTAGGCCCTCTGTATTTTCGAGGAGTTTGTCTTCCAGAATCTTTGAATTTTCTAGAAGATTTTCTTCTAGATTCTTCGAACTCTCTTGAAATTCTTCCTTCAGACTATTGGAATTTTCCAGCAGCTTTTCTTCCAGACTTTTCGAATTTTCCAGAAGTTTCTCTTGAAGTTCTTCCTTCAAAGTATTTGAATTTTCTAGCAGCTTTTCTTCCAGATTTTTTGAGTTTTCTTGAAGTTCTTCCTTTAAACTCACCGAATTCTGTTGCATTTTGTCTTCCATTCCGTCGAGTTTACTCATTATGGAACTCATATCTATTCCAGAAACTTCGAATAGAAATGTTTCTGGATCCTCTCCCTCCTGGATTAATCCCTCAGAAAGTCTTGCCTGAAGCACGACCTTTTTACCACCTGTATCAAGTTCCCTCTTCTCCAGTTCTTGCTTCAATTCCGCAACCTTCAATTCAACCAGGCGAACTTTCCTCGAACACATTTTGTCTTAGTCTATGTCTCACAGTCTATTTCACGGTTCACCAGTCTATTATAATTATTATTGTCTATTTCACAGTCTATTCCACGGCCACCAGTCTATTATTATTATTGTCTATTTCACATGCGAGAAGTGTATAAGTTTATACTCCGTTAATGCACACAACTGTCCACTTCACGAAAAATGGTTATCAGTCACTGTCTATTTTTCCCGAAAACAATTAATTGTCCGAAATACACAAACTGTCTACTAACACGAACACTATTTATCTTTAGAAATCGCACTTCTGTCACCAACTGTCGTATATTTAAACTCTAATTCACTCTAAAATAATTTATTTCAGGAAATACAATGATTCAATAACACAATACTCTAATTTATATAACAACCACTGAACGATTTATATTCGACTTTCTCTTTCACTGACTGTCCGTCTGTCTGCTGCGTAGTTCTTTTTATATCCAACGCTCACTTCTCCGAATGCTCATGAAATTTCTCGAAGCCTCGAATCGTCCAGATTCTTCTCGGTGCATAGCGTATCGACAGTCACCCGCGGCCGGCCACGCGAGAGTTCAGGTCCGGCATCGCCCGCAGCTTCGCCACAATCTTTTACCAGAAAAACATTACAGGTAATACCTAAAATTTATCAGAAGTAAGTTGTGATGAATGAAAACAATTTTTTCACAACCGATTGCGCTTTTTCTCATAAACTATACCCGCTTCTGAAAATAGGTTCTTACTGTATACACTGCTACCGGAAGATGATACATAAATTTTTGAGAATTTAATCAGTTTTGGATAATGTACGTTTGCTGACCACCACGTGTAAGGGTCGTCGTAACATGTTGCTGCGCCGAATATTCGGCGCTTCGGCGAAGAGCGTGGCTGCATATTTGGTATTTGTCAAAATCACTATTCGTGGCATCTCTAGTTTCAAACAACTCTTCTAGTGAATCCATGCCAAATTGTACTTTCCTAACTTAACGACACACCTTTTTATAGCAGTTTTCAGGTGGCTAAATAAGAAATATTGAATAATACGATGCCATCTGTATTATTCGTATTATTCGATACTGTAGCGAATAACCGGAGACCAAAATAATAGTCAGTCACTAGTTCAGAAACAACACAATAAGAGCGGCTTTAAATAATATTCAATATTTGACAGTAAAAACCTATTGTACTGCCGCTTGTATTGTATTGACACAAAACGCGCACCAGTGCTAAATTTATTTCGGCACGTGATTTATAGCTTTCCAAACATTTAAAGCAGCCTCTCTTTGAACGAAATGTGATCGACGTTAGTAGTTTTACTGATATTTATCGATGGCGGCGCGGAGCTTGCAACACTGTACGACCGATTCATTTTATTTACCATGGACCTATAAAAATATTATAGGTCCATGGCATTTCCCGCATTAAGGATATTGATACTTGTTGCATAGTCGTCAAGTGATTGGGCACCCTAAATCTACGAATTAGTCACTGATTATTATTTCCGTCTCTGCGTATATATGCCTCATTCAGGACCCGTTAATGTTAAAGACCTTCCGTTTTGTGAGGAGTTCGTTTTTGGAAAACTGTTTTAAGATAAAAGGTGGAATCTAAAATTAGGCAGCCATCCAATATTAGGCGACTTTCCTCTATTAATGATTGGCAATTGAATATTTTTCATAATTGATATACGAATAATGATATTATTATTGTTACTATGTAAAATAGAAATATAAAATTTTTATTACTTATAGGGTGGACCAGGTGCGAAAACGAGAGTGGATTTAAACTGCACTAATTGTGGTACACAGACAACAACAATTTGGAGAAGAAATTTAAGAGGTGAAATGGTTTGCAATGCATGTGGTCTTTACTTCAAACTACACGGAATTGATAGACCTGTTACTATGAGGAGGGATACAATTCATACCAGGCGTCGCAGACCCAAGGTTATAGAGAAAGACAAAGCACGAAGTGAGTCATTTTATAATTGAACCGAATTCATAAAAAGGATATGCTTATACTTGCAAAATATGAGGAAAATCCGTCAGCTTGTATTCATAATAATTTCAAGCAGCACCTTATACTTCTAAAGTATAAAGTATATTCTTGAAAAGTTGATTCACTCTCATACAAGTGAATGGGTATTCATAATATTTCCTTCAGAAATTGTGATTGTGGTCAGTACTCAGTAGCAAGCTAAGTATTACGTTTCGAAGAAAAAAATGTACAGTAGCTAACGAGATCTTATCTCAGTGATATCAAAAAGGTATAGTAAGTCAAGCTAAGGTGTCTCGGACTGTGAATGATAGAATTGTTGCGCAATCAATTGAATATTTTTTTTTATTGAAATGATTGTTATTTTCGTCAACCTGTTGCTCCCCTACGCGCAACGCTCAACTCTCAGAAGTCTTCGAGAGACTTGTGCAAGCTAGGGACGACACAACCATTGATGCCATGCACGAGACCGATGACTATGCTGGGAATTGCATCCACGACCCTATGCTTGAGAGGCGAACACTGTGCCAGTACGACCACGAAGGCCCAATGGATAAAGTTGTCACATATCAACAATGAAATAATAGAGGCGAAACAGTTATGGCACCGCTCATATTATACATTATATGTTTCCGACTTGGTGTTGATTTACACAAAATTAAATGGGGATACATTTTCATATAAAATTCCGACATCTCGGAATTATACACCGAGATCCCACGCCTATTTTCAAAAACGATTAATAACAGGCTGAATCTTCCTGAGTAGCTTCATTTTGCCGAGACGCCCAACTTTTTCCTCTACGAAAATTCTCGATAGTGGTAGCTAATAAAATGCGCAGGCGTCAATCATGTCGATTTGGTGAGTGCAAAAAAGTCATTAATAACAGTTAGTTTTTCAGTTGAACCTCGAGATAATTCGATGAAGTACTCGAAAAAACTTTTGTCCTACAAAATGAATGGTAGGACTGAAGAGTCCCCCACTCCCAACATGTACCAATGACGTGGTCATGAAAACTCATTAATAACCAGCGGATTTTTTTACCGTTGCTTGGTTAATATTTGTATACAGTAGGACTATGATAACACATGAAAGGTTAGTGTATTCTTCACCTAAATAATACAGTGTCCTACAAAAAACGGGTATGTATCGCTAGTCCTACAAAAATTATTCAAAATAACGAATTATTTTGAAATTGTGGTGTAGCTAATTTAATATACTTTTTTTCGTAAAGTAATGTTACTTTCAATGTATAATTGTTTGTTCGATTCAAAAATATCATAATTTACGTGAAAAGTTTATGAAAAAAGTGGGAAATTTTGTTTAGCTTTCATAATTTTTTATAAACATATTGAAAACAACAATAACAATGTAAAAGCATTGAAATGATCAATCTGCCCTCCGGGGCGGCTTAAATGATGTCGCATTCGCTTTAACAGAAGCAGGGAAACCCGGTAAAACCTGCAACACCACATCGTCGTCTGAAGAGGTCAGACGAATTGTGATAATCTGCTCTACGGTAAAATAGGATGTATGGTATCTCCAGAGGCTTCAGAAAGTCCAGTTCGAAAGAGATATATTTTACGAGGGTCAAGTTGCCAAATAGTTAAAATACCGATGCGCCGCAACACACTTGACAGTGCAGATATCAGCTGAGTTATTCACTGAGACTGCATCCTTCGTTATTCAAGAAGGGTTATTAGTAAATGATCTATGTGGAATAGTTTTACGTGCACTCACTATTTCCACTATGCAAAATACTAGCTGGAGTTGTCGGTTACTCGTTCGCCTTACGACTGCCATCTCCCTCGCATCTCTCGACCAGGCCACCTGGCCCCTCTTTCCTCACGTCTCTGACCTCCCAAACGTCCACCACTTAACAATCGCTGTGAGCCAGCCGTACGCGGTTATTCAGTCATCGCATTCCAACGACTCGAACTTAAAATGATCTGCTAAGCAGGGGCGGACTGACCCGTTACATCACCCCCCTTTTAAATCTAACTTAACGAGGATGGATGTAAAACTACAAAAAATCTATAGACTATCCATTCACTGAAATAATAGAGCCTTAATAAAATCGTGCTAACACAGATATTTTTTTTAAATTATAAATATTTTGAACCCCTAGAGACAACCCTGTAGCATCATCTACGACTTCGTATGAGTTAGGACCTTTAACAGGTACCACAGTGGCAGGCCCTCCATAGAGTAAAAATAATTTTTTGATTTCTTTATCTATACTTGAAGATTGGGGATGTTTTCTGACGAGCACCCTATCTCCCACCTTCAATGACATGATTTTGTGCGCCTTGTTGTGCCTTTCTTGTCGCTTCTGGGCTCGAGTAAGGAGCCTATGATGAGCAAGGGTAATTACTGTTTTTTTATCTAATTCTGTTAGTCGGGATTCTGGAAATTCTATTTTGGCTATAAATTTATTCGGACCCTCTTTTCCATAATGTAGGTACTCAGGCGAAAATTGGGTTCCACTATGGATAACACGATTAAGCCACTTCTGTACATCATCGAGGACCCAAGCCCATTTTGTGTGCTTTGAGTAATAGACAGTTCTGAGTAATCGCCCAATTTCGCGATTAACACGTTCGGTCGGATTTCCCTGTGGAAAATATACTGACGTATGTCTGACAATGCTATGAGTTTGGAGAGACGTAAGCCATGCTCTGCTAGTGAACTGGGAACCGTTATCGGACAAAACGATTTTCGGTTTTCCCACCTCCATGAAATATTTACTAGTAAGCTGTCTCAGGATAGACTGAGTGGTAGCCTTTTTCAAAAGGTATAATGACACCAACTTGCTGAAGGCATCAACTACAACCAAAAGTTGAGTGGCACCAAACCGCAACCTAGGTAATGGGCCCATCAAATCCAGACAGACTATTTGATTAATATCTTCTGGAATAATACTGTGCATTGAACCATGCAAATGTGGGGACAACTTAGCCTTTTGGCATAGGTCACATGAGTAAATCAGTTGTCGACAGAGTTTTTTCATCTTTGGCCAATAATAAGCCATGGAGAGTTTTTGAAAACATTTGTCTGCTCCGAAGTGACTTTGAGCGCAATGCTCTTGTTGCACTAGTGGCTGTAGCTGTGATGCCGGGATACATAGTTTAAAGCCGCGTCTAAAAAGTAATCCTTTATGGACAACAAACCATTTTACTATACGACTATCATCTCTTGCCGCAGATAACCGTTTCACTATTTTTGCACAAAACGGATCCGTTTTTTGGTCTAAAACTAATCGGTTCATGTTAGCTAAAATTGCTTTACTCAAATCAACATTCTCCAACGCAAAAATCGAGATGATTGTATCATCTGGAATTTCTATGCGATTCGAAGATTCTTCCTTCGCGGGGTGGCGTGATAACGTATCAGCTAAAATATTCTCAGAACCTTTACAGTGGACTCTTGTAAGTACATTATCCATCGGGAAAGTCGTGCAGTTAATAATCGACACGATTTCAGGAAAGATAAAGCCTTATGGTCGCTGACTATCGTTAGCTCCCGGCCAAATACAAATGTTCGCCACTTCTTCAAGGCAAAAATTACGGCGGCAGCCTATTTTTCTGTAACCGAATATCGGATTTCGGGACCATGGAACATTCTGCTTGCGAAAGCTACAATGTTTCGTTGGTTAGAAAATTCCTCCAGCTGGTACAAACAGGCACCTATTGCATATGCAGATGCATCTGTTTGAATAAAGAATTTTTTCTGAGGATTTGGGTGTTTCAAAAGCACCACGTTCAAAAACGCTTCCTTCACTTTATGAACAGCATCCATCTGTTCGACCCCCCAATTCCATATACAATTTTTTTCTCAACAGAGAAACCAAAGGCACCAGTAGTTCGGAGTAGCCTTGACAAAATCTGGAATCGAAATTCACCAATCCGAGAAATGACTTCAACTGTTTTACGTTACGGGGTATCGGAAAATTTTGGATTGCCGCAATTCTATCAGGATCCATACGTATGCCGTCCGGGGATAAAATATGACCAATAAAATTTACTTCCACCCGAGCAAAACGCGACTTTTTTAGTTTAATCCCGAAGATTTAAATTTTTCGAAAATGATTTGCAATTGTTTCAAATGCAATTCTGGAGTTTTAGAATATATCAACAAATCGTCTACGTAAGCAGTTACCCACTGGTCAGTTTCTGGACCTAAAATAATGTTCAAACCTCTTATAAAAGACCCCACAGACGTGGACAGCCCAAATGGTAGAACTTGAAAAACGTAGGTACAGCCTTCGTAAAGGAATCCGGTAAACTGCTGATGTTCCCTTCGAATTTTCACCTGCCAGTATGAGGCTGTGAGGTCTAGGGTACTTAAGACTTGTCCTTTAGCAAAATTATAAATCAGTTCGGCAGGGTTCGGTGGCATGACATGATCGTGAGCCATCCGTTTATTTAAATATCTCGCATCTAAACAAACTCTTATATCTTTCTTTTTTACTATTACGAGGGGGCTGACATATTCAGTCCGAGAGGGGCGTATAACCCCCCAGTCCATCATTTCATTCAACTGTCGGTGAACCTCTTCTTTGTATATATGTGGCACGGGATAAGGTTTGATGAAAAAAGGTGAGTAATCATGCAGAATTATTTCATAACAATTTATGAGTCCCGGTTGATCAGAAAATATTTTTCTATACTCCCATAAGAGATCAAATTATTTATTCTTATTGACGCAACCAAATGATTCAGCTTGGTAAGCAATATTTTTAATATCTTGCTCAGGGTAGTGTGAGATTACTCTTTTGTTAGGAATCGAAAATTCAGAATCAATAATTTATGTAACAGATATTTGTAAACCCACATGAGTTTCGCCGATAAATGAAAACTCATAAGGACTCTCATTGAAAACGCCCCTCAGTTTATTTTTGTTAAAATCAATCATCACCCCGTTATCCCGCATCCAGTCACAACCCATAATAACGTTTCTGGCCAACCCGGCGATTACAACAAAAGGATATTCTGATTTTAAATCCTTCACTTTATATGATAAATATACCTGCTCCCTGATTTTTGATGATTTACTACCCAAAGCGCCCATAACAGTTGCGCATTTTGCCGGTAGTCTCAAAATATTCGGATTACAAATCAATAACTCATTAAAAAATGACTCGCTTATTCCGGTCACCTGACTTCCAGAGTCAATCAAAGTTCGCGTTACGCAACCTTCGATATTTATTTCCACCGCTATTGCCTTCAAATTGGGCTCATTTTCTTCCAATACCTCATCGAAGTTTTCATTAAACAACGTTGACATTTCACCCGGTCTCGCGTTTGATCGCGTGGTATCATTTTGAACGCCCTGTTCATTATGTCTCTCATCCCCTCGACGCCAATTTTGTGGACCCTGACGCCCTCCCCGGTTCGAGAGACCATGTCTTTCTCGATCCCGCGGGATAGGCTGTTCGTCCAACCTGTCCAGACGCCGCAGATGCCCCTCAATATCTTCGACTGTTTTAAAACCCGAATTTATAATTCCTTTCCGGACATCATTGGCGAAAGAAAATAAGATCGCAGCGCCACCTATAGCAAGACTTTGAACTACGAATCACGGACAAAGGTTTTTGACTTTACACGTGTTTATATGGCGTTTTGACGATCTGTACTCCTATTTTCAAACAATTTGTGAAAATTTGTGATTTCTCTAACTAAAAAGTGATTGTGTTTCTATTGAAAGACTATAAATAACGTTTCAGTCAGATGATTTAAAGGAATTTCATCTCCGATTAGTTTTGAATGCTTCTGCAATTCAAGGTTGCATGGCGTTTTGATGATCTGTTCTCCTATTTTCAAACAATTTGTGAAAATTTGTGATTTCTTTAACTGAAAAGTTATTGTGTTTCTATTAAAAGACTTGAACGATAGTTTCAGTGTAGTTTACAAATATTTTACGTGTTTTTTTTAAGTCATGATTTGTGAGTTATTGATCTGATTCATTCTGTTGATTAAGGATATTTCCATACTCGATTTCTGTTTCTGTTCGTATTTTTTTGGTTTATACTGTTGATAGACTGCCAAATATGGGAAAATACAATCCTAGTTGTTCAGTCCCAGGATGCAGGACATATGGCAAAAAGGAAAATGTGGGATATCACAAATTTCCCCCAAAAATAAAAGCAAGGATAAAAAATCACCAATTGGTTCGACCAGATTGAAGAAATTGACCAAAGGAAAGCATGGATTTTGAAACTGAAAATTGGCAAGCTAAATAATATCGAAGTATATGCTTGTTTGACAGACTGATGAATGAATCAGATCAATAATTGATCGCAAATCATGACCTCCAAAAACAAGTAAAATATTTGTAAACTACACTGAAACTATCGTTCAAGTCTTTTAATAGAAACAAAATAACTTTTCAGTTAAAGAAATCACAAATTTTCACAAATTGTTTGAAAATAGTAGAACAGATCATCAAAACGCCATACAACCTTGAATTGCAGAAGCATTCAAAACTAATTGGAGATGAAATACCTTTGAATCACCTTACTGAAACGTTCTTTAGGGTCTTTCAATAGAAACACAGTCACTTTTTAGTTATAGAAATCACAAATTTTCACAAATTGTTTGAAAATAGGAGTACAGATCGTCAAAACGCCATATAAACACGTGTAAAGTCAAAAACCTTTGTCCGTGATTCGTAGTTCAAAGTCTTGCTATAGGTTGCGCTTCGATCTTATTTTCTTTCGCCAATAGGGAAAATGATTAATACACATAGAAATAACCTCAGTTTCATTCAAAGGACTAGACAGATATTTGGATTCTTTAATGATTTTCAAAAAATAATCTGCTCGCGAACCTCGCTCATCATATGATCCAAACTTAATTTTTGAAAAAAACTCTCTTTCCTTTTCAGTATCCCAATATCTGGCAAGAAATTGACTTTTGAATTCAGTGAATGATATAAACTCTTTTATTTCGGCCCAGTCTTGCGCAGAACCCCTCAAAGCATTAACAGAATAAAATACTTTTTTTTCGTCCGGAATTCATGCCTCTTCAAGTAAAGAAGTTAATTTCTTCATAAAAAGAACAGGATGCATCGGCCCATTCGGTGAAAAATAGAAACTGGGACCTCCCAAATCTTTCCAAATGGAAATGTAATTAGAACTGTTATGAATCTGTAAAGTGTTTTGAGACTGTGAATTGAGACCGGCCTCTATGGGATCAAAAGACCTTACATTATTTTGTGTATTTTCAACTTTCTGACTGCTAGTATTATTTGCTAACATCTTACTTGACAAATCATTCAAATTACTATCAATTGCCCTCATCTTATTTTCGATTGATGACGAGACGTTAATAGGGAATATGCAAGTGATTTAAATTTACTTGATTTTTTTACCCCCGATACTTTATTGTCTTGACATTACACCTACACCATTAGTTTTTCATATAGTTTGTATTTAACTCCATTAAACTTTAATCAAAAAGTGCATAATAAGCGCGCGTAATTCAAATTTGCGAAACGCATCACCATTGGTCGAAACGAAGAATGACGTCACATGGCGTTATGACATTTATCTTTTTCATAGAAAATTTGTTTTTATTTATTTATTTGTAGTGTTTTCCATTACGTACTGCGATTTTGGTCTAGCGACAATTGTAAATTATCACCCAGTAAACACAAGGATATCCATTGGATGTCCAATGGATATCCATTTCGTACATTGTGGATATCCATTGGATGTCCTTCGATGGACAAAGGATGTCCAATGGATATCCCATGGACATCCATCGGCCACTAACTTGGACGTCCATAGGATATCCATTGTGGACGTCCAGTGGATATCCATTTTCGATTAAATATGTACCTAATTTGAACGTGAATTGGACCTTCAATGGACATTTTCTGGACCTCCAATGGAGGTAGACTGGACCTGTTAATTGACATTAACTGGACCAGTGATTTATGTTGAATGAACCTATAAGACACACAATTTACATTATGGAAAGGCTTATTCCAAGAATAATAGCACACTTTTGTGTATCCCATCAGCAACTAATGAAATCACTACTACCTTACGTCATTAGTTATCCAAATAAATGCGTTCTTTTTTTTTGTAATAATATTCTTTCAGAATCTCCAGTTTCCTAGTTTTTGAAACATGCCTTGACATACAAAAAATAATGTAATAAATAACATTTCTTTTCAGACGTATAGCAATACACTACAGATCATCATCATCGCCATTTTCAATGCAAGAACTCATTTATAGAATAAAATTCGATTCATATAGACAATATATTCAAAGACGAATATGTTTTAAAAACAGAACATGATATAAAAATGTTACTATAAAATGAAAATGTAACTCATGTAAATCAAACTGAAATAATGAAACATTCTTTTTATAAAAAAATAAATATCTTTCTGATATTAAACTTTGAATTCAGGTATTTTTTTTTCTTTTCTTCTTGGTCACTCCTTTCCTTTGGTCTTCTTATCCATTTTTTATTGCCTCCTCTGAGGGCTTGGTACTTTCTTCACATGCCCCTGTGGATGAGTAAATAATATCAAGAACTTGTCGATTTTATACTTCAAGAATATATGTAATAGTAAAAAAAAAATCAAAATGATAACAATTATTTAAATATACAACCAAATAGAATCATCGAATCTATAAAAGGCCAATGAAAAAAACAAATCAAAAAAGCTATTTTTTCAACTAGTCTACACAAAAAAATATAGATATTGAATATAGGTAGGGATATAAAAAAAACATGTACTCTCAGAAACTGAAATAAACAAAAAAAAACAAAAAAAAAAACATTGAAAGAACCACATGATAAAGAGCAGTTATAGTTGAAAGAATTTGTGTAAGGCCAAATAGTGTTATGTGTGCGCACCATGAAGTTTGTGGTGAAACTTGACCATTGAATGAAGATGATATACTAGCAGTTATGCTACATTATATGAAAATCACCACTTACCAATTAGCACCTTTGCTAATTTCAGGTTGCTGAAAGCTTTTTTCTGAATTCTGCAGCATATGCATTGAATCATATTGAATTCAAACATATTTTCACCAAATCATATGCATAGCTGCCTCCCAGCTAGGATAATTCATTTATCTGAAAAAATATAATATAATGAAGCACATTATAAATTATGAGGATTAGAGTCTTGTTAGATGGTGAACTTACACTTGCTGTACAGAGGTAGAAATTTATTTTATAATGAATCATAACCTATCAGCAATTTGGCCAACTTCAAATTTCCAAACACACTCTTCTTTTTAGCTCCATGCTAGCTGAATAATGAGGCGAAAGGAATTTGATATTGTCACATTCAGACATCTTCTAATGAAATCATACAGTTCCAAACTAGTTTAGAAAGTTCGTCAACATTAATACCAGAAATAGGTCATATTTTCTATCGATCTATATTTTAATAAAAATGTTCGGTTTTCATAACTACCTGTATTACTCACAGTTCCGTTGAAGTTTATTTCGTTCTCTAAGTGCATCACCACAAGAATTAGGTGTTCATGTGTATATATGGAGAAGTTGACTGTTGAGAGATACAACTATCGATTCCCTTGTTTCCTTATTGTGTGTCAGTTGTTGAGGGACCTTCAGTTTCCAAATTTCATCAGGAGTTTGAGGAAAGATATGTTGCATTTCCTGAAAAACAATCAATAATGAGTTGAGCATTTAAAACAAAAATATTTTTTCAGAATTTTATGAGTCAGTTAATCACCACTTCGAATAGATGTGGTAGCTATGAATTCCTATTTTGCTCTTCTGTAACATTTCGTAAAAATTTTATTTCTGTTTCATTTTTCACTTTATCTTACTCAAACATACTCCACCTTGGATTCAAACGTCAATCAGTTTCAAAGCCTCTCAATCCCCCAGGAATTTGCAATCAGTTATTGTTACTTTAGCGAGACTTACCGTATTTATTAATATTTCTATTGACTTACCTGATAAATACTGCGAGTCAAAATGAGTATTGAATAGTCAACTAAATGAACGTGAACACTGTAATAAATAAAGCACTTCCGAACACTATACGAAACGAATTTAATCCCAAACAATCAAAAATTGTCCTGTTTGTTTCTCTTGCAACTAGCCACAAAAAAATTGTTTATTATTGTTTTTGTTTTGTGCAACGGGCGTCAAGCGCCATTCTTCTTTGCTTGGTCATATCATATTTGTCATTGCCTGCATTACCGATTTCGGTAGTTGCCAACTGCGACAGGGACATTGGTACCAACATGCGAACAACGTAGAACAAACCATGTGTTTAGGCTGTGACAGAACAAATACTAATTAGGATAGAATAACACAGTCTAACAGTATTTTGAATGGTCATTTATATTTCACATATATTTCAATATTTCATGTTTCATGAAAACAACAATAGGTACGCTAATTTTCCGAAATTGATTCCCTCTTTGAAATTACCATATTCATACATTAACTCATAACATTACACTTACACTTTTCAGAAGTTCAGTGTTTGGTCCGAGCGAAGGATGTACAATGGACGTCCAATGGATATCCCTTTTTTAAACTGGATTTTCAGTCAATTTGGTCAAGAAATGGATGTCCATTGGATGTCCTCAAACGGATATCCATTGTACTAGCATAAATGGACATCCAATGGATATCCATCCATTTAACGTCAATGTCCACAAGGACCAATTATGGACATGAAATGGATATCCATCGGATATCCTGTGTTTACTGGGCAAGAGCAATGACTGAAAGTGGTTTTGTCAAAGCACAATCCGACAATACCTGAACTGATAAGTAGTAATAGCTTATCAAATGATAGTTTTCATTTTGTAATTTAGGTGAGGCAGGTATAAACAGAGTTTTTTTTTTTTTTCATTGGTGTTTTGGCATCGACTGCTATGGTCATTAGCCACGTGTTCTGGATAGGCCTTGTTACTAACTCCATGCACCACCTCAGGAGCAGCACTGTTAATTGGAACCCAACAGTGAATCGTGCAGGACTCACCCCAGTTCAGCCACGAGATTTGAATAATTTAATCGGTCAAATTAAATTTAAAAATCCCAGCCGTAACTGGGGCTCGAACTCCGGACCTTTCGACCCAGAGACGGATGCTCTAACCACTGCGCCACGCCCCGACATTATAAACAGAGTTATCTCCCGCTTGATATACAAAACATTTATGCATACAAAACTTACTTCTGATCAATTCACTTCATGTTAACTATCGAAATAAAATGTACTCAAATTGAAATGATCTTCACAACAATGTAAATGTGATATTGGAGATACTTCGCCTCTTCTCATAACCTTACACCATTGTTTACGTATTTTCGCATCTCTTGGAACAGAAAAAAATACTTTATTTGGTGTACTTATAATTGTGTTTTGTCATTCCGGTACTAGACAATACCTATAAAATGTTTTTTTAGCATTTTCCATTATCGTAATAGCGATTAAAACTGCAAATCCCTAACCTAATTGATAACTGTCAATAGTGTCAATGTCCATAACTATAGAAAGGCTTGTTCATTGAAGACTGCTCTGGTCGATCGAGATCACTTTCACATATGTTCATCTCTCTCTAACACTTGTACATTTGTCTTACTCTTTTATAAAATATCAACTTCAACCAAGTAGAGCAATTAGAGTACGTCTCAACGAACGAAACTGAAGAAGAACAACACTGATCGCGCCATGTGACGTTATCCACAGCGCGCGAAAATGAAGGCGTTCAAATAGGTCAAATTTAATCGGTATTTTATATATTATTTTAAAAATTGATTGAACAAATAAAAAAAAATGCATATTCCCTATTGCTATCTGGCTTATATTGTCTTTCAAAGTGTTATTCAGGGCCAAACTAAATTCTGACAACGATTTCGTAAGACCATCAGTCATTTTTTCCATCATTAAATTTTCAAAATTATTACTATTTGATTTCGGTAATTGTGTTTGTAGTGTTTGTTCACCTGAAGGTTCGTTTTTACCTTTATCGTTTTTTCGTTGCATTTTGAATCAACTTATTACAAAACTATCTTATTTTGTTTATTCACAGTACGATATTTCTCTGGAAATCTCTAGCCTCTCTGTTGGTGCGCCAAAATGTGAACTATTTCTCATATAATAAAAAAAACGTTGGGGAATGGGTTTAGAGATTTCCTTCAAATACCATCAAAATAATAATTTATTACTATTAGTTGACAAATAACCGACGGTAGTATTTTTCTTATGTACTATTTCCACTTTGCAAAATACTAGCTGGAGTTGTCGGTTACTTGTTCGCCTTCCGAGTGTGATGTTCTTGGCGAAAATAAGATTGTACTAGAATTTGATTGAAAATTGTAATAAATTGTAACAGATTTGATTAGCTGAAAATATAGCGCCGCAGGCAAATTTTTTTGAAAATCTGTTACGATTGTAACGAATTTTTACACTTTTGTTACATTTTTTGTTACAATTTCTAAATTTTGATTTTATCATTGGGGAGATATTGGTGATATTGCCAGTACATAAGCGGTAATAAAGTCGAAGTTATTTTGATCTGTTTGCATGCGCAGTTTAAATCTGAACTATTGTCGTCGTACTAGTCGTTTAAAGACAAAGATCATATTGTGTTCCTTTATTTCCACTTCGGGCAAGATCGTAAATAATCGTGATATGATCAGAAGAAATGATATTTTGAAGTCTCACTTGGCAATCCTATTATCAGAATAATTCTATATTATCCTCAAACAAATTGTGGAGAAAGGAAAATCCAAGAGTCTATAGTGCCATAGTATCTGAGGCCATAGTCAAATCACCTATCACGTCTCTGACCAACCATACGTCCACCACTTCACAATCGCTGTGAGCCGTACGCGGTTATTCAGTCATCACATTCCAACGACTCGAACTTAAATTGATCTGCTAAGCAGGGGCGGACTGACCCGTTACAATAATTCCCAAAGTAGCAGTAATGGAATTTTTGATATCCTGTATCTCGAAAACTGGCCATAGGATCAATCTGTGAACTGGACAACGTAATGAGGACGGCAGGATCAAAAAAATATCATATCAAAAATGAGGATAAATGTGCCTACTTACAAAATATTTTGATCATTTTTTGTTTCAGAAGGTATGGTCGAAATATCCGTAGGCTAGTTAAGCCAGTGGCTTACGGTCAAATAGATTGATTTTACTACCTTGAAATGAAGTTAATTCAATTGGTTTGTTTCACCATGAGCCATGAGCTTTAGATTTGGGTAAAACTAACAGTTAGTCATACAATTTTTGCACTCACCAAATCAACATGACTTTCGCCTACGCAGTTCATTAGCTACTAATATCAAGAATTTTCGTGGAATTGACAATTTCGGAGCGTAGGACTGGGAACACCTACCATTCAATTTGTAGGACAATATGACCATTCAATTATACAAATATTAACCAAGCAACGGTAAAAAAGTCCGCTGGTTATTAATGAATTTTTATGACCACGTCATTGGTACATGTTGAGAGTGGGGGACTCTTCAGTCCTACCATCCATTTTGTAAGACAAAAGTTTTTTCGAGTACTTCATCGAATTATCTCGAGGTTCAACTGACAAACTAACTGTTATTAATAACTTTTTTGCACTTTTTTGCACATGTAATCGACATGATTGATGCCTGCGCATTTTATTAGCTATCACTTTCGAGAATTTTCGTAGAGGGAAAAGTTGGGCGTCTCAATAGAAAGAAGCTACTCACGAAGATTTAGCCTGTTATTAATAATTTTTTTTACAATGTAATTGACAATTTCGGAGCGTAGGACTGGGAACACCTACCATTCAATTTGTAGGACAATAAGTCCATTTAATTATACAAATATTAACCAAGCAACGGTAAAAAAATCCGCTGGTTATTAATGAATTTTTATGACCACGTCATTGGTACATGTTTGGAGTGGGGGACTCTTCAGTACTACCATCCATTTTGTAGGACAAAAGTTTTTTCGAGTACTTCATCGAATTATCTCGAGGTTCGACTGAAAAACTAAATGTTATTAAAGACTTTTTTGCACTCACCAATTCGACATGATTGACGCTTGCGCATTTTATTAGCTACCACTATCGAGAATTTTCGTAGAGGAAAAAGGTGGGCGTTTCAATAGAAAGAAGGTACTCACGAAGATTCAGCCTGTTTTTAATAATTTTTTTTTTACCATGGAATTGACAATTTCGGAGCGTAGGACTGGGAACACCTACCATTCAATTTGTAGGACAATATGACCATTTAATTATACAAATATTAACCAAGCAACGGTAAAAAATCCGCTGGTTATTAATGAATTTTTATGACCACGTCATTGGTGCATGTTGGGAGTGGGGGACTCTTCAGTACTACCATCCATTTTGTAGGACAAAAGTTTTTTCGAGTACTTCATCGAATTATCTCGAGGTTCGACTGAAAAACTAACTGTTATTAATGACTTTTTTGCACTCACCAAATCGACATGATTGACGCTTGCGCATTTTATTAGCTACCACTATCGAGAATTTTCGTAGAGGAAAAAGTTGAGCGATTCGGCAAAATGAAGCTACTCAGGAAGATTCAGCCTGTTATTAATCATTTTTGAAAAAAGGCGTGGGATCCCGGTCTATTAGTATAATTCCGCTTTCGCAAGTTGGAATTAGTATAATTCCGACTTTACAACTCGACAGGCGATTATAATATGATCAATGATGATTTTTATTTCATTAATTTATTCGTTTCCATTAAAAATAAGAAAAAGCACGTGTTCGCCTTTAAGAGTAGGGTCGTGGGTTCTCCGGTCTCGTACATGGCATCACTCACACCTAGAAAGGTATGGGCTGCGTCTGCCCTAGCTTGCACAAGTCTCTTGAAGACTTCTGAGGGTTGCGCATAGGGGTGCAACAGGTTGACGGAAATAATTTGAATTTGAACAAAAAAAAACAAAATCAACTTAATGTCTTTCAACAAATCTGAAACGTGTTGTGTTTCTTTGGGCAACTTATCGCGTTTCCGTTGCGAGGCGGTAAACATCAAAGGATTTGATTTGTTGTCATTGCTGGCAACATTGTCGGTGCGGTGTGTTTATACATAACTGAAAAACAAAAAAGGAACAGAAACAGAGCCAGTATGTGGCGGTCTTTGCGGACACCTACGTGTTATGGATAGTGTCAGAAAATAAATATGAAGTATGTCGGGTAGACGGGTACATCATGCTATGATTAGGATCTCCATTTCCATAAAATGTTAGTGTTACCGCCAAACCTTCAACCACATTAATAGCATTTCTAAAATTGGTATTTATTTATAGATCGAAGGGCCAACCAGGTGTATTAAATCTTCAAAGTTCTCGCTGGACAGTTTGGACGTTAGGAATCAATGTTTACACTTTCAATATAATGCCAATGCCAACTCGTGGAATCGCAATGATCACACATTTGCAAATCCGGAATTATACTAATTCCGAGTTGCGAAGTCGGTATTATACTAAATCCGAGCTGTGAAGTCGGAATCAGTCTAATTCCGAGTTGAAAAGTCGAAATTATATGAATGCCGATTTGCGATGATATATTTAAACTAATTCCGAGTTGTAGAGTAAGAAATATACTAATTCCGAGTTGCAAAGTCGGAATAATATTTTTTGTATTAAACAGGAAAGTAATTGTTTTCTTCCTCATTTTGTGGAAATGTTTGGAGCGAAGGGCATTTCGACTTCGTCGAATTTATCATTTTCATTATACGATAAACAAAACAGTTATTTGACAAAAATAATAGTGAAAAAGAGTACAGCAAACAGGTTTCAAAAATAATAGCAAACGAGAGTACAACGGAAACAGGTTGCAGAAGGAAAACAGAAGTGGAATGAAGCAAATTTTCATGTCTGATCTTCCTTGTTTCTTGTGAGACCACTTGTTTTCCCATGGAGGATATCCTTGCAAGTATGAGTTAATCATTATAAATACGCAAAGAAGAAAATGCTTATTATTTATTACATCATCACATCAAAAAAAAGTTCATACGGTAAAGCCTCGACATTATTAAAGATGCAAATATTTTGTACATCATGTACAAATAGACCATTCTTTTGGTAAGTAACTAGGTGTTTAATTTTTGGGGTATAGAAAGAAATGGGGATACTCCAGTTACCGGATTACTCGAATTAGGAATTCTATATTTCGCTGCTTCTTTCCACACCACTTGTCACCCTTTATAAGTTAGACATCTAGCTCGTTTCAGTTACTAGTCCTCAAGGAGGTTCGGACTAAGTAAAATTAGGTCTCTGAAAATCAGTTTTTCTGCTGAGATGTCCCCAGTTCCCTCACCACTATAATTACCGGCAACAAAAGAGCAGTCAAACTTTTGAATAACTATACAGTGCGGCTTTTTATAGCCCACCTGTAAACTTTTGAATGGTTCTTACATACAAACATGGTACAAAAACCGTGTGGCAACCACACTGTATATTTGTATATAACGAGATACCTAGTTGCCTCATATCAAATGATGTTTTTTTTTAAAGGATGTTTTTGATTAAAAGTTTGGTAATGACTTGTTTTGCCAATAAAGTTCTTTAATTGGATAGGTAATTTTACTGAAAAAAAAATTTAATCCAGAGGATGAGCAATCAACAGGAGACAAAGACATCGTCGGGCTCATCAGATCGTTTTCAACAACTTTGTTTGAAAAAATATAAATTTTATTTGAGGCAACTAGGTAAGTCATTGTATTCAAGTATACATCAGTGTGGTTCCCACGAACCGTATCAACGATAACTACTTTTTGAAATCAAAGTCATGGTGATGGCTTGACAGAGAGCTTCGGGGGTTACATCAACTTAAAAATTTCAAATTTCATGGGGGGTCAAGTGTCAATTCTCTTTTCAACCATCTACATTTTTTCGAATTTTTAACAATATGAATTCGAAATATTTATCAAGTATAAGTGCGGATCTAAATGGTACACTTATATCGATAAACAGTTTGATGTGGAACAATGGGACAGAAAATAATGTTACAATCTTTCTGGGTTCGTATTTCTAAATAATATTCCGATCCAAACTAAACTTTATTTATTAACTTCGATACATAAACAAATACTCACTCACTCAGTAATAATTCAAAACACAACACCTGGACTTTCTTCTCACTTGGAATTTATAACCTTTTAACATTCAACATTTATTCCTCCTTCTAGTGAAATGCGTCGGCCTTATATAGCTAAACTTCAGTTCCCTAATTTTCGACTTCCATCGATCGATCGATCCAGAGAAATCATCATTCATTTGCGCGGCGCGCGCTGCGGAATTTCTCGATGCGGCGGACGGGCCTTTGTCATGCAATTGTTACACCGCAGCAAGATACATAGAAACCCTGGTGTGATCTCTTATAGCTGTGAAACCGACATACAAAAGTGTTAAGGTACGGCCTACTTGATTCGTGATATTTTTACTGCGTTGATACCGTTTCACCTCTTTAGCACACAGATGGCGGCAAAATTACAGATTCATGATGACGCTTGGACAAGTGTCATGTTGTGTAATTTTCAACATTGAATTTTATTTGTTGTGATATTTATTAACCATAATTTGTAAACATTCAAATTTTACTCAAATAATTATGACTCAGTACTTCGGAATGTTGGAAACTCGGTTATTTTCGAAAATACACCATCCATCGACGAATGAAGCCAACGGTATCAGTGCAATTACAGTCTCAACAAATTTGTTGAAACAAAAGCGAATCAGTGATAACACCATGGTTCCTATACATCTTGCACCGCAGCGTCAACAAGGAGGTTTGTTTTGAATCTCGTAATATCATCCCCCTCTCAATTTTGATCGTCCCGATCAAACAATGCCTCGTTATCTTCTTAGTAACGTACAAGTCTTTCTAGGTGAACGACCTTCATTTTTGCTCTTGGGCTGCGTTGTATCCTATAGACCACGTCGTTTACTCTCTTTACTATCGTATAGGGTCCTTCCCAAGATGGTGTTAATTTGGCAGAAAATCCTTTCTTACGACGAGGGTTGTACACTCGACCTCCTTCTTTGAATCCACCAGTATTCGCCTTATGATCATATCGAGTCTTCATCCTGTCACTAGTTATCTTTTTCTCGCAATTTCATGGATCGCAATCAAGCTATCTCGCAGTTCGTCTGCATAATCCTGCACCTCTTTTTCTTCAGCACTTGGCGACCCGAACACCAAGTCACATGGCAAACGAAGATCTCTATACGAAAATAATACTGGTTGGGGTGAGCTTTGTAGAATCGTGTACAGCTGCTCTGTAGGCCATCAAAAATAGTGGAAGTTGTCGATCCCAGTCCTTTTGATGCTCCTCTACTACTTTAGAAAGATGGCATCTACCCATCAATTCACAAACTTTCTTGAATAAGTTTGATTCAAAATTCGTTCCTTGATCGGAATGTAGCTCCATTGGCACTCCAAACCTTGAAAACAGTTATCCATCAGAGCTCTAGCAACTGTGGATGCTTCTTGATTACGCATGGCATAAACTTCAACCCATTTGCTAAAGTAATCCATGGCAACCAGGATGTATTTGTTGCCATTATTCGTCATCGGGAACGGTCCAGCTACATCGATGGCGATTCGTTCTAATGGAACACCTACTTTGTATTGTTTCATCTCTCCTCTTGATCTCGTCCTGGGTCCTTTGCTTGCTTCACACTTCGGTCATTTTCGGCACCATCTTTCTACATCTTCCCGACATTGGACCCAGTAAAACCTTTGCCGTACTTTATCCAAGGTCTTGTTCACTCCACCAGATTTGCTGCCATGAATCTCTTCCAAGGCATAACTTATTGTGGCGAAGCTGCGGGCGATGCCGGACCTGATCAATCACGTAATCAGCGAATGACCTCGAATAACTGTCGATGCGCTTGCACCGAAAAGAATCTGGACGATTCGAGAATTACTCGAAATTTCTAGGAAGATGAATCGGATATAAAAAGAACTACGCAGCGGACAGACGGACAGTCAGTGAAGTGAAAGTCGAATATAAATACCTAGTTCCGTGATTGTTATGTAAATTAGAGTATTGTGTTATTGTATCATTGTATTTCGTTAAATAAATTATTTTAGAGTGAATTGGACCATAAATCTACTACAGTGGTGTTAGAAGTGCGATGTTTAAATAAAGAGTGTTCGTGTAAGTAGACTGTGTATTTCGGACAATTGTTTTCGCGAAAAATAGACAGTGACTGATAAACAGTTTTTTCGTGAAGTTGAAAGTTGTGTGCATTAACGGAGTATAAACTGATAGATACACTTCTCGCGTGTGAAATAGACAATAATAATAATAATAGACTGGTGTACGGGAAATAGACAATAATAATAATAATAATAATAGACTGGTGACCCGTGAAATAGACTGTGAGACACAGACTAAGACAAAATGTGTTCGAGGAAAGTTCGCCTGGTTGAATTGAAGGTTGCGGAATTAAAGCAAGAACTGGAGGAGAGGGAACTTGACACAAGTGGTAAAAAGGCCGTGCTTCAAACAAGACTTGCCGAGGGATTAGTTCAGGAGGGCGAGGACCCAGAAACATTTCTATTCGAAGTTTCTGGAATAGATATGAGTTCCATAATGAGTAAACTCGGCGGAATGAGAGAGGAACTTCAAGAAAATTCGAATAGTCTGAAAGAAGAATTTCAAGAAAGTTCGAAAAATCTGGAAGAAAAGCTGCTAGAAAATTCGAATACTTTGAAGGAAGAACTTCTGGAAAATTCGAATAATCTGGAAGAAAAACTTCAAGAAAAACTTCTGGAAAATTCGAATAGTCTGAAAGAGGAATTCCAAGAAAGTTCGAGGAATTTGGAAGAAAAGCTGCTAGAAAATTCGAATTCCATGAAAGAAGAACTTTCCGGGGTGGCGAATCGACTGGAAGGAAGAATAGATGAAATCGAGGAAGAGATGGGAAAATTGAAGGAAACAATCAGCGATGAAATCAGAGGCGGAATCGAAGAAGAAATCAACAAGTTGAAGGAGAAAATCAGTAAGTTGGAAAACCAGAATGATACTACCCACACCACAGAATCTGTCAACGAAAATTCAATGTTGGAAGTAAGTTTGAACTTGGATGATGTTCAAAAGGGTCTGAAAGATGTGAAGATCAGTTCTGAAACAGGAAAGCTCTCTATGAAACCACCTCAGTTCGATGGGAAAACACCATGGGCAAATTACCGCCGACAATTTGAAGCTGCAGCAAAAGCAAATGGATGGAATGCAGGAGAAAGAGCTGTGGCATTAACACTGGCCTTGCGTGGAGAAGCAACGAATATTTTACAAACCCTCACGGCACAAGAACAAGAGGACTACGAGCAGCTGATTAAACATCTCGAATTACGGTATGGACAGACCCATCTAGAACATGTATACCACTCACAGCTCCAAAACCGCTGCCAGAAATCAAGCGAGTCCTTACAGGAGTTTGAAGCAGACATTGCACGCTTGGTTCGCCTTGCATACCCAGCTACACCGGAAAAGGTAATGGAGCGACTAGCAGTTCAGGCCTTCTTAGATGGACTTCGTGACCAGGAAACCAGACAAGCATTGACACTAGCTCGTCCAACACATCTCGTGGATGCACTGGCACGCGCTTTGGAATTTGAGGCGGCGAAACAATCCTGCAGAAGCCAAAGTAAAGTCCGTATTGTTGAGGAAGACCCACAGGAACCTGATAACCTGGAAGCTGCCATAAGAAAGGTCGTGAAGGAAATGTTGCCTGAGAGAAGACTAGTGAGATGCCGGAACTGTAGGAAACTTGGACACGTGCGTAGTCAATGTCCAACCCTCAAGAGGTCGCGACCAACGAAGGTTGTTGAGAAGGGGCAATCGTCGGCCTATACTCAGAAAGCCCCGGTGAACAACGCATATGTCGCTGTCCTCCAACGACAGAACAAAGGAGCCTTCGTAGACGGTTTCATCAACAACAAGCCTTGCGCAATGCTGCTGGATACTGGTGCTACTAGGACAATCCTTGGACCTGCTTTTATTAAAACACCAGAGAGAATGGAACCATCATCCTGGAAGCTACGCACAGCAACAGGAGAGCCGGCCACTGTACATGGTGAGCTACCGATAGAACTGATTCTAGGCAGCACAAAAGTGAAACATCGGGCATTAGTAGCGGACATTGAGGACGACGCAATTATTGGAATGGACGTCATGAATTCCAGAGGGTTCGAATTGAACTTCAAAGAGGGCGTCCTACGTGTGAACGGAGAAGAGCTGGTGCTACATGGAAGAAGTGAAGAGATTATTCGTGTTCTGCTGGCTGAAGATGTGAGCGTACCCGAGAGGGCTGAGACCATACTGGAGGCTCGCTTGGATGGAGGTGCGAGCAATGGAAGCGTGGTTATGTTCGAGCCCAAGCTTCATGATGAGAAAATTGGACGAGGGATTGCACTAGGCAAGACTTTGTTGCGTGCTGATAAAATTGTGCCAGTAAGGGTAATGAATGTCAATTATTACCCAGTGACTTTGAAGAAAGGAACTGTTTTGGGGCACTCCTCGTCAATTTCCTCTGTGATCAGGAGTGTACACGGTACTGTTAGTCAAGAGAACAACCTGACAGCGGAACTGGAAAAATTAGTTACCCTCTCTTCCAAGGGCATTAAACCAGCCCAACAGCCCAGATTGAGAGAATTAGTCAAGAAGTACCAAGACATCTTCGATACCGGACGAGAAAAAGGGGGTCGAACGAATTTAGTCCAACATAAAATTGATACTGGGGACGCTAGACCAATCCAACAATCAGCTAGAAGACTTCCTCTTGCCAAGAAGGAAGAGGCTGACAAAATAGTCAGTGATATGGGGAAAGATGGAGTTATTGAACCGTCTGACAGTCCATGGTCCTCTCCAGTCGTTCTGGTGAAGAAGAAAGATGGATCAACACGCTTTTGCGTAGACTATCGTCAACTGAACAACGTGACGAAGAAAGACAGTTACCCTCTACCGAGAATAGATGACACCCTAGACACGTTGGCCGGCTCCACGATTTTCTCGACCCTCGATCTGAAGAGTGGATACTGGCAGGTAGAACTGGCTCCAGAAGATAGAGAAAAGAGAGCCTTCACCATCGGCTCAGGACTGTGGCATTTCACCGTTATGCCATTCGGGCTTTGTAATGCTCCAGCCACATTCGAGAGATTAATGGAGACTGTTCTGAAAGGGCTTTCATGGAGGACGTGTCTGGTATATCTCGATGACATCATTGTAGTTGGCAAATCGTTCGAAGACCACGTTAAAAACCTGGAGGAGGTATTCCTGCGACTGAGAAACTCTGGATTGAAGCTGAGCCCCAAGAAATGCCACCTATTCCAAAACCTTGGCCATGTTGTCTCTGGGCGCGGAGTAGCAGTGGATGACGAGAAGATTAAAGCAGTGAAGGAGTGGCCTATCCCGAAAGATATTCACCAAATACGTAGTTTCCTTGGTTTGTGCACATACTATCGCCGATATGTGCTGGGGGTTGCCAACATCGCTAAACCACTGACCAGGCTCACGGAAGGTCAAACAAAATTCCAATGGTCCGAAGAATGCCAAGACTCGTTCAGGACGCTGAAGGGAGCATTGATCAATGCACCGATTCTAAGTTATCCCCTTCCGAGTGGAAAATTCATTTTGGACACGGATGCCAGCAACGTGGGACTTGGAGCTGTCTTGTCCCAGATCCAGGATGGGCAAGAGAAGGTCATCGGATACTTCAGTAAAACTCTCAGTAAACCGGAGCGTAACTACTGTGTCACCAGACGAGAACTGTTGGCTGTTGTCAAGGGAGTAGAACACTTTTATAAATACGTTTACGGGAGAAGATTCCTGTTAAGAACCGACCACGCAGCCCTTAAATCGCTTCTACAGTTCAAAAACCCCGAGGGCCAAGTAGCACGTTGGATCGAAAGACTCCAAGAATTCGACTTCGAGATCGAACATCGAGCAGGGAGTGGCCACAAGAACGCAGATGCTCTGGCAAGGAGACCATGCCCAGACGACTGCTCACACTGCCGACGAGCAGAAGAGAAGGAAGCAGCGATTTGTAGAACCACGGCAGTTGACAACAACTGGAATGACAACGAGGTCCAGAAAGACCAAGAAAGCGATCCAGATCTTGGTTTAGTCGTCGACTGGAAAAAGAGTTATCAAAGACCGACATGGCAGGAAATCGCAAGATATTCCCCAGCAGTCAAATCCTACTGGGCCCAATAGAATTCCCTTACCCTGGACAATGGGGTCCTGAATCGTGTATTAGAGTCCGAAGATGGTGGGGAAGACAGACGTCAGATAGTGGTGCCCAAGAACAGAAGGCATGAAGTACTCCGAGAGATCCATGATGGAGTTGCTTGAGGACATCTGGGTGTGACGAAGACCCTGCAGAAAGTAAGGCAACGGTTTTACTGGGTCAATTGTCAAGTTGATGTCAATGACTGGTGCAGAAAGTGTGCTGTTTGCGCTGCCAGCAATGGACCTCGGACACGACCCAAGGCCCCGATGCGTCAGTATAACGTAGGTAGTCCATTCGAAAGAATCGCCATTGACATCGCCGGCCCGTTCCCCGTATCAGATAACGGAAATAAAAACATCCTTGTGGCAATGGACTATTTCAGCAAGTGGGCCGAAGCCTATGCCCTACCCAACCAGGAAGCCATCACCGTCGCGGACGTCTTGGTGAAAGAGTGGATATGTCGATTCGGCGTTCCTAGGAGCTGCACTCGGACCAAGGCAGAAATTTTGAATCCAATTTGTTCCAAGAAATGTGCCAGATGCTGAACATCCGAAAGACGAGAACCACAGCTCTACATCCACAGTCCGATGGAATGGTTGAGAGGATGAACAGGACTATCAATCGCCACTTGTCCAAGGTAGTCTCTGACCATCAAAAAGACTGGGACCAGTATCTCCATTTGTTCCTGATGGCCTACCGTTCCGCAGTACACGAGTCGACCGGCCAAACCCCTGCAAGTATCATAATGGGCCGAGAGCTGCGACTTCCCTGTGACCTAAAGTTTGGGATGCCACCAGGACAGGATACCGCGGGAGAGGACTACGTCAGCAAACTCCGGCAGCGAATGGAGGACATCCACGAACGAGTCCGTTTGAACATCCAGAGTGCCAGCGACCGAATGAAAGCGACTTATGACATCAATGCCGATGCTGGAGGATTTCAGGTTGGTGACCTAGTTTGGCTGTACAACCCGATGCGTCGCCGTGGCCTGTCACCAAAATTACGGAATTCATGGGAAGGTCCGTACAAGATCGTCAAGAGGATAAATGACCTGCTTTACCGAATCCATAAACCACCCAGAGGTAAACCCAGGGTCGTGCATTTCAACAGGTTGGCTCCTTACGCTGGGAACCATGACCAAGTCCGCACCCTCAGACCACCAGAGGATGCGATGACGTTCCAGAAATTCATGTCCTTATACTCAAATGGACAGAAAGTGTCACACGGGGTAACTCGAGAGGAGCCAAGGCACCTTTTCAAAGTGCCAGTCGATTACGCCCTAGCACACTGCGTCGCAGAAGATTTTCGAATGTCCAGGGGCATCGCTGTAGTGTTCTCCAAGAAATTTGGTCAACTCCAAACACTACGGAAACAGAATCCAGAAATTGGAGGTGTGCTTCAGCTGAAGAAGGGCCAGAGGAACATCTACTACCTGGTGACCAAGAAGCGTTCTCAAGATAAACCGTCCTATGAAGATGTCTGGAGGAGCCTCACCCAACTGAGAGATACGATGGTGGACCAGAATCTGGTGGACTTGGCAATCCCAAAATTATCCTGTGGTATTGATGGGCTGGATTGGAGAGTTATAAGAAGTATGTTGGAGACGATATTCCGATCCAGCGGCATCCAGATTTTGGTTTGCTGTAATCCTATTCCACGACCTAACATGGAGACTGTGGAGTGTTACTTCCATCGAACTTCACGGTGCAGATATGGGGAATCCTGCAAATATCGACACACTCCAAAGATGACATTTCGGGACGAAATATCTCTAAGAAGGGGGCAATGTGGCGAAGCTGCGGGCGATGCCGGACCTGATCAATCACGTAATCAGCGAATGACCTCGAATAACTGTCGATGCGCTTGCACCGAAAAGAATCTGGACGATTCGAGAATTTCTCGAAATTTCTAGGAAGATGAATCGGATATAAAAAGAACTACGCAGCGGACGGACTGACAGTCAGTGAAGTGAAAGTCGAATATAAATACCTAGTTCCGTGATTGTTATGTAAATTAGAGTATTGTATTATTGTATCATTGTATTTCGTTAAATAAATTATTTTAGAGTGAATTGGACTATAAATCTACTACATTATTCTCAACCTAGGCACAACCAGTTGAGAAATCACTTTTCTGCCATCAGCTGATTCCCAAGCTCTCTTCAGTAGGCAATTCTCAACAATCAAGGAATCCCATTGTGCCCACAATGTCATGAAAGTTGGTGATCGATCGAAAATGTCCTTCCAGGTGGGTCTTTCCGCTTTCCTTCCATCTTAAAAATTCTGCAACGCTTGGATCCTTCTCTTGATCTTGTCTCATTTTTGCTGTGGACCAATTGTCGTCTGTTGTATTCAATTTTCCTGAAATGGTTAGGCTATCGGTTGTTCTTCTTAGCATGTTAACACGGATGACCCTGGGGGCTTCGTTATTGCTAGCCAGCATACGCCCCGATATGCTGGCTAATTCTAGTTTTCCTTCCGCCAATTTGAGGACTCGCTGATTGACTTTGTCTTCACAGGTGATTGGGAACGTGATGGTATCTTTGCAGGTGAGTTGGATCGTGGTGGCATTCTTATCCTGCAATCCTTAATAAGATGTCTCAATTTTCAACATCTATAGCATGCCCTGTTCTTTTTCGTACTTATTCCACTAATCAGGGATTTAATCTCATCCAAAACCTTCTCGAATGAATTAGCAGCTGCGCCAAATCGTTGTTCAGGTTCTTCTATAGCTACTGCTCGTACTTTCGGCCTAGAGGTGTTGAAGGACGCCTCCACTTCCAGAGAACGTACCAAGGCATCGCTACTCCTCTTGAAATGTGTCAGTCGCAGAGTCCTTTGGATTTCAGTGTTTCTCAGTCCATCTATGAATAGATGCACCGCTAGCTGTTTTTTGAAATCTCCCGGTGCCTCTGGGTAAGCCAGCTGGATTAGGCGTGTCACATCTGCTTCGAATTCTTGTAGACTCTCACCTGATTTTTGAGTGCGTGTTTTCATTTGAGCCCTGTACAGCTGTTCTCGATGTTGATCGCCATACCGCAACTCGAATGCAGCAACCAGATCTTCATAGTTATTTTGCTGTTCGATGGGTATCGTTTGCAACATACCCAAAGCTGGCCCTCTCAAAGCTACAATGAGTGCCGTAGCTTTTTCTTCTTCGCCCCATCCATTAGCCATTGCCGCAGCTTCAAATTGTCGGCAATAGATGGACCAAGAGTGGTTTTACAGAAATACCTGATGTGGCAACCCTGTCTCGACGATCTTGGTGTTTGAGAAGAGCTATCTGTTTTTCGAGTCCTTTCACCCTCTCGCACTGTATCCACTTCTTGTCATTATCGATTTTCTTGACGCCTTCCTTTAGTTCTTCTTTCAATTCTTCCATTTGTACTTCGGTTTTACGTGATATTTATTCGAAGAACTTTCGTTCTAATTCATTCTTTTGTTGTTCAAGAATTTTATGGGGTTCTTCTTCTCGTTCTCTCTTTTCATCTTCTCGTTCTTTCTTTCACCTAGAATTTTCTGGAGTGCTTCTTCTCGTGCTCTCTTTTCATCTTCTAGAATTTTCTGGAGTGCTTCTCGATCTCTCTTTTCATCTTCTTGCTCCTGCCGTAGCTTTTCCTCTTCTTGTTTCTCCTCCTGCCGTCTTCTTACCAAATCCGCAAATTGATTTTGAATAAATTTCACCATTTCCTCCATCGTGTCGTACTCACCATAAATTGTTTTTATTTAGTACCAATATCCTACTTCTGACGCCAATGTTACGATCTTTCTGGGTTCGTATTACTAAATAATACTCCGATCCGAACCTTAGATTATAGAACAAATAAGGTCTCTATTAGGTCATTGATCCAAACTAAACTGTATTTATTAACTTCGATATAAAAACAAATACAACACACTAATAATTCAAAACACCTCGAGACTTTCTTCTTACTTGGAACTTATAACCTTTTAACATTCAAAATTTATTCCTCCTTCGAGTGAAATGCGTCGGCCTTATGTAGCTTAACTTTAGTTTCCGAATTTTCTCGTAACAATAATTTGAATGGTACTACAGATACTATTTTTTGAGAGAAGATACATTGCGATTAATCGAAAGATGGAGCTGGGTTGGTATGTTTCCCCCGCACCATCTGTCCAGCAATCACCTTGTCTTTGATTTCAAAAATAGTATTGATATCATCCAAAAAGATGTTTGTCCATGTTGCAGAAATAATACTGAAGAAATACTAACAAACAGGATTAATTTATTGTGTGCATTTTTTGGCTTACGTGTTCAGAAGATGTGTCGAAGATGCATTCCTAACGTCTACAAAAAAATATCTGTCCTTCCCAACAAAATTTTGATTATTCCTTAAAATTTGTTGTTATTAAGTATATTATTATTACTATCTAAAAACTTCTAAGCGTGCATCACCACCTCAAGTAAATACCTTTTTAATTTTTTTTTCAGATTATGGGTCATTCACTCATCCACCTGTAATAACGTACAAAGGCAAAGTGACAAAAAGTAAGTATTTGATAATGGCATATTTGGAAGAACTCTTGCAATTTCATATGTATGTTTCACATATTATATTTCATGTCCATATTTATCATCTGCTCCACAAAGTGGGGTTGGACACAGGAAAAAAGTAACCGATTACCGGAAGGATACTTCCAATGTATCCGAATACTTTTTGAAAAATTGCGGATACTACTCACCTAAAAATATATTCAGATACTTGTTTCGGATACTTTTACGGATACTTTTACTGATAGTTTGACTGATAGTTTGTTAAAATGAAATTAGAAAAAAATCTTACAACCTCTATTAGAAAGTCGGATATTCAAGCATGGTTACGTGCAAAGAAAATCCTTGTTGAAAGCAGAATTATTATTATTGATTGTTCGTAATTATGTCATGAATGAAGCCAATGAAGCCAGTACCCTTTCATGGGAAAGCCATGTGAAGTCCATTGCCAAAAGTGCTTCTCAACAACTTCGGTTTTTGTTTCGTGTCAAGAGCTATTTCAATTCATGTCAGTTAATTATGTTTTATAAGGTACAGACCTACCCTGTAATTCTGTTCTCATATATTGAGTGCAGCTCCTAAATGAAACTTTCAGATTATGTCCAAAAAGGGCTATTCGTCTCGTCGGTGATGCTGAGCTTAAAAGCTCGCTTACTTTTCTGGATTAGCGCAGAAAGGTTGGCGATCCATCTCTGTTTTATAGATATTTTCATGGACGATGCTCTTCTGAAATATCAATAGTTCAACCGTTAGCGGTCCCATCGAGATAGACCCGTCGAGACATGCCCAACATCTCTTTCTCAGAGCTCGTTCATTCAACGTACGGTAAAGCTTTGGAACTCACTGCTTGTAACACTACCGTTCAATAAATATTGTTCCTGGGACGTTCGATTTTGGCTAACACTGAAAACCCTGTCTCATTGCAGTACTCATTCACCACCATTTATCACTTTTAAAAAATGCTACAATTATTTATAGAAAAATAATTACAACACATAATAAAATTACGTCACACACAATAGTATTTCAAAACTGATATTTTAAAAAATCCTCGATACAGTAGGGTTCTAGATCTATAAGTATCTTTTTGGTGTTTTTTTTTTTAATTGATTGTTACTATCAGAACGTCTTACTAGTACTGGTAATTTGTTGTAAAATTTGATTTCCATATAATAGGGAGATTTTTCAGTAAGTCTTATTGAATGATATGGATAAGTGAGGTCGGGTCTCCTAGTGTTATGTGTTCTGTGGCATTTAAATTTAAAAAAATCGCGATTTTTAAACAAATACATCAAACATTAAAAATGTACTCAGCATAAAGAATCATGATGTGACAGATTCAAAATTTGCAAAATGAAGAGACAAAGCTGCTTGCTTTTCTGAATCTTTACTAATTATTCGTAGTCTGTAGGACACTTTTCCAAGCTTCAAAGAGATTTTCTCTATGTGTTGTGACCAATTTAGCAATTCCTCTGCTGTTAGATAGTGTGCAAACATTTTCACTTTAGTTTTAGCATTGTTTATATAGAAGTAAGATAGTTAGTCAATGCCTGTGTAATTGGTGTTGGATGCAAACGCGAGTGTCATCTAGCGTGATTAGTTACAAACATGAATTTTTGACGTCATTTTAATGCAGGTTCCTTGAAAAAACCCTGATTTTAATGCTGTCCCATTGTTTCAATCAAGTTACGACATGACTTGGAGGCCAGATCACTGAAGTTACGACATGACTTGGATGCGAGCTCACTATCGCCATCTACATGTCGCATCCATTTTGATCCAATTATAATCCCATAAGGTTGACCAACTATCTTCTATATAAACAATGGTTTTAGACTCGTTCGATACGAACTTAATTGTTTTCAACCAATTTTTAGTTTTCTGAAAAAGGTTATAACAGTTTACCATCATCTCCGGATAAGTGTCTCCTTCCGCCTGCCAGAAGGCTTGTATCATCAGTTATAAATTGGTTCCCTGCTAATTTAGATTTATTATTATGTCAAATCACGAAAAATCACTATATAGGGCAATTCAAATTCGACCCCCACCATTGGGATCTCCTAAACTACAGGAGATACGTCGAAGCTTAAATTGGGGTAAAGTTGTGTATTCTGGTGCTTAACAAAATGCTGTTTTGAAACTTGGAAAATTCCGAGAATTTCCGGAAATATCGGGAAAAAACTGAAAATCGGAATTTTCGTTTTTATTTTTTTCTATCGTTATTTGACAACATAGCTCAAAACCAAAAGTACATTTTCATTGATACTTTTTTTCAGCTACACGTTTTCATGTTCAGATTTACTATCCGACGTTTCGTCTTCTGGCATTCATCATCAATTTTTTTTTTCTGTTATATGCGCCATATTGTTTTTTTATACAGAAAAATAGTGATTCTCATTCTGATTTCATTGATGTATAATTTGTTATGATTTGCACTTCTGAAACCACATATATTAAAAAAAAAACAACTTCATCTGAGATGGTCATGACTCCATCGAAAAATTTTGTTTAATAAACACTAGTTGTCAGAACTCATTAAACATCATAAGTTTGAACAAATACTTCAGTCGAAATGTCCTCATTCTCAAATGAAGAAAAACGAGATATGTTGAAACTTTATTATAAATTTGATAGGAATAGTACGAAAACAGCACAAATTTATTTTGAATTATATCCGGAAAGACAACAGCCGGATAGAACATTATTCGGAATTTTGGACAAACACTTGGCTGAGTACGGTGCGTTTCAAAAACCAAGAATGAAATATGGAAGCAGAATGGAACAAAATATTAGACATAATTTATTAGTCGAGTTAAAATAATTGTTCATTCCATATTCGAAGAAGTATAATTATTTTTGGTACTTTTTAGATAAATGCAGATCCTTCCAAATCAACACATCAAGTCTCGGCAGAAATGGAAAAACATTATTTGGACCGACTAAAGTACTTTTTCGAACTGTTGTGTTTTCAATAGAAATAATGAGCACATTTGGTGTGAAAATAATCCACGACACTTCAGAGAAGTCAGACCACAAGTTCGGTTTCGTTTGAATGTGTGGGCTGGAATTTATGACGTCCGAATACTTGGACCTTATTTCTTCTCTAATACTTTGAACGGGGAAACCTATCTTCGGTTCTTAAGGAACGAATTCGAAGAATATATGGATACGTTTCCCCTTGTTAATTATAACAGCTGCTTTTTTCAGCATGACGGGGCTCCTCCACACAATAAAAGAGCAGTTTGCGAATATTTACACCAAAGATTTCCTAATAGGTGGTTTGGAAATTCTGGACAGTGAGGTGGCCGGCAAGGTCACCTGACCTTACAGTTTTGGATACTTTCTTGTGAGGCACTTTAAAGAACAGAATCTGTGGAGGGCAATAATATGACACAGTAGGTGAACTTAGAGACAATATAATCACGCAATTCAGATCTATCAGAAGAAGGGATATTGTTAGGGCTGTTCTTAATTTGAGACGACGAGCTCGGTTATGTATTCAAGAGGAAGGCCATCATTTCGAACACTTGTAATACTTTTTGTGCATTTTTTACAAGCTCATGATTTCAATCTTGTTTTTTGAAACGCACCGTCCTCAGCCAAGTGTTTGCCCAAAATTCCGAATAATGTTCTATCCGGCTGCTGTCTTTCCGGATATAATTCAAAATAAATTTGTGTTGCTTTCGTACTATTCCTACCAAATTTATAATAAAGTTTCAACATATCTCGTTTTTCTTCATTTGAGAATGAGGACATTTCGACTGAAGTATTTGTGCAAACTTATGATGTTTAATGAGTTCTGACAACTAGTGTTTATTAAACAAAATTTTTCGATGGAGTCATGACCATCTCATATGAAGTTGTTTTTTTTAATATCTGTGGTTTCAGAAGTGCAAATCATAACAAATTATACATCAATGAAATCAGAATGAGAATCACTATTTTTCTGTATAAAAAACAAAATGGCGCCCATAACAGAAAAAAAAGTTGATGGTGAATGCCAGAAGACGAAACGTCGGATAGTAAATCTGAACATGAAAACGTGTAACTGAAAAAAAGTATCAATGAAAATGTACTTTTGGTTTTGAGCTATGTTGTCAAATGACGATAGAAAAAATAAAAACGAAAATTCCGATTTTCAGTTTTTTCCCGATATTTCCGGAAATACTCGGAATTTTCCAAGTTTCAAAACAGTATTTTGTTAAGCACCAGATTACGCAACTTTGCCCCAACTTAAGCTTTGACGTATCTCCTGTAGTTTAGGAGATCCCAATGGTGGGGGTCGAATTTGAATTGCCCTGTATAGAGAAATTCTACTTTAACATAGTTGCTGAAAATACTTGGGTGCAAAACAACGAGAGCACTGTCGTTAAGACCAGAAACTCAATGACGATTGACGTATGTACATAATACTTCCGATATTTACAAGCAATTTAATATTAACAGGAGGAATGAATGCTATTTCCGACAAATGGAGCTGATTTACTAATAATAATTAGTGTTGAACGACTTGTAAATATGTTTTAACGCATAATGAATAACTTATTTAAAATCCAATCTCTCGCAATAACCAATACAATATGAATTTCATTGACAAGCAACTAACAGATAACTACTGCTGTCACTTACGACCATTGTATCTGTTATATCATCAATCATTCTACAAGAAATATGCTTTCTTCAACGAACAGCATAATTTAATTGGCATGGTTACTAATAGTTATTTAAGTAACAAGGAATGTAAAGACGTGTTAACATTCGAGGTGAGTGAGTACGAGCCGAGGCTTGTCGCTTGCCGAGGATGTTAACAGTGGATACATACATACATAAATTTGCCTGGATTGAAGTTTGTTTTCTTATACTTCCTTCATGATTATTCGATCCGCTGTTTCATTGTGCGTGTTTGCTTGTGCGTGTAACTAAGTTACCGAATAAATAGACAACAATAATATTCAAAAACTCTTATAACCTAAAAATTGATATAAATAAAGCTGAAGGTATTACTTGTCAAAGTCATTATTGCCATAGGCATGTAAATGACACTATTCACATTCCGTTGTCAAGATGAATTAGTAAACGAATGATATAGGCCATTTACCTATTTTGTTGCTAAGCATGTATGGACTATTTACAGTGTCGGCAGCGGGAAAAAATAATTATCAGAACAGCTTCAACAGTTTAGGTCGCGACAAGCAGTAACGAATTTCTAGTCTCTCAAATGAATCAGACTAATTTCACGTAAGTGAGTTAAGGTTTCCCACGATATTTCAATATTGCTAAATACTAGATCATGTAAAGTATATGTATTTTCTTTTTTTGTTATTACAGTATCGCCAGACAAAGCAAACAATCTGGAACCTACCGATTCAGAAGATATGTTAAGTGCTTTGCGACGTCAAATACAACCTCATCTTGTCATGGCATTACAAGGGCATAGAAATTCGAATATCTCTATACACCCCCATTTACAGGTGAGACTATAAGTTACCCTTACCCGGATCTTATTTTATTTATTCATATTTTATTTTCAACTATGTTTTAAACCAAATTCGATTAATAGGTACTGAATTGAAACGTCTAGTCCTTTTTTGAATATTTATGCTGCCTAAAAGTATTTTTCATTTTCGTCACAACAAGAATAATTTCAGGTAATTAGGTAAGTTTTATTTCAACATACATAGTTTCTAAATTGGAGCAATGACATACGAGAAGTATTTTCTGTTTCAGACAATATCTAATTTTTCAGTTTAATTTCGTATTTTCTAACCGAGTTGAATTGTTTCAATTCCGATAATAAATGCAGCTATTGAAGATAGTTTTAGTGAAAGGTTAGGAAGAACTAAAACACTCAATTGGATCAAATCTGTTTACTAGGAGAATGTATTGGAGGATTCTCAATCTTGTAGCAGAATTCTGAATCATACTTTGTAAAAGACAGATTCATAACATCCGGTCTGAATAAACCATTGTTAAGATAGAGGTTACTTATGTCTTAAATCATATTTAAACTTTACCGCACTTGCTTCATTCTGACGATTATTTTTTACATGATGAATATGAATAAAAACTTATAGTCTTCGCATTTTTTTATGGTCTATTCGAGAACGAAACAGATGGACACCCTTTTATATTTTCTATAAGGATTAGTTGAACCCTATCGGTTTTTTGATCCATTTTCGTAAATTATTATTTAATATTTTACAGTGATCTAGTCAGTGAGGCTTACTACAATGTTATCACTAATATTTAGTGCACAAAACCGCCGGTAGAAAGAAGAAGAGAATGGCGCCAAAATTATTCCCATAATGGTCCGGGAGTTAACGACAGATTTCATTACACCATTTCCGCAAGCCTAATTTGTGTGTGTGTGTGTGTTATGTGAGTAACGTACAATAGTGATATAAACGTCTGCCACCGCATCCCCGCGACAGTGAGTTACAGGAGGGTTAAAATTGCAGCAAAACATAAAAAAATTTTATAGCCGCATGCGAAACTTATTGTATGTTTCAGTCTGCCACCCACATAAGTAAGCGCAAAAAAATATTTAAAAAAAATTATATCCGCAAGGATGAAATTAATTGAAATGCTTGTTTTCATAGCAGCAACACAAAAATAATAGCCTGTCACTAATTAGATACCACGAAGGTGTTTTCATGAAAATCTATAAAACAATTCCAACTCGAACAAAAAGTGGAAAAATATTTTTAAAATGAAAAAAAAGTGGAAAATTTGTCCTTTTTTATAAATTCGCCAAAATCTCGCAAACTAAACGAGATATCGGAAAGTTGGATGGTAATAATTTTGTGTTCCTCAAAGAGTTCTATATCAAGTTTTCACAATAGTATATTGTGTATCTACTAGTAAAAGCAATACATTCCCGGACGACAATGTAAATTGTTGGCCGAGGCGTTCAGCCTAGGCCAACAAGCATTGAAGTCTGGGAATGTGCTTTTACTACGACGTACACATACTATTTTTTCTGAAATCGCAATCAGCATTATCAAAAACTAAGGAATTCTACATATTGTTTGCGTAAATTCAATAACTGTCTAAAATGTAAACAAGCCGGCAAAAATTTTCCCGTATCGTTTTCGATACGGGAAAGTACTTTTTCGGTAACCATCCGGGAAGTGTTCACTTCCCGGACACTTTTTCTTTGGGAAAGTAGCACTTCCCGGCCTAGTCCGGGAAGTACGTACTTCCCGGACTAGGCCGGGAAGTGCTCGAATTTTAATACAAATATTAATACAAATAAGAATTAGAATGTTTCTGTTGGTATCTTCTGTTCGAATTTCAATATATAATACAAGTAAGAACTGAAATGTTCGAAATATTCAAATTTGGAATCGTTTCATCCGGTTAACAGATGGGTGAAAGTCGACCTCTCTTCGTCTCTTAGACTAAATGCGTCTCATTGATTTGTTATTTTACATGATTGCCGAAAAAATAGTGTACGCAACACGTCCGAAAACAGTTTTTTTGGACTCGTAGACTTCCAGGACTCGCTGACCCTCGTCCTAGAATTTGGTCTACTCGTCCAAAAAAACAGTATTTTCCGGACTTGTTACGTAAATTACTATTTCCTCCGTATCGTTTTCGATACGGGAAAGTATTAAACGGTCTGGGAAAGTTCGTTGCTTAGCAACGGACTAAAATACTGGATTAGCGTATTTTGAGGCCTGCAGTTGCTCCGACAAAGTGGGCATTCTTGAACGATTTCAGAAAAAGTTTTTTCATATCTTGAAAAAGAATAGAGATATGGACTTGTAAATATTTGACGTTTCTTTGTCTATAAACATCAAAAACCTGAAAACGACACGAGATATAGGAAAATTGTAAATAATCAGTTTTATAGTTCTTGATAAGATCTACAAAAAGTTTCCATGACATTTTTTCTAATTTCGAAAAAACACTTTTTGAAACGGCTATTTTTTAAAAACACCAAAATCTCGAAATCGAAACGGGATATTGACAAAATGTATGTAAACAGTTTTATTGTACTCAAACTGATCTACAAAAAATTAACATTTTCGTATCTTGAAAAAAAAATTTAATTGTGTACTTGCTACCCTCCTGTAACCACCTGTCGTAGCGGTGCGCCGGCAGACGTTCATATTAATATTATATATTACACACATAACTCATGCAAAAAATATGAAGTTTGCGAAAATGACCCGGAAATTTCTGTCCTTCACTCCCGGGCTATAAGAACACCATGTAAACACATGCCCTCTGAATTTAAAATTGCCACATGAAATTTGTTAATTCATGAATACATCGAATGCAATTTCTACATAACATATTGTAGTGTATTTCTGATGATGAGGAAGAAATGTACTCCACAACCGCATAAATTCTTTTCATGAAGACGATGTGAAATTAGGATGGGTTTCAAATATAACACATTTTGTGATTTTGTGCTGTTAACAATTGTCAGTATTATACAGGGTGTTTCATAATTGAATGTTGATCCTGAAGGGCGATATTCCTTGGATGATTTTAGGAAAAATTCTTCATATGAACATAGGTCCGTAACAGCGTCATTTCTGAGATACAGGATGTTGAAATTTAACAAAAAAATCAGTTCTTCCCCAATATCTCTGAAACCGCTTTGGCTTTTTTTTCAATTTTGGTACATGCCAAGTATGCATAAAAATACATTTTTTTTCCATGATGAAGGATTTCTTAATTTTTGTCAGTGGCGTCCCTGTTAACATACCCTGTCATATTTTTCATCAAAATAATTATACGTCACTTTCTTTTTCCAAATAAATGTTATTTTTGCAATTGTCCTTGCTCTTTTCATAAAAATGGTCTCCTGTCTTTTTTTCGTCTGGAGGGCGGTTTTCGATTTAGAAAATAAAATACATTCATTTGCTTGTCCCTATTCGATTTTTTCTCTTAGTCTTAATTTCTCAATTGTGGTACCCAAAAGATCTAAGCAATATTTTTCTAATTTTATGGTAACTATTATTAAGTTTTTGTAATGAGGATGCATACATAAAAATACATTTTAATTTTTAAAAACATAACCAATTATGAACATAAAATACCAAAATCAAATTAAGTGTTCAAAATGTCCACCTCCTGCAAGTATGCACGTTTCAGCCCTCCTTCTCATGGACTCGCGTACTCTTTGGAAGATTCCTGGAGTATTCCTTATGGCTTCACCGGAAATTATTACGCGGTTTCGCAATTCTTCCTCCGTTTGGTTGACTGTACACCAAAGTTTTAAGATGTCCCCAAAGAAAATAATCGAGACTGTTCTGGAGATCTAGCTGGCCATGACTCTGTTCCCCCACGACCTATCCAGCGATTATGGAAGTTTTGGTTTAAATTATCGGACCATCGTGCATAAACCACATGCGATTTCGCATTAAAATAGGAACATATTCCAACGGAATTGGCAATTATCTTCAAGAAATCAGCGATAATTATGTCCACTTAATCTCCGTGGTAAAAAAAAGGTCCAATTAGGTAATCTCCAATAATTCCAGCCCAGACATTCAAATAGAACTGCTGGTGATGAGATTCCACGATTGCATGCGGATTTTCCTCGGCCCAAAAATGATTATTATGATAATTTCTGATCCTGTTTTTGGTAAAACTAGCTTCGTCCGTGAATAAAATTTCTCTGTCAAATAAAGGATTTTCAGTAACTTTTTGGAGAAACCATTGGCAGAAATTCACTCGTAATGGAAAGTCTCGAGGAAGTAGAGCCCGAACCCGTTGAATGTGATAGGGATATAATATATTATCATGAAGAATCCTCCATATGAGCAATATTCAAATTATTGGCAACTTGCCTCGTACTTATTTCAGGATTTTCGTCAACTGAATTTAAAACAGCTACCTCAATTGCTGGAGTTCTTGCAGTCCGATGTGCTCCTTTCGAGTGAATCATTGGCTCAAAACTTCCTGTTTCACATAACCTTCTGTGGGTGTTTGAAATCGTTCGAGCATCAGGAACCATTCTATTTGGGAAGCGCTCTTGGTACAGTCGCCTGGCTTCGTATGCGTTCCCGTCAGCAAGCCCATACAGATAATGCATGTCTGCTAATTCGGTATTTGTAAAATTTACCATGTTTTTTTTAATAAACAAGTTTTTATAAAGTGAATAATATCACGTATCTAGCTAAAAAAGTGTCAAAATTGTTTATGTTGAAAACAACGAAAGGTGTTCTTGGCATACTAGATGTTTCTAGCCCACAAGATAATCCTAATACTCTTCAACGTCTGATTTCGCCTAGTGACAAGCAAATGGATGCATTTTATTTTCTAACTCAAAAACCGTTCGCCGGACGAAAAAAAGGCAGGAGAACATTTTTATGAGAAGATAAAGGACAATTGCAAAAATAATATTTATTTGGAAAAAAGACAGTGGCGTATCATTATTTTGATGAAAAATATGACAGGGTATGTTAACAGGGACGCCACTGATGAAAATTAAGAAATCCTTCGTCGTGGAAAAAATGTATTTTTATGCATACTTGGCATGTACCAAAATTGAAAAAAAGCCAAAGCGGTTTCAGAGATATTGGGGAAGAACTGATTTTTTTGTTAAATTTCAACATCCTGTATCTCAGAAATGACGCTGTTACGGACCTATGTTCATATGAAGAATTTTTCCTAAAATCATCCAAGGATTATCGCCCTTCAGTATCAGCATTCAATTATAAAACAACCTGTATAGAAATCTGCAATCTTTCGATATCAAATTAGTACGTTTCACTTCTGACACATCTTTTGGAAACGGCCAGAAAGTAAAACTGATAGGAAAACTACAGTTAGCAATATTAAAAATATACAGGGTGTAATCTAACCTCTTGCACTCCCGTGATAGTAGACGTGTATTATTAGCATTCCTAGACCAGTTTGTTTGCTCAAAATAATGACAAATTTCGTTTATATAACAAAATTTCGTTTATATAACACATTATTTAATTTACGGAAGGTCAATAAATGAATTATTTTGAATTGACTAACTTTTCAAAGAATATATTAACAACTGAAGAACACATTCGCAAATTACGACATATATAGAGTCTGTAATATAAATATAGTTATTTCAGATAACTGTTTACCAATTTATGTGGTATAACTTGCATTTTGTTGGTACACTTTTGTAGTTTCTCGAATGGTAGAGCTTTTTTCAAAATGTCGGCTACCATTTGTTCTGAAGGTACTGACTTTATGACAATCTGTCCTTCCTTTTGTTTCTCACGAACAAAGAGGTGTTTTATGTCTATAAGTTTGCTTCTGGGGTGGAACATACAGTTTTTCGATAAATCCACTGCGCCTTTGGTGTTACAATAATAGAAATATATATTATATAAATATATACTTACTCTAGAATGCTTATCCCGCCAATTTTCTCGGCGAAAAGCATGCCGCGTATGTGACCCGTTTAAGATTCTGCGCATGCTCGTCATCAGTGTAGTTTGGGTAGATCGTTGCCAAGTTTGAAAATCATTTGGTGTTCCAATTCAGAGTTTTGTGTCATGAGGCAATAAAACCCATGTTATTTGAAAGAGAGAAATTGGTCAGCGCATTCAGGACCTTTTTAAACCGAAAGAACCTTTTAGAGATAGATTCCTCCGAATTTTAGGCGTGAAAGAAACTTATTTAATACAATAATGTACCCTACCAGTGTTTATATAGAAGCATTGTTTATACAGTGTCCTTCATAAAGTCCGCATCATATGGGAAAAACTTTTATTAATGATTTATTTTGAAATTCGACTTGGGCGTTAAGTTGTGCTTTAAAAAATATGAAAAATGACCTACTCGGATGTGGTCACGTGACTTTCGCTACCTGTCAAAAGTAATATTTTTTCAAATTAATCGCTGAAAATAGTCTTATTTATTCGAATTTCAAAAAAATTTAGAGGAAAAAGTTGCTTCTTTTTTGATTTTACACCTACATCTTGAATTTGAACGTTCTATTGCAACTTTCACTTTTTGCCATTTTTTTGATAATTACAAAATTTCTGGATCATTAAAAAATTCGTAACTTCGACAAAACTGTTTTATACCGGTAGCTCTAATACTTTCAATCACGAATCATCAAAAATAATATGTTTTTCTCAAGAAAATGAGAATTACTGGTTAACATTTCTGTTATGTTTGATGCAAAGTTGACGAACTGTTCCGCCGGAATGAGTTTGAGCTCTTCCTCGAGGTCGCAAATTCTCTTGAGGAGGATTCTGTCCACCACCTTGGCGACAGCACTGAGCAATGAGATGGGGCGATAGCTCTCGACCCTTACATTCGGTTTCCCTGGCTTGAGGATCGGGATAATCTCCGCCTGCTTCAGGCACAGCGGGTAGTGTTGCCATTTTACAATGGCGTTTATGATGTATACTAACTGTACGAGAGACTTCCTCGGGAGGTTTCTGAGTAGAACTGCATCTATCTTATCTATACCAGGCGCTTTGTTCCTAGGGAGCCCTTTTATGGTGTTCTGAACCTCCTCGTAGCTGGTCATCAGCTTTGAGAAGGCTCTGCCATTCAAGGCCTCTTTCGGGGCTTTTCTGAATTCATCTGCTTCCCTAGAAACTGACTCATGCTCTTGCATTGAGTCAGCGCCCGCCCGGAACGTGCTCTGGTAATATTCCCCGAACATTTTTGCCTTTCCTGGATAGGTCATCGCTTGTCTTTGACCATTCCTTATGGCTGGGAATTCCGTCCGCCTCCTTCGGAGGTTTCGGTTCATCCGCCACAAGGAATTGTCGCCGACTTTGAGGTTTTCCATTTTCCTGTTCCACGTCACATTTCTATGGCTCTGAATGAGTGAACTAATTTCTTGGCCCAGGTGTCGCATATTCTCCCTGTGTGCGGGAATGCGGGTGGTCTGCCATTTTTTACGCTCTTGGTTGTTCAACTTAATCAGGCCAAGAATGTGACTTGGAAGAGGATCCCGGTCCTCTCTAACTTTCCTCTTCCTGGTGGTAAAATCTCTCGCCTTCTGTATGTTATTGATCAGCCTCTGAGTCTCCCCCTCTATGTTGTCTTCTTGTATTTGGGGGGTTATGTGTGTTATTTCATTCATCACTCTCCTGTACTCTTTCCAATCGGTTGTTGAATAATCATATAGAATTCGTTGCCCCTTTGGCCTTGGTCCTCCCTTGATTGTAAAGAGCACAGGGTCGTGATCTGAATTTAACTCAGAGACTGCTCGTAATTCGGAGATTTCCGTGACATTTTTGTTTACCACCAAGTCAAGTGTGTTAGGCGCACCACCGTTCCAGGGGTAGCATGTTGGATCGTCTGGGAAGTCGATGATGACTTCGTTGTTCTGAGAATATTCCCACAGCGTTGTTCCATTCGTAGATCGACGGTTGCAGTTCCACTCGGGCCTCAACGCGTTGAAGTCCCCCGCCAGCAGCACCTTGTGCCCGCTGCTGCAGAGATTGTCCAGATCCGCGGCCGTGAATGTATTCGTGGGAGGGTTGTATACCACATACATCCTCGTGCCACATTCCGGCTGTATGCCGGCGTGCTCTATGGAGCACTGCCGCTGTGGCAGTGGTGCATATGGTATAGCATTCCTCACAAGGATCGCAACACCACCCCCTCTCCTGGCAGTAGCTCTGTCGACCCTGATGGTGGTGAATCCCCTGAATTTCAGCTTGTGCTCCTGTCGGAGCTTCGTCTCGGATAGGAGCATTATGTCGATCTTATGCCTGAGAATGAAATCCGAAACAAGTTGGTGCTTGTTTCCGATTCCATTCACATTGAGCATGCACACCCGAATAGGCATCTATAGGCCGTAGCTTTGGATATTGTCCATGACCCTCCAGAAGGCCATGAATTTCTCCCCGTCATCCCGGGCACTCCTCAAGCCATCAATGATGGCGTCCATTGCCTGCAATAGGCCAGTAGTATTCACCAGACCTTTAATGGTCTGATGTCTCTCCATGACGCCACTCACAGCATTCGAAGTGCTTGGCTGGTTGGCCCGTGGTAGTCTTTCTTGGGGTTGGGACTGAGGATGGGATTGTGGATGGGATACCCTGTGGCTTACCCCTATGTTTTCTTTCTGAAGCTGCTCCTCCCTCCTTCTCTCCCATATGTTATCTCGGGGTGGAGGTTTCTTTTTCCGGTCTTCTTGGTTCTGCAGCTGTCTTTGATAGGCTTCGCACGTCGTAGAGCAGGATGTATGCTGCCCCCCGCAATTTATACAAGTCGCTGGAGTCGTTCTCGGCTTGGGACATGCCCTCGACCAATGATCTCCTGCGCACTTCATGCATCCAACAGGTTTGTTGCAATTGGACTGGGCATGTCCCCAGGCCTGGCATCTATAGCACTGTGTGACTTGTCGGTTGTTCCGCCGAATTTCCCAACGAACCATTACATCGTTTACGATTTTGAAGTTGCTGTTGAGAAATCCGACAGTGACGTTCTTATTTGTGTTGACTCCGTACATTTTCCGTACAGTGCTATTTATCTCCTGGATGCCGAAGGTTTCCAGGCCTTTCGACTCCAGTTCTTCTTTGATTACTGCTGCACTTGGGCCATAGTCTAATCCTTTCAGCAGGAAACTATGTCTTTTTTCCCCCGGCAGCGTGTAGGTGTGGTTTTGTAAACGTTCGATTCCAATTTCTGATAAGAGATTTCTTAAAAATATTCCTTCTTGGGCAGTGGGAGCGAGCTGGGCCCATAACCTGATTACAGAGAATAATGTAACAGTAGAGATTATTGTTTGTAATCATGAAAGAGGGCAAACTTTTAGACTAACTTTTCAAAGAATATAGTAACAACTGAAGAACAAACACATTCGTAAATAACAACATATACGGAGTCTGTAAAATAAATATAGTTATATCATTTAACTGTTTACAACAAAATCTGGCAACTAATCCACTGTGAGTTGAGCGACGTGGTTGAAACCCTTTATGGGCACCTTATCCGGCCTGTTTCGCAGATCCCATAAGGTAGTGTGGGAGTCCGAATTCAATCTCCCTCAGGTATACCCACCTAGGCTGATCCGATGACACGTAGGCAGATGCCCATTGTACCTTACCATGCAACTGTCTCGGGCCATCAAAAATATTCTGCAGTCGCTGTGGTTTGAACCAGCGACCGGCAACCAAAGTGATTTAAACATTGACGCTTTAACCACTCGGCTACCTGGCCCTCGTGAGTTGTATAGTTTATCCAATCTCAGTTGAATATGACTTCATTCAGCTCAATATATAGGGTTAGTTAAAAATAGCACAGGGTGTAATAACGAAGGAAGGATGAAAATGGAAAATTAAATAAATATTATTCCCTATATAAAGAAAACAGTAGACCAGATTGAGTATATTTTACGTGTAACCGTTCGAAGCGTGGAAAGCAATCAGTAATGCGCTGACCGCATGTTGCATACATTACCGTAAATCACCTCTTAATATTTTTATTGCTGTCCGGCAGCCTGGTGATATTTATGAAAAGAAGAACAGTAGCGTACTTAATGAACGTTCAAACAGAACTTAATATTTTCTCTCTACTTAATTTGTTTTGCCGTTAGACTAGGTATAAATGTAATTAATTATTAACAAACGCTATTTTTTGTTATCATAGAGTCATCCGAAAACAGGTATAAAACTGTTCCCAAATTAATTAACAGCTTGGGAATATAAAAGAATAACTCGGTATACTTATCCCTTGTATTTGCATAACATATATCGCGGTTTTTTAAACTAAAAGTGTGAAAATCAACATTAAAGTTTTAGTATAAACGTTTGTGTATTTAGTGTTGCAACATGGCATTTTGGCGACCATTCGAACAACGTGAGGAACAAGACTCACAACCTGATGAACAATTCGAAGAACGTGAGGAACAAGACTCACAACCGGATGAACAATGGGAATTTAAAAACAAAGATCTTCATGTTCAGACCCAAAGACTTGTTTTAAATATATATAAAAATCTTAAAAAGGAAATGAACGACAAATGTAACAATCAAATGTTCGGAAGGATATCTCATCTCACCAGTTTGGGACATTTAACTATTTACAGAGTGGTTAAACAAGGGGATGTTGTAGATCATTATCGTAAAAGAAAACGAGAAGATCAGAAATTAAACAAAGTTGATGAGGCCACAAAAGATGTTCTTCAAAGGCAAGTTTATGATTTCTATAAACGAAACGAACCTACCTTGGAATCAATCAAAAACAAATTATCTGATTATCCTGAGTATACATATAAGTCGCAGGAAACACTACGCCAAATTCTTTTAGACTGTGGTTTCAAACACAAAAAACTAAATCAGCGAATAGCAATAATGGCTCGTTCTGCAAAGGCAAGATTACTTGCGACAAATAAAAGAACATCGGGAATCGAAGGGAAATATAGTATATCTTGACGAGACTTGGTTCGATAGTCATGTGATTCGGTATGGATGGGTAGATAACTCCCAAAACTGTTGTCTCCAAGCACCAAGTATAATTATTGAACACGCGGGTAGTGAAGATGGTTTTGTACCGAACGCGTTGCTGTTGTCAGCATAACAAATAAAAAAATGTTCAGCATATTATCATGAGGATATGACTGCGAAAAATGGTTCAATGAACAATTATTACCAAATATACCACCAACTTCTGTTATTGTAATGGATAATTCGTCATACCTCTTGCGTCAAAAGATAAAAATACCGACGAAAGCAACAAAAGAAGGAGACATTTTGGAATTTATGGCTTATAAAAAATTGAATATTCCCCAAAAAGCCACGAAGGAGGTATTGCTACGTATAATCAAAAATAAAAATTTTGAAAAAGAATATATTATTGATGAACTTTGTAAACATTCTGGTCATACGCTTCTGAGGTTACCTCCGTATTATTGTGTTTTCAACCCCATTGAATTGGTTTGGGCATTTATAAAAAACAAATTGAGAAAATCCAATCAATGTCCAAATCTATGCGGAGAAGTAGTAGAAAATGTTAGAAGAATCTTAGGAGAGGAATATAAAGATCTTTGGACAGAATGCATTTTACATGTGATTTCAAAAGAACGTGAATATTTCCTTTTGCCATCCATTCAACCAGTAATCATAAACATGGGTGATTCGTCCGATTCGGAGGATTATGATGATTGAGTCTTGCCACGACTTTGATATGTATATAAGATAGCCGTACCAGCAAATAAATTATCATTGTTTCCTGATGTTTTCTTATTCTATTTTTTTTAAAGCTTGTTTTCGGTGTATCAGATAACTTGTCAATAAGTTACGAGCAACTTCCCGTATTCATACATGCGCAATCCTTCAATTCTGTTAATTATAAGAACAAGACACATTATATTCGCAAATTTTTATACAGCAAGCAATACGCAAAGTTATACCCAAGTAAGAGAAAATATCTCCGCCTATGGTCGGGAAGTACGTTCAAAGAGATGAAGTCATTGAAGTGTTAATCCGGTTTTACAGCTCATTCAACTGAGATTGGATAAACTATTCTTACTGAAAAAAATACAAGATATAATGGAGTGATCAGTATAAATAGATGGTCTATATAAAACTTTTAATGCTCCCACCATAAAATACTGCTTCAACTGCCTGTATTAATGACCTTAGTATTTTTATATAATTTTCTGATTATTATTCATGGATCTATATACTAATGTATTTTGATTTTTCGAAGGGATCAGCATTATCTAAGTTATTGCCTAGAAGAGAATCATCAGGAGGTTCAGCGCGGGAAGCTGAATCAGATGAGGACAGCATAGCCGACTTACCATTGAATCTTGTCTCAACACAAATGACTGAAGGGGAATTGCTCTAACAATAAAATGAGTTCACCAGAAACTCACTCCTCCTCGAAAGTGTATTTTTAAAACTACCCAGTGATACCATCTATACTTAATAGTATTAGATATCTACAACAATAATGAAATTTTTTACCAATTTATGCTCTCTTGCTTGGGATTTTTTTAACTTGTACTTACACGAAAATACTCATTTTCTAGCGAATCCTTTTATACTTTATATTGTGTTTTTGTGTTTTTTACGAAGTTCAATTGTGATATTTTTCATAAACTTTTTACTTCAGTTTTTACGAAAAGTCGAATATAGAACATAACCAAACTTTTGCTTATGCCAGTAGTACCATTACATTAGTATTATTATTTAATTTTCGCATTTGTTTTTTTCAAATAAAAATTGATATTTGTGTCGATTTGATAGTATTCAAATAATCAATAACAAAGAATGAGATGATTCTGAAGGATGCATGACAGATTCATTCGTATTGATATGATTTGTTTATTATTGGAATAAAAATCATTATCACTATGTTCACCAATCAGGTATATTTAGGACTAAATATTTGGACATCTTTATGAAAGTCTTGCCATTATCTATCATTTTGAAATAATAAATGTTTCCTTTTCTTAACATCATTTTGTGCTAAATAATTACATTACAATTTTTACGTCATTCTGTAAACAAGCGATCGATCTGAAATTTCAAGATGGCCAAAAAAATTAAATGGTGAATTTTCATTTATAGTACAGCTCCCAGAGTACAAAAATCACTGAAACTTCAAAATAAATTGGAAGTTCATGAAATTTGGTATAGGGTTAGTTTAATAATAGACGAACAGGTATCCAATGAGTTTCGGACCCTACCTTGTGAAAATCTAAACAAAATCCGGTTTAAAGAATTTTCCGACGCTTTTCCGGCCGTAACTCGGAAAAAAATTGGAAATTGAAAAAATGTCAGGAGACCAAACATTAAGCTAGGAAAGTTGGGAACAAAAAAACTCCTTTACACTTTTTCCGAAAAACCTCACGTTTGATCGAAAAATTAAATAGAAGGAAAAAAAATTATCCACTCCGACTTTTGATCAAAATCCCAAGGTAAAAGATGAAAATGTATTATTTTCTTGTTTTTTTTTGTTTTTTTTTTAATGAAAATACATAAGAGAGAATTTTTTGGCTAATTGAGACTACACTTTATTTATTAATTTTCACATTTCAGAGAAGAACCGTTCTGAATTTTATAAATTATTCACTATAAAACTCTTTCTATACTGTAACATAGACCAAAATGACATGAAAATTATCAGTATTCACTTCAGTTCGCTATATTCCACCAAAACATATTCCCACACTTGATTGGACACTGATGAACATGTGAGCCGAGACCTCACTTTCATATTATACACATTAAAGTTAAGAAATATGTAACACTACACAGAACCCTTAAAACTATAAAAACGTAACAGAGAACACCTTTTGACAAACTTTCATATAACAGAACAAACATTCACTTTATAAAATCTCTCTCCAATTCAGGAATATTTTCTGTGGTGACTTATATGAAACTTCACTTCTCTTATTCCCAGGGATTGATACCCTAGCACATGCACTTCATCAGTTAAGCAGGAATCCACTTTAAAAGTTCTTTTATTAAAAATCTGCTCACAATACTGCCAAAACTAAAATATGTACTTTAATCTTGGTTGAGAAGAACCTAAAAACGCACTTCGGAATTAACTTTTCACGCGTGTTGGGAACAGACAACTGCAACCGAGAAGGGCATGCGCAGAACGCGTCAGTCCGAGATATTCAAAAACGTGTTTCCAGTCCGCCCCAATACTCCCTGAACGACACAAAATAAACACCTGGCCTTTGAAAACCAGTGCACGAAAATCTTTATCACTATATGGGATTTGAAGAGTGAAACTTCAACTTTCGTTTTCCACCGAGAACGTATTCAGAATAGTTGAATACAAAAATAACCAGGAGAAAAAGTAAAAATATGGATTTTTGGCTGAATGTTAAAATAAATTAATTATTTGATTTTTTTCTGCTATTATTCAACGGGGGACAAGCATAAATGGTACTTGATGGATTTCGGATCATCCTGGAATTTTTTCAAAATTTTCGCAAGCATCTCTCACTTTTAAAAAACACTCGAAAAGTAGGAAAATTGTAACCTCTAAAAAGTGTGTTTACTCAGTAAATATCAGAGATCGATTTTTCAAAAATGAGATCAGTAGGGCAGAGTTTCGTTAGCTAAAATCAAATAACATAGTATGAGCTTCAAAACTGGTAAGCTCACATGAGATACTGGGTGAATTTTCTGTATAGGTCATTCAAACAATTGTACTGGAAAACCCAGTAGTTGCGGAAATTCAAAGAAGTTTCTGGGAGATGGAAAATGTATTTCATATTTTATACCCAGGATTCTGAAAGTTCAAATTTATTTATCAAAATCCGTTCAGCACAGCCTGAGTAATACCAGTTTAAACTTTGAAAACTTATTTAAAAACGTGAGCGTTTCCGACACGAGCGTTGTTATGACGTTCCAAAGTAATTTCAGTGAAAACATTTGATTTTTGGTAAAAAATAAATGAAACCTTTTTTGTTAAAATTTTCACAGCTTTATTTTTAATTTCCTGTTATTTTTTTTCCTTGGTGTTTTGGCATCGACTGCTATGGTCATTAGCCATGTGTTCTGGATAGGCGTTGTTACTAACTCCATACGCCACTTTAGGAGCAGCACTGTTAATTTTTAACGCAACAGTGAATCGTGGAGGATTATTCCCAACCGACAGCCTCAATCATTCAGACTTTCACATCTGAAAATGAAAAAAGATCGCACCGTATGGGAATCGAACCTGCAACCTCTCGGTTACCAGGCGAGCGCTTAACCACTGCGCTAATCCCCGTCCTATTTCCTGTTATTTTTTTCAATTTCCACGTTTTTTCAAGTTACAGCCGGAAAAGCGTCAGAACATTCTTTAAACCGGATTTTCTTTAGATTTTCACAAAGTAGGGCCCGGAAGTTATTGGAAACCTTTTTCTCTATTGTTAACCTAAGCTCATACCAAATTTCATGGACTTCCAATTTTTTGAGCAGAAGAAATCTCTGGTTACTGTACTATTGGTTGTCAAAGAATTAGTAAGTATAAAATCTATGATAAACATGAATGACCTCAGGACTAATTTGATATATTTGCCAAACTGTTAATGTTCATTTCAATGAAGAGAAATGAATGAAAATGATCTGCTTTTGAACGAAAATATAAATAAATAAATTCGTCCTGAAAACCAAAATAATAATAATTTAATTAAGTAATGTTTTAAATATTCAAGTCACTCATGTTATTAACTTCATATCCCACTTATTTCAGCGTTAGTAAAAGTCTTGAATTCGTAACTTTCCAGGAATTTTTTTTTCAGAAGACATTTTAATGAATGTACGTAGGACTCTGGAGTCCATTTCAGTACTAATTGAATAACAAATAAGGTATTCTAAATCAGTAATGAGGTCAACAAGTATTCCAAACTAGTATAGGGTGGTTTTGATGTAATAAGTTGAGATGATATCTTCATTCCTTTCCGCTATTAGAAATACTAGTACAATTAATATTTTAATATTTATTTATTTCAAATAGACATCCTATTATACAAACACAACTCTATAAAAAGTAAAGTATATCTCAAACATACAAACCCCTAAGTTTACACATCACAATGGGTGAGGTGAATAAAATTTAGCAAATGTTTATACTATATATGCATCTCTTTCATTTCTTCATGAAATGAATAAGTGTGTCCCAATAGAGTTTAAGCATTTACTTAAAATTCATTTTATTCACATCCACCAATAATATGTCGAAAACTAAACAAATAATATGGATTTTCAGTTGGCAGACTGTCAATGAGTAGATAATCACCTGCCATTGGATTCCTTGGTTCGGGTCAAATTAAGTTTCAACTTGTGAGTGTAGATGTCATAAGTTACTTTTTGTTTTTTATAATATACAGGGTGACCGGTAAAGACCACGTCAATCAAGGAGGATGTAGATCAAAGAATACTCTATCTGATATGAAAAAATCCGCAATATAAAAGTTTTACCGTTTTCGAGATTTTTTTTTTGCGGGAGTGGTATAATTTCTCACTTTTTTAATTAATTAATTTATTAAAATATTGCTGAAGTATTATTCTAACGTCTACATTAAAAATATTTTCCGAACATTTTAGAGGGGGGCGGCGAGAAATGTTTTTATGGAAAATTTTGGTAGTAGATATTTTTGTTCATGAAGTTCATTTATATCAATGAATTGTCTATTTTGTGGTGATTTCAAAATTGTATAACACAAGTAATAATAATAAAGTTTATTCAAAATTCAATTAAAAAGCATTACATCAATTTGTATAAAAAGGTGAATAAACGGTTCCATTATACCCGCGAAGTTATAAACTTGTTGCGAGAAATTTTAGGTAAGAATTACATGTAGGTATATGTTTTGTAAACTTTTAAAATTCAACAAAATGATAATAAAAATAAACTACCTGAGTTAATTGAAGTGAAAGATATCATGAAATAAATTTCGATGAGACTGTTGAATCCATTTTTTCAATTGTTTTTTTAATGAGAATAATGAATTGATCCCTTTTATATGATTTGGAATTAAATCATAGTAAAATGGCAATAAATATTTGAAATTTTTCTGAGACCTTGTTTTTTTAACTTTATTTTTCACTGTGACACTATTTTTATTTCTTGTATTATAAATATGATTATTGAAGTTTATATTCGTTTTATGTTTGTAGATATAAATCATTATGTTGTATCCAAATATATCCATTTTCTTTCATTCTTTGTACATAGTCGGGGCAAACTAAATTTGAGCACGGAAAAATAGAAACCAGAACTAGCCCAATGGGAAATGGTTGGGGGGTTACTAACATGAAAAAAAAATAAATGCAGTTACTGACCTTGGGGACTAACTTAAGGGGGGGGGGGTAAAGTGAAAAAAATTCAAAGTCAATAGTTTGAATGCGTATTACGAGAAAATTTGACGTCGGAGATAAAAATGTTCAACAGCAAAGTTGTAGGTAATAAAAAGATCTTTCATTTCTGTTAATGGTACTTTTCATCATAACCTCAAAATTATCGAGAAATTTAAAAAATTTCCAAAAAATAATAAAATTTTCACTTGTAATCTCCCAAGTGCTTGAATTATTGCCGGAAATTTTTCGAGTACATGAATTTTTTGAAAATTACCCGAGTCGCGCAGCGACGAGGGTAATTTTCTTAAAAAAATTCATATACGAGATAAATTTCCTGCAATTAATTCAAGCACGCGGGGGATTCGGTAAGAAAATTTTACACCAAAATATATCCAACAATTCATAAGAAATAACTAACTATGGTTCACCTGAACTATTTATATGCATAGTACAAAAAAGATGCATGAAAATATTGATATGTAAAACACACTTAACAAAATTTCAATTTGATTTTTTTAAATTTAATCATAAAAAAAGTAAAAATGTTCTTGCTCCACTGGGAATTGAACTCGTGACCACACGACCACGAGGCGGACACTTTACCGACTCGCCACGGGGCCTTTGATTTACATGTAGACAACTGGTGTATTGAAGTGTTTTTGAAATTTGATTTCAGAATTTGCAAATTCTGCGATTATCGTGAAGAAAATATTCAGACACATTCGAAATATTTAATAAATACATAAATATGAAATATTATCTCATTTCAAATGAAAAATACAATTCCATTTGTACATCAAAGCAAAATATAAACTATCACCTGTCAAATATTTGACAGAAAAATTTCCACTTATTAATTTCGGCCAGGGTACCCAGGAGGATAAAAATTTCCGGAAATTTTTTGGGTTGCCATGGCATCTAAATAAGAACGAGTGTTTTGGTACTCTCTAAAAGTGAGGTGTGAAATTTTCGTTTTTATATTATAACTTTTATAAAAATTAATGAATTGTTATGAAACTTGGTGAAAAGATACCTTTATATATTATAAATAACCAAAAAAAATTTCAATGAAAATAATGGAAAATTTTTTATTTTGAATTTAAAAAAAAAGTCCTTTTTTCAGACGAAAATTGTATGGTGGAAAATCATCGTAAATAGATTTTTCAAAGCTCATTTTGTTTTTTTTTTCGTCTACTTTTTGATAAATCAAAGATACAATATAGCTTCTATTTAAGAATATGCTAAAAAATGCAAAAAACCAAAAAAGTCAATTTTGAAAAAAAAAATTTCAGTAATTGTTGATAATTTTGTTTAAATTTCAAAAAAATGTTAAAATTAATTTCACCAATCGATTCTACGTGAAAAAATATTTAAGAAACTGTATTTTGTTGTTAAAAATTGCTCCAATATTCAGGGGTGGTAAAGGGTTGCTTCTGGAGGGTGAATAAAGTAATGATCGTTCTCATGCAATTTTCGGCTAAAATTGACTTTAAACAAAAAATTAGTAATCAATAAAAGTTGTAGATTTTGAAAAATTCTCCAAGTTTTGTAGAGGTCATTTTTACCATAACCTCAAAATTTAAAAAAAAATGCTACAAATGTACTTTTTTACATTTTTTACTTTTTTAAACTTTCTTAATATTTCTTTTCTTCTTATTTTTGTGTACTTAGTAGACAAAATGTGTGGTTGAATAAAAGTATTATAGTAATGATATTAGAAAACTTAAAAATTAGAAAAAAATATACGGAAAGATTTCCGTTCTACTTCCTCTTCCTTGACGGTTATCGAGGATGTCTTAGTACTTTTTAACTAAATCCCTCAATTCGGACTGTTGAGCTGGTTCTATGTTCTTGGCGACCAACTTTTTCATTTCTGCTAATTGTATGGTATACACTCCGTATTACCGAGGAAATCGACGAACAGGACCCCAAAATAGTCCCTCTCTTCAAGATCACTGGGTAATAATCGGTATTCATCATAACCCTTACTGGCACGAATCGTTTAACATGCAACAAGGTCTTCCCTATCGCAATTCCTCGTTCAATTTCCATCATTAAGCTGTGGTTCCACCATCACGTTTCCACTGCTCGCATTCCCGTCCTGCCGAGCCACTTCAGCCACTAGGACACTGATAATTTCTGCACTTCGTCCATGAAGCACCAGCTCTTCTCCGTTGACACGTAGGATGTGTCAAACCCTCTGGAATTCCTTATGTCAATTTCAATGATTGCTTCATCATCGATGTCAGCTTTTCAATTAAGTGCTGTCCAAAATCAGGTTAATTGGTAGTTCATCATATTCACTGGCTGGCAGAGGTAGTCCAAAGAATTATCCTAGTCCTGGCGAAGATACCTTTGTTTTTGTCTTTAGACGATGGCGACACATGAATTATTGACCCATGGGTATTTGTTAAGCACGAGGCTTTTATTTTCCGCCATACCATTGCTACGCAGCTGTCCCAGCACGTGCGTTCTCAGTTAGAAAGTATCACCCATCTGAATAACATCATATGTAAAACTTTTTCACGTGGAAATTTTAAAAAGGTAAGTCAAATTGAATTATTTTCAAAATTTGCTCCGATATTGTATATTCTTCTTGTTTATCGGTTTAATTTAAAGGATAACAATAAAGTTTTAAAATTTTATAATTTTAGTTAATGCAACGATACATTACGTACTTAAATACATAGCAATGTCGTGTCTGTGTGAGATTCGAGAAACGTGGCTTGGAAATAAACTTGATCCAACCAAGTGGGGTTGGAGAGAAGTTATTCACTCTAATTGTAAATTATTAATGCCTCGCTTTACGGAAATGCCAATTATACCAGAAACCTTGTTAAAAACAGTCTCTTGCAGTTGCAAAACGACTTGTTCTACGAACAGATGCGGATGTAGAAAAGTTGGTTTTCAATGTACAGATCTCTGCACGAGTTGTCAAGATTCTGGTAATTGTTGCAATATACAACAAGTTTCAGAAGATGTAAGCGATGGTGAAGACGAAGAGCCAACTCCTCAAACATCAAAAAGAAGAGATGGAGTGTGAAGATTCGCAGTTTAGCGAAGAATCGGAGGGTGAAGAAGAAGAACTGATTCATGTAAATAAAAGAAAAAGATTAGTGTAGTTTGCAATGTGTATTTTTAAGATTTAATAATTTTTTTTATAATAAAAAGTTTTTTTTTTAAGTTTTGATCATATTTTAACAAAATAAATACATATTTTTCACATGAACTTCCTATGAGTTTCCTCAAAATCTTGAACATTTTTTCCAAATTAAAGTTACAACTATAATACTTTTATTCAACCACACATTTTGTCTACTAAGTACACAAAAATAAGAAGAAAAGAAATAATAAGAAACTTTAAAAAAGTAAAAAATGTAAAAAAATACATTTGTTGCATTTTTTTTTAATTTTGAGGTTATGGTAAAAATAACCTCTACAAAACTTGAAGAATTTTTCAAAATCTACAACTTTTATTGATTACTAATTTTTTGTTTAAAGTCAATTTCAGCCGAAAATTGCATGAGAACGACCATTACTTTATTCACCCTCCAGAAGCAACCCTTTACCACCCCTGAATATTGGAGTAATTTTTAACAAAATCAAAAATTTTCCATTATTTTCTTTTGAAAATTTTTTTGGTTATTTATAATATATAAAGGTATCTTTTCACCAAGTTTCATAACAATTCATTAATTTTTATAAAAGTTATAATATAAAAACGAAAATTTAATTATTTTTTGGAAATTTTTTAAATTTCTCATAATTTTGAGGTTATGATGAAAAGTACCCTCAACAGAAATGAAAGATCTTTTTATTACCTACAATTTTGCTGTTGAACATTTTTATCTCCGACGTCAAATTTTCTCGTAATACGCATCCAAACTATTGAATTTTTTTCACTTTACCCCCCCCCCCTTAAGTTAGTCCCCAAGGTCAGTAACTGCTTTTTTTTTTTTTTTCATGTTAGTAACCCCCCCAACCATTTCCCGTTGGGCTAGTTCTGGTTCCTATTTTTCCGTATTCTGATTAAAATTATGTTAGTTTGCCCCGACTAACAGTTTATCACTTGGATATAAATAACTTTTTCTATATATGATTTTCAAAAACCATTTCTGAAGAACATCATGATTTCTATGGTGGGATTTCATGACTCCTCCCCAAGCCAAAATCCTATAATTCAATTGAGAGTGTATTAATGAAAAATAAAGAATGTCAAGAGTTTTTATGTCCATGAATGTTTTGAGATACGTGAATTTAGATAATAAACTTCGCAATTTCCTCAAAAGGAATTCTATTTGTTTGTCCCATTTAAGATGCCTGTCAGGCATAATCCCTAAGTACTTGATACTATTTGTTTCTTCTATTCTAGTATTATTATCAATTATTAGTGGCCCCATGTTTGGAAGAGTATTATTATAAAATGTGAATGGCATATATTTCGTTTTTTCAAAGTTTATTGTGAGTAGGTTATAATCAAACCAATTTTTAATCTTTTCTAAATCTAATGTAGTCTTGTCTGTAATTCAGTCCAGGTTTTTCCTCCATATAATATAACTGTATGATCTGCAAAACTATGAATTTCACCTGTAGTATTAATATAAAAAAGGTCATTGAGATAGATAGAAAATAGCAGTGGTCCCCTGTGGCACACCAATTTTTTTTTCTTTGGTGTCTTGGCATCGACTGCTATGGTCATTAGCCCACACCAAATTGAAAGATTTTTTGTTCACTCCTAGCTTCATCAATTTCAACATATTGAGTTCTATTTTCTAAGCAATTTTTGAGAAGATCATAAACTTTTTCGCGAAATCCAATATTCTCTAATTTCATTAATAGTCGTTTATGGTCAACTGTATCAAAAGTTTTAGCTACGTCCAAAAAAATAGCCATAGTTGAATTTTGATTATCAAGATGTTGTTGTATATTATTAGTCAGATGACAGATAGCATCCTGAGTTGAAACGTTTTTTCTAAATCCGAATTGTTTTTCTGAAATCAGATGATTTTTTTCCAAAAAGGTTTCCATTCTATATTTCAAAATTTTCTCAAAAACTTTTGCTAAATTCGAAATTAGTGAAATAGGCCTATAATTTTTAGCTTCAAATCTATCACTACATTTATATATTGGTTTGATAATGCCCACTTTGAAAGACATTGGAATTTGACCTGAATTCAAGATACAATTCATCAGATGGTTCTGAAATTATTTTACTTAAGAAGATTAGTATTACTGAAGTGATTTTATCAATACCTGGAGATTTTTTCAATTTCAACGATTTTATTATTTGTTCTATTTCAATCGCGTTTGTGTCTTCTAGATAAAATGTTTTCAGTGTTCTGGGTGGTTCAAGTATGGGTGTTTTTTTAGACCGAATAATTTTTTTATTCATTTTTTCTGCTACTCCCGAGTGATAATGGATGAGATGGTCTGAAATAATCTCTTTTGATTTTATTCCTTCAACGGTTTTATGTTCATTGCAGATATTTTTTATACATTTCCATAAATTTCCAAGTGAATCACTACTATCTGTATATGTTTTTGATAATACTGTCTTTTAGCTTCTTTAATAAGGCAGGTTAGTCTGTTTTTATAAGTATTATAATCTAGTTTTACTAGTGCATTATTGGGATTCTCTTTCAGTTGTTTATAAAATGCATTTTTTCTATCTACAGATATTAATAATGCTGAAGTCATCCACTCTTTTCTTTTTCTCAATTTATTTTTTATCCTGACTTTCTTAGTACATTCACCAGTAATTATTTGAATTATTTTTATCAAATATTCTGCCAAGTCATCGGAATTGTTCATTTTATAAAATTCGCTCCAATTTTCATTTTCAAACTTCTCATGTAGTGTTTTGTAGTCAATCATGTCTTTATAAAAAAAAATTGTCACAATTTCTGTTTTGGAATATACAAATTATAATGAAGAAACAGTGATCAGTGATTTCATACTCATATATCATGGATCTGAATACATTTTTGTTTTGATCACTCTTTACGAAAATATGATCCATGCAAGATTTTATGTTGTTTTTTAATCTAGTATGCCCATTAATGTAGGAAACAAAGCCAAATTCGCTCAGTATATTGAGATACTCATGAACAAATTTGAAATTTGACAAAATATTTATGTTTATGTCTCCTATATAAAATGTATCATTCTTATTGATATCATTTCGGTGTGCATTTAGAAAAACTTGTAAATTATCGTTAAAAGTATAAGGTGGAGTTGAAGGAGGTCTGTATAATGTTATTAAATTGATAATTTTTGATTTATCTACTGCAATTTTCGTATTATCCAGTTCTATAATTTCATATTTGAAAGAATATTTATTTTTTATATATAAGATAATTCCATCATTTTGATTAGTGTTTCCATAATTATAAATTTGGTTGTATCCATGAATTTCAAATAATTTTGGATTAGACAATTGCCAAGTTTCAGAAAAAATTATCATGTCAATAGATTAATTTAACTGATGGATGAATAATTTAGCCTCATCAAAATTCTTTGCCATGCTTCTAATGTTTGCATGCACAATTTTTAAACCAGTATTAAAACTTACATTTTTGTACTCATTTAAATCTTTCACGACATTAGTCTCAATACAATCTTCTACTACATTAATAAACTGATCCATAAAAATGAATAAAACATGTGTAAGTGATATGAAATAAAAAATCTAAAAAATTAACCTGAAAAATGAATTAAAATTCATTTTTTAGATGTTTAATATCAGCCTCCGAGCTGATGATGAAAGAACTATATTTTTCACCTTTCCTCACATATATTTTGTTATTTTTGTACCAGATAAATTTGAAACCTTGTTTTTTCAATTCTTTGGCTTTAACAAATAAAAATTTATTACGATTAGAAAGGTCTTCATTCACGTAGATAGTAGTAGAAAGGCCGGGTAAATTGATGTTCTGGGTGGAGAATTTTCCATTAACTCGGAAATATTTCTTTGTCTTTTGTATCAGGAACTCTTTCCTTTTCCTTTCCTTAACTTCGATTTTGGCTAATATTTTTTCAATTATTGTATTATCACTAATATTTTCATGCTTGGGTATTCCTTTGATTTCCACATTGTTTTTCAAAACGCGTTGTTCTTCTTTATTGAAATTTTGTTTGAGGGAGTCTATTTCTTGTTTTAAGTTTCTTACTTCTACTTTTAAATTCAAGTTCTCTGTCGCCAACTGGTTTCTTTCGTTCTTTATCTCTTTAAGCAGTTTCGTGATTTCTTTATTTTCTTGTTTTAATTCGTCATACATATGAGTCATGAAACTGATAGAATTTTGAATTTCCAAAACAACTTTACCCAAATTTTCTAACTGAATGTTTTCTGACAATGCTGGATTCACCATTGGCAGTATTTCTTGTGATGTGAATGATGAACAGTTCAGACAATACCACTTTTTTCCTATTTGTTTCTCAAGTTCTTCATAGAAGTATTTGAAATCTTTATTAGTCAAACCGGAACACTTCAAATAGTACCATTTCTCACACGTACTTCTATTATTATCCAAAAGGGTACGTTTCTGACAAAATATAGTTGGTCAATTCTTTTAGGAAATTTTCGATTTTGTATTACCTACTGATTTCAACCTTTTACGTAAGAAAATGTTACTTTCACAATTATTTACCTCGAGTAAAATTATTCATTATTTGCGAGGAGCTGCTCTGCTCTCCACAAACTATTGTAGGGTCATTTGTCAAAGAACAGAGATTACCCAGCACGAGCTCAATTTTGCCGGCAAATGTTGCGAAAACATCATGCAGATCCAGATTTTTTCAATAAGGTCATTGGGAACGACGAGTCTTCCTGTACCAAGGATGAGTACATGAATCTCCACAATTTGCATAGCTGGCATATCATAAACTCACACGAGAAGAGAGAAGATAGATAACAATATCGATTTAAGTCAATCTATGGACGGGAATATTTAATAGTGTAATTTTGGCCCGTTCGAACTGCCGCCCTCACTGAACGCCAACAATTATTTGGAATTTTTAACCGACCAGCTGCCTATTCTATTGGAAGATGCGCCAATGGCGCTGCAGCGTACTCTGTGGTATCCACACGATGTATGCCCAGCAAATTACGGTCGCCAAGTGACATTTTGTGGCCCCCTCGTTCAGCTCACCTAAATTCTCTGGATTGGTAAACAATTTTTTTTCTTACCACTCATAATGTCAAGAAGTCTCGACCCGAGTTTCATACTGCTACAAGTCATACTTTACTTTTGGTTTAATTTGTCTGTTACTAGACTATTAGAATAAGTATTTTTTCTGCGACAGTGCGTAGACTCTAAGGTTAAACGAAAATACGCACTTTTCACAGTGCGTAAGGGGATCCATTTTAGCAAGAGTTCCTATAAAATCAACTTTGCGTAAAACCATTAACTGTGCGTAATACCATTAACTGTGCGTAAAGTAATGTTTTACGCACTGTTCATACATTTTTCAAAAAGAAGTACTTTGTCATCATTTGATAATACTCGTCAAAAATCGAAACCTTGATAAAATAAAACATTCAACAATTGCTACAATTGGGCGGGTATTAGCGCAGTGGAAAAGTGTCCACCTGGTAATCGAGAGGTTCCATATTCGGTTCCCGACCGAGGCGGGCTTTTTTCATTTTCAGATGTGAAAGTCTGAATGATTGAAGCTCGTTGCGTTAAAATTAACAGTGCTGCTCCTAAGGTTGCGTATGAAGTTAGTAACAAAGCCTATCCAGAACATACGACTAATGACCATAGCAGTCGATGCCAAAACAGCAAAGAAAAAAAATTGTTACAATTTGTCAATATAATAACTGTCGTAGAAAACATTTTGTATGATACATTTTATGAGCGTATCATACAAAAAAAGTCCTACTTTACGAAATTATGGTCACAGAAACCATGATCTGATAAGCTTGTAAACTATATACTGTTATACTCTTTGGATCGGGTTGGTAACCCAAAGTAAGTTTCCAAAAAGGCTATTGGCTACAAACATTTGAGTGTGTGTCTTGCGTACTTATGCTGCATTGCTTTTCGTAAAGACTTGTATCGAATCAATTTGGCATTTAGAAAAGCCATCAACTAATATTGAAAATTTGTGAGAGGACTTTAACAATACTAATGATTATCACATTCTCAATTTAAGGATTTAAGTATTGCAATCGGTTAGTACATCGGTATTTCCTCGAAAATTGGTGTGTTTAATAATAATAATAATGATTTATATTGAGCTTTTTTTTATAAACATTTCCTTATATCTAAACACTATATCTACTCAGCCCAAAAACAAACTCTTACCCCTTACACCTTTGATTAGAATAAATTTTTAATGTAATTGATCGGCCAAGAAATAAGAATGAAGATATCTTCACAATAAATTAAAAAATTCAAATCATCTTTGATAACTTGGAGGTTTTTTAGATGATCAAAAGCTATAATTTATTTCTGTTATTATATTTAAAATACCACGGAAATAAATTGTATGTACAAATTGTGACAGTTCCTAGAAAGAACCTGAAATGTTTATTATCATCATCATTTTTCATAATCATCCATTTTTTTGTATTATAACTCATAAGTTAGTAATAATTATGATTTTTTTGTATATGTTTGAACAATGCTGTAACAATTAGTATTAACCTTTTGAGTGATATTTCTTTAAATCTTTTTCATTTAGTTTTGTATTACATCATAATTTAATCACAAACCAGTATTTGCACTTTTTTTAAATAATTTGAACTGAATTAACTTATGTGGCAGCTAAATCGATTGTTTTCAATCATCAAGCGTTTTCGATCATTAATTGGATAGCGTTTAACTTAAAGGTACCAAGCGCCAACTCATTACAATTTATGTAGAAGAATCCATTTCAATTTCAATAATTATTGTACAATTTTTAAAAATAATTTGACTTTAGCAAGTCATTACTCAATACTATATCTTGGCGCTTGGCACCTTTTAGTTAAACGCTATCCAATTATGTTCAACTTTTATACAAATTGACAAATTAGTAATTTCTATTTCTATTTCAATATGCATTGTGCTCTGTTATCTACTTTTTTCTCGTGTAAGACACTTTGTGTTACAAATTTTTTTATTTTTCCACTAAATGACTTGGAAAAGCTGAAAGAATGATAATTTTGAGAAGCTCTCTGCAAGATATAATACTCAAAGCATTTGAAAACGAAATGAAAATTCCTTCCAATTTAACATTTATTGTTGATTTAAACCTAAAAACTGATGTTATTCATATGTTTGGTTTTCTTTCAAGGTTGAATATATTGATATTTAGTAATTTATATTCTTATAAGTATTTATATTGTTATGAAAGTTTTTCGTATTTTCTTTACTAAACACTATTATAGTTAAGGAAAAGATGCTGTTGTGTGTATTAAAATTCAATTATAATGAATTTCTAAACACAGTGGACAGTATATTTTAAATCAAAATGAACCACTCCAAAATATATCACATTTTAAATATTTGTTTTAAAAAGTGGCACCGTTAAAGTTCGCCTCATATGGGATTTTTTTTTTTTATTATTCAGTTATTACAAATTTAGAGATCATGAACAGTATAGAGCAAGATCCCAGGGCCATCAGACGTTACTTATTTTTAAACGAACGAAATGTGTACGAAATATGTACTATGCATGACTGCCTGCTAGCTTGTCCAGATGACCATTCTTCAGATATTAGGGAATCAAGGTACGTAAAAACACTACTCACTTAATTGAATTGCCAGTCTACAGTATTATTTCTATAACCCATGGTGGATCAGTGAATAGAGTATCTTGCTACCACCCCGGAGCTCCGAGTTCAAATCTCGTTCCAACAATTTTTTTTTCTTTTTTTTTTTAACCCAGCAGACGCATCACACTAGGGTTAGCCATCTCGGTTGGACAGCTTCGACTCTGGGAAGATTTTTGTTCAAAAAGAAATTTAAAAGAAAACAGAATTTTGGTAAATAAAAGATTTTGTTAAGATTTCCTTATGAGTAAAATCCCAGGGCCTTCAGACATAACTTATTTTTGAAAAGATGAAGACTTAGGTTCTGAGTGGTGTCTCATGTACTTTTAATACCTGCGTGCTTGTGGAGTTCGCTCTGTGACACCTGGGCAAGTACCAGGTGAGAAAGGTAACTAAAAATAAGAGTTACTTAACTTTAATTTGTGTGGCTGATTTTTATAATTTGTTGAATATCATTGTGAAGTAATTTGTGGAGTTTTAAAGCGTTTGACAAAAGTTCTGGTCTATGGAAAGCGTCTGACACTTTTGAAATTACTTAAGAGTGATATTCTACAAAATATATATAAAAATCAGCCATACAAATTCAAGTTAGGTACCTGCCCAGGTGTCACAGAGTGAACTCCACAAGCACGCAGGTATTAAAAGTACATGACATGACACCACTCAGAACCTAAGTCTTCATCTTTTCAAAAATAAGTTATGTCTGAAGGCCCTAGGATTTTACTAATAAGGAAATCTTAACAAAATCTTTTATTTGCCAAAATTCTGTTTTCTTTTAAATTTCTTTTTGAACAGAAATCCTCCCAGAGTCGAAGCCGTTTCCAACCGAGATTGCTAATCCTAGTGTGATGCGTCTGCTGGGTTTAAAAAAAAAAAGAAAAAAAAATTGTTGGAGACGAGATTTGAACTCTGAGCTCCGGGGTGGTAGCTAGATACTCTGTCCACTGATCCACCATGGGTTATAGAAATAATTCTGTAGACTGGCAATTCAACTAAGTGAGTAGTGTTTTTACGTACCTTGATTCCCTAATATTTGAAGAATGGTCATCTGAACAAGCTAGCAGGTAGGCATGCGAACATAGTACATACTAACACTACTCAATCGTACACATTTAAAAATAAGTAATCTCTGACGGCCCTGGGATCTTGAACTAGTATGGGCGTTTAAGATTTTTCCTTATCGATCCCTATACCTGTCAAAAAAAATTACCAAATGTTAGGTTGTTTCTCAATATTTAGAGAAATATTGAAGGAAACTTTTATTTTTTATTGGTTTTCTTAACATTACAAATTTTTGGCTTATTAAAATTTGGTAAAATCTAAAAACACCAGTTGAGATGTAATGCTGGAGGGATTTTTTTTGTTTAAAAATGTTTCTAATTCGCTATTTTCAAAAAAATACAAGTACCTATCATAAAAAAAATATTTACTTGATGGAAAGTGGCTCTAGTTTCAATATTCCATAGCAAAATTTGTTTTATTATTTTTTTCACAATACGAAACATTTACTACTTCATTATTGAACGTCTCGATTGTGGGCCCTCAGCCAATGGTAATGGTACCCTTTTTGTTTTGCAGAAATGCTCTGTTGCCAAGTTGACCTCTTCGGATTACTGGAAATCTGATACGAAAAAACAGTTGAACGTTTCGATTATAGACCCTCAACCTATTCTAATGGTACTATTTTTGTTTTGCAGAAATGCGCCGTTGCCAAGTTCTGGTCAATTGGGATTAGTGGAAATCAGATATAGAAAAAATAATTGAACGTCACCATTTTGTGCCATCAGGCGATTCTAATAGTACCATTTTTGTTTTGCGGAAATGCTCTGAAGATGAATTGAAGTGGATATTATTCTATTCAATCGGATTGTTCCTGCATGACATTTTGACTTTGCGGAAATGCGCTGTTGCCAAGTTATAGATGCAGAAAATCATACAGAGAAGCTTTATAGAAATTTTTAATGTAAAGTATTGATATAGATTTTCAGCCGATTCTAATGGCGTCATTTTTGTTTTGATGAAATGAGCTGTTATAAATTACCAGAAGAAAAAGACGCTTTCGGCGTGTCTCTTTCTTCTGACTGCCCGTTGTCGGCCATGGACCGAATTTCTAAAAAAGGGACACAACCTAACCTACCCGAACTAACCTAGCTATCAAAGTTTCTGGTAATTCGATCACTGATTAGTATGAAAAGGTGAAATCACAGCAGATGCTCACTGATGCGCTCGCATTTCATAAACTACCAGCAGAAAGAGAAACGCTGTAACTTTTGTTGCCATAGAAATGGAGTTGATGTCAACTCTTTATAGCCCGTGAGATGTAAGTAGTATGATAATTTGTGACTGAGAATCCAGAACTTGAGAATTTCAACGTTGTTTCGCATCATTTACTTATTTCAAGAATTTCTAACGTATATCAGTTGAACTCAAAAAGAGATAACCTAAATGAAATAAAAATGGTTTTTTGGACCATGCGTCTTCAGATATCCAAAAGTATTTTCATGAAAATTTATCTTAAATCTTTTTTTAATGATTTCCAGCGCCCACGACTTGGCAACATTGGCGCATTTCTGCAAGCTTCAAATTCCATAGCGCAATTCATCTTATTATCCATGGTATCCACTCAGACCTATCCTCATATCAGATTTCCAGTTATCTAAAGAGACCAAAACTTGGCAACGGCGCATTTCCGCAAAACAAAAATAGTATCATTAGAATAGGTTGAGGGTTCATAATCAGATTTCTAGTAATTGTAAGTGACCAAAACTCATCAGGAACCACCTGATTGAATAGAATAATCTCCACTTCGATTCATCTTCATATCAAATTTCCAGTAATCCGAAGTGACCAATTTGGCAACAGAGCATTTCCGCAAAGCAAAAATGGTACTATTAGAATCGCCTGAAGGCAAAAAATGGTGACGATCAATTATTTTTTCCATATCAGATTTCCAGTAATCCCAATTGACCAAAACTTGGCGCATTTCCGCAAAACAAAAATAATACCACTAAAATAGGTTGAGGGCCTATAATCGAGACGTTTAACTGATTTCTAGTAATCCGAGGAGGTCAACTTGGCAAAAGTTAATTTCTGCAAAACAAAAATGGTACTATTACAAATGGCTGATGGTCCACAATCGTTACGATGAATTGATTTTTCCGTATCAGATTTCAAGTAAACCAATCTTCAGCCCATGTATTTATTGAATATACAGGGTGTTTCTTAAGTACGTGTAGAAAATTTAGGAGCGTGTTGCTGACATCAAAATAAGAAGAAAAGTTCCTATAAACATATGTCCGCAAATTATTCATTTCTGAGATACAGAGTGTCAAAGTTGAATTCTAATTTTTATTTTTTGTGAATAATTTCAAAATAATTTTGATATTTGGGTAAAGTTTGGTGTCTGGGAATATTTATTATTTAGTTTATTTAAAAAATATATTCTTAGTAGAGGTCACTGAGAGAAACTGTTTTCGAGTTATTGAGATTTGAAATAATCGATGCAAGTGATTTTGAATGACAAGATTTTTTAATTAAAAATAAATTCAATCAGAAATTTGTTTTTTCACAATTGACATAAAATTTGATTTTGTCATTGAAAAATACCAAACTTTACTCGAATATCACAAATATTTTGGAATTTATTCACAAAAAACAATATAAGAATTAAACTTTGACACTCTGTATCTTAGAAACGAATAACTTGCGGACATGTGTTTATGGGAACTTTTTTTCTTATTTTGACGTCAGCAACATGCTCCTGAAGTTTCTACACGTACTTAAGAAACACCCTGTATAAATTACCATTTTTAGACAATACTTTTTAATTTTATTTTTTCAGTCGACTGTCTTCAGCTTTCCATTCATTGAAAATGAAAGTCTTAAAATTCAATTTTTTTTTCATTTTGCAAACTTTATGAACCTAATTTTCTAAGGATCAGTCAATGAAGTATTGCATGACATGAGGTATGTCATACGAGTTTTTCTATCTCACAAAGTCGCTACCTTCTCTCTTCCCCGCAACCCGCGCGCCAACAAACAGAGCGACTTCAAAACAATCCGTGTTGTAGGTAAGGCAATGTTGAGTCCATCTGTATTTATACGATATTATAGGTCCATGGTTTTTAGTCCTTTTTCTGAAGTTTATTTGGTAACCATTTCTAGACCAAGCAAAATAATACCATATCACTTTTCACTTTTAAATCAGTCTGGCTGGAGGTTCAACAACCGAATTATTGTGTGGCAAATAAATTTCGGGTTTGTAGATGCTTAAAAATATCATAAAATAATTTCAGTCATACTAAAATATTTCTAAAAAAATAATTTTTTATTCAAAATTAGTGTCGGCACAGTTTAAACAACGACAAAAACATCTGGCAACAATTGATTCATGTGTCAAAGAGTTCAATTAAACTGATAAAAAAAGGAAACCTTCCTAAATTTATTTGAATAAACAATATTTCACCTGTACAGGTACGATGCGCACTGATGAACGCAACCCAGCCAGCCAGATAGCCCGTATGACGTCCGGGAGAGTGAGAGAGATAGCATGTCGAAAAACTGGTCTACCTGAAATTCTTGTTTTCCCGACGTTGCTAGCTCTCGTACTAATATGAGAATAAACAAATCATATATTTTTGGAATCGGCATGGAATTTTACGTAAGTGGAAGCATTTTCAAACAGAAAAAATCCTCTCAGCAGATAAGTGTATTACATATCTCAACTGGTCTTTTCAGATTTTACCAAATTTGAATTAGCCGAAAAATTGTAAATGGCGAAAAAAAAAATCAAAGTTGTTCAAACTGGTTCAAATGTGGTATGTGAGTAGGAGTGAAGATAATGAACTCATTGAACATTGGCAAAACAGCGCCTGTGCTATTTCCCTAATTCAAGCATATTTAAACATTCGACGATGCATTTAAAAGTATCAAGAATGTTCTTTTTGCGATTCATAATGGAAGATGGAGGTAGTTTTTTTTTTTAAATCAATAGTACAATATTATGCAACATCAGCTACAATGCAATAAGTAAAAATAATGGTTCTGGTTTTAAAAATAAATAGTATTTTCTGTGCAAGGGGTGATTTCAAGGCCCCCTATCAGCAAAACTGTTAATTTTTGGGGTTGGCACAATGGTAACGTTGGTTGAGAATTACATGGACTACATCATAACAAAAATTTTAAAAAATCCACCTAAACCCAAATTCCATAAGGATTTTGCGGGGTTCTTTATCTCTTTTGAAGCTTGCAATCCAATTTTTCACGGTCACATACGAAGAACATCGATCGCCAAGGGTACTGAGCATATTTTCGTAAATCTGCTTACTTCTCAACCTCTTCAAATACAGATTCTTGATGATGGCTCGATACAATTTTTCTATTTTCATAATTTCGGTCGACACCATTTTTTTTCAAATTTTATTGCGCAAAACTGGTTTGACTTTCTGACGTGAAACTCTACACTGACACTTCTAATAAGTTATTGATCGTTGCTATGGCGACGCAATATTTTTTATCCATTTTTTGAAATATTGAGAAATAACCTGACACTTGGTAGTCTTAGAGAAAATGTCAAATTTGACAGATGCAGACCGATCGACAGGAAAAAATCGTCATTTTGCATTATTTTCAAAGCTCAAACTGTTCACGAAAACTAAATTTGCAATAACAGAATAATAAAAAAAAACATATGATGCAGACTTTAACGGTGACACTGATGTATATTATGGATATTACCCTATCATGACCCTTTCACATACTATGATTTGATTCAGATTATATTTCCTTTATGTGGGATTGTTACATTCATTGCCATGTAGTGTGATCAGAACACATCAGTTTTGAAAGGACTCCGCAAATGAAGTGGACTGACATTATTTTTTTTATACAGGGTGGTTCGAAAATAAGGGTACGTCAACCCTTCGTTTTTTAGTTCGGATAGGGGAGAGCATGTCATATGTATATAGCAAGTATTCTTCGTATAGTTATTTCATGTTTACAGGGTGAGTAAAAAGAAACGGTCCAAGTTTCTTAGGAAAATGCTGTATTTTTTTTTTTAAATCGGGTTATTTTTATTAATTTTTGATTTAATGTACGGTTTTAGGATCCGAAATATTGTCATCAATATCGGCATAGGTCTCCGGAGTTGTTTGTCGGCTATATACTTTTGAATGTGCGGATTTTATTGATACCCCTTATACTCCATCGGAGACCGAAATGGGCTATTGTCGTCATTGTCGAGCAATTCTTCTTGTTGAAGAATATTCGGAGTATATGTGCGGTACCAATTCCAATCATGCAATACCTTATATACATGGTGAATAAAATGTTTTTCATTTGAAAGCCCTGTTTTCGAAGAAACTAGAGAAAATTGGAATGTATCAGAAGCAGTAACCGTCTCAAGGTTGGGACTAATTCTCCATTATAAGAAAGCTGATTCAATTTAAATGAAATAGAAATAGAAATATTTTATATGATTTCTGTGAAATGTGGGGTTTCTTCAAAATAGGGGATATTTTCCAATCAGCCGACAAAAACCTCGGAATGGGATATTTGGTAAACAATCAGCAAATAAATGGTGAGGGTATTACTTCCTAAAATTCTACAAGGTAGTCCGCGATAGAAAATATCTACGTTTTGTGGTCATTTCTTCAATAAACTAATTTTGAAATGTATTTAAATAATTTTCAAACAAAAAATATGAATAAATATAAATAAAGAAACTTTTCAAATACAAGCTTTCCTTGAATTGTACTGAAAAGGAAAAATATTGAATTTTAATATTGACCAATATTCCAAAATTAATCTCTTCCGACGTGATTTATATATATATTCTCCATATTCGCAAAAAAGCTTTCAATATAACTTCAATAATAATCATGGTAAAGGAATTATAAAGCAGGAACATTTCTCACAATGTTTCATTCATCTTTCCTTTCTTCGATTCCTGTTTGTCAGGGACAAATCTAGCGATCGTTTGACCCATACACCTCCACTTGTCTAAAGTCCTTGAATTCGGCAAGAGTTTATCATTCCGGTGCATTGAATCAGAGGTGCATTGAGAGGGTTATTACTTCTGATACATCTCAATTTTCTCTAGTTTCTTCAGATGAAAACCATCTCATTCACCATGTATATAAGGTATTGCATGATTGGAATAGGTACCGCACTCATCTACTCCGAATATTATTCAAGTATATAGCTGACAAACAAGTACGGAGACCAATGCTGATATTGATGACAATATCTTGGACTCCTCAAACCGTACATTATATCAAAACTTCATGAAAATTACCCGATTCTTTTTCGAAATACAGAGTATTCATTGAAAAAAAACAGCATTTTTCTAAGAAACTTACTTACTCACCCTGTATACATGAAATAACTATACAACGTTCTCAACGATGAAGGATGCTTACTATATATATGACATGCTCTTCCCTAACTGAACTAAAAAACGAGAGGTTGACGTACCCCTATTTCGAACCACCCTGTATAAAAAAAATAATGTCAGTTAACTTCGACCGAGACTGAGGGAGTTCATTCAGACTAAATAGAGTCTTTAATTCTCATCAGAGAAAACACACTGGTTGGTTAAAAATTATTCGATTTGGATTTTTCTTTGTTCGCCCTGTTGTAAGGCATAGAACGAAAAAGTGTAATTAAAACGACATCAAGGTGACATTGTTCCATCATTGAGGCATGACATTCCCAGAACAAATAGACGTTTTCTCTATTTTCAGAATTGTTAAAAATTCTGAACAGAAAGCTTCACTTTTCATCTTTGACACCCTGTATCTCAAAAACTGGTCTGCCGATTTTTTTGTGCCCATAAACACTTTTGCCGAGGAAGTCAAAATCTACATCATACTAAAAATTCCGGGAATTTAACCGAAATCCATTTTCCATAGGGAGAGTTCAGCACAAAATACCAGTGCGAATACAAGGCGCACTTTCGTAAGACCGTAACTTTAAGGAAGATCCTGAAGACTTGATTCATTATTGCTTGTAAGCAACCTGTCGTGTACGGATTAACGGTGATATTCTGAATCCAGTATACAGGTGATCTTTTGTTTGAAATCAAACAGAATTTGTGTAAAAAAACTTGCGAAGATAGTCTTGTGAAACCTTCACACAGGTATCTGACAACGTATTTTTTGTGTCTCATCTGTTCACACTCAGCAGTATGTCGCAACTTCTGTAATTGAAGAAAAAGTATAGGCGGATGGCATTGCCGAACGTGTATGGTGGATACGAAGCGCAGTGGAGCTGTTTATTATTGTAGAAAATTTTTTTTAAAATTGTCATTTGTTAATGTTTGGCATTTTGTTAATTCAATTAATTATTCACTAAAACTCAGGAAAATATGATTGGCGAATATTTTGGTTGGATCGGAGGCCAACCACCCCCGCGTACATTTGTCGTACATTAATGTTCGGCATTGATTTTATAAAATAGAAGTATAAAAAATACCAATTAATTGGATATTGACCTTGGTAGTCCTAAAGTCCAATTTTCGTTAATATTATTATTTGTTACCGTTCGGCGATGGAGTTTTATGATTAATAATAGTATAATAGACATTATGTTATTATGTAACTACCGATCAAAATGATTGGAACTGTTTTATGTAACTAGCGCTGAAAAAAATCTATAAAAAAATTTCAATACAGCGGAATGAACGGCCGATATGGTCATGTTGAGGGTTAGAAAAAATTGCATGATAGATATTTTTCAATCAATTATGGTGTGCCGAACAAGAAAATGTAATCGCCGAACATTAATATTACACATGCGTTGTTGTTCGATGCAGTAGATGGTTGAGTATGGTTGAGTAAGCCTATTACATCCTTAATTTCAAGATGGCGAAATGTGAAATAAAGTTGCATCCTTCTCAAAATGTTTTGAGAAATCACCATTTGTTCGAACTATTTTAGTTATATATATACATATACAGTGAGTACGTACAGGTTCAAACAAATTTGTTAAACGCGTGATATGATGACGTCATCGTTGTTCGAGTTATGACGTCATTATATATATATTTTTCAATGGCAGTACCCTATTTTGAAAATAATTTCAAAAAGAACGCGTTTTTCTGTGTATGATTATTATATTTTTTCTTATGTTAGATAACCGTATACCGGGTGGCTACGGAAGTATTGCCTACGGAATATCTCAGTTATTGTATGAAGTAGGTTTGTGAAATTTGGAGCGTCGATATAATGACATAAGAGCTAGAATTTGAGCATATTGATATGTCGAAGTTAACTTCCGGTGTGACCGGAAGTAACATCAACTTTCTTATTTTAAATGGAAACCCTATTTTTTTTTTTCTTTTCGCTTTATTCAGCATTCAATTCCCTTTCTAATGACATATCACAAGTTGATATCTAACCAGAAACTAGATCAGAAAAAAATTATTATTGAAATTCACCGAGTAGGCCGTGGAAGCAAAATGAAAGCCAAAAATTGAAAAGTTGGCTATGGAAACCATACGTCACTTGATAACAGTTGCTACTACTGTGATATTTTATTTTCATTCGTCGGCGTTATAAAAAGCCGCCAAAAAAATATTGGAAAAATTGGGAAAAAAACAATACTCTGTAGGTCCATAACTTAAATAGGAACATACAACTTTTTCTTGCCTGTACTATTCAGCATAACCATTCCTTTCTAATGATATAATAGAAAGTAATTTTTTGAAATGAAATACCAAAAAATCCAATTATTATTCTTCAAATAACGAAAAAACAGATTTATCGAGAAAAAAAAATTCAAAACAAATGTTCGAAATGCATTCCCTCAGCGTCAATACATTTATTGACTCTGGTGAAATTTTCATGTAAAACGTTTCTCAACATTTGGAGCGTGATATCTTGGAAAGCTCTACGAATTTTTACTTCTAGCTCATGTAGAGTTGTAGGCTGTGTGGAATACACCCTATTTTTAAGATGCCCCCATAGAAAAAAGTCGCACGGAGAAAGATCAGGTGACCTTGGTGGCCACCTGACTGGACCATGGGTTGTTATAAGTCTCTCTTGAAAGCGATTTTGAAGATTTTCTCGCTATTCTTGAATTATGCGGAGGGGCGCCATCCTGCTGGAAGTACATTCTCTCAGTTATTTCCGCTGGTAGGTTGTTAATGAATTCCGAAATTTCATTCGTTAAAAAATTAAAGTATCTCTCTCCGGTTAGTTGGCCTTGAAAAAGAATGGGGCCAACAATATGAGTTCCAACTATTCCTGCCCAAACATTCACACCAATTCTCTCCTGGAAGCCGCCTTGTCGAAACCGGTGCTCGTTTGCTATCGCCCAGTACCTGGAACAAAAGACCGTTCACAGTTTTAGCACTTTACACTTCGACTATCGACAATAATCCAAATAAAGTACAGTACCTACCTTGTATTATTCCTGTTAAATAATCCATTGTTGGTAAATCTTGACTCGTCCGTAAACAAGATATAATAGTTAAATAGGTGATTCTCAGCATTTTGTCGAAGAAACCAATTACAATATTCCAGGCGCATTTCACCGTCATTTTCATACAAATGTTGATGCAACTGATACTTGAAGGATTTCAATCGATGTTTTTTCAAAATTTTCCTAGCAGAGTCCTTACTTATAGCTAATTCGGCGCCAATCTGCCTTGAGGAAATTGTGCTATCATATTGTACTAAAGCTAATACATTAATTTCAGTTTCCTCATTAATAACAAATGCTTCTTGGTCTTCGTGAACATCAGGCTCAGTTCTTCATTTTTCTTCAAGCTGGAAATACCTTCTTGACGGTTGCTGCCTCCCTGGATATCGCTCTAAATACAATCGTTCAGCGGCATAAGAATTTTTTAAACATTCACCATAAATGAGAAGCATGTCAATTTGTTCGGTTCGTGAATAACGGGGCATTTTTTGAATATTCCACTAATTGATTTCGATTTCCAAACCCTTTTAAAATGGCAGAATCAAAAACACTACTTCGAACGTCAAAATAATATGGATAGCAGCGTTCGTGACAGCTCTCATTTCTTTTTTGTTTCATTCCAAAATACATCTTAATCAGCCTACTTGTTAATATTTTGGTTCGAATGATTATTGCAATGGAATGATTATTCTGAATAGCACAAACATCGTCCATAGGTAGATATTATAATATCTATGGACGATGGCACAGACCAAGTACGTTTATGTTCCCATTTAACCTAGAACCTACAGAATATAATTTATCATTCCACATTATTTTTAATTTTATTTTTGCGTATGGCGATAATCTGTTTTGTTATTTGAAGAATAATAATTGGATTTTTCGGTATCTCAGTTCAAAAAATTATTTTCTATTATATCATTAGAAAGGAATGGTTATGCTGAATAGTACAGGCAAGAAAAAGTTGTATGTTCCTATTTAAGTTATGGACCTACAGAGTATTGTTTTTTCCCAATTTTTCCAATATTTTTTTTGGCGGCTTTTTATAACGCCGACGAATGAAAATAAAATATCACAGTAGGAGCAACTGTTATCAAGTGACGTATGGTTTCCATAGCCAACTTTTCAATTTTTGGCCTTCATTTTGCTTCCACGGCCTGCTCGGTGAATTTCAATAATAATTTTTTTCTGATCTAGTTTCTGGTTAGATACCAACTTGTGATATGTCATTAGAAAGGGAATTGAATGCTGAATAAAGCGAAAAGAAAAAAAATATGGTTTCCATTTAAAATAAGACAGTTGATGATACTTCCGGCCAGACCGGAAGTTAACTTCGACATGTCAATATGCTCAAATTCTAGCTCTTATGTCATTATATCGACGCTCCAAATTTCACAAACCTACTTCATACAATAACTGAGATATTCCGTAGGCAATACTTCCGTAGCCACCCGGTATATGGTCGAACAATTAAAGATATTTAATTTACAATAATGTAATATTAAGTCTGTCAACGTAAACTTTTGACTTATGGTATGGTATGGTTAGATCAGGAGATCTAGTTGGCCACTCAAAATCCTCGTCTGCGAGTAGAGGACGGCTATTATTATCATTTGCCGTGGTGCTCCTGGGCGACTTTCTGATTTTTTGGTGGCATTTTCACTTTTCAGCTTCAGGAAAACCCGGAAAAACGCACAGCTCCACCCCGGGTGGTCAGTTGCACACTTTGAGCAAACACTAGACGTCGGGATTGGCATCTAGCCAACTCACATCGCACTTGCTTCACAACAAGGTATCACCTATCATTACCGATGTACTTTAGAATAACTCCCTCATACTCGGGATTTCGATCACAGACGAGGATTTTTAGAGTGGCCAGCTAGATCTCCTGATCTAATCCCACTAGAGTTTTTTTTGTGAAGATGCCTCAAGTTAAAAGTTTACGTTAACAGACCTAATTATAAATGAAATATCTTTTATTTCTCGAAGATACGGTTATGTAACATAAAAGAAATATGACATCCATACACAGAAAATGCGTTATTTTTTAAGGTAATGCCGTTTTAAAATTTATATATAATGACGTCATAACTTGAACATCGATGACGTCATAAAAAATCTGAATAGTCCAAAAAATGCCCAACTGAAAAAGAAAATCGACGTGTCTGAGCTTTTTTTCCCCAATGGCCATATCAAGATTTTAACGAATTTGTTCCAACCTTTACGTGCTCACTGTATATGTATTTATAAAAATTAAATATAATAAAAAATAACACATAATTAGTTGAAATTTGAACAGCATGTTGAAATTCTATGTAAAGAGCTCTCTTGGGGTTGCTACCCATTGAGAGTTGTCTCGAATGAATTAGTATTTTCAGTTTCTGAACTAGTTTATCATTCTCTTGAATCACATTAACGTTATGGTAATCCTAATTTTATAAAAGCATGCTCTGCGGTCTTTATGAATAAGTAAGATATCGGGATTCATGCCGACCTATCTTTAATCAAAGTTCTCTATTGGCAGCAGTTCTTCTTATCATAGTACCAGAGTAATGATTTGAAACCTGGTCATCACAGGCTAGAATGGTAGAGACTGGAAGAGATGATAGAGTCCTTATTGAATGAGCATGTTTGTGTTTGTTTCATCCCCTCATTCACCAAGGACTGTATGGTGGTACTGTGGGTTTTCCCAGGTTTGCCCTGCAATTGGAATAGAAAATGCGCTACCTGTTTTTTGTCAAGTCGCCCGGAGCGCATATAGTGTTGGTGTTCCCATCTCATCTGGGATGATGTGCTACTTTATGATTATTAATTTAATTTCAGTTGATATTACCGAATACAACGAAGCTTGTCTATTAGTTTTTATTTCTACTTGGAGTCTAAAATGAAGTCATTATGAAACCCAAATGCGTATCGAAATGGCTTCTATTTCGACACGCATTTCAAATTTTTTCGAGATTGGTTACAATGGTAACATCAACTATCAGGTGAACGTCAGACAAGCATATATCTATTAACTACGCTATTAACTACGAATATGGATAATAAAGAAAGCCAAAAAAAAATGAGCATCGACTTCGAATTGGACGCTGCTAAATTAAAGCGCTTGCGCCAGACATTCCTATTCAAAGACACGATTTTGCTTTTTCATCTCTTTCTAGCGTGCATGGTTCGGCAGCAAAAATTATCGAAGGTATGAGAAGCATATCTTATGTGGTGCTGATTCGGCAAATTCCAACATAACCTCAATATGGATAAGTTTACAGAGAGCATGTGTAGATTGTGCTAAATATAAGAGGGCGGCACTATATGGGTTTTATTACTGAGAATATTACACATTTTATAAATTTCTAGGTTCATGCCTGAAAGAATTTAAGATCGCCGCGTTTTACTTCGAGTTCGTTTTCTGGAGGCAAAAAATACATCACTACTAGCATTGTTTACTAGCAAACTATTTTTCTCGGCGGTTATGAGTCCAATGTGGAATGAGATTTACCTTTTCAAACAATTGTCCGTCACATACCCAATCCATATTTCTTCAAGTTTAATGAGTTTTCAACCGTTTTTGGCAGAAAATTGATTGATGAAACTCTGGTAGCAGGTAACAAACAGACATTTTATTGTTAGAGTTGCAAATGGATCAATGAATCGGTTTTTTAATGACACGAAGTTTAATTGACCATCTTGCATAATTCTCATTCTTCATTTATCCACATTATAGAAAAATGAGCCCATTTTCAATATGGGACGGTTGAAAATGTCAAAAGAAGCATAACCTTAAAAATGTATGACATTTCTCGTGATTCAGAATTCGGCATGCGCAATAGTTTCCCAGCGTCAGTTTGAGAAAAGGTAAGATAGATATTTTTGGCTTCAATTTCATTACATTGCGTCTTATGGAGTGTTATCAATATTTGTAGTTAATAGATATATGCAGACAAGAGGGATGGGATTTTTAGATATTAAACAAAGAACAATAACCTTTGAATGTTGTGGTGTTATTTGTTGCCTTGGTTGGTGCAGTTATAAACTTTAATTGTTACATGACTGGTTTCTCGAGCGTTTATAATTAAATTAGCTGGTAGGGTTTGGACTGGGTTTACAAAATTATGCTCAGTGGTCTGATTGAAAAGTTATTTTGACTGCAGTGGTAGTGTGGTGAGGCAGCGGATACTTCGAATTTTTTTCGTATACTGAACGATATATTTTGGGCAACAGATCTTTCACAGCCGTTTGAGCAATTACTCTCAATTCAAGAGGAGTGCCACTTGAGTTTTCTTCATCAGTCATTTAAAAAAATGTAATTTACTGATATTTACATTCAAAATTTAAATAATTTATGTGAACAAATGAATTACCTGACAGCATCCTTCAAATTTTAAATATTTTATCAATGTTACCAACCCGATATTTCTGATATTATTTATTAATATTAAATCCAATTTTTTTCAATAAAAAACTACAAAAAAATGCCAAATAGAAAAATAGTATATGAAACACGTTTTATAAGGCACATTGTCGCACTTCTGTTCTCTTGGAGCAATCCTCGCTTCCCTCGTCGTACTCCAAACAACGCGTGCGACAAAATGGTGTCTTATGAAACTTGTATCATAATATACTATTATTAGGCCAAGCTGTAGATAAAAATAAGAGGATCTTTTCACACAAAATAAAAGACGCAAACGGCCCATACTACTTACAAATTCTGTAAACGGCATATGGAAGTAGAGATCAATATCTTCAATTTGTTTATTTTGGATTTTCACCTGAGAGGTGGGAAATGTGTTGAAAATGTCACTGGAAGTTACTATAATTGCTTCAAAGTACACCTGAAGTCGCCCGAACTCAACTCGTATTTACTTCAATGCGACTTCGGACGCACTTTGAGGCGTTTTGATCAACTTTCAATGATATTTTCAAACCATTTCCCACCTCTCAGGTGAAAATACAAAATATACAAATTGTAGATATTGATCTCTACTTCCAGATACAGAATTTGAATACGACGATTTCCCTTAAATCGGCGTATCTTGCAAGATGTGCCCTTAAGGTTCATATAAAGTCAAATATTTCGCGTTTCTGGAACTGTAAGATGGCACTGACAAGATGTTTTTCATAGGGTCACTGAATCTAGAAGGTCGTGCCGTCCTTACGGGTATGGCCAATGGGCGTGGTCTAGTACGTGAAATAGATCCAGTGTTCAAATAACCCACAAAACTTGATCTCTAATTGGTGATTTTGTGGGTTATTTGAATACTGGAACTATTTCAAGTATTGGACCACGCCCATTGGCCATACCCGTAAGGACGGCACGGCCTTCTAGATTCAGTGACCCTAGTTTTTCATACCATAGTGACAGATCTTTAATAATATTTCCAAATAAATTACAGTTTTCTACAACGGTCAACCCTACTGCTAATGCATTGTTGCCAAATCTTCAAATTATTCGTAGTACTGCGAAATAGCTCACAGGATTATTAATTACGAATAGCCGGATTACTAATAATAATAATTATTACTACATTTCTTGTTCGTTGTGGAGATGATTTTGTGATTTCTTTCTCTTCAATAATGAATTATTGATCTACTGTATTATCTACATTAGAGATATAGAATATATAGAGGGTGGGGCACCGAAAACGAAACAGATCGAATATCTTCAAAACGCATGTGTTGTGAAGAAAATGCAAAAACACCTCGATTTTTAATCCAAGGGGGACATCTTCCTATCATAACCTCAACTGTTATACCCCTTCCCCCCACCCCTTGGGCACTATCACCCAAACAATTTGAATATGGAAAGTAGTAAGTGTGACACATCATTAAGGTAATTTCATATAGAATTCAGCCATGCCAATTTTTGTCACCTAACTTTTTATTTTGGCGCCCTCTTGCGGGAAAAATAACTGTTCCGTATTCCAAATTATGATACTTCATTTGCAAGCTAATTTGACATAAATTCGGTGACAATGATGGTTTGCAAGGTCGGAAATTATGATTTGTTTGTCGATGCAAAAAAACAAGATGGTGGGTGGCTCCAAGATGGCGGACAAAATTTGTAATTGTGGTTCGATTCGATTCAAAATTGGCATATAAGTTTTGAGTATGACTAAAATGAATCAATTAAATTGATAAAAAACCTTTTAAACGAATGCACTAAAAAGGAAATAATATTTTTTTTAAATGTGTGACAGGTATCCTATGCATAACAGAATCAAAATTTTACCTCGCAAAAATACCTATTTTGTACTCGCAGCAAGCTTTCGAATCTGTTAAGCACAGAATAACCTTCGTCACACATCTAGAAAAAATGTTATTTCCTTTTTATCGAATTTGTATAAAAGCTTTTTTTTATCGATTTAATTAATTACTTTTAGTTATACTGAGAACTTGTAAAACCCCCATATGCCAATTTTGAATCGAATCGAATCACAATTACAAATTTAGTCCACCAACTTGGTTTTTTGAATTGACAAAAACATCATAATTTTTTACCCTGAAAATTCCCACATACTAATTTTGATTCGAATCAGACCAGAATTACAAATTTCGTCCGCCATCTTGGACCACCACTTTGTTTTTTTGCATTGATGAACAAATCATAATTTCCGACATATCAATTTTGAATCGAATCGGACCATAATTGCGAATCATGTCCGCCATTTTGTAGCCGCCATTTTGTTTTTTCTCTTAGAAATATTCCATAAGGCATTGTCACCGAATTGATGTCAAAATAGCTTGCAAATGCAGTATCATAATTTGGAATACGGAACAGTTGTTTTTCCCGCAAGAGGGCGCCAAAATAAAAAGTTAGTTGGCAAAAATTGACATGGTTGAATTCCTTATGGAATTACCTTTTAAATGATGTGTAACACTTACTACTTTCCCTATTCAAATTGTTTGGGTGATGGTGACCAAGGGGAGGGGGGATAGGTGTGACAGTTGAGGTTATGATAGGAAGGTGTACCCCTTGGATTAGAAATCGACGTGTTTTTGCATTTTATTCACAACACATGCGTTTTGAAGATATTCGATCTGTTTCGTTTTCGGTGCCCCACCCTGTATATACAGTGCGGCTTTTTTTAGTCCCCCCCCCTGTTAATTAACTTTTGAACGGTTCGACATACAAACATGAAAAAAAACCGTTTGGAGGGTTTCACTAATACTACTTTTTGAAACAAAAAATATGGTGATTGCTCCACAGGGGGCGCGGGGGTACACATCAACTCAAAATTTTTAAATGGCATGGGGGGTCGAGTGTCACATCGTTGAAAAGAGAATTCAATTCTCTTTACAACCATCTAAATATTTTTGAATTTAGTTGAGGAATTTTTTCCCAATTTCGATTTTTATGCCTATCGAAATTTGGTGTGCCTCCAGCGCCATCTGTAAGTAGTGTAATTGCAATATTTCTTTTCTCAAAAAGTAGTATCGATAATAACCTTCGCAATGTTTTTGGTTTCATTATTCCACAACAAACCGTTCAAATTTATCAAGGTATGACTAGTTTTCAGATCTGCATTCATATTTGATATTTCGAATTTGAATTGGAAAAAAAATATTAACGAAATTCAAAAAAAATTAGATGGTTGTAAAGAGAATTGAATTCTATTTTCAACGATGTGACACTCGACCCCCCATGGCATTTAAAAATTTTGAATTGATGTGTCTCCCCGCGCCCCCTGTCGAGCAATCACCATATTTTTTTATTCAAAAAGTAGTATCGGTGAAACCCTCCAAACGGTTTTTTATTCATCACGTCAAACCGTTCAAAAGTTAACAGGGGGGGACTAAAAAAAGCCGCACTGTATAATAAGGCGAAGGGTAGTCTTGACTAACTAGTTAAGGAAAAATGCGGATGGATCTTGAGGATGCAGTCAAAATACTGGGTTGTTTGAAAGATTAATTTTTTTTTCTTTGGTGTTTTGGCATCGACTGCTATGGTCATTAGCCATGTGTTCTTTATAGGCCTTGTTACTAACTCTATACGCCACTTTTAGGATCAGCACTGTTAATTGGAACGCAACAGTGAATCGTGCAGGACTCACCCTAGTCTAGCCACGAGATTTCAATAATTTAATCGGTTAAATTAAATTAAAAAATCCCAGCCCAACCAGGGTTCGAACTCCGGACCTTTCGACTCAGAGTCGGACGCTCTAACCACTGCGCCACGCCCCGACATAAGATTAATTTACTCTTTGTTATTTGGTCGAGCTTCCGGAAATGTTTATTTTCTTTATCAAGACATTAAACATGAGGTTTATAGTAAAAAGTCAACATTGATGAGACCATATAAAGGCATGATTCATGATGGTGGAAAACATCAAATTCCTTTTTTAATAATTATAATAATTTCGGTTCATACTTTCCTATTATATTTTTTTAAACTTGCACACATAATTCAGTACGGGGTGTCGAGTATGGACAATGAGGTCTCCATCCAAGATAAATCTGAGGGCGCGCGCAATAAATTTCCTGAAATTTGTTGACAGAACACAGCAAGGGACATTGAAACCGAATAATGAGGCCCCCGAGGTCTCCATCCAACCAAAACCGGAAGCACCACACCTTTCACCAAACTCACGGACAATATACTCTCTTTTCTTTTCTATTCTTCTCTTTTCCAGCTTTTCGTATAGGCTTATTGTTCAGTGGTCTGAAAAATATTTTAGTTTTCCAGTATTTCCGTTTTTTTGTGGATGAAGACTTCGCGGGCATCATTACTGTTGATTAGCGACTTCTACAGAGCCTTGTCAGTGAATTTAGTGAAACTAACAGGGCCTCTAGTTTTTTGTCGGGTGGAAACCTCAGGGAAATAAATTTTCGAGATCAGTTTAGTCCTGTCTGTAAACTTGGTGAAATTCTCAGTGCCTCCATAATTTTGTTGGGTGGAGACCTCGGGGACCTCGTTTTTCGTATTGGGCCTCTGCTGAGTCCTGTCTACGAATTTGGTTGAATTTGTGGTGTCTTCGCTCTTTTGTTGGTGACCTCGTTATTCGAATTCAGTCGCCTCTGCTGAGTCCTGTCTGTGAATTTGGTGGAATTTACAGTGCCTCCATAATTTTGTTGGGTGGCCTCTGCTGAGTCGGTGAGTTTGGTGAGAGTGAGTCGCAGTGCCTCTGGTTTTTGTTGGGTAGAGCCCTCGGAGACTTTATTATCCGAATTCAGTGTTCCTTGCTGTGTCCTGTCTGAAAATTTTAGGAAATTTGCAGCGCCCTCAGATTTGTATTGGATGGAGACCTCGTTTTTCGATCTTAACCCCTGTGCCGAATCATGTCTGCAAGTTTCGGAAAATTTGTGGAGTCTTCAGTTTTGTAATGGGCGTGCACCACATTTTTCAGAAACAGTGATGAATTTTCCTTGTCTGCAATTTTCGGTTGATTAGCATAACATCCAGGCTTACCATGGATAGAGACCTCATTTTGTTCTAAAAGGGCCGGGTAATCTTTTTTATGTGTTTTAGTGTTTCCAGATTTTGGTTTATCGATGATGCCTGTGCCGTCGGTATTCCTGTGGGAGATCTTGGGAATCTTTGGTATTGCCCCTTTTTTCCGGTTCACCTGTATATTATTTATTGTATTTATTTCGATTGTTTTTCTGATATTCGTGGTTGCAGTGCCCATGGGTTTGTTATAGATGTCCGTCCTTGATCTTGCTAAGATTAGATATGAACAACTCACTATAATTTATTTTTGTCAATATTTTTCAACTTTGTAAGCTGAACTCCGCCTATTAGGCCGTTATTTTTTATGTATATAATATGTTATTCAAAAACAACTGGAATGGACAATAAAGACGCTATTATGATTATTATTATTATTTTTCAATTCTGTTTGAATGGAGTAAATTTAAATTTATAAAAAAGAATTTTTTTTATCTCCATGTAAGTAACTCTTGTTCCTCAGTATATATGAATATATCAGGTAAAATTATATAATTATTGTAGAACTTATATAAGGCTGAATCCGAAACATGTACCCTCCCATTTGAAAATTGTTATAATTAAAGTTGTGGAGATGATTTTGTGATACTTCTTCCCGATTCATCTATACCACTCCACTTTGAGCTGAAATGGACTTTCACCAGAGATTGATTAACTTATTGATAAAGACCTACTAACGTTAATGTGGCGTTGATTGTCGCTACACGACATCAATTTTTGGAGAATGTGATAATTTGATTATATTGCGGAATGCGATTATAACATCTGTGGGTGAGTTCGAGAAGGACCTATGTCAATTTTCTTTCTTTTAAATTATGCTGATGAACAGTTGCAGAATCTTTTTTAATTGATTATCATATTATACTGCACCTACTCAATAAATCGGAATTGATTCTATTAAACAGTAAAGAACTTACATTAACTTTAGTTAATAATTTATTCACTACAAAAAATAAACAAGTAATTACAAAAATTGTGAGGAAAAAAAATCATAGTGAAAAGGCGAAGTGTCAGCCTGCGCTGTTTTTAAACTCAACCTTGACAATACATTTATAATGAACAAATCAAATGAGAAAGAAACAATCAATAATCTTAATCTACTATTTGCGTGAACACAAAGTAGGTATGTGTACTAAATACAAAAACCTGCTACATCTACAGAATCTTCAGAATTATAGTGGCCAGTCATAAAAAGTAAGCCATAGTAGCATAGGGTAATAAGGATTTGCTCAACGGCTATTTCGTTTGAAAATTACATAAGTGAATTTTTTTGCATATATCTTATTAGTTCACTTGGTAACTAGTTCTCATAAGCTGCCCTTGGCCTCTATGACATAGTTATTGGCCACATTGAATTACAGTAATTGGCATCTCTAGATATCCTTAGGAAAATTGATAGTGGTTCATTTTGCCAATGAAAAACAATTTTACAGGTGTCATGAGATAATTAAAATATCAAACGTAGTTGGCAAAATAATTTCAAATAAATAATTTCAATAAAATTTACTTTTCAAACACGTTAGGCAAGTGAAAACAGGCGAATTAGATTTGTGAAGTTGATGTTTTTCAATACATTTTATGTGAAAGGTTCTCATGCACCTATCACATTTGGTACCAACAATTCCATTTGAAATATTAGGAGTACAGGAGAAACAGATTTCCGTAAGTAACTGGGGGTTATTGAAAAATGTGAGATGATTCTGGATCTCATTTTGATCATGAATTTCCTGTCTTCTTTCTTCTGACGATTTCACAAATGGTTTTTGCATTATGCCTTCTTCAAATATATCTTTCAAGATATTTATTTTTACGTTCGCCAATTTCTCCTCAAAATAACTCATTCTTGGTTTCAGTATTTCTTGAGACACTATGTTTATTTTCTTCGCCTCCTCTTGATCCTTGGGGACTTTCGTAACTTTTTTTTTTCAAAGGTTTCGGTTTCCTTTTTCTCTCCGCCATATCTTGCTCTCTCTTCAACTTTTTCAGTTCTCTTTCCTTTTTTTGTTTTCTTTTACTTTCACTTTTTGCAGTTTCTCTTCTTCTTTCTGATCCTTAGTTTTTTTCCAAGTTCTAGAAGTTATTACATATGGCATTATTTCACAATTCCTTTTTCCTTTTCTTTCTGGAGACGTCCAAATCCATTTTAATAGGAGCACTTGTTTCCCGTTCCTGTTTCACGTATCTTTCAATCTTAGATGAATTATCTTCAGCTTTGTTCATTCAGGACGTCTTCACTGTTGTCATGAAAGTTGGGATTTTTTTTCTTAAATTTCAGCCAGAGATTGTGACTTACAGTTCATAATTTGCTTTCGATACATCAAAATCAGCTGCATTGAACTCATTGATTCTGTCTCTTCCTACTATTTTTCTGAAGCTATCATAATCGACTGACTCATATTGTTCTTCCGTATCTTTCATATTTTTGTCTTTGCCCAAACATTTGGTAAAATCTATAGCATTAGGGTTCCATGGAAAAATACCACAAGCTCTGAACCCATTCTTGATTATATCTGGTCGAACAGATTTGTTTATAACACATTTCAATAATAATGCAAATTCTTTTTTCTTTAGGTCTTGTGTACGATGCTCCTTTCGCCATTCGATTACTCCCCTCCCCTCTCCTCCACCCATCTTAAAGAGGCTTGAATGTCGAAACGTCAGCAGGTTGCAGAATTCGAGTGGAGTTTGGATATAGGGAGACTAGAATAATTCCTAAATTGGAACAGAGTTCACTTAATTTTTTATCCAAATGAGTTTTATGTCCGTCAACAAAGAGGATAATGGGAAATTCTACATTTAGACTTTTTACGTAGGGATAGAAAGTGATGCCTATATATTCATAGAATATTTCTGTTTTTATCCAACCAGTGTCTTTACAAGAAATACTGAATTCATTTGGAACTGATTCAGCTGTTTCTTTTGGTAAGCGTTTATAAGGGTAAATGATTAAAGGGGAAGTCGTGAGACCTGATGCGCTAAAAGAAAACATTGCTGTCAAACTAGTCTTTGCCAGGGCACAATCAATCTCATAAACATTCTTACTGCCTCTAGGTGCTAACACCTTTCTGTTTTGATGACATAGCTGAAAGTTTGTCTCATCTCCATTGAAAATGCGTTCAGGATATTTGAGAATATTGAAATAATTCTTCTCTTTCAAATATTCCGAGATATCTTCAAACCATTTCTTGATGTCACTTTCACTAATATGTGAAGAAGCTGCAGATACTGCCTCAGATTTCTTTGTAGCCATAACCGGATGTCTTTTCATGAATGCCCTTTACCATCCTTCTCCTGGGCAATTATTTTTGAAAGGATTTTGTCGTGGTTTTTTTATCGAGAAATCGTCTGTCCCACGCCAAAACCGCAAATATGCTAATTCCAGGGTTCTGACTTCAATATGTAAAATACTAATTTTCTACCAAAATTTTCAATGCCAAACTCACGAAAGTGCTATCAGGTTGTCTACTGTGAACGAGAGTGAATTCGCGAATGTGAAAACTTACCTAGGTTTTCAAAGCAATAAGTACGAATATTCTTAAAACTCTTCTCATTCGAAATGACAATTTGCACATTCGCGGTTTTGGCATGAGACCGACGATATGATGTTGAATGAAATGACGATTTTTTCTTCCATTGTATGGTAAATCAGGTATACGTGATAATGCACGATACTCGACACTTCATCAAATATCAAATTTAAACTTTTAATTAGGTTTCTGACGTTTCTGTTTGAACGTGACTTTTGAGTTTGACAGATCTAATTTGGATCGCATTCATCGCTGCTAGACGAACGGGCAGTAGTTCATGCACTTTCGATGTCTCAAGGCCAAAGAGGGGAATATAAAAGTGGGCGTGTCAATGCGCTCCTAACGTAGGAAACGGAACGGTCATATGCGCATTATGTCCTCAATGCATGAAACGGAACACGCCTTTAGACATCACTGTTACCATTCAGTGATGCCAAATGGTATGAATTGTTCACAATCTTCTCGTTAGTGTCGCTTTGAGCACAAAATGTGAAGAAAATTGCAAAGCACATTAACATGAATTTTTGTTTCATTGCGATTTTGTCGGTATAGAAGGAATCAGGTTGGTAACAAAATTGAGCATGACATCACCATCACTACACAAAATGGCCAGAGTGGTTCGTCAAGTCGAGAGTCAGGTAGAATCTGTATTTGGTTGACGTTATCCTTTAATTATTCTATAGGTACTTCTGATAGTGTGTAGTGTTCTGTTTGATTCTTCTTATTTCAATACTTAAATCAAATGTGTTTATTAACATTGCCCAATTATTATTTCTAACAAGAACTTTATACCTTCATGCACTGGAACGGTAAGTAAAAAGGTAGAAAGGTAAATTCAGTGATTTACAGAATTGGGCATTTTCAGGATAGGTACTGATTTCGTCGCAAAGAAAATGCTGTCAAGAGGAATGAAGTTGAATAGATTTTTCTACATTTCTGTATATTGTTTTTTTACAATTTAGACAGTTTGATGATTTTTTTTTTGTTAGTGAAAAGTATATACTACGGAGTCAACTCACGCATTTGTTTTCTAGTATTCCATTCCAAATGAACCGTAATTCATTAGTAAGAATAATAACATTGAGGTATAATTTCTATTCATGTTTTGACATGGTGAGCTTTGATTTATTCTTGACATACAGGAGAATCAGAAAGTAAAGCGCATTTTTGAAAAAGTACCAGTTTTTTCAATTTCACATTGTTACATCGAAAGGGTCTCGATGTGCATTCGATTCCGAAGTATAAATGGAATGTCACATTGGGCTAATTTCGAGTCACTTTGCATCACATTTTGATGTCTCGGCATGACCAACGGGGCACCGAATAGACGTTTATGCGATGATAATGGAAGTCACTTTGCGATTCACTGGTGTGATCTGAAACATGAATGTGAATCCCACTACCATCTCTGAGACCATTCTGTGTTGACTGGGAAGCGTAGCTCAGTGTTGAACCACAAACCTAGATTTTTTATATCAAAGACAAGAGGTAAGATGTCATTTTCAATGCGGATTTGTAGTAAGTTGTTAGCAATTACTCTGCCTTTCTTTGGTCCGAATAGCATCACAGCAGATTTATTAAAATTAAGTTTTAATTTGTGTGCGGAAGAAATATCAAAAATAGTTTGTAGATCACTATTAATATGGAGTTCCGCAGAATCAATATTATGGAATGGAAAGGAGAAGTAAAGCTGGGTGCCATCTGCGTAGTGATGTAAGTTGCATTTTTCTACGTGTTGGTGGAAGTCACATATATATATATATATATATATATATATATATATATATATATATATATATATATATATATATAAACTGAAAAATAAGGGACCTAGTGTGGAACACCTTTGTATACAGGTAAGGTCGCCGAGGCAACTCCGTCCAGAACAACTTTTTGTGTGCGGTTCGAGAGATAATTTTTCTCTAGAAATACTGCCTCGGTAGAAAAGCCAAAAAATATGAGTTTGTCACACAAAATGTCGTGGTCAAGAGTGTCAAAGGCGTTACTGCAGTCTAAGAGTACCAGACATGTCGAATTACCTTCGTCAAGAGCTTTGAAAAGGTCATCAGTAATTGACAAGAGGGCTGTGGTGGTGCTGTGTTGACTTCTAAAACCAGATTGCACTGAGGTGATAATTCCGCGTTCGTTCACAAAATGGTTCATCTGATCTTTCAATATCAGTTCCAAAACTTTTGAGAAGCAAGGTAAGATTGTAATAGGTCTGTGAATGGCCGGGCTTCGTAACCACGCGGGACACACGCTTTCACTCAGCTCGGTTTTCAACCAAGAGTTCGTCTTCAAACCTAGGAAGGAACCCTAGCGTTCTAGACTAATCTCAGTCGCCATTAACACGTTCCTCGGTTCTTCCTCACTCGCTCGAAGGTCGGAGAGCAAGGACCCGAGCCACAAGGATGGACGAGTGGATCGAAACGTCGCAACGTGACATATAATTAAGGTTCATTCGTCGAGCGGCTGTCGAATGTAACCCCGTGTGGATTTTTCTCACTATCCTATTTCTAACGCAGTTGTTCTAAGACGGCTATCAGCGAAATCATGAACAAAAAGACACGAGTCATTTCAAACATCTATTTTAAATATAAAGCAAATAAGCACTTCCACACGAACATCGGATCTGCCTGTTGTCGGCAGATATCATATTCTTAGAAAGAAAACAAACATTGTAAATGAAACAAAATTCCTTAAATATTTATCATCATGCTTGCCAGCGAATCTACTACGAATTGTGCGGAGAAATTACTTTACATTACTCGAAACTTAACTTGCAACGCAGGATTACGTATCGCTAACAGGTTTTTCAAAACAAATCAATAATAAACACAAGTAATACAGTTATTGAAGTACGCCGGAACATAAGATACATCGGGACATTTCCTATGTCGAAATCATCAATATACTGTTACAAATTCATAAACATTTGGTGCATACTGTGCCATACATATCGGGATATCTAAATAAATCAGATTGACACATAATTAATCTTGGATAATATAGCAAGTCAGTACCTCACAGCTTGAAATCCCATAATCTAATACTACATGCACAATAATAACTAATAACCACCAAAAACAAACATTCTTTTCATACCGATACGACTAAACTTCTAGTTCAAAGGTTCTCGGGTAAATCATAGCGAAATTAATAGTTATATCTTCAATCCGATGAATTATTTGATCACTTACGAATTAAAACTGCATAACCTTTCCACATTTTATAATTAACTGAACACTGGCCGGTCTAGACTGTAATTGACTCTTTTCCAAATGACTTTAATTTCCGAAGAACGAATTCATTTTGAATCGGTTTAAATCACTTCATACTGATTGTCGAATTGATTCGAATGAATAATCATGATTAAAAACACTTCTCCGAGTTTACATTTGAATAAACAACTGACGGAATGGAATTCTGAAGTCTGAAGTATATATTATTCGAATTACGAATTACCAATTGCGAATTGCCGAACTGCGAATTTCCGAACTAACTCCGAATTTCGAATTGCCTGTATCGAACGCGAACCGCGGCTTTTATAGTAACGTTCAAACGGGGGTAACTTGCACGTGGTCATTTGATGGTCGTTAATTAGTCGCGCATGACAAATTTATGATGTCGGCTTCTTTGAGCGGCGGCCTTTGTAACCGTGAGTTAGTTTGCGCGAGACGGGAAATTTCCTTATTTGGTCACTCGCGGCTCTTAATTCATTCGATCTGACAGATTTATGTTACACGGCTTGCAGCGGTACTTCTTTGAGATATGATTTACGATTTCGGCGGCTTTGTACGCGGGGTTATGAATTCTTATCGAACACGTGCACTTCTAGTGATTCGCGCTAACGGGTTGTCAACACGGGGCCAGATGTTTTTTTACGCACGAAATGAACTCGGTTACGGTTCATACAGGGAGGAGTAGCTGACGATAATTATTCAACTAGCCTTGCAATCTGAACTCTTTTCTTTTTAACAACTTGAACTACGATATCTGCTCTCGCAATACAGGGTGAGTGTGGGCTCACCACAGGTCTAAAGTCAGAGTAGTCAGAGGGTGAATAACACTTGGCTAAAGGTAGGATTTTTACAACAATTTGAGAATATCCCGGTAGTTATTATTTTATTAACGAGAATCGTGATGAGATTCAACAGAAATGATTCGATGAGATTAATCATTCGGAGAGAGATGTCATCGGTGCCAATAGAATTACTCATGGGGTGGTATGATTAAAATAGTTATTTGTTTAACTAGGCAGAAAAGTAGTAGATTGACTGCCGAGGCTGAATTCATAGCCGAGCGTAGCGAGGCTAGGAATTCAGCTAAGGCAGTCAATCTACTTTGCTGCCGAGTTGAACATATAATTTTTTCTACGATTGTTCGTAATGATATAGGAGGATATTGTATTTGCAAATTATTACAATTCCTACAATCTCTTTATTTTTCCTGTAGTGTTCAATTAAAATAAAATTTTATAGAAATCGCAGTTGTTGGAATGGTTGGTTGCTATGGAAATGTCCATAATAATTATAGTTTGACAATTCATGACATTTCTGACAGTTGTGCGAAAAAATATCGGTATATTTAAATTATTATATAATGGACAGTGATAGCGACCTGGAAGTACTCCAGAAATAAGGGAGGTGGCAAAAAATATAGAGTTGAATGTTTTATTCCCATTGAGTATAATCACTTTGCTGCCTAGGCAGGAAAAGTAATACTTTGCTAATTGATATGTGTCAGCAAAATTAATATTTGCGGCCAATCTGAGAAAAAGAGTATTTCCTTTAACTTCAAGTTAATGCTCCATGTTGTAGTTTACAATCGAAGCATGACATTTACTCCACATAATTCTTGAAGTAACACTTAAGTAAGTACTAGTAGCAATTACTCTATACTTTGCTTTATTTACTTCGATTTATAGAAGTTAATACTGCAGTAATTACTACTGTTGTCAAGTATTTCCTCCATTTGGGAGTGTTTGGTGTAGTTTTTAAGAAGCTACTCATAGACGAACTTCATATCTTCAATTGAAACGGTGTTATGGCTTTTTTTATGAATTACGGTATGAAAAGTACGGAAATGTGTAAACGTAGAACGCATGGGGAGGTACAATATAGAAAATTATTTCGGTAAGTCAATTATTTTAGCTAGATTGCTACTATTAAGCTCTGTACTTTTAGGTTCAATAAAAAAAATGTTGAATGGATAGCTAGAGAGTTCTTAGGAAATCGTATTGAGATGAGGGGAGCAGCTTTATCAAATTTAACGAAAATGGAGGGATTTTTAAGAGCTCTAGTGATCCGGGGTTTCCGCAAGGAGTGGGTGTGGATATCGGTGTACATCAAACAACTCTGTCAAAAGTAATCAAAGAAGTTTCACAAAAAATTGTGTATTCCCACATCTTCAGCAATCTCGGCACTTGGTTCAACACTATCATTACTCTCACTCATGATTATTAAGTACCACATAACAAACAGCAACAATCGAACCAATTTGAGGTTAATCACGTACTAGTGTGTTTACTAGTAGTTAATCACGTACTAGTGTTTACTAGTAGTTTATACTTCTAACCTAAGTAAACACTTCTCATCGAAGAATTTACTTTATGTAATACATTATACTCCACAAAATACTAGGAAGTAAAAGCTCTTTCTAGAAGTACAAGTAAATACTCTTTTTAATCATACCACCCTAATATGGTGGAGATGGGTTTGCACCGTTACGCTAGAGACAGTGGAGAAATAAAAATAGTTTTCAGATTATGGAGGGTTAAGATAACGATCCAGCAATGAAGCCTGATCGGTCAGATTGTGAAACTGTATTGAAATGTTTATTAATGCGATTGACATCTCTGATATCGCTTGGAATTTCTTTACAATTTTTATCTTGTGTGTTCCATGTTGCTTTTGAATCTTTTCTTGCAAGCACAAATTCTAGATAGGCTTTCTTCTCCTGACGTATGGCCCTTGTTGTGTATGACCATGAATGAATGAAACTCCTCCCTATCCAGTGTGGGTTTTGAAATGATTGATTTAGCCAGTTTGTGACATTTCTCATCGTACTATGGATTGATACTCTATCTTGCATGAACCATATATCGTACCTAACATATTATACGTGTGTGAAGTTATCGAAAAAAACACAAATGTACACCGAGAAAAATTTTACTTGGCTGGTAAAATCCCCTTTTTCACTTAAATGATTTAGAGATTTCTCAATGGGTTCATGGAATAAAGTAGGTTGCTTACCATGGGATATAATTATTGAAGTAATTTTTTGTACAGTGAAAATTAATTAATTTTATATCTCAAAAACGGTTCGTCGTATCGATTTCAAACAAGGACAGGCTTCTAAGGACGTTCGATTCTATGTAGCTACGTCTGCGGCAGCACCTCACGATGCTTTTCACAGATAATCGAGGTAGCTGCAATGGTATTTCTCTTCCATTAACATTTGAAGCAATCTTTATCCAATCGAAATGAATTTGGTATCAAAAGAAAGGTAAACCGTTAATCTATGTACGTGCTGTAATGTTTTTTTTGAAATTATTTGTTCATCAGCCCAAAAAATTGCTTCAAAATAACTGCATTTTTGAGATTTTTTTTGTGAAAAAGTGGATTGAAATTTCAATTTTCATTACAGCACGTACCTAGAATCGAACGTCCTCTAGAATCCTGTCCTTGTTTGAAATCGATACGACGAACCGTTTTAGAGTTATCAATTGACTCGTTTACCATAAAAAGCGCCTCAAATATGATCGCTCTCATGGCCTCTTAACTACGGTAGAGAGAGCTAAGTTTCTTCCTGGATGCATCTCGTTAAAAATACGGGGATGTGACGTTTTGTAATTATCACCGTACAATAGAACTGTCTCCACTTTTTCATCACGAGTAAGTGCAGGCATGATACTTACACAAAACGAAGAGTTGTCAGTTGGTCGTATTTTTTGACATTTGTCGATAACTTCTCGCATCGGCGATAGTGTCATTTCACGTCGGTTTTTTCAATGATATTTACGGCTTGACTCCGTTATTTACATTTCGAGCTACGGTCACATTCTAAGCACAATTTTTATTGCCGCTTGTTTCGCGGAAAATAGTTGCCAGCCTACCCAAAAGTCGGCAAAGCTGAGTTGCTGCTTATATACAATGTATATAAGCAGATAATTGCCGCGAAACAAGCAGTAGTAAAAATTGTGCTTAGAATGTGACTGTCTTGACCGCAGCTCAAAATGTAAATAACGGAGCCTAACGGTAATATGTCATTGGGTTTTTTGGGAGAGATTACGCAGTGTAGAGACCAACACATTGAGCAATTATTGAAATTAGTAATTGGCAGACTGAACTGGGTAACTGAGAATATCTTGTGACTGCAAACAACAATTTTCAAAAACATTTTACTGCATTCTTCTCAGTTATAAGAAAATTAGTATCGTCTGCATATACACCTACATGTACTCTCGAAATATTAAGAAAGTAATTCATCAAATGATTGGCGTGGATAAAAAAATGCAGTGGTCCAAATATAGTTCCACGTGGAACACTTCAAATTCTAAGGACTCGCTGTACATCCTGAAGCAATACTTTTTGTGAACTGTTATGCAGTTAATAACTGATTTTTCAAATTAAATTGGAACAGTTTTGATATTGGAAAGGAGGAGAATAAATAACTCCTCTGTAATTTTCATATTTATTGGAGTTACTTTTGTTTCAAATCGGGTAACTAATGATACTTTCAATATCTGAGGTGAAATTCCGATTAACACAGAAAGATTAATGAAATCAAAGGATAACATTATGCATTACTTTAGCAGATTATCTGAAACATGATCATAAGCGTTTGCATTCGAACTCTTCAGACTTGCCAATTCAAGCAGATCATATTTAGTAAATGTTTGTAAAATTTAAGACACAGAACTCGGTTGATGGCCATTTGGTTTTATTACCAATAAAGAACATTTAATATCATTATTATAAGAAACAAGATATGGTGACAAATTTGTGATTCAGAGAGAATTTTGAGATTTGGAAAATTTTCAAATAAAATACCTATATTTGTCATATTTTATAATTTCATGTTTAGCAGACATTCATTACATAGCAAGTGACTACGAAGGTTTGTTATCATTGGTTTAGTGGTATTTGTAATTCCTGTGACGACCTGAAAAATTAAAATTAAATTAACAATTCCATCTCCAGTTCCATCTCGTTGAAACTTACTCAATTTTTGGTAGTTGATTATATAGAAAAAGGCCATGGATCCAAATACTACATGAAAAAAGGGCGCAATACCCGCTCTTTTGGGCTGAACATATTTGTGCTGCCATCTCCAAAAAGCTAAAAACAGGTTATATTTAATATATTGCTATCTTTAGGTCAACCATAATCCATTTATACCCAAAAAATGAAATACAATGTAATTTAAGAGGTTTGAATTGGGTTTCATAATGGATTATGGATCACCTTCCGTTTTTTCTTTGATATCACTAACCACGACTCACAGCTCCGGTAAAGGCACTTGGCGTTTTATTACGACGTGCCAACCAAGCTCCAACTTCTCCAACTTTCACCTGTCCAAAGGGAGTATCAGCTTGAAAAAGAAAGAATTGTTTTAGAATTGAACTATGGTAAATCATCAACTAAAAAATACTGGTGTCAAAAAAAATCTGAAAATACTGACACAACAACCTCAATAAGTTTTGCAACCTTATGAATCATTTGTCAAAAAAGTGAAAAAGAACTAAGTTCACACAACCGGAAACGTAAATTTAGGATTAGTTATAAAAAAAGTTTTGAGCTTTTATGAATTGAGACAATTTAATATTATACTGAACTAATTCAAACATTTTGAAATATGGAATGTCTTGTCACCTACGATCAACTCCCGTTAATATCTGAAAATAATCACCACCGTTCTCTTAGAATATCAGTGACATTCATAAAATTATCAGTCATACCATACAACATACACCAAGCAATAGAGCATAAAAATAGTGAGTTTTTAACAAAAATACTAGTAGGAATCCGACTAGGCCATTACATGAAAGACAGTCCGTAGTCATATTGTGTTGTTTTCGACTCGCAAATGTCATTTATTAATTTGTTATAAATATTTAAATAACAAATAACGTGTTTTTTATTGTTTTGCTTATAAAAACTGTTGAAGCAATCTGGTTGCTCCCATGAGAATAATTGTAAATAATTAAAATACGAATGAAATGGGATGTTTCACAACCCTGTCGGATAATTAGTAACGGAGAAAAACTGAAAAAAACGAAAAAAAATTGCGATTTTTTTTAAAAATTCATTACTCTGCCATTTTTCAAGAAGTAGGATTGGCCTTTCTCATGAAAGTACTGAATCATGTTAACTTTATGTGTGCACAAAACAGGCGCTGTCGGATCGTTAGTTTTTCTCATTTGCGCTATATATTCTCATTTTGCGCTACCATGGTGCGAAATGGGTGAAAAATGCATGCAAACATTACTGAAAACGGCCGAGCCCGCGTCAGCTGCCGAGTAGAAGGAGAGTCCAGGAGATGAGGGGTATTCTTCTAATGAACGGGTTACGTGATAATACGCTTCCCCTCATCTCCCGCTAACTCCTACCACTCGGCCGTTTTCAGTCATGTTTGCAAGCATTTTTCACTCATTTTGCAGCATTTTAGAGCAAAATGAGAATATACGTTTTGTGGTACTGTACTTCTACTTTCAAAATCTGTTTTAAAAATTGAAATCGGACTAACACTAGAGCATCCAGGCACGCTGCAAGATAGTGCAAAAAAAATCAAATTGCAATTGTGTCAAAACTAATGATCCGTAAGAGCCTGTTTTGTGCACACACAAAGTACACAAGATTCAATACTTCCGTAAGAAGGGCCAACCCTATTTCATGAAAAATGTCGGAGATACGAATTTTTAAAAAAATCGTTAAATTTTCCGGTATTTCTCCGTTACTAATGATCCGACAGGGTCGTATTTTAATTATCTACTACTCTTTTCATTGAAGCAACCAAATTGCTCCATAAGTTTTCATTTTATAAGCAAAACAATTTTAAATTAACAAATTAATAAATGACAGTTGCGACTGTTGCGAGTCGAAAACATAACAGAATATAACTACGGACTGTTTTCCATGTGATGGTACAGTCGGTTTTCTTCTAGTATTTTTGTTTGGAAAAAATACTCTATTGATTGGCCTAAACATGGAATCAGTTAAATACAACTTAAAAAAAAAATTTTGCTCTCCTACACTTCAATTACACAATACTAATTGTAAATTCCTAAAAACTTACTCTGATATAAACGAAGCTGTTTTTGAATTCTACAAAGTGATTGAAAATCAGAAAATCTATTAAAACTAATATAAAAATGCCCTTCGCGAGTACATAAAAAAATCCTAGGAATCCATGAAATCAGACCCTTAATAATTTTGGTCATTCATTCAAAGTAAAAAAGGTACTTTGAGGATTCCTAGAATACTTTATGTGGATGACATTGATTGTAGAAACCCCACTAGTATTCTCATTGCCTTTGCAGAATTTCTCAGCAGTGTCACCCCAACCAATAATAATGTTACGAACGATACACTGTCCTCTAATACACCAGTCATTTCACTTGAGGCATTATTTATTTATTTATTCATTCACTTTCAGAAACAGACTGCTAACAAACTGTTAAGAAATGTCGATATGTAAATGGCTTAAAATTAACATGTACAAAATACGAACAGAACTTATGAGGAACTACTAACGAATGAACAAATATTTAAGTATACACATAAAATTCCCTAACTGTGTAGCAATTTTTTTCTAATAGAAATTATTTCACTTTTTTCTTAAAAATATTCATGTTCCCATTACTTTTAATACTATCTGGTATCTTATTGTAAAACATACATTCCATATAAAATAAACCTTTCTGGTACAGTGGAGTATCATGCTTGCTAGGTAAGAACTGATCTTTTCTTCTTGTATTATATGAGTGCTGAGCTCTTACGTCGTTGAGCCTATCCCTATGCTTTAAAACATAACAAACAACTTCACATATACAGGCTGATTCACGGTGGATGGCACATTAGACGTTTCTGGTGAACCAGACAACGGATCACTTTGAAAATTTAATGGAGGGCATATTCGGACATTCTCTAGCCAACTAAAATATTTTCGACAATGCGGTGTTGCCGCTTCTATTAGAAAGCAGTAGCAACTTTGATTTTTCAAATGGAACACTCTGTATATAATATTATTTTTGGAATCTCCAACAATTGCCCGACAACTTTTCTTGATATTTCCCTATACCTATCTGTTACCGTTTTCGAAATAAAAATTAATTTCAATTTTTTTCTTCGAAAATCATGACTTCTAAAAATGCCGATATCTTTTAGTTAAGAAGTACTATGATATCGAAATTTGGTTTGGAGTTAGGTGATACTTGGACACTTCCCACACGTCAGCCTAATCTCCGTTACTTCAATACAGGGTGGTAAAAAAATACAGTTTTTTCGTTTGCTTGAAAAAGTTGCTGAAATTTGATTATTTTAAAAGGAACACCCTGTATATTATTGAAAATTCGGAAAGCTGCTGAAATTTGCTTTCTTTCTATGTATATCATACTTATACCTAACTAGTCAAGTTTCGGACTTATGAGCATTTATTTGTGAAAATGTCCCTTCAGAATGGTATTTCCATTCGGTATTTGGTAAGCAGGCCATGATTACTATTTGACAGTAGCGTTGTGACATTCTCCTAATAATATCGACATTTTCGTCACTTCAGAAGTTGCAAATACCTTCAAAACTATTCAAACGAAGTTCTTATGAATTTGTTTATTATTTTTGGACAGTGAGACAAAATTATCAGCAGAACATGTAGAAAGTTCAATGAAATGTATCCGAATCTACCGCCAATGAACCTCAAGAAATTTATACGAATTCAGAACAATTTCAATATGTTTGGATAAACTTTAAAAAAGCACCAAGAAACTTGAAATTGGAAATATTGATATGAATAATTATAAAAAAGTAAAACAATCATGTGGAATATTTCAAAATATGTTCGAATCGCTGGCCGTTCACTTCCAAGCACTTTAAAATGCGGGTGTTGACTGCTTTCGTGGTGGCAGATCTGATTTCATTGGGATCCAAATCTTCAAATGTTTGGGCAATCCTTTCTAACAATTCATCTCTCGAACGCACGGGTATTTTGTTAACTTTTTCTTTAAACATTCCCCACAAATAAAAATCTAATGGATTAAGATCGGGTGATCTCGCTGGCCAATTCCATGGTCCCAAGCGCCTTATCCACCGATCGTCAAAAAGTCTTTCCAGTTCTGCGCTCACTTCTCTTGTGCAATGTGCAGGAGCTCCGTCTAGTTGATACCAACAGTTTCGATATTCTTCGAGTGGCAGATTATCCACGAAACTCTCTACAGTATTCTCCAAAATATTCAGGTAGCTTCTGGATGTTAATGACTCCTCGTATATCACGTACCTCAATTTGTTGTCCATCATAATGCAGAAGACATTAAAACTAAATTTTTCTTGAAATCCGGCTTCTTTTGTGACGTGAGGATTTTCACTGGACCAATAATGACGATTTTTTCTATTGAAAATCCCTTCTCTCGAAAATTTCGATTCATCAGTACAAATAATTTTATTTAAAAAAAGTGGATCTTCTTGAATGCGTGTCAACAACATTTCACAAAATTCTACTCTCTGTTGAGGGTCTTGAGGCTTCATTGCTTGAATTTTGGTGAATTTATAATCATGCATTTTATGTCTTCGCAAGATTCTTTGAACCGATGAATATTTTATACCCAAATCTTCTTCAGCACTTCTTATCGATGACTCGGGAAATGCGTGAAAATATGCTAAGACATTAATCTGGTTGTCTTCAGAAGTTACGGGTCGAGGCAAGTTTCTTGGTGCTTTTAAAGTTGATCCAAATGAATTGAAATTGTTCTGAATTCGTATAAATTTCTTGAGGTTCATTGGCGGTAGATTCGGATACATTTCATTGAACTTTCTACATGTTCTGCTGATAATTTTATCACACTGTCCAAAAATAATAAACAAATTCATAAGAACTTCGTTTGAATAGTTTTGTTCCATCGTTTTGAAGGTATTTGCAACTTCTGAAGTGGCGAAAATGTCGATATTATTAGGAGAATGTCACAACGCTACTGTCAAATAGTAATCATGGCCTGCTTACCAAATACCGAATGGAAATACCATTCTGAAGGGACATTTTCACAAATAAATGCTCATAAGTCCGAAACTTGACTGGTTAGGTATAGGTATGATATACATAGAAAGAAAGCAAATTTCAGCAGCTTTCCGAATTTTCAATAATATACAGGGTGTTCCATTTAAAATAATCAAATTTCAGCAACTTTTTCAAGCAAACGAAAAAACTGTATTTTTTTACCACCCTGTATTGAAGTAACGGAGATTAGGCTGACGTGTGGGAAGTGTCCAAGTATCACCTAACTCCAAACCAAATTTCGATATCATAGTACTTCTTAACTAAAAGATATCGGCATTTTTAGAAGTCATGATTTTCGAAGAAAAAAATTGAAATTAATTTTTATTTCGAAAACGGTAACAGATAGGTATAGGGAAATATCAAGAAAAGTTGTCGGGCAATTGTTGGAGATTCCAAAAATAATATTATATACAGTGTTCCATTTGAAAAATCAAAGTTGCTACTGCTTTCTAATAGAAGCGGCAACACCGCATTGTCGAAAATATTTTAGTTGGCTAGAGAATGTCCGAATATGCCCTCCATTAAATTTTCAAAGTGATCCGTTGTCTGGTTCACCAGAAACGTCTAATGTGCCATCCACCGTGAATCAGCCTGTATAGACAGATACTAAAGTTAAGATGTTAGAGGATTTAAAAATATTTCTTCATGAATCATAGAATCCAAGATTGTCTAACATTCGTACTGCACGTTTTTGCAATTTAAAAACTCTCTCAGCGATGACAAAGTTCTAATTGTCCTGGAAATATTGAACTTCTTCCTGAGGGAATATGCTTATTAATTAGCAAAACCTCACCAAACAATATACAATCGGGTCAATTATTCTGTTTCTCAGTTGCAAGTTTGTTGCAAAAAAACGTTAACAAAATATATCACAATTTTGTAGAAGGCTTGCAATCATCAGCAGGAGAAGTTGCTGCCACATCATGTCCTGCTAGCTGATAAAGCTATGTAGATAGCAATCACCAAATTGAACCCTATTTTAATGTGAAACTTTTCTTGCTATGATGACAAATTTATTACTGAGAAACAGAATCGACCCGAATATAGTATTGAAAACATGAACATTTCCTGAAATATGGAAAACAAAAAAAAATGCCCAATATTCAAATACGCATCAATTAAAAAATTATCTCCAATCACATTGCTATAAAACTTTGCTGAGACCATAGAGATATCGACCTAAAATGGGGTATTTCCCATTGTAAGGAATCAAATATCACTTGAACAACATGGCTTCATATCTAAGAGATCAACTAGCACAAATTTGATATGCTTCACACAATGCTATGAATAATAAATTTCAACTCGATACCATATACAGGGTGTCCGGTAAACCTTGTACAATATTGAAACTGCTGATAGACCAGGTCATGACTGTTCAGAATATCGGAATTTCACCTCAGTAAAAATATCACCGTTTTCGAGATTATGGGCATTTTAAGAATTTCTGGAAAATCGCTACCTAACCTTGGATTTTTGAGTGCCATGTATACAAATTAGGACGAATCCAAATATATTTGCTGCTGAAGATTACTGATGAGTGATGCTTGTAGATGTACAGAACAGTTTCTCAGAAAGTAAAAACATTTTTCAAGAAATGAGGGTAAAATGACAGATTTGAGTTTCATCAATTTTTTTTTTTTAAAAGTTTGACATTATTATCTGAAAGAAACATAACCAATTGGAAGTCGACCTTCATTTCAAAAGAATGCTCATTTTGTCCAGACTCTACCATGATATAAAACAAACTGCGAAGTGGTCGAGGTGTTAAAGCGTTTGGCTTCCACCCAGACGGTCCGGGTTCGATCCCCGGTCGTGTATCACTGAGCTGAAGTGGTTCGGATTCCACTTTTATTTAAACTGTAGGTCCCGGATCTCCCTTGCTCGCACAAGCTCTGCTTTTGAGGGGTTTTCTCCGAAAACGGGAGTTTCGTAAAAACAAAAAAAAAAAAACTATAATTATTTTTGGAAGAAGTGATTTCCATTGAATTAGGCGTGGTTTTAATCTAGGCTTCCATCAACTTTTATTCAAGAAAAAAAGGAAACTACCCAAACACCAAACCTACGTCACAATCACACTCGACGCGCGTTTCGCCAACAAGGTTAGCATCTTCAGGAGCTAAAAGTAAGCTTTTAAGATTGTGACGTAGTTTTGGTGTTTGGGTATTTTTTTCTTGAATTGTATTCACACTAAAGGTTCCAAAATATTCATTTATTTGATCAACTTTTATACTTACGCGCAAAAATTATTTTATTTAGATTTTATCAAGGTAAAATGTGGAAATAATCAAATAGACTACTTGGTAGCATTAAATATTATGTCAATAAAATTAACTTTTCATGTAATTAGTCCTAATAAAATTATCAAAATGAAATGTCGATTATCCGACATGGCACCGATTAATACGAATTCTTGTGATAAATGTTGCAATTGTCCAACATCCAGATTCCAACGAAGTTTCAGAGACCGACAGATATACAGGGTGTAACCAAATAAGTGTAAACTTTTTTAAGAGACGAATCCTTGTCGAAAATTAAAAACTTTTGTTTTAACAACTTGTGACTTCTGTCGTAGTTTCATTCAGTGGTATTTATTTTATCAAGATAAAATGTAGAAATAATCAAATAGACTACTTGGTAGCATTAAATATTATGTCAATAAAATTAGCTTTTCATGTAATTAGTTCTAATAAAATTATCAAAATGAAATGTCGATTATCCGACATGGCACCGATTAATACGAATTCTTGTGATAAATGTTGCAATTGTCCAACATCCAGATTCCAACGAAGTTTCAGAGACCGACAGATATACAGGGTGTAACCAAATAAGTGTAAACTTTTTTAAGAGACGAATCCTTGTCGAAAATTAAAAACTTTTGTTTTAACAACTTGTGACTTCTGTCGTAGTTTCATTCAGTGGTATTTATTTCTTTGTCATGCCGTACATACGTTATACTCCCCGAGAATATGCGCACATGCACTACATTTATGGTGAACGTGGAGGTAGTGCTACTGCTGCAGCAGCGATTTATGCAGAACTATATCCGATTGCACAATGCCGCTCATAGAATCGCTGATTTAGGGGCTATAACCTATAACGCATTTGAAAAGGTTCTTCTTGAAAATATGTCGTCTCTGCGTACGAGTGGATGGAAAATTACATTTTTGTAATATTATTCAGTGCGATGTTGAATAACCGTTATTGTGGTTTATAGTGTATGTTGATTTAAAAAAAAAACGTTGAATTAGTATTTACTTCATTACATCTCATTGAATGCTTCTAAGCAGTTGATTCGTTATTACTCATAACTATTTAATCATTTCATCTTGATAGGATAAAAATAAAAGACATTACTGACAAAGTCTAATGGAGTTGATTTTAGCTCAGAATAACATCACACTCTAATATTATCGAAATTCTACTCCTTCCAAAAATAATGATCGTATGTTTTATACCATAGTAGAGCCTGGACGAAATGGACATTCTTTTGTAATGAATATCCAGTTCTACTTGGTTATGTTTTTTCAATCAATAATGTCAAACTGTTGTTAAAAAAATTGGTGAAAATCAAATCTGTCATTTTAGCCTCATTTCTTGAAAAATTGTACTGTTTTCTGAAAAACTGTTTCGTACATCTGAAAGCATCACTCATCAGTAATCTTCAGCAGCAAAGATATTTGAATTCGTCCCAAATTGTATACATGGCATTCAAAAATCCAAGGTGAGGTAGTGATTTTCCAGAAATTAAAAAAAATGCTCATTATCTCGAAAACAGTCCGATATTCTGAACAGTCATGACCTGGGATATCACCAGTTTAAATATTGTACAAGGTTTACCGGACACCCTGTATAAATAAATAAATATTATATAGGACGAGACTAAATGAATAAATAAATAAATATACAGATTTGTCAAAGGCTTTTAACAAATGGATCATAAAATACTTCTATTAAAAAATTTCTTGAAATAGCAGTCTATGATCAGATTGAAAATTACTTCAATAGCAATGAACTCTTTATTGGTGCTCAATCTGGCTTTCGTAAAAATCACTCTTGTGAAACATTTCTTGAGTACACCATATCAACATGGAAAAGGGCATTAGATCTTAGTAAATATACTGTAGCCATTTTTCTGGATTTACGCAGAGCTTTTGAAACGATATATCGAAACATCCTTTTGAAAAAATTAAGATATTATGGCATATCTGGCAATGTGTTGAGATGGTTTAAAAGTTACCTGAGCCATCGTTGCCAACAGACCCAGATAAACAACATTCTATCTGACAAAATTTTAAATGAAATGGGAGTTCCTCAAGGAAGCGTTTTGGGACCACTTTTATTCATCATATATTTAAATGACATTCACTACACACCAGGTTCGCATTCTTTGAATATCTTTCCGGATGATACTCTGGTGTTTGACTCGGATGATAATCTTGATAATGCAATTTCAAATATAAACAACTCTCTCAGTAATATTGAAAAATATCTAAAAGTTAATAAACTAAAACTAAATGTCAATAAAACAAAAGCAATGATCATAGCATCAGAATGTAAGTTACAAAATCTGAGTAATTTGAATACAATCAATATCAGTGGTGAAAGTATCGAAATTGTATCTGAAATCAAATACCTCGGATTTATTATTGACAGTTCTTTGACATTAAACAAACATGCTGAGTATATTATCAAAAAAATATCAAAAAAGCTCTTTTTCTTTTCTACAGTTTCGAACTGTTTGAGCACTTATGCTAAAATAACGACTTACAATTTCCACTCAATCAAAATAAACTGTCTCAGATGCAAAAATTCCAAAATCGCGGAATGCGTATGATTCTAAAATGCAGTCGCTATACTTCAATTTCTTATATGCTGAATTCTCGTCAGTGGTTACCAGTAAAGAAACGGTTATACTTTTTAAAAAGGTTTTAATTTTTCAGATTGTCAAGGGTTTGCATCGGAAAAGAAAATCGACCTGTCCGAGGATTTTTCCGAAATATCTTTACATTCAGAAATAATGAATTTATTCCTTACATAAATCAAATTGTCTTGAATCGGTGTGATGTAACAAAAGATCTTAGCATTTATTTCAACTCAAAATTAATTAAGATTTTAAAACCCACATTAGCATAGCTGCATCAGCATTTGAGAATACTAATAGCACATTCTTAACTTCTGAAACCATCAAAATGTTAGGAATTATTTTTGATTCTAAACTTTCATGGAATTTGCAAACTTAGGAAAGGATGTTATGCACTCAAATTTATGTTGAGGTTATTGTAGTGAATATTTCCCTTGTAGGTATATAATATTTCTCATAAGTAATTGCACTGTATCTTTGTCAGTAATATTTCTCAGAAATACAATCAATATGTATGACATTTATTTTGAACATTTCTTGAAAATAAAGAGCACTCAGGCAGAAGGACTTCGGTCAATAGCCTGTTTGATTCAATTTATTTCAGTTTAATAAAGTTCCTTATTATTAAAAAAAATAGTATTATTATTAAAACTAATCAATTCTAGCGCGACCGGTCAGGTCCCATAAGAATTCCTTTTTAAAATAATCAGCAATCATTGGAAAATCTAGAGAAAACAGTAAACAATCCACAAATTTTAAATTCACACTAAGTACAATACAGAAATTGTTTGGCATTACTAAATACCAAGATAGACAGCCAATTGTTCTATATAAATAATATATAGGGTTATGATAAGGTAATGCACAAAATTCATAAAACGTACAACGATCGCTTTTGAAAAATGCAAAAACACGTCAAACTGTTTTTTTATTCCGCATCTTTTGACATAAGTTACAAAAATAACACGTCAAAGTTGTCAAAGTTATGACGTCATCAACAAATTTTTTTAATGGGAAGCTAAGATTTTTATTACATTATGTGATAGAGCTTGTGTTTTTACACAAGGGAAAAATAGTTGTAGTAGGGCTCACATAAGAAAAAAAAACGAGAAAATTAATAAAAAACGAAATAAACGTAAGTTTCATAATAACTTTTCAATTAACTAAACAGTCCATTTTAAACCAACTTTGACGTGTTATTTTTGTAACTTATGTCAAAAGATGCGGAATAAAAAAAACAGTTTGACGTGTTTTTGCATTTTTTTCAAAAGTGATCGTTGTACGTTTTATGAATTTTGTGCATTACTTTATCATAATACTGTATATCTGCAGCATATCAGACAAAAAAGTGAAAACTGGCAAATAAAATGAAAACCCGTCTGGAACCAAAACCGGAGACTTATTGAGTGCGCTATCAGTCCTGAATTCGGAAATTCATCTTTTCGGGATTTGCTGCTCAACATTTTTAATTTTAGTTTTAATTTTTGTGTCCGATATACCACAGACTTATTTTCTTTATATTTAATTACAGATGCAATCCTTCACCCTTTATTTATTCCATTATTATATAATTAAACAGTGACTGGGTATTATAGTGGATTTATGCAGTCATAAGTTTTAAGTCATAAGGAAGAATATTCGTCAATGATTGGTTGAACCATTTATTCCAACTAATCATTGACGAACATTCTTATGACTTGAAACTGCTGCATAAATCCACCATTAGCTGAAGTGAATAAAAAGGTAGGTGATAGTTACATAATTCAGCCTTAAATCAATTCAACAAAGAAGCATTAAAACAATTTCTACAGCAGTTGAAAGATTCCTTCGAATCAGCAAAGAAGGTCCCAGTCATCCCTTCTGTATCGAAAGTCAATACAATGATGTATATTATAACTTATAACAGGAATAAGAAAGTTCAAAAAATCTTCACAGTACGAGAATATTGAAAACAATTCACTGTTTTCAATAATAGTATATTAGGATTATATAGACTCGAGTGGGCATGGTGCTAGAGCATTTACCTTCACCCAGACATGAGTTCAAAGTGTTCAAACCCAGCATTTGCCACTGTGCTACCTATAAATGGTTTGGAATCCACCGAGGGGGAAGTAACTCTTTCATTAGTTGTACATCATAACATTTTCATTACTTCATTAATCATTTCATATTCAACTTAAAATCGAAATCTATGTTTCTGGGGATCCGTGATATGATTTTTTTCGGTTCCAAGTTGGCAAATTTATGCCGTCTGACAATCGGTAAGTGATCGCCTCGGTGATCATTATTTTTCATTAGAGTTAATTACTTCATTATTTTCATTAGGTGTACAAAAAATGGCTAGTTACTTCCCCCTCGGAATCCACTCTCTCTTATTAGGGTTTTTCAAAATCCTGGGGGGATTCGTAAAAAACAAATTTCACAAAATCTTAGTTTGCGACTTATTCACTTTAATAAATTACTTTTCTTGTAGGACAAATTCTTTGATAAAAAAAATTAAGATTATATTAATCTATTACATAATGGTTGTGAAGTAAAAACTGCAATTGATATTATGCTTACCTTTTCCATAAAAGCGAGCAGGATCATAAGGCCCGTGTACTTTGGGATTATATTCAGCAGGATAGTCACCGAAAGCCATTTTCGATGGCAACAACTGGAATAATCAGAATAATTCTATTTTCTAAAATTCAACTTCGTCTTGATGATGGTGACTGAGTGGTGACATAAGCACAGATCACTGTGTCACAGTTTATAAAGAATCAGTTGGCTCTCTCAGACCAATTGCATGTTCCAAGGTTACATCCACTCCAAGGAAACAAATTTAGGATGCGCAGAAGACTGCTGTTTGAATGTACGCTGTTGTCGCATTTTGTGTCAAGCCTTCGAAGTATCCGAAAAATGGATGTTTTGTGCACCACAGAATACCCACCTACAATGCTCCTATAATGTATCCTGTGGTTTCACATTCATCATTGTACTCTTTTAGTTATTAAAGTGTATTTTATTCGAAAAAATGCGCCCTGAAAAGAAAATACAACATATTCCATAACATAAACTTTCTCTGTGAAATCTACATCTGGCAACGTTGTTAAACCTATGTTAAACCCATTCAAACAATGCTATGACTATATGAAATTGTCATTTGAATAATACACTTGAGCATCGATCTCAAACCGAAACTGATTACATAATGAACGAGGCCTCTACGCTTCAGAAGAACAAGGAACTCATTTTTTTTACATCACAAAAAGTAACCGAAACCTGTAAAATTAGCGCCATCTATGTTCCAATAGTTGAACTTCTGAGTTTTGAAGTTACAGACTAAACAGGAACCTTTTTCAAGATGACTCATAAATTTCCTTATTCAGGAAACTTTATAAACAAAAAATGGTGGTATTAAACAATAACAGGGATCGCTACAAGTCATTGAAAAAAATCCATTATCCAAGGTCTTTCGAAGGAGTGTGGTAATCACTGATATTGGAAGGAAACGTGTCACATGACATTTCTCATCTTGCTTAAATTCATTATACTATTCAAATTATATCCTACCTCAAAAGCTGGATATTTTTTTCAAGACATCAGAACGCATTGATTTCAACCAAATTTTGAAAGGAGTCAGATCAATAATGATCCACTTGTCCGCCATTTTCAGATTTTGTCACAAAATTCGTAATCTTTCTCTACAAAACCGCCTCTAGATTTTTAAGCAATACTTTATAGTCGGTCCATAATTTAAATATTATATTAACTCCAAAAAATATTGAAAGACAATAATTTGAAATAAAAAAATAAGACCTCAACGTCAGAAGATTCACCGTTCAGAGTCCCATTTTTATTTCAAGCAGTGTATACATTTATATGTTGAGCATTGTATAAATTGCCAGCGGCTATGTGCGCGAAGGAAACAATTACAGGTTGCGCAGTGGACAAACGGGAACAAAAAGATCAAAGTGCCGACGCCAACTGACCTAACTGATTCTTTATAAACTGTGACTGTGTGTTTTCTGTGGGCTTAAGCCTGATTCACATAATGGCAGTAGCAGTGGCACTAAAGGCAGTGACTCCGCCCCTTTTGACGCTGTTATCCGAATGAGTGACATTGGGATGGAAATTTTCAACTAATTATTTGTTAAAAGCAGTAGAAAGGAATCATAACAGCAATCTTGAATTCATGATAATTTTAAGGTTAGAAATGCGAACACTGCTAGATTTTACTGCAAAAAGTTTAAATGAATCAAACTTTCAGCAGCGTGACCTTGAATTTTCAGCGTCTTCTAAACATCTTTGCCATTGGTTATCTTATCAATAGAGAGGGGGGACGCCACTGCTACTGCTATTATGTGAATCAGGCTTTAAGCTAAGCTCAAAGACCACAAGCACAGAACACCAATTAAGTTAGGGGTTCTGTGCCACAAGCACACTGCTTTCTTTTAAGTGTGTTTTGCACCGGTGGTCACTCAGCAGTCAGGACTCTAATTCTCGTTCAATTATTGGCTAAAAAATTATATTCGTCAAAATCCACCAATAGTAAATTAGGGTATGGTCCGTATATCGCCGAAGATTTCAGATCGGTAACTCGCGGTTTATAAGTTTTCAGACAACCGGTTCCACATATACGGACCCCTTGTCAGTTGTCACTTGCCATAATTCAACATTTCGAGTGATTTTAACACTTCACAACACAATGCCCGACGGTTATATTGCGTTAAAATCGTAAATAATTTAGTCTTTAAATAAATAAAACAAAAAAATCTTCAAAATGTAGTAAATAAACTTTGAAAATTCTTATTTTTTATTCAAATCCCTTCTTAAATTCATTCTTTCCTCCATGTCTTTTTTGACACCTCTTTTCAATTTCGTATAAAGACAAGGGTCGCTTTTTCGTAGGTGCCTCCTCTGGAGACAGGTTTTTGCTCCCCACTGGTTTATTTATTTCAAGATTCCAAAAATAAACTTTAACTTTCTGGTTCAAAATTTCAAAACTGTCAACTGACGAAATGAAATTGACTAGTGACAAGCGGTTCCCGAAACTACCGAGGAAAAAGTACGGTAGCTCTGGTGACAGATTATTCACCGAAGTTTCAGGAAATAGTCACCGATTTTTCAGGAATTTTTATATACGGACCACCAAATTACTAACCAAAGTAACCAAGAATATATACGGACCATACCCTTAGTAAGTATTGGAATAAGAAGCTCCGGTTTGTCAAAAAAAGCGGCTTTCTGAATCGCCCACAGAACTATATAGTTCTGTGGAATCGCCACAATCTGGCGAAGTCAGTAGTTAAAGAGAGTAAACTAACAGGAGGGTTTAATGAGCTCTAGCTAATCTTGTAGCAGAGTCGAACTTGAAACAATAAACAAAACTGTCACATGTGCTCTCATATACCAAAAGTGCGGAGTGCGCTAGTGCGACACTGTCTATGGTGAATGGCGGCCATGACATGCCCAACTACGTCACATTTCGTCACAAATGTTCTTTCATCTCTTTCTATTAGTGACCCCATTGTCTTATGGGGATTAGACTCTCCTAATGCTCCTAGTCAAATAACGTTTAATCTACAATGATGTACAACTGCCTTTAAGCTGTTTTTTGACGTACCGATTTTTTAAAATCATTTGGGACGTTTTAAAACTTTTCATTTTAGCGTTGAAACAATGATGTCGGAGACGGAATTTATTAGTTCTTTTTTACAAACAGAACATGCCATTTTATCTGCTAACATAAAAAAATTACAATAAAATATCTCTATGTACAACTCACCGACTTAGAAGCACTGAAATATACCTTTCAGTGCTTAGAAGTCGGTGGTACAACTACACTACACTACTCATACACACATAAAACGAAATGCACCATATTGAAACCATATTCAAATTTATGACGTAAAATTGAAAAAGTTTTTAAAACATTATTGAATACGATTCAACGACAAAAAATAGCTATTTATGATACAAGTTCGTTAAAGTAGGACTTTTTTGTATGAGCGTGAAGTTTGTTGAATGAGGCGCAGCCACAGACCTCATAAATGAGGTCTGTGGGCGCAGCCGAGTTCAACAAACACGCGAGTACAAAAAAGCCCTTTACGAAAGTGTTTCATACAAAGTTTTTTCTTCGACAGTTATTATATTGCCAAATTGTAACAATTATATTATTAATTTGAATTGTCGTCATATTATCAAATAAAGACTTCCGAGTTTATTTGAAGCAAAATACTGTATTTTTCGAAAATGCATAAATGTATGAACAGTGTGAAAAAAATTACTTTACGCACAGTTGATGATTTTTCGCACATGTGTTTTTTTTACGCACTTGTGCGAAAAAGTATTACTTTACGTACTGTCAGCAGTGCGTAAAAGCTTAGTTTACGCACTGTCGTAGAAAAAAGCTTTTTTCGTATCTCAAAACTGACAACACTGACACTACGACACTAGTGACAGTGACAGTAGTGACACTTCAATTTTAATTTCTCCATGTTAAAAATTTAGGAAACGATTTTGTTGTCTTCACAAATATTTAAACATTCTAAAATCTAAATACAAAGTGCATGTGCATGTCAAAAGTAAACATTAAACCCGTGAAACAAAGCAAATCAGAAAAAAAGTCATTTGAACAAATAATTGTAGGTGGGTACGAATAAAATGTTAATAATATTTTCAATGCAGAGCTTTTTCAGAAATTCAAATGATATGGATCGACCTGGTCAGATTGGGTATATGGTTTTGAATGAAGATGGTGCAGTTCTGTCTTCTTCCGGCGATTTGGAAAACGATGAAAAATTTGCAAATTCAATTATGGGACTAATAAATTTATCTTCTCAGATTGATGATAACGAATGCTCCCAAAGTTTTAAAAAATTATCGATAGTATATGACGACCACTGTTATATTATCTGTTTGTCAAATAGAAAGCTGTATATTGTAAAGAAAACTTTATCTTAAATCAATTTTTTTTATGCAAAGTTCATTTAAACATTTCCATTGTTTTGCTTTATAGGTGTTTCATTTTTGCCCACTGGGATATTGAGATATTCATTACCCTGAAGACTCATGGCCAAATACCGTTTTCTACAACCACTTACCAAAGTAGCCTTTGACGCTCTCAGATCTCAATGCAAAGTTGACTTTTTTGCAGAAATTTCATTTTGTAACAGCTTTGTGGCCCTAGAGCGAAAATATTGAAAGAAACGCTTGATCTCCCTAGCTTTTGTTGAAAACAAACCTATTCTTGCATGATGGAAAGTATAGACAATGAATTCAAAGCACTCTAACAAACTGTGGTGGTGTTGAGGTTAACGACATGCCTATTAAACTGGAGGCCTGGGTTCGATCTCAGCATTCGTTTTTTTTTTTAAACAAAATCTTTCCCTTCTTTCCTTTTGTCAGAGATGTAAATTATTTGATATTTAGATAGCTTATTTTGGGATTACTTTTGAGTGTAAATTTTCTGATAGGTAATATAATGTGCTAATGTTGAATGAAGTGTCAATCGTTTTTATGTCTAAGATTTGCGTTTGTAGAAAAAATCATGTGAGTATTTCGAGCTCAAAGTGGCATTGCTGCTCTCCAAAGATTACCGAGCACCGCTATGCATGGTTACTCACTGTTGAGCGGCAATCAATCACTTTGCGCTCTAAATACACAAATAGCTATTCTATTCTGACCATTAGATTTTCTGCTTCCTATAGACTACAAGCCCAGGCCAATTTTTGAGGGGTCATTTGACCCAGCATGAATTATATTCAGAATTATAGTGCCATTCGAAACAACTCCTTTATGCACTGTGCCGTCAGTTGTGAGTGGTGTAGGTGAGTATGTGGGTCAAAGAAACTTTCCATCCAGAGGAGATATTTTTTGACGAAAGATTCTTGTACGGCATTTCTAGGACCTAATGGCGTACAAAAACAATGGCACTGAAAACCAGGATTTTATTTTATTTTCGGCAAATTTTTGTAATGAATTAAGATGATTTATTACTGTACGGCATTTGTATAATTGAATATAACCACATAGATAAATTTTTTAGCAACGCCATACATATTTGCCAGTACAATGATCTGAATACTATTTTATAAAACGATGTAATTTTTTGTTATGATGTAAATTTTTCATGGAACATGTGGCTGCCCAGGAAAGTTTGTTTTCCTCTGGAGAGGGTAATTTTATGGTAATTTGCTTTTTTACCGTATGAATATATTTTATTAATATAGCAATAATCAAGAAAAACTATGCCGTACAAAAAAATTGTTCTATACAACTGGAATTGGTATGTTTGAAAGTGGTTGACAATGTTTCACTTTGAGTAAGGTTATTCTGAACTTTCATTGTCTCAAAAAGAACAATTCTCTGCAATTTTTATTCACGACGTTTCAACTGTTAAAATATACAGTCGTTATCAAGTGTATAAATGCGACAATCTGAATGATACTTCTAATACAGTGAGCACGTAAAGGTTGGAATAAATTCGATAAACGCTTGATATGGTCATTAGGAAAAATAAGCTCAGACAGGTCGATTTTCTTTTTCAGTTGCGCATTTTTTGGTATACTCAGATTTTTTTATGACGTCATCGCTGTTTGAGTTATGACGTCAGTATAATTTTTTTTAAATGGCATTACCCTATTTTGAAAATAATTTCGAAAAGAACGCATTTTTCTGTGTATGGATGTCATATTTTTTCTTATGTCAGATAACCGTAAGTTCGAGAAATAAAAGATATTTCATTCATGATAATGTAATATCAAGTCTGTTAACGTAAACTTTTGACTTAAGGTATCTCCATAAAATAAAATCTAGTGGGGTTAGATCAGGAGATCTAGCAGTACACTCTAAAAATCCTCGTCTGCGGGTAGAGGGCTGCAATTATTATCATTTGCCGTGACGCTCCAGGGCGACTTTCTGATTTTTGGTGGCGTATTCACTTTTCAGCTACAGGAAAACCCGGAAAAACCTACAGCCCCATACCGGGTGGTCAGTTGAACACTTCGAACAGACACCAGACGTCGGGATTGGCATCTAGGCAACTCATATCGCACTTATTGCTTCACAACAAGGTATGAGGTCGCCTATCGATACCGATATACTTTCCCCTCATACTCCGGATTTCGATCGCAGACGAGGATTTTTAGAGAGGCCAGCTAGATCTTCTGATATAATATATATATATATATATATATATATATATATATATATATATATATATATATATATATATATATATATATATAGTGACCGCCAAAAAGTATGTACCATATGGGAAAAAATTTAATTATTGGAGTATTGGAAAAAATATTCTGGGGAAAAGTTTGTGCATGTCCGATAACCTAAAAATCGATTTTGACACATGTCACGTGATCGCTAGAATGGCGGCAAAATGAAAAAAATTGCAATACAAAGGAAAAAAAGGGGTAAGATGGCAAGATATCAAAAAAAGTTATTTGAAAAAGTCACTTAGAATTCAATTTTATACACATAAACGAAGTTTCAAGAGATAATTAAAAAAAAATTAAAATAGCAATTTTTTAAAAATATTTTCCCATCTATTTAAAAATAATATTATTTTTTTTTCTTATGAATAGCTTGACTATACTGAAACATTTGCATTTTAATGATAATGACAAAACTTTCTCATTTTCTCCACACCACAGGGCACTAAATTGAAAAAATGGGAATATGTCAGAACCCTTGCTGTTACATCGGTTCGTACCTAACAGTTATATCCGAATTCCACGACCATTGTGATGACATGACACTCCAAAAACATGTTTATTTCCAGATTATATTCAAGTTCCGATGATAATCGTGGATGAGCGTTTCACTTCGCACATAAACATGTAAATTATAAGTCTCTTAAATTTGACTACATAACTATTTCATTCTGAATATTTTCACAATTTTTTTGATTATAATCTGGAAATTACCATGTTTTTGGAGTGTCATGTCATCACAATGGTCGTGGAATTCGGATATAACTGTTAGATACGAACCGATGTAACAGCAAGGGTTCTGACAAATTCCCATTTTTTCAATTTAGTGCCCTCTGGTGTGGAGAAAATGAGAAAGTTTTGTCATTATCATTAAAATGCAAATGTTTCAGTATAGTCAAGCTATTCATAAGAAAAAAAAAAATTTTAAATAGATGGGAAAATATTTTTAAAAAATTTCTATTTTCAATTTTTTTGAATTATCTCTTGAACAAAGGAAGTTATAGAAGCCTTCGAGAAAGCGTGTCCCTTGAGAGCGCAACCGCCACGAAAAGTAAAGTGGTGGAGCACAAAGCTCCACCATCTGAAGACGGCTGCTAAGCGAGAACATCGCAAGGCGGTCGGGTCGGGGCGGAATGACGATTGGGATGGTTTTCGGGAAGCGAGAAGGAACTTTAAACGAGAATTACGGCGGAGTAAACGGGACAGTTAGCGAACATACTGTGGGGAAATTGACTCCCTCCCAGAGTCCGCCAGACTGGCCAAGATACTGACCAGTTAGACGAAGGGCACAATTGGATCGTTCAAAAGGCAGGACGGAACTTGGACGATATCCAAACAGGAAGCTCTTGAGCACCTACTGGAGGTCCACTTTCCTGGACAGGCGGGTGACAACCGGAATCGAAGAGAAACGCCCATCCACAGGGTGGACGGACCTCTCGCTGAGGAGATAGTCACAGAGGAGGCCATTCGGTGGGCTGTGAATGAGTATAAACCATTCTAGGTGGCAGGCCTGGACGGCATATTTCCAGCATTGCTACAGAAAGCGCTGAAAGACATATTTCCCTGGATAAGGGACGTCTTCAGGGCCAGCTTGGCATTGGGATATGTACCAAGGACCTGGAGAACAGCTAGAGTAGTTTTTATCCCAAAATCAGGGAGAAGGGACCACACTCAAGCAAAGGCCTTCAGACCCATTAGCCTCACATCTTTTCTACGGAAGGCTCTGGAAAAGATTGTGGATAGCTATCTGGTGGAAGTAGTACACTGAGTAGGCATCCCTTAGAGGATAATCAACATGCATACCGCAGTGGACGGTCCACAGAAACTGCCCTTCATGCGGTAGTGCATAGAGTAGAAAAGGCATTCCATTTCAAGGAGTGGGCTCTTGGAGTCTTCTTCGACGTGGAGGGTGCCTTCGATAAGGAAAGAACAGACGTCATCTGCAATGCACTGCAGATTAGGGGAACCCCTTCCACGCTGATTAGCTGAGTAGCTACGGCCATCGAGCAGAGGAAAGTGACGGTGTCTCTAGGAGAGAGCCAGGCCGACATCGAGGTGAGGGGCGGGTGCCCGCAAGGTAGCTGTCTCTCCCATCACCTTTGGTGTCTAGTCATGGATGAACTTCTCAAGAGGCTAGCCGCCAACGGTTTCTACGCCCAGGCATACGCCGACGACGGGCTCGTCCTGGTGACGGGCCCTTTCCTAGATGTGGTCTGTGGCCGGATGCAGTTGGCGTGCAGGAAAATAGAAAGGTGGTGCGAGGAAGTCGGCCTCGAAGTCAATGGGAGGGAGGTGGGGGACTCACATCCTTCACTGGATCTACACGGCGGTAATCAGACCCAGAATCCTATATGGAGCAGTGGTCTGGTGGCCGAGAGTGGACCAGATAACCACAACCAACAAGCTGGGAAAAATTCAAAGACCAGCTTGTAGGGTAATAACCGGATAAAATCAGATTTTTTCTCTCAAGTTATATAGGGTCTTTCTCAATATCTATCAGATGTAGTTCAATGTCCATCGTGGCTTTTGCCGGGGAAGAAGTTGTTTTCTGTTAGATATTACAAAAAAGTAACTTCAATTTTATCGTAGGGTTTTTCCATTTCCAGAGGAGTCATGTATTGATTCAATTTTCAATTGAGAATGTTTCTCTTTATAATGCACAATGTTATCAGCTGTGAGCAATCCTTAAATTGAAAATGTACGGTATCAAATTTTTATTGTTTTGGGATGCTTGAGAAATTAAAAAAGGAATGATATTCTAAAAATTACTTCTCTAATAAATCACTGTGAATTTTTTTCAATTCATATTTTTATTTAGTTCCATCAATTTCAACCTAATATAACGTAAAATAAAAATATTCAGTCTAAAAACTGGTTGCCATAGAGGCATTTATTTTCAACCCCCCAAATGCAGGTAATTTTTTATTTTATTTTTCGCACCCAAATTTTTAGACGGCATAATTTCTGAAAATCATTTTATGTGTTGAATAATAATTTGAAATTGATGCCGTAAATTTTGCAATGATACAAATGCCGTACAGTAATAAATCACATGAATTCATAACAAAAATTTGCGGAAAATAAAAAATCCTGGCTTTCAGTACGGTTCTTTTTGTACGGCATTAGGTCCTACACTACAGTGATCTATCATATTGAGGAATACCGTACAAGAATCTTTTGTCGAAAAATCTCTCTTCTGGATGGAAAGTTTCTTTGACCTGCGTATTCACCTGCACCGCTCACATCTGACGGCACAGTGCGTAAAGGAGTTGTTTCGTATGGCACTATAATTCTGAATATAATTCATAATGGGTCAAGTAACTCCTCCAAAATTGGCCTGGGCTTGTAGTCTACTATTCTAATACTACAGGGGTTGCCATTATACTGTGAGGAGAGTGGCTTGTTTCACACAAATAAAATAAGGTAGGTCATTTAATATCCTTTGGTTCTCACAAAATTAATAAGTTTATTCACAATAAATAAACACATGGGTAACTATAAATAGATTTTGATGAATAAAACCTTATGAAGGATTCTTGTAAGGTAAACTTTTATTTTTGTGGCAGCTTGTGCATTTCCTCAGTTTTCATAGTCTGGGAAAATACTTTAATTTTTATTCGTCATATTGTCAAAAATATATGGAACATCCTGTACATTAAAATATTTCATTATCATTCAATACGTGGGTAACCTTTTTACCTTCTACAATTCAGTACGTGAGCGAAGATATTTTATTTTGAGACACAACTTGTCCTCAACAGAACATAAACAAGAGTTTTCAAAAAGGCCACTGATAGTTCGATCTGGTAGTCGAGTTTAGAGTTCTGCCGTGACCGCAGCTAGTGAGGGCTATGGGGGGAGTTTGGAAGATTCGGTATTAAATAAATGGAAAATGTTCATAAACTGTTTAAGCCAATATGTATTGTAAGTATACATCTTTCTAAAATAATTTATACAAAAGTAACCAGTCTAGGAGAGATTCATCAATTCTTTAATTCATCAATTCTTTAATTCATCAATTATTTAATTCATCAATTCTTTAATTCATTAATTCTTTATTGATTATTTCCTTCATTAATTTCAATCGTCTTAATCTCATATTTGTACATAGTAAAATAAATGTTTCTATATTTTTCTAAAGTGTTTTAAATCTATGAATGATCAGTATCTACCTGGTTAGTCGTGAATCAACCCCAATTCACGACAATATCGACAGGAGTTCGAAGAAATCTGAATAATGATTCAAGAACAACTCGGTGGCTGGAAAGATGTGGCTAATTTCACATACATTCTTCTCGATAATGTGCAACGTAACCACCTCCCAATTTAAGTTTTTGTAGTTGATGATGCAAATTCACCTTTATCATAATCTTGTCTGGTTAAAATGTTAGAAGTTATTGGAGGGTGGGCTTTTTTTGGCAAGCACTAGCTATATTGTCTGACGTTACATCCATTCAGACATTTTTTTTTTCGTGAATAAAATTAATAGCTTCTGGCTGTGTTCGCTCGTATACAGGGTGTCCCAACGAAAACTTTCCACCCGGATTTACTGGGAGATGACAAATTATTTTCGGAAACGTGAAAACAGGTCGATTTTAATTTCTAGGGGGACACATGTTAGTAATGGATTTAGTCGAGCAACTTCATCCCCCTGACGGGGGCGGCTACCCCCTTGCGAATCATCATAGGGAACGTGGGTCGAGTGATACATCATCTTAAAGCTCTCTTTATTCTCTATCCAAACGACTATAATTTTTTCAAAATCGAATGAATGGTAATTGAAATTAGTGTTGTTGACAGGTTCAATGTAAATAGTCAATATCTTACCTGTTCCTATTCAAATTCAATTTATGAACTATTTTAAGACTCAATGAGTGTACAGATAGACAATGGCAACATCCCATCCGGTCAGGTAACCCAGTCACCCCACGAAAAACGAAAACAAATTAGTCAAAACAAAGTAAGTAGCCAGGCTGGGATTATTAATTGCGAAGATCTTTCAACCAAGTATCAGTTTTATGTCGCTATTCGCGAATGCAACATTACAAGCGGAAGATGCCCACCCCAATTGTGAGCGAAACGTCCAAAGGAACCTCCTCCACAGAGGTGAACCGACCACGGCACTGAAGCCCGGAAACCATATTTCTTAGTTTTTGTTCTGTTGACTTTTTCATAGACAAAAAATACCTGTTTTTTATGGTTCTCCTGCGTGTATGTTCTCAGCATGAATTCACAGTTCGCATGATTCTTATGGAAATATCATTTGATTCGTATTCTGTGAGTTAAGTTTCTGCCTGACAATGGTTTACGCATTAGAAGAACGAATTGAGTTAGTGAAACTTTACTACAAAAATGATGATTGTCTAAGAGCTGCAGCTAGAATTTTCAATACAAGGCATCCAGGGAAAAATTATCTCATACCTTTGTTCAAACGTTGATTGAGAAATTCGAAGGAACTGGGGGTCTGTGGGAAACCAGAAACATCATCCTGAACGTCTGATAAGGAACGAGGCTGTTGAGGTAGCGGTTTTGGGACACGTGGCTATGGATCCTACTCAAAGTATTCAAAGCTTGGCTGACGCGTCAGGTGTAGCGCGATCGAGTATTCAGAGAATTCTCAAGTCACATCGATTCCATCCATACAAACTAAAACTTGTACATGAACTGAACGAAGACGATTTTGACAGACGTCAACAGTTTTGTGAGGAAATGTCTGAGCGTCTGAGAACAAATCCCAATTTGCTCTTCAATATTTTTATAGATTTTTATAGATGATAATTTGAATGGACAAATGTATTTACATCTTCTTGAGAATGCCATCGATCCCATGATAACGGATATTATCGAAAACGATGGAGATTATTCGGAAGACAACCTCCATTTTCAACAAGATGGAGCACCACCTCACTATGCAGTGGCGGTTAGAAACTTTCTGGATGAACGATATACCAATCAATGAATAGGGCGACGAGGACCAATTGAGTGGCCAGCTAGATCACCGGACCTCAACCCGTTGGATTATTTTTTATGGGGGCATCTCAAAAGCAAAGTTTTTGCCACTCCGCCAGAGTCACTAGAGGATCTACGTGGTCGAATTGTAAACGAGTGCGGCAGAATAACTCCAGAAGTATTGGAAAACGTTCGTAATAGTTTCGAAAGTAGACTTTATCATTGTATGGAGGTAGGAGGGGCTCATTACGAGCAATTAATAAATTGAATTTCGATAAGAACAGGTACGATATTGATTATTTAAATTAAACCTATTACCACACTAATCTCAATTGCCAGTCATTCGATTTTGAAAAAATATAAACGTTTGGATAGAGAATGACGAGAGCTTTAAGATGATGTATCACTCGACCCAAGGTCCCTATGATGATTCGCAATGGGGTAGCCGCCCCTGTCAGAGGGATGAAGTTGCGTCACTAAATTCATCACTGACATGTGTCCCCCTAGAAATCAAAATCGAAGTGTTTCAGCGTTTCCGAAAATAATTTGTCATTTCCCAGTAAATCCGTGTGGAAAGTTTTCGTTGGGACACCCTGTATAATTGAAGCCGAATATAATCAATGGTAGTGTTCCACTCGGAGGATGAAAAACATCGATGCCATCCTTGAAAAATTCATATTAGACTCATTTTTCAAAAACTAACCTGCTTCTTCGCCTGCGAATATTCTCTGATCCTCCGCTGCTAGAGCCATTAGTTTAATGAGTAAATTTAAATTTTCATTGTAAAGAAAAATCTACAGTGATGCCCATTTAAAATGGGCTACTCTAAATTTTCCAACCGATTGGAATGAAATTAAATGAATGAGTCTTCATTTTCAGGGCCATCTATTCTTAATTTTCAAGATGAAAAATCTAAAAAATAATCTGACTACTTTCAAATGGTTTATGTCAAAAATTACGTTTGGAAAATTTGCAGTTTAAACCACCACTTCAATCTTAGAAATTTAATCAAAATTCTGACTACATCACTGAATTCAGAAGGTCTCGAAATATCACTTCAGAATTTCTTCGAAATCTGTTCAAAAATAAAAAAAAAATATGACAGAATGAAATAAAAAAAAAACCTAAATTCCAATGAACAACATATTTTTTAAATATTTTTTTTATTTATGACGAGAATTCCTGAATCCAATGTAGTCAGAATTTTGGTAAAAGTTCGGAAATTGAAGTGATGAGTTCATTAAAAGGAATGTTTTTCAAATTTTATTCCGTTATAACGTTTTCGAATGGTGCGTCTTCAGACGAGATATCAACCTCTCTAGGTTGTGTGCCGGAGAAAATGTGTTTTTTAAAAATATTGTAATGTTTCATTAATGAATAATTTATTTTCATGGATGTGTCCATGTCTAAGTGAAAATGGAAGATATTAATGTTGTGCACGTTGACTTTTACTTTTAACCTCAGTTTATCTGTCCCGATGAAGAAATACAATTTTTCAAAAAGCTTGACAATATAACAAAGAGTTTTTTTGAATAAGCGCAGTGATTTGACTGCATCCTCAAGAATTTTCCGATTTATTTTTTATTTTTATATCTATATGTATTTTTTATATCTGTGTATGTGAGTGTCATATCATAATGAACTTAACATACTTGAAATTTTCAACACTTTACTACTGTAAACTCTGACGTTTGCTGTGTCCTAGTTGATCATACTGCAATAAATGGATTATTATTATTATATTATTATAATATAATGGAATCTGGAGCCTCATTAAAGACGCGCAACTAGTGCTTTATAATTTTAAGGCTCTTGTATACGTGTATATCATACGCTATTTTCAATAATGCGCATTGTGACCTCAAAAACAATGCATGAAATGAATTTTAGATCAGGATAATGCCTCTTTATTTTGACATTTCATTTGCAGAAACCAAGAACTTAGCGTTGTTACATAGCAACAACCTTTCTAGCATGGCTTATTTATATCTTGTGAAGATTTCCCACGCCTTCTGGTGCATTTGACAACGATTATGAGTTATGACGCAGGTATACCTTTACAAAACGAAAACGTTACAACACATATCTTTGCAATGAAATACATGTTCGAATTTCCCAATTTATTTTGCTATTAAACTTAGCGTTAACAATGTTAATACAGTGAAAAGTAAAATTCTATCGGTGATCAAATTAATTTTATATAATTATGGTTTTTCGGCATCGTTTCAAAGTAATAAATCCTCATCACTTAAATTATTGTTATCAAAAATATTATTTTTTTCATTATTTATTTGATTAACAGACAGTTCAAAAGAACTACTGGATGTATTTTCTTTTAGATATTTATTGATAATCATATTCACATCATTTTTCTCATAAAAAATGCCAGGATCTTGATACTGATTTGTAGAGTATCTTCCAATTTTACCATCTTTGATTCTACAAATTTCAAATTTACTGTCGTTGGTAGTTCTTTTAATAGAAGCGAATGTACATGTTTCTTTCATGAATGGGTCTGTAATGTAATTCTGACTCAAAATATTTCTATTACAACTAAAAGTATTGTAATCTCTTTCGTTTGAATTTAAATACTCCTCGAATGGTTTGGCATTTTTGTCACTGAAAATTGACATATTGAAGTCCTCATTCGAATAATGTTTCTTAAAAAGCGAATATTTACTGTTTTTCCTCGGAGGCTTTGATGGAATAACTTGTAAGCCATCATTATGTTTTCTGATTAATACAAGCTGGGTACTATTTTGAATTTGTTTGATGGTCGGTCTATTAATAATCTGTTCCAAGTATTTAGAATTATTTGGTGGATTTGGATTACATTCTAATATTCTCCTGTCCTGTTCCTCGAATTCTCTTCTTATTTCTTTTGCACTGAGTTTTTTTGGTGGAATGAATTTACCTTTGGCAATTTTTCTTTTTTTCACAATCTTACCAATACATTCATTCTGTTGAGTATTCTCAAATTGTTTGAGTTTTACCTCATCACTAGAACTTTCAGTAATTTTGCTGATAGTTCCAGATAAAGTTTGATTAAAGCTTTTATTTGAAGCACTTGATATACTGGGGAGACCTGAGTAATGTCTTTTTGAATTGGTCTCATTGGCGGTTTTTACTGGATTATTCCATGCTAATGTATCTGAAACAATTCTGACGTTTTCATTGTTCACCACATTCAAAAAAGGCAAACGTTTTACATGACAATCTGAATTTTCTTCGATACATGATGTCAATTCATCACTCTTTCTGCAAACATCACCAATAGCATTTTCTCCAAAGTATTCGACTTTATCAAATTGTTCATCACTTTTTTCATGTACAGGAGTAGCAGTTGTTTTAGACTCAGATGAAACCTGATCTAAGTTTCGTTTCCTTGAAGCACTTGATATACTAGTGGAAGAGCTGCGTTTCTCAGATGTGACTCCATTACACCCAGTCTTAGTCAAGTTTTTTACTGTTGATGTATTTAACATGATTTTCTCATCAGTTTCCAAAGCACCTGCATCTATTGCATGAGAATCAAGATAATTGTCCATTTCTTTTTCTGAATCAGTCCAAGTTTTTGCAATTTTGTATTCATTTAAATCAGACATGGACTCGTTGGATTTTTCGTAGTAATTTTCATTTTGGCTTTGGATTACCCCAGAAAAAGTCATAGTGATAGAAGTATCAGGGGTATTGTATGAATTTGTCTTGGGGATTTTGTCACAATCGGCGATAAAAATATTTCTTTTGTCAACGGGTGCTAACCACTGAATGTTAGAATTATTGAGAGAATTAGAGGTGCAATTTTGCGTTTCACCTTCGGAACAAAATGTAGTATTTTTAGAATTAATACTTATACAGTCAACGTTGTTCAATTCCAAATTCAATGGCACTCTTTCACATGCTGCACCAATAGTAATATTAGAAATGATATTGATTTTACTTGGCTTTTCAGTCACACTATGTCCGTCTTCTTCCCAGGACAAAGTTGTATTATTCATCCCTTCCACTACTTTAACAATGGGAGAAACATAATCTTTGTATTTTAGATTATTCGATTTTTCCGAAGCTTCGTTCGATTGATAATAACCATTTTCAGATAATGAAATGTTCTCATAACCAATGGTACTTGAATTTTTATGTGCCATATCCGAACGTTTTACACTCTTCAGACTAACATCATCAACGTATTCGGTACAACGTCTCGATTGTTCCGAGTGATTGCCCGAAGAAGGTGAATAAATACAAACGGCGTTGAAATATTGAGCAGTTGGAGTTGAGGTTCTTGAAACGTCTTCAGGCATCTGCCAAGAAAAACTTAACCTATTAGTGTTTTTCAATATACTTGATTCTCTTCGTTCCTCATTTTGTTGTTCGTTTTCAATACTAATTGATTTCGACGGTAGGTTTATAGGTACACTCCTAATCGTAGATTCAGAATTGATGAATGGGTCAAATGAGAAAGACTTGGGGGATATATTGCTATGATTAGAATTTCTTGAGACTTCGGGGTGTATCCCTTGCATATCGTTTACATATTGAGATTCGGATTCGTTTATTAAAATTTCTGGAGTGAAGATTTCAATTCTTTCATCTACTTCAAGAATATCGTTATCATCTTGTGTACAATTGATCACTTTCAGATCAGTTGCCACATTGTTTTGAAAAGATGCCTCGGTTTTTGATAATTCGCAAAAATTAATAGAATAACCGAGTTCATGCATGTCCAAGCTGTATTTGTGCAAAATTTCATTTATCTTATTAACCGACAATTTCTTCTCTAATTTGAGTTTCCGGAATTCAGACTGCACATCATACTTCAGTCGACATTTCTGGTCAAGCGTCATAAAATTCAAATCCTAAAAAAATAAAACTTGAAACATTTTAAAACAAATTACTTGGATACAGTTTACCGTGCGTTTTTTCGACATTTCATCCATGAGATTATCTACAAAATTCAAAATGTCATCAGACCATATATTTCTTACAAGGTATGATCCATATCGTCCAACAGAAGTCACACCTGGTACAATATTATATTTATAATCCAATTTGAATAATTTTGGATTTGTTCCCTCTGAAACAGTTTCCATTTGCCATCTGGAAGAAAAATGTATACAGTTACCTATAAACGAATAAAATAACAGAGTTTTTATCTGTTTTCTGTTTTATTATTTTAAACTCTTTTTTGGAAATTTCTTTCAAATGGTTGTAAATGTCCAAAAATCCATTCAAAAAGCTTATTCTACCATCAGAAATGAAGAAATTAACTTCAGGATGTTAACTTATTCCGGAAAAGCAACAGCAACAGTTTTTTGAATAAACATAATTTGAGAGTGGTTTATAGAACAGTAACACTTTAAGAAGGTATATCAAAATTATAATGACAAAACATTGATATAAAAAAAATAAAGAGTATATAAATGGAATTGTGGCTCTTGCCCTAAAGTACAGGTTGGTCAAAGAAGAAGAACAAAAAGAAAAGAAATTCTACACTTGCTGCTAAATGAGTTAGTTGTGGTAACTCACATCAGAAAGCTTCAGCGTAGTGAAACATGACGTGTGACAATAAACGAGTGTTCTATGAAATTTGTGGCAATTAAATAGTTAATTCGTTTTTACTCTAAAACTGAAGTTAAATTGATAATACATGTAAATTTGGCCTCATTCATGAGAACATTTTTCACGCTACTTATATTAATACACCTCTTGAAATATTTAATAATATTTTCCGCCTACCATAAACATGTCTGTTAAATGGTCTTCAATGCAAATGAAATCGACCATTAATGACCCCTATTAATGAACGATTTGTTATTAATGGATGATTTCAAGAAATCGTTCATTAATGACCCCTATTAATGGTCGATTTCTCTAAGAATGCATGATTGTTGCATAGGCAACCAAACATAAACGAATTCAGATGTTATGCACGCTAAAATGGATATTGATAAAGGAACACGCACACATCTTATGGGAAAAAGTCTTTCGGTGAAAATGGCTGGATTTGATATGGTGTACCTGGAGACATTCCGAGTAAAAGTCGCCATTGGCCCAACTCGATCGTATGACTAGATTCGGCGCTAGAGGGCACCAAATTGTGATTTTTGGAGAAATTCATCTGAATAAAAAAATATCAGTATCTCATTTATATTCAATATGGTGTGCGACTGAGCATTCCTAAAGTTCTCTAGAAATATTTTTCCATAATACTAAATAAAAAAACGCCATTGTTTTTGTACAGGGTTGTCAACAATATACTCTTTTCTTCAGTGAATGAATTCGCCTACGAGGTTATAAGTTGATTGAGTTTATCATTGAGGATCAATCAGAATGGTTTGTTGATTGACTAAAATTTAATGAACATATGAAAACAAAGTGTTTGAAATAAGTAAGGGTGCATATTATATACAGGGTGGCCCATTAGTATGAGGAGGTACAGTATTTTGCCTATCATGAGGAGTGTGAAAAATGTTTCAGTTAAAAGTTATACGGTTCACTTTGTTGCGTATAATAAAAGTATTTCAAAATATACAGAGTGTTTATTTAAAGCAGGGCAACTGAAAGCATCACTTTTTTAAAAGAACCACCCTGTAAATTTTCACTATTGAACTGAGCAAAATATTTTATATACGAACATGTTTCTTTTTTTTAAAAAATTTGCGGCGTTGTAAAGTTATTGCTGAAAGAAAAAAAATCTTCGGAAAAACAGACTATTACAAAAAATAGAATTTAGGCAGAAACATTTGTGTCACGCACAAATTATGAACGTTCCTCTAGTTTTCTAAATCAAGGGCTAAGTTTAATAACTCCGTGCCTATGATTGAATTCTCCTTGAATTCAGATGGCTAAACTCAGTTCATTCAGTTCAAGTATGGAAATATACTCAATATCCTCAAAACATCAGATATATTTCTTTGGGTGATTCATAAAATATATTCAAATTTTATAGCTTGCTAAATCCTTCAAAAACACAAAATTAATTATTTGGCGCCCTCTACCACCGAACCTTTGTGTGTTGAGGATGAAGTCATGATTGAATCCTTGAGAAGAGTAATTACTTATTCAAATTGTCTTGTCTTGTCTGGTATGGAACACTATGTATTTTCATTTACATTTTGTTTTGAGAGATCAAATATCATTCTGATCGACCATCAATAATGATTATCATGATCAACTCATAGTCTCGAAGGCGAATTCTTTCACCTAGAAATTGATTATATTGGAAACTACCCTGTAGATTTTTTTTGTTTTATAGAAGAATTATTCACTATTTTATGAATGCTCAGTTGAACAACAGTTGAATATAGATTATAAATAATATGTAAATGTTTTTCATTTATCTGAATTCACTCAAAAATAATAAAATTCGTCATTTGGAGTAATTATATGACTATATAATATTATTCCAAACACTCTGTATTCATAGCTTCAATATATTTTTGTCGATCAACAAACCATTCTGATTGATCCTCAATGATAAACTCAATAAACTTATAACCTCGTAGGCGAATTCATTTACTGAAGGGTTGAATATATTGTTGACAACTCTGTAGAAAAACAGTGTTTTTTTTTATTCTGTATTATGGAAAAATATTTCTCGCGGACTTTAGGAATGTTCAGTCGACCACAATATTGAATATAAATAAGATATTCATATTTTTTTAATCAGCTGAATTTCTCCAAAAATCACAAATTTCATATGGCACCCTCTAGCGCCGAATCTAGTCACACGATCGAGTTGGGCCAATGGAGACTTTTACTCAGAATGGCTTCAGCTACAACATATCAAAAATCCAGCCATTTTCACCGAAAGACTTTTTTCCATAAGATGTGTGCGTGGTCCTTTATGTTGCCAGATTTTGCGGAAACTGCTAGTAGCATCTTTAACTTCATTGCCAGAAAAAAAATTTAAATTCCTTTATTTCACAAACAGTGTGGTAGACGGAAAAATATTGTAATCAATTATTATTTCAAAATACGATTAATGATCACGAAAATTAACGCGCTCGCTTTGCTCACGCGTTAAGAAAATAAACGCACTCGCTTTGCTCACGCGTTAAAATATCTCGATCATTAATCGCCTTCATTATTACACTAGTTGTTTAAATAACTATTATATTTACAAGGCTCCTAATCAGCACTAATCAACACAAAAAACTTACAATATGCAAAAGATCGTGCAGTATGCATGCAATAGCAGCGAACTTGTATATCATGAAACATGCAACAAATCTAAACCGTAAAAGCTGCCTTTATACTTACAATTTGATATTAGGATATAAATCATAGAGCTTTGTTAATAGCGTAAAATGACTGGTGATGTAAATATAAGCAGTCAAGTTGGCTAGTTTTTCAAGGACTGCAAAAGCGAGTGCCGTTCCTTCTTCCAAAGATGTAGACCTTCCTAACTCATCAATTACAACGAGTGAGTTATTCGTCATTGCTGTCATGATATATTTCATTTCTTTCATCTGCAAAGTGAAAACATTTTTGGAGTAGAAAAGTAGCTCTGAAATATATATGAGTTTTTGACAAATTTTAGTTCTCATTGTCAATACATCATTAATTTCAACACACATCCTATTCATTGTACTTGCTGAAACTTGCCCATAAATGAACTTTTGTATTATTGCACTTGAAATGTAATAACGATAAGATACCAAGATTTATTTGATGTTCGCAATAATAAATACTCCAAAGTAATTCGATATAAATGCACATGCTCTAAGACAACCTACAAAGAGAGTTTACCATGTAATTATGGAACGTTTGCTGATGAACTCTACTGGATGTCCGCGGAAGGTGGCTCGTCCCAATAAGTTTTTTGTTTATGAAGAAAGTATAATGAAATTTGGAGGATCTGCTTAACATAAAACTGTATTTTTTGACACAAGTAACTCAAGTTCATGCAACTTCCGGTTTTAGCGGACACCCTGTCAATATTTTCAATGATTTTCAATAGTTGTAAAATAGTTATTTATGTAACAAGTGCCAAAAGTAAGTGTTTATTGCACTCGACATGAAATTATCTGACGAGGCCATCAGGCCTTGTTGGACAACACGTCGAGTGCAATAATATTAATAAATTAATTTTGTAGTGTAATTATGTTTTCGACTATTTTATTATAAATAATTCAATATAAACTACTTTTTGTTATAAAAATAATGAAGAAGTTGGAAAATATTGAAAATATTGAGAAAATCATGATTCAGACAGACTTTTTTCTCAAATTTGAGCGGTTTAACGATCAATAAACCACCAAGTTACATAGTCCATTTTAAAGTAAACATTTTAACAGTTGAAATAATCACTTATAGACTTTTGAAATATTGAATTCTTTTGTCTCAATATGACATTTTGAATACAACCATATATCACTTGTCACTTTTTGTGATATTTTTTTTTACTTTGATATTTATTTTATAATCTGTGTGCTATGGATGCGTTCAAATTACTAATTTCAGTCCTAAAATTTTAGGAAAAATACGTCTTCAACTCTTCAATATATTTGGTCAAAATGTATGTGATATGTAAAATTAAATTTTTAAATTAAAATTACTAATTTTGGAAAGATCATTTTATCACGATTAATTTGATACCGCACACTTACAGCCGTATGCCAGCGACTCGCCAGAGTTTCGCCGCTCGCTACACAATGATTATAATGCACAGTCGAGCTCCAAAAAAGTGACAACTACGCGATAAGTCACATTTTGGCGAAACGCTGGCGATGTACCACTTTTTTGGAGGTCGACTGTGCATTATAGTTCTTGTGTAGCGAGCGGCAAAACTCTGGCGAGTCGCTGGAATTGACTATGCATACGGCTGTTACAGTTTTTGAAGAAACATTCGTTCAAAACATGATAAATTACGTTAGATCTTTCTTCAAATAAAGCAACTTTTGGTTATAAATTATGATTTAAATGCATCGAGTAACCTGTTGTAACAAGTAAATTGTTACATCTCCTCTGAATCATTTAAAGTCTCACTTCACAACAATTCTTTCTTAATTATCTACAAATATTACTTATTGTTGAGACGCAAATAAATGCCTATCTTAATGCTCGCGAATAAACAACTATTTCAATACTCGCCAATAAACGACTATTGATCGCAATTCTGACTTCTGTCACAGAATTTCTTCGATTAAAATCATGGAAATATTTTGTCGACCGGAAATATTTTTTATGTACTGTGAACTAATAAAACTAGTGAGCGTCTTGCTTCATATCCTTTTTGGCTGGTGAATTCAAGTGCAACAAATTAGAGGCGTAATTGTTGTGCCTGTGCACGAGAAGCCATCTTGATGTTTTGTTAATTTGAAGATTTTCACAATTTCTGATCCTTCAGGTTCCTAAAGGGACTAATAAAGGTTAGTTTGAATACTTATTCAGATCTTTGTATTATTTGCTGTGTATAGAATTCCCTCCAGGCACTAAACAAGGTTGGTTTTATAGTTGATCATTTTTTTTGTATTTGAGATAGCGTCCTACAACTTCCTGCATTTTTTTTACCAAATCCCATAGCCTTCTTGCTTATTCAATGCTATTTTATTTCATTGAAGGTTCATGCATATCAGTGATTATTTTCACATGCTTTCAGTTGATCCCAGAGCTGTTTTTACATTCCACAAATATTTGTATTTAAATTCTAACTATGTTCCTTATGTAAAGATCAAATGGTAGTATTGTCACTGTTAGATATGTAATGATTGAACACAGAGCTCGAATCAAATGGAGGTGTGTAGAAGAGGTACATATTCTAAGGCCTATGAAAATTACAGGTCCCTTTTTATCCTGGAGTGAAACCCAGCACACTTTCGATATAAAGCAGAAGCACATGAGCATACCAAGCTCCTGCAATCACTAATGTTAGATGAACACCTCATTCTGGAATCCTTTTGCCATGAACTCTATGCTGCCGAGGTCCATTGCTGTTCGAGCTTAGATTCCGGCCACTATTACACACTGTTTCCTGAGCTGCAGTCTCTCACCTAAGGACTCATGGATTGGAGCAACAGTCCTCTCCAAAGCTAAGTACACATATTGTGTGCTCTCAGTGTTTCTGCAAAAACTCATATTTCGATTTTCTATTTTAAACAAACTACATACTTTCCTGCCTTTCTACAAATTAGTCAACTGTTACAACTGTTCAACTGCTCACTTTATTTGTAAAAATAAATTTCAACAAATTTTGTACACTAGGTGTTGTTTAATTCTCTCTAATTATTGATTCTTGGTGGTGGCGCCCCTTTATAAATAAACATTGTAAGGTCTCAGTAACGGCAGTGCAATGTCCACCAGGAATGAATAGTACCCAGTCTAACCCACCTGAGAAGAGTCTCTGCTATAAGTTTACTTGGTGTTGACCTACTCTAGGCAACACGCTTTCAAATTGAGCAACTTTTGGTTACACTGTGACCAACACAACTGATCAAACCAAATCTTTTAGAGATCGACTTTTTATTTTACCTCGCTTCTGCAAAAGTAAATAAGGTAATTTGTGTATGTTATTGATTAATGATTTTGTTTTATCAGTTTTGTTGGTTACAGGTTTAACCTATGCATTTATATTATATCTTATTAGATTCTTCAATTTGAGAAATATCTAATGTAGTCTTTTAAAGTTTTTAACGGAAGTTTGTTTGAATCAAATTAATCGTAATACGCTCTCTTTTTTCCTAACCGACGAGCCCCACCATGTTGCCATTTGAAATAATTAGTAATTTATATATGTAACAGATTTCCAGCCAATCCCCTGTAGAATCATTTAATTAGATGCAATATAACGTCAATCTAACGTAATTTCTTGTATCCCAGATACTCAAAAGAATTCAATTAATTCGTCACCAAAGAGCACGTGTGTCTGTGGCTGCAAAACAAAACATTTATTGTCATAGGAATTTATAGACTACAAAAGTCATATTTATACAACAATTTGAGGGCTATACCCAATAACTTTTCTATTTATATTTTTATATATTGCCCCTCGATAAATCCATCCGATTTATAAGTGAAATAAATATAATTACTACAATGCGCGCTTCTTGACACTTCCCGGTAATGAAACTCGATTTGAGCTCATTCAAATCAACGTGGAACCGATTAACATCATGACATATATGATAAAACGACTATTAGAGTGTTATTAATAGCCGTAATTAATGTCGCTATTGTTCAAGTTAATTTATTACCGATCAAAATAAGATATACAGCTTCTCGAGGATATAAAATGATTCATAAGCGTATACTTGGGCAGGGAAGAATCAACCATTCGCGATAGTCAATTCTCAGTTAGCAAGTCAGATTCAACAGTTCGTGATGTTCAATTCTTAGTTGCAGTTAAGAATCAACAGTTCATATAGTTTTGTGGCCCTTATCCATAGTTCGTGATGTTCAGTCCCGAGTTAGAGTTTTTAGTTAGAGTTCAAGAACAACAATCAGAATCGACAGTTCGTGATGTCCATTTTCGTGTCTAATCAAAAGTAGCAGTGTGCTAGTCATTAAGAGGCAGACTCAATATTGCCAAATATTCGTTGGAAAGTCTGCGACGAATCAGCAATTGTAGTTGAATCCACTAGTTTTTTGAGCCAGTAAATACTCCGTTTTTATCAAGATTCGAAAGTACGTTTCAAAAGTCATGAAGAAAGGTCCCGAATCCTCGGTTGCGCCATAAATTTCCCTTCAGGGAAGAGCCTGTCATCGAAAACCAATATGTATCTTCGTTTTTCAACAAGTATAAGGTTCATCCTAGCCACGAGTCGGCATTACCAGCTGAAAGAGGGCATTACCTCAAGATGTTTCTCTGATGTAAGTGATATTCCATAAATTCCCCTCTCAATTCAGTTGACATTATGGTCGGCGTAGAAATTTTAAAGTTATGTTACCCTTGTAGCAAAACACGCGGTAATAGTCACCTTAGGACTAGGCAACCCACATCGCGTTGACTCGTATGGTTGGTAGGCAAACGCCCGGACTATCACAGCGCATCCAACAATTATTGTTGGCGGTTTTTTAGGACTCAAAAAAGCAAAGAGATCAATTGTTTCTGTCCTCCCTTCGGCGTTGATAGAAGTCTCGATTTTTGAGTAAAGTTGAACTAAGTGCTTGAACTGTGAGTGCCTTTGGTTTGAAAGACTTCAAATAGTCGAAAAATTATTTGGTCTGTGCCTGCATTTATTTTAGGTAGGTAGAGACCCATCATTTAAATTGTATTCATGCTTGTAATGAAAGAATTTATTTTAGTTTGGCATTTCTGTCCGCTACAAACACGTACAGTATTCATTAAAAGCCATTACCGGAAGCCGACAGTTTCTCATTTTGAAAACCAGGTTCAAAAAGCCCTGAGATACCACCGGGTCTATTACACCCTTATATTGAACAGTTTTTTTTGTCACATTGTTTAAAGGTTTTATGAATTAATTATGTATGCGTTTTTGAACACTTTTAATCTTTAACTGAAGATTTTTTTCTGTTAGTAAAGAAAAGCAGAATTTAGCCCACAAGACTTTTATGTCACTATAATGTACTGGGTTGTGCGAAACGAATTTTCAGTTAAACAGTTGCCGATTTATTTTTAGAATCAATAAGAAAATTACTTGATTATTGTTCATCAATTATATACATACGATGTTTTGAGTCGCGCATATTATTTTAGTAAACGTATAAATTAATACAGTGTGTTGCGAACCATAATCTCTAGCTTTTGCAGCTCATTTTTCTTCTTATACCAGATGAATTTTATTATGGCTTAATGTGGTCAACAATCGTATATGTCCATTTTTTAGATCAAATTAAATTACTGTATTTTACTGTCATGAATTACCAAGCATTATATACACGTTTCGTGAGTACCTTACAATCAATTAAATCATTACTCAGCCGCTCGAGTATTGGTTTTGATGCTGAAAAGTTTCAGGGCTTTATTATTTCGACATCAGGTCAGTCTCTTGGCGAAATAAATGTGCTCTGTCTCGTCTGAGTATCGTTACGTATGTAGTGCTCTACAGGGTGTTACACATAGCAGATTCATTCTGACCGAAAACAGTTAAGTTGTAATTTTCCCAAAATTCTAGAACTGAAATTAGTGATTTGAATGTTTGGAATAAAAATGTATTTCAAAATATAAAATAAGTTTGGTTACATATAGTGACAAGTGATACATGGTTGGATTCACGTCCATGGTTAGATAGATACGTCTATTAAGGATTCAGTGAATATTTCCATATACAAAAGGAAACTAAAAGCATATCTTATAGAAAAAAATTGCTACACCGTTGAGGAGCTTTAATAACAATTTTTATAAAATGTAACTTATCTCCATATGTTTTAGTCAATGTTTTCATGTCAATTTATTGTTTTTATCTATATATTTTTTATTTTTACACCGACGTCTTCCTTGTTATTGTACAAAAATATTAATTGTGATAATTTTATACTTTTTAACAAGCGAAATATATATAATTATTATTATTAGTTTGTGGCTTTCGTGCTATAAGCCTCTACACCGCGACCTTTTCAAATATATTAGGTTAGGTTAGGTTTGAACGTGAGTGGACTCGTATCAGGCCCTCCACTGCGGCCAATGGCCTGTTGTGGCTCACCCTACGGTTTTATTTCTCCCAGTATATCCAATCTCTTAACGAAATTGAGGAATGCATTGGGAGAACAATTTACCAGGTTTTCTGGCCTTACTGTCTTATTGCCAAATATTGAAAATCTGGTTCTGGCCGCTGCAGGGCATGTACACAGAATGTGTTAAGCCGTATCATCATCCTTCATGCATAGCTGACACTCTGCATCTTGTGCAAGTCCGATTTTATGCATGTGATGTTTGAGTTTGCAGTGGCCAGTAAGCAAACCTACATAACCTACTATAACTCTGAGATGTGTTCTACTGAGTTCTAGCAGTTTGTCAGAGTCCTGTTTTTCCTTGTTCAAGCGTAAATGCTTTGGAATGGGATAGGCCCGGTAGACTACGCCAGTACTCGAGTCTTTTATTGTCTTCCCAAGTTGTTATGACATTCAAATCTATTGTGTGTGCCCTCGAATTCGTTTAGATGCTTCTATCTAGCCCTGTCTTCCGTACGAAACTCCATAGGCAAATTTTTAAACCTCCCATGAATCTGGGAGCTCTTGGTTTTTTTGTCCCAGCGCCGTTAGAAACCTTAGCCTTGACAAGCCCTCGCAGTGGCATAGTATGTGTAGTTTTGTTTCCTCTTCCTGACAGAACCATTTCCATGATTGGATTCGGTATGTCATGTGGGAATAAAAGAAGCGAAAATATACCGGGTGTCCCATTTAAAATCGAAAGTTTATGTCACTTCTGGTGAAACCGGAAGTTGCATCATGCTGAGTTACTTGTCAAAAAATGCAGTTTTATGTCGTATACAGAACTTCTAAATTTAATTCCATTATCTTCAAAAACAAAAAAGTTATATATAAACTAAACTAAAACCGTGGATTACGAAGGGAATTAGAATCTCCTCCAAAAATATACGATCTCTTCATTATATTAGGAAATTTACAACAAACATTTTCTTTTACAATCACTACAACTTGTACAGAAACACATATAGAAAAGTAATCAGAGCCGCGAAGGATATGTATTACAATAACAGAATTGCAAAGGCAAAAAGCAAAGTGAAAGAAAGCTGGACCATAGTGAATGAGCTCAGGGGTAGACCACGAACCTCGAAACCTATAGATACCCTCCTTGAACCTAATATTATTAATAATTATTACAGTACAGTTGCTGAAAAGCTTACAGAAAATATATTTCCAAGATATGATCCATTAGACTACCTGAGGGACATCCACGTTTATGAAAATCTAATACTTTATGCTACTAATGCATCTGAATTGAAAGAAGTAATTTCTTCAATAAAAAATAAGAACGCGGCTGGTTTAGATGATATCTCTATAAGGATATTTGAAAACCTTCCTAATGGTGCACTCGGCGCTCTTGCACAGGTCATAAATGACTCATTCGAAACTGGAATTTTTCCGACATTTCTGAAAACCTCTGTTATAATTCCTCTTCATAAAGGAGGTGACAGAGAAGATCCCTCCAACTTCAGACCGATATCTTTAATTCCCACACTTGCAAAAATTATCGAAAAATTAGTGAAGAAAAGAATTATGGAATTTTTGACGATTAATAGAATACTGAGTGCAGAGCAGTTTGGTTTTCAGAATTCAAAAAGCACAAATGATGCCATCCACAGACTGATGTCAATGATCTATAAAAGCAAAATGGTAAAGAAGCTGTCGCGGCGGTGCTGTGCGATCTTTCGAAAGCATTCGATTGTGTAGATCATGACATTTTGCTGCGGAAGCTTAATCGTTATGGATACGGGGGTGTCACTCTGAACTGGTTCAGATCTTATCTCTCTGATAGAAAGCAGTGTGTAAAATTATCCACTACTTCTGGTACAATTGGAATAAGGTGTGGAGTGCCCCAGGGCTCTGTACTGGGTCCTATACTTTTTCTATTGTATATAAATGACCTAATAATTCTACCAATTTCGGGAAATTTAACGTTATTTGCAGATGATACAACCATATTATGGCACCATAAAGATAAAGAAAGACTCCACGAAATAATGTGTGATGACATGGTGTTAATCAAAGACTGGTGCGATTCTAATTTACTTTATCTGAATATCAACAAAACAAGTGCCATTTCTTTCAAAACTGTGATACCGGATGTGACTATAGGCGGTCAAATATTAGTAAATAAGGACACAGCTAAATTTTTGGGAATGTACTTGAACACGAATCTGAAATTTGAAGAGCATATAAGAAACATGAATAAAAAATTGGCATCTGGTTGTGATGTTTTGAGGGTGGTTTCTAATGAGTTGGGATTTGCTGCTGCAAAATCAGTTTATTACGCACTTGTGGAATCCCATTTGCGTTATGTCATATCATTTTGGGGAGTTTGTAACAACCAATTGTTTCAGTCAGTGTTTATACTACAGAAGCGAGCAATTAGATACCTGTGTAAAATCAAATTTAGGGACTCATGTAAACCACTCTTCATTGAACATGGGATCCTGACCCTTGCTTCAATTTTTATATTGGAAACGGTTTCATTAATCCACAAAAATAGATTAGATTACGAAGTAAAGGATGTCCCCTATTATACTCGTCAAAACGAAAATAGTTTAAAGCTCCCCATTCCCATGAAAAGTCTAGTAAAAGACTCTCTGATCTATAATGGGGTGAAGATGTATAACAAATTACCTTGTGAAATTAAGGAAAAAAGGTACAATATTTTCAGAAACCTGACAAAAAAACTACTTAGTGATAAGGCATAATATAGTTTAGCAGAGTATTATGACTATTCATTTTGATGTTTTCTTTTGTAATTTTAAAATAATGAACTTTATACTAACACATTACTTATTTTAACCGTAACATATCTTTATCACGCCTACATTGTTATTATTTGGCTATATTTTAAATTTTAAGAGTTTGTATATTACATGTTATTTATAATTTTACCTGTGTTTGTCAACAAGAATTTATTCTTATGTACAATAAACATATATATCATCATCATCATCAAGGGCGAGCCACTTTTCGCGGACACTCGGATACCAAGTAATGCATAACTTAACTATGAGTTATAATACACGTGATTTTATTGGTATTTTAAACCATCCGCAGCTTCTCTTTTTCAAAAAACGTTGACGATTCGGAGACTATATCTGCCTCCGTTATAAAAAAATAAAAATGGCATGAATCCAAAACCGGTTTGCAGGTAGGCACGCCATTGAAAAAAAAAGTGATAAACCTTGACTGCTTCTCATGTCCCATAAATGTTATCTGTTTGACAACAAACTTTGAGTTCGATTCAGAGTTAATCCAGATACGGAAATTCTATCTCAACTCTTCTCAAGTTATTGTTGTGTGCCTCCAATGTGTATCGAAAAACCAACATATCTTCGAAGTAGGCTATGACACCTGTTAACCCCATTACTAGACTAGATTAAAATGGGCAGTGGTGGTCGGCTGGTAGAGCGTTCGCCTCTTAAGCATGGCATCACTCGTTAATAGGTAAGGGCTGCGTCTTCCCTAGCTCGCACAAATCTCTCGAAGACCTCTGAGGGTTGCACGTAGGGGGTGCAACAGGTTGACGGAAATAACAATAAAAAAAAAACATATTGTTGGAACACCTCCGGGGCTGATGACAATCAATATGGTAAACGCAAGTAGCGGTATCGCCCAAATGGTGTCGATATTGTGAGCTCTCATAATCAATGAACACCTGTAGAAATGTAGGGGCCGGGGGTCCACCATGTGCCCTCGGCGTCGGGCGAGGAGTGCCCACGGTGATTCCAAACACCTTTGGTTGAAAGCCGTGGGTCATCGCCCAGTCAACATGGTAGCGGCTGAAAAGTCACGAACGGTCACCCATCTAACGTAGGCTGGAGGGATCCAGTCTGACATGGGTATGCAGTATGGGTGAAAACGACTGCAGACGGCGACCCATCAACGTTGTCGGAGGAATCTGACTTACATGGGTACCTAGGGGGAAGGGGAGCCCCATCAAGGAAACTTGATGCCCTTCCATAAGGTGTTGGCCTCTAGGGGGCGGGGGTTTCGCTGGATAGGACAATGGAAAACAATACCGTAATTCGGTAGAGGTGGTCAATGTCCTCACCCTTAGGGTTGGGGTGGGCGGCAAAGCCCATCTCGGCGTGTGAGTAACGCTAAATTTGCTCGGGCACTAACACTGCAGAGCCAGTAGTATACTTCAGTATACGGCCTCACCATTGGTAATATGCAAATGGTAGCTTGACTGTGTCGATGCACAGCCTAAGCGCGCTGATCTGGCGTATCCAAATCCCCACTGCGTTCGCAGCCGCGCTGCGGATAGACCGAAAGGTAGGTGCCGTGAGCGGTGTCGGGGCGTAGTGGGTTACGATGGGCGGTACGACCTACCGTCACGTCACAAAACTCCACTCTTGTAGAAATGTAGAAGATGTATCCAAAACAGAAAAATATTTGGATCCAGCAAGTTCAGCAAAGAGAGTATTGAGTATTGGGAAAAATTCACGAATCACAAACCTATTTGTTGAGTTCACGAGGGTACATACAAACTCGAACGACAGTGTTATTGGCTTTCGGTGCGTTAACTATTGGATGAACCCTTTCAGTAGGCTCTGTTACTGAAACCAAAATTTTTTCTGCAACCACTTGGTCCAGCTCCTATTTTTAACTTTGGCATTCATGAATTTTTCTGGCTGGACATACTCGCGAAACAGCATTGTCTTGCAAGAAAAATTTTGAAGTTTTTCAGTACCATTGAAACATGACTGTAATTCTTAGGAATGTCCTCAACAGAATGAGAGTTTTCGTCATATGAATTAATTGATGAAATTTCTTGTACGCCTTTAGAATTAAAAATTTCCAAATATACCACCAAGTCCCAAAATTGAAGAACAAGTCTTTGAGCTCAACTCATAAAAAAGTAAGTACATACTTTCGCGTGTTTTTAAACAACGACCTTTAGGGAAGTTTGAATAGACGAACAAATTCTACTGGAACTCCTGCCCAGTATATGGGAAGGTTGAGCTACATACCAGGCGCGACCCAGGTGGCGGATAGGGAACGACCGGGGCCCTCACAGGCCTGGGCCAGCGATTGCCATAAGTAGGGTGCGGGGGCCTAAAAACCCCCTAAATCATTTGCGAAAGCATCGCCGCGGACCAGCTCGCGACTCAAACCGTAAACCGCTTGTGATTCAACGACCCGTGAGATACCTAGTGTCCAGTAGCGGTACGTGTCACAGGGGACACGGGAGTCCTGGCTTAACCGCCCGGACTGCGTGTTGAGGACACTTTAAAATCCTCCCCTAATCCTAAGGTATTGTGCGCGCTGAAGGGATGAATGGTCAAGGGGCACTCGACCAATAGCGACAACACTCTGGGAACCAGGCGCACCCAGTTTTATGTAGCCTTCCGCACGTGTGGGGGCTCCACGTGCGGCGACGTCTCTTCCCCCATACTCGTGGGAACCATATGGAACCAAAAGAAAAAAAGCAGCCGAAAGGACGTAAGAGCCAATCGGCAAACCGAAACCCCAGCTCCCTTACCCTATTGGAGGGCTCTTTCTTAGGGTCCTCTAATACTCCCCCCACCCTACCGGAGGGCTCCTTCTCGGAGTCCTCCAATACTCCTTCCACTCCCACGCGGATGGGCCTCATCACGGGGTCCTCCGCCGCCCAATCCACACCGGCGGGCTCCTTCACGGGGCCCCCAATCCCCTCAATCCCAATAACGGTGGGCTCAACTCCAGGGTCCACCTTTCCTTCTAACCAGGCGGGCTGCTTTTTGGGGTCCGCCACTCCCATTCTGACGGGCTCCTTCGTGGGGAACTCAGAACAACCGATACCCGGCTCTGCGTCCGTTAACATAGCCACATTGGAGGATCGCTTGCGGTCCCCGAATGTGGCAGATCTCGCCCGAACCTTGGAAAAGGTGAAGGTAAAAACAAACGTCCGAGGGTCGGACAAAAGAAGGAGGAGGAGAGCGAGGCGGACCGCGCCTGTCCACCAATCCACCTCCACTGGCTCTGAGAACAGGGTAGGTGAACCAGAAAAAGGGCGAACGGACGAGGGTGGCGATAAGGGCTCCGCCAAGGGGAACGTCAAAACTCCCGTCCAACGCTCAGAATCCAAGGGTGGACGGCCGGAGGCTCTGTCCTTGAAGAGTTAGGCTCCTGAGTCTTCAGCCAAGAGGACAAGAGCCCCCGGCTCCACACCCGAGGACATATTGCGTGTGGCTAAGCGACCACGCCCCGGCCCCCAACAAATGGGACAGGGAGCAGAGAGCTCGCGAAGCTACGCGCAGACGGTGTCAGAAAATAGAGCTCTGCAGCTGGTTGTCTCCAGGGAGGGACAAACCAATGTGGCCTTCACGGAGGAACAGCTGACAGAGTTCCTTGATGCGGTGCTAATGGCAATCATTAGCACACCAACGGGAGCAAACTCGCCCCCAATACAGTTTGCCTCCACATGGCTGTGGAGGGGACAATTGCTGGTCACTGCAGCAAATGCAGAGACGAGAGATTGGCTCCTCAGGGAACTGACCAACATCAGACCCTGGGAAGGCACCAACCTCATATCGGTGGTTCCGGAAAGGTTCAGACTGCAGAGAACAGTCATCCGGATCCCGATAAGACCGCCGAACCAGGACATCTTCAATGCCCTGGAAAGGCAAACCCAGGCCTGTAGACTCGACGGTGGAGGGTCTGGAGCAGGAGGGAGGAGAAGCGTGGCCTCAGCCTGGTAGTGGGGATGGACACTGATTCTGTCGCCATCGTCAGGCGGGCCTACGGAGCCCTCTTTTTCGGTGCCACCAAGGCACTGATTAGCTGGGACTCTCCCGCCGCGGACCCTCCGACTGAGGGTCACAAGGACCAACCGATGGAGACAACCGTCTCCGTCGAAGGAAATTCGGCACCCGCTGAGGAAGTCGAAAGGCAACCTTCAGCGGAACTGTGTCAAACAATGGAGGAAGGCTTCGAAACGGAAGCCTCTCTCGACTCGGAGGACGAGACTCTGACGGAGAACGGTCAAGACAGTTCTTCGACAGAGACTGGTCGTGAACGGGGTGGTCAGGACGGAAGGAAAGGTCCTGACGACCCCAGGTAAGCAGAGGAGCGGAAGGGATAGGCTACCAAATGGCGGTCTCTTCTCCCTGCTCCTCCGGGCTCTGAGACTTCTGCAAGCTAATATCCAGCATGGAAGGGCCTCCACAGCCCTTCTATGCAGAAGGCTCAGGAAACTCGACATAGACATATCTCTTATTCAAGAACCGTGGGCTTACCATGGCAGGATAAGAGGTATGGGCCAAGCCGGAGGTTCGCTATACTACTGCACCACCGAAGCAAGGCCCAGGGTATGCATTCATGCAAAAAATGTCGACGCCACTCCGCTGCCAGGATTCTGCCACAGGGACCTGGTAGCCATAAAGATTAAAGTGGCCGACGATACAAAGGGGAACGTACGCGAAGTCATAGTAGACTCTGCGTACTTCCCATATGAGACAGAGAACCCTCCACGAGAGGTAGTATCATTGATTGGGCACTGCGAGGAGCGGGGACTGCCCCTCCTTTTGGGTTGCGATGCAAACTCTCACCATACATTGTGGGGGAATCGAGACGCGAACCCAAGAGGCAGGGCACTCCTCGAATTCCTGAGCTCCAGTAACCTGGAAATTCTCAATAGAGGATCAGTGCCCACTTATTTCACGCCTTTGGCTCAAACAATCGTCGATCTCACGTTATGTTGCTCGGAACTGACAGGGAGCGTCAGCAACTGGCATGTGTCGGTGGAGGAAACCTTAGCAGATCATCGACACATACTTGTCTCACTAGCAGGCAACAGCCTTGCAGACAACAGGTATAGGAATCTCAGAGCCACCCGATGGAACCTCTATGAGGAAGAACTGAAGGAAAGGCTCGGAATCATGCCTACACGCTACGGATCGGAGGCGGAAATCGAGACATTTGCAGACTGTCTCAATTCCGCTATCCTATCATCATACGAAGCCAGCTGTCCCTTGAAAAAGGTAGACAAGGCAAGGAAGTCCGAAAGCGTCTTAATAAAGCCAAACGGACCAAGCAACCCGCACACTGGGAAGACTATAAGTCAGCACAAAGGGAATACAAAAGAAGTATTCGAGTAGCACAGAGGGATACTTGGAGAAACTACTGCCAAGGTATAAGCACCTTACCAGAGGCAGCGAGACTCAACAAGGTCCTTTCCAAAGATCCAGAAGTGCTGGCCCTGCCCGGAAGCAAATACACTGCCTCGGACGGGGAAACACTCCAACACATGCTCTCAGTCCATTTTCCGGGCAGTGACACTGCGACACCCATGCCAGAGCCAACTGTACCGTCCAAAACAAAGGTCGCGACTACAAGACGGCTGCTGAGATTGTAACTTATGAAAGAGTGGACTGGGCCATTGAGTCTTTTTCACCTTTCAAATCTCCGGAGGAAGATGGTATTTTTCCAGCCCTACTACAAAAGGGCAAAGGAATCCTAATCCCCCATCTTCTGAAGATATTCCGCATACGGATACGTTCCCAAGGTATGGAGGACAGCCAAAGTTATAAACTATCCCCAAGCCTGGTAAAAGTGATTACACTCAGGCAAACGCGTTCAGACCCATCAGCCTCACGTCGTTTCTGCTGAAGACAACTGAAAGACTGGTGGATAGATACATAAGAGAGGAGGTGCTGAAGCTAAACCCGCTTAGCGACCTCCAGCACGCGTACCAGACTGGCAAGGGCACGGAGACTGCCCTCCATCGACTTATTCATAGAGTTGAGGGAAGGTTAGATCGTGGCGGCGCCATCTTAGGTATATTTATCGACGTTGAAGGGGCATTTGACAACACGTCATTTGAATCCATATGTCAAGAAACAAGGAAAAGGGGCGTGAACCCAACCGTAATAGCATGGATTCACGCCATGCTGCCCCAAAGACTAGCCAGAGCAACTCTTAGAAGTAGCTCCAGCGAGGCCATACCCATGAGGGGCTGTCCACAGGGAGGAGTCTTGTCCCCTCTACTTTGGTGCCTTGTGGTGGATGGCCTCCTAGTAAAAATAAAAGATTTGGGTTACTATACTCAGGCCTATGCTGACGACATTGTTATTCTGGTCGATGACCGGGGGTCCGGCCTCGTGAGGGGCACGATACAAAGGGCTCTCAGCGGGGTGGATGAATGGTGCCGTTCGGTGGGACTCAGTGTAAACCCTGAAAAGGCTGAACTGGTTCTCTTTACCAGAAAACGCAAACCAGGGGACCTCCCAGATGTTCAACTTACTGGAAGGTCCCTGCAATATAAAAGCTCAGTCAAGTACCTTGGAGTCATCCTTGACTCCTAGCTAAACTGGAACGAGCATATTGATCATAAAGTTCAGAAAGCCACAGCGGCTTTCTGGGCATGTAGAAGGACATTTGGCAGTACGTGGGGGCTCGACCCCAAGATTCTATGTTGGATCTACACAACTCTCATACGCCCAATGATTACGTACGGAGCCATCGTGTGGTGGCAATGTGCAACATTCGGCAAGTCGAGAACCCAATTAGATAGGGTACAAAGGCTTGCCTGCCTTGCGATAACAAGTGCAATGAGGACGGCACCTACCAGGGCGCTGGAGACGCTCGTAGGACTGCCCCCCTTATACCTCCTTATCGAACATGAGGCACGCAAAGCCGCAGCTCGCCTAAGAAGTTCTAACCAATGGCGGAGCGAGGGAATGTATGGACATTCTCGATTATGGAATCAGACGGTAAGGGATTGTCCCCTTCTTGAAATGCCGGGTGACAGTTCGTTACCATACGATTCAGTAAAAGGCCGCTGACAGTAATTCCCAAAAGGGAAGACTGGGAGCGGATCGGGCACCGCCTGCTTCCCACCAAGGGGATCATTTGGTACACAGATGGCTCCAGAATGGGTAAGTCAGCCGGCGCCGGGGTATACGGGCAGTCTCCGAAAGCGGAACTTTGTTACGCTCTAGGAACTTTTGCTACTGTATTTCAGGCAGAAATGTTTGCCATACTCGCCTGTGTAAGAGAAAATCTCAACAGAGGCTACCGCGGCCAGCAAATCACGATATGCACCGACAGCCAAGCGGCGATCAAGGCTCTCACATCATATAGAGTCATTTCGTTGCTGGTGTCTGAATGCATCGATGATCTGCAAATGCTATCTTCCGCCAATAAAGTAAAGCTACTTTGGGTCCCTGGTCATACCGGAGTACCTGGAAACGAACGGGCTGATTATTTGGCCAGACAAGGTGCGATGGGACCAGAACCTATCATAGGAGTTTCAAGATCATGGTGCGTCTCAACCATGAAGGAAATTCTGGAAGTAAAATTCCAAGATACATGGAAAGATACACCAGGCATGAGGCAATCGAAACTCCACATCGGAGGCCCTTCTACCAGGAGGACCAAGACTCTGCTCACACTGAGCAGAAAGGAAATCAGATTAGTGACAGGGCTCCTGACGGGACACTGCCACCTCAACATTTTAGGTTTCACGGATGATACCGAATGCAGGTGGTGCTTGGAGGATGAGGAGTCAGCCATTCACATCCTCACGGAATGCCCGGCAGTGGCAGCAATACGGGAAGCACACCTCGAGAGCATCGTACTGAACCCGGAGAGTGTGAGGGTGGTATCGGTCAGAAGGCTGGCCTCTTTCGCTCGCGAGATAGGCCACCTTCAAAACTGAACCATCTCCCAGCAGTAGGGTGTGCATAACGGGCTCGATTGAGAGGCCTACATGCTTATGGCTTCGTCCGCCCATATACCTTGTTCTATTTATCTATCTACTGGAACTATTTTTCAGGAAAATGATCGGGAAAACTTGAAAATCTGAAAATCGAAATTGGCAATTTGGAAAATACGAAAAAGCTGAAATAAATAAGAAAAACAAGTACAAAGCTCTTTCGAGCCATTACCATTTTATCCTAATCGCTGCAGAAACCTTGGGACCATTTGGACCAAATGCAAATAAATTGATAATAATAATAACATTTATTATTCCCAAGAAACAATAATATGTTTATATTAGGGAACATTAACTGATGTATCGAGAACATTGGTAATTTAAACATAATTGATGAAAAAGCAGTAAAAGCAGAATGAATTGTAAGGGGTAAATGAATAAGGTATAGGAATATTTGAAGAATGAAATAATATCATTATGTTAATAAATATTTCTACAATTTAATTTTGAAAGCTGTTAAACTTTTTGTGAGTTTGAGGAAGACATATGTAGGCGGCTAGTAGAGTCTAAAGGAAATAAAACGTTGGATCGCCTTTCACTCCAAGTGCCATTGCCGTTTTAATGAGATGCCTAATAAAAACTACGTTCACGCTTTTTATCAAGTATCTGGATTAATGGATCATTTTGATCTCGAATCTCAATAGTTAAGAAAAAATCTCCCGAAGCTATGCCTAATTAGCTGCCCAAGTTTTTCACATAATTAAATTGAGGAAACGGTTGTTGGTTTCCAATTCAAATTCGTGAACGAGATTTAATCCTCGCCTTTGATAAATACGTTAGAAGCTGAGCAGAGAGCATTGCTGTTAATATGGTGAAGTCTCTGGTAACCGGCCGTAGTGTAATAGATCAGATCCGTCTTGTTACGGGCTATGATGCAATATCTGTTTTCCTACTAATGGTAACTATATCTTTCCGCGGAAGTCTGAGTTAGTACCTACTCAGTTTCTGAGTTCGTGTTGATGTTGATGAAAATAAAGAAGAATTTCTGCGTTTTAGTCATCTTATTGATTATTTTGTGTCATGGATATTTATTATAAAATTATTCCATAATTTATATTGGATTGCTTCAACCATTTTGTGAAGCGAACCGCAGCTGCAGATTGAACATTATTAGCCTAAAATATTATAAAAACATTCAACTAGAAATATTATATTCCATTTGTTACCATTCTACTCATTTTGTGGTGTCAAATCGCACAACCCCCTTTGGGGATGCAAAAGGGGTACTTTAAAAGCTATCACGATCTTTTTCAATAACCAGAGGTACTGATATCATAATTTTGTTTTTTTATGATACCTCTAAGTGTGTTTATAAATAATAGTTGTTAATCATCAGAGATGTGATTTCATAATAGTTTCTGTATTTATGCGTCGTCGATTGGTCCGCGATATTGCCATTTTATTGCGTAGTTTAATGCTTTATAGTTATCTATGCAAAAATCCAATCTTGATTAAATCCATGTAATTAATTACTGTTTATACATTTTTCATTATCATAATATAAATAGAAAAGTTATTGGGTATAACCCTCAAATTGTTGTGCAACCGTAGACACGTGTTTCGAGCTAAAGCTCTCGTCAGTACTGTAAAATCAAGTGCGAAGATGTACAACACTTGGATGTAAAAATAGACACAAAGGAAGTCAACAACAGGAAGCCAAACACACATTTTTTGCTTCGGTTAGAAGACCTTGTGCTTACAAGGCAACAACTAACGTCGTCACGGAGGCAGCTATAGCTACCAGCGTGATAATCCTACCCAGAAAAATACAAATTAGGATGGATTTAGCGAGGGGCTATATATAAAAATATAAAAAGCTATAGCTGCCTCCGTGGCGACGTTAGTTGTTGCCTTGTTAGCACAAGGTCTTCTAACCGAAGCCACAAATGTGTGGTTGGCTTCCTGTTATTGACTTCCTTTGTTTCTATTTTTACATCCAAGTGTTGTACATCTTCGCACTTGATTTTTCCGTACTGACGAGAGCTTAAGCTCGAAACACTTGTCTACGGTTGCACAACAATTTGAGGGTTGTCCAATAACTTTTCTATTTATATTTTTATATATAGCCCCTCGCTAAATCCATTCTAATTTTTATTATTATTAAACATATTTATTGCCCTTGTACTGTTTATCTTGTTTGATTCCGCTCCCGTTCGGTAGCTAGTGTAGCTACTAACTGCCGACTGGCTGACGCCTTCAGGGCTTACGTAAGTTATAGAAAATATTATTCTATTGTCAAGTCAAGCCCGAGTATCTGAACCCACTTCCTGATTTGACTTATAATTATTTTATTATAACGTTACACATACATTTTCCGTTTTTTTTTTAAGACACGGCAAAAACTCGAAAACGAAACGAGAGATAGGACAGGTCTACAAAACGTTCCCATAAAGTTTTTCATCTTCTAATTTTTTATCTATAATGAAAGTAAATGAATGATTTTCACTACAAAACCACGACGATCGTTTCGCGTACAGCGTCGTGGTTTCCTCAATGTAAGTGTGTGAAAAACTTGGGCAGCTACTTAGGCATAGCTTCGGGAGATTTTTTTTATTTAACTATTGAGATTCGGGATCAAAATGATCCATTGATCCAGATACTGGTGCACCCCCTCACTTGTTATACATACAATCTAAAATAATCTATCCAAGAATATTTATGGAATTTTCAATATTTGCGGTTAAAAAATTATACCTACAGTCTCCAATGTTTTTTGTACCATTATAGTGACTGAAATAATCACCTCTAGAATGAAAGACGATGCACCATATTCCATATTATCTTCCAAATAGATTCTTGCGAAAATTCGGTCTGCTGGCTTAAAAATCGCTGACTGCGCCGGTATATAGCAACCCAGTTGGGCCATAACTTGCAAAAGCAAAACTTGTCTGATGAAAATACTCTTCCCAGAACCGTTGGGCCCCGTGACGATATGAATATTATAGTCATCAGAGCAGACCTGAAAAAAAACATGAATGCGTGAAAATTGATAAATGATGACATTACTTTGTTTTACATAATTTAAAAACAATTTTCTCAAGGTAGTATTTTGTTTATAACCAGTGCGTGCATTCATTTATAGTTATTTAATCAACCAGTGTATTAATATAAGAGTTGATTACAATATTTTTCCGTCTACCTCACTTTTGTTGACATAAACCTGAGTCCAATTTTTTTCTGGCAATAAAGTTGAAGATGCTACTTTAGCAGTTTCCGTAACATCTGGCAAAAAAAATTTATCCTCAATATCCATTTTAGCGCCCCAAACATCTGAATTCATTTATGTTTCGTTGCCTAAGCAACAATCATGCATTCATTGAGAAATGACCTTTGTCACTGCCAAAGTAAATGTATTAGAGCAATGTACGTTGGGTTGCATAATGATAGAATCGTTGATTAATAGAAAGTCATTCATTAATAGGGGCATTAATGAACGATTTTGAGAGCGTTTAGCCTCCTAAATAAGAAACGTATATCGTCAGATGGCAGTGCGTGTTCTCCCGATGAAATAAATACAAACTCCGCCTCACTTCTAACTTTGCGATTCTCGTAAGATTTTGTTAAAAATTAAACCAGGTTTGTTTTCGTGGTAATCTGAAAGTTTGCACAAAAATTTCGAATTAATAAATATAATGGAATCCAGTCACACAATGTATCAAGAATTAAAAAACTATTTTATCAAAATCTGTTCGAACTATCTCGGAAATGTTTTGAATGTGAATTTTAAGATGAAGTATACCGCAAAAAGAAATAGATAATGACGTCTGAAATATCAGATAAAAGGTAATGTCAAATAAAACATGACATGCATGCAGCACAAAATAAATATACAACACTGACGTAAACAGTGTATTCTATTTTTTTTTTTTTAATATATTGGACCAAAATTATTTTTATGGGATACTTGTTTTTCTTATTACACGTTTTATACTAATTTGACATGTTTGCTATATGTAGGTATATGTAATGAAATCGTTGAACAAAATTTACACTTGCAGACGTCCGAATGATTTGCTATTTGATACCTAGGTGTTCACTGTTCATAATTCCAGTAGCAGGTGGGTACCCCATTATAAATGTTTTTAAAGAAAAAACAAAAAAGCGAGATTTGTGATTTGGTTTCTGATTCGATACAAAATGGGTATGTGCAGGTTTTCGGGGTCGTAGATTATGAATCTTCCGTCAAAATTAATAATTTCAGAATGGCGGACGAGATTTGTGATTATGGTCCGATTCGATTCAAAATTTGTCTGTGGGTTTTTCTAGCTCAGAGATTATGAATCTTTCGTCAAAATTGATGAATTTGATATGGCAGTTCCAAGATGGTTGACGAGATTATAACCTATGTACCTAGTGGTTTATTCTGGGTTCGAAGGTAATGATTTTTCTGTAAAAAATCAGGAATTCAAGATGGCAGACGAGTTTTGTTATTTATGGTTGAATTCTATACGAGAGGTTGGTGATGATGCATTTTTCAACAAAATTCAATAATTCAAAATGGCAGCTCCAAGATGGATTCTGTTTATTTTGTGAGTTATGGTCGTATTCTGTTCAAAATCACTATTTAGGTGTAAATGAATGCATTAATTTGAATTGATTCGAAAATATTAAATCATATGTGGAATCATGAATAAAAATTCAAAAATCATTAGTTATCAGATTTTTACTTTCAAGTTAGTTATTGAAAATAGTCACCAATAAGATCCGATCGCAATTTTCTTAAAAACTATTTTCTGGATTTGAATGTAATTTTTTGCAGGATAGGTCCATAGTTTAGGTACATATGTCTCATTCCATATAAAGGGTGAAACAATTGTAACCTCAACTTTTTGGTTTTTTATTAAGATTGTTTATTTGCCTTTTGAGTAAAAAAAAATTGAGTGGAACATGCGAACGGCAGCAGTTCATCAGAGAGCATTGGGGAAGACCATTAGTTTCATTAGGCTTTGTTAAAAAAAATAAGAATGGCTGGGCGCCATGCAACTTAATTAGGCTTAAGAGAAATTAGTTTTATGTAAGTTACAAAATTCAAAAACAAGCACTTATACGTAGGTATATGTAATGAGAGAAAAAAATCATGAACGCAAAAATATCATGATACATTTAATGAAGGAAGAAAATAATGAACATTGGAAACATTGTTGATATTTGACAAAAAAATTATGTATGACCACAATTGCAAAAATTAAATTCATATAAATTGAATTACGGTAATTATATTAATTTAAATACCATTTGATTCATTTAAACGCATAACCATAGTATACCATGTTTTTGCTTTACAGTGTTTTAAAAAGTCATTAGTATATTCAATTTTAGATGTTTATAAGAATGGTGAGGTAAATAGTAACTACACATCTGTCATTCATAAAATGCAGAAAAATAAATGAAAAATAAAAAGATCTGGCCTGTTCAACTGCAGATTCCAAGCTTTCTTTATGCAAACTTCGGTGTGACCAGGAACTGGTGGTGGAATTGGCGATCAGTGTATACGGTATAATCATAAAAACCAGAATCGATACCATTTATCGAAATCTTCACATTCCATGTAACCAATAGTATAGAAATTTTGTGGGTTTTTCTGTACACAGCTTCAACCATACGTAACTCTAGCATAGATGAGCTCACGTGTGCGATAACCCCAACTTAGAACCCTGGAATAAATTCCAATTGAATGAAGTAATCTAAATGCCCATTTAAATAAAAATTAAAATTTGTTGTAATAACATAACAAAAAAACTAACCTTTTGAGTAAGGGTGAATACCATAAAACAAATAGGAAATTGATGTCGGTAAAAACGCAGCAACGGTTCAAACGAAGAACAGTTTCAAGTCTCTTAAAAAAAAACTGCATTTTCGTCGGAATTCAGAAAAGCTGGCGTAGGAATTTGTGTGAGATAATCGTAAGCTAGAAACAGACAGATCCCGTGGACGGAAAATTGCTTTTTTGATTTCACTACACTTCCTTATCACCGTTCAATCGCTTCTCCCATCCGTCTCCTGCCGAACATCTCGTTTCTCACAGCTCCCCACCTCTCTCAATTTTCTCGAGTATATCGGGTTGCCTGACTCGAAGGTACCTTCGCTAGGTATTTCGAATGCATGCCAAACCCGATAAAATGTAGCATTTTTGAGAATGCTACACAATATAAGACTCTATCACCCGTGAAACATTCAGTTCAACAGATGTGAATTAAAACAACTGTTAAAAATAAATTAAACAATGTTTTAGCTAGGTGTTTTATTCTAATGTACCTGAATATTGAAACAAATTAGCTATTTCTTTATTTTTTTACATTTCTTTCTCTACCTTCAACAACAAGCATTTATCCCTAATTCTCATTCCTCTAGGAAGATGCCCGATGCCCGTCCGATATTTCAGATAAAATGCAATTTACATAAAATGCTTTCAGCTTTGACGGCATTATTGATTCCCAGACACAAACGTCTCTGTGTATTATTTATACATTGAAATCATTTCTCGTATATATATATATATATATATATATATATATATATATATATATATATATATATATATAACTCAATCGCTAGTTGTCCTTGAATTTGATAAAAATAATTGTGATTCTTCTTCAACATAGAATCATTAATGAAAATAAAAAAATGGAGTGAATAAATTCGAATTATTACTATTCTCAATATAAATGCCGCCAAAGAAACAAACAAAGCCGTATCAAGTCAATGTTTCGTTTGTTTATCTTGCCGCGCCGCCCCATTGGAGCATTCAAGAAACGTCCGCTGTAGCTTTTCAACTTCAAAGGAACATCAAAAACGCCGCGCCGGCGCCGCCCAAATAAACCGTTGTATCGGAAACCAATGTAGAACGATGTTGCCGATATGGGAGTCACAAGTTATTTAGTAATATGCGTAAAAATATGCCACCAACTCCGAAATTCTCGCTAAATAGCCCTGACGAAGTGGAGAGTGTATTTCCTGATAAATATGAATGGTAAAATGTTTTTAAGACAAGATTTTATTCAAATGCACTGAAAACGGATATTTTCTTTAGTTCATTCGTAAAATATGTCATATTGAATTATTTAGTTTAGAAAAACTCATCTACTATTCCGAAATCTCCTAGATACAAACTTTGAATAGAATCTGACCTCAAATCTCGGGGCCGCCATCTTGATTTTTTTTATTTTGACAAAAAAAGTCAAAATCACCGATCCAAAGAACCCCTACATTCTGATTTTTAACGGACTCGAACAATAATTATTCTTCACCGTTTTGTAACTGTCATTTCGAATTATCAAACATTGACAAAAAAAATCACGATCTCCGACCACAAAAATCCCTATACCTATACCAACTCAAAATAGAATCAGACCAAGAATCAGAAATTTCGTCCGCTATTTTGGAGCCACTACGTTGAATTTTATCAAAAAAAATTATGACTTCCCAACCCAAAAGATTCTATGTACAAAGTTTGAATGGAATTGTATAAGAAATCACGAAACTCGTCCAACATTCTGGAGCCGCCTCTTGGTTTTTCCTAATATAAAAATGATATGGAGGATTGTCCCTCAAGTGATGAACACATGTTGTTGAAAAAAGCTATTAATTGTAAAAGTTATAATATTCCATAGTTTCGATCGACCCGAATGAGTTTTATTTTTTCCCATTCCCGATCCGACCCTGTGCCAGATGTCATACTGGCTATATGATACTAACTCTTTTCCTCACCAGTCGTGTGGGAGGAGCAACCTTCGAGCCGGAGCACAGCAGAAACGTATTTTTTCAAGTGAAATTTTTTTTGGCATTCCAGATTGTCTGGATTGACAAAATCTGTCAACGAAAAAAAAAAAACAGTGAAAATGTCGAAAGATAAAAATAGTGAAAAAGAATTAGATATATCATCATTTCGTGGATTTACAAGACCAGAGGAAGATCAAAACATGTCTATAAAGAGCAAGTCTACTGTGAAGTCCAGAAGAATGATGGAAATAGAAGAAAAAGAAACGCAACTGAAAATTGAACTAGAACTAATGAGTGAAGAACTCAAACTACTTCAAATGAAAAAACGTTCAATCAAAAATTCATCAGATAGTTCCAGTGAAATATAAGATTTAGAAGGGTATTCAGAAGTGAACGTGCAGTACCTAGTGGGTCGATAAAATACCAGAAAATATGGATGCTTATCCTGAAATTACGAAGAATTGTCCTGAAAATACCTGAAGTACATTCCCTGGAAACAGCAAAGTGGCTCATCACAGTAAATTCCAAGAAAATCGCCCATCAGGTCGATATGAATAAATACATGCTGCGACAGTCTGTAGCAAAAGAATTACCTTACTTCGGAGGTGAGACAATGGATTGGCCGAATTTCATCAATCAATTTCGTGAATCAACACAACTTTGCGGATTCTCCAATCGTGAAAACATGTCTAGACTACAGAAATGTTTGAAAGGCAAAGCAAAAGAAAGTGTACAATATTTACTGAATTTCCCAGATCAAATTGAAAAAGCTCTACAAATCCTGGAAAGAAGGTTCGGTCGCCCTGAATTTATTATTGATGAAATCATGAGAAAACTATGCCAGATGCCATATATAAAGGGATACAATTTAGAGAATCTCATCGATTTTACAAATAGTGTACTCAATCCATTGAAAGCCTAAATTCTCCAGGATCTTTAACGAATCATCAATTTCTTCAAACTCTTATTGATAAATTGCCTCCATGTTTGAGACTGCAGTGGGGAAACCAAAGGAAACTTTATGGAACTCCAATAAATCTGAAAGAATTTTCACTATGGTTAGAAGATGTAGCTGAAAGCGCAAGTTTTGTAACAAAGCCGAATTTACACACTACAAAGAATAAAAATTATTTTCAAATGGACATAGGTACTACTTTTTCTACTAACGGAAAGGTACATCAAGAATGCATTTACTGTTATAAGAAAAACAGCAATCATTCAATTAATAAATGCAAGCTATTTGTTGGTCGATGAAAGATGGAAATGGGCCAAGTCAAAAAAGGCCTGCTTCTCATATCTCAAGCCCAATCATCAAACTCACTATTGCCGATACAAGAAAGAATGTGGAAGAAACAGTTGCAAAAAATTTCACCACCAGATGTTGCATGATGAAAACGCGACTAACCAACAAGAAAGCAATGAAGCAGTTTTTGATAATGTAGATGAGGAATCGTCACGATTCAATGCCAATATTTCTTCTGATTCGCAAGTTCTTCTAAGAGTTGCACCGGTTGTGCTGCAAGGAGCTTCAGGTACTAAGATTGAAACGTACGCTCTATTTGACGAAGCTTCAGCAGTAACCTTGATAGACAATGAAATTGTAAGAGAACTTGGTCTAGAAGGAATTGAGAAATCCCTGTGTCTACAATGGACAAACAATATGTCCAATTTGATGGAAATTTCTCGGATAGTTTCATTGAAAATGTCGAGAGTAGCTAGAGGAAGTAAAATTTTTACTCTCAGTAAAGTAAGAACTATGCAAAATTTGTCATTACCGATCCGAAATGTAGACATTGATGAACTTTCTATAATATGGCCCTATATAAAAAATGTTCCGGTGAAGTCACTGAAAAATGCTAAGCCGACTCTACTTATTGGACAAGACAATTGATTGGCCTTTGACCATTCCTAGGAATTATATTCAGATGAGATGGAATGATCCTGTATTAACCAAGACCTGGATAGGATGGGTACTACATGGAAATGTGAGCTGTTCTAACCAACCTAGCAATCAGTACAGCTATTTTACTTGTAACCATAATGAATGCAATGACGACAAATTACCCGACCTTATCAAAAAATCGTTTGAATTAGACAAAATTGTAGAATATGAATGTACTGACCACAATATGTCCAAAGAAGACTCTCTTGCTGCAGATATGTTAGAAAGAGTTACAATAAGAGTTAGTGAGATAAAATGGGAAACAGGTCTTCTATGGAAGAATGAAAATATTCTACTGCCCGAAAAAAGTAAAAATAGCGCACTATGGACTGAGGTGTGTAGAAAAGAAAATGAAGGGAAATCCAGTATTTGAAGCAGCATATAAAAATAAGTTAAAAGATTATCTGAAAAAAGGTTATTCCAGAAAATTACCAGAAGATGAGATGCAATCTGAAGAAAGGGCTTGGTACCTTCCGCACTTTGCCGTTAAATCCCAACAAGCCCAAGAAAATTCGAGTTATCTTCGATTGTGCAGCTAAATCTAATAATATCAGTCTCAATGATATGCTTTTTCCCGAACCAGATCTTTATAATTCAATGATCAGTATTTTATGCAAGTTCGGACTTAAGAAAATTGCCTTCAGCGGTGACATTCAGGAAATGTTTTTGCAGATAGACATACGACCAAAAGACTTACCAGCCCAGAGGTTTCTATGGAGAGATAATTCCTTTGAAAAACCACAAGTTTATGAAATGTCGGTTATGTTATTTGGAGCCGTTTGTTCGCCTAGTGCTGCACAGTTAGTTAGGAACAAAAATGCAGAAAAGTTCAAAACTATATTTCCTGAAGCATCAGATGCAATTATTAACAATCATTATATGAACGACTATAGTTCTTGATAGCTGTGATACTAAACGTCAGGCTACAGAACGCATCGATCAGGTTGTAAAAATTCAAAAACGAGCAGGTTTTGAAATCTGCAGGTGGACAAGCAATTCAAAAGAAGTACTGAAACACGTTCCTTTACATTTATGAGAAATAAATTGCAAAACTCTTTTAAATCGATAGATTCTAGTCTGAAACGTCCATTTAACAAAGAGTTCCACTATATTTTCTTATTTTGAAAAAATATCCCATTTGAAAGTATGCCGCTGAAGTCACGTTCATCAGAAACAACCCTCACCATAATCCATGTTCCGCAACATTCAATACCGTTCTGCTCAAAAATATAGATTCTAGCTTGGTATAAGTGTTCGTTTTGCAGTGTTTTGGGTGAATAAATATTGTGTGAAAACCAACAACTTTTTTAATGTTCAAAAATTACATTGACATATTTCAGTATCTAAAACAACTATCATTTCATTTTTTTTTAACTACAGGGAGTCATAAATGAAACTAAATATTAAATAAATGTTAACAAAATATTCCATTCACTTCAACACTCCCTCCTTAACATTTATTTTATCTCGAATTGCTAGGAATACGCATCTCCCAAGTGCTTTGGTAAAAACATCTGCTTACTGTTCTTCGCTCTTAACAAATTTCAAAATGAAATCTTTGTTAATTTTGTTTCTCAAAAAATGGACTCGGATATCAATGTGCTTTGTCCTTTTTTGAGCAGTTTCATCAGTTAACATTTTTAGGGCACTTTGATTGTCTATATTCAGAGAGACTGGTCTTGAAGCAACTCCAAGCTCTTCACATAATCTACCCATTATAATGATTTCCTTGATGGCTTCAGTTGCTGCGATGTATTCAGCTTCAGCGGTGGACAAGGATACTATACTCTGCCTTCTCGCATACCAATCAATGGGTGTTCCTGCAAAAAACAACACGAACCCAGATGTTGATTTTCTTGTTTGGCAGTCTCCTGCGAAATCTGCATCGCTGTATCCTACAACAAGTTCTTCATTTGTGTTTTTCTTATAGTACAGGCCTAGTGTTCTTGTCCCACTCAAATATCGCATGACTCTCTTAACTCCCTCCCAATGGATCAAACGAGGAGTTTCCATGAACCTGCTCAGTTTATTGACAGCAAATGCTATATCTGGCCTAGTCACAGATGCCAGAAAAAGTAAACTTCCTATTGCCTCACGATATGGTGCTGTGCATAATGGGCTTTCATCATTATCCAGATCCTTCGTAGGTCCTGGTATATCAACTGCTTTACAGGATGTCATGTTGAATTTCTCAAGAATTCTTTCTATTTGTATCTTCTGGCTTATGAAAATTTCACTTTCTGTCTTCATAATTTCCATTCCCAGAAAATGTTTGACTTCTTCTCTTTTTATTTCGAAATTATTTTCCAAGTGCTCTAATAATCTTTCTATTTCACTTCTACTATGTGATGCAATTAAACCATCATCCACATAAATTACTAAATATAATTTTACATCGTCATCCTTGTAGAAAATGCATGAATCATTCATTGACTGGGTAAGTTTGAACTCCTTAAGAGTGTCGACAAATTTAGCATTCCAGTTGCGTGGAGACTGTTTCAAACCGTAAAGGCCTTTCCTCAATAAACAAACCCTATTTGTTCCATCGTGGAATCCATCTGGCTGTTCCATGTAAATAATTTCATTTAATTCACCATTGAGGAACGCAGTCTTTACATCGAATTGAGCCAATTCCATTCCACAGTGGGCTGCCATTCCGAGTATCAATCGAACAGATTTATATTGAGCCACCGGACTGAACGTTTCAAAGTAGTCTTGGCCGAAGGTTTGACTGTAGCCCTTTGCAACTAACCGTGCCTTGTGAACCCCATTAATTTGTTTTCTGAATACCCATTTATTTCTTATCGCTTTTCTGTCCTCTGGAAGTTGAGTTAATGTCCATGTTTCATTATTATGTAAAGCATCCATTTCCGATTTCATTGCATTCTTCCATTCATCGTTTTGTATAGCTGTCTCAAAATCGATTTCTTCTTCTGCTATAATACAAATATATTCTCCATATTTACTTGGTGGTTTTATTACATTTCTGTCTCTAAGGCACCTCTTATTGTCCAATATTTCATTTTCTTCAGTTTCATCGCTGGTTGTTTCGATATAACCAGGATTATTCATGATTTCAGGGTCTTCTCTGGTCTGTGTGGCCTGGGTTAATTTCTCTTCGGTTTTTATCAATATTCTTGTACTTTCGTTCATTGCTTTCTTCGGAATTACATCTCTGCACACTTCTATTCTTCGATCGTTCGGAAAATATATTCTATATCCTTTTGTTTCTTCGGAGTAGCCTACGAAAATTCCCTCTTTGCTTTTATAATCCCATTTTTGTCGGAGTTGTTTTGGAACATGAGCATATACAGGGCATCCAAATATTAGGAAATTATCAATAGTTGCTCGTTTTTTGAAAACCACTTCGAATGGTGTTCTAACTGGTATGGAACTTGTGCCCGTTCTATTTAAAACATAAGAAGAGGTATTTATGGCTTCAGCCCAAAAACGTTTCTCCAATTGTTGGTGATGGAGTTGAGTTCGAGCGGCTTCTACCAACGTTCTCATTTCTCTTTCAGCAGCTCCGTTTTGTTCGGGAGTATACTTCACTGCAAACTGATGTTTTATTCCAAATCTCCTCAGCAATTGCTCCACTTCCTTATTCTTGAATTCTGTGCCGTTGTCTGTCCTTATTATTTTTATTTTTTCATTTGTTTCTGTTCTGAATTTTGGTATAAAATCAGTCAACTTATGGATTACCTCAGTTTTATTCTTCAAGAAATAAATGTATTTGTAATGAGAGTAATCGTCCTTCAATAATAAGAAGTAGGTTGAACCTCCAATTGATTTGATTTTCATCGGACCCCCAAGATCACAGTGAACGATTTCTCCTGGTTTTAAAGTTGTATTGGTTGAATTTGGAAAAGGTTGTCTACATTGCTTCCCATAAATACAGGATTAACACTGGAAATTTGAATCCTCATCAACTTCGACATCGTAGCTCTTCAAAATTTTCTTGCAGTGTGCAATATTCTGATGTGCCAGTGAATAATGCCAATCTGCTATTGATTTACTAGTTTTGGTACTTATAAAACTAGTAGTTTCATTTTCAGTCTTGACTTCAAATTGAAGTTGGAATAATGTTCCTTTCCTCAACCCCTGGACTATAACTTGATCATCTTTTTTGATCTGACATTTATTTCTGTCAGTTATGATGACACAACCTTTGTCAGTAACAGCACTAGCAGAGAACAGATTATATTTCAATTCAGGAACGAAAAGGACATTTTCAATAGAGCAACTAACGTTTTTATCACCTACTGTTCGAGCATCTACCAGAATAGTTCCTTTTCCAACAGCTTCGAGCCTTTTTCCGTCTCCAATCACAATATATTCTGTCGTTTCAAGTTCTTCGTTTTTGAACCAACAATCTCGTTCGAAATGGCCCCTTTTTCTGCAGAAATGACAAAGGATATCGTTTCTTGAGAACTTATTTTTCTGTCGTTCATTTTCATTCCTCCTTGAACCCGTTTTTCTGAAGGTTCTAGCTGTCAATGCCCAGCGACCTCCTCACTGCCTCTATTCTTTATTCTTTCTTCTTCTGCAATAAGTCTCAACGTAAGATTATTCAGCGTTTTATTCGATGAGCTGTCCCATGCAGAATGGAAATGTTTGAAACTTTCGGGCAGAGTCATGAGAATTTTGTTCACAAGCATACTTTCGCTTATTTCTTCTCGGCAAGTTTTCAGATCATAACTAAGCTTCTCCAGATCAGCTACATGGCTAGCAACACCATTATTTCTATAAGAATAAGCCTAAAATCTTTGTTGGAGAGAATGTAAGTTGGTTTCTGTGGTTTTTCCATATAGCGCTTGGATTCTTCGCCACATTTCACCGGCAGTTTTACAAGCGATCAAATGCGTAACTACCTTTTCTTGCACTGAAGTAACAATGAGATTTTGAGCTTTGAGATCGTTTTCGTCCCATTGTTTCCTTTCTTCTTCAGTAGTCGCAGTGGATCGTACATTTTCAATAGTATTGTAGACCCCAGAAGATTTCAGAATGATGATCAACTGAAACTTCCATGCTGCATAATTCAACCCATTCTCATCTAGAGTTATAACTCTCCTATATTCAATTGAAGACATTTACTTTGTTTTCATTTCGTTGTGAACAGTTGTATTTTTCACTTTCGCAGACCTTCGGGATACTCCAGAAGTATTTATTGTTTCAGCTTAACAACTTCACCCAACTCAGTATTGTACTGGGCCCATAACTTGTTCGTTTTGCAGTGTTTTGGGTGAATAAATATTGTGTGAAAACCAACAACTTTTTTAATGTTCAAAAATTACATTGACATATTTCAGTATCTAAAACAACTATCATTTCATTTTTTTTAACTACAGGGAGTCATAAATGAAACTACATATTAAATAAATGTTAACAAAATATTCCATTCACTTCAACAATAAGCCATCGAGAAATAATTAAAACTTCGTCACTTGATCAACTCATAGAAAAAAATCCTCATATTAGCTACTTTTTATTGTATTTATGACTTTCAAATTTCTTGAACGGACCATCCTTTCGATGAAGAACGAGCATTGACAACACCGCAAATCATTATGACAGTTCTTATGCAACAAAAGTGATCTCGACATTTGAGGTTAATGTTTGTTTTTATTTACATTCAACATTTAACTGATACATGCATTAATACTGTAGCGAGGTGTTATTATGACCGATCTGGTTTGAATTTAATCGTGTATTTAATATGGAAAGGCTTTGTGAAGGGAAGTTCGGATAATTTACCGAGGGTAGATTATGAGATGATAGACTCTCTCTATTTTTGTTTGTTTTTAAAAATTTTGTTAAAATGTTTTTTCCGTTAACCAGCTGTCGTCCCATTACGAACGGCAGCCCTCAAAAGTCGAAACTTGTGCGAGCCAAGGATTAACGAGGTCTTACCTTTTTACGTGCGATTCCTAGCATATGAATTTATTTTTTGCAATGACTAAAATTTAAAATCGTTGCTTGGATACAGTAATATTCAGTTGGAAATGTTCTTCACAAAAACATAATTATATTTCCGCTTTTTACACAAGGTTTAATTCATTGCTTCGAACCACATTTTACAATGCGCTTCATATTTAGGAACATAAAAAATTGATTATTATTATTCACTGGTTTTCAAACAACCGGGTACAAAACACCTTTTCGACATGTTCACAATTATTGCAGGGATACAGATACAAGAATTAAGAAAAAAAATTAGAGCACAAACAACAAAAACATTTCAAAACGTTGAAAACCGCATTAACCTCAAAAAAGAAATCCAGTAGGGCCTGTTCGTTTGCAGCGTTCATATTTGATGGAACTGCTCTACTTGTATTAAATATTAAAGTAGGCAAACGAGTTAAACAGTGACAAACGATTCTTACTGATGCTACGTGAAACAGACGAACGAACCCATCTGGTATCAAATGACAACTGTCATACGACACAATCCAGTGTAATGAGAATTTGAGATTCCATGGTGCACAATTTTTACAACGTTGCCAAGTCTAGTTTCGATGAACGTGACGTCACGAAACCACTTTTCTTCTGATTATAGAGAAAGAGCGGTTATAAAAAATAAGTAAAAAAATCCGAGCGATATTAGTGTACACACTTTCTAATTACAGTGTTCTCTCATATGTCGTGGAAAGGTCCATTTGAGATCAGTAGAAATCAAAAATCTTAATTTAGAAATGGAAATGCCCTATGAAAGAGTTCTAGGTCTGCACTGGGACCCAAATAGGTACAGATGAATTGGTTTTCAGATTGAAATTGCATAGAGTGAACACAAAAATTATGGAAGGAAAATTCATTCCCTCTGAGAGAAAATTATTGAAAGTTACCTTATCAATTTTTGACCCCCTTGGTTTTGTCGCTAATGTATATATATATATATATATATATATATATATATATATATATATATATATATATATATATAAATAAGGATGGATTTAGCGAGGGGCAATATATGAAAATATAAGTAAAAAAGTTATTGGGTAAAACCCTCAAAATGTTGTGCAACCGTAGACACGTGTTTCGAGCTTAAGCTCTCTTCAGTACGGTAAAATCAAGTGCGAAGATGTAAAAATAGAAACAAAGGAAGTCAACAACAGGAAGCCAACCACACATTTGTGGCATCGGTTAGAAGACCTTGTACTTGTGGCGACGTTAGTTGTTGCCTTGTGAGTACAAGGTCTTCTAACCGATGCCACAAATGTGTGGTTGGCTTCCTGTTGTTGACTTCCTTTGTTTCTATTTTTACATCCAAGTGTTGTACATCTTCGCACTTGATTTTACCGTACTGAAGAGAGCTTAAGCTCGAAACACGTGTCTATGGTTGCACAACATTTTGAGGGTGATACCCAATAACTTTTTTACTTATATTTATATATATATATATATATATAAAATTCTTATACAAGAATTATGGAGAAAAAAAACTGCATGGGATGAAAAGTTACCGATAGAATATGAACAAAGATGGCATAAATGGAGGAGAGTAATACAGCAAATGGAAAATCTTCGAATTAAGAAATATTATAATATCGGAAATTGTTCTAGTTCAATTAAATATTTCAGACTTGAACTAGATGGAAAGGTAGAAACAGCGTTTGTAATGGCGAAAAAGCAAGATTTGCACCTTTGAAAAATGTTTCAATACCCAGGCTGGAACTGCAAGCTGCTGTAGCAGCCAGTAATCTATCGAAATTTATCAAAGACAACCACAAAATTCAGATCAAGTCAACGTATTTATGGATATATTCTCAAGTCGTCTTGCGATGGATTCGAAAGGACCCTTCGAATTTCAAACAATATGTATCCAATCGAATTAAGAGTGATTCAAAGCATAACTGATAAGAAAAGTTGGAGATGGATTGATACAAATGAAAATGTTGCAGATGAAGGAACTAAGTGGACAATGGACTTTTCCACGAGATATGAGAAAACACTGTAATGAGAAAGGATATACGCTAATATCACCCGGTATTTTTTTTTATTTATTTTTTCTGACCTCTAGTTTCTCTATAATCAGAAGAAAAGTGATTGGTGACGTCACGTTCATCAAAACTAGACTAGTTAAAGTTGTGCACCAAATACTCATTCAAATATAATGTGTCGTATGACAGTTGTCATTTGGTACCAGACGGGTTCGTTCGTCTGTTTCACGTAGCAAACCAATAAGAATCGTTTGTCTCTGTTTAACTCGTTAGCTTACATTAAAATCGGACACAAGTCAAGCAGTTCCATCAAATATTTATGTTGCACACGAACAGGCCCTACGTGATTTCTTATTTGAGGTTAATGCGGTTTTCAAAGTTTTAAAAGTTTCTGTTGTTAGTATTCTAAAATTCTTTTGATTCCTGTATCTGTATCCCTGCAACAAAGTGAACATGTCGAAAAAGTGCTTTGTATCCGGTTGTCTGAACTCCAGTGAAAATTCTAATAAACAATTTTTTTATGCACCTAAAGATGTAGCGCGTCGTAAAATATGTTTCGAAGCAGTGAATAAACCCTGTGTAAAAGCGGAAATATATGTTATTGTGAAGAACATTTCCAAGTGAGTACTTTACGTTATGTTATTATTGTATTCAAAGAAAGATTTAAAACATTAGTCATTGCAAAAAAGACCTTGAACCATCAAAAAATTTTAGGTACTAGTAAAGATTCAAAAAAATATACTTGAAAAACCAAATTCAAAGAGATGAAAGTAACATTGAAATCATAGACATAGCTATAACTGATTCGATTTCACCCGATGACGTTGTTACGATTTGCGGTATTGCTAAAAGGATGGTCCGTTCAGAAAATTTGAAAACTATAAATACAATAAAAATAGGTAATATGTGGATTTTTTTTCACTGAGTTGATCAAGTGACAATGTTATAATTATTTCTCATTGGCTTATATCAAGCCAGAAGCTGTATTTTAAGGAGAACGGTATTGCCTGTTTCGGAACGTGGATTATGGTGGGGGGTGTTTCCGATGAACGTGACGTCAGCGGAACACTTTCAAATGTGATATTTCTTCAAAATGAAAGAAATATAGTGACTCTTTGTTAATTGGACGTTTCAGACTAGAAACTATCGATTTAAACGAGTTTTGTAATTTATTTTTCGTAAATGTAAAGGTCCATTAATCCTAAAATGATCTCTGACACTAGATGGATACAAGGACCGAAATTTCTCAAATTGCAAGAACCTGAATGGCTTCAAGAAGATAACTGCACACAAAAAAAAAAATATGTCAACACAGAAATAGAAGATGTAACAGAAATGGAAAGAGCACAAAGAGCATTAAATTTTGAAAAGAACGCGGCAACTCCAGAAGTGGATAGATTTTCTAATTGGTTGAGACTATTGAGAGCAACAACGTGGATTTTGAAATTTGTAGAAGTATGGAAGTAATTGCTAAAGTACCATCAAAAAATGAAGGCAATCTGAAACCCAGACACTTAGAAAAAATCCAACGGTTGTGGTGGAGAGAAGTCTAAAAGAATTGTTTTCCTGAAGAATTGAAAAGATTAGAAAAAGTCGACAATGAAAGTAAATTGTATCAACTAACTCCATTCCTTGACGAAAACAAAATTATTAGGATGAAATCTCGAATAAGATTGGCCTTGGTTACCGAAGAAAATGTGTATCATAATTTTGAGTCGTGATCATCGTGTCACTCTAAGTTGTTGGTTGAAGCAGTCCATGAGAAATGTGGGCACCCTGGACAAGATTATGTGATAAACGAATTAAAACAGACTTTTTGGATTATCAATGTTCGAGCCATAGTAAGAAAAGTATCAAAAAATTGTCTTCTGTGTAAGAAACGAAGAGTAACACCAGATATACCACCATGGGAGATTTGCCTGAAGCCAGGTTGGCAGCGAATTCACACCCCTTCAGTCATACAGGAATGAACTTCTTTAGACCAATCGAAGTTACCGTTGGCCGAAGGAGAGAAAAACGATATGGAGTAAAATTCACATGCATGACAACAAGGGCAGTTCACATAGAAGTCGCTTCCACTCTTGATACCAGTTCTGCGGTGATGGCTATACGCAGATTCGTAGCAAGAAGAGGATACCCAACATATATTTACTCTGACAATGACAGTAATTTAAAAGCAGCAGAGAAAGAACTCCGAAAATCAATTGAAGACATAGATCAAAATGAGATGAATGATGAACTGACCAATACGAATATTACCTGGAAATTCTTGCCTGCACTATCACCACACATGGCCGGATGATGGGAAAGGTTAATAAGATCTATAAAAACATCACTTTATGCAGTTTTGAAAGAAAGAGCACCAAAAGTAGAGGTATTGAGAACATTATTGGTAGAAGCAGAAAATTTAGTCAATTCAAGACCACTCTCATGTGTCCATTGATCCTAATGATATGGAATGTCTCACCGCTAATCATTTTTTGTTGGGGACGAAAGAAAAGATTGGATCCCCGCGTATTTTTGATGAAAATGAAATTTGCCTAAAACGACAGTGGAGAATAGCACAATCCCTAACCAACAAGTTTTGGAAACGATGGGTGAGAGAATACCTTCCAGAACTTAGAAAGCGGACGAAATGGTACAGCAAGAATAAATCAGATGTTGAAGTAGGAGACATTGTTTGAGTAGCAGATAACAATGCTCCAAGAAATTCGTGGCCTATTCGATTGTAACGAAGACATATCCAGGAAAGGACAGGAAAATTCGTGTGGTAGATGTGCGGATTCAGAACAAAATTTATAAAAGACCAGTCGTGAAGATATGCAAATTAGATATTCAGAGGACTGAAAAATTAAAACATGAAGATAAATAGTATAATTTATTAAATTTAATTATACGGGGGGGGGGGGATGTTGGGACTCTCAGTATAGTTTTTTTAGAAAATAAGTGGTTTCTAGGGAGAAGGGGGATGTTGTATTCTAATTGATTTTGAAAGTAACTATTAGCATTGTTTTATGAGCCAGATTTAACTTCTGAGCCAAAGGTCCTTCGAGTTTATAAGCCCCAAAACACTGGTGCCATATTTAGAAATGATCGCAAAATGGAGAACGATACAGAATGAAATTTTCTTTTCCGATAACCCACTAATACGTATCATTTCGCACTATAAACAAACATAGAAAGATACATATTTCGCACTAGTGCGCAATATTTCATTTCGTACTAGTGCGAATATTAAATGAGGAACACTTAATCCTAAAACTAGGTTTTTCTGTAAATATTGTGTTGGTAGGTATAATGACAGTCAAAATGTTATTTATTTTTTTAATGTTCTATATAAGTAACATCTCGTATTATTTTGTTTTTCAGGTCGGTCGTCGGAAAAGTATAGTGTAAAATTCGTGCGGAAGCTGGATTTTTCATACTCGTGTACCACAATGTCTTCTCAGATCTCAATATACCTCTGATGATTCAAGTTTTCTTCAAAGATGTTTGTTCCCACTATTTTTCCGCTAAACACTTCAACATACAGTAAATTAAAAGTGTCATTGATTTCTATTCTATTTCCACAGCAACGAGAGGATTTTCCTGAACCCAAGTGCAACTACTATATCTGTGAAATAAGCCCGTTCTGAAAACATGTGCTTCGTTCATATAGCGAATTCTCATAACTAGTACCAATAGAGGTTAAATTATTTCCGAAATTTTTTTCGAGGGTATGAATATTTTAAAAATTATCCAGAGCCGTAGGCGCGTAGGGACTTTTCGATGTTTTATCCACCAGGTAGGTGTGAAATCTTTTAATTCTTATTCCTGATTCTAGGAAGGAAGGCTCCTGTGATGGGTAAAATGTTATGAATTATTTTCCTCAAATGCCCTTTCTTGGTCTGATCCCGGGAAACTAGTAGGAAAATTAAACAAATTAAACTAGTGGAAAGGAGGAGCAGGGTTCAACTTGAGTGTTTCACCTTCGACTTGAATACGCCCCAAGTCCGAGCGCTGTACAACGGGCGCTCCCCTCTTGCACATTACCGACTTTACAAGAGTTCAAGGCATAGTTTATGAGTTCTCTGCGAAAAAAGCTATTTTTTGCGACATTTTTTGCGACATACGCAAAGGACCCCGCACACAAACATATGGAAAATTGGCTATCGGTCAAATTGCCTGAAATTTTTTATGTTAAAGCGGGATGAGTCGTTAGAAAAATGTGTGTTTCAATGAAATAAAGCGGTCAAAGTTCATAAAAAGGATACTCGTACTTTGATAGGATTGACAAAGAAAAAAAACTGTTTTGATAGTCGAAATAATACATATTCAGGATCAAAATAAACTTATTAAAACCTCGTTAACATGTTCAAATATTATTGATGATAGTACATTAACAGTTTTCAAAATATTCAATAAAAACATTGCAAGTGAAAAAAAAATTTTAGACACCCAGTGTCTAAATGAAAGGTAATATTGAACAATTGAATTCATCAAAAAGCTACCTCATCTTTTGTTCAATCAACACTAATCAGTTTTTTGTAGTAATTGTTTTCAGTGTAGGGGAATCATTCATAATTTGAAAAATTCATATCATAAACAGAGAGAGTCACAAAGAAACAAAACACGTTTTTATCGCCTAGAATAGACTGAAACTATGATGTCTGAAATATTACTTGTTGGATCTGGAATAGTGCTAGAAAAAAAATCCATGCTCCATATTTACTCTAATGTAATATCATCAATAAGATTATAATTGGACATGTTAACGAGTTTCGATAAAATTCTGATCCTGAATTTGTATTATTTCGACTAACAAAACTATTTTTTTCTCTGTCAATCCTATACATTTTTATTTATAGCGAATTCCATTTGTAAAACTGGTGCGCACCGAGTGCATTTTTTGTATTCCATTGGTAAAACTGGTGTAGAGTTTTGTATTCCATTGGGAATCTGGTGCACCTAGTTTTGAACTCAGTTCAATAACTTCAGCACGAGCTCTTTGAGGTCGTGCGAAGTCAGTGCATTTGTGAAAATGGCGGAAAGCTCAAAAAATCAAAAAGACAGGCTACTTCTTGTAGCAATTTTGTTAACATCGTCGTCAAGCAGTGATGAAGACAGCCGTGGTGGTCGGCTGGTAGTGCGTTCGCCTCGCATGCGTGGGGTCGTGGGTTCGATCCACCGATTTACCGGTCTCGTGCATGGCATCACACGTTAAAAGGTAAGGGCTGCGTCTCTCGAAGACTTCTGAGGGTTGCGCGTAGGGGTGCAATCGGTTGTCGGAAATAACAATTTTAACAATTACGAAGTAATAAAGGAGAAAATCAACAATTTTGTAGAAAATATCCGTAATTTCAATGATGAAGAGGTTAAGAAAAATAAATTTTTAATTGTGGTTTTTCATGCTCCATATTTTTGCAGTTCCGTTAAAAACTTTAGGATGCGCAAAGATACTGCTTATGAAATAATGAATTACTTTAGAACATCACAGTTTTATTCAAAAAACACAAATGCCATGGAGGCTGAAATCATATACCAGCAGAGACTCATCAAACTGGATTTTGGTATAACAGAAGGAGAGAATTATTCGAATTGAATAGTGAAATAAATTGTCCTTGAGGTTGACCTCTCAAGAACTTTTTTGAGGTAGTATTGATGAAGAATTGATGAGGGATTCCAACCTGATGAATACACTTCCATTTAGTTACTGCCTGTGAAAAATAATTGTTGTATTTTCAAATTTGAACTTCGTACTGTATAAGCTATAGGCGTCAAACCCACCATATTACACTTTTTCATTATTATAGGTATAGGTACGCAGGAAATATATCATGTACAAGAGATGTGTCTCAAAAGTTTGCCATATATGTCTCATGTACTCATTGGCCCTTTTCCGGATTAAAGCACGAATATGAATTATTATTTATTTCCAACGCAATTTATTATTAAAACACCTCTCTATATTATGATTTGATTATGATGGTTGTGAAAACGAAAACTGACAAGTTTCACTTGTCTGTCAAATATTTCGAATTCCATTGAGAATGGACACTGGTGCAAAACTAGTGCAACACTAGTTTTACCAATGGAATTCGCTATTATACTTGAAAGCTTTGTCGATAAGTTGAAAACATCTGACATTTGAAGAATATTTTGACTTTGACTTACCACCCAAGTACGACGTTATCACGAACTTTGATCGCTTATATCTCAGAAACGACATACAAAACCATTCATACTCACACATTTGTCTAATGATCCGTCCCACTATAACAATAAAATTTTAGCCAATTTGACCGAGAGCCAATTCCCATATGTTTTCGTGCGGTCCAACAATTTTCAACTTGCTCTGTCTCATCATCCGATGGCCCTACATTCAAACATTGTAGATGAAATATATGGTTAATTGTGTCTTCTTTAAATTTGTTTGTTTCGAAGCTAAGGGCAACAAACTGAAAAAGATGCGAACATTTTGCTGTTTTAAGAATACAATACTTCCTTATTTCAAATGGGACACTCTGTATTTTATTAAATTTTTGAAATCTACGTATTATGTTGAAAAATTTCTATAATATGTCCCTATGGAAATTCTAAGCCGTTTTCGCGTTAATACGACTTTTGCAAAAATGCATATTTTTGAAAGTTTCAATTTGATTCTTTCAAATTTCGACAAGGGTTACTATACATGTTGACCTTCGAAGGGAGATTATCAATTTTATCAGAAATTGTACAGCGTGGTAAAAAATCTGCTGTCATTTGGATGTTTTGGAATACCTCGAAAGTATTTTTTTTTAATTCAATAAAATTAATAATCCATGTTTTATCAATTACCGGCTACAATCATCGAGAAACCGCCAGAAACCTAAAATATGAGGCACAATATAAGCTTTCATTCGAGTGAAAGATATTTTAAATACGACAATTACTTCCAGAGATCTGACTGATTCAGGGCCAGTTTCACCAGTTCCAGTTAAACTCCAGATAACTAACTGATAGTTCAATAAAATTAATATTATCCATCTTGGATTGGCTGTCATTTTAGGAAATCGTGTTTTTCTGTGATCCTTATCTACCCGTATAACTATTGTCTGAAGAAGAATCAGTACCCCAAAATTATACCAAAATCTTGACTTGCCAATTATAGACAATTCTCAATGCAGGCAATGAATGAGCTTTTATTTGAGAGACATACATTTGGAATCGGACAATTATTCACCGAGATATAACCGTTTCAATGAAATGAAAATCCGCCGTCCCGCCATTTCTATTAGCTACAACTTTGAGATGGCACTCATGGTTTTTTGTGGTCCTTATCGACCCATTCAAATGTATTAGCAATGAAAAAGAGGACCCTCGAATGCCAATATCTTGGCTGGTCAATGGACTAAAACAAGTCCAATTTCATTTTGTTCAAAAAAGTGATTCTTCCTTGTTCACCCGATTTTCAGCTTATAAAAAAATCCCAAAATTTAAATAAATATCTTGGTTCGTTCCAGATTGAGGTAAAATACAGATAACAGAATGGGTATAATCGTGGTTCTTCGGTGGCGATTAATTTCTCTGAAGCCAATATGTGATGTCCGTTAACGGCACCGTAAAATACAAAGATATAGAAAAATATAAACTTACAACACTGTTTGAAACAGGTTTAGTAGGTAACAAGAAATCCAATAAAGGATGTTGGGAGGAAATAATTTCTGTGTGACCTCCAAAAACTGGACGTGTATATCCACTTATCACACTTGCATTAGCCAAAGACTGTAGGACATCCAATTGAGCGATTTCCTCACAAAGCGTATAAAATAAATAAATATGCTTCTTTATATCTATTATTACAGAGTGAATCATCCTGAAAAAATAGAAACAAGATAGTATATGAAATTTCGTTATTGAGTAAAGTGAAATATGATTAGACAATTTTGGATATGGACGGAATCTTATATTTTCCGATCATATATATGAGCAATAGAGAAAATATGAGCGTGACACCAGTTAGATAAACTCGTTAGGTTGATGATGGCGTCAATCATAAACTGCCTTGAAAGGATCAGTAAGATCTCTACAGATCAAAAGTTAGAAAAGATATTCGAAATCCATATTGAATTTTATAATACAACTTTAATTTAGATCATTTTCATATATTATGGGTTCACGAAACCACGACCAATTGTCGTGGTTTTATGCACCTATAATATGTGAAAATTATTCAAGTTAAAGTTTCATTATAAATGTTATTATGATGCACAGTTAGAGTATTTAAAAAAATCATCATAACCTCCTGCCATGGTCACATCAGGCCAAAATTCTGGCACTGATAATTAGGTCCTTACATATATTAGAGCCATCTTTTCGATGGTATTCTCGCTTTTCAACAACTTTCTCACTTTTCAGCGGTATACTTACAAGGCAGTGGATACAAAAAAATTAAGGTTTTTATCAACCCCACGATAAAATGATTACAGATTAATGGAAGTACAAATTTTCTCGAATCATTTATTGATATTTGGTGCTTTTTCAATGAATTCATCAATAGTTTCAGAGTTGTATAAGATACCTAATAAATTGAATTTATTGTGTTTCTTTCGAAACAAACTGTAGATCATTCACTTCTGATGAAATCATTAAACAATCACATAATTTTCATTATTGTTCAACTTTTTGTTTTTCAAGCTAAAATCATGAAAGGACCCCGCACTTTTTACAGGTAAAATGGCTCTAGGTGAAATTGTCTGAATTTTTAGTATATTGTAGAATTCGATGTACTGATTGAACTTGCAATCGCAAAGTTCGTTCATGGATAGATTTTGAAAGTTGAAGTTGAAGTTAAAAATCGGTAATTTTTATTTAATTATTTTCTCGGGATTTGAAAGTACCAACTGCATTTTGTTTCGTTCTTATCATCAACGTATCTTCATATTACTAAATATCATTCAGATGGTGCAGATTATATCATTATGTACAGAGTGAAAAATAAAAACATTTTAGTAATGTCTGAAAATCGATGTAATAATGAAATATTGATAACATTATTTTGGCATGCAATAAACTATTCTTATTCCATCATTAATCACAATTCATACATTTCGTACAGGGTGATTTGAAAAATTGGTGAAATATAATATATATATATATCGACGTTAGTTGTTGCCTTGTAAGCACAAGGTCTTCTAACCGAAGCCACAAATGTGTGGTTGGCTTCCTGTTGTTGACTTCCTTTGTTTCTATTTTTACATCCAAGTGTTGTACATCTACGCACTTGATTTTACCGTACTGATGAGAGCTTAAGCTCGAAACACGTGTCTACGGTTGCATAACATTTTGAGGGTTATACCCAATAACTTTTCTACTTATATTTTCATATATTGCCCCTCGCTAAATCCATCTTTATTTATATATATATATATATATATATATATATATATATATATATATATATATATATATATATATATGGCCGGTTCTTTCGTACATATCCTGTATATTCAAGTGAATTATCATCCTCCGAAGATAACTGATACCGTACAAATATGATTTCGTTGGAATATATAGGGTGATCATGAAAATTTTCGATGATAAAAATGACAAAATATCAACGTTTCAGAAATCACCCTGTAATTCATGATTAACTCGGTGAAATTCCTTTATTATTATTCAATATAGTTATCATTCTCTCCTCAACACTGTCCCAAATATTCAGTTACCTACTATGACTAGTTTCATAGTTATTAATTGATGAACTTGTTTCCTTTTGCATGACGAGTTGAAGGAACTTGTTCACGCGTACATTCTACTGGTGGCCAAGATTTTTCACAAATATTGAAACGTGAGAATGTGGAGATCAAAATAAATGTAACATTATATGCAGGGTGATGACCAATGACGGTCCATCCATTTCCTTCTAACATTTAGAGACTGACTGAATATACGACACATCAGTTACAACTTACAACTCAGGCATGAGCCAAATAAAACTCCTGATGCTTGGATAGTTTGACTCGCCCAATCGTGTTTGAGGCCACGATACGGGACATCACTTATCACTGAAGGTGACAAGGAACAGCTTTAACCGAATCCACCTCCCCCGTAGCATCGCTACGGTCCTCATACAACAAGAAAATCCTATCGGCTATCGGGTACATTTCGATTCTGTCGTTGACGAAAATTGAATGAAAAAGAAAAATTAATTAGTTCCATCAGTGATAATTATTATTACCTTTACGTATTGAATTACCTATATTGACGAAATATAATAGGTGCCTATATGTTTCTATTGAAAGTCAGCAAATATAAAAATCATGGAAACCTCTTTCCGAGTGGAACACGCATTGGAAAAAAACCGTCGCTGCCCAGATTCAAATTCTCCTATTAGAAATAAAAGCGTTGTATCAATCATTTTCACTTTTCTCAGATGTTTCATTTTTTATTCCGATGAAGCATAAACCAACAAAATTCACTTTATCTGTACCTTACATCATTAAATTCATATATCTGATGTGATTGTTATCTCTAATCTTCACCCTCTTTTACATTTATTTTGATCTCAACATTCTGACGTTTTAGTATTTGTGAAAAATCTTAGCCACCACTAGAATGTACGCGTGAACAAGTTCCTTCAACTCGTCATGCAAATGGCAATGAGTTTCTCAATTAATCACTATGAAACTAGTCATAGTAGGAAACTGAATTTTTGGGACAGTGTTGATGAGAGAATGATGAATATATTAAATAAAAATAAAAGAATTTCACCGACTTAATCGTGAATTACAGGGTGATTTCTGAAATGTTGATATTTTGTCATTTTTATCAACGAAAATTTTCATGATCACCCTATATATCCCAACGAAATCATGGTTATACGGTATCAGCTATCTTCGGAGGATGATCATTCACTTGAATATACAGGATATGTACGAAAGAACCGGCCATATATTTCACCAATTTTTCAAATCACCCTGTACGAAATGTATGAATTGTGATTAATGATGGAACAAGAATAGTATATTGCGTGCCAAAATAATTTTATCAATATTTCATAATTAAATAAAATTTTCAGATATTACTAAAATGTTTTTATTTTTCACTCTGTACATAATGATATAATCTGCACCATCTGAATGATATCTAGTAATATGAAGGTACGTTGATAAGAACGAAAAAAAACGCAGTTGGCACTTTTAAATCCCGAGGAAATTAAATAAAAATCACTGATTTTTAACTTAAACGCACTGTATTTCAAAATCTATCCATCAATGAACTTTGCGATTCTGCACGTTCAATCAGTACATCGAATACTAGAATATACCAAAAATTCAGACAATTTCACCGAGAACCATTTTACTTACAAAAAGTGCGGGGTCCTTTGTTTCATTAGAATTTTTTACCAAAAACAAATGAAATTCTTACACGTTGCTGATTTTCAAAATATCTTTCATGATATCATCAAGTCTTGTAGACAAGTTTACCAATTCAGGTGTCTTCATTGTAAAACATCGTGCAGAACGGTGAATCTGAAATATACAAAATATATTCAAAAATGATATAACTTGCTCAGAGGTCTTTGCTACAATTATACAGGGTGTGACTTAAGTACGTTAAAATATTCAAGTGACGTATTCCTGAGAAAATTCCAAGAAAAAAGTCTATATAAACTTGTGTCCGAAATACACAAACTGACACTCTGTGTTTTATACTTTTTAAATCCACTTCTGATCACCACTGTAGTATATTTAAAGTCTAATTTATTTTAAAAATTATTTGATTCAACAATTTCAACACAATACTCTAATTTATATCACAATCACTGGACTATTTATGTTCGATTTCTGCTTCACTGACTGACTAACTCTGCTGCGTGGTTCTCTTTATATACACAGTTCATTTCCCCGAACGCTCTTGATATTTCTAGTAAGCCTTAGGAACGTTCTTCGATTCGACTAGATTCTTCTCGGTGCATAGCGCCTCGAAAGTCATATGCGCTCACTCGCAGTCTGCGTGAGCGTTCAGGCATCGCCCGCAGCTTCGCCACAGTACATTTTTACCAGATTATAATCCTAATGAACCTTCTTTATTAATTTCCTATTTAGATGCCACAAATTTATATAGTCACAGTATGTCGCAGCCATTACCCATAGGTGATTTTTTTTTTCATAAACATATAATAAAATTCTCAATTTATATGTGGTTGTGGCTGCTGATAATCCGTACGGGTATGTCCTTGAAATATACATACATTATCCCCAAGACTTAATAAGTATATGAAAAATCGGAAACTCCGAAATTAATTCGAAATTTCCAAATAGAGACATGAGTTGATAAAGAAGCTATATTCACTTTTTTGTGTATTTGGTTTTTGTTAAACCAACGCAACCTCTGAATAAACCAGGATTGTAAAATTTCGTAAAATAAAGGTGCTATGTGCTTTGTAACGTGTCAATTTGTTCGGTAACAAATTGCAGTTAATGTTTCGCTTTACGCCGATCGCCCCTACGAATACCTACCAGCAGTTCGATCCAAAATAGTTGACCAACCGTTGTAAATCGACGTTGGACACGTCCCGATCGACTTCGTGTGTTTTCTTTCTACTCCAGGGCAAACTGATACGTTTTATTTTGGGAGAATCTTTATTTACGATTGGAGTTAGGTGTGACGTAATTATTGTAATAGTATATTTGTGTTAATTTTATTTACTGTCGTTTTGTAGATGACGGTCTTCGCGAAGAAAACGCAACTATTGGTGGTTCGAAAGAGATATGTTTGTAACACTCCTCAAAATGTCCAGTCAGGGGCACTATTCTCAAATGTCGACTATCATAATAATATGTCGCATGCGACAAAATATATCCATCGCCTTTCTCGAATATGAATTGAAAAGAGATAGAGATATTTTGTCGCATGCGACATGGTAGTCGACATTTGAGAATAGTGACCCAGGTACTAAACAGTACCCGATTAGGGGATCATTAGCAGCTGGCATACCTTCATCGTCTTACAACTCCTGGTATATTTGTGTGGAACCTTTGTTGACAAGGTAAATAAGTATATATGTTATCCCGTGTTTTTGTGTTAAATGTACTTTTTTGAGACCGGCATTGGACATGGCCGTCAGGTTATTTTTGTCTGTCACGAACGATAGCAGCTCGTTTATATTTTTTTCAAGAAATTTACTATATCATTTAAATGCTAATTTTCAAACGGCTGTAACGGTTTAAACGCATTGTAGTATTTACACCTTCAGTGTTCAGCAAAGGGTTGATAAATTGACACCTTTATAGATTACGACCGTTATAGCCTTTTGGGCACATGGCACCTTTATCAACTAAATTTTTGGAAAGATTTGTTTACACGTTCACGTGCTATGTGATATTGTAAGGTTATGTTTATAATATTATGTATGCAAATCGAGGCTTTTTGAAGAAGCTTTTTTAAACTGTAAATAATATTAGTTCATCATGAAATCCAGAACTGAAAGATATTAGCATTGATAACAGATAAGAAGTTGTGTATTCCTAGTAAATAAGGTAAGTTTCGGTTCTTTTTAGAGGTTGGAAATATTATGACCTCCTGATCAAGTATGGAGAAAATTGTTGAAGATTACAATATAATGCAAATCACCACTCAACAAAATTTCTAGCAAAACATAATTATAAATGCTCTTGGGCAACCAAACACCAGCGGACATCAAAAGCAGCTCAGAATTAAAACAGGTAAACAAGCATTTATATATTCAGCATTTGGAATACCCGGAAAAGTCAGGGAATTTTTTCTTTGCGTCAATGTAGCAACTATAATATTGTTGTTTAGTTCAGTTGTGGATTACCCTGATATCTGCTAAACCCTAGAGCATATTTTATTAGATTCTATAAAAAATAGTGATGAAGAAAGCGTCATATCAGGCAGCGTATATTTACCTTCCAGTGATGAAGATTCTAATGACTCATTTGTTTCCCCAAAACATACAAATATAAAGAGATACAGTTGTGTGCATAAAAAAGTCGTACACGGTACGACACTATAATTGAGGCATACGAAGTTTAATAATTAAGATTGATGAGCACGACACACAATATTCTATAACTGCTATACGACTTATTTACGCACACAACTGTATATAGAATTAAACGTAAAGTGTTTTGAGATGTCAATGAATTGATAAAAAGGCAGAAATGCTGAATAAAAAAACTATTATAAAATATTAAATTATATTAAAGTTCTACATCAAATCGCGTTTCCCTCTTTTACTCAAAGCTCAAAAAGTGGACATGGTACCTTTGTCAACTCATGTCTTCAATTATGAAAGAATAGTGTACTGTACAATGAGCATGAAATGGCATACATTTCCCACAAGTAGATATATGAAATTTCATTCACATATAAGTATGAAGTAGCGGCCAGAACCATATTTTCAATTTTTGGAAAGAAAACCTGGTAAATAGTCCTCCCGATGCATTCCTCAATTTCGTTAAAAGATTGAATGTACTGGGAGAAATATAACCATGGGTGAGCCACAATAGGTCATTGGCCGCAGTGGAGGACCAGGGGTGAGATTATGAACACTCGATACGAGAGCTGTCACGATACGTAGTCAAAAACGATGTGGTTTCTTTATGGCTCGACATTCATTCACGTTACGTCACGTCAGAGTGTTCATAATTTCACCTCTGATATGGGCCCACTCACGTTCAAAACCACACCAAGTATGAAGTTTTCGCCAGGACAGTATTTTCTTTTTGGTTCTCGCCACTGAAGTTTCTATTGTATAGAATTTGCGCAGGACGACTTATATTCCATATCTAGTTCATTCTGTGTTTTCAGTTGAAAGTAATACAGAAAACGAAATCATAGTGTTATTTTGTTCTTACTTCAATAAACTCCTCAGGTATATCCGACTTCTTCAATCCATTTCTTTGAGCATTACTCAGATTCAATACTATATGATGTCCTCTCATCTGATTGTTTCCTAGAGTGAGGGCTAAATCGTACTTTTCTGCTAATGCTTTAACATAATCTGAAAAATTAAATATTTTTAGTGTTATTGTGTATGGGGTACGCCACGTTATGTTCTGCAATTTTTCAAGCAACCTAAAAAGGATGGGAGTATTGAACTCGTCGGGTAATCCGCGGGGATAGCTCGAACGGAGAGCGCCGGTTCACCGATATCTGAAGCCAAGCAACGCTAGGCGAGGCCGGGGTTTGGATGGGTGACAAACGGACCTCCTTTCGATATTCTCCTCGGATCGTGCTAGGAATCGCACGTAAAAAGGTAAGACCTCGTTAATCCTCGGCTCGCACAAGTTTCGACTTTTGAGAGCTGCCGTTCGTAAGCGGACGACAGCTGGTTAACGGAAAAAACAATTTTAAACAACAATTTAAACAATTTTTTTTAAAAACAATTTTAAACTGCTAATAAAATGTAACAGTAGGCGATCCTCCAGAAGAGCAACAACTATAGAAATATATCTGGAAAAGGACGTTTTTTAAGCTACCAAATCTTTCTCCAAAAAGAACAGAATTTACTAATAAGGCTTTCATAGCACTACGACATATACCTACGTTGTGGCAAAAGGTGAGAGTTATACCTGTCTCCAAAAAAGCCAAAAGTAGGGAAAGGTATAGGCGACAAGAGACATCAAAGGCATATTGTCACATAAGTCAAATGTCTTTCCCACCGAATACGTTGGAAATACTAATAGATACATAAGAGATGAATTAATACAAACAAGCCCGCTCAGCGAACGCCAATATGCATATCAGCCAGGCAAGTCAACAGACTTAATATCGGACGATCTGATCAGGATACTAAAAAGGTCCTTGGAAGACAAAGAGATAGCCATGACAACATTTATAGACATTAATGCATCCACTGAGTCTATAGCAAACGCCCTAGTGAAAAAATGGCTACCTCCCCTGTAGTGCCAGTGAATATAAACGTCAACTTACAAAACAGGCTTATCATATCAGCGGAATTACACTGACAGCTGGAGCAAATAGGGGATGTCCGCAGGGAGGGGTACTATCGCCTCTGGTTTTGGCCATCCTAATGGATGAATTAATTAAAAGACCAGCATCTAGAGAGAAACTTTTAAGGCAAGTGTAATGGACAAAGATGAGTAGAAGGTGGATCCTCCCATCGACGTGGAAATCGCCGTCTACACGGATGGCTGAAAAAGTGATGAAAGTTCAGGAGTCGGCAGATATGGAACCAAGCCGAAGACAAGCATTTAATTGTGCATTCACTTGATTGTTTTATTATTGTTGTAACACCTTATTTTGTTATATATGAATATGTTATACTTGATAAATTGGTTAAGGTTTTCGCGGCAGAAATTTGAAATATAACTATTTTTTTTCGGATTTATAGGCCGTCGTTCTTTGGAATTGCTTCATAACTTTTCGCTATCGCGAGTGGCTAGCTTCTTCAGAGGTTCGTCCATCTCCGCGGTTGGTCGAGAAATAACTTCTAGCCACCACCATGCACCACTTGAGGTTGAGGCCCACGTACTCGAAAGCTAACCCCCTTCCACAATCCCCTCTCGGTTCCTCATCCTGTTGACTGGCGATTGGCAGAACACAATCTGATCGTTTTGATATGGAGTGCCCAGCCTATTTGCGTCTCGATGCTCCCTTATATCTGACATGAGTTGACTTGTGAAAAAACAATGACTTTACTTTATGTGCATGGTGCCCCCCTAAAACTGGCTGAAGGCCTGGAAAAACACTAGGCTAAGGGCCAAGTGTTGTGTAATGATTTTACTGAATTTACTTCCTGGTCATAAATGCATGATGCAAAGCCTGCATTGATGTAAAGCCTGCTAAAGTTGACGTTGGCATCGCCGAAGGTTCTGCTTCCGTCGAACTTCTTCAGGGGTGTCGTTGTCACCCTGGTTAACTGGTCGTCTATATTTGTCTCTGTTTCTGTCGTCTTGCTTATGTCTGTTCTCGTGGAGCTCCATGAGCGGTGGGTTCGTGAGGGTCTCTACTCTATCTAGGGTAGTCCCCGCATGAAGTCTGATCAGTCTGTCGATGTAGTCCGGATGGATGTCTAAGTCTCGGTATATAAACCTGTTAGGCATTTATCGTGGTGCATCTGTTGCCATTCTCAGACAGACCTGCATCCTTTGCCTAAGCGAGTTCGCGCATTGCACCCAAGCAGTAGACGCGTACAGCATGATTGGCAGAAAGATTATCCTGATGAGGCGTAGTTTCAACTCGACTCCTACGTCCGATGAGTGGCCAAAGCTTATGCCTTGCGGCATTCGCTAGTGCTAACATGTGGGAGACGTGCCTCTGAAACGAGTTTCTTATCCAAGGTTTACTCCTAGGTATACGGCTTCGTCTATCCATGGAATACTCTCGTCGGTCATAGTAAGGCTCTTTGGTGTCCTAAGTCGCTTCGTGAACAGTATGGCCTTGCTTTTGTCTGCATTGATTCCGATCTTCCAACGATTGAACTACGGTTCCAGCTTGTTGATCTGATATTGGAGCTTCGATGTTACTCCTCTCTCATGGGGTGACAGTTTGGTCATGGGATTGTCCGACATAGGCATGTCTGCGGTGTAGATCGAGAACAGGTGTGGCGACAATAAATTCTAGTGGACCGGTGGAGTTGGGGGCGAGGCTATGGAGCCTTTTGACATCATATCGGCTGGTGGTTGATTCAGTGGAATTTTTTTGGGAATCGGATTCCAGATTTGGTTCAGTTTCAGGGTTTCCTCCTTCCCATTGAAATTATCCGTGTGTTTATGGATGTCAACAGGCCACGCCCCCAACCCCACCGGCCGAGTATAAATATAATCTCCGGTCAACTAGAAGTTAGTTCTCGACTAACCACGGATATAGACGGACCTCTGAAGAAGCTAGCTACTCGCGCTAACGAAACGTTAGAAACAATTCCAAAGAACGACATCCTCTAAACCCAAAAAAAAATAGTTATGTGTTATACTTATTGTATGTAACTGTAATGACTGTGTTGACTTGCCCGTTGGCTTTTTTATGGATCAATAAAGACTAGAGCTTAGGCAAATATACGACGATGTCTAATTTAAAGAAGTGTATGAGTTTTGTTAAAGACGGTTTATAGACTTGTATGACACAAAGTTTTTTATGAACATTACTAAAAACGTCCTAAAAATTTTTTATCTTTACTTCAACTTTTTTATTTCTGTTTTGTTATACATAGATAGTTGCAGTATTGCAGGAGCATGTCGCAGGAACGAGTTACAGAAACTGACATTTAATGACATGAATTCTATCATAACTGTGAAAACTCCCGATAGCAAGATAAACAAACCTCGAGAATTTGTAATAAGCGATAACTTGTAACTTCTTTGTTTTTGAAGATGATCGAATGAAATTTGCATAAGACATTAAAATGCGTTTTTTAATGGGACACCAATATATTTCATGGGCCGTGCTGGTAGAGCGTTCGCCTTTGAAGCGAACGGTCGAGGGTTCAAATCTCCGCATGGTCATCGGTCTCATGAATGGCATTACACGTTAAAAGGCAAGGGCTTCTTCCCTAGCTTACACAAGTATCTCGAAGACTTCTGAGGGTTGCGCGTAGGGGTGCAATCGATTGACGGTAATAACAATTTTAACAGACAATTTTCACCTCTTTTGTCTCCATATGACATTCTGAATATAACCATGTATCATTTGTCTTTCGTAAACAATTTTTTTTAAATTTTTTAATATAGAGTACTGTGGAAATCAGTAATTACAGCACTAAAATTTTGTGAAAAATTCAACTTCACTGTTTTCGGTCAAAATGTATGTGCTATGTAAAATTTAATTTTCAAATTGAAATTACAATTTTTTTTTCAAATGGCAACATGGTGGCTCGTCGGGTAAGGAAAAGAGACCATTTTATTACAATTAATTTGATACCGCACACTTACATAGGTTTTAAACAAAATTCCGTTCAAAAACTTAAAAAAACTACGTTAGATGTTTCATAAAATAAAGCATCTTTTGGTACTAAAATAAGATTTGAATGCATCGAGTAACCTCTGACAAACACAACTGATAAAACAAAATCATTAAGGAGGTCGACTTCTTATTTTACTTCGAAATCCTATTTTAATCTCTTAAGATCCATCCTTCATTTTGAGAGATTTGTAATGTAATCTTTTGAAGTTTTTAACGGAAGTTTGTTAATAATGTGCAGTATCAAATGAATCGTACTCAAATGTTCTTTTTTCCTAATGTGACAGCCATCATGGTGCATTTGAAAAAATTAGTAACAGAAATTTAAAAATGAAATTTTGCACTGCAGATAGATATTGATCAAAAACAGTAAAGTTGTATTATTTTCAATAGTTAAGGACTGAAACTGTGATTAAAAGATATCCATAGCACTCTACAAAAGTAACACATTGTATTCGGTAAATCATATAGAGAAAAAAGTGAAAATATACCGGGTGTCTCATTTGAAAATCGAAAATTTATGTCACTTCTGGTGAAACCGGAAGTTGCATGAAGCAGAGTTACTTGTCAAAAAATGCAGTTTCAAGTCTTATACAGATCTTCCAAATTTCATTCCTTCATCTTCAAAAACAAAAAAGTTTTATGGACGAGCCACTTTCCGCGGACACCCAGTATATTTAGTAAACTTGCAAGTAATACTGCAAAATACTTAAATATTGTAAACCCAATGCAATACACAGGACACAGTTTTCGCAGATCTTCTGCAACACTTGAGGAATCGAGGGCAGACATGGTAACATTAAAACGTCATGGATGATGGAAATCTTCAACTGTAGCTAAGGGATACATTGAAGAGTCAATTTCTAAAAAACTGAAATTGAAAGGTGAACCAAGTACCAGCACCAGAAACTTCACAACAACCCGAAAAAGAGTTTCAAGTGAAGAATCTAAGACCTCCCAAGCAAAAACGAAAACAAACTTTAAAAAATTACTGAAAATGAAGTTTGTCCATCAATTACCATAGTAAATTGTTCTAACTGCGATTTTAAGATTTAAATTAAAAGAAAAAAAGGTGATAACTAACTTTATAAAAAATTACGTTAGTTTATACTATTGTTATCGTTAGAACTATTCTAAGAATAAGTAATATTTCTTGTATTGTTAAATAACCCTCACTAAAATTTGAAATAAAATCAATTTACCCTGTACTTTTCTTATGCAAAGTGACGACTGGTCAAGGTATGTTGTTGTACTCTACCTAGTAATCAAAAGTGTCAGTGGGCCCAAGTCAATCCTATGTCTAGTATTCTAGAGACGGGATGTTGAAGCTGAACATTGCCAAGATTTTCGTTTTTTTTTTCTTATGAGGTAGATTGAATTTCTGTTGCATACACACGTTTACTATACAGAGTTAGTCAAATGTATGGACCCGCCCGTTTTTCTCAATAATATGAGGGTTATCGAAAAACAGTTCGGATAAAAATTGAAGGGTATTTTACTCTGCACCTTTCTATGTAAAGAAAAATAACTAGAAATGTTCTTCGAAAAATAAGCATCTGAGAAACTTATACATACGTACGCCACTGTTTGAATCAAATTGCCATATCGCTTAGAATATCCAACTAGCTACATTTCCCGATTGAGAACAATTTTGAACAAATTAAGCAATAGGTAAGTAAATTACAGAGGTGCACATAAAAATACGAACCACACTGTACCTATCGAGAGAATTAGAATAATATTGCTACTTTTGAAATGAGAAAAAAATAAGCTATCTAGCGATACCAAACATGACTTATGGTTTCATTAAATATATGTCGATGATGTCACTTCTTCACCAATGGCACATCTAAAAGATATTTGAATTTATAAAAAGGTGCAGAGTGAAATACCCTTCAACTTTCATCTGAACTCTTTTTCGATACCCCTCATATTAACTGAGAAAAGTGGACGGGTCGATACATTTGACTAACTCTGTATGTTTTAGTAATACAATGGTGGATACGTATGATTTAAAATATTCATATTTACAAATGAATGACAGTAGTTTTTTGCAAAATCTCACTTTTTCTAATGTGACTTTAATTTTCGAAAGGTACCCCTCAATATGGTATTTTGATGATGATGTACATTAAAAGGTACATCTGAAAATGTTTCGTCGTTATCCAAACATTGAATAATTCAAAATTTGCGCCACAGAGAACTTATGACTCAAAATTAATACTACACGTTCAAAATTTTGAGGCTAAAAGATTTCACCATCATTACTTTTATATAGGGTGAGCTATTCAGCAAACCATGAAATATAATTACGCTTGTGGATTATTAAAAAGAGTACTTGCAATTTTTTATTCACTACACTACAGCATCAGAACAATTCAAGCAAATTCTTGTATTTTCACCTACATCTAGTGGAGGAAATCCAGCAGCGTGCCATCTAAATAAGCAGCTTGGAAAATATCAATATTTTCTTCTTGGTTTAAGCAAACTAACTGTCTGGGTTGTCAACGTCTTTCACATACGTAACAACTTATCCTATTTGCGAACGCCATTTTGTAACAACAACACAACAAATCAAAAATTCTCGACAAAAATTGTAGAACTTAACGAAAATAACTTTGAAAACCACAACACTAATCAGTATTGTCGAAAATGTTCAAGACAACTGTTGGACACTTTGTAAGATGTTTTATGACATGAGCTCACTTTGAAATGAACCAAAAATTATCGAAGGAATTCATATAATGTTAGTGACAATATACACAACCGTACTGATCGACAAGCGTAAGGATGCCTCCGAGAATTGGTTGCGCAGTAGACAAAACCCTGGAGTGGGGCAGGAGCTCAATCGCTCTGCCTTAAGGCAGTAGTCAATCTTTGTCGCACATCTACTCACGCTGTCTATCGTTTGCACATCTCAGAGGCATCCTTATGCTTGTCGATCTGTATGCTGTAGAGTATACAGGGTGATTTATTTAATATGTTTTTAATAGAAAAATATTTAAAAAGCATTTGAATCACAACAAAGGCTGGACAAACTGCACAAAGTAATGGGGTCCAAAATCTTGGTTGGAATTAGAATATATTGTGGGTAGAATTGTCAGCGGAATCACTTGAGAAACCGACTATTTATCAAAGTTGATGAATCGCTACGAGATTTATTATCTTACATACAAGACACTGTTCAAAGACAGGAGCGCCATTTCATTTAAATGGACTTGTACAGTAAGAAACCTAATTGATTCAAATTAATAATGCACCTTAGAGTTGTATGCTGTCAAACAAACGTGGGATGTATACAACTATAACTTGAAAACCCACTATGAAGAAAAACGCACCATAATCTCTGTTTCTGTACCTTTGTGGTGGTATGGAAATGACTGAAGTTAAATTTTCTGATAGTTGTTTATTCTTTTTATATACATGTACACATGTTTGGAAATTTAGAATTTGGATAACTCGAAAACAAGTATTTCGTATCTCACCAATTTTTATGAAGAATAAAATTTTCTGACAAATCGATAATAAAAAAGTTTCCCTATGGTGCAAATTTTTGAAACTCACTGTATATAGTCATGACCACCTTTTGATAGGCAAGCCATTTTAGGCGTATTCGTCTATTTATGTAACTTCATAAAAAGTATGTTTCATCCGGTTAACAGATGGGTGAAGGTCGACCACTCTCCTTCTATTAGACTAAATGCGTCTCATTGATTTGTTATTCTACATGGTTGCCGAAAAAATAGTGTACGCAACACGTCCGAAAACAGTTTTTTTGAACTCGCAGTCTTCCAGGACTCACTAACGGCTGTCCTAGAATTTGGTCTACTCGTTCAAAAAAACAGTATTTTCTGGACTTATTACGTAAATTACTATTGTCCTACAAAGTGGATGATAGGACTGAAGAGTCCCCCACTCCCCACATGTACCAATGACGTGGTCATAAGAAATTATTAGTAACCAGCGGATTTTTTAACCTTTGCTTGGTTAATATTTGTATAATTGAATGGTCATATCGTCCTACAAATTGTGTTCCCAGTTCTACGCTCCGAAATTGTCAATTCAAAGGTGAAAAAAATTTATTAGTAAGTATAGGACAATGATAACACATGAAAGGTTAGTGTATTCTTCACCTAAATAATACAGTGTCCTACAAAAAAACGGGTATGTATCGCTAGTCCTACAAAAATTATTCAAAATAACGAATAATTTTGAAATTGTGGTTTAGCTAATTTGATATACTTTTATTCGTAAAGTAATGTTAATTTCAATTTATAATTGTTTGTTCAATTCAAAAATATTATAATTTACGTGAAAAGTTTATGAAAAATAACAAAGTAAAAATATTGAAATAATCAATCTGTCCTCCGGGGAGGCTTAAATGCATTCGCGTTCACATATGCAGTGAAGCCCGGAAAAACCTGCAACACCACATCGTCTGAAGATGAAGATGTCAGACGAATTGTGAAAATCTGCTCTAAGGTAAAATAGAATGTATGGTGTCTCCAGAGGTCTCAAAAAGTCCAGTTCGAAAGAAGAAATTATATTTGATAGCAAATTTCGATTTCCACCTCAAGTAAACCCTGTTCACCATATTTTATTCAAAAAGTTATTCAAAATAATTGAATTTAACATTTCAACTTCAATACCCTGTATCATCTAAACGAAACATGTGAACTTTTCATTCTGTAATTAGCCAAAGATTCACCATTTGGAGTTCGTACAAGAACATAACGGAGCACCCTGTATACCACGGCTTTTGCACGTAGGACTAAGAAAACCTACCTAGGACAATATGACCATTTAATTATACAAATATAGAGCAAGCAACGGTAGAAAAACCCGCTGGGTACTGATGATTTCTTATGACCACGTCATTGGTACATGTTGGGAGTGGGGGACTCTTCAGTCCTACCATCCATTTTGTAGGACAAAAGTGTTTTCGAGTATTTTATCGAATTACCTCGAAGTTCAACTGAAAAACTAACTGTTATTAATGACTTTTTTGCACTCACCAAATCTACATGATTGACGCCTGAGCATTTTATTAGCTACCACTTTCGAAAATTTTCGTAGAAGGAAAAGTTGGGAGTCTCATGAAAACGAAGATTCAGCCTGTTACAAATAATTTTTTTTACCCTGAAATTGACAATTTTGGATCGTAGGTCTGGGATCACCTACCATTCAATTTGTAGGATACTATGACCATTCAATTATACAAATATTAACAAAGCAACGGTAAAAAAGTCCGCTGGTTACTAATGATTTCTTATGACCACGTCATTGGAACATGTTGGCAGTGTCAGTCCTACCATCCATTTTGTAGGACAAAAGTTTTTTCGAGTACTTTATCGAATTATTTCGAGGTTCAACTGAAAAATTAACTGTTATTAATGACTTATTTGCACTCACCAAATCGACAAGATTGACGCCTGCGCGGTTTATTAGCTACCACTATCGAGAATTTTCGTAGATTCAGCCTGTTAATAATCATTTTTGAAAATAGGCGTAGGATCCTGGTCTAATACTTTTAAACTCACCCCACACGTATATTGTGAAGTACAAAATGAGTACAATATTTGAATTATATCTAAATAAGAAAATGGAAAATTGTCATCGTTATGACCCCTTGTATGAGAACTTGTACTTTACGAATATGTATACATATACTGATATATTTTGTAGGATATTATAAAACAATTCAATAATCCTGTATATTTCAACATCTCACGGTTATTTATACTTAACAAAATATTATTAAGTTAATCAGAAGTAAATAAAAAATAGCAAGTTCTCTTTTTAATAATTTCCAAGCGTAATATTATATTTGATGGTTGCTGTATGGCTCTCCCTGTATACAGATAATGATAACTTCCTCGAATTGTGAACATGTAAGTATCAACTTTAGGAAATAAGTTCTCGGTGGCGCAAATGTTGAATTATTGAGTGTTTGGAAAACGACGAAAACGTATTGTAAATTATTCGTGAATCACCCTGAAGCAGTAGATATTTTTAGATGTACCTTTCAATGTACATCTGACCAAAACTTATATTGAATTAACATACGCAATATGTCAATGCAGTTTTTAAATTTGAGAAAAAAAAAACGAATGACATCAATATTTCTTAACTTCAACACCCTGTATCTAGAAAACTGGTTATAGGATCGAATGCAGAAATCATACCTCTCGTGACGTTACTAAAATAATTATATACTGAGAAAATGGTTACATTTGACAGGGGAAATTTTAGAATACAGAGTAATGGTTTTTGTACTATTCTCAAAATTCAATAGGCACCTTTTGACAAATAAACTTGTATATCTTGAAGCTTAGCGGTATTAACTTTCGAACAAATCAATCCATGAATATTTTTAATGTTACGTATCCACCATTATTTGAACATGTACTGAACGTGTTAATGCAACAGAAATTCAATCTAGCTCGTTAGTTAACAAAAAAAAAAAAATCCGAAAATCTTGGCAATATTCAGCTCCAACACCCCCTATCTAGAAAACTAGACATTGGATTGAGTTGGGCCCATAAACACTTTTGGTTACTAGGTCGAGTACAACAACATACCAAAGTTTCATAAAATTTTACCGGTCGCCACTTTGCATAAGAAAAGTGCGGGGTCCTTTAACTCGATCGTATAAAAAATTGTGTGTACAACATGTGCAAAATGCATATTTGTTGCATGCATGGTGCACCAACTCTACAATCTTTGCACTTGTTACACAAATAACTATTTCTTACCTTTCATATCATACATTCTTTCTGTGTAAGTTTTTCTGACCAAATCTAACAATCCATTTATGTCTGGTTTAATCGCAAAACACCTTTGCAATAGGCCTGATTGACCTTTTGATGGATATGCATTTTCCTGCACAGTTTTCCTCACAACAATCTTGATATCATTAAAACTTGCATTTTCTAACGTTTTTCTCAATTGTATAAAAAAAGGTTGAGAAAACCCAGATATCACCTCTTTCAGGGGAGAAATGAGATCCAACAAGCTATTCAAAAGAAGAATATAATTGAGACGGCGAATTGAGTACTTCTGTGGGTCATTTGAAACTAGTGTCCCGATACTAAGAACCGAGTCAATATTGGACATTTTCTGTAGAAGAACCTAAAAAGAAATTGGTACTGACTTGAATCAAGGACCCCGCACGGAATACATGAGATTTTGGTTGATTGCGGAATTCATGAAATTCTGGTATGTTGTAGATCACGATCTGTCGGTAACACTTCAAATGGACCACAATCAAATCGTATGATTAGTTTCGGAGGAACAGGGTGATTTTAAAAGTAGTTACAAAAACAGAAAATCAAGGAGAATTATCACAAATTAAGATCATTTCTAGTTTATTCTCTTGATTTGGAATAAATATGTCATGCCTTTGGAAACGCAACACTATTATGATCCAAAACAGTATTTAGTTTACCAGGGTCATCAGAAACGTAGTCAAAATATACTATTTCGATGTTGTTTAATTCACTATCAGAATTGAGATTTTTTCTAGTTTGATTTCGAGATTTTTGGATGAGTAGTGTTAGAAAAGCAATACTGTTATAATTGTTTGTTTTTAAAATTGTTTTTTAAAATTGTTTTTCCGTTAACCAGCTGTCGTCCCCTTACGAACGGCAGCCCTCAAAAGTCGAAACTTGTGCGAGCCAAGGATTAACGAGGTCTTACCTTTTCACGTGCGATTCCTAGCACGATCCGAGGAAAATATCGAAAGAAGGTCCGTTGGTCACCCATCCAAACCTCGGCCTCGACTAGCTCGACTGCTTGGCTTCAGATATCGGTGAACCGGCGCTCTCTGTTCGAGCTATCCCCGCAGAATTATAATACAAACACATAATTTACCCATACAAGGGTAATAAAAAAAATTACTCAAATATATCCTATTCCGAAGTTATTCACTTCATTCTTTCAATAGCAACCTCAAAGAACCGTATGTTTTCAACTTTTAACATTAATACGTGAAAAACTTTAGCTAAACATATATTTTTGAAATACAAGTTCCCTACAAAAACTAACAATACATATGTATCTGACTACTTGTTGTTAAAAATTGTTATTTTCGTCAACATGTTTGGCAAATTGATGAAATTTCTCCCAACCAAAAAGTAGGTCAATCTTGTTCATGTGAATCTTTTCAGTAGTTGCATCCAATCTGCGTCAAACTTGAACCTGGCTCAAGCCGCTCAATTATAGTTCCAATGGAACTTTATCAATGAGTGATACAAGTGAAACATATAGGAAATAGGAATAATTTTTAAGAAACTGAAGGTACATTGGGACACAACATAAATCTCAATTACAAACTAAAAGGAAGCCTTCGGGGTGTATATTCAAAAGTGCTAAGCCCGTCAGTCTTTCTTTTGACCCATTTGCTCTCAGCCAAGTTTTTAGGCGCCTCAATGTGGAAAATGACCTTTCTGAAGTCCTTATGGGGAGAGTGTTGCCAATATTTTAAGTTAAATATTGATATTAGGATAGAGGTCTGGGCATTTTCAAACTATTGTCTGCGAGCTCCCGCCTGCAGTTCGAAACCCATAGCTAATACTCTGTTACGACAGTAGAAGCAGCAACCCCCAGATCTCTGTATCTAGTTTTATAGCTAGATCTTGTGCATCGACAAATATATCGTGAGAATGTTTGTCTGGAATGAACTCCGGAACTCTTTTCTGCCGTTTTCTGTAATAGCGTGTGTAGTGTATTCAGTAATGTTTAAATATCCCGCCAAGGAAACTAGTCATTCCTGTTTGTGTCCGGTTGTGCGCATGCTCTACAAAGAGGCATATAAATGACGCAGTTGACTTCGCATCTTGGCTTAAGCTTGATGTCGAGATATACAGGGTGTTTCATAATAAATGCGCAGGACTTCAGGATGTGATAGCTCGTCCAAAAATATGAGAAAAAGTTTCTATTAACTTACCCTCTAAAATGCACCATTTTTGAGATACAGGGTGTTGAAATTTAAAAAAAATAATCGTTTTTTGCGAATATCTCTGGAACCGTTCATCGCACAGAAAACAGATTTCGTAGGCATTTTCTACTCATAATAAGCTATGTTTTGTGTGAATTTTTTATTTTTTCAAATAATAATTGGTGAAAATTTTGAAGGGGAAGTGGGTGTTTTTTTCTCCAACTTCTACGCCACTGGAAAAAGTATGATTTTGAGCCACCTACTTGAACCGCCAATGTTTTCTACACAAAAAAGGTACTCTTGGTCATAAGCTCTAAAGTTGACAGTTTTCAAGAAAAATCAACTTTCATGTTGAAAAACATGGTAAATTTTTTTAAATAATTTTTTTCCTAATTATACAAAATTTATTTAAACGTTAAAACAAGTAACAAAACCAAACGTTGACTTCTTAATTGCAAAATAAAAAAAAAACAATAAAAATCATACTCAGTTGAATTGTTGGAAATGTCCGCCGTTAGCTTCAATGCACGCAGCAATTTTTCGAGAAAAAAACATTATTTAAACAACATGAAAGTTGATTTTTCTTGAAAACGGTCAACTTTGACCAAGAATACATTTTTCTGTGTAGAAAACAAAACTGTACTTTTTCTAGTGGCGTAGAAGTTGGAGAAAAAAACACCCACTACTCCTTCAAAATCTTCACCAATTATGAAGTTTAAAAAATAAAAAATCTGCACAAAACAGTGCGATAAACGGTTCCAGAGTTATTCGCAAAAAACGATTATTTTTTTTAAATTTCAACACCCTGTATCTCGAAAATGGTGCATTTTAGAGGGTAAGTTAATAGAAACTTTTTTCATATTTTTGGACGAGCTATCACATCCTGAAGTCCTGTGCATTTATTATGAAACACCCTGTATAATAGTTTTGTTCAGTCCCCGTGACACCACGTGTAGTATATCAACCATTGTATGTATGTATGTAAACGTAAATGTAACCAACTGTGATAACTCAATAAACGGAGTGAAAGTTGACTCGAGTATTATTGCTCGGAACACCTCAACGTGGAAGTGTGTAAATATTCATAAGGCGCGAGCGCCCATTAACTAACAACTAACAAGTTGGAAAGAGAGACATAAGAGAGAATGGTGGCCATCATGACATGTCTATCTACGTCACAAATGTTTCTTTCCATTCGTGTCAACACTGTCTTATGGGGAAAAAACTCTCCTTGTCAGATAACATTTAATCTTTGGAGTTGTACTACTGGTTGGTACGTATACTAATGTCTTTATTATATTTGATTTGACAAATGAATCATGATAACACCCATGTAACAATTGAAATTTTCCGCCAATTTGAATGCTGTTTTTTCAACTTAATTAGCGCCTAAAACCAATAACAAGAAATTCATAAACTGTATAGAAGTTAGTGACATAGAAATAAGACTATATGACACTATGTTAGTGATAAAATAGTAAAAAAGTCATTGTTGAAAAAATGTCGAAAGTGTGTATTTTCCGTGCTTAGTCGAAGAGGTTCTCCAAAGTTTCAACCTGGCATCACTGCTGCTTGTTTTACATACAGTCACTCTTAAACTTGTGGAGAGTGAGTTCTCAATCGATTTTTACGAATATTTTTGATTTTATAGCTTAGAAGTTAGTGGTAATTTTTTTTTAAAGTTCGTAAATTTCAGTAGGTTATTGGAAACTATGGATTTGTGGATTATTTTGGAGAGGGGTGGTCATGACCACCCCCTTAGGACCGCGTCTGACCTCACGAACAGCGACATCTTGAACGTATAGGTAGATGGACATATTATATTTTCCATAATATGCCAACTGTAGCTGAGGTACCAAATGGTACTTGCCACAAGGCAGCACATTCCCACCACCCTGGCACCCGACCGATATGTACAGTAATGTTCATCAGTTATTTCCTTTACATCCATATCAAATCTCACGAACAACTGATATTTAGGATATGTTCCGTATATTGGCCTGGTTAACCGAAAGATACCGAAGCGGTTCATCTAATTTTGACACCCGGTTACTAGTGTTTAGGGAACGGATTACCTCCGTATCTTCTGGCACTCGTCACTATTGTTCCTGATTCCTAACCTATTTAATATATTGTGTTTAGATAAAAGATTTGATTAAAAGTTTCATTCAAAATCAATGTACAAATAGCGGTTTTGTTTTTCAATGAACTGTTCTCATTATAATTGATCGCGACATTGTCTACAGCTGATAGACAAACGTGGTGGGATAAAAGCTCGTTTTCCATCATCTGTGAGAGTGTACCCAACTGTATGCAACAATACCCACATGAAAATATTTCATCCATCTGAAAAAAAACGGTTTCATGTTCCTTTCAAATTCTATCATAAGGAACGTTTTATTGTAGGCAGAAATGTTCTACATGTAGAAGTAGAATTTGACTTAGCTGTTTTTTTGACACCAAATATATCTACTTCCTCTACTTTTGCTACGATCGAATTTGATGGTAGCAAAAGTAGATAATTGATTGAAAAATTAAACTGCCTAAGTCGTAGCAGAAATTAACACTATATTGACATTGCATTAAACTATGGACCATATCTGTTCATTTCAATTGGTTGCATTTTGTTAAAAAAACTTAATTCACTCACATTAAAATGATTTCGGTAGTGAATAGCTTCTAGTTAAAATAAATATGAGTGTTATAGAAGTAACTGAAGTGGGTTCATATTGATTCCCAATTCATTGAGAACCTCTGTTGAAGCCCCCTATTTGAAATCACATTCTATACAAATGGATACCGGAAAAGAAGATGATAAAGGTGGGTTTTTATTGATTTAAAATTCATTTAGTATCTCTGATGAACCTTCCTTTTAGAAAGCGGCGAAAGTTCAAAAACATCAGTGGGATGATACAGAAACATATTGTGTCTAGTCGATTTACGTATGATGAATGGAGAAAAATTGACCAGAGAAATATAAAAAAAAATTATTTCAGTTCCTACTTGTTCCCAATCTTCGAATATGCTCTATTTTTTTGATAATTCCGGTTTATTAGCTAGTTCATTCACTCAAACCCGATTCGAAAGTGGAAGGTGTTAGGTTTTGGAATAATAATTTTTACATTCAGAAAAAGTTGAAAGAATTATTCAAGGAATTCACATGATATGATAACTTTATTTTTCCACTAATATTCCAGCCTAAATAATCTTCCAATAAGATATGATACTGCTCGCGCCTTCTTCCATTTTCCATTTATAATAATGAAACATCTAAGTTTCAAACTTTTTACAGAGATTTAGGGAATTTAAGAATCATTTAACTTCTACTGGAAACACTGAAATTACGTTTTTATGGTACTCTACTTCTTCAACTAGTAGAAATAAACTTTGGTGGCCAATAAAACGCTGCTAAAGCTTGTAATTTTGTTTTTGTTTTGTTTGTTTTTACGAAACTCCCAGGTTTTCGGAGAAAACCCCTCAAAAGCAGAGCTTGTGCGAGCAAGGTAGATCCGGGACCTACAGTTTAAATAAAAGTGGAATCCGAACCACTTCAGCTCAGTGACACACGACCGGGGATCGAACCCGGACCGTCTGGGTGGAAGCCAAACGCTCTAACACCTCGACCACTTCGCTTCACGTAACTAAACCAAACAAAAATGATTGACATGAAGGAACCGCAATAACCAGAGATAATCGTTGGTTGTTTTGGTGACAGAAGAATGACTGATTTCGTAGAAACCGCATCCCGTAATTCATCCACTTTTCGGAGTTTTGACGTTTACGGTACGCTAAATTGTTAACCTGAATAACCTTTCACATTTAAGGAACGTATCCTTAGTGTTGTTTCTATGACTCTGATAAAACCATTTTCATTGAGTTTTATCAGAGTCAGATTATTTTCCAGGCATAGAAACGAAGCTAAATATCACTTGTTCGTGAGATTTGATATGGAAGCAAACGAAATAACAGGATATTAGTACACATGTTGGTCGGGTGGCAGGGTGGGCAACTTAGCTACAGTCGGCATATTATGGAAAATATAAAATTTCCAACTACCAATATTTTGGAATGCGTTCAAGATATCACTATTCGTGAGGTTGCGGAAAAAGAAAATGAGCTTCCGGAAATAGCCTGTAGTATTATTACATGCACATCAAGTAGTTAGATACATATATAGAGTTTGTATTTTAAAAATAAAGGTTTAGCTGGAGGTTTTTGACATATTAGTAAAAGTTGAAAACATGGTTCTTTAAGGTTGCCTTTGAAATAATGAAGTGAAAAACTTCGGAATAGGATATATTTGTGTAGTTTTTTGATTACCCTGGTATGGTGAAATAATGTGTTTGTATTATAATAGTAGTGCTTTTCTAAATAGTCAACATTACTCATCCAAAAAATCTCGAAATCAAAATAGAAAAAATCTCAATTCTGATAAGTGAAGTGAACAACTTCGAAATGGTATATTTTGAGTACCTTTGTGGTGATCCTGGTGAACTAAATATTTTTTGGATCATAACAGTATTGCGTTTCGATAGGAAGGGCATATTTAATCCAAATCACGAGAACAAACTGGTGTGGCGAAGCTGTGGGCGATGCCGGGCCTGAACGCTCACGCAGGCCGCATATGACCTTCGAGGCGCTATGCACCGAGAAGAATCTGGACGATTCGAGGACTTACGCGAAATTTCCACGAAATGAACGGTGAATATAAAAAGAAGAAGAACAATGCAGTGGAGAGGGACAGTCAGCGAAGTGAAAGGCGAATATAAATAGAGTGATTGTTATATAAATTAGAGTATTGTGAATCATTGTATTTCGTTAAATAAATTATTTTAGAGTGAATTAGAGTTTAAATATACTACACTGGGAATAGTCTCAATTTGTGATAAATTACCTTAATTTTCTGTTTTTGTAACTACTTTTAAAGTCACCCTGTTTCTCCGAAACTAATCATACGATTTGATTGTGGTTCATTTAAAGTGTTGCCGACAGATCGTGACCTACAACATACAGAGATACATTGAATTCCGCAATCAACCAAAATCCCATGTAATACGTGCAGGGTCCTTTATAAATATTTACCTGTATGGAAAGCAACATGTCTGGGTGTTGAACTAATTCATCGACACAATTTAAACGTTTCGTGATGCGATCAACATCACAAGGTGGTTGTAGGATGATGGACCTCAGTGTTCGCGCACCAATTTTAGTTTGGCAGTGATTCAACACTCCAAAAAGACTTGAATATTTATTTCCTTGCGTTGGCCTTGTGCTACACACCAATTCAAGCCGATCAGCAGTTGAAACATCTAGAAATTCAATTTTATTCATAATCTAATCTAACCTAACTCAAACTTTGAGACAATATAAGCTCAAATACAAATGACAAACAATATTTTATATATTGTCTTACCGAATTATTGGTAAGAATGAATTAAGTACTTTGAACGAGAAACTGTCTTTTTAAAAACAATTTATTAGAAAACAAGTCAATCGACTATCTCTGACAAGAGTTAAAATAAGAATGAAATTATATGATTATGATAGTTTGCTCCCAGAGAACCGGGACGCGGTGATTCCTGCAATACTGCCTGGTCATCGAAGCTGCATCAGCATCTTCCATGAGAGCGGACGCCTTACAGCTACATAACTATTGTGAATAGGAAAAATTGAGGTATTCCCGAATTCTTATGGGACCACAAAGTCCATACCAAAAATATCTTTTTCATGGAATCATGGGTTTTTGCAAAAAACCGATTCTATCATCGAAAAATTTGTATCTGATTGGCGCTGTAATCGAGAATAGAGCAGCACTGCGCTGTGTTGCCAATGTTCAACAAATTCATAATCTTCACTCCCACTCTTGATAAATATATGCCTACAAACTTTAGCTGGGCGGGTTGAGGAAAAAAATTTACTGGTATGACGCGGTATTGATGGCTATTAATAAAGCTCACCGGTGAATCCCAAATCTACAGAAATAGCTTACTAAATAATAATGAAAAATTGGATAAGGTGAGCCAGTCTTCTGCATAAACCTATAGGTATATTCGTCGGCAAGTATACAGGATGGGCGACAAGTAACGCCTTTGTCAACATGGACTGAACGATACATTTTTTCGAAATTTGTCTGTGCAGGTAGGATAATGTTAATTAGGACTTCTTGTCAAAAATATTTTGGAATTCACAGGGTGTTCCTTCATTAAAATCATGAAATACCAAATTTGTAGTTTTTAAATTGAATGCCCTATTTATTACGATATTTTTTAAATTCTCATGAAAAATTTGGGACATTTTGATAAAGGTTTATTATTATCGCTGTTTTCGAAATATTCAACAGTTTTCACAATTTCAAGGTTATTATCAATATCTGCCGAATGACTCAATTTTGTCACAATATTTTGCGAAGTGATTTTGAGGATCTTTGGGCTATCCATCCAAATTCCTACAATATCTCTCTTGTAGGTTAATAAGCTGAAAAACAATAAAGTGACGCTTCACCGTTTTATTAGTTATGGGCCGTGGTGGCCGTGATGGTAGAACGTTCGCCTTTGGAGTCGACCCTTCGCTTATTCAAAGCCTCGCATGGTCATCGGTCTCGTGCATGGCATCACACGTTAAAAGGTAAGTCGTTTATTATTATTATCTCTCAATATTGTTTCGATAGTAGCAGGTTCCTGTGGATCTTCCTCCAGCCTTCTATCTTTACTCTGCTTTTGCAGCCTCAAATTCCAAAGCGCGTGCAAATGCATCTACGAGATATGTCAGACGAGCTAGTATCAGTGCTTGTCTGGTTTCGTGGTCGCGAAGTCCATCGAAGAATGCCTGAACCGCTAGTCGTTCTATCACATTTTTCCGCCTGGCTGGATACGCAAGGAGAACCAAGCGTACAATGTCAGCTACGAATTCCTGTAAATATTCGCCCGATTTCTGGCTGCGGTTTTTCAGCTGTGAATGGTATACGTGTTCTAGGTGTGCCTGGCCATACCGTAATTCTAGACGTTTATCAGCTTTTCGTAGTCTTCCTATTCTTGTGCGGTGGGGGTTTATAAAATATTTGTTGCTTCTCCGAGCAATGCCAGTGATAATGCATTCCATCTGTTTGCTTTGGCCGCAGCTTCAAATGGACCTTTCCACGAGATATGAGAAAACACTCGAGATTTTTTTTTTTTTTTCTGACCTCTAGTTTTTCTATAATCAGAAGAAAAGTGATTCGTGACGTCACGTTCATCAAAACTAGACTTGGCAACGTTGTTAAAGTTCTGAACCATGGAATCTCAAATTCTCATTGAAATATAATGTGTCGTATGACAGTTGTCATTTGGTACCAGACGTGTTCGTTCGTCTGTTTCACGAAGCAAACCAATAAGAATCGTTTGTCTCTGTTTAACTCGTTTGCTTACATTAAAATTGGACACAAGTAAAGCAATTACATCAACTATCTATGCTGCACACGAACAGGCCCTACGTGATTTCTTATTTGAGGTTAATGCGGTTTTCAAAGTTTTTGTTGTTTGTATTCTACATTTTTATTAATTCCTGGATCTGTATCCCTGCACTAAAGTGAACATGTCGAAAAAGTACTTTGTACTCGGTTGTCTGAGAAAATTCTAATAAACAATTTTTTTATGCTCCTAACGATGAAGCGCGTCGTAAAATGTGTTTCGAAGCAGTGAATAAACCCTGCGTAAAAGCGGAAATTTTTGTTATTGTGAAGAACATTTCCAAGTGAGTACTTTACGTTATGTTATTATTGTATTCAAAGCAGAGTTCAAAGAAAGATTTAAAATTTCAGTCATTACAAAAAAGACCTTGAACTGTCAAAAAATGTTAGGTAAGTACCACTGAAATATACCTGTTTAAGGTATATTTTAGTGGTAAGTACTAGTAAAGATTCAGAAAAATATACTTGAAAACCCAAATTCAAAGAGATGAAAGTCACAATGCAATCAAAGACATTTCTTTTTCTGATTTGATTTCAGCCGATGAATAATGAGCACGTTATTACGATTTGCGATATTGCCAATGCTCGTTTTTCATCAAAACGAAGGTCCGTTCAGAAAATTTGAAAACTGTTAAAACAATAAAAATAGGTAATATGTGGATTTTTTTTTCTTTGTTGATCAAGTGACAAAGTTGTAATAATTTCTCAATGGCTTGTATCAAGCTAGAAGCTATATTTTTAAGGAGAACGGTATTGCCTGTTTCGGAACATGGATTTTGGTGGGGGGGTGTTTCCGATGAACGTGACGTCAGCGATACACTTTCAAATGCGATATTTTTTCGAAACGGAAAAAAACTAGTGGAACTCTTTGTTAAATGGACGTTTCAGACTAGAAACTATCGATTTGAACGAGTTTTGCAATTTATTTTTCGTAAATGTAGAGGTACATTGTTGAACTGATGCGGCTTCATGGAAAGCTTTCCTGTTTCAGAACTTACCTTGACAACTCAGGTCAAATGCAATGCTGGTATTCGGTTTTCCAATTTACTGATTGTTTCATTAATTTTCTACATTTCTGTCTCAATTCCGTCCTTGATCTTATCCACTTTCATGATCATTTCCACCCTAATTTTGTCTATCTCGGACTCAATAGTTCTTATTCTTTCTTCAAATAGGTTCGCCACACCACAAAGTTATTTTTTAAGCCTTCCAGGGGCTTCTCTTCCAGATTCCTTGCGTTTTATTGAAGTTTTTCTTCCAGATTATTCGAATCTCCTCCAGGCCCTTGAATTTTCTTGAACTTCTTATTTCAAACTATTCGAACTTCCAGAAGTTTTTCTTGAAGTTCTCCTTACCAGATATTTCGAGTTCCCTTTCCTCCAATTCCTGTATTAATTCTGCAACTTTCAAGTCCACAAAGCGCACTTTCGAAATTCGAAAACTATTTACCTCACAAACACTTTTTACCGGCCACCAGTCTATGTTACACGAAAAAGGTCTATCAGTATTTTACTGTCCACTACGCACTATTTCAAAATTCCTATTTTTGACTCCACTGTAATGAACGGTTTTAACTAATTATTTTTACACATACAATCTAACTTCTAGTTCATATCACAATTATTTATCTAATTTATATAACCTTTTTCAATTTCAAAGCAGACTTTCAATGATTGCACTCAACTGTATCTGTCCTCAGTGAAATCGGCTATCTTGTATATCCAAGAAGGTCACTTTTCGAAATGGATCTCTAGAGCTGAGATTCTTCGCCAGCTGTTCGACTGCCCGCTTCTAGATGGCTCGGCCTGTTCTAGAAAATGCCAACTGGCATTCAAAAGTGATGACTCGTTGTTTGCGGAACGTCGGTGAGGTGAGCTGTACAAATGAGGAGACAGGTCCGGCTCCAACTAGTTACAGTATTAATGAAAAATTGATTAAACAATAATCCAGTCTACCGCTTTAACCTATACATTTATTTATGTCACTGGTATATTGCTAATAACCCTAGTGGTGGATGCCACAATTATTTTCTAAATAGGAAGAAAAAAAATGATAATCCAGTCTTCCGTAACCTGAACAAAACGTATATTCGTCGGCAAGGAGCTAGACTTGACGACGAATATAGGTAAAAGCGGAAGACTGGATTTTTTCAAAAATTATTTCGAATATAATTGTTGCATCCACCTCTGGGTTAGTACAAATAAAACAGCAACATAAAATACCGATTACCTATTATATAGGATAAAGCGGAAGACTGAATTACTGTTCGATCGAGTTTTCATTATTACCATTTGCTTTTCCTCTGAAACATTTTTTTCTGATCCCTTTTCCCTTATTACAGAACCAATCCTTTGAAACACGTTAACTGATTACCTTGTAAAATTTTCAAAATCGATTGAAACACCAAAAATGTACAATTAATTCGACGTCAAAATTTATGGTTTCTGGGGTGTTTCCATGTGAGATAAATTTGAATTTTTCATAATTGAATTTATGTCAGGAACAAAGATGGAAAGATACAGACTCTATAAATTATTTGAAAATAAGGGCAACACAGGGTTCAGTTTTAATGCCTTTAATATTTTTGCTATTTATAAATGAAATCCCACAGGATTTGGGTATAAGTTTGCTATCAGTATTTGCCGATGATACTTAGATACTTAGTACTGAGGAACTTCAAAGTAAACTCAATATTATTAGTGAACGATCTAGAGTTTGGTGTTACAGAAACAGTCTTGTAGTCAATCCAGAAAAAAAACAGTTTAACATAACCCCTCCATCTCATTTATAGTTAACAACTCTTCGTGAAAAAAAACATGAGTACAGATTGGAAACCAATTCCAAGCTTCACAAATACCCGTTCAGAAATGGAAACCTATTAAAATTACAACATCGTACTTCTTTGTTTCAAAAGTCACCTTCTGTTGCAGGCAATTGTCAATCATAAAAAAAAAAATATTTCACAACTTCCTTCGTTCAAACTGAAAGTTAAAAATATATTTGTTGGAGACATGTTTCCATTCTATAAACGACTATCTGAAAATATTTTGTAGAATATAGATTTGTTTAATGTGACGTGATGATCATGACTGTTTTGTTTTACATATTTTCATTTTAATGTTTTACACTGACGATTTCTATTTTTATTTATTATTTAACTGATCCAACTAAGGTTTGCAAAAATCAGAATTTGTTGAGACGCAAATTTTTGATCAAATTATGAATTGAAAGATAACTCACCAATAATGGTGTACCCTTCAGACTCCTGATAATCAATTTTGATGGACCCTGCTGCGTAATAGATAAATAAGCTGTCCTGTATGTGTGTCAACAGAGCAGAAGATGCAGCTAGCGCATAATACCTGAAAATGGAGATATATTTGGTGAGAATGAATTTGATCTGTGAAGAAGGGATGATGAAAACACCCATAAGAGAATTTTGATAATTATAAAACTATATTACGCAATAAGCATAAGTTCACATGATTGCTAAAGTAAGAATCTCAATGTGAGAAATACGACAAAAAAATTAACAGAAGCTGTGACCTCTGAGCATATCATCAAAAACGACAAAATCCAGAACCTGAGAATAGAGCAGAATATGTTGAGACTAGATCACCAAGGGCGTATCCAGGATCTGTCCTTGGAGAAGTGGGGTATTTTTTGAAATTTTGAAAGAAGCAGCATCCTGTAAGAACTTGTGAATGTCACAGTAATTTTTTTAAATTTTTGATCTATCTTTTTAGTTGCCATTTGGAAGTACCTACTGAATTTGTGTTTTCAAGTGAAGTTTCTCAAAACTGATTCAGCTGATTTTAAGGATTACTGATTTTTTCCTCAGGCTGGTAGTTCTGGGGGGTTATTACCTTCAGTACCCCCTCCCCTTGAATACACCCTTGTAGTTCATCGCGACAAATCGATCGAAGGTTCGAAACAGCTTGACAAAATTGAAATATAATCAATACTTTTTTAATGTCCTAGTGCGTCCCATTCATTTTGGCCTTTTGTCGAAGCTGTGAGAGAATACCTCGATAGCAAAATACCTCTTAATTTAGATTTCTGGACGAGAGGTACTCTTCACTTCTGTAAAATCGGTAGACTCAACAGAATTAATAACGGCAAACCATCGCCTACAGGCTTAATACCAGACATTATTATTATTATATATATATATATATATATATATATATATATATATATATATATATATTAATTTTGCTTCCAAGAGATTAGTTTGTACGATCCGCCATAATATTTGTAGTTTTGGCATTTGTTTCACTGCATTACATTTCAGTCCTCGTGTACGTTGTTGAGCTCTGCAGTGTTGCAAATTGGCCCCACGTTGGGAGCCAATTTGATCATCGGCACGGATTCAGTGAAAATCCGAAAACATCCTGATAATCGAACAACCCACTGCACTTTCTTTGATTATGATGTATCGAAAGTAGATATAGATAATAAAGGCCATTGTATTCTTCTTTACTTGGATCAGTTGGCCAGAATAAAGGAAAAGATAGCAAAATTTATGGGAATACGGTATACACAGTACTCACACAGCTGAATAAACAACATTCAGTGTTCGAAACGGAATTTTAAGGCAGCATTATTCTATTTTAAGAAAACCTGGAATACCTACAGCACCACATCAGGTGGCAGGTGACCACTACAAGCAAGCACGTCGGAAATGGCAACTAGGCAACTCATATCACACTTGCGTTGTTATCACAAGGCATGTGGTCGCCTATCGATATCCAAATACTTGAGAAAAATATTATCGAACCGGGTCAAATGCCAGCAGAAGTTTCAACGGCCTCGAACGCTGAGCTTCCGGCCACCACATCACATATATAATTCTTTTTTGGTGAGGATAATGTTCGGAATTTTCTTTATCGATCACAACACAGTATTCAGTGTTTTTTTTGTAGTTTACTTTTTATATATAACGAATGTTATGTTCTATAAGAATACCCTTGTTACCGAGAGGTTATGCCTGCATAGCATAGTTATGATTTTTCACTGAAAAATATGTAGCTCTAATGCTCTTTCTTTATTATATAATTTATTGGAGGTACCCTTTCACCGTCCACGATTATCATTGCCCAAAGCTATTTTTATTCTTCATTGCACAGTTATTGAAATCCGAGGTGTTGAGTTTTTCTGTGTTATTATTATTTTAGGGGGCCCATAAAAATATTCACCAGCAGATACGGATTGGTACAAGTAAACCAGAATCTTGTCATTCGCAAACAGCGCATAGTCTTTCGAAAGTCAGTTGAATATATTCACATTTGACTCAATGTACCAGTTTCTCTCTAATTCGTATATGAGAATGTGTAAATATTGAAGGAAAACTAAAAAGTGGAGCAGTATGTTTTCAATGAGGGTTTTCGATTTTTTTCTGACACCAGATGTCGCAACGTTGGCGTCTGGTCTAAACATCTCGTCAAATTGTACAGTAGTGAAACTTCCACCGGAATGCTTTCTGTGGTCCTTTAGATGGCTCTGTTTCTACTTTATTGGTAGGTACTGGAGTTATTAAAGGACCATCTGACAAAAGCGAATGGGAATCAATTGCAGGATGACGGATAGTAACATTAGCTCTCCGACGTGACCGGGTCTGCACTGATGATCGGCAAATCCGTGAAACTAGTCTACAGATGTCCCTTTGTTGTCAACATTTGCTAGTTGTTACAGAGAACATTGCAAAGTGTGTTCTTGTAGAAAGGCTTTCTAGGTGTAATGTAGGGATGATTTGGCAGTCGTAAGGGGCTGTTGGATTATTTTCTATTCGATGGTTGCCGACGAAACTCCTATTGTGAAGGAAATTTACGAAAGACCGAGTTTTAAAAAAACCATATACATTTGATGAAATTATTTTTCACTGTTAAATATCCATGAGTTCAGATTGTAGGTTTTCTGGAAATCCAAGTTATTCTCAATTTATCCCATTCATTCAACTGCATTGCGTATACATCTCGCATTCAATCGACACTCTACCTATAGATGCTGGTATTCCGCAGGGATCCAATTTAGCACCAACTCTGTTTTTTCCTCACATCTATGATTTATTGGCAGCTACCTCATGCCCAGTGCATAGTTTTGCGGATGAAAGTACCCTTCACACCGCTTTCTCTTCCAAAGTTCCAATATCAGTCCGTGAAGAGGGCTGGGAAGGAACGTGAACGACTTGAATACGGATCTAGCCAAAATTCTAGAGTTGGGATACAACAACTTGTTAGAATTCAATGCGAATAAAACCCAAGCATGTATTTTCTTTAGATAGAAAGGCCGATTTCACAGTGGCCAACGTAATTATTTTAGAAGTATTCATACCAATGGTCTTTCATTTCGATTCTCGGTATTACCATCAGCAGTGCCCTTTTAGGGAAAGCCATGTGAGGTTCATTGCCAAAAGTTTCTCTCAAAAACTTGGTCTTCTGTTTCGTGTCAAGAGCTATTTCACTTCCCGTCGATTTATAAGGCATTGACCACACCTGTCCTGGAATACTGTTCCTATATATGGAATGCAGCCCCAGGTGATGATGCGCTTTCAAGCAAATTATTGATGTGCAGAATAAGATATCAGAAAAATCATCGGCAGACGATTTGTGCGGGCACAACAATGTTAATAATAATTATCAAGTTGTATCATAAATTTAATATTTCGAACAATCAACCAATACTTGAAAATTAACATTGTTGTGCCCGCAAAAATCGTCTGCCGATGACTTTTCTGATTTCTACTTGGTCAAATTTATTGAATACCTCTTTGGCAAACGTTAATTAATTGATCAAAAATCACAGCATTTTGACATGTGGATTTTAAAACTTAGTATCAACTAGTATCAACTAGAATGTCTGCCATTTTGTTTTTGGTGGATTTTTTGGTAAAAATATGTAATGAAATCCATGGCAGACATTCGTTAATTGTTCAAAAATCCAAAACAACACTTTCAATTTTCAACATGGCGCTTATTAGCACAGGAAATTAGTGCTATTCATCATATTTTATAAAAATAAATGCCTGTATCAATGGAAGACATTCGTTTATACTACAGCTGGACATGTCGCTAGCTGCCGGTCTAATATTGGACAGATTTTTGCATCATCTGAAACCGCGTACAAGTGCCACAAGAAAAAGAAATATAAAGAACCCAATTACCCGAAATATGTGGACGGTACCTCCAAATTGAATTGTATGGATACCCAAACTGAAATGTAGAAGCAGACATTTCTAAATCATTGTAAAAGTATGCAACTAAATATCTTACCTGTGCTGCAAAACCAACAAAATACCATTCAAGTTAGATATGCATAGGTGATTCAATATTTCCAAACCACTGGCTTTGTTATATGTACTTCTTGGGACACCAGTATATTTTACATTTGGAAATCGTTGTTTGACTTTATCAATTAACCGACTTCCAGCAAAATGATCCAGGATAGTATTCGGTAATAAAATCTAAAAGTATTGAAGAGTTTGAACGAAATCTGATCATTAACATTTGCATGTCTCAGTTTACCTCATTCGGGTTGAATATATTTATTTTTGTTATAGTATTAATATAGTTTTGTGTGTCAGAAATTTGACAGAGAATCAGAAGAGGCTTAGTTACACATATAGCAGCAATACCAACTTCATATCTAGCATCTCCTCTACCTTCCGTCAAAGCTGAAATTAATGAATTGTCAAGACGAACTTATGCGTGTAAAAGTTATACCAACTATCACTCTTGACTCAGCTTCTTCACTGGAAATTTTTGAACTCCCTGTAGATTTCTTACTGTTTGAAGAATTTGGAACGCTGTAATTCAAATGAACTTAAAATTTCTAATTGAATTTATTTAACAAAATTTGAATTTGAACCAGTGAAAATAGGAGCAATAAGTATATTCTTATGATAGCCACCAAAAATTATTGTTATAAAATAGTTATTGGTGAGATTTTGGAGTGAATGTTGAATCAACTCATATTCCTTTTATTTAACAAAATTTTAATATATTGCTCACTATGATGAAGTAGTCTGCGCCATATGAATAAATTATATCACCCATTAAAAAATATTGGTAATGATAAATCAACTCCTGTAGAAATAATAGTAGATTATTTTATTAGGAGTAAAAGTTATAGTTTATGCATATAAATATAAACACAGTTTATGTGGCGGAGCTGAACGTTTATTTGCCAAACGTGGAATTCAGCACTGAGCCACATAAACTCACTTTTACTCTGAATAAAACAGGTATACGATTTTATCCGCGAACGTATTCAGATAAATTTAAAAATTGGCAAAGAAGGAGAGTTGCAAGTAATCAAATCATAGCAACGCTCTTATATAAACAAACTTCACGCATCAGTATCGGAATTTGTGTTGAGATTTTCGAAAGTGTTTATTAGTTTAACAATTTGACTAGTAGCAGTCCGTGGTGCAAAATGTCGGATGCTGATGATTTACGATGTACCCCTCCAGAAATTGCTGAAGCAGCGAGAGAGACAATTCAAAATTTACTACCAACTAAATATTGTGCGATCTAGGAAGCGTCATAATTCTACAATTGGTAAAAAGTAAAAATGTATAGGCACAAAAGTAGAACTTTTACTCCATGACCAAAAGGTTAAACTTTTAGTCGTGACATTCAGTCACAAAAGTTGATATAGTTTATCCAATCAAAGTTAAATATGACTTCATTCAGCTCAATATATATGGTTAGTTCAAAATAACACATAGTGTAAAAACGAATGAAGGATGAAAACGGAAAAATAAATAAATATCATTCCCTATATAAAGAACACAGTAGACCAGATTGAGTATATTTTACGTGTAACCTTTCGAAGCGTGGATAGTAATCAGTAATGCGCTGACCGCCTGTTACATAAATAACCGTAAATCACCTCTTAATATTTTTATTGCTGTCCGGCAGCCTGGTGATATTTATGAAAAGAAGAACAGAAGAGTACTTAATGAACGATCAAACAGAACTCAATATTTTCTCTCTACTTAATTTGTTTTGCCGTTAGACTAGGTATAAATGTAATTAATTATTGACAAACACTATTTGTTATCCTAGGTAATACCACAAGTGTATCGGTGATTATCGAAATAGCAATTCCTGTGAATTTGAGAATCAAATTATGTTGCTTGGCAACCACACGAGCGCTTGCGCGAGTGTGGTTGCCTAAAGCAACATAATTTGAATCGAAACCGAGAAGGAATTAACGACAATCGCCGATAACACGAGTTGTATTTGTTAAGATTATTTCATGAATAAAATCGAAACTATTTTTATTTATTTACTATTCAATTTAACTAGGAACATTAATCCCGCATTTGGTTCTGAAATTATGCAACTAACAAAACATTTACTTGATATTTCAAACATCCCTCTATTTCAGTTACCAATGACAGAGCGCGTCATTCGTAGTTTCGTCATTGCATGTCTAGTCTACTGCTTCTCGCTCGAGGTCATGTTTTGATAACATTTTGATTTAGTGATTTGATTAATCAACGAGTATGCAAAATTTGTCGAAAATTGTGAAGTTGGTATGAATTAATAGTGAGTGCTTATTTAGTTTTGGTCAAAGTTTGGTGTTGTGTCATTATAGCAGCTTGCTAGTGGTAAGTTTGTGTTTTGATAATAACCAATCAGGAATCGAACTACAAAATCGAAAACACATCATATACATATCCAGTAGCCAAGCAAGAGCCGAACTACAAAATCGAAAACATGATGTTTTCATTTATCAACACAAAAATTTCAACCAATCATAACACGCTATTTTAGCATAAGTGAAATAATCATAGTTATCCGAAAACAGGTATTACTACGCATAATTAAAAATGAAAATTTGAAAAAGAATATTTTATTGATGAACTTTGTTAACATTCTGGTCATACGCTTCTGAGGTTACCTCCGTATTATTGTGTTTTCAACCCCATTGAATTGGTTTGGGCATTTATAAAAAACAAATTGAGAAAATCCAATCAATGTCCAAATCTAAGCGGAGAAGTAGTAGAAAATCTTAGGAGAATCTTAGGAGAGGAATATAAAGATCTTTGGACAAAATGCATTTTACATGTGATTTCAAAAGAACGTGAATATTTCCTTTTGCCATCCATTCAACCAGCAATCATAAACATGGGTGATTCGTCTGATTCGGAGAATTATGATGATTGAGTCTTGCCACGACTTTGATGTGTATATAAGATAGCCGTACCAGCAAATAAATTATAAATTATAAAAATTTTTTTGAACGACTTGTTTTCGGTGTGTCACATAACTTGTCAATAAGTTACGAGCAACGTTCCGTACCCATACACGCGCAATCCTTCAATTTTATTCATTATAAGAACAAGACACATTACATTCGAAAATTTCTATATAGCAAGCAATACGCAAAGTTATACCCAAGTAAGAGAAAATATCTCCGCCTATAGTCGGCAAGTACGTTCAAAGAGGCGAAGTCATTGAATTGTTAATCCAGTTTTACAGCTCATTCAACTGAGATTGGATAGACTATACTTTTGTGACGTTTGCGGATAAACCCATTCAAAAATTGAGTCATTTTGACACTGATAAAAAAAGTTGCATCGTTTTTTATCGCGATAAAAATGCATGTTTCTTAAAACTAGACTTCATCAAACAACTTCAATTTGCTGAAAGAATTTCTTCTTTTTCTCCATATGATTTCATGTAGTCTTTGGTGCCAACCGCCTTTTCGTCAGGACACTTCGTACACAGTTGTCCCAACAACTGGCTCACCGACAGCAGGCATTTGATATTCAACCTTTTTATGACCTAATATTGAAATTTCAGCCTTTATAAAACTGTTGCATGTTTGGTCCCTCAGCTCTCCGACTATAATATATCCCAATATAAAACATCACAACGTACTTTTTCATGATGTACTCCGACATTACAGTAACATATCATAAATTCATTATATCATAAACAAAAGGCATCGTATTATCATTACATCACACGACAGCAATGCATCATAATATTAAACGATCATAATCGTATTCGGTACAGTTCGTAAAGCGTCATAAACGTACGTACTTCGTCAACGTCAACATACCAAGGGGTAATGTATGATAACGTACTTTTTCATAATCCTATAGTCCATCCGCTTGCTTATGAGTATTTGCAAAGTTAATGTGGCTTAGAACCGGAGACAAAGTTTTTTTTTTTTGTTTTCGCATCTATTATTTTGGAAAAGTTATAAATTAACTCAAGAAGGTAATAAGCTTTTCTAATAATTTTTTTCTACGCCCATGTCTGTAATCGTCAAAAATCGCACTGTCAACATTCCTTGTAAATGACATATAACAATAACATGCACGTAATGAGATCTCATAACATACACGTGCGGTTTGAGAAGAAAACTTAACTCCTTGGTTTAATTAAATTACAATCAAATCTTTATTTACGTAAGACTTTATTTGGTCTATTTACACAAATTTAGTCAATTAAAAAACATAAAAACTTTTAGCATTAGCGGGATATATTTAGGATTGAAAGAGTGATGCCCCTAAATGTAGACAGCACGTTATGCAATTTCTTTAAAAATAGGACACGTTTTCTTAAGTAGCCTATGAAAATAAATGTCATGTCATTTATATTGTCAATTTCTTGAACAAAATATAATTGTATCCTAACATTTTCTCAACTGTATCTACGAATATGTCTGATAGTAGTGAAAGTGATGAAATTATGAGCACTCCACCGAAGATTTTAGAAAAAGCTCAAGCTGCCACACATAATTTGTTACCGCTAAAATCCAAAGAAAGGTACGAAATTATATTCACGCCTTGTCCTCAATGATTAAATATGTAGTACCCCAATTTCCCAAGTTACCACAATTTTAAAGCTCACCGGCCAAAAAAATCCCTATTTCCCCCACTCTGCATCCTGTGTTCCGTCCGCTATAAGCAACTTCATTCCTTAATTTTGTGCTAGACAAGTTCACACGTTTTAATAAATATTAAAATTACAAAGCGAGACTACGCGACAAGTGAAAGCGATAGCAGTGACGATGAAATCCAGGTACTCAAAAGGAAATTCAGGAAATTGGAACGATTACTCGAAAAATGAGGAAAATCGAGATCACGCCATGCTAGAAAACCCATCTCTTCAGACCCAGACGTTATAGAATTGTCGGAATCGAACAATGAAAATGACGTAAGTATACAATATCAAATAAATGTGTCATGTTTTAGATCGAAACTAGAAAGCCATATTATATCCTGTATAGGATAACCACTAAATCTCGTATGAGTATGGTATTATCAATCGACCAATCGACCGGATGGCAACCTGCTAGACCTGTAAATCTCGTATGGTATTATCATGTGTATGATAATGGACAATGGGGGGCAATCATGAATTCCTGATAGGAATGTGCACATATCCCAAAACGTGAGGTCCGAAAAGGACGCACTAGGGTACAAAATAGAAATGGCGCCAAGATGGAAAATAATTACCCTTTCTTCTTCTTCTCATATAACCGACTTCTTCTTCTTGGCCTTTTCTCTTCGGGAAGTTGGCCAAGCGAGTCAGATGTGGGTCGTCTGCTTTTGAGTGTTGACAGTGTTGACACTTCTAACTAATGGCGAAAGGAATAAAATAATGCTTAACAATTTTTTCAGACTATTCTGAAGACGATGGTAAGGCTAGTGGTGAAACTGATCCTCTTAAAAGAGGTTCCTAGCTTAAAAGATGGAGTTTTGAGCACACTAGGAGAAGTTAGTGAGAACCCAGAAGCTAATAGCATAGAGATTCACGAGAATCTCATACCAAGGTGGGACAAGATTTTGAAAAATGACCTGGACGAAAATTGAAAAACTCTTCTCTCAGAAAAGTATTCAGTTGTGAAAAATTGCACGACTTTGATCCCTCCAAAGTTGAACCCTGAAGTTAAAAGGGCAATTCCTGAGAATGCCATAAATCGAGACTGTCGATTGACGGCACGTCAAAGACAATTAGGTTGTGTACTTAGGGCTTTAGGAAAAGCACTCACAAGTTTATTGAAAAAAACAAGAGGGGGGGGGGAAGAGCCTGATCAGTTAATATTGATGGAGGTATTGAGTGATGCAGCTCGATTGTTGGCAGATATATATCATTATGATACTGAGTCTCGAAGAGACTTGGCTAGTATGTCTTTGAACAAAGATTTGAAGGACACAATTACTGACGTGGTTGTGGACGGTTGGCTATTTGGAGATAACCTCTCTGAGAGAATAAAGACAGCAAAGCAGCTTGAAAGATCTGGAAACGAGCTAAAATCCAAAACTCAGAACAAAACCAAAAGCACTCGATATTTAAACTCGAAGAGTCCACTCAGGGCGAGGACGCATGTGAGTGGACGTCAGCAATTCAACCGACATCAAAGATTCCAGAACAGCACCAACCACAACGAGAGACATTTACCAAGGAGAGTTCCTTCACAGCAAACAAAATACTTTTCATCCAAGACAAAGGAGAGGGTCAGAGGGAGGTACTGAATACAGCGGTAAGTCTACGGGCTGGTAGAGTGAGCATGTTCTTGCATCAGTGGTTAAAAATAACCAAGAACCCGGCAATAATTTCTTGGATAAAAGGATGCAAAATGCCGTTTAACAATATACCTATACAATATGCATCCCCTATTCAAAAGTTTTCAAGGGCAGAAGCACAGGATATTAATGTGGAAATAGAACAACTGATAAGAATTGGGGCAATCACTAAATGTAAGCCTTGTCAAGGCCAATTCATTTCCACTATATTTTCAGTACAAAAACCGAATGGAAAGAGTAGGTTAATTCTGAACCTAAAGAATCTCAACAAATACATAAGCCCTGACCATTTTAAAATGGAAGACAAAAGTACAGCAATAAAATTGATGGCTCCTGGATGTTTCCTTGCATCTATTGATCTCAAGGATGCTCATTTCCTGATTAGAGATCATGAGAAATATAGGAAATATCTAAGATTCGTATTCAACTCACAGTTGTTTGAGTTCACCTGTATTCCATTTGGTTTATGTACAGCGCCATTGATTTTCACCAAGCTCATGAAACCTGTCGCTTCATCCCTCAGAGAAAAAGGCTAGATGTCCGTGATATACCTTGACGATTTTCTTTTATTTGGGGATACCTATAGAGAATGCAAGTTTAACGTTGATAAAACAATCAAATTACTTCAATCTCTAGGATTTATTGTAAATTTTGGAAAGAGTCAACTGAATCCTTTACACACTTGCAAGTTTTTGGGGTTTATTTTCAACTCCGATTCCATGTCCTTAGGACTTCCCCAGGAAAAAGAGATCATATAGTAGATTTGATAAAAAAATGCAAGGTTGTAAATCATGTACAATAAGGTCATTCGCACAGTTTGTGGGGAAGATAGTTTCGGTATGTCCCGCTATCAGATATGGTTCGGCACACTCAAAAAGATTTGAACGGTTAAAATACTTGGCACTTAAAAACTGTAACGGAAATTATGACAGAAAAATGTTGATACACAAATCCCTGAAAACCGATTTTGAATGGTGGAGAAATAATATTGCATTTTCATCAAATCCATTCCCTACAAATAAATTCCGATTGGAAATCTTTTCTGACTCTTCTTTGTCAGGGTGGGGGGCATTCTGCAATGGAAAACGAACAAATGGCTATTGGAGTGAAGAGAAAAAAGCACTTCATATAAATTATTTAGAGCTGCTTTCAGCCTTTTTCGCTTTAAAATGTTGTAAAATGTTAAAATGTATGATCTGGAAAATTAATTGAGAAGTACTTTTGAGAATTGACAACACCACTGCCATATCCTATATAAACCGAATGGGGGAATTAGGTTTGAAAATTTAAACAAGTTATCCAAAGATATATGGCAGTGGTGTGAGGCCAGGCGAATCTGGATCTTTGCCTCCTACATCAGGTCGGCTGAAAATGTAGAGGCAGATTACGAATCTACACCTTTTTCAATTGTAATTCAGAAAGTATAACATGTATTTCAGAAAGTATAATATGTAATTCAGAATAGTAAATTGTAATTCAGACACCGTAACATGTAATTCAGATTAGTAAATTGTATTTCAGAAACCGTAACATGTAATTCAGATTAGTAAGTTGTATTTCAGATTGTGTAACTTGTAATTCAGATTAGTGAATTGTTAATCAGAAAGTGTGACATGTAATTCAGAAAGCGTGAGTTGTAATTCAGAAAGTGTCAACTGTAATTCAGAAACCAAGAACAACCCGTATTAGACGGAGAGCTGACTACGTAGAAATACGGGTGACTCGGTGCAAAGTGAAATTTAGCATTTATAGGTTCGGGTGTCACCAACGTAGCGTGAGACGGGCCGCCAGAAGGCACCCGGAAGAATAACGCGCAGGTAGAGTGTTAAATATGCATTTTTTACGTAAAATAAGTCATAAGGTGCAAGGCTGGAAATTGGCAGAATAATCGGATGTTATACAAATAAGGGGAGAAAAAATTGCCAGAAGACTAGGTGGAAAATAAAGGCTCACCAGAAGGCGCTAATGTCGTGAAATTTTATATATTTTTTTTAAATATAAAAAAAATTCAGACGTAGTTTTTTGTAGTACTGAGTTTGTACAATGAAATTGTTCGTACAAACTTTTCGATATTTTGTTTAGTTTTTAGATTTTTATGCTTTTATAAAAAAAGTTTCCAAGTCCCGTTTTTTTTTTCGATTTTATTTTTTACCCGCTTTGTTAACGAATTCTAAAAACTGAAATTTGAAGAGTAGGCAGATTTTGTCAAAAGGTATTTGCTGCAAAAAAAAAACAATTTGGATTTTTTCAATAGTTTGGGAGATCTATCGATTCCCCGGTTTTTTTGGATTATTTCACGGTACATTGATTTTATGGAAAAAATTCATTCACATTTTTTGTAGATTATCTGAAGGCAATCAAAAAAGATTTTTTGATAAATTTGGAAAATTTTGAGAGTTTCAGAGATATTTCGAATTTTAAAAAATTTCAATTTTTTTAATACATATTTCTCAAGTTTCCTCAGTTTTCCAATCATTTTTTCGGAAATTTTCAAGTGACATGATTTGTTTGCATTTTCCAGCTCTATCCATTGCACTATTAAAAATTTCATTTCAGTCATCGGTACGGTTTTTATTCGTGTTTTTTCTTTTCGGAAAATTGCCCGGGAAATCGTTATGCAATTTCCGATCCTTCTCAAAATCTATACAGACCCTCATTGCATATTGACGCATATCTCAAAAACTCAATCAAGTCAAACAAACAAAACCCTGAACCTTTCTCATTGAATTTATGAAAAACTAATGAAGACCACTGGTGTGAAAGCAGCAACGGTTTTTCCAGCAACGTTTTTTTTTCTTTTTTTTTTCGCTTCAAGTATAACCGTTGCTCCAGGTTTTCCGACGGAAATGAACTATTGTGAACCTGCTGAATATGTTCCATGGGGTTAAATAATTTGTGAATCAAAAACTACCCCTCCACACCCCTCTAAATTAGAAAAATCTTGAAACAGTTGAATTACCCGTTGCTCGAGGTATTTTGACGGAAATGCATTATTCTACAGTTACTGAACACGCTCTGTAGGGTGAAATAATTTGTGAATCAAAAACTACCCCTCAACAACCCTTTGAATTTGAAAAATCCTGAAACAATTTATAAACTCGTTGCTCGATGTTTTTTGGCGGAAATGCACTATTCTACAGCTACTGCACACGTTCTATGGGGTAAAATAATTGGTGAATCAAAAACTACCCTCAACAACCCTCCGAAGTGGAAAATTCCTCAAACAGTTTAAAAACCTGTTGCTCGATTTTTTTTGACAAAAATGAATTATTACAGCTACTGAACACGCTCTATCGTGTGAAATAATTTGTGAATCGGAAACTACCCTCAACAACCTCCGAAATGGAAAAATCCTCAAACGGGAAGTCGAATTTTCTGATCAAACAGTAAAGGAGAGGTGATTTGCAACATTTTGACAAAATCTGTTAGTGCACCGACGACGACTTCACTCATAAGTCGAAATTTTAACATAAGTGCTAAATGCACCACCTGGCTCCCCCGATAGTAGGGTTGAAAAATCCACGACGGGATCCCAACGGAGGTCAACAATTCTCTAACGGAATGGTCCTTTTACAACAAAAAATGGACATTCAAAATCTGTGTATGCTAGAACCAATTTGAAATGAATATTCAAAATTTTAGGGTTGAAAATTTCAACCCTGAATCCCATTATTCAGTACTTTACGAAAATTGCATATTCAAAATATCCAGCCCTGGTCCAAAAGCGAAATTATTTCATTACAATACCTTAATTTGCCGGAAGTCATTTTACGCTACAACCGCATTATTCACCCCCCCACTTTCAACCCTGTCGTCAGTAAAGTTATGCAAAAGGTCCACATACTCGATTTTGTAGATATTTGTTATTATTTATCATAATAGCCCCCTTTTGGTGTCTCCGGATTGTCTCCGGAGATTTCGGCTGCTATCTTTGGCCGCTCTTTTCACACCGGTCAGATCTTTGATGGTTTCTGAATTACAAGTGATAGTTTCTGAATTACAATTGACGCTTTCTGAATAACAATTCACTAATCTGAAATTCAAGTTACACTTTCTGAATTACAACTTGCTAATCTGAATTACATGTTACGGTTTCTGAAATACAATTTACTAATCTGAATTACATGTTACGGTTTCTGAAATACAATTAACAATTCTGAATTACAAGTTACGTTTTCTGAATTACATTTTACTAATCTGAATTACAAGTTATACTTTCTGAATTACATATGAAAATGGTCAAATTGAAACAGAATGGGAATTGTCTAATGTAGCATTTCTTGAAATAACCAATAAGTTTGGCTTACCAGATGTAGATTTATTTGCAAGCAGAAACAATACTTAATGTAAAACATTCATATCTTGGAAGAGAGATCCAGAGGCTTGGGCCATTGACGCGTTCACAGTAGACTGGAGGGGTCATTTCTTTTGCGCCTTTCCCCTATTTTCTGTTGTTTTACCTGTTTTACATAAAATAATAAGAGACAATGCAGCCAGAATTGTTGTTGTGCCTTTATGGACAAACCAGCCATGGTTTCCTATATACAAAAAACTTCTGATATCGGATTTAATTCATTTCACTCCTAACAAAAAACTGTTGTGTAGATAGGTACCCACACCCACTGTGGCCCAAGATTACCCTGGTTGAAGGAGTGTTATCAAAAACGCCTTCACACTGAAGGGGTTACTAGACTCAACATCAGGAATAATGTTGGCATCCTTATCAACTACCACACTAAAGCAATATGACGTCAGCCTTAAAGCCTGGTGGCAGTTTTGTAAAGATGTAGGAGTGAATCAGTTTGAAAGTTCTGTTGAAAACGGTCTTCAATTCTTAGACAAACAATTTCAAAAAGGACATGGAACGTTAAATTCGTCAAGATCTGCTTTGTCCTTAATATTTTCTACAGCCGTAGGAAACGACTATCGTATTAAAAGATTTCTCAGGGGCGTGTATCAATTACGCCCATCAAAACCAAAGTACGATAGTATTTGGGATCCTACCATTGTTTTGAACCACCTGAAAAATCACTTTCCTAACGAACACTTAAGCCTTGATATGCTTACCAGGAAGTTGGTTACCTTACTGGCTTTGATCACAGCTCATCGAGTTCAAACCTTAGCTTTAATCAGAACAGAAAATATTGAGAAAAATAAAAATGGCCTCATGATCAAAATACCAGACAAGGTTAAAACTTCTGGAAGCAATCGCACCCAACCAGTATTGCATATATCGTTCTTCCAAGACAAACCTGCTCTGCGTGTTGCCAGCACTTATTGTCTTATTTAGATAGAACATTTGATTTGAGGGGTAATGGATTTCTTATTCTTAACAATTAAAAAACCTCATTGCAAGGCAAGCACACAATCGATAAGTCGGTGGATAAAGAAAACTCTTGGTGAGAGTGGAATAATTATAGCGGAATTTCCAACGCATAGTACAAGGCACGCCTCCACGTCGGCGGCAAATAGATGTGGTATAAATCTAGATATAATTAGGTCCACGGCTGGTTGGTCCCAAGAATCTGGCTTATTTGCAAGATTCTATAATCGCCCAATGAAAGATAAGAATGTATTTGCCAGGGCGATTTTGAATACTTTAGGTTAAGTCTTTATGTTTGATAAACTTTTCAGTTCATGTTCATATACCTAATAGGTTAGTTGTCAGAAAAGATATTTAGTTTGTGAAAAGAGGCAATTACTATTTCATAAAATATTACATGTGTGTGGATATATGTGTGTAAACATGTGTGTATACATACGGTATTCATGTATATGTGCATATACACTAATAAATAAAGTTTGTGAATCGCAACTGTCTTTGAACATCTACATATTTAATCATTGAGGACAAGGCGTGAATATAATTATAAGATCAAACGAACTTACCTTAAGTGAAGTTCGATCATAATTATATGAAACGCCTTGTCCGAGATGATCATTCCCACCCTACTTACCTGATCTGTTATCTTCGCCCATGATCATCATCAGTTGCAGTTGCGATTGGGCTTTGAAGAGAATGAAGTTGTCAGCTTATAGCGGACGGAACACAGGACGCAGAGTATGGGAAATAGGGATTTTTTTTGGCCGGTGAGCTTTAAAATTGTGGTAACTTACTAGGTGAAATTGGGGTACTACATATTTAATCATCTCGGATAAGGCGTTTCATATAATTATGATCGAACTTCACTTAAGGTAAGTTCGTTTGATCTTATAATTACCTATAAAAAATTTATGGATTGGCGACACAAGCATAACGTTGAGTGTAAGAGAGTACTTTCTCATCTAGTATGAGAAAGCGCTAACTCTACCTTTTGGATGTATGTTATTACTACCAATAAAAGCATTTATTATTATTATTATTAAAATGAATGGGCGTAGAAAAAGTATAGTACGTTACACGTGTTGGGTGAAAAAGTCTTAATACATATCTCAGTGTACAAATTTCACCTTTTGGGTATTAGTCATGTTTGAATGGAAACTCACTATTTGATATTGTAATAAAAATTGTCTTAACGTTTGAAACTTATTTATTTTGTACCAGTAAACCACTAATTTATATAACACTACACCCTTCTCTACTGTACCTGTATCTGCCCTCTCAGGCGGCTCTCTATTTATATCTATGTAGATTCCTTTCTGAATCGTTCGCGAAGTCTCTACTCAGTTCTAGGTGGCTCTCGGCATGTCGACAGAAGTGAGTGGGAACATCATCGTTGTTTACGAGTAAAATAACCATCAGGTGTACTGGACAAATGTGTAGTGGACAGGTCCAGCTCCAGCAGCTCGTTACAATATTAAAGTATGCAGGAGTTTTGAAAATATTGTAGTCTTATACCCACTTTTCTGAACAACTTTTCTCTTCAACTATTTGTGACATCTACAGAAAATGCATTAATGTGGAAAGAATAACTTTTGATAATGATTCAGGTTTGATGTGATTATATCAACCGGCTGCGGAGATTTGTGCAAAAGACTTCCTCATATATTTTATGAGTGCGACTGAAACTAGAGCAGAATATAAGAAGGTCAGAAATCACGTCTACACTCACTCGGAACTGGAAACATTTCTGCCACGTACGATAAGCAGTCGAAGCGTGGTTTTTCTCCCACTCTATCCCTGGCGCTGATCCGATCAGTTGAGTGGTCCAAAAACATTAATATTTTTTTATTGCAGAACCCCAGTGACTACCATAGCCTTTTGATGAATTTTATTACACTTTTATCTCAAGCATTGGTTTTCTTCCATCCAGTTCTTCATTTTAACTTGTAACGTTTGTATTCTCTCCTTATTTTCCCATATTTCGGTCTGGTAATCAGTATGTGAGCTCTTCAGGAAATATGCTTATCCAATGTCTCGATAGAACTATTTTGTTTTTAAAAAATCGCTTTGATAATCTGCCGAATTTCAAATATAATCGTTGAGTCTGTAGTGATAGATGGTGTTCGTTTATTACCAACGACTTGGCACGTTAAATTTCCTACAATGAGATGGCGGCTTCTTGTTCACGTAACAGACTAATATTGAACAAAGGTAAAACAGAATGTATCAATTTTTACCTGCGCCGTGAGGTTCCCTCACTCTTCCGGGTACCTGAGGATATATTTGTCAATATAAAGATGTAAAATTGTTAGGAACCTATCTTGACTCACAGCTTTCTTTTAGTACTCAGGTAAATCATGTCTACACGAAACTCAACAAATCATATGCTATACTACAAAATAGAAATTAAACATTTTCTGGATGAAAAAGGTTTAAAGGACTTGTACGTGACTTGTACAATGCTTTTGCATTCCATCAATTTTTGAAATTTAGCTGGTATACTAGAAATTCCAAAAGGTGCCCTATTATAACGAAATAATCCCTTATGAGTTGATAAAGTTACCAAATTTTTAGATTTTTCATCGAGGCACACTTGAGTATACGCATTTTCTAAATCTATTTTGCTAAAATTAACGCCACCCTGCAATTTAACAAATAATTCTTCGATCCGAGGAAGGGGATATTGATCTACTTCTATGAAAGGGTTTTGGGTTACCTTAAAGTCACCGCATATTCTGACAGATCCGTTTTTTTTTTAAACTGGAACAATCGGTGTTCCCCAAGGACTGTAATCTACAGGTTCGATAACACCTAAACCTTTCAATCGCTCTAACTCCCTTTCAACCTTCTTCCTCATGGCAAATGGAAGAGGTCGAGATCGGAAAAATTTTTGGAGTGACAGATTCATTTTTCAAATTTATGGATATAACACCTTTATTAAAAGTACCAAGGCCAGGCTCAAATACTGAACTGAATTTCTTCAGTAAAAAATTCAAATCATCAGATAAACCAATATGAAAATTATTTGCAATGTTAAGCTGAAAAATATTGAAAAAATCACGTCCCAACAAAGGTGGACCAGATGCACCCTGTATAACATAAATATTTATGGGAACAGTTTTTTCTTGAAAATTTACATCACAAATAATATCGTCGGTGAAACGTGTTAAACAGCTATCTCCATTCAACCGAATTTTACAGGAGAGCATTAAAACCGCACAAACCAATTTCTACACGTGTAAGAGGCAGAAACATACGATATATTATAGGTATGCAATAATCCTGTTTATTGAACAACAATAAACTTATCAGAATATGTAACTTTATTTTTTTTTAAGCAAAATTTGGAGATAGCAGATTTTCGTTTTCGGAAAAATTATAAGGGGGATAATTAGTACGGAGTTAGCAGTTTTTCATTCTTAAAAAATGAAACTCAATTAGATTTTTTCAGTTGTTTTATTTTATATTTTAAGTAAAAAACTAGTCTTGTCAAATCTTATGTCTAATACCAAATAAAAGGTAATACAGAAACAACTATGCATGAGGTAAGTTATCATAAAACTCGTGGTAATCTACTGGAAGAGTGCGTTTGATATATTGTAGGTCTTCATATTTATGCGTCTTTATTGAAAGCCTGTCATCATGTAGTAGTTGAAGTTCAGCCCACTCTTTATTGATTATAATAGATTTTCGTTGAGGCAGGAGCGACCAGTCATTACTAAACTTTTCTTTATAAAATATTTCACCTTCTGGTGTATATATGATAGCTCGAATGTTAGTTACTTTGCTGTCTCCTTTGACTCTTCCAGGGCGAATACTTTTATAAGCCATGACATCACTGAACTTTCTGAAACTTGAGTAGTTCAAATAGGTAACGTCGTAAGGTTTAGGGTTCCTTCGGGCAGTCCTACAATACTTTATGTAATCTGCAGGTACATTAATCACTTTCTTCCGTACACATCTTTCTATACTAGAGTGCATACTGTCCGCTTCCATTTGGGTATGCCCAACTTCCAAATATTTTTGAACTATTGTGATCCTTTGTGTAACAGCCAAATTTGAAAGAGCGTTGGCCATGGTCGCATTGCGGTTTTGGTAGCAGCACCCATCACTGTATATTATTATCATTATATCATTATCATTTTTTTACAACGTAAAATTTTCTCTTACAAAAAATTTACCCAAATGGAAGCAAATTCTTCGGCGTTAACTCCCCCCTCGGCCTCATTCCACAGATAACAGAAGCCATCATGAGTGATTAAATTATAAAAACATGTTATGAACCTGAAGTTTCGTGCGGTAATATAAAGTAGAAACTTGTGACTTCGGCGCCATGAGAACTGCTTGCATAGCCGCAGTGAAAACAAAACTGTGCTCCTTTTTGTCCTTCTCTTTTTCTAACCTTGCCTCTTCTTTTCTAACAATATGTAACTGATAGTCTTCTTGTGTTACTGTTCCAACTTTATATCCGGCACATTCCTCACATTCATCTTTTTTAGGTCTAAACAAAGCCATATTTCTCAGATCAAATACTGTGTTGAACATTGTTCTCGACAGAGGCTTAACGTTATGTGCCCTGCATCAATCTGTTACGTAACAGTTGTAAAGTGATTGCTTCGAAGACCATTCTGGCAACAGATATTTTTTAGTGGACGAAGCTCGGCAGTAATGGGAATCCATGACTGGAAGGGAATCTAAAAATTCATTTAACTTTTCCTTGTTAGCTGAATTTGATTTCACGCGATCATTGTTTGATATTCTTAATTTACTTGGCACCTTGCCAACTTTGAAATTATTCTTCCAGTTGAGAACAGTCCATCTTCCAATACACAATGTGTTTAAGAACATTGTTTTACAAACCCGCACACTGTTATCATCAACTCTTAAGTGGTAACTCATTGATTGAGATCTTCTAGAAGTATTTTCTTCTTTTCTATCCCGAAATCGTTTCGTTGGAAATACTGTTACTGTGTTGTTGATGTATACTTTCTTTTCCCCCCAAGTAAGCTGTTTCCAGAAGTGCTCAAACAGTTTTCTTCTATCATTTTCAGTAAGTGTGGCACACTTCATTAAACCTTTTTCTTTACTCTGGCACCTACACCTCTCCTTCATTTTTCTGGGCTCCTTAGGTCTGTCGTAACTCCACTTAGCTTCAGTTTTTCTGCGACCAAGATATGACTGACCCCTTTCCCGCCAAACTTTGTTTTTTTGCGCGAACCAATCCGCTTTATTAACTTGCAATCTTTTTCTGAGTTTTTTTCTTTTTTCTGGCAAACTCGAGTCTGAGTCAGAAGCAGAAGTTTCTGAATATGGTACAAGTGCCATCCCTTTATTACTGTCATCCGAAATTTCATCCACTGTTGGTTCAAGGGCGTTTATATTATGAATAACGTTTGGGGGAATATTTTCCTTATTAGTAGTTTCTGGTAAGGACCTGAAATATTCTGCATCTCGTGCCACTTCATCAATCCTGGGTAAATTGTCCATTATATCTTTAGAGACTTCTTCATAGCTTATAATTCTGAAAGGTTGATTTTCGGTAGCAGTTAAAACATTGTAACTAGAATCAGCAGACTCTCCTTCGTTGGGAGCGCTACTTTCAGTAGTTTCAGATGGGGAAACTTCCATAAATTGAAATTCGACGTTATCAACTACAGTGAAAGTCGGGTAAAGTTGGGAAGTCAATTGGTCATTGTCAACAATGGTAGTATGTGGCAATTCTGCTATTTCATTATCGATATGGGTGAATTCTTTCCTGGTTTCGGCAGAATTAGATAGGGGTACATTTACATCATCTTTATGAGAAGTACTTGTATGTACCAATGACACCATTAACTTTCCGCGTGACAGCATCTGCAATTATTCAAAAGCAACTTCAGATATTTTGCCGTATAACTACAACAAAGTTATTTATGATACAAAGTTCGTAAAGTAGGACTTTTTTGTATGAGCGCCCCATTCAACGCGAGTACGAAAAAGCTCTTTACGAAGATGTATTATACAAATTTTCTTTCTACGACAGTTTTTGTGTCGACAAATTATAGCAATAATTGTTGCATGTTACATGTTATATCTCATTAAGTTTTCAATTTCACTCCTACTAACAAAGGATCATTTCAGATTAAAATTTGATGCAAAATACAGTGAACAGTGTAAAACCTCAGTTCACGCAGTGTCGTACAAAAATTATTATACTATAATCAAATTCAAAACTATGTCGAATAGAAATGAACTGTAAAATCGAAATCAATGTTAAAAAAAAAACATAAAGTTATAATTTTTTTCGACCGTTTGAACGCTAACTCCTTGCCGTAAAAATTAAATAGGTACATAAGTTGCCCTATAAAAGCTGTTAACTCCATTTCAATAAGACGCATTAACCCTATTCAATTATGATTCATTTTATATAAAAAATAACACATCTTTTCCCTTATTTTATAATATAAATTCATAGTACGTACATACCTTTATCAACAATCACCAAAAGAATAGAAATACGTTAACACAAACTCAATATTCACCAGAAAATATAGGAGCAAACATAGACACACATGCAAGTCTTAACCTGAACGCAACGGAAATGCCGGAGATGGCAGTATTTCGCTTGTAATTTCGAAACATCTGGAGATAGCATGTATTATTGAGACAAGATATCTACATTATTTTGATTATATCGGAGAAAGCTGCTTTTCTTACTTACGGAGTATTTTTTTCTCTTTCTAAAAATATAAGAAACCTATTTCACCATATAACAGGAGTTAGCAGGTTAACACGTTTCACCGACGATATAACCTTCTGAAAAAATTGTATCTCCATTGTATAAATTGAAAATTTTGTCAGTTTCATATAAAACCTTATCTTTAAAAAATTCATCATAAAATTGTCTAGATACTACTGTGAAACTGGACCCAGTATCGAGGTTGAAAGTAAAAGGAACTTCATCAAGTTTTAAGTTTATCAAAATTGGATCAACTCTTGATTGCAAATTATATAGTGAAAATTCTGACTCTAAATAGTTCTGATTATGAGTATTATTGAAATTCCTCTTAATTTTATTTCGTTTCTGTGAACACATTGGAGCTAAATGGCCCTTTCTGTCACAAATATGGCAAAAACATTCGCGAAAAGAACACTTATCTGCTGGTTATTCCTTCCACACACTGTACATTTTGTCTTCCCAGTTGACGAATTCTGTTGCCCTCTAGACGTTGACTGCGACGACTGCTGTTCTCCCGCCGATGATGACTGCTGTCTCCCCGACGACAATGACTGTTCTCCTCCAGACGATTTTTGTTGCCTTTTGTAATTTTTGGTTTTGACATAATACATATCTTGTTCCCTCTTCATAATTGTTCCTGAGTTTACAGAAACAGGAGAAAGATTGGCTGCAGATTTAGCTGTAGCAATTTCCACAATACCTTTGAAATTTATTGTCTTCTTTTCTTCAAAAAGACGGTCTTGCACTGTTCCTTTATCATAACCCATGATGAAAAAATCTCTTAAAACCATTTCCAACTGGTCGTTTTCGAATTCGCATAAGGCTGCTAAATTTTTCAAACGTGCAGACCATTCTCTTGCCGATTCATTAACCATTTTCCGCGACATGTAAAATTTATAACGTGCAGCGAAAACACTCAAACTTGGTTTGAAATGTTCTGTCAGTAAAGTTATCAGCTCATGGTATTTCTTTGACTCTGGTTCGTCAGGCATGCACAAATTGTGTGCAATTTTATACGCCTCTTCATTGTCAGTGATATTGCGGCTTTACGTGAATCGTCTTTGATGTCGTTTGCCACAAATTAATTATCAATGCGTCTCTTGAATATTGACCAATCTGACACTGACGGATCAAATTCTCGTAAATGACCGATGTGATCTGTCATATTTTTGAAATTGAATATACAAACTATTTCGCGTGGTATCACTTACGAAAACTGCAATTTGCACTTTCCGCACAATCTCGTCGCCACTTGTAGTGTTTTTACTTTGGAAACTGTATTCCACTTTTCCCTACTAGCAAATATATCTAGGAAAGAAAACTACAAAACGTTACTTTAACAAAATCTAAATGTTACTCGTTGCCTTGGCAACCACTCGTAGACAAGCATCTTACATTTGTTTATACAGTACGGGTACAATATGAGTATACCAAGATGCATATAACTCCTGGTGGAATTACTTATAGCTGTGAAATTGTCATCCAAAACTGTTGATGTACGGCCTGCTTGATTCATGACATTTTTATTGCGTCAAGAGAGTTTACTAAATTTTAACATAGATGGCAGGCAAATCATTACCGATCATGATGACTTGACAAACGCATGCTGCGTCATCGACATAACCTCAAATTGAACCATGTCATGAATGTCATGTCGAAGTCGAGACTCACAAAAAATGCTATACACTACCCTAACTTTTACGAATGACAGAAAAACACAAGAACAAATAGATAACAATAACCCAACAACTAAAAACGACGCAAAACTACCGAACTGAGCGAAAAGTATTAAAAGAACAGAAAAATCACACGATAAATACCAGTATGCAATGTAATTGACATATAACCTCAAAATAATGCGTTCAAAAACTCAAAAAATTTATCTAGTAGGCACTTTGGATTGTTGGAAACTCCACTATATTCGACTTAAGCGTCATCCATTGACGAATGGAACAAACTCTATTGACGCAATTACAGGATCAAGAACTTTAGTTGAAACAAAAGCGAATCAGTAAACGCACCAGGAGTTATATGCATCTTGGAGTATACTACAGGTTTTCATTGCTCAAAAGTTTCTAATCAGACTTATTTTTCAACGGGAATATAGGGAAATATGCAGAAAAAACGTCCCAAAAACGTCATAAGTATCAAACACGCCATATTAACTTTGACTTACCTAGACATAAAACTGCAATGTACCAGAAATCGCCCCATTTCATCGCCTATAAAACTATACGCCCTTCCCGAACTGAAAAGTATTACTTCCTACGAAACTGTCTAAAGACAATAAACTGATGTTTTGATATCTGAAACTGTCTACGGTGCGAATTTGTTTTTGAACAGGTATAGATCCTAATTATTGAATTGTAATGAGGAGAAGCTGCGGGCGATGCCGGACCTGAACGCTCACGCGGACAGCGAATGAGCGCATATGATTTTCGAGGCGCTATGCACCGAGAAGAATCTGGTCGAATCGAAGAACGTTCCTAAGGTTTACTAGAAATATCAAGAGCGTTCGGGGAAACGAACTTTGTATAAAAAGAAACAGGCAGCAGAGTTAGTCAGTGAAGCAGAAGTCGAACATAAATAGTCCAGTGATTGTGAGATAACTTAGTGTATTGTGTTGAATCATTGTACTTCGTCAAATAAATATTTTTTTTGAAATAAATTAGACTTATATAAATATACTACAGTGGTGACAGAAGTGCGATTTAAAAACAATAAAATACAGAGTGTTCGTGTAAGTAGACAGTTTGTGTATTTCGGACAATTGTTTTCGCGAAAAATAGACAGTGACTGATAAACATTTTTTCGTGAAGTTGACAGTTGTGTGCATTAACGGAGTATAAACTGATACACTTCTCGCGTGTGAAAATAATAATAAAAATTGACTGGTGGCCCGTGAAATAGACTAATACAAAATGTGTTCGAGGAAAGTTCGCCTGGTCGAATTGAAGGTTGCGAAATTGAAGAACTGGAGGAGAGGGAACTTGACACAAATGGTAAAAAGGCCGCGCTTCAAACAAGACTTGCCGAGGGATTAGTCCAGGAGGGCAAGGACCCAGAAACCTTTTTATTCGTTCGAAGTTTCTGGAATAGATATGAGTTCCATAATGAGTAAACTCGACGGAATGGAAGACAAAATGCAACAGAATCCGGTGATTTTAGAAGAAAAACTTCAAGAAAAGCTTCTAGAAAATTCGAATACTTTGAAGGAGGAACTTCAAGAGAAACTTCTAGAAAATTCAAGTCTGAAAGAAGAATTTCAAGAAAGTTCGAGGAATTTGGAAGCAAAGCTGCTAGAAAATTCGGATAGTTTGAAGGAAGAACTTCTAGAGAAACTTCTAGAAAATTCAAATACCATGAAAGAAGAACTTTGTGGTGTGGCGAATCGACTGGAATCGTCGGCCTATTATACTCAGAAAGTCCCGGTGAACAACGCATTTGTCGCTGTCCTCCAACGACAGAACAAACGAGCCTTCGTAGAGAGTTTCATCAACAACAAGCCTTGCGCAATATGCTGCTGGATACAGGTGCGACTAGGACAACCCTTGGACCTGCTTTTACTAAAACATCAGAGAGAATGGAACCATCATCCTGGAAGCTACGCACAACAGGGGAGCCGGCCACTGTACATGGTAAGCTACCGATTAAACTGATTTTAGGCAGCTCAAAAGTGAAACAATTAGTAGCGGACATTCAGGACGATGCAATTATTGGAATGGAACTCATGAATTCCAGAGGGTTCGAATTGAACTTCAAAGATGGCGTCCTACGTGTGAACGGAGAAGAGCTGGTGCTACATGGAAGAAGTGAGGAGATCATTCGTATTCTGCTGGCTGAATATGTAAGTGTACCCGAGAGGGCTGAGACCATACTGGAGGCTCGTTTGGACGGAGGTGCGAGCAATGGAAGCGTGGTGATGTTTGAGCCCAAGCGTCATTGGATTGCAGTAGGCAAGACTTTGTTGCGTGCTGATAAATTTGTGCCAGTAAGGGTAATGAATATCAATTATTACCCAGTGACCTTGAAGAAAGGGACTGTTTTGGGGCACTGCTCGTCAATTTCCTCTGTGATCAGGAATGTACACGGTACTGTTACTCAAGACAACAATCTGACAGCGGAACTGGAAAAATTGGTTACCATCTCTCCCAAGGGCATTGAACCAGCTCAACAGCCCAGATTGAGAGAATTAGGCAAGAAGTACAGGTCGACAAACGTAAGGATGCCTCCGAGAATTGGTTGCGCAGTAGACACGACCCTGGAGTGGAGATTTAAGCAGTTAACGTCGTGAGTGTACAGTCAGTGGAATAAAATTATTGTGGCGTTATTCTGATTCTGTTGAATTTGAAATCCTTGTGTTGTGGTTGTGTTGTGTATAGTTCTGAAATATTATTAGATAGGTTATAGTGTAATTTGTTGTGTTTGAAAATGCCTTCAAAGAGTAAAGTGAGAAATAAGATTCTGAGTGGACAAAGTAGGGAAATTGTCAGTAATGTCATCAAATTTATGCAGGCAGAAGCAATGATAGGTGAAACCAGTATTCCTCTTGTGAAGGTTCAATAACGAGTTGCTGCCGCAACGGAAGTTTGCGTTAGAAGCATTAGAAAAATTAATTTAGAAATGATTAAAATTGAAAAAGGTGAAATGGAACAATTCTCAACTCCAAATAAAAAGAGAAACAAAAAATCAAAAGTTACCATGGACAATGCTGATTTGGCAGTGGTCAGAGGTCATGTGATATTGTTAGTCAATTTCTGTAAGTATGTTCCTCGTGTTCTTTATTATTGCTGTGTCAAGTCACCGGTCGGACAAGGCACGCGCGTTCAGTATGAAGTATGACGATGAGTCGGACCGATCAGATGATTGAAAATATTGGTCACATACGAACAGTTCTAATTAGGTCGTCAAGTCAACCAAATGACCGCGCTGGTCTAATCATATTGTTCCGACCGGTGACTGACACAGCCTATATTTACCTATTTACCTATTTCTGATATTGTGTGGCGATGCATTCTTTTGCTAGTCGTACTTTATTTACACTTATGGCTTCGGGAAAATTATGCAATTTTCATAAACGATCCAGTGATCACAGACAATTATATTATTCGAACAGTTCATTAGGAATTAATGAAAATTCAGATAAGAACCTACTTTCCTACGTGATGCAGAAAAATTTCTCTCCCGATTGTACATTCCGATGATAACCAGCCGTAAACAGTTGTCGATCTTTGTCGCACATCTACTCACGCTTTCTATCGTTTGCGCATCTCAGAGGCATCCTCATGCTTGTCGACCTGTACCAAGACATCTTCGATACCGGACAAGGAAAAGAAGGTCGAACGAATATAGTTCAGCATAAAATTGATACTGGGGATGACCGACCGATCCGACAATCAGCTAGAAGACTTCCTCTTGCCAAGAAGGAAGAGGCTGACAAAATAGTCAGTGATATGGGGAAAGATGGAGTTATTGAACCATCCGACAGTCCATGGTCCTCTCCAGTCGTGCTGGTGAAGAAGAAAGATGGATCAACACGCTTTTCGTAGACTATCGTCAACTGAACAACGTGACGAAAGACAGTTACCCTCTTCCGAGTATAGATGACACCCTGAACATGTTGGCTGGCTCCACGATTTTCTCGGCCCTTGATATAAAGAGTGGATACTGGCAGGTAGAAGTGGCTCCAGAAGATAGGGAAAAGAGAGCCTTCACCATCGGCTCAGGACTGTGGCATTTCACAGTTATGCCATTCGGGCTTTGTAATGCAACAGCCACATTCGAGAGATTAATGGATACGTTTCTGAAAGGACTTTCATGGAGGAGGTGTCTGGTATATCTCGATGACATTATTGTAGTTGGCAAATCGTTCGAAGACCACGTAAAAAACCTGGAGGAGGTATTCCTGCGACTGAGAAACTCTGGATTGAAGCTGTGCCCCAAGAAATGCCACCTGTTCCAAAGAGAAGTACGTTACCTTGGCCATGTTGTCTCTGGGCACGGAGTAGCAGTGGATGACGAGAAGATCAAAGCAGTGAAGCATACTATCGCCGATATGTGCTGGTGTTCGCCAACATCGCTAAACCACTGACCAGGCTTACGGAAGGTCAAACAAAGGTCCAATGGTCCGAAGAATGACAAGACTCGTTCAGGAAACTGAAGGAGGCATTGATCAACGCACCGATTCTAAGTTATCCCATTCCGAGTGGAAAATTCATTTTGGACACGGACGCCAGCAACGTGGGACTTGGAGCTGTCTTATCCCAGATCCAAGATGGGCAAGAGAAGGTCATTGGATACTTCAATAAAACTTTCAGTAAACCGGAGAGTAACTACTGTGTCACCAGGCGAGAGCTGATGGCTGTTGTCAAGGGAGTAGAACATTTTTATAAATACGTGTACGGGAGGAGATTCCTATTGAGGACCGACCACGCAGTCCTTAAATGGCTTCTACAGTTCAAAAACCCCGAGGGCCCAGTAGCACGTTGGATCGAAAGACTCCAAGAATTCGACTTTGAAATCGAACATCGAGCAGGAAGTGGCCACAAGAACGCTGATGCCCTGTCAAGAAGACCATGCCCAAACGATTGCTCACACTGTCGACGAGCAGAAGAAAAGGAAGCAGCGATTTGTAGAACCACGGCAGTTGACAACTGGTATGACAACGAGGTCCAGAAAGACCAAGAAAGAGATCCAGATCTTGCCAGTCATCGGTTGGAAAAAGAGTAATCAAAGACTGACATGGCAGGAAATCGCAAGATATTCCCCAGCAGTCAAATCCTACTGGGCCCAATGGAATTCCCTTACCCTGGACAATGGGGTCCTGAAACGTGTATTGGAGTCCGAAGATGGTGGGGAGGACAGACGTTAGATAGTGGTGCCTAAGAACAGAATACAGGAAGTACTCCGAGAGATCCATGATGGAGTTGCTGGAGGACATCTGGGTGTGACGAAGACCCTGCAGAAAGTAAGGCAACGGTTTTACTGTGTAAATTGTCAAGTTGATGTCAATGACTGGTGCAGAAAGTATGCTGTGTGCGCTGCCAGCAATGGACCTCGGACACGACCCAAGGCCCCGATACGTCAGTATAACGTTGTTAGTCCATTCGAGAGAATCGCCATTGACATCGCCGGCCCGTTCCCCGGAAATAAATACATCCTTGTGGCAATGGACTATTTCAGCAAGTGGGCCGAAGCCTATGCCCTGCCCAACCAGGAAGCCATCACTGTCGCGGACGTCTTGATGCAAGATTCGGTGTTTCCTTGGAGCTGCACTCGGACCTAGGCTGAAATTTCGAATCCAACCTGTTCCAAGAAATGTGCCAACTGCTGAACATCCGCAAGACGAGGACCACGGCTCTACATCCACAGTCCGATGGAATGGTTGAGCGGATGAACAGGACTATCAATCGCCACTTATCCAAGGTAGTCTCTGACCATCAAAGATACTGGGACCAGTATCTCCATTTGTTCCTGATGTACTACCGTTCCGCAGTACACGAGTCAATCGGCCAATCCACTAACGAGTCCGTTTGAACATGCAGAGTGCCAGCGACCGAATGAAAGCGATTTATGACATGAATGCTGATGCTGGAGGATTCCAGGTTGGTGACCTAGTTTGGCTGTACAACCCGAAGCGTCGCCGGGGCCTGTCACCAAAATTACGGAATTCATGGGAAAGTCCGTACAAGATCGTCAAGAGGATAAACGACCTGCTTTACCGAATCCACAAGACACCCAGAGGCAAACGCAGGGTCGTTAATTTCAACAGGTTGGACCCCTTACGCTGGAAACCATGACCAAGTCCGCACCCTCAGACCACCTCAGACCACCAGAGGATGAGAAATTCATGTCCTTATACTCAAATGGACAGAAAGTGACACAGAAAAGGTGACTCGAGAGGAACCACGGCACCTTTTCAAAGTGCCCGTCTATTACGCCCTATCACACTGCGTCGCAGAAGATCTTCGAATGTCCAAGGGCATCGCTGTGGTATTCTACAAGAAATTTGGCCAACTCCAAATACTACGGAAACAGAATCCAGAAATTGGCGGTGTGCTACAGAAGAGGAACATCTACTACCTGGTGACCAAGAAGCATTCCCAATACAAACCGTCCTATGAAGATGTCTGGAGGAGCCTCACCCAACTGAGAGATACGATATGGTGGACCAGAATCTGGTGGACTTGGCAATCCCAAAATTGTCCTGTGGTATTGATGGGCTGGATTGGAGAGTTATAAGAAGTATGTTGGAGACGATATTCAGATCCAGTGGCATCAAGATTTTGGTTTGCTGTAGCCCTCTTCCACGACCGAACATGAAGACTGTGGAGTGTTATTTCCATCGAACTTCACGGTGCAGATATGGGTAATCTTACAAATATCGACACACTTCAAGGATGATATTTCTGGACAAAATATCTCTAAGAAGGGGGCAATGTGGCGAAGCTGCGGGCGATGTTGGACCTGAACGCTCACGCGGGCAGCGGGTGAGCGCATTTGACTTTCGATGCGCTATGTACCGAGAAGAATCTGGTCGAATCGAAGAACGTTACTAGAAATATCAACAGCGTTCGGAGAAATGAACTCTGTATATAAAAAGAACCACGCAGCAGAGTTAGTCAGTCAGTGAAGCAGAAGTCGAACATAAATAGATTGTGATTTAAATAAGAGTATTGTGTTGAATAATTGTACTTCGTCAAATAAATTATTTTAAAAATAAATTAGACTTGAAATATACTACAGTAATTTTATTCGATATTCAATGAACTTTCAAATGTATTATTATTTATTGTATTTTATCTACAGTCCCACTTTGAGCAGACACACCCTCATATTTATTGAGAAAAAATAATTTGAAAAATATTTTTTTTCAAATTATATTACTCAGGAATACCTACCTTTATGTAGATCAAACATTCGTATATCCATTTTCCGCGGCTAACTATCACCAATTGAAAAGTGGAAAAAACATTAGGGATTTTTTCATCACAAAATTAACATCAAATTCTGTTTCAGAATACCCTCAAACCCCCAGATCTCAATGAATTGAATCAATTAATTATACAGGGTGTCATTTGTAGATGAAACTCCTTCACTATTCACAAAAATATGCAATTAATACTGCGAAAAATAACCAAATACTACTTTTCCATGGAAAACTGTGACCACTTGAATAGTGAAATATTGGGAAAAAATATATTAAGGATCCTTTATTGAAAATTTAACCCCAACTCCCTGGTTTTGGAATGTCCCAGAACCCCAGAACTCAATGCTGAATCATTGAAATATACAGGGTGTCATATATTATGTAGCTGGCAATATCACCAACTCTTATTCATCCATAATGCTCGGGATGATTTCGAAAATGTTTTCTGTTGTGACAAAGAGCCCAGAAATATTCCATTAATACTGCAGAATGTAAACAAGCATCACTTTTCCATCGCTATGATCAGCTAAAAAGTGAAAAATTGGGGTAAATATATTACTGAACTAACATCAGAAATGGGTTCAGAATACTCTAACAGCCGCATAGTCAATTCCAGCGACTCGCCGGAGTTTCGCCGCTCGCTACACAAGAACTATAATGCACAGTCGAGCTCCAAAAAAGTGGTACATCGCCAGCGTTTCGCCAAAATGTGACTTATCGCGTAGTTGTCACTTTTTTGGAGCTCGACTGTGCATTATAATCCTTGTGTAGCGAACGGCGAAACTCTGGCGAGTCGCTGGAGATTGACTATGCATACAGCTGTAAAACTCTTAGATCCCAATCCCCGAGTCATCTGCAAATACCAATATTATAAATTGATATGAATTTGCAGCTGCGGAAAACTGCAATAATTTTCAAAATAAGTCAATTTAGGAGTTGAACTTTTGCCATATACAGATGACACCCTATGTATTTCTCAGGAATTGAGATCTGGGGGTTTCAGAGTGATCTGATCCAGAATCTGATGTTAGTTCAGTGATAAAAGAATCCATAATATGTTTTTCCCAATTTTTCAAATTTCAGTTGGTCATAGTTAGCTATGAAAAAGTGATTCTTGGTTTCTTTCTAAGTCATAATAAAACACTTAACCGAGCATTATGAATGAACGAGTTGGTGATATTGCCCGCTACATATGACAACCTGTATATTTCAATGATTCAGCATTGAGTTCTGGGGTTCTGGGACATTCCAAAACAGGAGTCAATTTTTCAATAAAAGATCCTTAACATATTTTCTCCCAATTTTTCACTATTCAAGTGGTCACAGTTTGCCATGTAAAAGTAGTACTTGGTTATTTTTCGCAGTATTAATCAAATATTTTTGTGAATTTTGTAAAAAGTGAAGAGATTTTGAAAGTTAAAAATATTATTGATGAAAAAGAGATAATCACATTGCCAGCTACAAATGACAGCCTGTATAATCAATTGATTCAAGCATTGGGATCTAGTGTTTTGAGAGTTTTCTGAAACAGAATTTGATGTTAATTTTGTGATGAAAAATTACCTAATATGTTTTCCCCACTACTTCACTTTTCAATTGGTCATAGTTAGCCGTGGAAAATGAATATACGAAAATTTCATCAACATAAAGGTAGGTATTCCTGAGTACTATAATATGAAAAAAAAAAAGAATTTCAAATTATTTTATTCTCAATGAAATATGAGGGTGTGGCTGCTCAAAGTATATTTCAGACATTCTCTATTGAAAAACATATTTTTTTAAATACTTTTATGATTGACTTGTTCAAGACCATGTAACTATGCATGGTATTTTATGGACTAATCTATTCAATTGCACGTTTCTCATTTCCAAATTAATTCCCTTGAACTATATGCAGATATTTGGGTTTATTTGATATCTATGCAAGTTGTATGATATACTTTTGTGTAACACTTACGGCTTATTCTGAGATTTGCTGGTGGTCGTTCTCCAGAATTTTCACAATTTGACATTTTTATGTCCACTGATTGAATTGTATATGCAATAATTTCGTTGCTCAATTCATTTTTTTATTTATTTACTTAAACACAACAAGGGCAGAGGAATATACAATAGGCTATTCCCAATATAATATGAATTTACAAATTTTATAATTTTTATAATATGAAAGAAAGAAAGTAAAATGGTAAATAAAAATTGATAAACACTATATCACATCTTCCCTGTTAGTAGAAAAGAGTCATAACATTTCTTGAAACTGTTTGTACTTGGTGCTGTGACGAACTCTGGAGGTAAAGTATTCCACTTCGTTAAAATTCTGTTAGAAAAGTATTTTTGACGTGCAGCTGTATGAATGGATTCCTGCCTCAATTTCAAAGGATGTCCACGCAACCTACTATCATCATGTAATATTATTATTATTGTTATTATTATTTTGGGAATATTCCTTTGGTTCAATATGTATTAAGAATATCTGATTCAAGAAATAGTAAATTTCTTTTTCCTCTGATATAAAACTTGGACTTTCGCGTGCCACCCTGTAAAATTAGCCTTTTGGATTTCAATTTGAAATGACCACCGGGCGAGAATGCGCTGCTTGTATCAGTTAGTTAACGAACCTGGACAAGGACAGTCAGTCACTCCAATTATTACATTTTAGAGTGTTCCTGCTCAAGACAGAAGAGCATCACCTGGGTACCCAGCAGCGGCCTCCAGTAAGCAGCAGATGGTGAGTCAATATTTCCTTGAGTTTCACAAGGTCTCTCTTGAATATTTTTTTTATATACAGTCCCCATTCAGTATAACGGTTCTTGAAACTGTACTTGGTGCTGTCACTACCTCCGGAGGTAGAGTATTCCACTTCGTGAAGATTCTGTTAGAAAAGTATTTTTGACGGCAGTTGTTCGAAAGGATTCCTGCCTCAAATTCATCTTGTCGTAGAAATAAGCTCGCGAGATCTACAGAGAAGTCGTTGTGAAGTATTCGGTGGGTAAAATCGCATCCCCTCTGGTACGTCTGTCACTCAGATAGGGTAGATTGAGCTGGGATAGTCGTTGGTCATAGGAAACTTGGTTGAATCTTTTCACCATCCTGGAGTCGTTTCGTTGGACCCTCTCAAGGAGTGGGGGCGAACATGTTTTATAAAGTTTACTGAAGAGTTTTTATTAGAACGGACGAAACATTTGTTAAGTAGATAATTACAAGTATAATTAATTCGGTCTCGATCGTCTGATGGAGTAGTGTTTTTGAGCTGTGCTGAAGGAAGTATAAGAATCAGTGAATTACTTGCAACTTGTATGTGAAGATTGTTCTGTTTAATAATATTTGAAAATCCAGTGTTAATTTGGAAATAAAAAGGAATTTTTTCAACATGACTACTCGCAATAATAATAAAGCAGATGAAGAGTTACAATCCATTGTAAAAACGTTGGTTACCAAGCTCTGTACTTCCGAAGGCTCTCTGAGTGAATTATCAGTTTCTATAACTGAAACAATATGTAGAAATTTTCAAGGGAGAAATCACTCGGTTAGATATATTTTCCAATAAAATGAAACTACATAGGGATAACTCGTCTATTGAAAGTTGTCACAGAATAGGAAGAGCAAGTAGAGGAGGAAGTGCCACTAAGTATCGGCCAATAATAGTAAGATTCACCTCCGATTATTACAAAAATATGGTATATGGTAACAAAAAGCAGCTGAATAATACTCGCATGATTATAAGGGAAGATCTTTCTATGGAACAACAAAAAATTATTGAAGCTGCCTTAGAAAAAGTCGAAAAAAACCGTAATGTGTGGAGTAACCACGGAATCATTTTTATCAAGTATGAAAATGATGAAAATATCATAAAAATAGTTGATATCAGTGATTTATAATTCATGAGGTTCAATCTCAATTAATAAATTGTTAATATTCTTGTATAATTATTCTGCATCATACATCAACCCTAATAAATGTATCGTTGAATGTTTTCAAGAATAGTAATATATAGTTCTAAGTTGTGGATAAGATAAATTTATTTTCTGTTTGCGTTCAGCACAATCACAAAAAATACATCCTAATCTGTTTTTTACCTACTTCGCTTCAAGAATTAGTTTCTATTATTTTGTTTCCTTTTTTCCGCTGGTAATTGGGCTAGTTTTTAATTGTATTTACAATTCGAATAGGTTGATAATGGCAGGTCCGAAAATAAGATTTGTTTAATTCAATACAATGAATCATCTCAAAGTAGGTTCTTTCAATGCAAGATCAATGTTGAGAATGACTTTGATATCTTTCTTATTTGTGAAACTTGACTAACTCGCGATACTGATAGTGCAGTACCTACTAGGAATAGATGGTTTTAAATTATCAGATAGAGATTCAAGAGGGGGTGGCCTATGCATATATGTACGAAACAATCTTGAAAGTTCAAAAATCTGTTGTGACTAAAAAGTTATAGAACAATTATGGATGCATATAAAGCTGGAAAAATCTAATGTGGCAATTGGTATACTATATAGGCCACCATCTCAAGTTTCAAATTTATTTCTCAATGAACTTGAAGATACACTGAGTCTGATTTGTCCCACTGTTGATGATGTAATTTGCTCAGGCGACTTCAACATCAATATGCTGAATGGGGACAATCTACGTGCATATAAATTATTGACTATCTTAGAATCATTTGCTCTGACTCAGATAATAGATTGTCCAACACGAATAACTGATAGGACGTCGACTTTACTTGACTTACTTGCAGTGAGTAACACAGAAGGAGTAATTGAGCATGGTGTCATCGACAGCGGCCATAATGAAGTAATGAAGTAATGGTCCCAAAATATGTACATATAGAAGTTTCAAACATTTTGATGAAGACTTGTTCACTAGAGACTTACTCAATACATCATTTTTCAGAATATTTGACCAAGTGTAGACGAAAAAGTGTCCTACTTAGTAAATTGTATAATGAATCTTTTTGATCGGCATGCCCCTGTTGTCACCCGTAGAGTAACTAAACCTCGTGCACCTTGGTTGACATTCAATTTGAAAGAGATGATGAAAACCAGAGATGAAGCGTTAAGTAGATATAGAAGAACTAAAGAACCTGCTCATTTTACAAAGATATACGAAACTACGTAAATAAAGCAGTTATACGGGAGAAAAAGGCTTATTTTACTAATGTATTGAATAATGCTGGCTCCAAAGATACGTGGAAAATTCTGAAATCCAATCAACTAATACCTACAAAACAAAATGAGATACCTGAAAATCTGAAAAATGCTAATGAAATCAATAACTATTTTGTTCATCTCATGCACCGGCTCAACTGACAGATTACTATAGAAATAATAGAATAAATGATAACAATTTTCAATTACATGAAGTTAATGACACCTATTCATTTTCAATACAGTTTGTAATATATCCACCAATGGAACTGGCTGTGACGGACTAAATATTAAACTAATCAAACTTTGTTGTCCGCATATTGTTACGTATATAACCCACATAATCAATTTTTGTTTGAGTCAAATGTTTTTCCGAATTCATGGGGGAGTTCAGTGATAAGCTGAGAACTTACTTGAGCCGTCACTCGTTGATTCCAAATATGCAATCTGGTTTTAGGAAAGGATATAGCTGTACTACTGCACTCCTTCACATATACGATGATATCATTCAAGCTACTGATCAGGGGTTATGTACAATTTTGATAATGTTAGACTTCAGTAGGCGTTTGACACATTAAATTATGAATTACTACTACCTATTTTATACTATATCGGTTTATCAGAAAATACCGTGTCACTAGTAGAAAGCTATATTGAGAATAGGCGACAGAAAGTACGACTTCAAGAGGAGTCGATTTACGTAGACCCTAAGTCAGGAGTCCCACAAGTTTCTATTCTGGGGCCATTACTTTTTAATATCTACATCACTCACATATATTGTGGAGTTTGAAACATTGTAAAATGCATTAATATGCTGATGAAACCCAGCTTTAATACTCGTTTCCATATGCAGGGGCAGATGATGCCTGTGCCAAGATAAATGTAGATCTAAGATCATTTGTTGATATGGCGAGGGATCATTGTCTCACCATAAATGCAAGTAATCCAAAAGAAATTGCCTTTAGACCCAAAAACCACCAACCCACTTTGAAAAATTCCATCAATATTCTGATAGAAAACACTATGGTTATTTCAGATGAAGCAAAGAGTCTCGGTGTCATTATCGACAGTAAGCTTAGATTTGAGAGATATGTCAACAAACCTGTGCAGGGAACATACTCCACGATAAAACTTATTTATAGTAATAGACAGTTGTTATTGATAAAATTAAAAATGAAAATATGTGAAAGCCTGGTTTTGTCCCTTTTCAACTATGCTGATTGCCTAAATGGACCAAATTTAACCAGTCTATTCAAACAAAAAATATAGAAAGTACAGAACTCTTGTCTGCGTGTCATATACGGTATAAGAAAACGAGAAAGAATATCTCACAAACTCAAGGAATCTGGCTGGCTAAATATGGAAAATAGAAGGATACTGCACTCGTCATGTCTCTATCATAAGATTATTGTCAATAAAAGTCCTCCCCATTTGTATAATAAATTAAAATTTAGAACTGATGTACATACAATCAACGTACGGTTCAAAGGAATTCTAACACCACCCTCTTTCAAAACTGAATTTTTCAAACGCTCCTACACACCTAAGCAACGTCTACAATAATTATATTCCTACCTCCATAAAAACCTTAAAACTATCAAAATTCAAAACTAGTATGAAACTCAAGCTTGGTGAAACTTGTCAAACTTGAACATTTTTGAATACCTGTCACAGTGGAAAACTAGATCAAATAATATAAAACAATGTTATTCAGTAAACTTGGCTCCTATCTGATGTTTGAGACACCGTTGAAGGTTGAGTGGAAGAACAAGTCAGTAGTAGGTTTTACCTGCTACTGAATTGAACTTCGCTTTTTATTTTCAGTTTTATAATACCAATGATATTTATAAACTATCAAATGTACACTAATATTGTATTATGCTGGAAATAATAAAGCTGTTTATTATTATTATAATTATTATTAAGTGTTAGCTTTTTTAACAACGGCTGTCACTTGGTTGCAGCAGTAAGTTTTTTGTTGAAGATAACTCCCTGGCTGGCTGTCTACTTCGGGAATCGATTTGTTGATGGGTTGTTATAACCGATGTGTAACACATAACACCTTCGCACGGAAATGAGATCAGACTGAAGATCAGCATGACTAGTTAGGGGATTTCCAAAGAATTTGAAGTCATCTGCGAAAAAAGTGTGGTCTGAATGGAGTAAAGCGGGCAGATCTGAGACATATTCCAGGAAAAGAGTAGGTCCCAAAACAGAACCTTGTGGAACTCCCGAGATTACTTGATGCAAATCAGAATGACTGGAATCAACCCTTACTTTGAAAACCATGTCAGAAAGAAATGCTTTGATCCAGTTTACCTATTACGAAGTGTTCAAGTTTCAAATTTAAGAATTAGGTATAACGGTATATCTGATGGTGTGTTCAACTTCACTTTGAATCAACTCAATATCACTTAGTTGGGGTTTTTCATACACACACTTTTCCAGATTTGGGGAATTTCACCATTACGAATCATAATCTATCAATATGACAAGATTAAAAATGTATATTTTTCAATATTGCCTTTAAACAAACATTGAATATAAAACTTCCAGAAAATGTTAATGCAGTAATATATGTAGGTACCCACATTCAACACCAAAACATGTATTAATGAGACTAATGACTTGACTCCACATGGTAACATAAGTTATACCGATTACTCCGCAAGAGTCATGTTTTAAAAACTCTGTATCTTTTTTTATTTTAAGTCAAGATAAAAACTCATAATATTTAGGATTATCTCATCAAGCATTATTTTGACTACCTGTTAGTCAATCCTACACCTACAAACATACAAAAAAATTTAAAAATCAATTTAATTCTCACCACATCTTTTCAAAATATGCTGAAACAATTGAAGTTAATATCACACACTTTTTTATCAGTGATCAGAAGACTGTACAACTATTTATTGAGTCATTTTGGAAAATTCAGTATTTGTTCTGAATAAAAAAGGTGGAATGGCATGTTCTGTATATAGGTCAAATTGGACCTCAAAGACTTTTGTGACAAGCCTACATAATTATTTCTCTGTGATGTCATTTTCTTACAGGTTTATGAAAATGAGAGTAAATTTTTGTCACGTGAAAAATCATCAAACAATAATCAACAGAATTTCGTCAGTTTTACCTAATATGACTTCTTCCCCAATTTGTATCTGAAGAAATTGTTGTTGATTGTTTTTTTCCAGAACCATTTAAAGGTTTCCTAATCAATTTTTGATCGCCTAGAACACAAACATGTTATATTGAAAAAAATCGAAATCCTACCATGTAGGTACTACTCACCTGCGGTTACTATAGGTTTAATTTTGCGATTCATGACGAATTCATTCAAATTCATTTTTCAGTTAAAGTAAATATAATTTTTAAACCAGAATGATAATTCTCTAACGCTTAATTCTAATGATTACAAGGTTAACATTTTTCATAAAACATTTCCAAGCCAACTATAGTTAGTATTAGTTACAAGTATACAAGTAAGGTTACAACTGTTACAACCACCGACTTAACCTTTAAAGGTTAAGTCGGTGGTTATAACTACAAGCATCATGCATTCTAACGAGATACAAAATTAGAAAAAAGAAAAAATATGAAGGCACTTGATCATTTGAACTAATTAAAAATGCTTGGACCGCCGAAAATCAGACAGTTATAAGAAGAATAGGTGCGTCTACCAGTGGTCTACTAAGTACCAACGGCACAGAATTCATAAACAGAACAACAAGAGTAAATAATTTTGCTAAATCCACAGGGTTATACCAATGTTTAAATAGAAGATAGTTAGCAGTGCTGCCAATTGTAAATGGTCAATCAATATGCTGACTAGCTTCTATCAAAATGCGGGGTTTATGGTTTTACTCCCACTGTCAGTGACGTCAGCTATCAGTTGTCAAACAGCCGATACAAAACTATTTTCCATAAGAGTACGTGTTTTGTAAAAGTGGATTTTTCTATTTAAAAATCCTAAATAGTCGGTTATCATCGCTATTGTTTCGCTGTATCAGTCGAATCGCAAAAAAATGCAAAAATAGCCTATTAGTGTCTCCTTTTGTCCCTAGTAAAAAATGCTTACAATTCGTTGTTACTCCACAATTACTCCGAATCTTTCAAATTGCTTACAAATGGAGTAATTACTCTCAAATCGGCAGCACTGATAGTCAATGCATGTGGGGGTTTTTAGGCATCTTAGTCTGTGGAAAAGGTATTGGATCTAGAAGGCCGTGACCCTGCGTGAGTGTCATCTAGCGTGATTAGTTACAAACATGAATATTTCACGTCATTTTGATGCAGGTTTCTTTAAAAAACCCTGATTTTAATGCTGTCCCATTGCTTTAATTCGCCTCTTGTTAGTTGGTGTACTCTTTGCTGGAGACATTGTCTTCGAAAAGTCCTTTTCTCATTGGTTTGAATTCAATTGATTGGTTTATATAAAATGAGGGAAATTGTCAGGGTAATAAATCTGCTTAGTTTTTGTATTACTGTCAAGTGAAAATATTGGTAGAGTTCAGCCGTGCTCAACCGTTGAGATTAATCACAACGTGTTGAGTCCGTTGGTGATCAGTGAGAACATAGTCAATGGAAAAGCGGACCGTTCAGCCAAACAAGTTGACTAATCACTCAAATGTTGGCAACTGTTGAGCACGGCTGAACAAGCCCATTGTTTCAATCAAGTTACGACATGACTTGTAGGCCAGATCACTGAAGTTACGACATGACTTGGATGCGAGCTCACTATCGCCATCTACATGTCGCATCAATTTTGATCCAATTATAATCCCATAAGGTTGACTATCTTCTATATAAACAATGGTTACACGCATGACGTCAAGACGCTTGATTTGATAGGTTTAAGTGAGGATTAATTATATAAACAATGTTTTTTAGGCGTCTTAAGTGTAATATTTGATTTGGTACTGATTTTGAGAGATGTTTGTTTAATATTAATAACACTGATGATTATTACTGACACGTACACTAGTGAAGTAGTATTCATACTTATTGATATATAATATGAATTTTTATAACTTCCACTCATAACTTCAATAAACTACAGTAGGTTCATACTTAGGTTTTCGAGATTCCCAGAAACACACGACAAATTGCTTAACCACAATTGGAAGCGTGACGTCATGGCTATTAGGGCATAGGAATGGCTCCGAGTAACTCAGGGCACTCCCGAAGTAATCTCACAGACCAAGAAGACTAAACGTTATTTAACAAGAAGAGTTTAATCCCCATAAGACAATGGGGCACTAATAGAAAGAGATGAAAGAACATTTGTGACGAAATGTGACGTGTCATGGCCGCCGTTCTCTATAGACAGTGACGGACTAGCTCTTGGTATATGAGAGTTACTGCTGGCAGTTTTGTTGCTTGGTTCGAGTTCGACTCTGTACTCATGTCCAAGTACGTCACTATGACGTGTTGATGCTACAAGATTCTGATTGGCTAGAGCTTATTACACTCTCCTGTTAGTTTACTCTCTTTGGTTATTGCCAAATGCACCGAATAGGAAGCAAGGGTCATAACTTAGAGAGAATATCGTTATTTGAAAATTGACCATATTTCACCTGGAAAAGATGAGGGATTCGTCGTTATGCTGTTGGCTCCACTTGCTGTCAATTTCAAGTCACCTGTCAATGTCACTTGTCAAATATTTGAAAATGGAGTAATTCTCAACGAGTATGAAATCGTTGGTAATTCTCAATATTCAATCAAGGTATATTCTTGTTAGATTTCAGCTGTTTGATAGTCTATGAGCATCGTTCCGTTACTTTTATTGTTTATTTGTGGTTTTCAACTTTATTGATTTATAAAATTATTGATGCTTCCCAAATGGTCCTTAAAAGACATCCAGGGGCAAAGTGTTCTGAGCCCCATTGCAGAAATAGGATAGGTGTTGGCACAAACAGGTAGCAAAACACTATCAAAATTAACAAAAAGTAACGGAGCACTAATTATTCAGTACAAAACAGCCAAACTGATGAATATCAAAAAATATTTATTAAATTATGTAATGCATAAAAATAAAAAAGTTACTACATATAAATAAATAAAACATGCTAATACTATCACAGTACTGCAGAGTGGGCAAAGGGAGAGAGTATAGACTGCATGTGTCAGGTCTATTCCTGAACGTTTGGGATCTCCAAAGGTCTGGCAGACCTCTCACTACTGCCGCAGGGCAGCCCTACGATGTTTGTAAGTTTATGCTAATAGGTGGCTTTAGTCGTAGGCTGCTGGACTAACCCGTCTCCTCCATGTAGCTTACTCTCCATTGGCAGCTTGGAATCCCTTGCTATCAAAGGATAGGTCTTTTTAACCGCTGCTGCAACTCGCTGAATTGCCAAGCTGACATGTTTATGGAAAGTAAGCCAGCTGTACTCCCAGGTACCGCACTAAGTCGGACTCATCTATCCGCTTTCCCAGAGCACTAAAACCCCCAATATTCACGTTGGTATGTTTCTTTGAGAAATTTATAAGCTCTGTTTTATCAGGATTCAACACTATCTTGTTAATAGATACGGCACGACTAGCCTTTCAAGATGTACTTTTACCATCCTAGCGGCTGCAATGCTGGAGTGTGAATAATCATAGATTGCAGTGTCATCAACTTAGACAGCCGTGTTGGTGGCACCATACATTGGGAAGTCATGCGTATATAGAGAATACAAGAGTGGAGACAAGCTCGACCCCTGTAGCACACCTGCTCCGGCCGGCCTTATTGCGGAGCTGGTTCTATTGATCCTAACCCTGTTGACCAGGTACAAGTCAAGTAATTTTACCATGTGTAAAGGCATGCCCTCCCTTTGCATCTTCAAGACAAAACCATCTTTTCAGTTTATCATCTTTTCATTTTTCACGAGCTTTTGACTGTGTTAACCACGAGCTGTTATTATCAAAAATGGAAAGGTATGGGATAAGAGGAGTAGCCTTAAAGTTGATGCGCTCTTATTTAACAAATAGACATCAAAGTGTTGTTATGCAAAACACACAGAGCCCTTCCCTACTCATTAAACAGGGTGTGCCTCAAGGTTCCATATTGGGTCCCCTTCTGTTTCTCATATATGCAAATGATCTCATTCACTTTTTACAGAACCTGTCAACGATCCAAGTGATCACGTATGCTGACGATACAAATATTATAGTATCACAAAAGGATGTTGAAAGTCTTGTGGAATCAACTGAAACTGCCTATAAAAAAGTTATTTTGTGGTCGGCAAAAAACCACCTAACTTTATGTACAATGTACAAAAAACAGTGTTAGTTAATTTTTCCCTGAGCAATCAAACCGAAACCCTCTCTATCTTTGAAAATGAGGATATAAGAGTAGATGCATCAGAGACAACTAAATTACTGGGTGTCAATATTGATAATAAATGGAGCTGGGAAAGACATATTGATAGTCTCTGTGCAAAACTACGGAAGAACTGCTATGCATTGCGATTTATGTCCAATCACTGTAGCAAATCTATATTGTTAAGTCTATATTATGCCAACATCAATAGCCATTTGAGGTATGGGATTTTTGTTTTACAAAAAATGCCAATTAGGATATTGGAAGGTCTAGGATGGAGGGTCTCATGTAGAGACACTTTCAAAAGTTTAGACTGTAGCAGTCCTGTATGTATATGAGCTGTGTATTTTTGTCTATCAGAACAGAGATAAGTTTGCTCGTAATGGAGAAAATCATCTGCACGAAACAAGATTTAGAAATATGCTTGTTCCAGGCCAACACCGTACAAAGAGAAGCCACCTGTTTCTTGGCTGCAAGGTCTACAATAAATTAGATCAGAATATTAAAAGTGCCTCTAATAAGTTTATTCAAGAAATCATTGAAAACCCATTTAATAAATAAGAATATCTACTCTGTAGACGAATTTCTCTCATAATTCGTACGTAAAATCTTAATCGTTTATTTTCACTTGATCAATGTCTCTACTGGTATTTTTGTTTTAAATTTAATTTACATTTATTCTATATTCTAGACGTTTTCTTTGTACAACTGTACCTTTCATCAAACGAAATAAAAATTATATATTATCTATCCAGAGTCAAATGCTTTCTAAATATCCAGCACCAGCAGAACTTGATGAATGTGAATTACTTTAAAGTTTAAATACTTTATTTATTTTCAAATTTATAACTTTGACATAATAACAATTGACAGGTGACTTGAAATCGACAGCAAGTGCTGCCAACCGCATAACGACAAATCCCTCACCTTTTTCTGGTGAAATATGAAAGTGTGTCGTCACAAATGTCATTCTTGTCAAAAGCTGATTCCAAACAAAGAACTTTAGGTGACATTCTCTGTTGATTATTTGCTGCTTTGCTTTTTAGTTTGTGTTTAGTCGTTTGGATTTCGTTTTCTCAAGCAAAATAAGTTGAAAAAATTTAACGGAAACAATATCGGCGAGCTGATTTAAATTCGACGGAGGTTTGTTTGGAATCAGTTTTTGACAAGAATGACATTTGTGACGTAATCACTTTCCTCGTCTATAGACGAGTCCGTATCTTATATATTTCACAGTGACAGAAGTTGTTATCATCTGTCTAATAACTGATATGTCATGAATATTTTTATACTGAGGGTCACAACAGATGATTTAAATCATAGTGGAAAGATTTGCGGAGAGATTTTTTTCTATATTCTGGTTCTCAGGAAAGTAAAATTCTGTAATGTTCAGAGAACATCGTTGAATTTCTGCTAAGTTGAAAATGCGAAGAGTACTTCAATTGGAATTTGAAACTTTTAGTACCCTGAAAGATATACATTTTAGAAATCCGAAATAGGTATCTTTATATTGAAATAATTTCTCAAACAACAAAAGGTCATTTTCCTATAATACATAAGCTCAAAAATGTGGAAATAAGATTCAGTTCTACTTTTGTTATTTATTTTCAATAATAATAAACATATTTAAAATGTAAACAAATTCACTTCTCATAAATGAACATAAAATATTTTAATAAAATAAATTGGAAAAATCTCATTTGACCAAAAGAAACATAACTGAATAACATGAAAGAGATAAAAAATAATGAATGACTCCCAAGAAAGGATTATCTTGGTAACAGAACTATTGCAACTACGTAATTTTTCTGGGTTGTACCTCAAAATGAATAGCAAGTCCTTTCTCATGAATCATTTGCTTATCGTAAAAAATAATCGAATTCAAAATTTATTATGGTCATAATAATAATAACGAAAAAGGAACATAACATTATATTTTATTTAATCTTTTTTTAAGGATCTTAAAGTTTATCAAAATATATTGAAGAAAAATATCTTAAACTGAAAACTGCTTGAAAATACAGACATAATTTTGTGATTAAAATTCGTACATGATTTTATAGGATATGAAAGACTAACATAATGTGAATTTTGATACTAACAGTTGAAAAACTCGTAATTTTCGTCCCATTTTAATTAATATATCTGGAAAATGTATGATCATTACCCAAAGTTTCAAGTTATTTCAAGGTGAACCTTTGAGCACTAAGGTATCATAATTTTTGGAACTAACCTAAACATCATACTCGAAAAAAAAAATCAAATGGCAGCGACAACATCGTTAACTTCCATTTGTTAATTTTCCACATAATAAGCATGCACAGTAATTTTAAAAAATTCATTTAAATTAGAAAATATTTTTAACGAGGCTTGCATTTTTTCAAAAGTGGCAGAAAAGTTTATTGAACACTATCAGATTTTTATTGATTATTCTCAGTGAAGAGAAGAATAAAAAACACAGTGAGCTTGAAATTGGGCCAAAAACCCCTAACAATTTGAAAAGATTTTTGATATCCAGATAACTCGAGAGTGCCTACTTGTACTTATTGCCTTAATTTTTCTTATTCATTTGGGCAACGATGGCATAATTTCATATACTGAACCCATGAAAGTGTCAACTGATTAAAATATGAACAAATGCATTCATAAAATGTCAACTCTATTAGACAAAAACAATTTTTAAAAAATGGCGCCAATTTTTAAAAAATTGTGTTAATTTTGAAAAGTTCGTAACGAATGGACAAACAGTGGGGTTATTTTTAATGATGGCAGAAAATCTTATTTGGAAAAGTTGCTTACAATTCAATTTCTGGCCCATATTCAAAATTTCAAATATCTATCTAAAATAATTGAGTATTGCAATTTTTTCGAAATATTTTGTAATTGTTGATTAAAAAATTGTTTTTTTTGTCTTAATAAATATAATTACTATGGATCTATATCAAGTAACGGCCGAGACACTCAGAAAAATAAATCAAAATCAGTCAATATAACAGAACTTTTTAGGTTTGTTCCTGAATGCAAAATTTAAATAACTGGTTTTCACTATGACTCTTGCTGTTGCGTTCGTTCATATCTTACAACTTCGTTCAATTTTTTGATAACTTTTTAAAAGTAAAGAGTCCAAATAGACCAATTTTGTGAACAGCTTTTTGGAAAATAATATGTACTTCCTCAGTACAAGGTACAAACTTGTGATTTTCTACTTTATCTATTCACTTAATTTTTTATTATTTCCTCAAAAAGGAATCAATTCTTCAAGAAATATCTAGCGTTTCTGAGCAGCAGCAATGTGAAACATCTTCGGGAATTTTAGTCTGATAAGTTGAAATAGGTGAAAAATAAAGATAAAGATCCTAAAAATGTGAGCGATATCTCATTGGATTCGGAATCACTAGAAAAATGCTTTTTAAGGCTTTTACCGCACGTCGAAAGTTGCGATTGTTATTAACAAAATAAGATGAAAAAAAGGTATTAAGTTTTTTGTTGATAACTCAAAAACTATTGATATTTAAGAAATTATGAAAATAGTTCCGTAAAGAGGAAATTTCCAATAAAAGTGTCCAGACTCCCGGAACACTATCTCCAATATTAATAATTTTAATTTAACGCTGAAAATAGTGCTCCGCGAGGCCGTACAGCACGGGAGCACCGCTGCAAAAGACAGTATGTCACAGAAAATAATTTTTCTATTATTCAATTATACAATTGTTAATTAACAAAAAAAAAATTCCATTCTCCGTTTCATAAATAACGACGTAAAAGTTTAAATAATTGGCCTACAAATTGTTGGCTTCCTGGAGCCCTTCTAATATACCTACTTTTCAAGATCACACGATAAAAGTTTATTATTTTGTTTATCATTAAATATCCAAAGAATGTTGTTAAATACTTTTTTTTGACGAATGTTTTATTATTGTTGTTTTTACATCTAACAATTGCCGTCATTTGTTTATAAATTAGTTATAAAAAAATAAACAAATATAAAATTTAGGAATTTTTTTTATTTATAATCGCTTTTTTATATTGATTGTTTAAATAAGTAGTTAGGATTTTTTTTATTTCTTAAAAAATCATAATTTGTACTTCTCAATAGGTAAACAAAAAAAATTTCTTCATATACAGTGTGTACCACTTTGAACAGCCACACCCGCATATTTCTTTCAGAATAAAATAATTTGTAATAATATTTTTTTTCGTATTATAGTACTCAGGAATACATACATTTATGTTGATGCACCATCCGCATATCCATTTTCCACGGCTATGACCAATTGAAAAGTGAAAAAATGGGGAAAACATATTGGGATTCTTTCATAACAAAATAAACATCAAATTCTGTTTCAGAATACTCTTAAACCCATAGATCCCAATGCTTGAATCAATTGATTATACAGGGTGTCATTTGTAGCTGGCAATGTGATTATCTATTTTTCATCAGTAATATTTGCTAGATTATCAAAATGTGTTTTTTATCACAAAGTGCCCAAAAATGTTCCATTATAACTGTAGAAAGTAACCAAGGATCACTTTTTCATGGCTAACTATGACCAACTGAAAATTGAAAAATTGGTAAAAACATATAATGGATTCTTTTATCAATGAAATAACATCAAACTCTGGATCAGAACACTCTGAACCCCCAAATCTCAATTCCTGATAAATATATAGGGTGCCATCTTTATATGGCAAAAGTTCGACTCCTACATTGACTTATTTTGAAAATTATTGCACTAATCAATTTATTCCATATCCGCAGCTGCATCACATCAATTTATAATATTGGTATTTGCAAATGACTCAGGGATTAAGATCTAAGAGTTTTAGAGTATTCTGAACCCATTTCTGATGTTAGTTCAGTAATATATTTACCCCAATTTTTCACTTTTTAGTTGACCATGAAAAAGTGATGCTTGTTTACATTCTGCAGTATAAATGGAATATTTTTGGGTACTTTGTCACAACAGAAGACATTATCGAAATCATCCCAAGCATTATGGATAAATAAGAGTTGGTGATATTTCCAGCTACATATGACACCATGTATATTTCAATGATTCAGAATAGAGTTCTTGGGTTCTGTGACATTCCAAAACCTGGAGTTGGGGTTAATTTTGCAATAAAATATCCCTAATATATTTTCAACTGATTTTTCACTATTCAAGTGGTCACAGTTTGCCGCATGGAAAAGTAGTATTTAGTTAGTTTTAGCAGTATTCATTGAATGTTTTTGTGAGCTTTGTAAAAAGTGAAGAAATTTTGAAAATTAAGCAACTATTACTGATGAACACGAGTTAATCATATTGCCAGCAAAAAATGACACCCAGTATAATCGATTGATTCAAGCATTGCGTCGGGAGGTTTAAGGGTACTCTGAAACATAATTTGATGTTAATTTTGTGATGAAAAAATCCCTAATATGTTTTTCACACTTTTTCACTTTTCAATTGGTCATAGTTAGCTATGGAAAAAGGATATACGAATGTTTCATCAACATAAAGGTAGGTATTCCTGAGTACTATAATTTGAAAAAAAAAATCAAATTATTTTATTCTCAATGACATATGAGGGTGTGGCTGCTCAAAGTGGGACACACTGTATAATTTTCTTGTTTATTAACTTAACAATTTGTTATAAACAAATTCTGACAAAGGTTTTTTTTCTGGAACGAAAAAATATTATAAAAACAACCATATTTCTTAAATGTTAATAGTTTTTGAGTTATTAACAGAAAACTAAATAATTTTTTTTCGTCTTATTTTGTTAATAACAATCTCAGTTTTTTACGTGCGGAAAATTCCTTAAAAACCATTTTTCTAGTGGTCATTCCGAATCCCATGAGCTATCGGGTTATCGCTCATATTTTTAGGACCTTTATCTCTATTTTTCAAGTTTTTCAACTTGTTGATCAGATTATTTATGTTGGAAGTACCTAATTGTTCAAACTTTACTATCAATTGTTATTCTATAAATATAAATATAAAATTTTTGATAGTTAAAGTTTTATTTTATTGCTGAAATTAAATTTTAAACAACTCTTTCAAATAAGTTTTAGTGCTATCTTAAAAAATAACCACACTTTTTGCCCATTCTCAATCCATTTTTCAAAACTGCCGCCATAATGGTGGGCACGTGAAATGTCAAAATCGATTTTTAGGTTAGTTTTAGGTTGCAAATGTAAATGTATGACCGATGAAGCAAAATTTGTCAAGAATGATGTCTGTAAACACCATATTGATAATTTCTGGGCAGCAGAACATCCTCTGCTAGTTTGCCAACTAAACTACTAGAGTACTTAGGTACTAGATCTCGTGGACTCATTCTGAGAGATTCCAATGACTTGGTTACTCACTCCATACAGAAGGCAACAAAAATAGCAGTAGGAATAAATTCTTGTTTAGAACAAAACGGTAGTTCCTTAACACATCTGCAGAAATTAACTGAAGTGAAAATTAGAATAACATTTGACCATTCTGCGAAAGTTTAGATGCTATTCCCGTCATTTTCATTTTGAACAACTAAAAGAATTGTGAGAGTTGACATTATTTCATAAGTTTACAAAACTACCTTGGATAGGTAGGTATTGCTTTTAATGATTCAGTTTCTTTCAAAATCGAATATACCTTGCCAGAGGTGTAATTCCTTCTTTTGTTTATTCAAAAATGATGTGGTTTCCATTTGAAAAAATCAGACTCGATGCCTCAGTTGTAATTTTGTGGAATTTTGCATTTCCAACTGATACCACTTATGAATTATGATAGCTCTGTAATTCAGATTTTTCAGAAAAAAAATCTCGAAACCTGTCAAATTTATGTAAAGGTAGAGGAAAGTCGCCTAAGATTGGATGGTTGCCTAATTTTATATACTAACTTATCTCACAGCTTCTATGCAAAAACGAACTCATAAAATCCAAGGCATAAATGGATCCTGTTGACGCATATAGTTCGGTTATTCAGTACTAGATGGCATAGTATTATTCAATGTTTTTTAGTGTGCACGAGTTTTTTATTCCTCCACCTGAAAACTGATATAAAAATGTATGTATGTATGTAGTTAAGTTATAGGAAAGTATAATTTGGCATGGATGTACTAGAATAGTTGTAGAATAAGCCAAAGTGTTTGAAACAAAATAAGAAAATTTTTCAGAAGACTAACTTGGTGTTGTCTTGGTTCAGCTCTCAATTTATTTCCAATTGTGAATGTGCTGGTAGTGAAAAAAGGAAATTTACGAATGTAATTTATGCTTTGAAAACTAGGTCTTTTTAAGAACCCATTATTAAATTTTAAAAAGTTCCCTTTTTGAGTTTTGCCTATGTTATTTTATAGATATAAGCATTTAAATATAGGGGAATTAATTTAAAAAAGTATCCAATATTAGGCGACTTTCCTCTGTTGCTGTAGAATTCAACAATGTGATTAAAAACAAGGTATTTCACTTGAAATAAAAAAGCTGACATCTAATTCTTTTATAACCAAAGGTGACCGGAAGTTGGAACTATTATAGTTGACCATACTTAAAATTTTGATGGTTCTCCATATATACCTATAGAACTCTTGTTGCAAAAAACGTGCAGAGATGAACATAAACTGGTATTAGGAAAATTTGAAATGTTCACTATTTTCTGTAAATAACTTTCTTGATATATCAAGTTGACTATGATTTAGTACAAAATAATATTCACTTTTAATATTGAGAACTGATCTGCTTTTTGCAGAAATGAACATACAACGTGAATTATGGAGATTATGTGCTTTTAGCCAAAATATTTGGTATAACTATAGAAGTTCAATACTTATTGTAAATATTTTTGAATATGAGAAGCTCAGTCGAATGTACAGTATTTTAATTGGTGTTTCATGTTTTGAGTTTCATGGTGAAATTGATTTTATGATATTTTAAGAAATATACCTATGACTTACTTCTCAGATGAGTGCAAAAAACTCTGTACAAAAGACATAAATCTATCTGTCTATCTACACAGGTTAGCCTGACCAGACCTTGAGCCAGCTCCCAGTTTGATCCAATGGCTATCTTTTGTAAATAATTGGTCAAGATTCATTTTCAAATATATTAAATTAAATTTCGAAATTTCTGTTTTGAATCTGAATATACAAATACATTTACAAAGGCAACCAAAATAAAAAAGTAGAATTCTCTCTCCCTAATTTGTAAATTTTATAAACACTGGAAAGGTTTTTCGTTTTTTCAAATACCTATCTATTTTATGATTTAGAAAATCTTATGGTTGTTACACATTTGTATGTGCCGCTCATAGTCATGCAAATAGACCTCATTATAACAAATATCACAGACAAGTTTTGTGAATTTATAGCTACAGTAACAGATATCAGACCGTTCACTCAAAAAGCAAATAATGCTGTTAATACTACTATCGTAATTTTTATTTACAAAGTTACATCTGAAAATTGTGTACTCCTCCTCCATATCTAGAACCGTTTCGAAGATATGGTCTTCTATATGACAATCAAAGTGTTTGAGGAGCATTTCCCTAAATGGAAATTCTGTGAAGCAGATATGACAAATGTACATTCTAAAGATATGTAGCTGCATGTGTTGTTTAAAACTGAATTCACATGGGAAAGATATATTACATAAGCGGCAAAAAGATTCATGAACATACATATGATCTTTCAGTTCCGTTTCAGTTTTGTACCCACTACCACATTTACTACAGAATATTTTAAAATCAATAATGGGCATGAATGAGTTTTTGCTGGTGTCTGAACAAGATTCTGTGTCTGATGTTATTATTCTTAAATCAGTTTTCTGCATAATGTTGTGTTGTTCATACAGCTTTTCCCTGCAGTGACATGTATAGAAATGTCCATTTTTATCATCTAAAGACTGCAAGTCTTGTAGTTTTGTGATATCAATGCAATAATGACTAATTTTTCTTCTCACACCTTTTTTGCGTTTAATTTTTCTTTTAAAGATTTTTGAACTTGCAGCACTACCTTCTGAAGAGGTTGAAGGAGAACACAGTTTGTTATACTCTTCACTAGAAGGAGTCTCCACAGCACAATCGCTGGTTGAAATGTTTTGATCATCATTCGAAGGAATACAATTTTCTTTACTATCATATGAAGAGTCATCAAATGAAAACTCCATATCAATGTTGCTCTTAGTGTCTCCAATGATTATCTCATTTTGACCGCACAGAATACGAATATTTTCATTTAAATAAAGTGTTTCTGTCTGAAGAGATTTTGAATTGAATTCAATCTTCTTACGGAGGAGTTTTTTTGATTTGTTTTTCTTTTTACCTTTGTTTCGATGCTTAATTGATATTGGAGACATTCTGGAAATACTCAGCTCCAAAAGTTGTTTCACAATTTTCAGTTTGGAATGGCCTTTGAGATAATGAGCAGCAAGTGATTTCAAAGTCGGCATTTGTTGACGGCAAATGGAACATCGGACAGTATTCATGTTGCCTAAAAATTATATTAGGAAAAATCCGAGAATTTTAAAAGTGATTAAGTTCGTACCACACATTTATAGAAAACTAGCTTTCAATCACATAAAAAAGTAAACTTCAATGTCTCCAATGGACGATTTGAATTGTTTGAAAGGATGAGTCTTCAAACTCAAACGACTTGAACATTTGAACTACTATTAGCGCAAACGCCGCAAACCACAAAGAGGACGACTCTTGTTGTGATACGAACATAAAACTCATTAAATCTTGGCATGTAGTTCAATCAACGAACGGTATCTAGACAAACTTCTGTGCACACTTTTTTTGATTTTAGGGCTGTTCCGAGTTGTTTTAATATACCAAATATTATCCTTATCTGATTTTTTGCTCTTATCTCGGATAATGGTTGGCTAGAGCGAGAACGTCTTTATTAATAAAATTTAAAGGTCATACAATTTTGCACCAGAAAGTTCATATCGGTTTTCTTCTTATTCCCAACACTTTTCTAGTTATTTATTATGCTGTTGAAAATCTGTTTTTTTTCCAAAGGTCATTTTTTAGCCACGTTTTTGAACACATAAGTTTCGTACGGATATACTTAGAGAAAAAGTGGTTCAAAACACAGTTGTAGAACATGAAATTATCTTTAAAATCGTTCGCAGAAGTAAAATAATTTGCCTACTGCATCGAAAGTTATAGGTACCTATTTGCAAACTTCTAAACAATTCTTTCTGAAAGATGTTATTACACATTGCCCCTCCTGTTATCTTTTGAACTGTTCGACGGACAAACATTTCAAATATTATTCTTACCATCGTATACTTTACCTTTACTTATACTTTTTGGAGTAAAATACACACAGAAAATTACATCGTGATTGCTCGATAGAGGACGCGGGGTTGGAGGGAGGCGATTTTATAGAAACTAGATCAAGCATACCTATTTTAAAATTGATTTTAAACGTGAATACTTTACTTGAATAGGGTTAAGAATAGAAAAATTAGGTTTGAAAATACTAGTTTTATCAGAATGGATGCATAAATATTTCATGAATACAAAATTCACCTCATCACAGGTAACTTAAAACCGTTTATGCTAACTTTAAACCGTTTTACATTCACTCCGTGCTTCCCGAATCAATGTTTTTTTCGAGAACAGCGCAACGAACGAACCGCTACTACTGTTAAACACCAACGATCATACACTACACAGGATGGCAGGATGGCCCATTTCCTATATCCATACATTGGTCAAATTTCAGTGCGGGTTGCATCGTCATTTGACGTCACCTGTCCTCCTCAACTGTTCGTCTGCCATAAGAGCCCGTGTATTTTTATACTTTTTGATTGCGGATTTTCTTCCTGTAAGTAACATTTTTCCGTCGTTTTTTAAGTGTTTGTGTTTGGTGAATGATTTGACTTTCCCATCAATGGTTTTATAGTGCCGTAAATCTCCTAGTTTGTCGTAAATAAGTAAACATTGAAAGGATTGTTAGTGCGTGTTGAATCCCGCTTCACGATACAACACTTGTTTATTTTTGGCTATTTTTGATTTATTGAAAATATTTGAGGTGAATATAGCTCGCAAAAAATGCTTAAGGGTTGAAATAATTCCTTGGACAGTGTTATCATTGTATTACTTCATATTTTTTACTCCAGATCATGCCTGGAAAACCATATGCTAGCTATAGCTTCTTGTAAGAACAATCAAGGAACTTCCAAAAGAATGAGTTCGAACGTAATATTTCATAGGTTCCCAAATGACAGAGATTTTGTGTCCTCCACCATTTGCAAAGAATGGGTACATCGCTGCAAAAGAGCAGACAAGTTCAAAGTTGAGACATCAAGAATTTGCTCTGGTCCTGGGATTGTCTTCAAATTGGCAAAAAAATTGAAGAAGAGAGATGATATGCCTATCAAATTAATTTTTGACTTCTGCAAGTTGAGAACTGTTATGAGAATCAATTTTCATAATTATCAGGCCCGTTTCAACAATGGATCAAAGAGAAAAAGCACCCAGGATAGCAATAGGAGAGGGGCTAAGAAGATGAAAAAAAATATTAATTGATTATTCAATTTAATGACTTTCAATTTATAAATAACTTTAGGGTCTTAATACAAATTTAAATCTGTATGTGATTCAACTTGCTGAGATTGTAAATTATATATGTACAGGATATTTGCACCAAATACACATTTTTACATGGATTTGTTTTCAATACTTTTTAATATTTTATTATCACAAAAACCTCTCCTAGTTTTTTTTCGATTAAATTTGAAATTTTTTACTTTCAAATAGATCCATACAAACAATTTGATACTTCTCTTTTAAAATCACTTCCTCATAGGTATAATGTTGAATGTTACCCAAATTTTCAACTCATGAAAATATCGATAAAAATCATTAATTTCTATTTATTGAAATGTGTCCAACTTTTGCAACCAAAGTTTCCTCAAATATTTTCAGTAAATCGAAGTGTATTACCACATAATGAAGTTCACAACGCACTGGATATCAGTTCAAATTATGGTTTATCCACAGCAAACTAGGGCATGCAGAGTTCTGAAACCTCAATGGGGCAGAAGAAAATTAACACACCAACCAGAAACACCCAAAAAATCAACATGTTTACCATATAAATACCGAGATAAAAGGTTTTTAAAACCGAAAAAAATGCATGGGCTCTTATGGCAAACCAACCATAGTGGAGGCCAGGTGACGTCACTTATTGGTGGGGGTAAGCCATAGAAATCAAATCATAATATCTAGAATGCCAATTCAATGGGACGAAAGTGTTATCAAAAGTTCGAGGCATGATTCAGTGCGCATGATCACAACCAGCTTCATTCATAACAGGGTAGGTTTCAGTAAGATTTTTAAATGATTCATGACATTAAGTAAAATCGATTCAATAGTACTTTGGTGTTAGGCTTACAAATTTGTATGGAATATGAAAAATGCATTTTGGAGGAGATGTTTTGGTAAGAAACTGATATATTCAAGAAATGCGTCTAATAAAAGAATGACATGAAAAAAAATTATTTCTCAAGTCGGTCACTATATTGGTGAAGTTTCTGAAATATGTTTATGAAAGATTCATCTAGAAGTATCACGGTTATATTTTTCAAAATATATAATAATAATTTTATTGATTTCGAAGACCTATAAGGTATAAAACAAGTCAGAAATTTCACAGTCACATTAGTAGGACGAACAAATATACATATATGAAATAGATAAGATAGTGTGGAATAATACAAATATATATAATAGTTAAAAGAGTATGAGGAATAAAGGGAGCCCACTATGATTTAAGGAACTCTTCCATATTGTATAAAACAAATTGTTCAATAAATATTCTTTCAAAGCTTTTCGGAATTTAAAAGGATACTTCTTGTTTGATATTAGAGAGTAAGTGATTGTATATCTTAATCCCATTAGAAACGGGGCCATTCTGGCATATATTCAAGTGATTTTGAGGTGCGTACAGATGATGGCTAAACCTTGTTGGGTAATTGTGTATGTCATTATGATAGGGAATGATTTTTCTGCTTTTGTGTATGTAGCAAGAGATTTCCAGTATGTATATGCAGCATAATGGAAGTATTTTTAATTTTTTGAAGAGTGGTGTGCACGATTCTCTTTGATTTTTCTTCAGCATTGCACGTATGCATTTCTTCTGGAGCACAAATAGTTTTTGTACTGAAGAAGACATACCCCAGAATAATGTGTCATACGATAGTCGAGACTGTATTTCGGCAAAGTAAAATTTTTTTAGAACATGAAGGTTGAGCACCCTGTGAAGGCATCTTATTTGATACAGCTTACAGTTCAGAGTTTTTCTTGTATTGCTTATATGTGGTTCCCAGTCAAGTGTGTCGTTTATAGTTATACCTAGAAATTTAATATTGTGACAATTCTCTAGGAGTCATTTCCCCTAAATAATAATAATAATAATTAACGTCTTTATTACTCACAAGATAATACATCTTACATCAGTATGAAAATACAATTGAAATGAGTAAAAGGCGAAGTTCAATTTAGGTGGAGATGATGAATCACCACTAAATTGTTCTTCCACTTAACCTTAGTAAGTCTCTTTCCGCATAAATTCACATTTGGATGTCTGCATGAATGCGTCCGCTACCTAGGACTGAAAAGACTCAGGAAAATTGAATATGGTATTTATAAGAAGAGGGAAATACATAATACGTAATATATATATAGACATTCAACATTTTTCTAGTATCTATATGGTACACTGAAGCTGAAATAAATATTTTTTGTAGATTTTTTTAAACTTGTACAGACCACTGTTTTTTATTGATTGAGGTATAGAGTTGTAAACTTTACAAATTTGGTAAGAAAATGACCGCTTGAAGAATTCTGTTCTGAAATGAGGGGGTGATAAAGTACCTTTGAATCTTATATTCAAATTGTGGATGTCAGAGCGAAATCTCAGTCTTCTGTGAAGGTAAGGAGGTGTTTTCCTGATAATGATTTGGTGGTAAAGGCAAGCACTGTGAAGAATTCGTCTATGTTCCATATTCAACCAACCAGATTCACGAAGTTTATATGAGATTCTTTGACGCCTTCTTACACCATATATTAGTCGTAAACAAGAATTCTGAACATTTTGAATCTTTTTTTTGTACTGATTGGTTAAGTTGGGACCATATAGAGGATCAGCATAGTTGAAAACTGATAACACCAGCGTTTCACACAGGGTAGATTTGATAGTTGGTGAAAGGAGATGCCTACTGCCATATATCAATTTTATTGCGAAGTATGCCTTTTGTATTAATTTGTTCACGTGTTTTTCGAACCTCAAATCTGTGTCAATCAGAACACCTAGATTTCTAGCCAAATTTACCTTCGCAAGAGGCTCATCATTAATTGAGATATTGACATCAACGTTAATATCAGCATTCATTCTTGGTCCAAAGATCATCAAATTAGATTTTAAAGTATTAATTAGCAGACAGTGATCGGATGCGAGCTTCACGAAAGCATTTAGATCTGCATTGATCAGAGTCGAGGCATCTTCAATTATTTCTAATGGGAATTTGTAATAAATTTGTGTGTCATCGGCATATAGATGGGCAGAGCAGTTATGAAGAGATTGTAATAAACCTGAGGTATATATGGTGAAGAGTAATGGTCCCAAAATGGATCCTTGAGGTACACCTGAGAACAATTCAAGATATTGCGACTCATCATCTTCTATGCGTACTTTCTGATGTCTGTTTTTCAGATATTCACCCATTAATGCAACAGCCGTATCAGAAAGGCCAATATAATGTAAAATTGCTAAGAGCAAATCAAAGTTGATGGTATCAAATGCTCGGCTGAAGTCAAGTAGAACTAAAACAGTGCAAAGACCTTCTTCTTTAGCTCTAAATATTTCATCAGTAATATGTAAAAGTGCAGTTGTGCAGCTGTACCCTTTCCTAAATCCCGACTGAACTGCTGGTAGTAGTAAGTGATCTGTAATATGATCCCTCAATTGTGATTCAATAGCTCTTTCTAAGATTTTGGACAGGGTCGGGAGAATACTTAGAGCCCGAAGATCTTTGAATTCTGTGGGATTAGTTTTCTTGGGTAAAACTTTCACAACTGCTCTTTTCCACGATTCTGGTACCACATTGTTGCGTAAACAAAAGTTCACTATGTGCGTGATGTATGTGATTATATACGGACAACACAATTTGATGAGTCTCAAATTCAGTCCATCGCAGCCTTGTGCGTTGGTCTTAATGCCATATATAGTATTGTAAATGAAAAAGTCATTCACTTCATGAAACTCTAAGGAGGATTCAAGTCTGGTATTGGTGCTGTAGAAATTCAAAAGATCTGGTGGGGGTTGTCTGAGTGGAATTGAGTTTGTGAAATAATGATTCAGATCATTCGAGTTCTTCAAATGTTCAGGAAGCTCATGTGATTTTTCAGATATTACTTTGTTCGATTTCAATGTTCTCCATAAGTCTTTTTTGTTTTTTGTATTGAGTTGATTATTGAAGTATGCCTTTTTTTCATTTTTAATAGCTCGATTCGTGTAGTTTCGCATATCTTTATAGAACTGAAAATGAACAGCTGAATTAGTTCTTTTATATCGTTTGAAGGCTAAATCAATCAATAGGAAAAATGCATAATATATAATAACAAAAGTATATCAGGAATATATCAGAGCCTGTTTGCATCCAGAATATTATTAATTTTTACAATAGAGTCCGCTTCATTGAATTTCACAAATATTGTTCCAAGATTTGTCCAGACGTTTCCATTTTTTCCAACTTTCAGTAAGACTTTTTTCAATATTTTCTGCTGTTCAGGGGTCATATCTTCTCTGAGTATAATGCCGGTATTCTTCAGTAATTTTTTATTTCTGAAGACAATGTTCTTATAAGTCGCCGTGCAAAATTTTATCATGATTGGCCGATTTTTGTTTCCGTCATACTTCCCGATGCGATAGGTATCTTCTATTGAATCTTGTCCAAGCGTTGAGATATTCATTTTATTGCATATCATTGAATCAAGAACTAACTGCAAACAATTTTCATTCGGTTTTTCTTCGATTCCATGAACAATAATATTTCGGCTTCGTAATGATTGATCGAATTTCTCCTGTTTATACAGTAACGAGGCTATAGTATCCTGCTGCTTGATTAGTTTGGCCTCCATAATTTTATTTTCTTCCTTCAGTGTATCAATTTCTTGATAAAATTTTACACTTATTGTGTCACTTATTATTTGTGCCAAATTTGTTATAAAGTCGTCAGAAGAGCACAATTTAGAAACAACAGTTTTTACCGATGAGAGCAGTTCATCATCTCCCTTCTTGTTGCTTCGAGTAGCCATGATTGTATCAGATAAAAATATGACTTACTGCGTTTCCTTATGCACTTTTCACACAGAAGTTGAACTAATCTCAGCTTTATCACTAATGACAGGATTGTGAAAGATTCCAGAATTTTTTGAGAGCACCCGTTCAATTTATAACAGTTTTTAATGCGCACCACACAGACAGTCAACTACTCCATTAGCGGACAAGAGACTACTGTATTTCTATGTTTTCGACTGTTCTCTGTTTTGTGTGGTAAATCAAAAATTGGGAAAACCATAGAATAATTTTTTCCATGAGGTTATTACATGCTTGTTGATGGAGATTGAGTGAGTCTTTTGATACCAGTAAAGAGAGATCATCAGCATATAATGTTAATTTGAAAGGTGCAAGATATTTTACGATATCTGCTACATAAATTTAGAACAAAACTGGCGCAAGCACACTTCCCTTAGGGACTCCAACTTCCACATGGGCCAGACGAGAACGAGATACTATGTTTTGACCTCCTTCATTGCAAGATATCTGAACGTATTGCTTTCTATTTGTCAAAAAGGACCTGAACCAGCTTAACACATCAGGACCTCTAATTCCATATGACCAAAGCTTATCAAGCAGCCGATCATGTGAAACACAGTATATGCAGACAGGACTTTTTTTTGCATCTAAATATTATTATAGGTTTCTATTGTTGCTGTAGGTGTAGATTTTGATTTCCTAAACCCATGTTGTTCAACTGGGATAAGCTTGAATCTTGATATGAAGGAGTTTAGCCTCTCAAGCATGCAGTATTCAAAGAGTTTGGAGAAAACTGATGTTATTGATATGCGGGTCTGTAGTTGTTATAATATTTTTATCTTTTTTTTTTTGTGAAGTTGGATTACTTTCGCCATTTTGAGAGCATCAGGGAACGTACCTGTTTCTCATCAGGTCCCAAAGGAACGTTTATTTTTGAGTTTTGAGAAAATTGTTAGCATTTCTTCCTCAGTGAAAGGAAGTATAACCATTGAAGAAAGAATGCAGTTGAGGCTATGTTCAAACTTATTGTGGTCAATTTGTGGGATATGGTCTCTATGACTTGTTTTAGAGCATCTATAAAAAAACTATTGAAGAGATTGGCAATGTCCTCTGGACAGGAGAAAACTTTATTTTCATGAGAGATTTTTAATGTGGGTGTTTTTGTGCTACTGTTATTTTTAATTTTATTTATAACTGTCCAGGAAGTTTTACTTTTATTATCAGAAGATTGAATTATTTTGTCATAATGATTTTTTTTACACGATTGTATAACAACAATATCAGAATGCTATCCAGACTAAAACAGGATACAGCATACATACACATTTTAATCTAAAGGTTTAATCAAGGTATAAGAATATAAGTATTTGTATATAAATTATTTTTCAATCAAACCGTAGATATAAGTTTCGAGCTTTTTGGCTCTCATCAGTACGGCGTAGCCAAGTATGAGGATAAGCAATACTTGGTTGCACTCAAGAGAAGCTTCTGGTTCTGACTCCCTTTGTTTGCTGTTTTTGCATGCAATCAAGTATTGTTTATCCTTACACTTCGCTACACTGTACTGATAAAAGCCAGAAAATTCGACATAGCCGATAGAACTCCATAGAATTTCATTCATAGGAAAAAAGGATCGTTTGATCTGAATCTATATCGTTGAGATGTTAAGAGGATGATAGTGAGATCTATAGTAATTTGAGTAATTACTAGTCGAGAGCATATATAGCTTTCCTATTTCCAATGTATTCCATCAATAAGTGAATGTTTCAGATATTTTCAGAATTTTGCTTGATTAGTTGAATTATACGAAGGAATGAAATGTTTATAAGTAATACATATTTTATTGAGTTGACCGGTAACTTTATGAATTAATTTTTCACAAAGAAATCCGAAAAAAGTAACAAAATTCAAAACATCAATTATTACAAATATAGTTTACTTAAAATATTGTGTACAGTAGTATTCCAGAATATAACAAAATAATTGTACAATCCTGAATGTACATAGGTAAACAGTTCAGCAACATAGCAACAATTCGAGATATTCATTGAATAAATAAAAGAAACACTTTCTAAATTGAATAACATATACGCATCGCTGGTTCACATCATTTCTGTGAAGTTTGGTTCCCCTGGGAAAAACCTAGCCATAAAGTATTGTGAAGATGGTTTACGGACAGTGGTCACCACTGAATTTCTCTCCCAATTTTTTCCATGCAATCCTTTCTTTTTTGATTTCTATAGTCCATTTCATCAAGGATAGCGGGACACCTGTCAGGGATTTTTCCAAGAAGTCGATATTATCTGCTTCAAGGTTGTAACTCTTTTCTTCAGGCAATTGATTTTCACTGTCATAGATAGCTTTTACTTTTTTCTGGGCTATGGATTTTTTTTAAAATTTGCTTGTTTGCGTTTAAGATGAAGTTTTGAGGGAGATGCACTGAAAGTATAAAATACATGATATGAGAAAATATAAAAATAAAAATACATAAAATAAAATACTTCTATGGAAATTATTAAACAAAACTCAAATCCAATTTCCAAACTACTTCAAATGATGTTTATTTTTCACTTCTCAGTTCAATCAAAGTGAGTACTGTCACCAGTCAATTGCATGCAAAGAAAAATAATTACTAGTATGTCTGTGATTTCAATTTGGAAAGAATAGAAAATATCGCATATATGTCACTTATATTAAAATTTGATAGTTTTCTTGTAAAAAGTTGGCTTCATCAGACCTAAAATAAATATTTCAGTAGAATGGAAGAGTTCAATTGATATTAAACGGATTCTAAGTGTATTCAACATCCAACAAATATGATACAAGCATAATAAAAATAAGCATTGAAATCAACTAACCTGTAATTGTGTCTCGTTTTGATATCTCTTCTTGCTCTTTTAATTTGTCCCCTATTACCTTCACTGTTGATGTTTCTCCATGTGTCCTTTTGAAACTTCTGAAAACTTTCGAAACTGAAGTGGTAGCACTTGAAGGTGAGCTGAAATAGAATTATCATTGACTTATATTAAAATTATCCATAGTTAAGATGCGTTATATCAAAAACTATTGCTAATAACATTGAAACAATAGAATTCCTACCAGACGAAGAGAAGTTAAAAACAAAAAAAATCGCAATATCGACATAAATTATGTAATAAGTTTGGTGGGTCAATAACAATTTACTTTGGAGGTTAGTTGGGGTTACAAAAATTGAGTAAAGTATCAAATTCAGAGATCTTAGTTCAAGTCTTATTTGGAATCTTAAAATAATATTTGATAATAACAGGGGACTTTCGAAAAATTATGAGAACATACTTGTTTCGACAAATAATAATAATAATGTCACAATGGGCTGAAGGACCTAGGTCAATGGCCTATTGGATCAATGTAATTGGTTCAATAAAGTTAATTTATTATATGTTTATTTAATAATAATACCTATTCCCTTCTCTACCTCCACAGGCTGTGTCTTGGATACAACACTCATAAGAGTGTTTATGAGGGAGTATTAATATTATTACATTACTATTATTATATCACATCATATATATCATGAATATATAAATTTTAAAATATAATCTTGCCCAAATGTTCACAAGTAATTATGAGTATTATAAATTTAATATCTTACCTCACTGCAATTTCAATAGTAGGAGTGTATGAAACTTGAAGAGTATCACCTGGAACATTGTATTTGTTTTCAATAAAAAGTACTTCCAAGTTATCATCCATTTCGATGCGTTGCGGAATTCATGAAGAGTTCTGAAAAAAGTGTAAAATAGTTTGCATAATTTCAGAAGTAACACTATAACTTATCTGATTTCCTTAAAAACTACAAATCTTTATAAATCGTACTTACATCATGAATGAATTGCACAAATTCTAAAGACTTGTTCGTACCCTAGCGAATTTTGCAATTTTTCTGCAATTAAAATGGCTGCTAGTCATGCCGAACCAATCGTTGATGCAGATGATTTTATTCGCAGAAAAATTGCGAAATTCGCGCTGGTATGAACGAGACTTTAAGTTTCAGGATTCCTACCTAGTACCATTGTTTATATAGAAGATAGTCAACCTTATGGGATTATAATTGGATCAAAATGGATGCGACATGTAGATGGCGATAGTGAGCTCGCATCCAAGTCATGTCGTAACTTCAGTGATCTGGCCTCCAAGTCATGTCGTAACTTGATTGAAACAATGGGACAGCATTAAAATCAGGGTTTTTTGAAGGAATCTGCATTAAAATGAGGTCAAATAATCATGTTTGTAACTAATCACGCTAGATGACACTCGCGTTTGCGTCCAACAACAATTACACAGGCATTGACTAATTATTTTACTTCTATATAAACAATGCTAGTACCTATGTTGTTAGGTTAGATTTTGTATATGACTCACCTTTCTTGGGAGGAAACTTCATCATGTTTTCGTAAAAAAAAGGCTTGGAACTGCATTTGGTTTCAACAACATTCGACTACCCTGAATTTATACATTGGAGAAAAATGTTTGCTACAAATGACATTTTTTTCACCCAGATGCTCAGCGGTAGGATCTCTTCCCAATGCTCTCATCCGAATATCATGCATTGCTCTTTGCTCTCGTCAAACTAGAAATAATGTGCATAAATCAGACATGAAGAAATAATAAGTATTAGTAGGTACTCAGTTTCATCAATGATATAATATTCCATTTACTTACTAAAAATGATGGATTCCAGGAATTTTTCCTTTGTTTCCACTCCATAGCACCAAGCACGTCATCATATTAAAAATTAAAAACTGTAATTTACCACAGAAAAACTCGAAAACTAATAACACAATACACACCACTGATAAAGTACTAATATGCAAACCACATTTAAAAAGACCACAATAAAATAAAACCGTCCCTGCCAAACTCAAATCCCTTCTCTTTCAACAATGGAAACTATTAACGCTGTTGAACGATCTAAAGAATTCGACGGAACTTTGAGCACGCTTCGCACTTTCGCAGTAATGCTAGATGGGAACACCCAATGCATCATAATGTACAGAAAAGAAATGTAAAGCGAAGAAATTCACTCCATCATATCGATAACCGGTAGAAATCGCAATTGATCATATTAGTACAAGATAGAAATGTACAGTGGCATAAAGTACCGGATCATAAAGTAATCCATCATAATATACATCAGCATAACGTACTTTATCACAAAGTATCCCGTCATAACGCTAAAACATCAAAATATCATTGCAGCATAACCACAATGCATCACAAAATCATTCCATCACAACAGCAACGCATCAAAACGTCAAGCCATCATATTCGTATTCGGTAGAATTCGTAACGCGTCATAACGTAAAGGATCATAATCGTAATCCAGCATAATCCTATAGTCTATAGGCTTGCAGTCACTTTGGGGGAAGAATGACGGTAGTGAACGTTTCCTGCTACTAATAAATGACTTTTGGTATTTGTAAAATCAATTAGGTTCATTCAACAATTGTTCTTAAATTTTCGTAAACAATAATATTAATATTAGGTATAATTTTTAAACGGTTGGCTGGCTGGATTCAGGGAGTTATATCACCGATTAATCTAAACCGAACTTTGAGAATTATGTATCTACGTCAATACAAAATCAACAGAATTCTATAACCATTAATTAATCTTAAACAATTAATAGAATAGTACATTATTCAACAAGAGTATAATGATGGCTATTACCCACGAAGATGAAATTGCAACACGAGCCGGAGGCGAGTTTTGTAACATCTGAGTGGGTAATTGCCATTATAAGCGTGTTGAATACTATACTTTATCCACAACTATATACCACAATACCTTTGTCATTAGATAGGTATGATCTGGCGCTTCTTTTATAAATTTACTCATTTCTTTGCTAGTAAAGGTTTTAGATTTTTTCGGTTGATGGCCCTCAGACTGACGTTTTATAAATTCCTGCAACTTCATGTAAGTCTCTAGGCGGATACTATTATGGTAAATATTCAATGTACTCTTCAGCATAGAATAATATGCCTACAATGATGATGACTTGTATTTTTAGAAAGTTTAACAAAATACACTAGGATAACATTTTCAGAAAAAGACGATGTTTTTTGTGCCACTTGCCAATCCATAAAACTTTTGTATACCGCATCATATTTACCTTTTGACTTGTTAGGTAGGAGATTTTCTGTAGCGCCAGCCGATAATTTTAAAATGTCTGGCGGTGTACAATACATATGTTCCAAATCAGATTCACTATTAGACATTTCTCTAATGATACCAGAGATAAAAATGTTCAAAACAAATAACTCACAAACCGACTGACAGTATATCTACACATACAGTGACAAGTAAATTTACAAATTGTCAAATTTGACGCAACGATTAAGTAATATTATTTCTTCGAACTGTCATTATTATTCAATTCTATATGGTAATGCATGGCATTACTTGAAAAAAATCGAATATTTAACAGATTTATTAATTAATAGTTGTGGATAAATACATTTTATTAGATAAAAGTAGACAGAAACAATATATTTGTTATAACGTACTTTTGTTTTGAAGTTTTAAAATGAAAAATATGACCCAATAACTGTCAGAGTACTCTGTTACCCTCCTTTTTGGTAGAGTACGGTTGAGTAAGCTCTGGGGTAAACACGACAGGTTTTTGAACGTTTGACAAGGGCAAAATAATTAATCAGAGTAAGTTTTGGAACAGTGAGAGTAGACTCCAGGTAAGAGAGTGAGGTTTTAGAACACAACCCTGGAAGTAAGAATAGTTTCAATGTGGAATAGGTATTGGACTCAAAAACGGGTGTCGTCTAGCGTGATTTGTTACAAACGTTAAAATTTAACGTCATTTTAATGCACGACATGACTTGAAGACCAGATCACTGAAGAGGACTTGGAGGCGAAATCACTGACGCTATCTACATGTCGCCTCCATTTAAGTATAATATTAATCCCATAAGGTTGGCTAAATATCTTACTTCTATTTAAACAATGTTGAAACGGACAATATATTGCTCAATAATCTGGAAGTTTTTTATTTCGTCTTTCTTTACATAAGCGGTAGTGCATATATGTATTTTAAATGTTTTAGTAGGATTATTATTTTTCCTAATATCTAAGTTAACCCAGCAGCGGTATTCTAGTTCATGAATCGAGTCGATCCGCCATTTTGACTCGATTATTGGTATTCCGTTTCTCGATAACGTCGTATAAACTCGATGAGAATACTCGATAGCTCAAGAGGAGTCGAGTTGTCAATTTATCTTTTTTAAAAACATTTCCTTCAATTTTAATGCTGTCTTTCGACAGAATAACTGGTAAAGTGATGATTGTTTCGTATTTTATTAGTGGATTCATTGCAAAATTAACTTCTTTTAATCTTTTTGCTACATATTGAGCAAAAAAACATCCCATGGTCATCGCTTCGCTTTCAAATTGAAAGATGCCTATTGGGAAATGTTATAAACATTTCTTGAAGAACGCAGCAATATGGCCAAAGGGCGTGTATTCTGAAGGAATATAAAATATTCAATTTTATTTGGAGAAAGCCATGTTATTGTTTGTATGTTGAATATGTTAGACTACTTTTATTTTTTTGTTATAATTAATATTTTTTTATAATTTTTTTATAAAAACTATAAATACTTACTTTGAATAAAAAAAATACCGACTTTTTTATATTAATTTTTTCTACATTCATGCAAAAAGCAAAACTTTATTGAACTATATTCAGTGGAAAAAGAAGTTCTTTATTGCACTAGTGCAATAAAGTTTTTATTGCACTCATCTGTCCTTCTACTTCAACGTGACATCATGACAAACACAAACGTTTAAACCTACTACATATTTAGCAGATATTCTGTGAGATTGGCAATAGGTACTTCACTACGAAATATTCATATTGAAAATTGCACCAATTGTTCATTCACTTCCAACATTGAGGGTAAAAATAAAGTTTGAGTTAAATTGTTCGTAACGTATTAGTTCCTGTTTCAATGCAAATCGATATTAATAATAAAGTATTCAAGTTGCGCTTTTCATTTTCCTACACCTAGTGCCGCACCTCAATAAATCATTTTTTGCTTTTTGCATGAACGTAGAAAAAATGTTGTATGCAACTCGTGCAATAAACATTCACTTTTTGCACTTGTTGCATAAATAACTATTAAAAAAATTCCTCATGCATTCTTGATGAGAATTAATCTCATTTTAAAAAAGGTAGATCACAAATATAAGCACATCCTATCATTGTCGTGACAAATAAGTCACAATATTATTATAGATAATATGATTCAATTTATTTATTTATGTATTTACTACCTTCGTACCTTCTACTAGTAGATTTCATCTTGATTCCATCTTATTGAATCAAAATGTAATTACATTCCATTAAAAACCCGACGATTTCCGAAACGAAATTCGATCGTGCAATAGAAGGTATAAATTCCAAATCGAGTTTATCATCGTGTCGTGTCTGTTTTATATTAAGAGCGTCACACCGAAAAGTCGAATTTCCTCCTCACCCCCTTCAGCTGAGGTTTGTAGGCATAGTCATCAAAAATGGGAGTGAAGATAATGAAGTCGATGAACATTGGCAACACAGCACCTGTCCGTTCTCGATTACAGTGCCAATCAGATATAAATTTCTCGATCGTAGATTCCGTTTTCGGCAAAAACCATTGATTTCAAGAAAGGGATATTTCTTGTATGGGCTCGGTGGCCTCATAAGAATTCCGGAATCTCTCAATTTGTTTAATTCATCAGTCATTTCAATTTTTTCTTCTTGAAAATTATCATAACCAAAAATCACCGGAATTTACACAAAAACATTGAGTCATTTGCTAAAGAAAGAAAAATTCTTAAACAAAAACTGTTGGCGTAAAACCGATTCCCGTTTTACCAAGGTAGTGTTTGCTCTTAATTGGATGTGGGACATATGAATAATACAACATCTAGAAGTGAACTGGTTCATTAGCTGCTTTCCATTTAACATAAGGAGCTCCTCAGAGCTACCCAGAGCGTATGACCATGCGTTCCATTTAGTGGAGCTTCAAGCACCGATTGATATTCCCCTTGCCCCTCGAGCACCACCAGTTTTATTGGTGCATGAAGCACAAGTAGACAAAAGTCAAAACGCGAATACATAGTTTTTTGGCGAAAAAGTCAGTGATAAAGTAATTTACGATTTCAGGGGCTTGGAGCTCTGGGGCTTCACACTCCTAAATGGAAAACGCCTATTAGGCGTTTTCCAGTGAGAAAATGGCATCTTCAATAATAGCTATAGAAAATTTAGAAAATCAGTAAATTTATCAGCGGCCTCGAGAGAGACGAGTAGTATACAGTGCTTTTACATTCTCATCTGAGAAAAAATGTATTAAAACGTTCAGATTAACTAAAAAAATCTCCTATAAAAGAGGCGCATTTTCTTTTTCTTGCATTACATTTTTTTAAAGTTAGATTTTGATTTTGGGTGCAATCATTCATTTTTGGCGTCACATTCCATGTTTCTACTTTCTACTTTTGAAAGCAAATACCATTTTATTTTGTTATTATTTTTAACGTTTTACAAAAGCATAGAACACGATCTAACATCAGCTCATGTTATTCAACAAAATTCATCTCATGCGACATATATGTCGAACCATTGTTTATATAGAAGATAGTTAGTCAACCTAATGGGATTATAATTGGATCAAAATGGATGCGACATGTAGATGGCGATAGTGAGCTCGCACCTAAGTCATGTCGTAACTTCAGTGATCTGGCCTCCAAGTCATGTCGTAACTTGATTGAAACAATGGGACAGCATTAAAATCAGGGTTTTTTGAAGAAACCTGCATTAAAATGACGTCAAATATTCATGTTTGTAACTAATCACGCTAGATGACACTCGCGTTTGCGTCCAACACCAATTACACAGGCACTATCTTACTTCTATACTACTATCTTACTACTATATAAACAATGGTCGAACCTAACCTACTCTTTGCCCCTACTCTTTGATATTCGTGTTATGTAGCTTCCACAACAATGCGTGTTAAGTCTCGTTCATACCCTCGCGAATTTCGCAATGTTTCTGCGAATATAATGGCTGACGACATGGTTCGATCTGCATCAACGATTGGTCCGGCACGACTGGCAGCAATTTAAATCTCAAAGAAATTGCGAGATTCGCGATGGTATGAATAAGTTTTGATGCCTAAAGCTAGACTTATTCCTCATCATGAACCAACAGTGTGACTTGTGTCCTTTTATATATTTACACGTAACAATGTAGCAATAACATTTATGCAAAAACCTGATTGCCCTGCATTGCAGCTTTAAAAGCAACCTCATTTAATGGGGTCAAAATTCAAGAATCCCGTGGAATGGTGAATAGTGAGAGCACTTCTTTGCAAATATGGTGCAAACATTTTATAGAAGTCTGTAGTAGGTCCTTTCGTTTGCGTGGGAGTCTAGCACTCTACTACTCCCAGTGAAATATACACTCGATTTTAGTATTCCTTCGCTTAACTGCACTATACACCAACTGATTCCAAATATAGTGCTGTTCACACTACAGCAAGAAACAGACGATAGTACCTACAATATGAACAGCCTCGCCTCTTTTGATTGGCCTTTAACAAATGCCTGTGAGACAATGTCCTGGGGTGGGATTACGTGAGCCATAGAATTCTATAGTCGACAGTTATGTCTCTGTCTCTCCCGTGAAATCAACTATAATGACACCTCAATTATTCGATGAAAAGTAGAATTCTATGGCTAACGGAATCCCACCCCTGAAATGTTTTTTTTCGACATCTGCGAATTAAAATGACATCAATGAAATTTGGCAGCCAATCACCACTTTACTGTTTCGAGCTTGAATTCTAAGCGTCATCTAGAGGGAATAAATTAGCCTATGATTCGTGTTTGCCAAATTCTAGAGTTGAAGCGGTGTAGGAATGCAGTATCATTCCAAAGAGATTAAACGTTACCTGAATTAATTTACTGAACAGACCTCATAAAATGAGGTCTGTGATTTACTCTCTTTGGATTATCCAAATAAGAGCCGCTTTCCATTGACCCAGTGGGAAGAGCTTCGGAAGTGATCTCACAGACCTCGAAAGAACATGTTCCTATTAAATAACATGTATTCCTGTCAGTTTAACTGATCCCGAAGTGATTTTAGGGGTAACAAAGCGCCTATGAACAAGGAGACTAAAATTTAACAAGGAGAGTTTAATCCCCATAAGACAATAGGGACACTAGTAGAAAGAGATGAAAAAACATTTGTGACGAAATGTGACGTAGTTGGACGTTTCATGGCCGCCGATCTCTATAGACAGTGACGGACTAGCTCTTGGTATATGAGAGTTACTGCTGACAGTTTTGTTGCTTGGTTCGAGTTCGACTCTGTACTCATATCAAGTACGTCACTATGACGCGTTGATGCTACAAGATTCTGATTGACTAGAGCTTATTAAACCCTCCTTGTTAGTTTAGTCTCAGAGAAGGTTACAGAAGCGTCATTCCCCATATTTCCCTGTTCCAAATTTGAATGTGCATGCGAAACTGGTAGTTTTTTCGTCAACGTCAACAATTCTGTAGGTGTGTTCATTTGTGTCACTAGAGCTGATCAAATCAGCCATTTTACATCTGTTCATCTATCTCTAACACTCGTAATTTATTTGTCTATTCTTTTTTGAGTATACCTGCACCGGTCAGCTTTATTGGCACAAATGGACAAACCGTTTTGTTTATAGTTGTTTGTTGTTTTATTTGTTACAGACGTTACACTTGTGTATTAGTTGTGTACTTTCGTAAAGCTCGCTCAAAATTAGTGAATACTGTGTTATTTTCTTTTTTGATTATTGTACTAGTACTCATCTACAATGAGCGAACCCAAAAAAGGTGGATTTTCTTGTGTCGTGCGTGGATGCCACAATCGCTCTTTGGACAAGAAAATTTCATTTTTCAGGTTACCAAAGGGTATGGAAAGGTTGAAAAATTTTAATATTGTTATCCTTGGTTAACCCAATGTAACCGAGAAGATCTATTCGGAAAAACACCTACTCAACTCAAGGGATATAGGATTTGTGCTGCACATTTTGAAGACATAATGTTTGGTCATGATTTCCAAACGATAATATTGTAATGTTTTCTTGGAAGAGGAAAGATACTAACCAAAACTTAACTTTTAACTTGTAGATGATTCCGCATCTGACTTTATACATTTTTATTTAGAACGGAATTAAAACTTATTTCCAAAAACATTTTTTCATGAGTTTTACCATTTCTAGAAAATAATTCGTCAAACTTAACATGATTCAATCAATGTTCATCAAATAACAACTTGGAATATCGAACTAAATATGAGACGTAAAAAGTTGTAGAACCCGCAAGCGAGCTGGCTAAATGGCTCAACGGAGGCAAAAGCCATGTAATAGTGACAGATAAACTACCCAAGGTCGTTCAATTTGGGATCACCAAGATCAAAGGTACCGACGGACTAGCACTGAAATGAAGGCTGTGTCAAGTCACCGGTCGGACAAGACACGCGCGTTCAGAATGAAGTATGACGATGAGTCGGACCGATCAGATGATTGAAAATATTGGTCACATACAAACAGTTCTAATTAGGTCGTCAAGTCAACCAAATGACCGCGCTGGTCTGATCATATTGGTCAGACCGGAGACTTGACTCCGAAATTATAATATTATTATTTCATTTCAGTGACTGTGACGCTTCTGTAACCTTCTCTCTTCTGTGGTTATGTCATTATTGTTTATATACAAGTAAGATAGTCAATGCCTGTGTAATTGGTGTTGGACGCAAACGCTAGTGTTATCTAGCGTGATTAGTTACAAACATGAATATTTGACGTCATTTTGATGCAGGTTTCTTCAAAAAACCCTGATTTTAATGCTGTCCCATTGTTTCAATCAAGTTACGACATGACTTGGAGGCCAGATCACTGAAGTTACGACATGACTTTGATGCGAGATCACTATCACCATCTACATGTCGCATCCATTTATAATCCCGTAAGTTGACTAACTATCTTCTATATAAACAATGGTTATGTATAACATTCTGAAAGCCGATGGAACGTTGGTAGGAATTGTTGTTCAGGGAACACCTCCGGAGGCAGTGCCGTTCGTTGAAAGCACTGGGACAGAGATGTTCTGCAAGTCTCGACAAATGTATGTGTGAACTGAGCTAGACTTGAAACGTCGAACGATTGATGATATTTCAGAAGAGCATCGTCCAAGGAATTATCCATATAATAAAGAAGGGCCAACCGTTCTGCGGTGTTCCAGAGAGTTTGGCGAGCTTATAAGCGCAGCATTATACCGACGAGATGAATGGTTGTTTTTTTAGGACCGAATCTGAAACGTTCAGTGTGTGTTTAGGGGCTGCACTCCATATATGGGAACAATACTCCGTCAGGACAAGACGGTTCTGTGCCTTATATATGAAACATAATAGACGAGGAAAGCGTGTCATCACAAATGTCAACCTTGTCAAAAACTGATTCCAAACAAAGTATTTTAGGTGACATTCTCTGTTGATTATTTGCTACTTTGCTTTTTAGTTTGTGTTTGGCTGTTTGGATTTTGATTTCTCAAGCAATAGAAGTTGAAAAACTTTAACGGAACCAATATCGGACAAGCTGATTTAAATTCGACGAAGGTTTGTTTGGAATCAGTTTTTGACAAGAATGACATTTGTGACGACACCTCGTCTATTGACTGATGAAAGTTTACAAATACCAGATGGTGTTTCCGTGTATTCATCTTTCTTAATTCTTAGTTGTTAATTTATTTTTTATTTAAGATGAGTTTATACATCCATCATAAAGGGGTTCACCCGTAATCAGTCCATCATATGAATACAATTTAATATTAAAGTAAAAATAGCATAGAAACACTCCAGTATCCTGTTTTATGACAGGGTTTACATTTTTTGTATATAACAGCCTGTCTACTACTGATCAAACCGTGTTCCGATTCATACTGGAGAAAAGAAAAATACATTCTGAATTTCCAAAATGTGCTTACAGAATATCGGAAAGTTAGACAATCAGACTTCACAGTCTACACTAATAGGAGTCATTCACTTACACACTTACCTATATGGAGGTTGAGTATTATTGAATATGTGACTAAGAAAAGCTGTGTTCCCATAACTTTATTTTAGATTTTGGCCTGCTTTGTGTTTGGACATGTGCAGATCATTAATATGTTTTATTTGTTTCTTTTTCATGTTTTGTTATGTTTGTATGTATATATGTGAGTATATAGTTTGGTGCACTGACTGAATTTTGAACAAGAGTAAACTACTTTTATTTTTGACAATATCAAAAATTGTTTTTATAAAAAGTTGTTCAGAATTATTAATCAAGTTGAAATAAGGAATGTCTATCTATAAAAACACTATATTTTATATTTTTTCTCTACAGTAACTAAGCTTACTCATTTATACGGAAATTTCTATGAAAAACTATGTGAGCTTGCTGCTTCTCCCGCGAAATTTCTCCGACCGTTTACTGCGAGAGCCATTATTTTAAACAAACTTAGATTCTAGAACATTCAAAACTTGTTGCGAATAATCACTTTTTTTCCTAAAACAAAAAAATGTTTTTTTCCCAAAACAAAAAATTTATGTTTTTCATAACCAAATTCTATTATTTTGTTGGTTTGTTTAGTTCTGGACTGATTTTATTCAATAAATTACCGAGTCATCTCAAAAGCTGTGATTCATTGAATGCATTCAAAAGAAAATGTATAGAATATATTTCAAGTGATAGTTATCTGTAATTTAATGTTTTGCAAATGTACCAATTTAATCCTGTTTTTACTGTCACTTGTCTCTTTTCATTTTATTCATTATTATAAAGAGCATTATGTTTCGCTAATAAAGAGTTATATTCAATTGAAATGTTGACGACAATAAAATTATATTTTTGAGCCATCTTGTTTATTTTACTTTCTGCATATGGCATTTCTAGGCAGGTATCAGAATTAAGTTATACCCATGATTACAAACTGCCTTCAGACAAACCTTCCTGCTGCAAACTATTGGAATTGTTTTCAAGCCAATAACTGAAGAAATATTAGCCTCGAAATCGGAATAATCGTCGGTAGGTATTTGATTATTCGAAGAAGTGTTCCAGATAATCCAAACAATTTAGAACGCTCAGCGAATTTGATCTTTTATAGTTTAACACGTAAAGGCAAAGGAGCCATGGGACCAAATCGTAATAAGTTTTCAATTAAAAAATATAAGAGTGATCTAAAGTTGAATATTGTTAAGCAGGTTTTCGTTTGGAAAGACGAATCATATATAAGGCTTTGGGTCCTGCGTCACCTTGATGTTATGCACATCTTTTTAATAATTCTCAAGGATATTGTGGGGGTTTGCCTAATGATTCACGGGATCATGAGTTCCAACAGCTTCATTCCGTAGGTTTGATATTGCGTAAAATTTGGTAGTGAGTAAAATTTCAAAAATTATGCTGTGTTTCATATTCATCTCCTAGGTGAATTTTTGCACTATTGTTCGTCAACTATTTTCTTCGGAGATCGGACACGCCAAAAGATTTCGTTCGTTAAATAAAAACGTATGAGAATTAGCTGCCGTGTTTTTACATACTTTTATTTTTCATATTTCCCTTTGAACTGATTCATAAATTGTTCCTCCTTGTATCTAATATTTATACTACCAACGATACATAAACTGATACACACTGGTATGAAAGGTTGCATAATAACAAAGGAATTAAATAATGATCGCGAGCCCTAGATAACCTTTGTCAATAAAATGAATAGTAGTCAAGATATTCACTTCTATATTCATCAGTATTTAAATTGAATCAGAAATATCCATATAAGTGATTTCATCACATCTCACACCGTGAAAAGTGTAGTAGGTATTATTGTGATAAAAACAAAAACAAGAATTCAACTTCAGGTAGGTATTTTATGAAAAAATATGGCAATATCACCAATGCTTTAATTTTCATTTCTATTTTTGTTTACAAGAGCTAGGCATCCCAATAGTAGATTTGTTTTGGTTTCGAGAAATACCTATCTGCTTAGTAGCAAAATTAAAAAAATCAAGGATGTGTAATATTTAGGTACCTACATATGGAATAAAGTTTGATACAACAAAAATGGTTGACTCGAAGATACGAACTTTCGTCCTCAGATTTAATGATTTGCCATCTGTACAACAAACAAAAAATAGGTTTATTTCAACGATAAAGAATAAAATTACGATGCGAAGAATAATTTTAACATTTTATTCTCGCAAATTCAACAAGCAACTGACATTAACAAAGTCTTTTATACAATTCTTCAATGAGATCTCCCATTTGTCAACTACAAAATAATAATATACGATAAATACTTTTTTCTACAAACGATCGACACTTCATTCAACATAGGCACATAATATTAGTGATATTACAAAGGATATTACCTATGAGAAAATAAACACTCAATAGTAATCCCAAATGTATAAGCTTTCCAAAAATCAAATAGAGATTCACATTTTTAACAAAAGAAAAGAATGGAAATATTTAACTTACCGAATTGCGAGATGGAACCCAGTTTAGCAGGCAGAGTTGCTAACCTTGACAACACCACAGCTCCTCAAACTACAATGAATTAATTTTCTATACATTCCACCATGCGAGAATAGGTTCGTTTTTAACAAAAGCTAAGGAGATCGAGAGTTTTTTGAATAATTTCGCATTAGAGCGACAAAGCTGTCACAAAATGACATTTCTGGGAAAACGTCAACTACGTCAACTGAAAGCGTCAAAGGTAAGATGTCAAAGGCTTCTTTGGTAAGCGGTTGTAGAAAATAGCTTTTTCTGTATTTAGAGCGCAAAGTGAATGATTGCCGCTCGACAAAGAGAGTTACCGCGCGCGCGACGCGAAGCGAAGCGCGGTAATCTTTGGAGAGTGGCAATAACACTTTGTGCTCGAAATACACACATGATTTTTTCTACAAACGCAGCTCCTCAGACAAAAATGATAGACACTTCATTCAACATAGGCACATAATATTACCTATGAGAAAATTTACATTCAATAGTATTCCCAAATGTTTAAGCTATCCAAATATCCAATAATTTACATTTCTAACAAAAGGAAAAAAAAACTTGCGTAAAAAAAAAAAAAAAATTAGCGAGTGTAGAGTTTGAACTCACGCCGAGAAGCTGATATCAGATTCGTATGAAAAATCTCTGCCATTACACCACCGCAATATCTTAGATTGATATGAATTTCTTGTGTTCACTTTCCATCATGCAAGAATGCAACAAAAGCTAGGGAGATCGAGCGTTTTTTCAATATCCTCGCTCTAGAGCGTAAAAGCTGTCACAAAATGACATTCCTCGGAAAACGTCAACTTTGCGTTGAGATCTGAAAGCGTCAAAGGCTATACTTTGGTGAGCGGTAGTAGAAAAAAGCATTTCCCGTGTATCTACGACTACGGTAACGAAATAAGTTAACATCTTTCGTCAAAAATATCACTCTCAGCCAATAGGATATCTATAGTGGTGAACAGCTTAGAATTTGTTTTCACGGATTCTGTATTGGTGATAAAAGCTTACAATTTGTTTTCGCGGTTTTTGTTTCTTTTGTAATCACTGCATCCAATCAATTTAATTTTCAAGTATGTGTACTATTATTGATCGCAAGTATACATACCTACTACTAATTATTTCGATTCGCGCTTTGAAGAAACTTGGCTCAGCCCACCGACTACAAGCGGTGAAATATCGTGAAACTGACTGATGCGCGCGCATCCAAATTATGCTGGAATACGATTTCTACACAATACGAATATGATCGGATACGAATTCTATCCAATACGAATTCTACGTAATGACGTTATGTTACAGTGACGACATGATACAATACCAACATGATGGATTACGATTATGATTCGGTCTTGTTTCTAAAAGTACATTATGCTGTGTTACGTTATGCTGCAATACGTTTATGACAGTGTACTTTTCTTTGCATTGCGATTTCTGTATTTTACGAATATGACCCTGTAGCTTTATGATGCTTTGCGATTTCTATTTTTGATGTTATGATGAGATATATTATGATGGTTTGGATGGACCCATGCTAGATCATCTTTTCCCGAATCGCAACAACAAAGATAAAAGTTGTTGAAATTTGTCATCGCTGTAGCTGGTTATGAGCATGCGCATTGACGCAATCAGTCGACTTTTTATAACACTTTTCAGACAAAACGTAGACGGGATTAGCGATCTAGAGTAAGTATATATAATATATATCTATGGGCCATGGGGTAAGCGGAGGGTCGACAGATAAAATCACTGAACTGGGGTGGGATTATGAACACTCGATAAGAGAGCTGTCACGATACGTAGGCTAGAACGATGGTTGTTCCCGATTCGAAACGGAGTCGAAATTATGAAATTTCTTTGAATAGAGATAGAATGGAATTATATCTACCACATAGACCATTGATATCGACTCAAGTTGCAATATATTTTGAATTGTATTCGTTTTTATAATTGATAAAATCTGACATATGTCAAACTTACTACGGATCGAGTGTTCGTAATTGCACCCCTGGGCCATCCTTTGTAGTGAATAATCGTTGGTTAAACACGAACAATAATAAGGCTCTTTCGTTTGCATTCGAAACAAACTGAATGTCTCAGCCAATCGCTTGCGTTATTTGCGTAGAAAAAATTGCATTACTTTGGTGCCACTCACCGATCTGGTTATATTACAGATCGGTGGTGCCACTTTGATTTGTTTACTTCTCCCTCTATCCTTTACGAGCTCGTTGGGGAGGCACACGCATGATTTTATTATTTGACTCTCATATATTATATTTAGTGAAAATAATTCCTTAAATTCCATTCGTGCCCGAAATTTTAAGATTTGAAATTGCTCTTACAAAATTTGACATTAATTCGTGAGTGAATAAGTGAGTGATTTTGACAGTTTGAGAGAAATATTACACATCCTTCGAGAACAGTGAAAGTTTGAACTATGTGAAGTTGTGAAGGGGTTTGTAGTAACGATGTATTTAACAAGCGGCTAGTGATACGCCTGCAACTTTGGACTGAGCATGCGCCAAACTCGAGCGTGCTCCGTAGACTCCAAAAATGGACAAATATGGCTGCCATGGCTGCTACATCACTGCTCTCTCTCTGAATTTTGGATAAATAGTCGTTATATGGTAACAATTTTAGCAATTTTCAAATCGCAAGGTAGGTTACCCAGTTAACACAAACATCTAGGAGATGTTGCTTTCATGATTATTATGGTATCAAAATGAGTTGCATTTAGACATCACTGCTACTAAGTACTTAGTGATGCTAAATATTATGAATTGTTCACAACTTTCCTTTCGTTAGTGTCGCTTTGAGCACAAAATGTGAAGAAAATTGCAAAGCTCAATTAACATGAATTTTCGTTTAATTGCGATTTTGTCGGTATAGAAGGAATTAGGTTGGTAACAACAAAATTGAGCATGACATCATGACACAAAATGGCCAGAGTTGTTTGTCGAGTCGAGTCGAGAGTCAAGAAGAATCTGTATTTGGTTGACGTCATCCTTTAAATATTCTATAGGTAGGTACTTTTGATGTTCTGTTTGATTCTTTTTATTTCAATACATAAATCAAATGTTTTTATTAACTTTGCCCAATTATTATTTCTACCAAGAACTGTATCCCTTCAAGAACTGGAACGGTGAGTAGAAAGGTAGAGAGGTAAATTCAGTGATTTACAGAATTTGGCATTTCCAGGATAGGTACTGATTTCCTCGCGAAGAAAATGCTGTCCAGAGGATTGAAGTTGAATTCGACAGAGTTTGATAATTTTTTATTGTTTGTGAAAAGTATATTCTGCGGAATCAACTCACACATTTGTTTTCTAGCATTCCATTCCATATGAACGGTAATTCATTAGTAAGAATAATAACATTGAGGTATAATTTCTATTTGTGTTGAAACATGGTGAGCTTTGTTTAATTCTTGACATACAGGAGAATCAGAAAGTGAAGCGCATTTTTGAATAAGTACCAGTCTTTTCAATTTCACATTGTTATATCGAAAAGGGCCTCGATGTGCATTCGATTTCGAGGTATAAATAGAATGTCACATTGGGCTAATTTCGAGTCACATTTTGCATCACATTTTTGATGTCTCGACATGACCAACGGGGCACCGAATAGACGTTTATGCGATAATAAAGGAAGTCACTTTGCGATTCACTGGTGTGATCTGAAACATGAAGGTGAATCCCACTACCATCTATGAAACCATTCTGTGTTGACTGGGTAGTCAGGTCAGGTTAGGTTTGGCTAATAATTCACGCATTTTCGACTCGCAAGCTAGGTTAGTTTGCTCAGGTTAGGTTTGTGTGTAAATTGCGAGTGAAAAACTAATTAAACGAATCGCAAGCTAGGTTAGCTTGCTCACCCAGATAACACACGGATATACAATGGACGTCAAAAGGATGTCCACAATGGACATAACGAATATCCATTGGACGTTCGTTCATGTCCAGAAGGATATCCTATGGATATCCACTGGATATCCATATGCCACAAAATTGGACGTCCATTGGATATCCAGTGTGTACTAAGGATGGATATACATTGGACCAAAATGGACATTCACTGGACATGATAAATATAGCATGGACTTCTGATGGACCTAAATTGGACTTCTGATGGACCTAAATTGGACTTGATGGACCTAAATTGGACTTCTTATGGACCTCTAATGGGTCTACATTGGACCTCTGATGGACCTGTAATGGTATGAAATGGACATGAACTGGATATGTTATGGATATAAACGGGATATTTTATGGACATTAACTGGATATATTGAATTCGATACAAATATTTCAAGGGCGTATTCCTGGGGTCAAAATTTAGAAACTGAATTCAGTTTCTAAATTCCATCAGGAATTTGTGCAAGATAAGTGGCATTGCCTGAAAAACAATCAATAATTAGTTGAGTATTTGATACAAAAATATGTTTTCAGAATTTTATGAGTTGAACATCCATTTTTGTGCAATGGACAACAACAACAGGACAGTCAATCACCACTTTCGAATGGATGGGGTAGCACTGAATTCCTATTTTACTCTTCTGTAATATTTCGTGAAAATTTTATTCCTCCAGTTTTATTTTGCACCGTATCTTTACTCAAACACCCTTCACCTTGGATTCAAACGACAATCAGTTTCAAAGCCTCTCAATCCCCCAGGAATTTGCAATCAGTTACTGTTACTTCAGCGAGACTTACCTGATATGAATACTGTGAGTCAAAATGAGTATTGAATAGTCAACCAAGTGAACGTGAACACTGTGATAAATAAAGCACCTCCGAGGGCTCCAAGCACTATACGACACGAATTTAATCCCAAACAATTAAAAATTGTCTGTTTGTTTCTTCCTCTTGCAACTAGCGTCAAGCGTCATTCTCATTTGCATGTTCATATTTGTCATTTGCATTACCGATTTCGGTAGTTGCCAACTGAGACAGGGACATTGGTACCAACATATGCGCACTTGGTCCGGGCGAAGGATGTACAATGGGCGTCCAAAGGACATCCCTTTTTTAATCTGGATTTTCAGTCAATTTGGACAAGAAATGGATGTCCATTGGATGTCCCCAAACAGATATCCATTGAACTAGCAGAAATGGACATCCAATGAATATCCATTTAACGTCCATGTCCACAAGGACCAATTATGGACATGAAATGGATATCCATAGGATATCCTGTGTTTACTGGGCAGGTTAGGTTTCTGTGTAAAATCAAATTCACTCATTTTCAACACGGTTTGCAATTTTGTTTTTCCTTCCTATTCTTGCTTCTCCGCCATTAAATGACCCTCTTGTTGTACATCAAATAAGAAATAAATTCGAGTTTGGCGCATGCTCAGTCCAAAGTTGCAGGCGTATCGCTAGCCGCTTGTATGCATTTATCCGTCAGAGTCGCTAGGAGCAAAGAATATCTACAATACTGAACGTATTGTAGATATTCTTTGCTAGGAGTACGTTTTCAAATGGGATGAAAAAAGTAGCATTTTCAATTACGAATTAGAGAAAAGGAAACAAACTTAGCTTCTCGCAGTGTTCCTATGATAACCCTGGCTTCTCGGATGTTATTGTTTGTGTGCAAATACTGCAAATAATAATATTTCAGAACGGGGACACATGCCTATTTCCTATTATCTTTTCAACCATCTAAATTTTTTCGGATTTCGCTAATATTTTGTTTTTAAATATGCACTTGAAATATCGAGTGCATCTAAATAATGACTCCTACTCTTTGATAATACCCGCCTTACCTCGATGAATTTGAACTGATGATATGGAACCAAAGAGTAGAGCCTAGTTTTCTGGGCGTCCAGGGCCAGTTTAACTCCAGCAATATTCCTCAACTTCCTCATTATGGATTCTGCCATCATCATAATCTAGGAAAGTTTTCAGGATAAGGTGCGGAAAAAATACACACAGCCATCCACCATGATGTTCGTGGAAGATGAGGGGATTTTTTTCAGGAATGTACATAACTCTAAAACTAGTCGTCTTGCGAAAAATTGCGAAAAAATCATGCTCATTTGATACCAAAAAAGATACACTTCTGCAAATTTTCATGTGAATTATATCATTTATACGCGAGCAAAAAATTACAAACTGAAAAATGGTTTTTCGCCATTTTGACGGTTAATTCAAGCTTATGTCGAAAATAGTTGACAACGAAAGTTTCCGATTTCTTTTTTTATCAACTTTTTACAATCGAATATTTTTCCCTAAAAGGTCACGTTTCGTCGCAATTCGTAAAAAAGCATTTTCAGCCCCTAAACTGCGTCCTTATTTCACCATTTTAAATGTGTTCGTGTACATATTTTGTCCTTAAAGTTGGGAGCTCAACAACATTCTCCACCTGGTCCTTGCGTGTTACTCTTATTTCTCATTTTAAGCATTCAAAATTCGATATTGCACCAGCGTCTATGAAATACCACATATATTTGTTATTATCAATACCTATAACAATCAAATTGCTTGCGCAACTGTCGGTCTAGTGGAGGTAACAGTCTATCGCAGGTCTCCTCCTTCCTCGTAACCCACGGTTTTTTTCCTCACTCTATTCTGAAAACTTTCCTAGATTATGATGATGGCAGAGTCCGTAATAAGGAAGTTGAGGAATATTGCCGGAGTGAAACCGGTCGTGGACGCCTGATAAAATTATTTTGAACATGTGTTTTTTTTTCGCACTCTATCCTGAAATTTTTCCTAGATTATGATGATAGCAGAGTCCATAACAAGGAAGTTGAGGAATATTGCTGGAGTGAAACCCGTCCTGGACGCCTGGAAAAATTATTTTGACCATGTGGTTTTTTGTGCATTCTATCCTGAGAAGTTTCCTAGATTATGATGATGACAGAGTCCATAATAAGGAAGTTGAGGAATATTGCCGGAGTGAAACCGGTCCTGGACGCCCAGAAAAATAATTTTGAATATATGTTTTTTTTCCGCACCCTATTCTGAAAATTTTCCCAGATTATGATGATGGCAGAGTATATAATAAGGAAATTGAGGAATATTGCTGGAGTGAAACCGGTCCTGGACGCCTGGAAAAATTATTTTGCACGTGTGGTTTTTTCCGCACTATATCCTGAAATTTTTCCTAGATTATGATGATGGCAGAGTCCGTAATAAGGAAGTTGAGGAATATTGCCGGAGTGAAACCGGTCGTGGACGCCCAGATAGATTATTTTGAATATGTGGTTTTTTCCGCACACTATCCTGAAAACTTTCCTAGACTATGCTGATGGCAGAGTCCATAATAAGGAAGTTGAGGAATATTGTTGGAGTGAAACCGGTCCTGGACGCCAGGAAAAATTATTATGAATATGTGTTTTTTTTCCGCACCCTATCCTGAAAACTTTCCTAGATTATGATGATGGCAGAGTCGATAATAAGGAAGTTGAGGAATATTGCTGAGTGAGACCGGCCCTGGACGCGCGGAAAAATCATTTTGAACATGTGGTTTTTTTCCGCACCCTATCCTGAAAACTTTCCCAGATTATGATGATGGCAGAGTCCATAATAAAGAAGTTAAGCAATATTGCTGGAATGAAACCGGTCCTGGACGCCCGGAAAAATTATGTTGAACATGTGTTTTTTTTCGCACCCTATCCTGAAAACTTCCCTATATTATGATGATGGCAGAATCCATAATAACCCTAATAACACAAAGCTGTCCAAAGGATGTCCATTGGATAGGTGTGAATGGACATGCAGGATATACATTGGATGGTAATGTCCTAGCGCTGTCCGATGGATGTCCAATGTATGTACCCAGGCCACAAAATTGGATATCCACACTGTACATTAAATGGATATCAACCTGGACCAAAATTGGACATGAATAGTATAGCTACTGTACATAAATTGTATTGTTTATGGACAAGTTTTGGTCAACACCTGTACATAAAATAAATTGCCCCCTCCACCTCACTATTACTATATTATCATCAGAAGTTGAGCTATACTGAAGTGTGTGCAAAAGTGTGGTGAAGGGGTTACCATTGTTACTAGTGCAATTTATTATAGTGTAAAATTACAGCAGTTCAACTGTACTTGCATCTTCACCTGTATTTAGAATACCCTCTCAACTTTTTCATATTTTGCTCTCAAGGAAATTTGATGGTACAAAATAAGATCCCTATCTACAGAAAATGGGATATTGGACGCCTACTGTGTCACTCAACGAGAACAAGAAGTAAGTAAGAGTTTAGTAATGCCTACTGATGAGGGTAACTTGGTTACCGAAATGCCCATCTAGGAATTTAATTACTTGTGTGGTAAAGGGGAAAATACTTCTAGTTCTCGTTGACCTCCACCCATTGTTATTGTGGTATTCTTAAAGCCAACATTTTTTTCTGACTTCACATATTATTTAGTTTATTTAATTTAGTGATTTTTTTCTAGTATTTTGTCAATAGGCAATAAATGAGATTACAAAGATTACTTAACATATAGTTTTATATTCGACTACATCGATAATATATATACAAATACAACCATTCAACTATTTCTTTTCATAGGCATCCCTCTCCCGAGCTCTTCTCAAATATTTTTTAATAGCAGCTTCTGAATTTTTTTGGTCAGTGAAATGAGGTGTCGATTGTAGACTTTCTAAAAAGAAAAGAACGTGAGAAGTTGCAGAATAATTATTGCTTTTCAATAGTTTGATTTCGAGTTTTCATGAAAATCTTGTTATTATTATTTTGTTCAATAGTTTTGCTACTAAAAAGGGCTATTATGCCACACATCTCAGTCACACAAGAGTGAAAATAAATTGTATAAGTACCTACAGGAATCGTTCATGGGGAAAATCATTTGCTTTTTAAAAATGCTTTATTTGAGTTGATGATTCTCTAGTGAAAATACCATGTATTCAGAAATTTCGTGACATGTTTTCATCGTTCAGCCTAAATATTTCTGAACATCTGGAATTTAAAGTGCGGAATAAAAAAAAGAAATTCAATGGCACCATTTTGTCAGCCTTATAGATACTGCTGTCAGGGTGATACATAATTATCAATTATTTTACATTGTATGAAAAACTTACTGAGTAACACTTCTGCAACTTTTGTTTTACAAAAAGCACTTTTGTCCTTGGTGCCCATCCAAGTAAATTTCATTGCCAGGCAATTCTTCATTAGTAGGCCTAACACCCTTCTCACATAGTCATATTGATCACTTCCACCAATTTTGGAAAGTTCACCAACCTGAAACGTTAAAAAAGTCAGTCAACCATACCACAAAATATCATGATGCAGAAAAAAAGCTTTTTGAAAAATATCTGGTTATGAGGAAGTTCATAACAGGTAGTGCAAACATAATATAAATTTTTAATGATTAATGAGCAAACACTTACAGCTGCTTTATAATTATTATCTTCCTTAAGATACTCATCAAATTGATCATTTGATGATAGGGGAAACTCAAATTTGTCCAAGAACGAATCATATATAGCTGCTCCATCAGGTATTGGATTTTGGAGTTTTAGATTTTCTACTTTGTCAGACAATTTCTTGAATTGGTCTAAATTTTCAGTAACCGACTAATAAATTGTTTTTCTTGAGCAACAGTTTAGAATTTTCCATAACTGTTGCAATATTATCAATACTGTTTCGGAAATCTGATAAAAATATTACTCCTTAATAAATGGATTAACCTCACTGTCATAAATCCAGATAATAACTGAAAATATTATATTAATATGTTACAAATCAATTTTCAGCTTGTATTGGAAATTTTTAATTATTATAACATATACCAATAATGTGGTGTACTGGGCAACACCTACAACCTCTTGTTTCCTCGTTATTCTTACTATTCTTGCATGGCTCTACAGCAGAAACATGTTCAAAAATATTTGCTGAGTTTTCATTCACCATCGATGATTGTGATGCCTGTCTATTCGGCTCATATCGATATGCTAAAATTTGGAACAATATCTTGTCAAATAGTGCCAGGCCTACATCTTTATGTATCATTTTGAAAATTTACTTTTAGATACAGTTCCTGTTTTATTTTTTCCAGGCTACTGAGCTGAGTTTAAGAGGTCCCCTGAAGTATCATTTTCATCAGGTACCGTCAGTGCTTGTGATTTTGGTATATTCTGTTTATTTTGATCTGCTGAAATTAGAAAATATACTTTGTCAAATGATGCAAAATATCTTTCACATGCAATATTTGTGACATCTGTTGATATACACACCTTTCTCAGCAGTTAGTGATTTATTTCTTATAGGCAGCTGAGCTAAGTTCAAGTTGTCCTCCGAAGTATCACCTTCATCAGCTACCATCAGTGATTGTGATTTTGGTCTATTGTGTTTATTTCGATCTGCTGAAATTTGAAAATGTACTTTGTCAAATGATGCAAACTAAAAGGGGAACATTCTTCATTAAAATTGTAGATAAAATCTTCTCAGTCTCAACATCAACATCCGACTCGAACCCAACCACAAAAGACTGCTCTTTATTTACATCATCATTAGAAGAAATTGACTCAATAGGATGGGGTCCGTCTTCATTATCACTCTTATTATTACTTGTAGATGTCGACATCCGCCCATTATTTTCACTGTTACTTTAGTCATTGCAATCTATTGAATGCTTTTCCTTCCTCAGCCGCTTATAAAATTTGTTCTAAATGTTAATCTTTCTCTTATTTTTATTACAATTCATAGTGATACCTACTTCCTTTTCCAGGAGTTAGGTCAGTTCATGAAGTAATTGAAATTGAATAATCTATAAACTGTTGAAAAAAAGATGGAGGGAAAAATAGTAGGTAGTAAATATACCAACAAATATTTACCTTTGTCACAGAAGTCACCTACAATTTCTCGAATATGAAAAATATTCCAAGCAAAACAATAATTCTAATTCACTTAATACTATTTGAGATAATTAAAGTACTTTTTGCTCACTTGCACTTGCACAAATATCAACAAATACCCACAAAAACAGTACAACTGCACAGTTTACAAACACTCGAATAGTCGTCTCGAAATGAAAATGGTTGGCTTGGCTTGGCATGTTGGCAACATGTCTTGCCAACTTAACCAGGCTGGCCAAAGTTGGTTCACTTTTCTCCTGTTCTCAAACCCGCCATTTTCAAATTACAAACTAGAATAGTTTCCTATTAAAAATATCAAATGCAAAATAACCACATAGTTTATAATCATAAATAATAGAACTCAAATTTGACATATTTGAAAAAAAACGGTAGTAAAATACTTTTAGCGAGTTCACTATATATAGCGGTAACGAAATACCAAAAATGAACTTTTAATTTTAGATATTTATACCTATATTTCTATCGAGGAAAAAAATATCTAGGTAACACAAATAAATGAAAAAAGAAAATAATTTGCTTTTCTATTATTCGTTATAAAGTTTTTTATTGATCCATACGAATCTTTTGTGATGGATACATTATGGACATCCGTTGGAAAGGTGTTGGTGATTTTCCATTGGACAGTCAATCACAGCTATCCAATGGATGTACAATTTTTGTCCATGGACATCCGGGAGTTTTTTTTACTGAAAATGGACATCCATTGGATGTCCTGTGTTATTAGGGAAGGAAGTTGAGAAATATTGCTGGAGTAAAACCGGCCCTGGACACCCGGAAAAATTATTTTGAACATTTGATTTTTTTCGCACCCTATCCTAAGAACTTTCCCATATTATGATGATGGCAGAGTCCATAATAAGAAAGTTAAGGAATATTGCTGGAGTGAAACAGGTCCTGGACGCCCGGAAAAATTATTTTGAACATGTGGTTTTTTTCGCACCCTATCCTGAAAACTTCCCTTTATTATGATGATGGCAGAATCCATAATAAGGAAGTTGAGGAATATTGCTGGAGTGAAACCGGCCCCGGATGCCCGGAAAAATTATTTTGAACATGCGGCTTTTTTCGCACCCTATCCTAAAATTTTTCCCAGATTATGATGATGGCAGAGTCCATAATAAGGAAGTTGAGGAATATTGCTGGAGTGAAACCGGTCCTGGACTCCCGGAAAAATTATTTTGAACATGTGGTTTTTTCCGCACCCTATCCTGAAAACTTTCCTAGATTATGATGATGGCAGAGTCCACAATAAGGAAGTTGAGGAATATTGCTAGAGTGAAACCGGTCCTGGACGCCGGGAAAGACTAGTTTGAGCATGTGGTTTTTTTCCGCACCCTAGCCTGAAATTTTTCCTAGATTATGATGATGGCAGAGTCCATAATAAGGAAGTTGAGGAATATTGCTGGAGTGAAACCGGTCCTGGACGCCTGGAAAAATTATTTTGCACGTGTGGTTTTTTTCCGCACCCTATCCTGAAAACTTTCCTAAATTATGATGATGGCAGAGTCCATAATAAAAGGAAGTTGATGAATATTGCTGGAGTGAAACCGGCCCTGGACGCCCGGAAAAATTATTTTGAACATGTGGTTTTTTCCGCACCCTATCCTGAAAACTTTCCCAAATTATGATGATGGCAGAGTCCATGATAAGGAATTTGAGGAATATTGCTGGAGTGAAACGGGTACTGGACGCCCGGAAAACAAATTTTGAACATGTGGTTTTTTTCCGCACCCTATCCTGAAAACTTTCCTAGATTATGATGTGATGGCAGAGTCCATAATAAAGAAGTTGAAATCGGCCCTGAATGCCCTGATTTTTATTTTGGCCATGTGGTTCCTTTCCTCAATCCATTCTGATTGACACACTGAAATATATAACTATTTTCAACTAACTATTCGTTAAAAAAAATGCAAATATTGCTGAACTTTATTGCTAAAGTAACTAGGCTCTACTCTTTGGTTCCATATCATCAGTTCAAATTCATCGAGGTAAGGCGGGTATTATCAAAGAGTAGGAGTCATCTCTTTGGTATTATTCAGATACACTCGATATTTCAAGTGCATATTTAAAAACAAGATATTAGTGAAATCCGAAAAAAATTAGATGGTTGAAAAGATAATAGGAAACAGGCATGTGTCCCCGTTCTGAAATATTATTATTTGCAGTATTTGCATACTTGCATATTTGATATGAATGATATATAACTGTTTTCAACTATTCGTATGAAAAATAAAATGCAAATATTGCTGAACTTTATTGCTAAAGTAACTAGGCTAAAGAGTAGGGGGTCTAGACATGAAACAATGGGAGTCATGGCACAGAAATTTTTTAGAGTGATAGTAAGTCATGGTGGATTTATGCAGCAGTCATAAGTTTTAAGTCATAAGGAAGAATATTCGTCTATGTTTGGTTGGTATAAACGGACCAACCAATCATTGACAAATATTCTTCCTTATGACTTAAAACTTATCACTTATGACTGCTGCATAAATCCACCATTAGTCAATACCTGCGGAAAAGGTATTGAACCCAAACGCGAGTGTCATCTAGAGTGATTAGTTACAAACATGAATATTTGACCTCATTTTAATGAAAGTTTCTTTAAAAAAACCCTGATTTTAATGCTGTCCCATTGTTTCAATCAAGTTATGACATGACTTGAAGGCCAGGTCACTAAAGTTCCCACTAAACATGTAATAAGTATGTCACAATATATTGCCACAATATTATGTATGGCTTGCAACATCGTAAAATGATAATATTATATTGCATAAGGCTCAATGCTATATTTAATTTTTAACGTAACAGAAGAAACTACAGACAAGTTGTTTGTAAGTTATAAAGCAAGATATTGATTGAGTTTCAAGTGCAATGTTACATATGATCCAGGAAAAATCATTGTAAATGCAACAATACAGAAACTATCTACGAACAATGTGAGTGCAACTTACATTTAGAACTATCGAACAAATTCAAATCGCAATGTTGCACTGAGTTTGAAATTCCATGATATTTACAACCATACATGAGCTAACTACAAACAATATTGAAAGTATTTAGAAAACACAATACATTTTCAATTTTCGATTGCATCATCGCAGAAATATACAAAATGATATGCTAGGACAATTTTAAATGGTAAGGAAACTTGAAATAATATTTTATCTATCAGGAAACCAACCAATTTTGAATTTCCCGGTCTTGATGAGATGCCACCTAACGGGGCGACACCCAGTCACCCAGATCCCAGACAAGCACGCGCCTCGCGCCATATTGCTATTGTAAATTGTATTGTTGTTGTGTGTCGTGCTGTCGTGCCTCGTGCCTTTGCGTTTGTTTCGATTTGGATATACTTTCATTCGTTCTTAACCTAGGTACCTAAGTGAAGTATGTATTCTTCTGCAATTTTGTTTTTTGATTAAGAGTTCAATAAGTGGTGAAGCAGCACAATGGGTAATGCTAATAAATTTGAGGCATCTTCATGTAAGGTAAGGCGATACATCATTTATTATTTTAGGTTAGGAGTGCGTTTAATAGAAAAATGTTTTTTTTCCTTATATTGCCGGTAAATCTGGTAGTAGTATCAATTTGAAAGGTACTTTTACGTTTCGATTTTAGTTGCAGGTTCTTAATATTGGTGGCTTGAATGAAAAGTCTTGTGTTGGAAGAAGTCTTGGAAGTTTTTTCACAAATCATTGTGCCATGTTTTGCAATTGGACCAGCAAAAAAGACAATTTCAGAATCAAAGAATTGAAATCTATACAAATTTTAAAACTTTAGTCAATTCAATTTGAATATAAAGCAAATATGTAAGCACAATAGTGTCATAATCAAGGACAAGTTCAATTGTACATTCTTTATTGAAATAGACCATAATTGTTGAATTGACTAATTATATATTTATTTATAATATTTAAGTTCCAGATGCAGTGAGAAATTCATTTCTATGCATCAGAGATGATGCATTTGAAATAAATGTAAGCCATCACATTTCATTACAATTCGCAAAAACACGTTACTTGTAGGGTTAGGTAGTAGATCAAGTTGTCGATATTTAATCTGCACATTCAATTCAATGATTATTTTGTTTCAGGTACCTGATAAGGCCAAACAGATTTTTTTTTATTTTGACATTTTAATATGAGTACTTATTTGTTTTTTGTGATATTTTAATTAAAGGTTTCATTATCAAATTTTTGTCTTTTTGACCTCCAAGACTTAAATGGACATTTGAATTAATAGGTATCATTTCAGAAGATTTTTTGGGAATTCACTTCTTGTTTCTAAAAACTAGAAAATGATGAATCTGATTTCCATAGAGGACACATCAATACTGAATGATATTTACCAAGATATAAAAACTGATCTGTCTCCCATGAAGATTTCATTCATTTTCTATCAATATTAGTAGCAAGTAGTGAAAATCCAAAAATTCTTCAGTAACGAACAAACCTACTGGAACGTAATTTATGAAATTGTTAAATATTAGATAGAACATTTTGTATATCATATCCATAGTTGCTGAGTAAAACAAAAGGGACTAAAAATGGATTGATTGAACTGTCATGTAATAAAAAGTCGTTTTAGTCATAAATAAAGTCTAGTTGTGAATATACGTTTCATTGCAAATACACAACATATTTGGCGACGAGGTAGTGGAAAGTTCCCTATTTGAGTCAAGTAACAGTAGTTCCTACAGAAGTCAATCAGAAAATTTGGGAGACAAGTTAAAATGTCAAAATTTAAGGAGTTTGATGAAAATCTTGAGTCTTTCGAATCGTGTGAAGAGAGATTGCAGCAGTTCTTCCTTGTTAGTAAGATTGAAGACAACTTGAAAGTACCCAATTTGATAACATTATTGTCTGCCAGATCATATGAAGTGTTGAAAACTGAGCTATATCCTTTATTACCTGAGAATAAGAAATACAGCGAATTGGTAGGGGTTCTGAAATCAAAATATGTTCCAACTAAAAGTGTAATAGTCGAAAGTTTCAGATTCCACAATATCGAAAACAGGAATCTTCCGAGACTCTTAGCCAGTATCAAAGAGTCACGTCACTGTAAATTTGATACTTTCTTAGATCAATCTTTACGAGACAGATTGGTATGTGGAGTGAATGATATTTTTATTCAACAAAAACTTCTGGGTGAAGAAAAGTCAATGTCATTCTCAACGGCATGTAAAATTGCAATAAGTCTTAAGACAGCTGAGGCTCAAAGCAAGTTAGTTCAAGGAGCAGCAGCATTGAGTGTGGATAAACTACAGTCATCACATCTAAGAGTAGTTATAGAAATAGAGATGGTACTGAATTCTATTCAGAAAGAAGGTCACGGTTCGAAAGTTCGAAAAAGAAGCCATGTTACAGATGTAAAAGACAACATGATCCAGAGACCTGTCCAGCAAAAATGTGGTTTTGCTATCGTTGTGGATCAAAAGGCCACACATCATTTGCTTGTAACAAGGGGAGAGTCCACCAAGTAGATAACTGTGAAGAAGTAGCTGATCAAAGCGAGCATGGAGATGATTTGCTAGATTTGGGCTTCATTGCCAGACTGAATAATAGAGATCAAGAGAAACCATTGGAAGTCAGCCTGGAAGTCGGAGAAAAAGTCTTGAAAATGGAAGTTGATTCTGGGGCGTCAAAGTCGGTTATTCATGTAAATGATTACAAGTCTTTTTTTCCTGGTTTGAAACTTGATCTGGTAAATTTTAAATTGAAAGTTGTAACCGGAGAAGAAGTCAAGATTTTGGGACAAGTACAAGTCAGGGTATTGTTCAGAAATACATATTATTGCTTGCCATTGGTAGTATTGAGTAGCCAAAGGAAATTTATTCCTCTTTTGGGCAGAAATTGGATGAATATTTTTAATCCTGACTGGAGAAATGCTCTTGGTTGTAAGAGTTTGTTTTCTGAAATTAAGTCAAGTCAGGACCAAGGTCATGATAATTTAAATTTGAAAACGATGTGTTCGAATCAATCTATTCTAGCAAATTTTGATTAAGTAAAAAAGCAAAATGTAATTGAAATAAAAAAAAAAATTCCTAATGTTTTTGAGAATATACAGGGGTCTTCTATCAAAGATTTCGTAATAGAATTGAAATTGAAAGACAATGCAAAGCCAGTTTTCCATAGAGCTTATAGTTTGCCTTATGCATTGAAGCCTGCAGTTGAGACTGAAATCATGAAAATGGTTGAGTCTGGTGTATTAACGAAAGTAAGTTGTAGCAATTGGGCTAGTCCAATAGTGATCGTTCCCAAAAAGAATTCGAATGACATTCGAATCTGTGTGAATTTTAAGCAAACTTTGAATAGGGTTATTGAAACAAGTCATTGTGTATTACCTCTCCCAGAAGACATTTTCGCAAAACTATCTGGTAGCAACTACTTTTGTGTGATTGATTTAAAGGGGGCATATCAACAGCTTCAAATGGGGGAAAATTCAAAAGAAATGCTAACAATCAATACACATATGGGACTATTCAAGTACAATAAATTGACTTTCGGGATTAGTTGTGTCCCGGGAATTTTTCAGTCAGTAATTGATACAATTCTGTCAGGTCTACCAGGAACCAGTTGGTACCTGGACGATATTCTAATTTCTGGATCAAATTTTTTAGAATGCAATAAAAATGTTTTTGCAGTCATGTCACGTTTGAATGAATTCAATGTGAAAGTAAATGTATCTAAATGCAAATTTTTCCAAACCAAAGTTGAGTTTTTAGGTCACATTATAGATGAATACGGTATTCATCCCATAGATGAGAAAATCGAGTGTATTCAAAATGCTCCGCGTCCACAAAATTTGACCCAGCTCAAATCTTATTTAGGGTTACTGAACTATTACAGTAAGTTCATTCCTATGTTGTCCTCAAGATTAAAACTTCTTTATGATTTGCGTCGGGCTGATGTGGAATTCATTTGGTCAACAGAGCATGATGAGATTTTCGAAATGAGTAAGAGATTGATCACATCAGATCAGGTCCTTACCCATTACAATCCAAATTTACCAATTTATGTCAGATGTGATTCAAGTAGCTACGGAGTTGGTGCTGTTCAGAGCCACATAGTAGATGGTGTAGAGCGTCCAGTTCTCTTTGCATCAAGTACTCTTTCACCGGCAGAACAAAAATACTCTAATATTGAGCGTGAATCGTTGGCACTATTATTTGGTGTTCGGCGTTTTCACAAATATATTTTCGGTAGAAAATTTGTTCTGATTACTGACCATCAACCACTTCAATTCATTTATGGAAAACAAAAACAGATACCAGTAACGGCAGCATCCCGAGTTACTCGATGGGCTTTGATTCTTTCAGCATATTACTATGACATAGAATATCGAAGTGGAAATCTACTTGCTAATGCTGACGCTCTATCACGTTTGCCAGTAGAAGGAGAAACAAAAATCTGTGAGAGTTTGTATTCGTTTAGCATGACGAATGACCTTCCATTAAATTTTGAAGACATTGCAAATGCATCCAAAAAAGACATGTTGCTAACAAAAGTGATAATATGACTATCGCTGGATGGCCACATAATGTTTGAACCATATTTCAGTCGAAGACATGAACTATCTGTTGAAAGGAATTGCTTGTTATGGGGTTCCAAAGTTGTTATACCAACTTCTTTGAGAAATGAGGTTTTGGGTTTGTTCCATGAGAGTCATATTGGTGTTGTTAGATCCAAAATGCTCATTCGTTCATATTGTTGGTGGCCAGGTATCAATGAAGATATCGAAAAATTCATCAGCCAGTGTAATATTTGTCAAATATCACAAAATTTTACAAAATCTGCTTCATTTCTACCTTGGCCGAGTACTCCGTGTAATTTTTACAAGGTAGACATTGATTTCTTTCACAAAAATGGTTACAATTTTCTGATTCTTGTAGATAATAAAAGTAAGTGGATTGACGTTAAAATAATGAGTCGAGGTACTTCGGCACAAGAAACTATCTTTGCATTGAAAGAATGTTTTTCTGTTTTTGGACTACCAAATGAATTGTGTGTGATAATGGCCCACCATATTCTTCATCTGAATTTGTGAATTTTTGTACAGCAAATGGAATTAAAGTTATTAAATCTCCACCCTATTACCCTGAAAGTAACGGGATTGCTGAAAGGGGGGTTCAAACTGTAAAAAATGGCATGGAAAAAGCTTTATTCAGCGAAAGGGTTGATATAACATTAAGTGTGTTGCGTAATAGACTAATAAACTTTTTATTCAGTTATCGGAATACGCCTTCAAGCGTAACAGTGATTTCTCCTGCCGAACTTTTACTGAAAAAACGTCCACGATCCAGATTTGAGTTATTGAAACCACCTCTTGAAATCGAACATCAGAAAACTATAAATAAAAAATCACTTGTCAAATATAACGTTAATGAAAATGTTTATGTTCAAAATCTAAGATCTCATCAGTGGGAACTGGGTGTTATAACAAAGGTGGAAAGCCTACTCACATATCTAGTAAGAGTGCGTGGAGTAGTGAAACTCATACATGCAGATTGTTTGCGTAAAAACACAAGCAGCATTCCATGTACAACCTTACGGATGAATCATTGAATGTTGATTGCGATTTGGAGCATCACCCATCTTCTGAAATTTCTGATAGATATTCATCAAATACTTGTACTCAGGAACTTGTTACACCTCATCCGGATCCAACTATCAACCAAGAATTGAATAGTGAACAAACCACTAAAGCATATATTACTAGATCAGGAAGGCGTATTGTTAAACCAATAAAATTAGACTTGTGATTTAACGAAGGGGGAAATGTTAAATATTAGGTTTAATCAGATAGAACATTTTGTATATCATATCCATAGTTGCTGAGTAAAACAAAAGGGACTAAAAATTGATTGATTGAACTGTCATGTAATAAAAAGTCGTTTTAGTTTCATTGCAAATACACAACAGAAATTTTACTGTTATGTTATGGAAAGGAATATTCAAGATTGGTGGTAAGTTGCTGCAATATTCAATATGTTATAAAAGATTGCATCCATCAATCCATTTCAGTAGTTGCTGCAACATTTGTCATAAGACGTCATTTTAAATATCACATTTGCAATTTTCTTGTATATTATATGCAATATTGCAGTAACCTAACTGGAATAATTGATAATGGCATATACCATTTGAAATATTGCTGAACGTCCGTTTCAGTATTTGCTGAACCTTTGCAGTAGGGTAGCAGAAAACTCTGATGTGACATTACACATTACCATGAAAGGTTACTGAAATATTGAATGAATGTTACTTTGCTTAGTGGGTATATTATTATTATTATTACTTCAACGGGACCAAAAGCCTTCATATAGTCGTTGAACTTATTGCCAACGAGAAAGGGTATTTAATGTAACAGCTGACAAATCTTCATCGGGAAATGTGTTCATCGGCTCCAAGATCAGAAAATGACCTGGAGTCAAAGCTGAAAGATCGTTGGGAACAGTACTGGCTGGAAAGAGTGGCGGGAAATTCAAAATGGACTCAATTTGAAGGAGTAAGGTATTGAACTCTTCGCATGTGAATATTTGCTCTCCGATGACTCGAAAAAGATGAGACTTCACCGATTTTATTTCAGCTTTCCGCAATCCGCCAAAATGTGTGTTCGTGATGATTCCCAATATAACTATGATCTCTATTATGGTTAATCAATTTATGCAATAATATTGCACCAAGTTACCTTCTTCTGTTTTTCAAAAATATCGCTTCAAATCGAAACAGAAGAATTTTATGATCGATACCTTTTACAGAGTAATATCCATCGATCTTTGAAAATGAATATTTCAAAAAATCTCTCTGTACTCTTTCTTTTGACCTTTTTTGGTAATCGTAGTGCCATATTCTATCATAGATCTGGCATAAGCAAAATACAGCTATGTCAATGTAGCGAGTTCTACTGTTCCTGTGAATAAATCCAAAAAACTATTTTTAATAGCAACCGTATTTATGATACGACTCGTATGTGTGTCTTAAATGTATAGTTACTGAGTTACTGTCATATCTCATGTGCAGCATTATTATATTGTCATCGATTGCATCATCATATATCAATGTTCTCGAAGTTTGTTGCGTTATCACTATGGATAATACTCACTCCGCCACGTCGAGAGATAAGCCGTCGTACGGCGGCCTAAAAGGTTTCAGTGGATGAGTCAGTGGCTAATTCTAAATGCAGCGCTTTTGTGCAAAAACAAACAAATAGACATAGGTACGCCTTTATGACTTTTACAACCACGAAATCTGCCCAAAGAGACGGTGAACGGACCTCCAAAATCTACTCCAATACATGAACAAGGTTTGACTCTAAGAGGGGGAAGATTCCCCATGGAAGGTTGATGATTAATGGGATTTTGCTTCCAGCAGATAATACACCTAGAGATAATCTTGCATTTTGAGGACAAGATCCAGAATTTTTGGAGTAACAAAAAATGCAAATTTTGATGTCCTGAGTGAAGGTATTGCTTATATGAGCATTATCTACAATGAGTTGGGTAAGTATGTGCTGACTAGAAAGAAGTAGTGGATGACGCTTATCGTATGTCTTTATAGAATAGGTAAGGTGACCGCCCACTCTTAAAAAACCGTTGTTATCAAGAAATGGAGATAATTTACGACAGGGCTTGCAAAGTACTTTAATGTCCTTTAGAGATGATATTTCAGCGGCAAATTGTTGAAACTGAACATGTTTTAGAGCACGATTCAGTTCAGAATGAGTGAGATATGGAATAGTTATTTTCCTAACAAGTGCGGAAAGTTATACTTTCCCGCACGCGACTGCCGTTGACCCGAACGACGCGAAGCGGAGTTCGGGAAAGCAGTCAAGGGCGGGAAAGACACTTTACGCATGAATTAGGAACATTATTTTTTCTACGACCGCATAAATATTCAAAAAGCACATTGAAAATATATATTTTATTTCAACATACAAAACATTCCATGAAAATCCACTAATTATTATTAATATTAATGTAGAAAACACAATTTGTTGCATTCTGCAAATGCGTCAGAATAGCCGGTCCAGAGTAGTTAGTTGGTGGTAACTGGCTGTTAAGAGTAACACTCGTAGATTGCAAAGTGCATGAAGATGACGGAGACGGCATTGGTTGCAAGTTGCCAGTACATGAAAGAATTTTATTCGAGATGGTTTTCTTCTGTTCTACGGAGTCCTCCAAATAACTCTCAGCAACAATGAAATGTACATTTAATAACGATAAATTGACATATTTTACTTTCCCGCACTAGTGCGGGAAAGTGACACTTTCTAAACTAAAATGAGTGCGGGAAAGTGGGAAAAACGCACGGTCGTAGAAAAAATTTATTTCATAATTATTTGGATCTTCATTAGAGAAGAAAATTCGTCCATGAGAATATCTAATATACTATAGTAAATTAGCATAAATTCACTCTAAAATAATCTATTTGACGAAATACAGTGCTTCAATAATTTCAATCCAATACTCTCTAATTTATATAACAATCACTGGACTTTTTATGTTCGACTTCCTCACTAACTGTCCAACTGCTTCACTGACTGACTGTCCTCACCGCATGGTTCTTTTTATATCCACAGTTCATTTCGCCGAATGCTCTAGATATTTCTAGTAAGCCTTAGGAACGTTTTTCGATTTGACGAGATTCTTCTCGATACATAGTGCCTCAAAAGTCATTCGCGCTCACACGCTGTTTGCGTGAGCGTTCAGGTCCGGCTTCGCCCGCATCATCGTCACATTGCCCCCTCCTTAGAGATATTTCATCCTGAAATGCCATTCTTGGAGTGTGTCGATATTTGCAGGATTCCCCATATCTGCATCGTGAAGTTCGATGGAAATAACACTCCACAGTCTTCATGTTCGGTCGTGGAATAGGATTACAGCAAACCAAAATCTGGACGCCGCTGGATCGGAATATCGTCTTCAACATACTTCTTATAACTCTCCAATCCAGCCCATCAATACCACAGGATAATTTTGGGATGAAGTCCACCAGATTCTGGTACACCATCGTATTTCTCAGTTGGGTGAGGCTCCTCCAGACATCTTCATAGGACGGTTTATCTTGGGAATGCTTCTTGGTCACCAGGTAGACGTTCCTCTTGCCCTTCTTCAGCTGTAGCACACCTCCAATTTCTGTATTCTGTTTCCGTAGTGTTTGGAGTTGGCCAAATTTCTTGGTGAACGCCACAGCGATTCCCTCGGACATTCGAAGATCTTCTGCGACGCAGTGTGCTAGGTCGTAATCAACGGGTACCTTGAAAATGTTCCGTGGCTCATCTCGAGTTACACTTCCTGTCCGTTCGAGTATAAGGACATGAATTTATGGAACGTCATCGTATCCTCTGGTGGTCTGAGGGTGCATACTTGGTCATGGTTTCCAGCGTAAGGGGCCAGCCTGTTGAAATGGACAACCCTGGGTTTCCCTCTGGGTGGCTTGTGGATTCGGTAAAGCAGGTTTATCCTCTTGACGATCTTGTACGGTCCTTCCCATGAATTCCGTAATTTCGGTGATAGGCCCCGGCGACGCTTCGGGTTGTACAGCCAAACTAGGTCACCAGCCTGAAATCCTTCAGCATCGGTATTGATATCGTATGTCGCTTTCATTCGGTCGCTGGCACTCTGGATGTTCTAACGGACTCGTTCGTGGATGTCCTCCATTCTCTGCCGGAATTTGCTGACGTAGTCCTATCCCGCGGTATTCTGTCCTAGTGGCGTCCCAAACTTGAGGTCACAGGGAAGTCGCAGCTCTCGGCTCATAAAGATACTAGCAGGGGTTTGGCTGATTGACTCGTGTACTGCGGAACGGTAGGCAATCAGGAACAAATAGTCCCAGTCTCTTTGATGGTCAGAGACTACCTTGGACAAGTGGCGATTGATAGTCTTGTTCATTCGCTTCACCATTCCATCGGACTGTGGATGTAGAGCTGTGGTTCTCGTCTTGCCGATGTTCAGCAGTTGGCACATTTCTTGGAACATGTTGGATTCGAAATTTCAGCCTTGGTCCGAGTGCAGCTCCAAGGGAACACCGAATCGACTCTTTCACCAAGACGTCCGCAACGGTGATGGCTTCCTGGTTGGGCAGGGCATAGGCTTCGGCCCACTCGCTGAAATAGTCCATTGCCACAATGATGTATTTATTCCCATGGTCTGATAAAGGGTAACGGGCCGGCGATGTCAATGGCGATTCTCTCGAATTGACTTCCTACGTTATAGTGACGCATCGAGGCCTTGGGTCATGTCCGAGGTCCATTGCTGGCAGAGCAAACAGCACACTTTCTGCACCAGTCATTGACATCAACTTGACAATTAAACCAGTAAAACCGTTGCCTTATTTTCTGCAGGGTCTTCGTCACTCCCAGATGTCCTCCAGCAACTCCATCTTGGATCTCTCAAAGTACTTCCTCTGTCTTCTGTTCTTGGGAATCACTATCTGACGTCTGTCTTCCCTCCATCTTCGGACTCCAATACACGTTTCTGGACCCCATTGTCAATGGTAAGAGAATTCCATTGGGCCCAGAAGGATTCGAATGCTGGGGAATATCTTGCGATTTCCTGTCATGTCGGTCTTTGATCCCTTTTTCATCTCCAACCGATGACTAAACCAAGATCTGGATGTCTTTCTTGGTCTTTCTGAATCTCGTTGTCATTCCAGTTGTTGTCAATTGCCGTGGATCTACAAATCGCTGCTTCCTTCTCTTCTGCTCGTCGACAGTGTGAGCAGTCGTCTGGGCATGGTCTCCATGATAGGGCATCTGCGTTCTTGTGGCTACTCCCTGCTCGATTTTCGATCTCAAAGTCGAATTCTTGGAATTCGATCCAACGTGCTACTTGGCCCTCGGGGTTTTTGAGCTCTAGAAGCCATTTAAGGGTTGCGTGATCGGTCGTCAACAGGAATCTTCACCCTTACACGTCCTAATACTCCCTTGACAACAGCCAACAGCTCTCGCCTGGTGACACAGTAGTTCCGCTCCGGTTTACTGAGAGTTTTAATGAAGTATCCATTGACCTTCTCTTGCCCATCCTGGATCTGGGACAAGACAGCTCCAAGTCCCACGTTGCTGGCGTCCGTGTCCAAAATGAATTTTCCACTCGGAAGCGGATAACTTGGTGCGTTGATCAATGCCCCCTTCAACTTCCTGAACGAGTTTTGGAATTCTTCGGACTATTGGAACTTTGTTTGATGTTCTGTGAGCCTCGTCAATGGTTTAGCGATGTTGGCGACCCGAGTACATATCGGCGATAGTATGTGCACAAACCAAAGAAACTCTGAAGTTGGTGTATATCTTGTGGAATAGACAACTCCTTTACTGCTTTGATCTTCTGGTCATCCACTGCTACTCCGTGCTCAGAGACAACGTGGCCGAGGTATCGAACTTATTTTTGGAACAGGTGGCATTTCTTGGGGCTCAGCTTCAATCCATAGTTTCTCAATCGCAGGAATACCCCTTCCAGTTTTTTTACGTGGTCTTCAAACGATCTGCCAACTACAATAATGTCGTCGACATATACCAGACACGTCCTCCAAGAGAGTCCTTTCAGACATTAATCTCTCGAATGTGGCTGGAGAATTACAAAGCCCGAATGGCATAACGATGAAATGCCACAGTCCTGAGCCGATGGTGAAGGCTGTCTTTTCTCTATCTTCTGGAGCCAGTTCTACCTGCCAGAATCCACTCTTCAGATCAAAGGTCGAAAAAATCGTGGAGCCGGACGTGTCTAAGATGTCATCTATTCTCGGGAGAGAACTGTCCTTCTTCGTCACGTTGTTCAGTTGACGATAATCTACACAAAAGCGTGTTGATCCATCTTTCTTCTTCACCAGCACGACTAGAGAGGACCATGGACTGTCGGATGCTTCAAAAACTCCATCTCTCTCCATATCAGCCTCCTCCTTCTTGGCAAAAGGAAGTCTTCTAGCTGATTGTCGGATCGGTCGGGCATCCCCAGTATCAATTTTGTGCTGAACTATATTCGTTCGACCCCCTTTTCCCTGTCCGGTATCGAAAATGTGTCTTGGTACTCCTTAACTAATTCTCTCAATCTGGGCTGTTGCGCTGTCAGGTTGTTGTCTTGGCTAACAGTCCTGATCACAGAGAAAATTGACGAGCAGTGCCCCGAAACAGTTTCTTTCTTCAAGGTCATCCAATATATTTTTAGTTTGTAACCTCGATTTTTCAAATCATCAAAAAAAATACTGATTTTGCATTATTTAATTATCATCTTTCACCCGTCCGGAGTCCAAGTCACCTCAGGTTTACCATTCCAATTGTTAATGGAGCGATTTTTTTATTTGGTCTTTGGTCGTTAGCTAAGCGTTATGGACTAAACACTTTGATGTCGGTTCTACATGTGAGAGAGAGATGCCAGATTGTACATAAATCTGGAGAGTTGTCGAAGTCGAACACAACACGAATTGAAGCGAACGAAGTCGAGTCGGGATGACCGCGATAGACAAGCCAATGCCATATTGTTTTGTTGTGTTGTGTTCATTCTATCATGACTAGTAATAGTGAAAGTGGCGCAGTGGTTAGAGCGTCCGACTCTGAGTCGAAAGGTCCGGAGTTCGAACCCTGGTTGGGCTGGGATTTTTTAATTTAATTTAACCGATTAAATTATTAAAATCTCGTGGCTTGACTAGGGTGAGTTCTGCACGATTCACTGTTGCGTTCCAATTAACAGTGCTGGTCCTAAAGTGGCGTATGGAGTTAGTAACAAGGCCTATAAAGAACATGGCTAATGACCATAGCAGTCGATGCCAAAACACCAAAGAAAAAAAAATAGTGAAAGTTGAGCAAAGCAGTGTGGTTTTTTATTGTTTTCGCTGTTTTGGTAGATTGGAAAAGGTATGTTTCTTTGCTAAATCTGAATATTTTTTCGTTCCGAATATTTTATGATTGGTATAGGTTATCACGATTGATTGCATTATATCTACCTAGTAGCATTGTGAACATTGTGGTGTCAAAATGTGAAATAGATATCTTGTTGTTTCGTTTTAGTTTGCTTTACTTGAAAATAAAGATGAAGTTAGTTATTAATAAATACACCAAACCTTTTGCTTTTGTCCTCAATGATAATGGTGTTGAAGTGATAAGACATTTTTTCATTACAGGAATGTCTTCATGCAAACGAAAATGTCTTCTGGACGTGTCTACGAGACATCTTCATCGCTTGCTTGATAGTAACTAGGGATATTATACATAGAAAAGTATCAGCAGGACTATCAAAAGATTATCAAGAAAGAAAATGTTCTCCTCGTCAATACTGTCACATTATATCAGAAGTAAGTTAATTTTTTTATTGTTCCAATGATTGATGGGTATATTGTGTCATTGAATATTTCAGAAGCAGTTATCCTTATATAGATAGAGTCCAAATGCAAAAGGAACAGAACAAGATTTCACAGCTATGAAAAATGCCTTGGCAAGAACGATGAATCATAGTAACCAGTAGGTAAGTGCATTTTAATTTTTGTTTCTCGGTCTTCAAGGGTATATTTTGAATAAATAAAATAAAATCACTTTATTAATGAATTGTTCCACTCAACTAAATTTTTAAATTTGAAAAACAATTTTGTACCTTCCAAACGAACTGTACAAGCTTTTTTATTTGAAATACATAATCACTCTCAAATCGTGTGAATTTCCTTTGGAATTGATAAAAATATATGAATTTCATTTGCTCATTGGCCATTTCGGTGAAACTGTAAACTGTATTAGGAATGAATTGTTTTGTACACTAAGCTCTGAACTTGATAATTAACAATATATTTTTTAACAGAAAGAAGAATCTAGAATAGATGAGCTGGGTGATATAAAGTTGTTATAGTTTTTATAGTGATTTCATTACAAAGTTAAACAACAAAAGAACAATTCTTTAAATAAATAAATAAATATTACGTATTGTACTTGCAATTTATTCGCTTGGTTTGTCTATTTTTCAAATAAAGTATTTTTTCAAGAAATGAGGGTAAAATGCCAGATTTGAGTTTCACCAATTTTTTTAACAACAGTTTGACATTATTGTTTAAAAAAAACATAACCAAGTGGAAGTGGATATTCATTACAAAAGAATGCCCATTTTGTCCAGACTCTACTATGGTATAATACATACGATAATTATTTTTGGAAGGAGTAGAATTTCGATTATATCAGAGTGTGATATTATTAGACTTTGTCAGTAATGTCTTTTATTTTTATCCTATGAAGATGTAATGATTGAATAATTATGAGTAATAACGAAACTGCATAGAAGCATTCAATGAGATTTAAAGAAGTAAATACTTTGAAGAGAAACATTCTCAATTGAAAATTGAATCAATACATGACTCCTCTGGAAATGGAAAAACCCTACAATAAAATTGAAGTTACTTTTTTGTAATATCTAACAGAAAACAACTACTTCCCCGGCTAAAGCCACGCTGGAAATTGAACTACATCTGATAGATATTGAGAAAGACCGTTGGCCCCATTTTGTTTCTGCTATATATAAATGACCTGGCAGCCCTTAATATATCAGGAAAATTTACTCTCTTCGCTGATGATACTACTATTCTATGGCACAGCAACGATGACACTGAACTACATCAGAATATCAGCAACGACATACAGAAAGTGAAGAAGTGGTGTGACTCAAATCTTCTCACATTCAACACATCCAAAACCAATATAGTTTCTTTCAGATGCACAATCGGGGATGTATCCCTAGAAACTAAAATAATAGAAAAACAAATAAAATCTAAATTTTTGGGGCTAGACATAGACTGTGGTCTAAAATTCAAGGAACATGTACATAACCAACTTCAATAAGGGCCGGTTTTTCAATATAGTTTTATCTGTTGGATAGTGGTTATCTAGAAGATTAATTACCTGGCAAGGTTTTTCAAGTGCAAGATAAAATCTATCTGACGGATTTCGGTAAAAATTCTTATCCTCAACTCTAAAGTGCAGGATAGCCTATATCTTGAAGATAACTATCATTTTGACATTTAATTTTGACAGTGAGATTGAGAAAATAAAAGGAAGTAGTGTTTATTTTGAACTTCGAATTTTCTAATAAGACAACAAAAGTTAGAGGAGCCAATTTCACATCAAGTGAAAGAGCGCTTTTAATTCAAATTACAAACAAATTCAAATCAGTTATAGAAAATAAAACAACGGATGGAATTACATGAAAAGTCAAAGTTAATGCCTGGAAGCAAAGCGAGAATCAATTTTGCAGTAGCACTACTGGACCTGTGAGTACATATCTAATATTTTCATTACTGTTGCCACAAGAGTAGCATGCCAAATATCGTCTGTAACCATATGTCTAACTGAATATTCTTTAACAGCCACGTTCTGCGAAACAGCTGCAAATGAAATACTTTGGCATAAAAAAACAAACAAATAAAAAATATTCCAATCATAGGGCGTACACAGGAGGAACTGGAGGAGGAAAATATATTCCTCCACCTGTACCTGAGGAAAAAGAATTAGAGCAAACAATATATCTATATTGTTCAACCTAATATTATAGAACTGGAAGGAACCGAAGTAAATGATAATGAAAACCTTGTAAATGAGGATCAGGTTTCAACAAAAAATATGGAATGTATATCTGAGCGTCCAGTACCAACAACTGATTACATGTATTCTTTGAGTCAGAATAGCACTGTTGATGAAAACAAAGAAAATGAACCCAATGACAGAACCTGTAAAGCCAGTAGCAAAGAATGTGAGTAACATTGGTCTTATTGCTCTTTCAGCATGTAAAATTGTACTGTTGATGTATCAACAATTCTTGAAACGCTTACAAAAGTTATATCGGTATATTAAACCAAGTTTAAAACCATCTTCAATTATTTTGATGCTGCAATTCAATTCTGTTTTTGATATTTTCATTGTATATTTGTAGCAAACGGCTGGTCTAGTAGAAGAAGACAAGTGGTGAAAAAAAAATGTCAAAAGTCAACTGCAGCAAAATTTGAACAGTTAGCTGAAAAAAAAGGACTTCTCGTGGACTCTCTTTTTAGCTCAATCAGAAGAACAAAGAACACAAAATGAAGAAGAACACAAAATGAAGATGAAATTATTGTTGATACAAATTGACAATGAAAATTTGAGGAAAGAAAAAGCAGAGTATGACTTAAAAATGGCCAAGTTGACTTTTGAATTAAATGAAGATGTGTAGTAGAATAATTGCATAACTTTAGATAGTTTGTTAAAAATTGTGTTAATAAATAAATTTTTCAAACTCGTTTTTTTCAGAATATTTATTTTTGTTCATTTCATAGTTTTCATGATATAATGAAAAGTAGGTAGCTATGTTTACACCTGAGTAGTTATCAGTTATAGAGTAATTGAGGAAAATATTCTTCCAACAGTTGGTTTCTCGCTGTTATTTCGTCTATACCATCTCCAAGAGGCTTCTCATCTCATGCAAAGTTGAAATTGACATCTACCAGTGTGTCTGGGTCATCTGGATGATGTTCATCTCCTCTTTGATCAATGGCTATATTGTGTAAAACAGCAGTAGCTACGATTAATACAAGTGATAATTCCAGTTTTAATTTCAATTTCTGAGCAAGTACTGGAAATCTTCTTTTCCAGACATCGTATTGCCTTTCTACTGGATTTCGGGTTCTTATTACAGCCTCGTTATACAGTTCTTCAACTTCAGTAGTTGTTTTAATAAAGGTGTTTTTAGATGGTTTGTATTAGTATATCCACTATCACCTACAAGTAGAGCATTTCGAAATTCTAGATTCAAAAATCTTCTTTTCAATGTGGAATTATTGTATATATATTGATCATGTGCAGATTCAGGCCAACGTGCAACAATATCTAGTATTTTCAAATCAACTGAAGACACTGAACATTTACTGAAAAATATCCCTTTCTATTTCTGAATACTTCAGCATTGGGTACTCCTGAAATTCACGTACCTATAATAATAAATAACCCTTTGAAACCATTTGATACACTCACCTGGTGAAAGTATGCACACATGGGTGCAGTCAATAGAACCAACGACTCTTGGCACGCGTGCTCTTTGGAAAAAACTCTGCTGAGCAACATGAATATCATTTTCATTGGTAGTCATTTTTATGAATCTTGATGACAACAATGATATTGCTTCTGAAACTCTCTTGATAATTTGACTAGCTGTACTTTTGCTAACATTCGAAAAATCGCCTGAGCATATAACAAATTTGCCTGTCGCATAAAAACGCAAAGTTAACAGGAGCTGGTCCATTGGCCTGACAGAGTTATTTCTGTAATTAACAAAACTGGTTTGTTCTAAAATATATCAGTGTTCTATAATATACCTGTCGGAACGAAATTCCAGCCGATATTCTATCAAACTAAGCACAAAACAACGGTTTCCTTTCTAAGCCAGAATCTGGCAAAAAAATCCAAATCGTCATATTTTCCAAAATTATCTGTTCTTTCACTAACCATGTATGGTCGTCTATTGTGATTTAGGAAATCGACGATGACCTCATCTTCATCAGTGTCTACTATATTATAATTATCTATGAAATCCATAATCGTTTTGATACTTTCACTCAAACTTTTTGAATATTTTTTAAATGGAATTATGAACGAACCGCGGCATAAACGATAAACGTCAATAAATGACAACAACGAATTCACCAATCATATTCGTCTATTTCATCACGCACTATTGCCAACTTTGCTTATCTGCGAGATGCTTATCTCGAGAACATCTTAGCCATTGAAAAACCATTATCGAGTTATCTTTGAGTTTATCTAGAAGACATTTTTATTTTCCGGATACTTATGTTACAGATTAATTCTGCATTGAAAAACCGACCCTAAAAAGTTATCCTCTGGTTGCTATGCCGTCAGAATGGCATCAAACGAACTGGGATTTTCAGCTGCGAAAGCAGTTTATTATGCCCTTGTAGACTCTCAACTGAGGTATGGTATACCATTCTGGGGAGCATGTAATAGTTCCTCTCTACAAAGTGTCTTTGTTCAACAAAAACGTGCCCTGAGAAGCTTATGCAAATTAAGAATTCGAGACTCATGCAGAATACACTTCAAAAATCGCAAAAAACTTACAGCCGTATGCATAGTCAATTTCAGCGACTCGCCAGAGTTTCGCCGCTCGCTACACAAGAACTATAATACACAGTCGACCTCCAAAAAAGTGGTACATCGCCAGCGTTTCGCCAAAATGTGACTTATCGCATAGTTGTCACTTTTTTGAAGCTCGACTGTGCATTATAATTCTTGTGTAGCGAACGGCAAAACTCTGGCGAGTCGCTGGCGATTGACTATGCAAACGGCTGTAACTGTCATATCGATATATATAATGGAAACGGCATGCCTAATACTCAAAAATAAATCCAAATTCCAAAGAATAAACACTTATTCCACCCGACAAAAAAATCAGTTGAATCTACCAATTCCTTCATCTTCTCTAGTGAAAGACTCAATAATATATAATGGATGTAAGATATTCAACCACTTGCCGGATAATATAAAAGAAGTGGTATCTGGAGTTATTTTTAGAAAAGAAGTCAATGCATTTCTTTCTTGTAGACCCTTTTATAGTTTGGATGAATTTTTTAATGACCAACCTTTTTAGCAGATATAAGGATCTCAATATTTCTACTTCTCAACATGCCTTACTTGTTCTGAATTTTTTTTTGACGAATTGTGTTTATATGTGTATTCACAATTTTATGTACACTATTGTATAATTAGGTCTACTTATGTATTATTTATTGACTATGTTATATTTTACGGATGGGTCTACACTATCTAATTATGACTATGCTTCCCATTGTAACCTAACCTATCACTACGCTTTGCCAATGAGAATGTAATTCTTTGTGTAATAAAGTATATTTTGATTGATTGATTGATATAACTTAAAATCTGAAAGTGAAAATTTGCATTTTCATTCAGATAGTTGATTATTCATTGAATTTCCAGTTTCCATTGGAGATTCTTATCTATAAATGAGATAAGGGAGAATGTTATTCAGAAGTATCACTCACAGAAAATCGCTCATTTCAATGATGCCTGAATTGCATCTCTTCCGCTAGGCCTCCAATACATTTTGGTCGACAAAAATTTATTTCACTCTTCTAAGATCATCAGGGAGTCGGAAAATAGCGACTAAATTCCAACTTTCAGTCGCAGATGATTCCACAACTGACTTAATGAACATCCTGTTCATATTTTCAATGAAATCAAGAAGTAAATACTAATTCAACGTTTTTTTGAATCAACATACACTATAAACCACAATAACGATTATTCAACATCGCACTGAATAATATTTCAAAAATGTTATTTTCCATCCACTCGTACGCAGAGACATCTTTTCAAGACAAACCTTTTCAAATGCGTTATAGGTTATAACCCCCAAATCAGCGATTCTCTGAGCGGCATTGTGCAATCGGATATCGTTTTGCATAAAGCGCTGCTGCAGCAGTAGCACTACCTCCACATTCACCAGAAATGTGATGCACATGCGCGTATTCTCGGGGAGTATAACGTGTGTACGGCATGACAAATAAATAAATACCACTGCATGAGACAAGCGGAATAATTTCATAAAACTACGACAGAAGTCACAAGTTGTTCAAACCTAATGTGACAGCCACCTACTAGATTTTTTCAATTTTATTTACAGAAGATCCGTTCATGCACAATGCTGTATTTTATTTTTTCATTAGGAAACTATTGCTTCTACGGACACAACACAGGAGTTAGAAAAGTTTTTAAGTTTCGACAAGGATTCACCTCCTAAAAAATTATGCACTTATTTGGTCACACCCTGTATATCTGTCGGTCTCTGAAACTTCGTTGGAATCTGGATGTTGGACAATTGCGACATTTATCAAAAGAATTCGTATTAATCGGTGCCATGTCGGATAATCGACATTTTATTTCGATAATTTTATTAGGCTTAATTACATGAAAAGTTAATTTTATTTACATATTATTTAATGCTACCAAGCATTCTATTCTTTATTATTACTAATCGTTTCCACATTTTATCTTGATAAAATCGGTAGCCGAGTGGTTAAAGCGACATGGTTTAATCACTTTGGATGCCAGTCGGCGATGGTTCAAACCACGGCGACTGCAGAATTTTTTCTGATGGCCCGAGAAAGTGCTAAGAATCGCACGTAAAAAGGTAAGACTTCGTTAATCCTTGACTCGCACAAGTTTCGACTTTTGAGGGCTGCCGTTCGTAAGGGAACAACAGCTGGTTAACGGAAAAAACAATTTTAAACAATTTTTTTTTTTAAATAATTTTTGGGCGTAGGTATAAAAGTTGATGGAAGCCTAGAATAAAACCACGCCTAATTCAATAGAAATCACTTCCCCCAAAAATAATTATAGTTTGGTTTATACCATGGTAGAGTCTGGACAAAATTGTCATTCTTTTGAAATGAACATCCACTTCCAATTGGTTATGTTTCTTTCAGACAATAATGTCAAACTTTTAGGAAAAAATGATGAAACTCAAATCTGTCATTTTACCCTCATTTCTTGAAAAAAAATTTCACTTTCTAAAAAACTGTTCTGTACGTCTGAAAGCCTCACTCATCAGTAATCTTCAGCAGCAAAGATATTTGAATTCATCTCAATTTGTATACATGGCACTCAAAAATCCAAGGTTAGGTAGCGGTTTTCCAGAAATTCTTAAAATGCCCATTATCTCGAAAACGGTCATATTTTCACTGAGGTGAAATTCCGATATTCTGAACAGTCATGACCTGGTCTATCACCAGTTTCAATATTGTACAAGGTTTACCAGACACCCTGTATATAAGTGTATGAGATTTTGTTAATTTTAAATGTCCATTCAAGTCTTGGAGGTCAAAAAGGCAAAAAATTTATAATGAAACCTTTAATTAAATTATCACAAAAAAACAAATAAGTACTTATATTAAAATGTCAAAAAAAAAACTGTTTGACCTTATTAGGTACCTGAAACAAAATAATCATTGAATTGAATGTGCATCTTAAATATCGACAACCTGATCTACTACCTAACCCTATAAGTAACGTCTTTTAGCGAATTGTAGCCAAGCCATCACATTTATTTCAAAAGCATCATCTCTGATGCATGGAAATGAATGTCTCACTGCATCTGAACCCAAAATATTATAAATAAATATATTATTAGTCAACTCAACAATTATGGTCTTATTTCAATAAAGAATGTACAATTGAACTTGTCGTTGATTATGACACTATTGTGCTTACATATTTGCTTCATATTCAAATTGAATTGACTCAAGTTAAAAAATTTGTATAGATTTCAATTCTTTGATTCTGAAATTGTCTTTTATTTGCTGGTCCAACAGCAAATCATGGCACGATGATTTGTGAAAAAACGTTCAAGACTTCTTCCAACAGAATACTTTTCATTCAAGCCACCAATGTATCGAAGAACCTGCAATTAAAATCGAAATGTAAAAGTATTCCACATCATTTTCAAATGTAAAAGTACCTTGCAAATTTACATTACTACCAAATTTATCGCAATATAAGGAGAGAAAAATGTTTCCTACTAAACGCAGAATGAGCATACCACACCATCCTGACCTGAAATAATAAATGATGGATCGCCTTATCTTACATGAAAATGCCTAAAATTTATTAGCAAAATTGCAGAAGAATATGTACTTTACTTGGGTACCTAGGTTAAGAACGAATGAAAGTATCCAAAACGAAACCAACGCAAAGGCACAACACACAAACAACAATTCAATTTACAGTAGCAAAATGGCGCGAGGCGCGTGCTAGTCTGGGATCTGGGTGACTGGGTGTCGCCCCGATAGGTGGCATCTCATCAAGACCGGGAAATTCAAAATTGGTTAGTTTCCTGATAGATGAAATATTATTTCAAGTTTCTTCTTACTTACTATTTAAAATTGTCCTAGCGTATCATTTTGTATATTTCTGCAATGATGCAATCGAAAACTGAAAATGTATTGTTTTTTAAATACTATCAATATTGTTTGTAGTTAGCTCATGTATGGTTGTAAATATCCTGGAATTTCAAACTCAGTGCAACATTGCGATTTGAATTTGTTCGATAGTTCCAAAAATGTAACTCACTCACATTGTTCGTAGATAGTTTCTGTATTGTTGCATTTACAATGAACTTTCATGGATCATGTAATATTGCACTCGAAACTCAATCAATAGCTTGCTTCATAACTTACAAACAACTTGTCTGTAGTTTCTTCTGTTATGTTAAAAACTTAAATATAGCAGTGAGCTTTATGCAATATTATATTATCATATTATCATTTTACGATGGCAAGCCATACATAATATTGTGGCAATATTTTGTAACATTACATGTTAAGTGGGTAGTTTATTCAATATAAATAAACAGCAACGTTATAACAAAGATATTACTCGATATAGAATAAACCAAACAGCTTCCTTGAAGTTGCCTAATTATGGGAGTATTCAATTAACAAATACATGTTATAGTTTCAATGATACTAGTTCAGAACATACAAACGCACCCACTCACACTTATAAATCATGATATATGGATAATGTAAAGTATGTCTATAATGATAAAAGTGTAAGTATGGCTAAAATAATAACAGCATATGTTTAAAAGGATTTGACAAGTTTCAGCAAGATTTAACAAGATTTTACACCCAAAGACCAAACTCTCAACATTTATTCATCTTCTAGTGTTACTATATTGGAGTTGTATTTATGATTTTATTCAAATTTTTAAATTATCGGTGGATACACTTCTCAACCAATCTTTGATTTTTTTTTATATGACTGATGATTAGTTATGTTTCTAATGTTTTGTGGTACTTGAGAAAATATTCGAGGGGCTATGTTAAAGTAAGACCTCTGACCAATTGATTTTGTTACTTTCGTTGTTCGGTTTTCTGCAGTTTTTTGTATCTCGTGTTATGTTCGTGTGAGATAACAACGAGGTTTTTCTTATTCTTTTGTTGGAGACTTAATATTGTGTAGAAGCATAATTTTGTTATATTGAATACCTATTGGAATTTCACTGAAAAGGCACTCAGTGGGGTAAGTTCTGTTTTTGTCATATAGTATTTTGAGGAAATATTTTTGAATAATTTCTAAGTTTTTCAGGTGGCACTCATATGCTCTTCCCCATCCTGATATGCCATACTGTAGATGTGATTCAACGAGAGAGTGGTATATTATTTTTAGCATCTTAGTATCGAGGATATTTTTCAGCTGTTTGAAAGTAAAAAGAATTGATCTCAGTTTTTTACTATTTTATCCCAAGATACGTTATAGAATCTACCATTTGCACCAACTGGTTGTTACCGGGTATTATTAAATGTTGCATATCAGGTGAGTGGATTTTGTTTCAGGAAAAAGTTATCGATTTAGTTTTTTCCAAGTTCAATGTTAGGTCCATTGCATCAAACCAATCTTTCATTTTCTTCAGGTCTTCTTCTGCTTTCAATTTTGCCTCTTCCCAAGAATCAGCGGAACATATGATTACTGTATCATCGGCGAATGACGACACACTACCAAGTTTGAGTAATCCATTAATGTATATTAGGAACAGTACCGGGCCAAGAACTGTTCCCTGTGGTACACCAGTCTCCACTACTAAGACTCTACTTTGAGTATCATCAATTTCTACAAATTGTTTCCTTCCAGTCAGATACGAATGAAAAAGCTTTGATGTAACTCCCCTAATGCCAAGGTCCTCCATACTATCAATGAGTATTTGATGATTGACAGTATCGAAAGCCTTAGCCAAGTCTAAGAATACACCAATGCAGCAATTTCCTTCATCCAGCGATTTATATATATATATATATATATATATATATATATATATATATATATATATATATATATATATATATATATATATATATTTTACGTCGGGAAAGCAAAGGTTGGGTTTTTAAAAAATTACTTTATTTGTATCAACACTCAAGTTGAAACTCTTCTAACTTGGTTTGTAATTTTTGATGTTAATTTTGAATGTGTTTCTCGAATCAGCCTCTTGATTAGACTGTCTGTGAAAATCATCCCAAGACAGTTCGCAATAACAATATCTTATCGCTTTCCTAGAATAAATTCAAGGTCTGCGAAGACAGCGTTTCCTTATAACCTTGCAACATTGTTGCAATGGCGTAGTTTAATAAGATGCAATTATTTTTATAAGTCCACAAGGGCTACGAGGATATAACACCTCCCCCTTTAAGAATTTTTATTATATCTGAATGAATAATAAAAATTAAAATAATTATCAAGTTTCAATTAATTCAAGTTAGATGAGCCTCCTGAAATTACAAAAATTAAATAAGTCAATAAAATCAATAACATTATAAAATAAATGTCATCATATAAACATGATAAGAAATAATAAATATAATTATATCTTCTTAGGGGCTCTTCGGGATGTCGACGCTGCCAACGGGGTTGACGGGGTCTGGAAGACTATTTCTTCTGATCCATTATCATATACTGGGGTTAAATGGATCGAAGGCCGTCTTGAAATCATTGACCTGACGTTACAGTAGTTGAATATTTGGGCACAACATCCTCTTGGGCGATGTCCGTCGTCTGAGTTGGGGCTCGTATTGAAATATCCAAAATATCGTCTTTTTAGGCAACATTTGAATATTATCCATAATATAAGTATGAATATAAAAGTCATGCAAATGTACGTGAAAGTACTTAGATGTCTAGTGGTGAAAGGCTCGTTTATAATCTTGTTCAAAGTTTTGTCATATTCCCGTAGTTTTTCTTGGGCTATGTTCAAATCATCCAAATTTAAATGATTTATTTTAACTGGCTTCATGACTGGAAGATCTTCTCGTTTTGGAAGATGGTTACAGCAATCGTATGTTATTTCAGGAATGTAGAGCTGAAGTTTCAGAGTTTTGTTGTTATCTGAACTTGCATATACTCTAGTAGTTCCTATAAAAGCGCTACACTTTGATTCTAATGTCAAAAGTGAGTTTTCTCGAATAATTTCAGTTTCTGAATTTCTACCTGGACATGTGGTTGTTACAGGTAGTTGATTGGATACTGTTAGTAACCATTTATCGTCCACTAATTTTTGTACATTGTAATCGTCTACTCCGATTACAACCTTGTCGCAATTTGGCATTATTTTTGATTCCATCAAAATTATAATTTCACAGGGTGACTCATGTGAAAGTGCCTTAGGAAAATGATTGTAACATATTCGAATTTCGTTCTCGAATATCTCGGAACAATCGTCTTGCTTGACTGCAATATATTGCTTACTATCCCTTCCACCACCATGCACCCCCTAAGGTTGAGTCCCGGAAGGATGAACTCCCCAGCACTCGTACGTACTCGAAAGCTCACCCCCCCTATCCACCACCCCCGCTCGTTAAAGCGGTTCCTCATCCTGATGACTGGCGATCAGCAGAATAAAATCTGACCGTTTGATATGGAGTGCCCAGCCAATTCTCGGCTTGAAGCTCCCTTATATCTGACATGAGTTGACTTTTAAACAATGACTTTACTTTACTTTACTGTGCATGGTGCCCCCCTGAAACTGGCTGAAGGCCTGAAAAAACTCTCGGCTGAGGGCCGAGTGCTGTGTGCTGAGTTAATTGAAATTGAAATTCTACTTGGTCGGTTCTTCGTGGATCTGAAACATAAAAGCATGATTAATCGTGATTTGGTGCCTGTTGAAGTAGACGTTGGCGTCGCCGAAGGTCTCGCCTCCGCCGTACTTCTTCAGGGGTGTCGTTGTCTCCTTGGTTTACTGGACGTCTGTATTTGTCTCTGTCTCTGTCGTCTTGCTCACGTCTGTTCTCGTGGAGCTCCGTGAGCAGCGGGTTCGTGTGGGTCTCTACTCTGTCTAGAGTAGTCCCCACATGTTGTCTGATCAGTCTGTCGATATAGTCCGGGTGGATGTCTAAGTCTCGATATATGAACCTGTTGGGCATATATTGTGGTGCGTCTGTTGCCGTCCTCAGGCAGACGTTGAAGAAGGCCTGTATCTTCTGCCTATAACTGTTCGCGCACTGCCCCCAAGCAGTGGATGCGTACAATATGATAGGCAGAAGAATTGTCTTGATGAGGCGTAGTTTCAACTCGAGTGCCATGTTGCTCCTACGTCCGATGAGTGGGTACAGCTTATGCCTTGCGGCTTTCGCTATAGCTAATCTGTGGGAGACGTGCCTCTGAAACGTGAGTGTCTTGTCCAGGGTTACTCCTAGGTAAACGGCTTCGTCTACCCATGGAATTCTCTCGTCGTTCATAGTAACATGGCCCTCGGGTGTCCTACGTCGCCTCGTGAACAGTATGGCCTTGCTTTTGTCTGCATTGATTCCGATCTTCCAACGATTGAACCACGGTTCCAGCTTGTTTATCTGAAGTTGCAGCTTCGATGTTACTCCTCTCTCATGAGATGACTCAGCAAAGATTGCCGTGTCATCTGCATAGAGAGCAAGTTTGGTCATGGGGTTGTCCGACATAGGCATGTCTGCAGTGTAGATCGAAAACAGTACTATCCCTTGCAATTGCTGCATATTTATATAGGGGTAGAATAGTGTGAAAAAGGTTTGTTTTAGGATCTTTGGTTGGGACTGAGTAAATATGATAGAAATCAAAATCTGAACTCTCTACTAATGGAATGTGTAAAATAAAAATTACTCTTTCATTTGTTTGAAAAGCTTCAAGCTTTATCAAAGAAATTATTTCTGAAATATGTTGATGTGTTGGAGTAAAAGGTAAATTTCCATGAGACAAAGTCATTGGAATTTTTGTTAATTGTTCAATCAAGAGGTTTGGATCAATTACTGAAGGATGTAAGATTTTTAATCTTGCAAAAGTTATGCTGTTAATAATATCATTCAGTTGATCTAAAATAATTGTATTCGATTGTAATATTTGTTCAATCATTTCTAATATTTTAAGTTGTAGCTGAAAATAGTATTTTGTTTCACGATTTTCAACCATTTCTTTTTCTATTATTTTCAAATCTTCATTGAATGTGGTTTCGTCAATTCTTAATTTATACAGAGTATTATTAAAATTCGTAATTGTACTTGAAACAATTTGAATTTGGTTTATCATTAATAATTGCAAGTTTTTGTCGTCCCTTTCTAATTTATTTATGCACTCATTATAAAATTCGCCATCTGATGCGTCTAAATTCCCTGTAATAACTTTCCATACAGAACCTATGCCATTTATCAACCCTCTTTTAAATCTATTCGTTACAGTTAGGGTGATTTCTGAAAATTTTGATTTTATTTGTTGATTCATAGTATTCAACAGTGATAGTTGTGCAGAAAATGCTAATTTGAAATTTGGGTTCAAATTATTTCTGTTCAATAGAGAATTCAAGGATTCTTGAATATTAAGGCTTTGTTTGAACGCATTTCTAAGTTCTGAATATTTTTATATGCAATCAATTTATATTCATCATTTGATATTTTGGTTATTCCTTCCTTTTGGAAAAATATACCTGCTGGGGTGTTTATTTTTTCTATTCTTGCGCTGGCTCCGAGGATGGCCCTGCAACAAGAGTTACTGGTTTCAATCTATCGAAATGTACAGAATTATCTAATTCTAATACTGCTGTATTCATATTTAATATACGAAGTATTTTAAAAGGACCGTTATATTTATTTCTCATTTTATTTCCTATTTGAGATTCTTTTAAATAAACATAATCTCCTTCTTTGTAATTTGGTAAGTTTTCTCTTACATGTTTATCATGCCTAATTTTTGATTTTTCTTTAGCCGTTTCGAGGTTTGTTTTGACTTTCTCAAAAATATATTCAGCTGTATTTTTTTAATCGTTTACATAATTTGATTGAAGTTGTTCTTCAGTATATAAAATTTCATTTTCGTCGTCTCTAATATGTCCGAAAATTATTTCTTCAGGAGTATATTTTGTTGAATTTGATTTACTTCTGTTATACGTTTTTATACAGAAAGGTAAACCTGATATTATCGGTTTATTTGGATTATCACTATGATAAGCTCTTAAAGAATCTTGTAAGGTTGCATGGAATCTCTCTACAACTCCATTTGTTTGTGGATGTGCCACGGCATTTTGAGTTATTTTGAATTTATATAATTTCCCTAAATCTTTCATATGTTGATTATTGAACTCAGGTCCTGGATCAACATGAATCCTTTTTGGTATTGGGTAGTGTTGAAAAGAATGTAAAAGTTTTTCTACAATAGTTATACCTTCTTTATTTTCCACACGGTATGCTTGTGCAAATTTGGAAAAATTATCAACAGTTGTTAAAAGAATATTATTTCTATTTATACCCATTCAATCAATATTTATATGTTCAAAAGGCCTATTAGGTGTTTCAGTTATAACTAATGGATAGTCATTATTTTGTCGGTTAGTTTTCGTTTTATTACAAACTTGACATTTTTTTATAAAGTTTTCAACATCTGTTTTCAAATTTGGCCATATGTATCTATCTCGTATTCTTCTGAACGTTTCGTTAATACCTTTATGTACTGCTGTCTTACTTGTGTGATAATTTTCTAAAATATTTTCTCTTTCTTCCTGTGTTGGAACTTTTACGATATCGTGACATATTGTGAAAGTTATGTCTTCGTCTTTAAAAATATAACTTAGAATATCTAAAAATGGTAAGTGTTTCACTGTGTTTATAAAATAATTATTTGGTGGTAATTTATTTTTCAGTGAATAAAATATCCTGAAACAATCTTTCAAGCTGATTGCGTTTATACTCATAGTTGGTATATGAATAAGATAATATTTCCGTTGTTGAAATTTAAGACTTTGTCTTATCGTAAGCACGTCTGTAAGATTTAATTTCTGATTATTTGGATCTATACACGTATCTTTTATTATTGTGTGTAAATGAGGTGTTTCACGGTTTTCGTTACTTGGAACAAGTAATATGATATTATTGTGTGCAACAAAAATTAAATTATCATTTGTTTGTTTTATTTTCTCATGATCTATAAGTGATTGCGATTTTCTTTTCTCTGTGAATTCGTAAAACTTTGTAAGAAATTCATTTTGCTCTTGATTTTCTTCTGAAGCTGTATCAGTTTCTGAGTCTTGGTTTTCGACATTTTCAGTTTCTGATAACGCGTTGATTTTTATTCTGGATAAAGCATCGGCATTTTTGTTATATTTACCCGGTTTATAGTCGATTTCGTACTCATACTCTTCTAATTGTAATTTCCATCTCATTAAACGTGAGTTTGCGTTTGATAATGAAAATAAGTATTTTAGTGGTTTATGATCGCTAAGAATTTTAAATTTTCTTCCATACAGGTACGGACGAAAGTGTTTTACTGACCATACAATGCTTAATAATTCTTTTTCTATAGTTGAGTAACGTGATTCTGCTCCGTTTAAAGTTCGGGATGCATACGCTACTGGTAAATCTTCACCTACTTTTCCTTGAGAAAGTAATGATCCGATCGCATATTGGCTTGCGTCACAGCTTAATAAAAATTCATTTTCAAAATTTGGATATTGCAAAATTGGTGCTGTTGTCAAACAATTTTTTCAATTTTTCAAAAGAATTCGTACATTCCTTATCAAATTTAAATTCTTTATTTTTCTTTAATAAATTGGTCATTGGTTTTGCCATTTCTGAGTAATTTTTTATGAATCTACGATAATATCCAGTTAAACCTAAGAATGATTTTATTTCTTTCGGGTTTTTTGGTACTGGGAACTTTATTATAGCTTCTATTTTCATAGGATTTGGTTTAACGCCATTTTCTGTTACTAAGTGTCCTAAATATGAAACTTCTCTTCTTAAAAATTCACATTTACATGGTTGTATTTTGAAATTGTACTCTTTCAATCGTTGGAATACGTTTTCTAATCTTTTAATGTGTTCTGATAATGTAGAACTGTAAATTATGATGTCATCCATATAAGTCATACACATTTCTCCCTGTAGTCCTAATAAAACATTATCTAAGGCTCTACAAAATGTACTAGGAGCATTTTTAAGACCAAATGGCATACGCAAATATTCGTAGTGTCCATTGTCTACACTGAATGCGGTTTTTGGAATATCTTTCTTTTCTATTTCAATTTGGTGAATACCTGATGCAAGATCTAATGTCGTAAAATAACTACACTTTCCTAACTGATCTAGTAGTTCATTTATCATTGGAAGTGGATATTTGTCTCCTACCGTAATTTCATTTAACTTTCTGTAATCAATTACCATTCGAAATTTTTGTTTTCCACTTGAATCTATTTTTTTCGGTACTAGCCATACTGGACTTTTCCATGGACTAATCGATGGTTGAATTATATTTTGTTTTAACAAATTTTCAATTTGATTTTTAACTTCTTGCTTCAATGCATGTGGATATCTATACGTTTTTACTGATATTGGACCTTTATCTTGTGTATTTATTTCGTGTTTCACCTGACTTGTGAAAGTTAATTTGTCATTTTCCAAATAAAATATTTTTTCGTATTTTAAACAAAGATTCTCAATTTCATTTCTTTCCTCTTCATTTAAATGATCTAGACGTAATTCTGACAGTATTTTGTCTTCTCGGTTGACATTTTGGAAATTGTTTATTTGAATGTTTTTCATTTCTTTTGTTTCCATGAAAATTTCTAACTCTATTGGAGATATTTCTATAGCTTGATCTGTGTCTGAAAAATTTGCAATAGACGTGATGAACTTTTTGTCTTCATTTACTTTTACAAAACAATTTGGAATTCTTACACTTTCATTTATTTTTATTTCTGGACAAATTCCTTCATTTAGATTTTCATTTTGAGCTTTTAATTCTTGCAATTGAATTGTTCTGGCTGGAATTGTCAATTTTACAGTGTCTTGATCTTCATTTGTATTATATACATATAATGGTAGTTCTTTGTAGAATAATTTTATCTGTTTATTGGTAATATCGATTTCTGCTTTTTTTTTCTAGAAAATCGATACCTACAAGTCCGTCGAATTTGAAATCAAAATCTATTAAATAATACCTGTGCATTAAATTGTTTGGACCGATGATAATATCTATACTTTGATATATTTGTGTGTCATTTTGTGTGTCATTTATACCATAAATTGAAAAATTCTCATCGTTTACTTGTACTTGTTTAAGTGTATCATATTTTTTCTGTGCTACATCAATTTTCATTAGAGAAATAGGTGCGCCAGTATCTACTAAAAATTTACTATATCCTTGCCTATCTTGTATATAAAATAGTTTTTTATTTGGTGAGTTTAATATTGTTGATAATCGAATAACTCGTTTTCCTGTTCGTTCTGTTGTTGGTCGTATTGTTCTTGGTGTTGGTGGTCGGGTTGTTGGATTTCCTCCACTGGAATCAAAGCACCCGATGGACTCGACTCCATCATGTAGTTTAAATGATTTACTCTATCATTTTGAGATTTATTTAAACTGTTTGGATTTTTCTGAATGACAGAAGGTCTTTGTTGTTGAACATTTCTGTAATTACTTTGGTTTTGTTGATTAAATCCTTGTTGATTTGTGTATCTTTGTTGATTTAATCCTGAAGTACTTGGGTTTTGGAAATTTCTGTTTGTATTTGGTGGATTTGTATTCAATCTACTTTGATTTTTGTAACAATTTGAATTTGTGTGACCTGGTATTTTGCAAAAATTACAAAATTTTTGTGTTTGTTGGTTGTTGGAATTATTATTATTATACCCATAATTTTCTCGTGGATATACTTTATTTGAATTTGAACCTGTTGGTTTTGAACTCGGCTTTGAAATTCTGAAATTTTTCAAATATGCTATATTTTCTTCTTCAATTAAAAATTGTTCCGCTTCATCCAAGCTTTGCGGTTTCTGTGATCGTATCACTGAACCGAAAGGCTCGCTTAACCCTGCTAAAACTGTTTTTAGTGCAATTTTTTCATGTGATCTGTTTAAAGCTGCTTTTTCTTGTGCTTCAAGTGTTTGATCTAAAGCTACGCTGCTTCTTAATTTTGTTAAGAGATCTTCAATTCGTTGAACAAATACTCTAGGAGTCTCATTCGATTTTTGAAAAGATGATGTTAAATCCCTCAATAATCCTTCCGTATCTCTACAATCTCCGTAGTGACCTATTAATAATTCACGAATGTTAACCCATGTTTGTAGTTGTCTACTAGAAATAAACCTTTTTGCTTTTCCCTTGAGTTTGCTTTTTATTATGAAAATCATAGCATTTTCTTGATTTTCATCTACATTTTCTGAAACAAAGTTACATGCTTCAATGAAATCGTTTAGTGTTGCTTGATCACCGTCATAGTCGGGAATCATGTCTCGTAATTCTTTTAATGAAAACCCTGCTTCCACTGCCATTTTTGTTTGTTTGGTTGGGGATTAGGAATAATAAGGAAAATATGCCTCAATTAAACCTTGGTTTAGAAACAATAACTTACAGAGCAATGACGAGGAGAAGGACTTCATGCAGGCTCGCCTCACTTCTTCAGTTGATTGTCCTTGTTTTTTTCTTCTTTCTTTGCTTGGTCGTCAAGTGCCAGGAAAAGGTGCCGCTGGGACTCGTACGCTTCAGCTTGTTTTTCTTTCTTCTCTCTTCTTTCTTCTCTCTTCTTTTTTCTCTCTTCTTTCTTCTTTTTCCGCTTCAAGAACCAGGAAAGGGGCCGCTGGGACTCAAAGTTTGGTTTTTCTTTCTTCTTTCTGCTTTTCTCCGCTTCGATGAACCAGGAAAGGTGCCGCTGGGACTCGAACGTGTGAGCTTCTTCACTTGGCTTCGTTGAACCACAGTGTTCTTGGACCCGTTTCGAAAATGTCACTTTTTCGCGATTTTCGAACTTTTTGAATCCGTTTCCGACTGCGCCACTTTTACGTCGGGAAAGCAAAGGTTGGGTTTTTAAAAAATTACTTTATTTGTATCAACACTCAAGTTGAAACTCTTCTAACTTGGTTTGTAATTTTTGATGTTAATTTTGAATGTGTTTCTCGAATCAGCCTCTTGATTAGACTGTCTGTGAAAATCATCCCAAGACAGTTCGCAATAACAATATCTTATCGCTTTCCTAGAATAAATTCAAGGTCTGCGAAGACAGCGTTTCCTTATAACCTTGCAACATTGTTGCAATGGCGTAGTTTAATAAGATGCAATTATTTTTATAAGTCCACAAGGGCTACGAGGATATAACATATATATATATATATATATATATATATATATATATATATATATATATATATATATATATATATATATATATACAGTGACCGCCAAAAAGTATGTACCAGATGGGAAAATTTTTTATTATTGGAGTATTGGAAAAAATATTCTGGGGAAAAGTTTGTGCATGTCCGATAACCTAAAAATCGATTTTGACACATGTCACGTGATCGCTAGAATGGCGGCAAAATGAAAAAAATTGCAATGCAAAGGCAAAAAAGGGGTAAGATGGCAAGATATCAAAAAAAGTTATTTTAAAAAGTCACTTAGAATTCAATTTTATACACATAAACGAAGTTTCAAGAGATATTTCAAAAAAATTGAAAATAGCTATTTTCTAAAAATATTTTTCCATCCATTTAAAAATATTATTTTTTTTTATTATGAATAGCTTGACTATACTGAAACATTTGCATTTTAATGATAATGACAAAACTTTCTCATTTTCTCCACACCAGAGGGCACTAAATTAAAAAAAATGGTTTTTGCCAGAACCCTCGCTGTTACATTGGTTCTTATCTAACAGTTATATCAGAATTCTAAGACTATTGTGTTGATATGGCAATCTAGAAACACCATGTTTCCAGATTTTAATCAAGTTTCAATAATAATGCTGTATGAGCGTTTTACTTTGCTCATAAACTTTAAGAATCTTTAATTTGACGCACTATTTTCAAGTTTATGTGCGAAGTGAAACGCTCATGCACGATTATCATCGGAACTTGATTATAATCTGGAAATTACCATGTTTTTGGAGTGTCATGTCATCACAATGGTCGTGGAATTCGGATATAACTGTTAGATACGAACCGATGCAAAGTCGGACTGGGACCATTTGGCCCACGTGGCAGTGTACCTATTTGGCCCAACACTTCCCCATTGAAAAAATCTTATTTATAACAAGTTTTGGCTCATCACTTCCCCATTAAAAAAATATTTATATATGGACGTCCATCATTTGCAAACTTTTATTAATAAAACTACTAAATTACAAAAATAAATTTTTAAATTGAAAAGTAAAATAACAAACAAAATATAAAAAAGGTAATTGAATTAAAACAAAAGTAAAAGCTCACAAAAAAATGTAAATATTCGTAATATATAAAAATAAAAGCGATAAGTAAGAAGTAGGAACAGAAAATAAAATAATTTCAATAACTGTAAAATATAGAGAACACTACAACAAATTTTCCATCTAGGGTTTTTTTTATGGGACACAAAAAATACAGGAACATCAATCTCTCTTCCCATGGTAAAATCTAGCAACTTTTAGGAGTTACTAGAAAATAAAAAAATTGTAAAACTGAAAGTAGAAGTTGAATAAAAAAAATCGTGGCATGTGGCTTTGACATCATGGAATGGGTCAAAATTCAAAATATTCGGTGAAAGCTTCATAAACATTTCACATATTAAATACAATTCAGAACCTAATAACTCCAGTTACTGAATTTTTACCAAGGGATGGCAGAAATATGTCATATATGTCTACTCTTAAAAGTTTACTTAATTAAAAACTGGAATTGAGAGATACTACTAAATAAGTGTTATATGGTTTCAAGAGATTTCAAAAGATTTTCAGAAGTTCAGCTATTTCTGTGTTATTTATTATCAATATTTTAAAGCAAATCTCTTTCAATGTTTATTACTAGTAATGATCATCACCTAACGCAGATCTTAATCGAGTTTTAATTAATTTTAATTGTGAAAATACCCTCTCAAAGTTTAGCGGTGGCGACGGCGCGGAGAGCGAGTGGCTGAGCTGAGCAGAGCCAGGCCGGCGATAAATAATATTTTTATTTTTATTTCGAATTGAGGTTCATATAAACCCATGAAAAAATTAACTGCTAGTATAAAAATTCTGAAAAAAATTCGAGTTATTTTGTCATCCAAATTGAATAATAAGAGAAAATCTGATCGAGGAAAAAATAAAAACATAATTTTCACAGTTTTTTTTAAGTTTTCCCAAAAACCATTCATCAGATTCCATTTCAAATATCATGACATATCAATGTCAAAGTAAAAGATTATCACGATTTTTTTCAGAATTTCCTACTTCAAAAGATTCTGAAAATCTTGTTATATAATCAAAAACAGTTGAGAAGAATCGCTTTTGCTAGTAATATTTATATAAAATTTAAAATACTGAATATTGAGGAATTATTCATACTATTTTTCAGAAATAAAATCAAACGATTTATATTTTCAATAATGATTTTCACAACCTCGGACAAAAAACGGTAAATTGCTCTAGTAAGTGATTTCTCTGTAGTACATGAACGAAAAGACAAAAACAGTTCTGCTACTGTCCACAAGGTATTGCACAGAATTATTGTCACTGTCATATTTACTGTACAGCGTTGTCAATAGTTCTAGACAGCGGTAACCGATGTAATTTGTTTAATATTTCTAAAATGAAAGTTACGTCGATAGGGGTTTGTCAGTTTATCAGTTGGATCTTGGATTGGTCCGCCTAAAGCCATGGAGTCCTGGGACACAATTGATGAAGTATGTAAGTAATAAGTTTCGTGTTTTGCGATTTAAAATATCAGTTTTGGAAATGAAACAGGACGCAAAACAGAATTGAAAAATAAAAGCAAATCTACCAAGCAAGATGATGGGCGGACTGACTATATCTATAATGAACCCATTGTCACTGCAACCCCGAATATCAGAAAAACAAACGAAATGAATACAATAAATAATATACAGGTGAACCGGAAAAAAGGGAAATACCAAAGATTCCCAAGATCTCCTTCCACAGGAAAACCGACGGCACAGGCATCATCAATGAACCAAAATCTAAGAAAAAGAATAAACCAGCTTTAAAGGAAATGGTCCACACCTTTTAATGAGGCCCGCGAAGTCTACATTCACAAAAAAAAATGGAGATCCTGCAAAACTGATATATTTTGTAGACCACTGAACAATAATTAAGCTGGGAAAAAGAAGAAAAGAAAAAAGAAAGAAAACCTTGAAAACGTAGCTCAAAAACATAACAATAAACTCATAATTCCTAAAAACAATTAAATATACCACCAAATTACAAACGGTAGAAAAGTTATGGATAATCGTTACTAGTCCACGTCAAAATGGAAAGAATAATAGATAGAAGAGAGGAGATGGCGTCTCACCTTTCCTCTCACAAACCCCTTGACAATATAGCTACATAATGTATTGAACCACATTACCACAATTAATACCAGATAATGATTAATAATCCTGTGAGCTATTTCGCAGTACTCCAAATAATGTTGAGAATTGGCACCAATTCATTTGCAGTAGGGTTGACCGTTCAATACTCGGTAGATATTCCAGCAGAAAACTGTAATTTATTTGAAAATATTATGAAAGATCGCTGGTAAGAAAAATATATCTTGTCAGTGCCATCTCACAGTTCAGAAACGCGAAATATTTGACTTTATATGAACCTTAACGATTACTATCCACTTGAAGATGATAAGGGATAAGGGTCAATGATCAGTGGAAGTGTATACCATTTAGTTGTGTTTGTGTCATTTTGTATTTGGCCCCCCACATTTTCTAAGGTTGGCCCAGGCGGCAACTGCCGCCCTGCCGCCCTGTCCAGTCCGACCCTGAACCGATGTAACAGCAAGGGTTCTGACAAATTCCCATTTTTTCAATTTAGTGCCCTCTGGTGTGGAGAAAATGAGAAAGTTTTGTCATTATCATTAAAATGCAAATGTTTCAGTATAGTCAAGCTATTCATAAGAAAAAAAATAATATTTTTAAATAGATGGGAAAATATTTTTTATAAATTGCTATTTTCAATTTTTTTGAATTATCTCTTGAGACTTCGTTTATGTGTATAATATTGAATTCTAAGTGACTTTTTCAAATAACTTTTTTTGATATCTTGCCATCTTACCCCTTTTTTTGCCTTTGAATTACAATTTTTTTCATTTTGCCGCCATTCTAGCGATCACGTGACATGTGTCATCGATTTTTAGGTTATCGGACATGCACAAACTTTTCCCCGGAATATTTTTTCCAATACTCCAATAATAAAATTTTTTCCCATATGGTACATGCTTTTTGGCGGTCACTGTATATATATATATATATATATATATATATATATATATATATATATATATATATATATATATATATATATATATATATATAGATATACTATGGCATCCTCTGTAGACATTCCGTTTCTGAATCCGTATTGTTTTTTTTGATAATAATTGTTTCTCTTCTAAAAAATCCATTAGTCTCCTTTTAATTATTTTTTTATTAATTTTGCAACAGTGTTTATGAGGGAGATTGGTCTGTAGTTTAGTACTTCTTTTTTATCACCTTTTTTATATAGAGGTTTTACTATTGCAATTTTTAACCCTACAGCGGGCGCGTTATGTCTGGGAGACCGACAAAATATTGAAACCTGTATATTTTACGCATGCGTAAATCCAGCACTATCACCACTGGTGTACCTTTAGGTAGCGGCAAACTACGTGTCAGTGTCTATTCATCCTTCGAAACGGCTGGTTGTTCCCGTTTTATAGTCAAATTCGGTCTGAGAGACGGATGCGCCTGCTGGCGTACACTTTTTCCCAGTGAAATTTTGAGATTACGTGAAGCCAAAGGTAAGTGTTTCTTCATTGTTTACATGGTTTTTTTGGTAAGGTATGACAGTTTTTGGAATGTGTTTGATAAATTACAAAATATATGAAGTATGAAGAATAAAATAGTATCAAAACTGGGTAGTTGAATAACTTTTTCTCTATTTTTTTTTGTCAGCATGCTACAATTGTTGGGAAATGATCAGTTATATTGAACTGGAGTACTAACGATTTGTATTCTATAGATTTATTTTCATCTTTCACAAAGACATGATCTAGTGTTGATTTGGACTCGTTGTGTATCCTTGTATATGCATTTATCACTGAATTATAACCGAATTCTCCTAATAGATTTAAGTAGTCTAAACTATAATCTTGTTCTGATTTAATGTCGATGCAAAAAGTATGTGTCCTGCAAAAAAGTATGTGTCTTTATTATTTTTACAGTGCCTTTGGAGATAGTCAGATAGGTTTAAGTTGAACTCATGTGGACATGATGACGGTGATCGATAAAGTGCATCAATAATAATGTTGTTTTTCTGTCCTTCAATTGTAACCCTTAATACCCTAATTCCACCCAAATATTCAATTTTTGTGTTAAATAAAAGTGTTTCCTTTATAGGTTCAACTCCATCGTTTTGGTTATAGTCACCATGGTTATATGAAGTTTTATATTCTGTTAATTCAAAAAATTCAATATCTGGGATATACCATGTTTCTGTTAGGATGATTATATCAAATGCGAATTGAGTTTTTTCTAGCAGAATTGTCAATTCGCTGAAATTTTTATTAATACTCCTGATGTTAGTGTGAAATATGGAGAAATTTGGTCTTTTGGGTGTGTTTAGGTTAGTATTTATTTCATCAACATGGTTTATTTCTATAGTGGGATGTTCCCTGTACTCAAAGTCTCTTATATATTGATCCATTTCACTCTGTTGACAGTACTACTATAATATACATATAAACATATACATAGGATTATACAATGCTATAAATACAAACATAAATTATTAAAATGACCACGGTTAGTTGAAATAACTTAGCTTTGGCTATTGATTCTGGATCTGGTTATTATTTTTGTGCTGGCTGCTGCTGCTTGGATTTCTCTTGTTTTTGAAGCACTCTCTTTGGTGGATATCTTCTCTTTTCCGTTTTCTCCTGGTGAAGTTTTCTCGTCCAATCGTGTATGTTTCTTTGTAACAATTTCCTTCTTATTTACGCTTAGTAGATTCTCTAGTTCTTCCTTTTCTGTTTCTCCGTTTACTTCATTCATGTTCTTGATTTTCCAGATCTTCAACTGTATATTTTGCTCCTTGAATTATGAGAAGGTTACTTCTTAAAAATGCTTGCTGTCCGTTTTCTCTTGACTTTTTTAGGTGAGTTCGTAGTATTTTTTGTTTAGCGTAATCCTCGGGAGTGTAATCTTCTGTGACAAAGATTCCAGTACCCTTGAACTTCTTCAAATTGGCTAAAATTTCGGTTTTCAATTTGTAGTTGACTAATTCTATCAGGACAGTACGGGTTATGTTTTCATTCACTTTTCCAATACGATGAAAATCGCGAAGGTCGTTGAAGCATGCTTTTATATCCAGTTGGGTTTCGATGATGCTCAGGAGGTTTCTTATATAATTTATTTCATCGTCTTCTTCCTTAATGCCATATAGAACTAAATTGCATTTTCTTATTTTTCGCTCTGTATTAGTGATCCTTTCTTTAAGTTTTATGTTTTCATCTCGAAGAGCAAGATTGTCTTCCTTAACAATCTTTAGTTCGTCAATTATTTCTCCCCTTATTGAACGAATTTCTTTTTTTAGTTCTTCTGTGGCTTTGCATTTATCGTTTTAGTCTCCTTCAGCAGCTCGTAGATTTGATTGTTAGTAATTCGTAATTCCATTCCAGATTTTGATTTACTGATTTGGCGCAGTGGACCCGCTCCCCCAACGATTCAACGATTTTGTAGCAAAAAGTTCAGAATTTTGTTTTGGAGGTTGGAAGTCTTACACGTATTTACTTCACGCAACGTTATTTAAGTATTATTTTGGCGTACCTTTAGCTAATCGTGATCCCATTATTCTTGAGAATCTATCACTACACTTTAAAAAAAATTAAACTGGTCATAAATAGACAATAGAACGTTCATTCGTGGACTGAGCAGAATGGGACATGTACGTCTAATGTATGTCCAGTTGATGTCCAACATGGAACTCAAGGACGTCCAGTTACCTCCATAAATGTCCTTTATAAGTCCACTAAATGTCCAGATACACTGGATATAACATCATATGTACGTACACCGAGAATGTCCAATGGAGGTACATAAAGAACGTCCACTGGATATCCAGTAGATGTACAGCATGCATCTCATGGACGTCCACTGTGCGTCCCGTTACGTCCATAAATGTCCGATATAAGTTCATCAAATGTCCAGATACACTGGATATAACATCGTATGTACGTATGCCGAGGATGTCCAATGGACGTACACAAAGAACGTCCATGGGATATACGGAAATAGAACCCAGTTGGAAGTACAATATGGATCTCGAAATTTCACAGGTAAAAGTTTTTCAATAAAATAAGAATCTGGTGAAAACTCACTTATTTTATTACTTATAACAGTTTTTAATAGATATGACTATATTTCCATTCAAAAAAAGGATAATATTCTAAAATAAAAATACACTATTGTTTTCAACAAAAAATTAAACATAAAATATAAATGAAATATCAAACCATCAGTCAAAACAAAAACTGAGAACTTCCGAACTCTCATTTCACACATTCTACAACAAAAAAACTAAAATACGTCAAAATGCACATTTACAAATTAATGCACATTTCCAAATATAAAGTAGGTATCATGAACAAAAATAGCTAGACTAGTATTATTGCCCTTTCCTCTCATTTGCCCTTCTGAGCAATTTGGAGATGGATTCTTCTGTCTTTTCTTGTTGTCACCTCTCTTGATTGTTCTGCAACTCCCTGTAAAATTCAGTTTTAATCAAAAATTTTCAGTGAATCAGAAGTATTTATTCCAAACTGAATTGAACTATCCTGCATACCTATCTGAACAATTTGTTTATGTGCTGGACAGCAGCAGCAAACGTCCAGGACCTGTATCGGAAGTTCCAGCCACATTTTCAGACTTACAGGTAGGTTACGTTTAAAAGTACCTGTCCAGTCCATTCACCGCGGCTCATGGCCTATTGTGGCCATTATTACAGGTTTTTCTAACAATAATATAATATCTATTTCACCATTTATTGGTATATTCATTGAACCTAACCTAACCTCTGTCCTTTTCTCACACTTTGATCTTCACCAAACTATTAACAATAACAAGTCTCAAATATTCAAAAAACCCACAATACAACAACAATAACAGTAACAACAACCAACAATAACAGTAACAACACCAATATAATATTTAATGGCGGACTAAGAAGCAAAACAAACGAAACAGCATTTAGCATATGACAGTATGACACCCATAAACGGCGATTGGGCGGATATCCCTTACCATCAGACGACAGTAGATGCTTTGTGATTTGTCACTGTTTATGGCGGGAAGTTCAAAATGACAGAGAGCCGCATGCAAAGTACATATTGTATGGTCCGATATTCTATACATTCGGTGTACATTCGTAATCGTCTAAAAATGTAAATTTCCAAATAATCCAATTTTGTTCATACAAATAACGTTCAAAAACGTAGCTTATTGAACGAACAGATCGTGTCCAGGATTCTACATTTCATGTACATCCGAAAACGTACAATAGTGAACGTACATATTAGGTCCAGAATTCTACATTCCGAGTACACCGGAAAACGTATAATTAAAGACATTTCAAGTTGACCAGGTGCTATCCGTCCAATGTACGTACAATAATAGACGTACTTATGTGGTCCAGTATTTTACATTCGGTGTACATCCGTAAACGTACAATTATGGAACTTTCCATTTGACCCAGTTCAGTTCATCCAATGGACGTAAAAAAACGTAAAATATTGAACGTACAGATCAAGTCCAATATTGAACATTTAAGATATACATCCAAATGCGTACAGTTTATGGACGTATCAGGGTGATCCAGTACTGTTCGTCCAATGGACGTACATATCCGTATAATAAATAAAATTTGGATTATTGGTCCATTACTGTACATTCATTGTACATCCACAATTGTTCTCAATTTGATGTTCCACGTTGGTCCAATATTTTACGTCCATTGAACATCCATAAGACGTACAATACGCAATTTACAAAGCACATCCAGAATAGAACGTCCATTGGACATCCATATCGAGTCCCTGGACGTTTGGATCAATCTTGGACCCAAAATGGACGTCCACTGGACGTCATGTGCTATATGAAGATTGGACTCAGTTCACCCAGAAAGTAAAGAGTATCTTTACACTCAGTTCCAGAAGGGAGAGTGGACTCAACCAACTACTAAATATTGTTAATGGCACAATGGTGTTGATTAAAAACGACCGTACGGTGGCAGTTAGGTAGAATTATTAAAATTCACCCTGGTCGGGATTGTGTTAAACACGTATAACACAGTGCAAACTTCTCTGTGGAAACTGTTATAGATCAGATCTATACTAATTTTTCGGTCAATGATGGGAAGTGGGGTGTCTTTGATAATAATATCTCAGATCATCGTACTGTTCTTTTCTCAATTTTAGGTTCCCATAAAAAATCAGTACCCATTCACGGTTTCAGGAGAAACATGACTGATGAAAACATTGATGAGCATATGATTTCTGTACTGTCAAAGGAAACCTGGGATGATATTTATCACATTTCTGAAGTAGAAATGCAATTCAATAGTTTTCATGATACTCTCATTCATTATTTTAACACATGTCCAATGAAGCCAGTAAAGATCACAAAACAAAACTGTAAAGAATGGTTAAATAATGATATCAGATCTTCAAGTAATAATCTGAAGAAGTTATACCATATTCAGAAGAATGATTCAAATCTCAGAAAACACGACAATGGCTGCAAGAAGCAACACAATTTATTAGTAACAAAAACTAAAAGTGCATTCTATTTGAATTAAATTTATTCACCAGATAATATCAACAAATCTACATGGAATATTATTTCAAAACTGACTGGAAAATCCGTGTGCCACAAAAATATATCCATTGAGATAAACCAGGATGGATTTATCGAGGGGCAATATATAAAAATATGAACAGAAAAGTTATTGTGTATAGCCCTCAAATTGTTGTGCAACCGTAGACACGTGTTTCGAACTTGAGCTCTCATCAGTACGGTAAAATCAAGTGCGAAGATAAACAATACTCCAATAGATGATTCTCTTGCCAACTCTTTCAAAAAATATTTCATTGAGGCTGCTTTATTATTAAACCTTTGACACATATAATAAACACATCTCTGAGTCAAGGTATTTTTCCATCTCGATTGAAAAATGCTACTGTATCTCCTGTTTTAAAAAAGGAAATTCTGAAAGCATGGAAACGTTTTTCGAGCAGGACGCTCTACTACAACTGTAGTAATGAGTTTATATGAAAAAATCCTCAATTCTATTGAAGCAGGTCAAACTCCGTTGGGAGTTTTCTGTTATCTCAGTCAGGCCTTCGACTGTGTCAATCATACACAATTGTTGAACAAATTATATAAGGTAGGTATTAGGGGAATACCACATCAATGGTTCCAGTCATATTTGGCAAATCGAAACCAAAATGTGAAAATCAATTACGACAATAAAAATACCAAATCTTCATATTTTTCAAATACTCTGCAAAACAATATTGGGGTTCCTCAAGGATCAATTCTGGGTCCAATATTGTTTCTATTGTATATCAACGAATTACCATCTATTACTTCAGATGCATTTATATGTATGTATGCTGATGACGCCACATTATTATTCACTGGTAAAAATATCAGAAATGCAAGACAAAATAAACCGTACAACGTCCTCCTTATGTTCTTAATTTTCGAATCCCACAAAAACTACCCATTTGATTTTTCACACCTCTCAAAATCATAACCTGCCGAATCTAACTGTAACTATCAATGAAACTCACAAAAGTAGCACGTTTTTAGGTATAAATATGAACAACGTCTCTTTCAGTACTCATTGCAGTGAACTAAGCAATTCATTGAACTCAAATTGTTACCAAATCAGGGTTCTCAAAGATGTTCTGGACAATCAAGGTCTGAAACAATATTACTTTGGTCAGATCCAATCGAGAATATCATATGGAATACTGCTTTGGAGAAACTCAACAGGAGTACAAGGCGTATTTATTTCCCAAAAACGGATGATAAGAGCAACATTCTCATGTCGTAGTCTTTTCAAGAAACTCGAAATATTGCCTCTAGTTGGACTTTTCATTCTGGAACTCTTAGTTTATGTTCACAAAAATAGAAATTATTTTACAAGAAATCAAATCCTTCACGAATATAATACGAGAACAAGAAATGATTTTCATATCCCTTTATAGTACTCACCTCACACTTTGTATGAAATCATAAGAAATATTAGGTCTGAGATTGTATAATGTTCTTCCGGATCCCATAAAAAATACTAACACAGTTCATTGTTTAAAAAAAGGTCATGTAAGTTACTTCTAGATATAAGTCCTTACACAATAACGGAGTATTATGAATATTTCAAATTGACTGATTGAAAAAAAATTGTACTATTCTTGTGTATTTATATTGTATTTGTATTGTAATCTATGAGTATAGGTACCTGATCAGTGTATTGTATGTTATATAACTTTAATTAGTTTTAGCCTTTGACTTGTCCAATAGCCATTTTCATGTGCTCATTTTTCATGGATTAAATTTTCTATCTATCTATCTTTCTCAGGGTGTAGGTATTGAAGCGGTCGGTGGTAAAGGTATGCCCTTTGTCAATTAGCAACCAACCATAAATAAAATGGTCATCCATTTTAGGTGGGCTGTATGTTTCGGTTTCACCTAAAACTTTATTGTAATATTGAGTTAAAAGTAAATTTACCATATTTTTCTTGCGATATTGCTGTGTTTTTTTATTTTTGATCCGAATATATTGAGCGTTCCCTATACGCGAAGTCAACACACAATATAGCCAGGATTAGCGAGAAGGCAGTACAGAATTTAAGTGAAATTTGTCCAGCTGTGTGAACGTTCCAATGTAATTGAATGAAGAAAAGTTGTATTCCGTGCAGAAATTTATTTATAAAATCATAGCAAAGCGCTTTCGACTATAAAGTCATCATCAGTGCGTACTCGTCAGGTGTACAAGAGTCATGTGTCCTCTGGACACATGATATTTTTATGGTCTGGCTCTTGTACACCTGATGAGTACGCACTGATGATGACTTTATAGTCGAAAGCGCTTTGCTATGATTTTATAAATAAATTTCTGCACGGAATACAACTTTTCTTCATTCAAGTACAGAATTTGTCATCAAGTGTGCTACAACTCACTCCCCTTATTATAACGAACACTCATCTCTAATGCAAAAATCGCTACCTTCCAAGTGAACTAGATGGTTGTACGGACAGTAAGCAGGGTGAGGAAAACACAGCTCGTTTTGTTATCTTTGACTATTGTTACGTAATTTTAACCCGTTTATATTCCTTCAACCAACACCCAACAATTTTCAAATTCCTCAAATACCAAAAACCCTATATCTAAAGTCCATTAAAAAAAATATAAAGTCCTACACTGCTAACAACCTAGAAATAACACCCTTAGAAGCTTTCCAAGATTTGATCCACACTCGAAATTTTTAAACCATCTTCTCTGCCCGGAACATCTTCATATTTCTTCCATCTTCATCAAGTTCCTTTTGATTCGAGAGTCTTCTAGTTTCGATATTGAAAGTAGTAGTTAATACGAAAAGCGGCGAAAAAATATAACGTAAAATGGGACTATTGCTTCATTAAGAAGAAATCATTAGAAAGGTATTCAATGAAAAAAATGTATTTGAATAAAAAAATAACAATATACCAAGTCTATATTTTTTTAAACGTATCACAACTCTTTAATACAAAGTAATATGCTTTTCAGCCTTTCATCTACTTGACCATTTATCTTCTTATGTAACTTTTCAAAATCTGCTTTTTCAATCTGGAACAGAAATATAAAATGTCAGTGATAATATCCTGAATGAGCCCACTTGGTTTGAACCGTAATATTAAAAATTTCGCTCAATGAATGATTTCATCACTGGGATAATAGGTATACCAATTTATGATATAGGCACAATATACTAGATGAAACCCACCTCGTGACAGGGATCGACTTTTCTGTCTGGCAATTGAGGACAGAATTGTGGGGCCAATATCCTTTCACACAGAGCAAAAATTCCACAGCAACTTTTGAATCCTAATGTATCAGTTTCATTCCAATCAACTAGTCTTCTGAAATATTTCAACTGTTCTGGAGTGAGTGGTTTACCCATCAATAAGTTCAAACAAAATTCTAACGACTGAAAATAATATAGAATGAATTCAACTAAACGATATTAGGTAGGTAACTACTAACCTTTCCTGAAATTTGATTCTCGTAGTTAATTTCATCATTTGTATCGATTTTGAATTTGTCAAAAATACAGTTATAAAGAAGCTTCTTTGTTGACGTTATGTAAACATTGTTTTTCAGATATTCCAACGGTGATAAAGCTGGAAAAGTTAATCAATTTAAATAGTCTGGATTAATTTTTACCTGGTTACAGAACAGAACGTGATTGTGAAAAAAGGACCATTGCAATTTGGTCACTTGAAAGTGCAATTCATCGTAATCGTTCAACTTCATTGATTTTATATAGTGGTGATAAGATGAAAATATAAACTGAACATAGAGATTAGTTTTGGTTTCCGGTTATTGCTGAATCCATTTATGCTTTTATAAAAACTTACATGATGAAAATTCGAAAAACAGCAACTTATGATGATAAAGTTATATCCGTAATACAGTTTATGAAAATTCGGTGAAACATTAAGCGATTCAATGCTATATAACGAATTCTACCGAATACAATAACATACTTCACGTAATGATATCACAATATTTTGGTGAAAATACTCTAAAGAGACATTTCCTTGAGAGTGCCAATATAGGTTGACTGATATGAAAAGCAGAAAATATCTCAAAAATAAAACAAAATCAAAATGGTCACAATGGAGTGGAATAAGAAAATTTATAAATGTCAAGTTGGTGACCCATGTAAAATTTTCGATTTACCTCGAAATCTTCAAGGGCACAAAATTCATAACATGTAGCACAAATTGGCACAAAATGATCACAATTTAGTGGATAAGGAAAATTTTGAAATTTCCACACATTGGCCAATCAATAGAGCATTTTCTCCAAACAAAAATACTAGTAGAAAACCGAATGTGGTGGCAAGACAGTCCGTAGTTATATTTTGTTATGTTTTCGACTCGCAAAACTATTTTAAAAAACACATTTTTTGTAATTTAAATGTTTATAACAATATAATAAATTAATTTGTTATAAACATTTAAATTACAATAAACTTGTTTTTTTAAATTGTTTTGCTCATAAAATGAAAAATAGAACAATCTGGTTACTCTAGAGAAAATAATTTAGATAATTGAAATATGAACAAAATGAAATGTTTTACGACCCGATCGGATCATTAGTAACGGAGGAAAACCGGAAAAACCGGAAAATTTCACGATTTTTCAAAAAATTCATAACTCCGCCATTTTTCAAGAAATAGGGTTGGCCCTTTTCATGAAAGTATTGAATCATGTGTACTTTATATATGCACACAACAGGCTCTGATGATTAGTTTTGGCACAATTGCAATTTCAATTTTTTTGCACTAGGTATCTTGTAGCGTGCCTGGATGCTCTAGTGATAGTCCGATTTCAATTCCTAAAACAGATTTTAAAAGTAGAAGTACAGTACCACAAAACGTATATTCATTTTGCGCTAAAATTCTGCGAAATGGGTGAAAAATGCGTGCAAACATGACTGAAAACGGCCAAGCTGGTGGAAACGGTCGAGTGGTAGGAGAGAGCGGAAGGTGAGGGGAAGCGTATTATCACGTAACCCGTTCATTAGAAGAATTCCCCTCATTTCTCTGACTCTCCTACCACTCGGCAGCTAACGCGGACTCGGCAGTTTTCAGTCATGTTTGCATGCATTTTTCACCCAGTTCGTACCATTGTAGCGCAAAATGTGAATATACATTTTGTAGTACTGTAGCGGAGCGCCCGGCTAAACGCCGCCACTGGTCGGGTATGCAGGTAAAGGAAAAAATATTAGGACGGCGATTCGTTATGAAAGTGAATTTATTCATCGTCTTCTTCACAAAAACCTTCAAAGAAAATAATATTGGTTGATGCACAATCAAACAATAGTGACTGCATTCGCAGTCACGAACAAAAAATAGATTTAAATGGAATTCGTACAGAAAAATCAATTTATCTTGTAAAAGTACCAAAACCGCAAAAGTTTATAGATGAACAAATGTAACAGCTTACCTTCAAGACGGGTACAACACCTCATGAGACAAACCCTCAAGTCCTTCAGGATGGAGAAAGAGACACTCTAAATAAAACACGTTCTTGAATCGTATGAAGTGTGAAATTTTATTCTAATGTCGTTCGGCGGTCGCCCAGCCAAGCCATCGTTTTTATCAGGCAGCGGACAAAAAGAGTGAAAAGGTATTCGACCAGATAGGAAGAATATATGTATACCGGGTGTTCCGCTGCACCTGCCCCCGAAGTCCTTCGATTGACACTAGATTTCGAGAGGAGGACTTGAATTAAAAGGGTGGAGGTGACTAACATGAAAATACCCTCGATCCTGCCCGGTATCCCGTTTCTCCAAGGCGTAGACATCATCATCCATGATCTTCTTTATCCGGAAGGGTCCCTCAAATAATAGCACAAACTTCTTGGTCTTAGAAGTGAATACAGAAGACAGAGGATTCGCACGCAAGAGCACCAAGTCATTGAGGGAATACTTTTGAATGCGGCGTTCGGCTTTGGTAGCTACACGGCGTTTGGCTTTCGAAAGGAAACTCTCTCTAGCCAAAAACAACTTGATATGGGCGTCCATTTGTACTTCTTCAAATGGAAACACCTTTTCTGCGGGTAAAAAAAAGTTCGGAGGGGTTCGCAACTGCAACTCTACGGGAGCGAGGCCGGTAGTCTCATGGACAACATTATTGAACAGATGAGCCAATTTGGGCACATCACATGCCCAACGGGTGTGCTTCTCATGACAGAAAACGCGAAAAAGACGTGAAAGTTCCCTCATCCATCTTTCAGAAGGATTCGCTTGGGCATGGCGGACGGATGTATGTATCCCTTGGATGTTGTACTTCCGCAATACATTGACCCAAACGGCAGAGGGGAATTGCGATCCATGGTCGGTAAGGATTCTCTTTGGAGGAGAAAATTTCTGGAAATACTTCTTCACTAATCGATTTAGGACGGCCTCAGAGGTGGCGCGTTTTAAGCTATACAAAGTGAATACATCGACCACAACGCATAGATAAGTTACGCCACCTACTGACGAAGGCAAAGGTCCATAAAGGTCCAAAGCTAGGAGATCATTGGGTCCTTCCGGAATAATGGCCTTTTGAGGGGGATCTGGCAGGGAGCAGTGTTTGGTGACCTGGCAGATCTCGCATAGCTTGATCTCTCGTTTTATGAGATGGTGCATATTCTTGAAATGAACTTCCCGCTTGAGTGAGCACCAAGTTTTATATACTCCGAAATGCCCAATAGCTTCGTGAAAGATACAAATAACTTGAGGTACTAAACATTTGGGTATGCACAAAAGGGCTGGTTCAGACTGCGATTTACGTGCATAAAGTAGCCCATTATAGATAACGAAGCGACAATGGCCTGGATGATTCTGGGTTGACAAATCCGAAATAATGCGCGCCAACCCTTGGTCCTCTGATTGCTGTACCGGAAGTTCCTTCAAGATATTCCGTAGTCGGCTGGTCGCTACAATTGAGTACCCTGAAGCACTTGTCACTCGGGGTAAGAGGTCGAAAAGGTGGGTTCCTACATAGTACATCGGGGACAACGTTCTCCTTGCCAGATATGTACTCCACAGTATAATCATACTCTTGGAGCGCCAGAACCCACCGCGTAATGCGGCCTGACAGAAGACTACATGTTTGGAGGTACGAGAGTGCTCGATGATCAGAGAGCATAACGAAGGGCTTGCCCAGCAGATAAACCCTCCATCTCTGTAAAGCCCAAACAATTGCCAAAGTTTCCTTTTCAGGAATACTATAATTTCTCTCCCGGTCTAGGAGAAGCCTACTAGCAAAACCAACTACGCATTTTTTTCCAGATATTTTCTGGAATAATTGAGCGCCAATACCGAAATCACTCGAATCGGTTTGTACATAGAAATTGTGAGAGTAGTCTGGATGGTACAGCAGAACTTCACATGATATGGTTTTCCTGAGTTCCTGAAATGCGTTCTCCTGAGAACCTTCCCACTTCCACTTATTCTTCTTCCGTAGTAATGAGACCAATGGTTCAGAAATGGCTGCAAAGTTGGGACAAAAAGCCCGATCATAGTTGCAAAGGCCTATGAACCCCTGCAACTGCTTGACAGACTTCGGAGTAGGAAAATCGACAATAGCTTTTACCCGTTCAGGGTCACTTTGTACGCCTGACGAAGAGATTATGTAACCCACGAATTTGATTTCCTCCTGGAAAAATTTGCATTTTTTCAGGCGAACCTTGAAACCAATTTCACGCAATCTAGTAAAGACCTTAGTCAAATGGTCAATGTGTTCCTCAAATGAAACCGATTTGATTAAAATGTCATCAATATATGCTGTCACAAATGGCCTGAATTCTGGCCCTAGAAGGCTATCTATACAACGACTGAAAGATGAAACGGCTGTTTTGAGTCCAAAAGGGAGTACGTTAAACTGGTAACAACGGGTGCCCACAACAAACCCGGTGTATTTTTTTGCCTCATCTCTAAGTGGTATTTGCCAGTACGAATGAGTGAGGTCTATAGACGACATAAACCTAGCTCCGCCCAAGTTTCTTACCATTTCATCAATTTTATTTGGTAATTCGGAGTCTGATACCATAACCCGATTCAGTCGGCGAGCGTCCAAACACACACGTATACTCCCATCTCTTTTCACACTGGTGACTAAAGGGCTGCAGAATGGAGTTGACGCCCTCTCAATAACCCCCCACTTTTCCATACGATCCAGTTCTTCCTGGACCGCTTTCCGGTGAGCCACTGGTACCGGGTAAGGTTTCACTTGAAAAGGGGTATAATCATTTAATTGAATATCATGCTGGTATCCGGATATGCGGCCCGGAACATTCGAAAAAACATCTGCCTGTTTCTTCAATAGTTCAATCAGATCGACTTTCTGAGTATTGTTTATATTACAATCACGGGTGAGATCCTCAAAAATATTCAAAAGACCAAAATCTGCGCTATTCACAGTGGATTCCACATCTAATGGGGACTTGTTGATGGCTAGAAGGCGTAGGCTCAGAGGAGGTGGGGGAAGGAAGTCATGGTCCAGAATAATTTCTGGTACTGATGCATTACAAACACCAATATGTAATTGCCTCAGGTGCAGATCGAGCTTGGCCTGCGAGGTCCTCAGCCAATCAGCCCCTATTATAACGGGGTAGATCAAATCAGTGATAACGAGGAACTCATGTTGGAACTGATACTTGGAGATAGCAAATTTCAATAGCACTTGTTGGCTTATCACACGCTGTTTTCCCCGAAATGCCCCCGACACACGAACACCAGTGACGGGAAAGACAGGAATTTTTGGGTCCAAGTGAAGGACTTGGTCCCAAACTGCCCCTGAGATACAACAAATATTACTTCCTGTGTCCAAGATGGCTGGAAAACCACAGCCTAAGATGGATATTGATACCGCTGGACACCGGCAGTCCAGGGGGTGGTCAAGTTGACAAGAAATATCTGTATCATTCAGTAGTTCCTCACTTGGATTCGAGTTTTGCAGATTGATTTGCGTTTGTTTTAAGAGTATCCCCTTATTTTCAGGAAAGACCTTTTGGTGGTGATCATCTCTGGTGTTTGTAGCCCGACTAGTCAACACCCTCACTCTTGGGCTGTTCGAGTGAGGGCTCTCTCTTTTTCCGCCCTATATTGACTTTCGTCTTTGAACGTCACCCTGGAGCGTCCTGGGCTCGGGGATCGGCTTCTATGAGCAAACTGGAAGTCATTCCGGTAGTTCTCCTGATATTCTGGTCGCGAGTTTTTTCGTGACTGTGCACAGCTCACAAAGTCAGCCTTGTCTGAGGCGCTCTAACGCATCCGATATGGTCATTGCGCCGATGAGTGAGACTGCAATTTCAGTGGGGTAACCACGGCTTAGGATTGCGACTAAAACGTGTTCAGGGTAGGCGGGCTCTATGTACTTAGCTTTTGTCACTAATTTCAGAAAATGATCAACGTAATTGCTTGTGCATGAATTGTACCTACTAGTTTCTAATTCTGAACGATTCAGGGCCTGCCTCAAACAGCCCCAAAATTGTTGGAGGAAAGACTGTTTAAAACTATTAAAGTTTGAGAATTGATTCAATAAAGCACTTGCCCAAACTTTTGCGTTTCCGGAAAAACAATCATATAACATCAATTTCACGTAACTAAAGGGTGTATTGATAACATCAATCACGGTTTCAAACTGTGTTAAAAAATCACTTGGATGCATAGCATCTTCGCAACCACTAAATTTAGGTAAAAGTTTCTCCACATTTGACAAATTCAGAACACTGTTTGAGTTATTGAAAGGAATGGAATAATTACTCACCATAAACTGATTTGCAAAAGTATTTCCAGAGTTATGTAACCCTTGACAAATAACTGGCATATTGTTATTTTGCGACCCCATAGCAGTTGCTCCACTCTGTAAGCCTTGTGTTTCTAAAGTTGGATGTATTGAATTGTAAGTATTTAGGTGGTGGAAAATATTGTACATTTGAATTTTGTCTCATATCATGAGAAGGTAAAATGCTATGTGATCGCAGTGGCATATTTTGAAGTCGATTATTTTTTCCCATAGGTAGGTCACCCTGTAAGTTTTGGGTTACGAAAGTATCTATGTAATTTTTTTATGAAATATTATTTTGCCTACTGGATGGGGGAAAATCGTGTTGAAAGTGCCACCCTGTATCGGTTGATTATTTATTGTTTTTGGAAAATTCGCAGCGGTTTCATTGACATAATTTCCTCTAACGTTGTTAGAATTGCTTTCACATTGTAACTGAAAATTATCTGGTTGAACACCTTCTGCGAAATTTTCTAGAACACCACAATTTCGATTTTCTCCTGTGCTTTTCACATGTACAGGATTATTTTGCATATTTAAATGTTCAAAATCTAGAAATCTACTCATTAAATTATTGGTTCTGCTACCAAATACTGAAAAATCACTCACTTTGTTCTTTGAGAACACCTGAGTTTCTTGTCGATACGGCGGAGAAGGAGTTGGCGCTTGCGAAGCTTGTAATTGAGGAAGAGGAGGAATGCCATTTGCTGCTGAAGTAAGCTGAGGCTGATCGTTGCTCCATATTCCTTCGCGCGTCCTTGGAATTGCCCCCGTCGCTCCAGCTGGGGTGGAAAATTCCGTAGTTCCCGTTGCGTTATTATGAAGACCCCTACTGCGGGTCATTGGTGGCGAATTTTTGTTCAGAACATTCTCATTTGGTGATCTTCTCAGAACCATTTTTCATCACGCCCTGTATATTTCCTTGCCACGAGTTGGGTGCCAAGATGTAGCGGAGCGCCCGGCTAAACGCCGCCACTGGTCGGGTATGCAGGTAAAGGAAAAAATACTAGGACGGCGATTCGTTATGAAAGTGAATTTATTTATCGTCTTCTTCACAAAAACCTTCAAAGAAAATAGTATTGGTTGATGTACAATCAAACAATAGTGACTGCATTCGCAGTCACGTTCAAAAAATAGATTTAAATGGAATTCGTACAGAAAAATCAATTTATCTTGTAAAAGTACCAAAACCGCAAAAGTTTATAGATGAACAAATATAACAGCTTACCTTCAAGACGGGTACAACACCTCATGAGACAAACCCTCAAGTCCTTCAGGATTGAGAAAGAGACACTCTAAATAAAACACGTTCTTGAATCGTATGAAGTGTGAAATTTTATTCTAATATCGTTCGGCGGTCGCCCAGCCAAGCCATCGTTTTTATCAGACAGCGGACAAAAAGAGTAAAAAGGTATTCGACCAGATAGGAAGAATATATGTATACCGGGTGTTCCGCTGCAGTACTATACTTCTACTTTCATAATCTGCTCGAGAAATTGAAATCACTAGAGCTCCAGGCACGCTAAAAGATGGTGCAAAAAGAAATTTAAATTGCAATTGTGTCAAAACTAACGATTCGACAGCGCCTGTTTTGTGCACAAATAAAGTACACATGATTCAGTACTTTCATGAGAAAGGCCAATCCTACTTCACGAACAATGACGGAGTTATGAATTTTTCAAAAAATTGCAAATTTTTTCGGTTTTTTCAGTTTTTCTCGATTACTGATAATCCGACCGGGTCGTAAAGCATCTTATTTTGTTCGTATTTCAATTATCTACAATTCTTTTCATTGGAGCAACCAGGTTTCTCTATTAGTTTTCATTTTATAAGCAAAACAATTAAAAGCCATATTTTTGTTATTTAAATGTTTGTAACAAATTAATAAATGACAGTTGCGAGTCGAAAACATAACAGAACATAACAACGGACTGTCTGTCACGTGATGGCATAGTAGGTTTCCACTAGTATTTTTGTTAAAATTTCACTTATTTTATGCTCTATTGCTTGGTGTAATATAAGTCAGCGTTTGGTGATTCACAGGAAAATCCCTGAATACCTAGAAAATTGATAGGGCATATAATTCATAATAAAAGACACAAATTGGCACAGAATGGTCACAATTCGGAAGAAAATGAGAATGTTTCCGTATGAGTCACAGCGTCAACTTGGTGACTCACAGGAAAACTCAGAATATCTCGAATACTATAAAGGTACAAAATTCATAACATATACAATTTGGCACAAAATAAAAAATACGAAAATTCCAGATATGGATCACCAGCTTGACGCACATTTCATTTCAATCTATGTGGGCTTATGAATAATACTTTTTAGAGTTCGATTATCCATTGGCAATTCAAAAATTGCACTTGATCTAGTAAAAGATCTAGGTAAATGAATCCAAAGCTTTGAGTTGACTGCTGGCACCTTTAACTCTTTCTGTAAACTAATGAGTTCGGCACATATAGGTTTCTCCGTTCTATTTACTTTCAGAGCTTCTTCCAGTGCCCCTTTTCTCTAAAACATAATGATCAGTTCATTTTAAAAATTCGAATGTTTTATCTACATTACTTTGTAATTTAGCTCGGTGGCCACAATATTCTCAGTCAGTTCCCTTCTGAGTTGTTTCAACATATTATCATCCAAATATGAATTCATGTTCAAATTTGAGGAAGCTCGATTGTCTATGCTTGATTTTCTGATTTCATCAATATTCTCCTGGCCAAGATAACTTTCTGGGGCAAGTGAATGTCGAGCACTTGGATTGTGAGATTCCGGACCAATAGTCGCAACCTGAAAAAATCTATTTACATTTTGAAATCTTGAAATACCCTATAAAATTAGATGACGCTGATTTGAGCTATATTTACTCGTAGTCTGTGCTTCTGAGGAGTGTTTCTTACTACGGCTAACTTCTTGTAAGGGCCAGTTTTATAGGTTCCGTAGACTAACCAATGGTTCAGAATGTGAACCTTGAACATAATTTAATTAATGTTGTTCACATTCTAAACTATTGGTAATTCCAACCGGAGTTTAACTGGAACCTATAAAACTTAAGTCACGGCTTCCACTAGAGATTTTTTTTTATTAAACTATACTGGGGGCACATCGTTTATTTGGCTATAGGTAGTCCAAGAGCCAGAGGCAAAAAAATTCTCTGAATGTTTTAACGAAAGTATCATTTCATTTGCATTTTTGGATTGAATATTTCATTGAAACTAATCGTACCTGCGTTTCTGGATCTAACGAAGCTTGGAATGGCGGCGGTACTCTTGAAGTATCAACACCTTTTTTCCTTTTTCGTTTTCCACGCCTTCTTACGAATTCTTCATCGCTATCCCCATCAACGAACGCTTTATCTTGTTTTTGATTTGTTTCTGGCTCAATGTTGAACTTTATAAAAATATTGGTAATTTATATACAATGTACAAGAAAGTCTTAACTATTTTTTAGCTGAACGTTCACAGTCGTGTTCTCTCTCAAATACATTTCAGTAATTGTTTCTCCCGAATTCATTTATACATATTGTTATAAAACAATTTCTACGTGATATTCTACAGTTCATGAGAACTTGTTTGTTGGGTAGAACCACTGAACTCTCGATGTTAGATTTCTGTGGGGAGAGTAGATAAAGTAACTTGATTGCAATTCAAGATGGCCGCCGTGACGATACTCTGTCGGGGAACAATGGCGGCCGTGACGATACTCTGGCGGGAAATTTGGTGACGTAATAGTGCGGTGTGTTGTGAGATGGCGACACTGTCTTGGTGAGAGAAAAAAAAGTGTGTTCGGAGTAGGATGGAACTCGGGTCGTCCGAGTGAGACGCAGATATCTCAGCCATGAGACTATCGTGGTTATTGACTTTGGAGCTAAAGGAGGATGTAGCTAAGGCAGGTGGTGAGCGGGATGGCGAAATCGAATTTTGGGTAGATGGGATGGCGGATTCGGGTGGGCGGAGAGATCGAATTTTGACGGTCGAATTCGGGTGGGTGGCGAGATCGAATTTTGACGGTTGGGCGGCGAGATCGAATTTTGACGGTTGAATTCGGGTGGGCGGCGAGATCGAATTTTGACGGTTGAATTCGGGTGGGCGGCGAGATCGAATTTTGACGGTTGGTTGGGCGGCGAGATTGAATTTTGACGGTTGGGTGGCGAGATCGAATTTTGACGGTTGAATTCGGGTGGGGTGGCGAGATCGAATTTTGACGGTTGGGTGGCGAGATCTAATTTTGGTGGGCGGAGCAGTTGTGAATATGCTTCCGAAAAAATAGATGAGTTTATTGAGAGGCACATATAGATATGATATTTATGGAGAGATGTTGAAAGTATGGTTCCAGCGGAAGAAGCATCTACAGTCAATAAAAAATGTGGAAACGAAGAATCATTACTATATAATATGTCCCTGGTCCGATCCTGACGTTCATTGTGGTCCAGACACATGCCCCTGTTTTTGCATAAGCCGGTCCGTAGAAGAAGCAAAGAAGCTGTGAGATGGATGGAACGCAGTGGTGTATATATTATAGAAAAATGTTTTGTTTTTGTCAAAAGTCGATTACTGCACATAATGATTTGAGTGTAAGTTTGAGATGTAATGAAAGTATTCCGAATACTCCTATTGAACCTTGTGCGCCTCCGAATAGTCGTGTGGTTCCTCCTCCTCTTGCGGAGCCTACCAAGAGTCCAAATAGTCCACCGCCTCCGAAAAAGCAAAAATAAAGAATTAAAATTGAAATGTTTTATATTTGAGTGTGATTGTACAAGCAAAAATAAAGAATTGAAATTGAAATGTTTTATTTTTGAGTGTGATTGTACATGTACCGATTGTCTGAAAACAATCACATCATCCGCGACAAAGGAAACGTGTGAGATCATTGTTCACCTTGGAAAAAAACCCAATTATATCATCGGCTAGATCCTCGTTTCATTGTTGAAACCGCAAAATGTAATAGTGTGACTCATGATACGTGACCAAATTCAAGGTTAAACGTTCCGTGTGTGAGATCATTGTTTACGTTGTTGGGAAACCGGAAAAACCCAATGACATCATCGGCTCGATCATCGATTGTTTACCAAAACTGCTTAATATGTAAAAGTGAGACTCGCAAAGAGAATTGCATAATACCTATTGAAAATGGCACTTACGTCCGCTGTACGCCTGAGGTTAAATATGAAAAAGTATAAATAGTAATTATTATGCCATAGGTTGATCAGTTGATTTGGTCAAACTTACTATATTCTACTACGTGTGCAGCAGCAAATTTTATCGGTGAGTGTACAAGTGTTATTGCTTTCTTTGTGTACAGATCTATCTTATTATTCTCCATTATAATTCAAAAAATGTTCAATTCATGTCATGGATGTTTCCTAGTTCCGGTAAGAGTTGATTTTTTATAGAAATCGCAAGAGGACCTTTTGTCCATGTAACGTTTCGGTCATCATCAGAACCATTCATCATCAGAACCATTATCAGAGTATAATTTTAAATAGTTTGAGTTGGAGAAGATATAGTTTTATTTATTATCATTTTACCATATATGTCAAGGAATATTTCATTGATTTATTATTATTATTTCTAGAAAATGGATTGTAATAAAATAAATGAAACTGCAGGTCTGAAACAACTTCTGAGCCTGAAAGAGCTATCCAAGGGAGACGTACATAACATACTCAACTTGGAATTAACTGAATTCAAACACGGTCCTTGCATTTTGGTGGAATTGGACAAGTGTAAGGTGATTCTTCCGAAGCGGTATTTGGAACCTGCGAAAGAACAAATCAACAAATTCACGCCCAATACGTATGGTATGGTGATCGAAAGAGAAATAGGAAAAAGTGTGGAATTGAAATTTGTGTTAATAGAGAATAGAAGGTGAGTGGAACATGACTGAGTCACTTTGCAATCAAATATCTTCTAACGTAAAAGTATGTCTTCGAATATGTAGAAAAATCAAAACTCAAGAGCTAAAACAAAATCTTTTAGGTCACGTTAAAAAATGAATTTCTCTCATCAATAAGACAATTAAAAAATCAAATTTAAATATGGGTCAGTATAATAAACTGGTATCAAATTTGGCTATTTTGAAAAGAATCAAAATTGTATGTAAAGTTTTCCATCGACGTGAGGGGTTGAGTCGACGACGTAGTGATCGTATCCGATGGGAGGAATCTCAGTCAGCTTTTAATTGTCGCATAAGGACTGGAGTAATAGTAAATTTAAAACATACTGACCCCCTTCAATTTTTGGAAGACACATTTTTCCTGATTAAATAGCGTATTCAAAATTGTTTGAAAAAATTTCACATGATTAAGATAAACACAATATTTTGTGGTGAATTCATCAAGGTTAGTGGGGAAAATGACATATTAGATGTCAAATATTTCAACACAGAATGAAATTATTGATCGAGGTACAAATTTGAAAGTATGGTTTAGAGACTATGTTATTGATGAAATTTTTAACAAATTGAGTGAATTTCAAGAAAAACAGTTGGGATGGGCCTTAAAATCTATTCTACATTTAGAAATTGGGATCAATGACTTCCAGGTAGGCAATGGGTCATCGTACATTGGATACCTACTGAAATAGCCCAAAAACGAGCCTGTCTCAATATAGTAAATCCAAATGATCAAATGTGATTTATTTGCACTGTTTCCTGTTGAGGAAAACTCTACCAGAGTTTCAAAATACAAACAATATATTTCTAAATTGAATATTGAGGGATTGGAATTTCCTGTAAAAATTCAAAAGATAGGAAAATTTGAAAAACTGAATGATCGATTAATGTGTTCGCCTTGGAATTGATTGAGTTGGGTGATAAATCGTTTTATAAAACTGTCAGACTCACAAATAATAAAAAAGAAAAACATATCAACCTTTTGCTCATACAAAATATTTATTTTCCTCAACCTAAAAATGATGAATCTGTGGAACATGATGATAACTTTGAAATTAAATTCCACTATGTTTTAATTAAAGACTTGTCTAGACTAGTATCGCAACAAACTAGGAAAGGAAATAAAATGTTGAAAGTATCGAAAAATTTGTAAAGTCGAAATTAACTCACATTGTTCCCATGCAGACTGATATTGATATGGGAGTTCGTGATAAATGTCATATTTGTGAAAAAAAAATTGCTAAAGATGAAATAATAGTTAAAGACCACTCGCATTTTGATGGGGTTGCAAGAGGGTGGGCGCATCAGGGGTGCAATTTGAACTACCGTAAGAGTCATGTAGTACCAATAGTGTTTGACAATTTGGGTGGTTATGATAGTCACTTTTTGATTCGAGATTTAGCCAAATTATTACTTTATTTCCAATAAATAAGGAAAAATATATCAGCTTTACAGTATATGATGATAGAAATCTACAATTTCGTTTCTTTGACTCCTATCGTTTCATGGGATCTCGTTTAGATACGTTAGCCAGTTTATTGAGTAATAATCATGTACTGGAGAAAGAATTCTCACATTTAGATGAGGAAAAACTAAAGCTGTTGAAACGAAAAGGAGTTTTTTGTTATGATTTTGTTGATTCGTATGAAAAATTGAATAGTACAGAACTACCCTCCATTGATAAGTTTTATAATAGACTGAATGATTCGAATATATCAGAAGATGATTATCAACATGCTAAAAATGTGTGGAACGCATTTAAAATTACCAATTTTGCTGAATATTGTAATTTATGTATGAAAACAGACATTTTACTTTTGGCAGATGTTTTTGGGGAATTTCGCTCCAACTGTCATGACACTTACGGCTTGGATCCATCAATTTTTTATACTTTACCCGGATATACGTGGGCATGTAGGTTAAAATATACAGGGTGTAAAATAGAAGTACTCAAAGATTATGATATGATTTTAATGATTGAGGCTGGAATTCGAGGTGGAGTCAGCCAATGTTGTCACAGACATTCTATTGCCAACAACAAGTACATGACAAACTATGACCCTCACAAAGCTGCAAAATATTTACTCTATTTAGACGTAAATAATTTATATGGATGGGCCATACGATGGATTTGAATGGGCGGATACTAATATCGATGTAACTACTATTCCTTATGATGCGGACATAGGGTACTTCCTAGAGGTTGATTTGGAGTACCCTAAACACCTTCATGATCAACATAAAGACTTACCTTTTTGTCCGGAACATCGAATTCCACCCGGTAGTGAATCAAAATTGCCCAAACTATTGACAACTTTGCATGATAAAGAAAAATATATCATTCATTATAGAAATTTAAAACAAGCCCTTCTCCATGGATTAAAATTAACAAAAATTCATAGAGTATTGAAATTTAATCAAAAACCTTGGTTGAAACCATACATTGAACTCAACACCAAGCTCAGAGCCAGTGCGACCAATGATTTTGCTAAAAATTTATTCAAATTAATGATAAATAGTTTATTTGGTAAGACAATTGAAAACATGCGTAAGCATCGAAATGTTAAGTTGGTTCGGCAGTGGGAGGGTCGTTTTGGTGCCAAAAATTTAATTTCTAGTCCAAATTTTCATAGTCGAACAATTTTTGGGGAAAATCTCGTTGCTATAGAATTGAATAAAACTGATATATGTTTCAATAAACAAATTTATGTGGGCATGGCAATTTTAGATATAAGCAAAACATGCGTGTATGATTTCCATCGTAATTATATGTTCAATAAATTCAGTCCAGATGAATGTAAATTACTTTATACAGATACTGACAGTTTGTTATATGAAATAGAGTGTGAAGATATATATGAGCAAGTGATCAAAGCTGACAGTCACATGTTTGATACCTCAGATTATCCTGAAAACAATCAATGGAATATTCAACGCTTGAATAAAAAGGTGCCTGGTATAATGAAGGACGAATTGAATGGAAAAATCATGAATGAATTTGTTGGTTTACGATCAAAAATGTACACTTTCAAATATGAAGGGGAAAAATGTGTCAAAAAATCCAAGGGGGTCAAGTTGAATTGTGTGAAAAACAACTTAACCTTTGAAGATTATTTGGATTGTCTTAATTCTAAAAAAGAAAATATAATCACCCAAAATTCCATCCAATCATTCGAGCATAATGTATATACGATTCAGCAAACTAAAATTGGTTTGAGTGATATTTGATTGGAAATTCTACTCTACCTTGGGGACACTATTCTATAGAATATAGATTAGTTAGATCTATTTTGTTCCAGATGAGTCAATGGAAAAAATTCCAAGTAAAAGCAATAATTGTATTTACAGAAGTAATTTATCATAATCAGGAGGGTCATTTAGATCCTAATGGTGATTTCCGTAGAATCTACTATGAAGTATACATTTGTAAATTTTGTTATGATAACGACTCAGATCACAACCCTGTATACCGCATAAATACTGTAATGTTTATCAATGAATCTCAAGTAAAAAGATTCAAAAAGCTGTACAATAAAACTTGTGCACATTGTAAACGTCATGTTTATGAAATTGAAGATGTCTCTATTGAAACTACTAAAATAGAATGGCGTTAATGAATGATGTAGTATTTGTTCAATAAAACACACACAGTACATTTTATATTTTATTGAAATCCTCTACAATCTTATTTCTATGATATTTTATACATTCACTCATACAATAACCTTCTATACTTACATTTATATCAAAAAATGCAATTAGAAATTCAACAAGTTGGTCTGTACTAATTATTGAATATTTTTTTAATAGTGAAGCTAGAATATTCAAAACATTGTGATAGTAATCTCCAAAATTCAAATGGTAAAGTGTTGCTATTTTCTTCATAATCAATGAATTCACTTCCAATAGGTTGTCCAGGTTAGACGGTAAAAGGTAGAATAAAGCTGACCCCTTAGTCATCCTCAATAGATTGATGTCTTCATCCAAATTAGTCACCATACTGAGTTCAACGTCACCACATCTAGATTGGATTGAATCTTCCATGATTTTTTCCAATGCATGAATCATTTTGATCCAATCATTTTCATCAAAGTCAATCATATTTCCAGGACAGTATCCACTTATGATACGTACTGATGTAGTGAAATTTCTCTCTGGACTCAAACCACATTCCAGAAAAAATGGTAAAAATGATTGCTTAATCCTGTACGTACTGTTGCAAATAAGTTCTTCCATTTTACACACACGACTGAGCTTTATGACGATTGACTTTAATACTGACTCTTCTCAAACTACATTTGTATCATCAATCTAACTGTTATGCCTCGATTCAAATCCCATCCATTTGACGAATACTTTGCTTCCTTTCCTTCGTAGTATCTTTTCAACAAGAAAAATGTCAGGTTGTTTGGTTTTTTGTAATTCTTCTTCATAAAAACCTCCATTTATCGGTCTCCCCTCTAAATCTTCCAATAAATACGTTGGAGGATTGGTTATTTTCACCTTGATCACCTTGAATAATTCGGTGGTCCAATTTGGTGTATATCCTTTTTCAAAGACATGTTTAGCCTTACTTATGCGTACAACATCCCCAATTTTGAACTTTTTGGTCATTGTTGCCAACTTTATGAAATTGAATGAGCTTTTCATGATTTTTGCTTCATTTTCTTTAGTTACATCACTGGGTTTCATGTTAATTTTAGAATGTACAGTGTTGTTGTAGTTGAAGGTAATATGAGGTAGAATATCAAGCCATTTGTAGGAACCATTCAAACTGAAATGTTCAAAAAGTCTTTCTTTCACAGATCTAATTACACGTTCTGCCATAGAATCATCGATATGAGTATAGGTATCGTAATGATTGATATTGTATTTCTTCAAAAGCTCCTGAAATGGCGCTGCAAAGAACCCCGTGCCCCTATCTGTATGAAGATTTTTAGGTATTCTACCTTCATCCAATATTTGTTCGAACGCTTTCGCAACCACTTCAGATTTTTTCGTTTTCAGAGGTTTGGTCCATAGGAATTTCGAAAAGCAGTCAATTACCACCAATACATACTTGAAATTTTTATTCTTAGAAGCATGGTGCAACTCCATTAAATCTGCTTGCCACAAATCATCCAGACCTTTGATAATTGTTCTTCGCCTTTGAAATTTTTTTCGAATTGGTTTATGCAGTTCTTTGATAAGTTGCATCTTTTCCTTTGAATGAACGTTAGACATGATTGCTATATTGATGACGACTCTTATAAACACTGGTCCTATGTTTCTCACTCAAAAATTGATCAATTTCATGAGAAAACTAGTCGATTCTTGATTGAAACCTCAAATTATCAAGATATGTTGTTTGCCAATCACTTTTACGGTCTGCTCGATATGCAAAATTCCATATGATGAGATGATGAATTCGATCAGGCTCCTGACAGAAATAAACCATTTCATTCATTTCGGTTTGTTTAATACGACGTCAATAAGTTTTTCAATTTTTTAATTTGAATCCTTCAAAGATTTTTTTACTGTGGCTTTAAACTGATTCAATTCCTGTGTATGCTTGTCACTTTTCTTCTGGATTCCAACGAGACTCGATTTAAAATTCTCCAATTCTGCGAATAATACCTTGTATTTATTTAGGTGGTCATCAAACAACTGTTCAATCTTAGTTAAATATGTAATGTTTGTAGAACTCAACGTAAAAGCAGGATGCTTGATGATCTCATCGATAATTTTTCTACTGTTCACCAATTCTTTCGTAAATATGTCCTTGAGCTTCTCGAATTTATGTGAAACCAAGTCATCTACATATTTCTTATTAGTAGCATCTAAGTTTGTAGTTGGTAAAGCTTCATTACATATTTTCAAATTTTCCACATCTATATCTCCTTCAGCTGTATAGCTCAGTTTATTCATAGCACCTAAATGCAGTAAACCTGCTACAATGGATTTCTTGCTTGCTTCGCCAGATGATTGACCAAACTTATTCACCGGCATGATGCTGACTGAAACTGGATCATGGAAACTTCTTAATATATCCAGCTTCTCTCAGCTCTTCCAAAATGCTAACTATTTCATTGTCATGAGATGTATTACCGGCTTGCTGAGAAGCGTATAAAAGTTTTAATCGTTCCACCATTTCATTCACATCATCCCAATACACATACTCTATCGGATTTGTATTGTATGTTAAATGATCGAATCCCTTTCCCAGCTTGAGATCCTCAGTAGATCCGATAGTGCTTCTACGTTGTGGTGGTGCTATCAAATTCTTTATAATTTTCCACTTGTGCTTATTCGATACTTTTAAGGTTCCCTTATTAGTCAAATGTATTTTACTCAATTTTATTATCTCCCTATATCCTTTGTGAAATTCTGAGGAATTCTGAGGAATTTTGTGAAAAACTAAATTGTATAGGCCCACTGTACCAGGGAACCTTTTTGTTCCAACAATTAAATCTCCATTGACATCAAAATCCAGATCAGTTTTTCTGAGCTTCCATTTATCAGTGGTGGGGTCATGGGTCACCCCATACGCTTTATCATATTTGTTGCCTCCAGATGCATCATTTAAATATTCATATATGTATTTTCGAGCTATCGGCGGATACGAGTTCAAGTAATCGTCGAGGGCTGCTTGAGATATATTCTGCACTCTACTTTCATCGAGCAGCGTATCTTCTTCTTCTTTCTTTTCTTCTCCTTCTTCTTCGTCTTCATCTTCATCTTCATCATTTAGATTGATTTTTCTGATATTTTTTCTAGGTAAGACGGTCGTAGATGAAATTTTTGGGGGTAAGAAGGACGTTGATGGTAGTTCCGTAGGTAAGGAGTACGTTGATGATGAGGGATTCATTTCCATCTTGGTTGGGTCAGTTTTCATTGCAAGTAAACCACGTTGTCGCTTTCCAGTTTTCTTTTTTCCAATTTCAACAATTTCTTTCAAAGGCTTGGTAATAGGTGTAAATATATCATTCAACACTTCATCATGTTCAGATTTCCCCAGCTTAAGCGCAGTGTACTTTTTCCGAATATTTTTAACAAGTTCATCGATTTTTTTAACTACATCTGTAGAAAACATATTGATGAATGATATACACACATACAATCTAGATACTTTTATACATGTCGAAACCTTTTCGATAACGACCCTTATTCATGTCAAAATCTTTCATAATTACTAAACATCCAAATTTATCCTTCCAACATTCTGCTCAAATTTCTTTGAATTTATAAAAACTGAAATCTGGAGCTACCTGATCGAGATAAATGTGATGCAAATTAAGTTCATCCTGTTTGAATAAAACAATCATATTACAATTGTCACGTATCAACTGTTTGGGAATCCGACTGTACGTTTGAACCAAGTACACAGTATCAATATGCTTATGTCTACATCTCGAAAAATATTCCTGAATTTTGTCTTGAGATCCACTCGTGACGTCATCTAATACAAACAAAGAGTTATTTTTAGCACCATTTACATCAATTATCTCTTCAGTATTACTATATGGAAAATATCCAACTTTCTCAACTTGTTCCAATATCTTTTGCAGCAACTCATATTTAGGTTGGTACAAAGACTTGGAAAACACATAAATATTCTCAAATTTTGGTCCATTAGGATCAAATATGAGACTCATGAGGGCATTCGTTTTACTAGAGCCACTTGGTCCGCAAAATATAGCTCGAAACGAGTCTGGTAATAGATCACCATGTTTGTTAGATTTGGTCTTTTTGATAATATCCAAATTCACAATGGGTAAAGTACTTTGCTGTGGGGTACACTGCATTTTAAATGAAATTAGACATATTTAGGTTGTTCAATAGTCTATATATTTATTCAACGAAGATAACAAGTTTTTGAGTTGTTCTAAAATCGAAATGGGTGGACATTCAATACCGAACATACTCCAATTAAATTTACCTGCTCTAATTAATTTATTGGAAAACTCATTAAATTCATAAAATGTATCATATTATAATGGCAAGTATAAACATGGTTATTGAAGAGCTCAATAAGCTTTAAAAAAAGTGATCTTATTGACATAATTACATCGGGAACAGTGCCGGAAACATTAAAACTGAGTGAAAATGTTCGGAAAATGTTAAAGTCCGTGGACAATTCAGCATTTCATGAATGTAGTGATTCTGCCGGCCAAAATGTATCCACCGTGTCAAAGGTCACAGACTATTTGAAGGTGGAAAATGAACTCAAATGTGCCAAGATTGAAATAGCATACATGAAGGACCTCAATACCGAACTGAGGAAATCAATTGGTAATCTCGAAACAATTATTAATTTATTGAAATTCAATAATCGTAACCTAAATACGGACACACCAATAACCAATGTTGCCACTGCGACAAATTCGACTGGAAATAGCGGTTATAATAAATCTCAACAAACCGCCAAAACAAAATACATCCCCAAGGCTTCACAAAATATCGTTGGAGTCGAAGGTGGCAACCTGGGCGATAACTCTAATATAAAAATTGTTGAGTCACTTGAAGCAGAGATGGCGAAAAAAATGGTACATCTTATTAATATAAACAATGATAACCATCAACCTCCAAATAAATCAAAAGCCAGGCCAACAGCAAAGATCGTAGGAACTGGATCATGCGATGAAAACGTATGTATTGGAGAAAAGGTATGGATTTTTGTTAGCAAATATAATGTAGATTATTCGGCTGACAAACTAGAAGCCTACTTGAAGATGAAGCATGAAAATCGTCACTTTGTCTGCATACCACTAAAAAATAACTGGGGTTTCAACTCATTCAAGGTAGGAATTGACGCTGACCTGAAAGAAGCGTTTTTAGAAGAAACTATGTGGCCAAAAGGAATAGAAGTTGGAGAATAGGTATTTCCCAAACAGAAGAAACCATGACAGGAGGTGGTGAAACAGAAACTATCCTTGTTAAGGATGACGTAAGTGAGCATAAAAATAATGAAAATGTTACATTGATGCATTTCAACATACAGGGTATAGTAAATAAAACTGTTGAGTTAGAAAATATCTTTAAGAGTAATAATGTTGACATATGCTGTTTTTCCGAACATTGGCTGAAAAATACAGAAATTGACCTAGTGAATTTCAGTAACTATTCATTAATAAATAAATTTTGTAGAACCCAATATCAGAGAGGAGGAGTTTGTGTATATGCCAAATGTGTCATGACAGTCAAACGTCTAGACTGTAACCTCACAATTGAGAAAGTAATAGAAATAAATGTTTGCAAGATTAGTGTTGGTAATAAAGAGACTTTTTTGATATCTATCTATAGGCCCCCAAATTCTGATTTTAATTTGTTTATTGACCGCTTACATGAATTGATATATTCTCTATACAAACCTTCACTATTTTATATTATATGTGGTGACAAGGAATTTGGTTTTTACAATATTGTAAAGGAACCAACGCGAGTCACCGGTAGTAGTTCCACTTTATTAGATCCTATTTTCACAAACATTGACCATATAAAAACAAGTGTTCAAAAAACCATACTTTCTGATCATTCACTGCAAATTTGTGAATTCAACTTGAAGAAAACTAATATAGAAAAGTCGAACCATTTTTTTGTTAGAGATTTTAGTGAGTGCAATTTGATTTCATTTTCCAATCTGATGGGAAAAGAACAGTGGGCAGATATGTATGAGACAACAGATTTCAACGGAAAATTTGAATTTTTTTACTCTACGTTCTTACACCATTTTAATACAACTTTCACGCACAAAAAGATTACTCCAAAACAACATATAAATAGGTGGTATAACAGAGAGCTTAAAGAATTACATACTATGTTGTGTGAACTACATAGTATATTCACAACAACGAGAAACGATAGAATAAAGGACAAATATAAAACACTCAAACTAATATACGATAAAAAAATCAAAGAGGCAAAACTTTCCTATAATAATAAAAGACTCATCAATTCCAAAAACACAACAAAAGAGAGCTGGAAAATAATTAATGAAAGCAAAGGAAAATCTGAGAAAACCATACCCAGAGAAATGTTGGACAGACATAATGAAAAAATTGAGGACACTCAACAAATTTCTGATGCGTTCAATAACCATTTCATTGAATTGAACTACGTCACTCCAAATTATAATAAAGCCAGACTTCAATATTTTTCGGATGTAACACTCTTCTTAACACCAACTACTGCTAGTGAGGTAAAGGAAATAATAGGAAAAACCACTTTGAAAAAATCTGCTGGTATTGATGGTATTGATGGTAGAGTATTGCGCTTCATTTCTGATATAATAAGTAAACCACTATGCCATCTAATAAACGAATCTTTTCTATCTGGAAAATTTCCAGGTATTTTCAAGAAATCGAAATCCATACCGATATACAAAAACAAAGGACCAATTAATGAAATCATGAACTATAGAAATATTTGTATACAAAGTCAATTGGCGAAGGTTTTCGAAATGGCATACAACAGATTAAATAATTTCTTAGAGACAAATAAGCTTTTGAAGGGTTGTCAGCATGGTTTCCGCAATAAAAAATCGACAAATTCCGTCATAGCTGAGCTTTGTGAATTTTTATATACTTCTTTAAATAAAAAAGAATCAAACATTGCCATGTACTTTGATCTGACAAGAGCATTCGATTCAATCGACCATCACTTACTGTTAGAAAAACTTAATCGAATAGGAGTAAGAGGCTTACCAAATGAATGGATAGGTTCATATCTTGAAAACCGTGAACAGGTTGTGATCGTGGGGATTAGCAAATCGAGCACTCGCAGTGTGCCAGTGGGAGTACCACAGGGTTCAATACTGGGACCCATTTTATTTTTGGTTTTCATAAATGATGTCGTACTATCATGTCCTACCCCAAATCTTGAGGTTTTATATGCAGATGACACTACTTTCTTATCATCAGCAAAACAGGTGTCAGAACTGCTAGCTGATGCTAACACTTCAGCAAATGAATTCTATATTTACTGCCAAAACCACGGCTTATCTGTCAACTTAAAGAAGTCACAAATTATGACCTTTTTACCAAAAAATACTAAACTCGATTTCAGTTATCTAGTTAAAATGAACCATCAATCTATAGAACAGACTGACCATTTCAATTTTTTAGGTCTCATTATGGACGCTAAGTTGACATGGGAAAATCATATCGATCATGTCACAAATAAATTGAGCGGCATATGTTTCTTACTGCGACAGTTGAAAAATACCGTTAGTCCTGACGTATTGAGATTAGTTTACTTTGGCCTCACTGAATCCGTTCTCTCTTATGGTCTAATATTGTGGGGTTGTTCAGCTCATATTCAAAGAACCTTCATTGCACAGAAAAAAATCTTGAGGTGTATGGCGGAGGTTCGATCAAGCACTAGCTGTAAATCCATTTTCAGAGATTTTCAAATACTGACACTCCCATGTTTGTATATATATCTATTGATGTGTAACATAAAAAGACAAGAAATCCATATAACAAATAGCCAACTACACAACTATGGAACCCGCAACTGCAATGACCTGCGTCAACCATTTTTGAGACTGTCCGTTGGTCAGAACTCTCATATTTATAGAGGCATTGCTTGTTTTAATAAATATGTAAAAACTAATGGAAATGATGCAAGCTTCAATATTTTCAAAAATAAGCTCCATACATATCTGTCCCTGAAGGCTTATTATTCCTATGAGGAATTTCATGATGATACCGGTGACCTGTAATGGAGCTATATTGTTATTTACTGAATTTTATTTATTTTTTATCTATACTTATTGTATTTTAAATTTTACCACTATACTATACACTAAATGTTGACAAGGCTAATAGTCCCTATGTATTTGTGAATTTTTAAATTTGTAAATGTGTAAGGTCTCAAAGCTGAATAAATGTATTTGTATTGCTGAAAAAATAAAGATTTCCATTCGTGAATCTAAAAGCACTTGTAATGACTTTTGTTGGTACACCTGGAAACTTTTCGTTTGCAAAGCCATATTTCACCTCTCCACATTCACTGAGTTCTACATACAAATCATCATATAGAATATATGTTTTACCTCTATATGAGTTGAATGTAGCATTAATTCTAGCATTTTTGGAGATTTCCCATTCATCTAAAGACTTTACCGAATGTTGTTTGAAAGTGGGAAAATCTATTACGCTAACACTTCTATCTTTGACAATGACAACTTCATCGTTCGATTTCTGATATATGGAGATATATTGAGGTGAATATAGTCTGAGATTTTCTGTGGATTTAGTAATTGTGCTTTTTGATTCTCATGACCTACATTCAGAACCCATACCAATCCTTTGGAAAAAATGAACATGTGATTGTTTGATGTAATCAACATTTGATCAGGATATTTCATTTTACATAAACTTCTTTCAACGTCGAGCTTAGATGGTGTTGTTATCGTAGATGTTGTTGTTGTGGATGGTGTTGTTGTTGTCGTGGATGGTATTGTTGTAGATGTTGTTGTAGTAGTTTTTTTAAGTGGTTTTCCATACAATGCTTGTATGCCCCTAATATCATCTTGGGAAAGCTTGGAGGAACCAGTACAAAATGCGTACATTATCGAGTTTTCATCTGGAGAATGTTCTAATCCCAATGCGTGCCCTATTTCATGAATAAGGGTTACCAAAAGAAAATTATCATTGGTCCAGTCTACATTTTTATTCAAATGTATTTCTCTACATGAATGCTTCTCACTAGAAGGGTAAAAAGCATGTCCTAGTATTGTTCTACCTAGATTTGTGTCAAAAGTGAAACACTTTCCATCACCCATGCATCTTCTTATTTCAGAGTGTTCTGTTGGTTGGTAAGAGATGAAAATATCTGGATCATTTACTGAGTAAGCGAATAATAGATTTGTGACATTAGCCCATGCATCAAATGCATCTCGAGCAATATTATAATATCTTCTACTTGCTTGAGAAAAAAACCATTTCAGATGATGAGGTAACCTTGAAATATTTACTGCTCTGAAGCTACCTTGTTGATGGTCCATTACACCACAATGTGGTCTATTAATAAATTTTGCAAAATCTTCAGTTATACTACCATTTGTATCTATGTGATAAAAATCTCCGAAATTTAATATTGCTTCGGTAGGATCTATCAAACTATTATTACTACTGGTATTATCCTCCAAATAACCTAAAATTCTTAGATGTTCCAAAACCTCATTATCATCAACATCAACACTAGAGCACAGTGATAAACAATGTAGTAAACAAAGTCTAAACATGATTAAAGCTTGGAATAAACTAAACTTCAATAGTGCTGGGGGTGGGTTTATATAGAAAAACACACATTTGTACAATTTTTTTTTTATTAAAACAAGTATAAAGGCACATTACCAGTATTACATGTTGTTGTTGTCGGTGACAAGGTTATATTGTTGAATTTCTTCATCATTTCAATTTTGTCTTCGTACTGTTGGATCGTCATTTTTAGTTTTCTTATATTTTCCAAATGCTCTTCCAGTAGGCTTTCAATGACAGGGCTGGAACTTTTCAATCCACTAATGAATCAAACGGACGTTGCTTTGACTGCAGGACTATCTTCCTTTGAAGTGGTTCATACACGATGGTGTCCCTTGATTTAAGCTTGGCATATCCCAATACTCATGAACATACACTTCAATGTTGGTCACTTTGATAAGAGGATAATTCATTTTCAACCAATCACATTTTTGTCCTTCCTTCACATATACCACGTGATACTCATCCAAAATACTATTCAAAATTGACACAATTTCATCCTACGGTATGTTACCTTTTGAGTAATGTAGACCATGAATATTTTTTTCCTCGTACACTACTTATTTCCTGTTCCTTCTTGATAACTTTCTAAATGCTGCAGGTGGCTTCAACAAATAATGATTCGTCTGGCGGCCATTTGTCACTGATATTTCTTTTGGGTAGAAACACCATTCCCCACGTTCAGTGAGTAAATTGAAACTCTGGATATCAACAATACACCGCTTCATCTTGTCTACTACTACTACCAAAAATCTAGAAGCACTCTACTTTTATAAAATATTTCGTACATGTTCGCTAAGTGGGAGTTGTTGAAACTATCATGAATGATTATGCAATAAGCCTTCGTATCTGCTGGAATGGCTGTATTGGTTTCAATATCAACTTTGATGTCTACAGTAGTTGTTTCCAAACTAGGATTTCTTTTGGAGCAGTCAATGACAAAGACAGCATGATTTTTGAATCCTAAATAATCTAGTAATGGTGCAGATTGTTTGATTCCACAAAAACTTTCATAAAATTGGGAATAATTCCAGTGTGCTTCAACAAAGTTGCTCTTTTCAAAATCGAGTCTCATTCTTTCTGATGGGAAATATTCACCGTTAAGAAGTAAACGTATATCAGATACATTAATGTTATTGAAGGTACCAGCATCGCTTCTAACATTACCTCTGATATTTGTTTGAAATGTAACAATCACATATCTTGGATCCACTGTGCCAGTGTTGACAACCCAAATTTCTTTCTTTTCTCCAGTTGTTAATGATGGAAGTTCATGAGAATCCCATTTACGGAATGATATGACAATCGGGCGATCTAATTTGATTTCCTTCAATAAATCCAATTTTGATAAATCATTTGGTGTTACAATTTGTACTTTTAGGGAAATATTGTCTATTTTAAGTTCACCTTTAGCTTGGTCGTCACTTATATAAATTGCATCATTATTATTCCTTGATCTGATAAGTCGAATTGTTTGTTTCCCGAATTGTACTCGTTCATAATCATTGAAAAAAGCAAATAAGTGTCCTAACGGAATAAGCAAATTAAACGATCCATCTGTATGAGTGGGTGGATGTGACGGAAAATTCCAACCAGCAACACTCATAGCCCGTGCATCATTATAAGCATCATAGCAAAGATAACCTCTGATTGTTGAAACAATACCAGGATCTCGTACACTTTCCACTTCTTTTCCATTCAATTCATATGAAATAGAATCAAATAAAAAAAGCACCTGCATTATTAGTAAGCCTCACTTCCCCAGGTCCCGCTGATGTTTTTTTTTAATATTTCCTTCAATCAGTAGAAGCGCCTTGTTCATTAATAACCAAGTATCGCTTTGATTTATCGTAATCTCTACAAAATCATTATTGTTGAATGATTTCACATATGGGTAATAGGTTCCAGTATCCAATTTTTGACATGAGTTATCAATTCGAGGTTTTTCGTAAATGTCGAATATTTCTTCTGACATTGTATCCCAATGATTTTAAAAATAAATAATTGGAACGAGAGAGACTATGCTGTTGTCTCTTTAACGACTGTCTAGAGTTGACTAATTTTGATTTGGATGCTTTGTGTCTTTTATACAGTATAACTAAGCCCATAATTTCTTTAGTTCTAGACGAACGATGATTTCCTCACCTCTAAAATCTACCGGCTTGAAATCTTGATCGAGAATAGTGAGAGTTATATTTGATATTTCACTTCTATTGTTTATGGGTAAATAAAGAATATTTCGGGGAATGACGTCAATTGCAAAACCTGGGTCAACTCCAATGGAAAATTCGTATATAGTATGAGAAGGTTTATTGTTGTAAAACGAACCGGTAGTTATATTACAATCGATGTGAATCGTTCGAACTTGGACAATATTAACAGATAAATCAGACTGATGTATACTACCAGGGTTGAGTACACGTTTTGAGAAACCCAGTATTCTACCAATACTATCTTCGGCTTTGAAAGAAATGATTAATTTCTCACTTTCAATTTCACACTTGAGCGTATTATTATTGGGCTTGATTGATAGGTAACTATTGTAATGATCTGGTTTGACGGTTTTTGAAATGATCTCTTTTCGTAGATAATTTTCAATATCTGTTAGCTCATATGAACCTGTGGGTATACTCATTAGATGTCTGTGATTTTAGTGTAATGAAACTTGTTGTTCTCACCTTCAGATATATTAGGAATACTGTTATACGAATAGAATGCAACGAGTGCCAAACCGTATTCAGAATCAGGATCTAAGTGAATAGGATGTGTAAAATCTGTCGATAAAAGCTACCGAAACTATCAAAGTAATCAACAGCGTCCTTTCGTTTGAAATAAGCTACCCAATGAGTTCCGTAAATTTCTAGTTGAATCAAGATTCATAATAGCACATTCATTTTTACGTGGTTTCAATGGTAATGTGTCCGTCATGAAGACTCCTCTGAAGTTGGGAATTTTCAACGTTTCAACTGCTTCAATTATATCCTTATCGAATAGGGCTCTATTGGGTAGCTTCACTGATAGTTTTTTTGTTTCTTCAAATATAAACCATATCCTTTGGGATTTTTTCTCAAGTACAACCCTGATCCTTTCTTTCCGATTTCCTCCATTGCACGATTATGACGGGTCTGTTCTTCGAGTTTCTTCTTAGCGCTCTTGGCATCTATAATAGTTTTTGCGACCCCAGCTGCTCCCCCACTCAGTGCCCCCAAGGCACTCAATCCAGCAAAAATCGGTATGAGTGGTAAAATCCCCCCAGATTTACCTTCAAATGGTATTATTCTAGGTATTTTCACTCGATGTTTCCCTCCAACTCTCTTGATAATCTTTTTCACAGCTCTCAATGCATTTAATGCCCCTTTTGTGATTCCTTTCTTTGCCATATCGGTGTTAGCAGCAGCAGAACCCGGCTTGATTTTATACGACGCTGTTTACATCCCATTCCGAGTTTCCTTTTGGCTTTCATTCCTGTAGTGACTAGCCAAGCTGCAGCTTTCTCACCAAATTTTGCGTCTTTAGACTTGACACGTTCCCAAGCTTTATTTTCAAGTATGTAATCTGCCTTGTGTCTTTCCTCGAGAGATTGATTTTGCGAATAACTTATATCGTGATCTTTACAAGCTCTGTCTAATTTATTCTTTCCGGGGTCTCCGCGTTCAAGTGGTTTTTGGAGCTTTGTACCAGGACCACCTTTCAAAAGAAAAAAATTCGAAAAAAAATCTCGTTTTATGAAAACAAAAACTTACAATATTGGTATCCAGGTAGATGTAATTCTACTGGTAATTTGTTAATGAGACTGTTGACAAGCCCTTTACCCTCTTTTCTCTCAAACGTCAACATTAGCTGCTTTCCATTTAACGTAAGGAGCTCCTCTGAGCTACCCAGAGCGTATGACCCTGCGTTCTATTTAGTGGGGCTTCAAGCACCGATTGACATTCCTCTTGCCCCTCGAGCACCACCTGTTTTATTGGTGCATGAAGCACAAGTAGACAAAAGTCAAAACGCGAATACACAGTTTTTTGGCGAAAAAATCAGTGATAAAGAAATTTCCGATCTCAGGGGCTTGAAGCTCTGGGGCTTAACACTCCTAAATGGAAAACGCCTATTGATACTGATTCTGAATGAACGTACCCTTATTTATACAGTGCGGCTTTTTTTAGCCCCTCCCCCTGTTAACTTTTGAACGGTTCGACGTACAAACATGAAAAAATGCAGGTTTGGAGGGTTTCACTATTACTACTTTTTGAAACAAAAAATATGGTGATTGCTACACAGGGGGCGCGGGGGGACATATCAACTCAAAATTTTTAAATGGCATGGGGGGTCGAGTGTCACATCGTTGAAAAGAGAATTGAATTCTCTTTTCAACGATGTGACATTTGACCCCCCATGCCATTTAAAAAAATTGAATTGATGTGCCCCCCTGCGCCCCCTGTAGAGCAATCACCATATTTTTTGTTTCAAAAAGTAGTATCGGTAAAACCCTCCAAGCGGTTTTTTTTTCATGTCTGTACGTCGAACCGTTCAAAAGTTAACAGGGGGGGACTAAAAAAAGCCGCACTGTATAACCCGTTAAGAGGCTATGTTGAAATTTTTTGTAATCCTGAAAAGGACTGTTTGTTCCATGTGGGGGATTAATATTCAATAGTGGCATCTGAATCTGATGATATGTATACAACATCATCCTCTATTTCCTCATCAGAAGAAACCCCCATTTCATCATCAGAAGAAACAGGATTTCCTATTTCATCATCAGAAGAAACCTCCATTTCATCATCAGAAGATACAGGATGTCCCATTTCATCATCAGAATCCTCCATTTCCTCATCAGACAAAGAATTCTCATCATCATACAAGGCATCAGGATTTGCCAAAAAATCTATACACGACTCGTACAAATCGTCCGATACCTCCCATGTTGACAACTCTACTTCATTGACTTGGATGGGTCCAAGCACTGGTTCGCTTACTGGTTCACTTCTCGGCTCTGTAGTTGAATCAGCCATGATGTAACTTTTCATACTCATCCGATTTATATTTATACTATTCCTTTTTAACCTCTGGCGTACAGCGGGCGTACGTGCTATTTTCAATAGCTATTATGCAATTCTCTTCGTTTGGTCACACACACATTTTTGCGGTTTCAACAATGAAACGCGGATCGAGCCGATGATGTAATTGGGTTTTTTCGAAGGTGAACAATGATCTCACACACGGATGTTTTCACATTTCAGTCTTTCATATTTTGGTTTTTTAAGAATCGCATGAACGAGAAGCATATTCACAACTGCTCCGCCCACCAAAATTCGATCTCGCCACCCAATCGTCAAAATTCGATATCGCCCCCCCACCCGAATTCAACCGTCAAAATTCGATCTCGCCACCCAACCGTCAAAATTCGATCTCGCCGACTAACCGTCAAAATTCGATCTCGCCGCCCACACGAATCCGCCATCCCATCTACCCAAAATTCGATTTCGCCATCCCGCACACCACCTACCTTAGCTACATCCTCCTTTAGCTCCATATTCAATAACCACGATAGTCTCATGGCTGAGATATCTGCGTCCTGACCCGGTTTTTTGCTTCAGCCTTTTCCGGGGTTCAACATCGAAATAACCGGCCTCATAAACTGTACATAGCAATATCTACATCGAATACAAATTTGAACAACACGTATAAGCTATGCAGGAGGCGTGTACCTCACCGATCTACTCCCGTGACATAATGAAAAGTCCGGCCCAGCGTTAACACCAGCGCGGGCGGACTACAGCGCCCCCTCGCGGGGGTGACTATGTTCGCCTTGGCAAGGCGCTCTTCCGCTCTCCTGACGGAAGCAGGAGAGTTGCTACTATTGCGCCCGTGATCCCGTCCTTCCTTAATCCCCTGGGTTATGGAGTGCGGATATCACGTCAGTGATTTGTCATTATGCATGAAATGTTACTTTATGGAATCCAGAATAAAACCCCTATTTATTTATTATTATTTATATCTGCGTCCCACCCAGACGACCCGAGTTCCATCCTACACCCAATACACTTTTTTTTTCTCTCACCGAGACTGTGTCGCCATCTCACAACAACACACCGCACTATTACGTCATCAAATTTCCCGTCAGAGTATCGTCACGGCCGCCATTGTTCCCCGACAGAGTATCGTCACGGCGGCCATCTTGAATTGCTTTATCTACTGGGGAGCACGCAGGTTGTAGGCCAAGCTATAGAGGTTTTTTCCCCCACAAGATATAAGGCGCAAATGGCCTATACTAATTTTTATAAGATAGTTTGTTAATGAAAACCCCAGTTTTCGCCCCAGCAAAATCGCTTTGTGGAATTTTTTAAACAAGAAATAGTTAAAAAATTACAACTTTTTTGGTTTTTTGGAAATATCTCAAAGATTTTTCAAGGAATCGTTTTACAGTCGATGGAACTTTTGTAGAAAATTATGAAACCTACCGAATGTTTTTTTTTATTCGCCTAGATCGGTGCATTTTCGCTGAGAAAATCCGGGAAAACCTCGGAAAAGAGACCATTTCTCAAAAATTCCTAATTTTTACAAATCTGAAGGTGGACAAACAACATTGCGGAAACTGATAGATAATAACATGTGGTTTAACTGTGCGCAAGATGGTTTCTGTACGATATGTACTTTTTGCACAATCGCGTTATAAACAATTTAAGGGCGAATCTTTCTAAATGCGCCGATTTGAGGGAGACCATCTTAATCAAATTCTGTAAACGGCATATGGAAGTAGAGATCAATATCTACAATTCGCATATTTTGGATTTTCACCTGAGAGGTGGAAAATGTGTTGAAAATGTCCTTGAAAGTTGATCAAAACGCCTCAAAGTGCGTCCGAAGTCGAACTTTAGTTAATGAGAGCGACTTCGGGGGCACTTTGAAGCATTTAGAGTAACTTCCAGTGACATTTTCAACACATTTCCCACCTCTCAGGTGAAAATCCAAAATATACAAATTGTAGATATTGATCTCTACTTCCATATGCCTCTTATAGAATTTTAAAAAGATGATTTTCCTTAAATCGGCGCATCAAGAAAGATTTGCCCTCAAATTGTTTATAACGCGATTGTGCAAAAACTATATATCAGACAGAAATCATCTTGCGCACAGTTGAACCTCATAGTATTATCTATCAATTTACGCAATATTGTTTGTCCACAATCAGATTTATAAAAATAATGAACTTTTGAAAAATAGCCTCTTTTTCGAGGTAAAACTATACCTTGAATAATCTTTGAGATAATTCCAAAATACCAAAAAAGTTTTAATTTTTTTCACTTTTTCTTGTTTAAAAAATTCCACAAAGCGATTTTGCTGGGGCGAAAACCGGGGTTTTCATTTACGAACTATCTTATAAAAAGTAGTATGTGCCGTTTGCGTCTTTTATGTTATGTGAAAAGAGCCTATTATTTTTATCTACAGCTTGGCCTATTGTTAATGTAGTACATTTGAATCGTCTAGATGCTATACAATTCTTTTGTGAACGGCTTAGTACATTCATTATATGTAGGTGCTTCATTTTCCTTTCATTTGCACCTACCTTTATAATTTGGGTAGGACAATTAGGATATTGTGACAATTTTCTTTATCACTGACGAGCATAAAATGGAATTTTGACTACACTCTTCCAGCAATATCATGAAGAAAAATTGCTCAAACCACGTATTCTACTTCTGTTACTATGTCACTGGACAATGAATGTTTCTGCGAACATTCAAACAATGAGCTAATATCGATCAAAGAATTTTTTGAAAGTTTGGTTTTGTGGAGGTCATTCGTTTCTTGACATAGCTTTTTGGGAACTTCCACAACTTCATTTACAAATCAACTCACACATTTATCAATACATCCTGTATACATAGATGAACCAAAACAATAAATTCAACTAGGAAAGCATATCACATAAGGATAATAGTAACTTTATAAAATAAACATGTTAGGAATCAACAAACATCAAGAATATTTCAAACAACAATTCTGTTCACTTCTAATAATCGTTGCTTTCACACTTTAAAAGCTTTATTGGTGAAAATGCGCGTCGAGTGTGATTTTGACATTGTTTGGTTAGTATAATTCAACGGTCGTAGGGGGCTGTAGATTTTTTATGTTGGATACTTGTAGACGAATACACCTATTGTATAGATTGAAGCGAAAGACAGGGCTATTTCTTCAAGTTTTAATCATTAGATACCACAACCATCTCGTAATGACGAATACTCCAGCAGAATTATGTCCTATTCATATTATAGTCCTGGAGAATTAAGTGAAATCATGTTCGACTTGCCGCTCTGCCCCCAATCGCAAAAACATTGAATATAAAATCGATTCAACAATTTAGTGCATGTAATGAAGTTATTTCCACATTTAATTCTATCCACGTGTAGAGAGGTAAAATAGATCTTATTGTCTCCAAAACTAATGAAAAATAGACTTTTCAGCGAGTTTTGATAACGGAGGCAGATATAGTCTCCGAAACTTCAACGATTTTTGAAAAAAGAGAAGTATTTTTAGTTATTTTTTTTTTTCATCGAAAATGGGACACTGGACGCATGTAGTGTCATTCAATGAGAAAAAATAGTATTTTCTCCTTTACGTTACAAGTATGTTCAATTCCTATAGATTCGCATTTTTATAACAAAATTATCTTCATCAGTAGAAATACTAAACAGTTTAGTATTCCTACTGAAGAAGATGACTTGTTTATCGAAATGCGCATCTAGGAGTGAAAAATGCTTGTGTGGTAAAAGGGCAAATACATTTGTTTTTATTTTTTCAGTTAGGTAAATTTCAGAATACGATACGTTACTGACGAAATGAAATAATATTACTCATGACAACAGTATTCTAAACGCAGTAACTTATTGAGGCAAATTGATTCATTTCCCTTCTACACTTGAACGGAATTTCTTAAGTAAACATTTTTCACTTTCAAATTGTGTAAGGTTGAAATTCCCAAAAAGCTATGTCAAGGATCGTGTAAACAATTTCAAAATTTTTCATGGGCCGGTACTACAAAAAAATAATTGATAAAAATTTCATTTGCGCAATTTCATTGCTCTGTATCTCAGGTGGAAAGTATCAAAAAACGCTCTGTCCTAAATTTATATGAAGACACTGGTATTTGCTGGCCTTATTATGTGAACGACACAGAATCCGGGGATAGCAAAGCATAGGAACCAAACACTGATCAAAATCTCAACATCTATGCTTGAAAAGATTTTCTTTGAAGATGAGTACAGTGGCTATAAATGGTCTCTACACCGATGCATCTAAAACACCAGGAGACGAATGTGTCGGAGCAGCAGTTATCTTCAATGAAAGCAGTCGTAGTTTAAGCCTACTCCCATCCTGATAATTGTATGCTATAGCTGAATCAATAGATTTATCAACCAATGCCAAGGATAAAAATGCAGTTATCTTCGCCGACTCATTAAGCTCCGCACAAGGTAAACACAAATTTGCCCCAAACACCCACTATTACGACGCATGAAGGAAAATCTCCACGAATTGCAAAATTAGGATAGAACCGTTGAACTGGTATGGATCCCATCTCGCAAGGGTATAACTGGTAACGAGAAAGCAGACACAGTTACTAAGAAAACTAACATAAATCCACATTACATCATTGTAAGAAAAATCCCATACCTGGAGATGAAGATATTTTCGGCTATACGAGGAATCTATGGAGTGACAGGTGGTGTAGGAATGCAAACAAGTTAAAACAATTAAACCCAGATCTAAACCCCACACAATACATCGGACTACCTATAAACCAACATGTTATCATATCACTTCGCATAGGCCATCCGAGAACGACTCACCAACACCTCATCAAAAAGGACCTCTCAAATATGTGCAATACCAGCCGAATGCAACTTAATGTAAGAACATCCTGATGTAATGTCTTTCCTACCACCATCAAAGATATAAGACAGGACTACCCAGTAATCTACAAACGATTCTGTACCATGAAAATATTATTAGCTCACTGACATTTTTGAAATTGATCAAAGTTTAGACAGAATATGATTGCACCTATCAATAGAGCATAAAAATTATGATTTTTGTTACAATAATACCAGTAGGAAACCGACTATATCATATGAAAGACAGTCCGTAGTTATATTCTGTTATGTTATCGACTCGCAACTGTCATTTATTAATTTGTTATAAGCATTAAAAAAATCGTGTTCTTTTTTTAAATTCATAACTCCGCCATTTTTCATGAATTGCGGTTGGGCCTTCTCGTTCTCATGAAAGTATTGAATCATGTGTATTTTATGTGTGCACAAAATAGGCGCTGTCAGATCATTAGTTTTGGTACAATTGCAATTTGAATATTGTTTTGCTCTATCTTGCAGCGTGTTTGGATGCTCCGATGATAGTCCGATTTCAATTTCTCAAACAGATTTTGAAAGTAGAAGATTAGTACCATAAAACTTATATTCTCAATGCTGCGAAATGGGTTAAAAATTCTTGCAAACATGACTAAAAACAGACGAGCCTGCGTATGAGGTCGGGTAGAAAGAGATACCGGGAGATGAGGGGAAAGCGTAGTATCACAGAACCCGTTCGTTAGAAGAATTTCTCTCATCACCCGGTCTCTCCTACCACTGGAACGCTCACGCGGGCTCGGCCATATTCAGCCATGTTCGCAAGTATTTTTACCCATTTCGCATCACTGTAGCGCAAAATGAGAATATACGTTTTGCGGTACTATACTTCTACTTTCAAAATCTGTTAGAGAAATTGAAATTGGACTATCACTAGAGCATCCAGGCACGCTGCAAGATAGTGCAAAAAAATTCAAATTGCAATTGTGCCAAAAGTAATGATTCGACAGTGCCTGTTTTGTGCACACATAAAGTACACATGATTCAAGACTTTTATGAGGAGTGCGAACCCTACTCCTTGAAAAATGGCGGAGTTATGAATTTTGAAACAAATCGCAATATTTTACTCCCGATTAACAAAAGACTTGAACCTTGACAGGTGTTCATAATTTGTTACAGGAAAAAAATCCAGTTCAATGTCGTTAACGAAAAAAGTGAGGCTATTTCAATTATAATTTCGCGATGAGCTAGAAACTTGGCAGGTATTCCTAATTCTGGTGACAATGGTTCCAAAATGATCGACCAGTTTGGTAATTATGGTTCGATTCTATTAAAAATGGTACCTATGTGGGATTTTTTGGGATCAAACAGTATGATTTTTTGTTGAAAATTACGATAACGAACCATTTGGGGACAGCCAAAACGGATCTATATGATTATTATGACGTATGGAACCTCTACTAACAGTTTTAGAAGGAAAATTTGCATGCCTATTTACTGGGTAGATAATATAATGTACATTTTACCTCAGCGACAGTACTACCATACCCATAAACCCAAAACTATGAACGTTTTGCTTTGCTCCTTGAGCTGAAGAAATATACTATTTATATGGTATTTGGGAAACTATACATGATTATTGTATGATTGTGTTCGAATTTTCAAGCATTAAATTCAGTAGAAAGCTATAAGAACACATATTTTTTTCTTATGGTGAAGACAATTTGGTAAGCACGATATTCGTCGGTCCCACGCCAAAACCGCGAATGTACAAATTTCCGGGTGTTGATTTCAATGTGAAAATAATAATTTTCTACCAAAATTTTCAATGTGAAACTCACGAATGTGCTATTAGGTTGTCTACTGTGATCGAGAATGAATTTGCAAATGTGAAAACTTACCAAGGTTTTCAAAGCAGGAAGTAAGAATATTCTTAAAACTCTTCATTCGAAATGACAAATTTGCACATTCGTACTTTTGACATGGTACCGAAGAATCTACTTGGCATGTTCCGAAATTCCCAAAAAGTATATGAAAAATAATCGCAATCTCAAGTGTTCGACTTTCATTTACATTATCTGAATTTTTGTTCGTGGGGGATTTTTTTGCAGCTGTTCTTTGATTCACAGACGTATCAGGGTTTTTTAATTGCTCCTTTCTTGTATCCTCCAAACTTGATGGTTCCAAAGGAACTTGCTGAATGCGGATAAGTGGTGGTTCTGGTAAAAATGAGCTGGTTTCACGAAAAGAAATAGTTTCCTGAAACATAAAATGGAATTAGTAAATTATTGAATTTGTGTACTTAATTGATTACTTGTTTATTTTGTGGAAATTCATGATCACTTGAATGAAACGAAAGAAAGAAACTTTTGTCTTATTTCCCTATATAACTAGGTTTTAGAGTTCAATTGTATTAGTTAGTTTTTTTACTTGATAATGGGATAAAATCCAAAACCGGTAGTGAAAATATAAAAAACTAGTGGAAAAAAGACAAAAGTGTGTTTCTTTCGTTTCATTCAAAAAATTATTGAATAGTTTACTATAACCATACTAAGTACTTACTTGACTGTGACTTCTTCTTAAATCCAGTACCAGCAAAGTTTTCTCTTTCTTCTCATTGGATGAAGGATTGGGAGTTACGCATCGTCTAGAGTTAGATGCCCTGGTTGCAGCACTGGCAAGTGTCGGTACAGGTGTCTGCGGTCTGGAATCTGTCTCTGTATATCTTTAAAAAAATCGTATATGGTGCATCATCACAATAATTATTGACAATCGCATTAAATGACTTTCTAGGTAGCCGAATATTTCTCATAATCAAAAACAGCTATTCTATATAATAATAATTTTTTTTGTGTATTTTGTCATCGGCTGCTTTGATCATTAGCCAAATATTCATAAGTAGAAGTATGATTTTGACTCTTGATTATTCACTGAATAATTTTAAAATAGTATTCATTTTGTTTGATTAGGTATATAGGCTGATTTCTTCAACACCCCCTCTCAAACAAGACGTTGCTCCATAACTAAACTAATTCTTGAACAATACAGCAAGTGTTAAGTTTTTGATAAAGCTTTTGTGAATATATCGGCCGGTATCTTTTTAGTTGGTAGGTAATAAATTTCCATTATACCACCCGTATTATCTGATATGAATATGTTTAGTGGGACCATGATGAATTGGGTTTGTGGCCTAGAAGTTGAGCGCCTTGGCTATATCATTATTGGTACATCAATTTGTGATGAAAATGCTTTCTTGCTCCCCATAAAATAGCTGATCGTCAGATGTAAACACACTTTCCGCATGGTTTAATTTAAATTTCAAAACGAATTATTTTTGATATGTTGTTTGAGTGGACTAACCATGGTCCCTAACATAGGTGGGCCCCGCACTAGATGCGGACCATAACGTCGTAATTAGGACCATACGTTTTTTAAAAGTTTTTCCGTTTTAATATTATTTTTCCACCATATGATCGATCGTCTTGTAATCAACCCCTATTTGGCTGAAGATGAAGGATTAATCCTTCGAAACATGTCCTATCTATTGATGTAAGTCTTCCGACTGCATGGAATCTGCCTGTTGTTAGTCTTTGGACTACACAGTATCTTCAATAAAGATTATTTTTGGTGGAGTTGGACTGAAAGTTTGTTCACTCTCCCATAATGATATTCGGTTAGAGAGCCCACTATTATTAAAATGCCAAACTATTTCATGAGATACTTCAATCCGGACCTGGGAATCTTTTAAGGGACACACACTTCTACTTCTTATCTATCTTAAGAACAATAGGTAAAATAATGAGGATCATCGGCGATTTACGACCTTCTTATAGTTATGGTTCTACTTTACCTATTGATTTGACTACCTATAAGCGATTTAAAATTCATCTAGTTTCTTCTTAACTTCTGTAGGTGTGACAACTGGTTTCGAATTGTGCAAGAGATCTGTGATGTATTTCTTTTGTGACAAATTAATCAGGTTATTTGTTTCATCGCTATTGAATACTATACCATAGCAGTATTTTATTAATTAATTCATGTACTCTCCCATGAGTCCGTTTTTGATGGATTCAACTTGGTCATTATTCGATGATGCGACGATAAAATCATCAACGTATACTCCAACAAGAAAAATATTTTGACAATCCTGCATCAATCGGCATGCAATTTGCAGTGGACCGTGGAGTGCACTGAGTCTTCTTTTGAAGCCACTCTCTGCCAAAATAATAGAAAATGTCTTATTCATAAATTCTCCCTCATTTTGTCTAATTGGTAATGAAGAATATTATGACAACTTTGTTTTCTACAAAATCCTTGTAATTTTTTTAATCTCCCAGAGCTTCTGCTTCAAAAATCTAACCTCCACCATTAATTCATGTATAATGCAATTTATTAATTATTTACGTCAATTGAATTATTGCATTCATGCAAATAATTCCGTGATAGTGTCTGATACAGTAAAAAGGTAATATAGGCCCATATGTTAAGACTTTGAGTTACTTTATCGTCAGGGAAAAGAAGAGCTGAGGAGCCAAGGAAAGAAAAAGGAAGAGTTTGTTGTCAAGACGATAGATAACGAGATAAATAAATTTTGAAATTTGTTAGACATGTATGAGTTGTAAAATAAAAACGTTTAAAGTAGCAAACTATCGATTATCCCCTCAAGAGGTGGTCCTTCACAAACACGAATCGTTTACACATAACAACACCATAAGATATTTGTGTGATTGTATATTATTCATAGGTACCTTTTAAATAGCTCCTCAGGCACACTTTCAACCTGTGGAATACGCACATTTACATTGTTCTGTGCCTCCTGTTCATAGTGTTCATCAGTTCGACGAAGAGGAAATATATTTTCCTGCCTTTCTTCAGTAGTCAAATTTTTTCCTTCGATAACCTGGAATAGTAAAATAGATCAAAAACATCAATTTGATGGGATCTTCGAATTGGAAAAGATACTGTTTTCGAAATACCTTGAGAGTATGAAAACATAAAAATATGGCCAGTAAAGCTGTTCCAAAAATTGGCTTGCTTCTTGAGTATTTAGCGTGAGTGTTGCTAAGTTGAATTATACCATATTATATTTTATAATCGTTTTAACAGAAAGGGGATACGGGTCGGATTAGCGTTCTCGTGATTTGTTCAAATAGTTCAAGTAGTAGACTAAGCTATAGAGGTTTTTTCCCCCACAAAATAAAAGACGCAAATGGCTTATACTAATTATTATAAGATAGTTCGTTAATGAAAACCCCAGTTTTCGCTCCAGCAAAATCGCTTTGTGGAATTTTTTAAACAAGAAATAGTGAAAAAATTACAACTTTTTTGTTTTTTTTGGAAATATCTCAAAGATTATTCAAGGAATCGTATTACAGTCAATGAAACTTTTGTGAAGATTTATAAAACCTACAAAATGAATTTTCATACGACCGGATCGGTGCATTTTCCACTGAGAAAATCCGGGAAAACCTCGAAAAAGATCCCATTTTTTCAATTTTCTTTTATTTTTATAAATCTGAAGCTGGACAAATTATATTACGGAAACTGATAGATAATAATATGCGGTTCAACTGTACGCAAGATGTTTTCTGTCCGATGTGTAGTTTTTGCACAATCGCGTTATAAACAATTTAAGGGCAAATCTTTCTAAATGCGCCGATTTAAGAGCAAACACTACCTTGGTAAAACGGAAATTCGTTTTAAGCCCACAGTTTTTGTTTGAAATTTTTTAAATTTTTTTTGCTTTACTTAATGTTTTTGTGTAAATTCCGAAACCTCAGTGATTTTTGGTTATGATAATTATTAAGAAAAAAAATTAAAATGAAATGATGAATTGAAAAAAATGAGAGTTTCCGGAATTCTTATGGGACCACTGAGCCCATACAAAAATTATCTCTTACTTGAAATCAATGGTTTTTGCAAGAAACGGATTCTACGATCGAGAAATTTATACCTGATTGGCGCTGTAATCGAGAACGGACAGGTGCTGTGTTGCCAATGTTCATCGAGTTCATTATCTCCACCCCCACTCTTGATAAGTATGCCAACAAACCTGAGCTGGAAGGGATGAGGAAGAAATTCGACTTTTCGGTGATGGTGGCTCTTAAGGGAAATCATATTATTCAAATTCTGTTGAGCCATGCACATGTCATTATCTATCAGTTTTCGCAATATTGTTTGTCCAGCTTCAAATATATAAAAAATTATTATGAATTTTTGAAAAATGGTGTCTCTATCGAGGTTTTCCTGGATTTTCTCATTGAAAAATGCACCGATCTGGGCGTATAAAGAACCATTTTGTATGTTTTATAATTCTCTACAAAAGTTCTATTGACTGTAAAACGATTCCTTCAATTCTTTTTGAGTTCATTTCCAGTGTATCTATCGATCCTGAAAATTTCATGGTATTAGGCACGCAAAATTATGGAAGATAAGAGAGTGTTTCCATGAGTAGTGAAACACAATGTATATTTTTTCCAAACCCAAGAATATAAAAAAAAAATCTGGCGTCTAGTCAGTTACATAATCAATTGAAAGTTAAGAACACTTAATTTCAGCATAAATGGTCAGGAACTAGCAAGACAATCCAAAGAACTTCATGCCGGAGTTCGGTACTGTAAATTATCGGTGTAGTACCTATTCTATCGAGTGTTGTATTGTGCGAATTTACGTAGGAAATACGCATTGATATTTCTAAAAGAATCGATATTGTGTCTTACTAAGTTATTGTTTTTCTGTAAGTACAATTTTGAGATTCTAACAGTCGCAAGCGAGATCATACATATGTAAACAACATTTCCGTATCGAAGCCGTCTCGCTTGGCCCACTTTTTGTGGAGGTGCCAGGGGAATCTCTAAATTTCTTCGCCCGCTCTCATCCAACGATCCTCGACATCATTGAGTCTACTGTCTACAGTAGTTCTCTACCTTCAAACTCTAATACTAATGAATCAAATACTGTCAAAAGCTACTCATCAGTCGTCTCCCAACAATTATTCCCTTCGAAAGAACAAGCAATAATTTTCAACGCAATCGAAAATACCCGTCTTCAAGATTATCTTAGTCCTTTAGGGAGTATCATACAACCAAAGAACATCCTATTCTCATCCCGACTGTCAAATCAAAGAATATGTATGTACCTGGCAAACAAAATAATAGTCGATAACTTTCTCGATAACAATGGAACTATCGAAATCAGTGGTCAAACAATCAGAGCCAGACGTCTCATTATACCAACGGAAAGAATTGTCCTCTCCAATGTTAGTCCAACGATAACCCATGCTATTCTCGAAGCTGAACTCCAGAAAATAGGATTGAAATTAGTATCACCCATAACTTTTCTGAGAATTAACTCAACCTGAATACAGCCACATACTGAGTTTCAGACGACAGGCGTACATCAACTCTCATAGTGTCGAGATACCTGAATCCATCGTTGTCAACTTTGAGGATACATCGTATAGAATATTCCTTTCCCAGGATAATCTATCCTGTTTTACCTGCAAGAAACCTGGCCACAAAGCATCCCAATGCAAATCTTCCGTCGAACAACTGACGCAGGAGAACACCCCACAGAATAACAACCAAACCAGCTCAAGAAAATTAAAGATTAATGTTCAGGAAAAGTCAAAAACAGATACGTCTTCCAGCAATAATTCTACCAAACGATCCGTGAATGAGATTCTCACTCCAACGGAGGAGAATCCATCAAAAAATCTATTCACAGTACCATAGACGATTGAAAAGACAAAAAAATTCAAATCAAACAAGCCTAACCAAGATTTACTCCAACCGGCTATGAAGGTGATAGAAGACCTCAAACCCAGCCCTGTTCTGAATTTCGACCAACTCACTAGCCTATTCTACAATATCCAAGGTTCTCATGACCCCATAAGTGTTGTGAAGGAATTTACCACTGACCTCCTAGCACTTGTACATATACTATCGTCTATCTACCCATACCTAACTGAAAGAGCTATCAAAACTAGATGCAACAAACTGAAAAAAAAGCTTCTCATCGAACTCGGTACCGAGAGCAACGAAGGAGAAAGTGACTCATCACAGGACTGTTTCTGATACTATTTCTTTCTTCTTTTCCATCTTTGAATTCGAATTCAAAAAAATTATTCAGTGGAATCTCAACGGAAACTTCCGCCATCTAGCTATGCTTCAAACTTTAGTATCAGAAAGCAGACCAGACATATTATGTTTACAAGAAACGCATTTTACTCCGCAACACACATGCAATTTGAATGCATACAACTGTTTTCGTAAAGACAGAGTCAACTTTATTCATGCAAGTGGTGGAGTAGCAATTCTAACCAAAAAACACATCGAAGCTGAGGCTATACCCATAATCACAAACCTTGTAGCTGTAGCGGTGAAAATAACAGGAACCAATATAATTAATATATGCAACATATATCTTCCACCGAACCAACATATCGAGGAAAATTAATTAATGGACTTGATAGACCAAATTCCACGACTTCTCTTAGGCTACTTTAATTGTAATAAAAAGTTCCGAGCAAAAGCTAAGACAATACTAGCAGAAACACCACTTTACAGTTTGGATGAATATTTTTCACACAGATTCTAATTTATAAGCAGTGGGAAATCTGGTATTTGTATTTGTAAACTCAAAATACTTGGGTCATAAGGACTATAATTTTGAGTGAACCTCGCAATATTTTAATAACTTGTAGTGCTCTTTTTTTCTATCTTATTGTTATACTGATATATTCTAACTAACATGGTTTATCATGTAAATAATTTATAGTTATATTTATATTACTCTTTTTATAGATTTCTATATATTTTTACTTAAAGTTTATCTAGATTTAACAAGCTTTGTCAACAAGTGATATCCTGCTTACGACAATAAAGCATATTTTGATTGATTGATTGATTGATTTGATTGTCACAATCCAATATGGGGGGCTCATCACATCAGCCCCAGAAGCAGAATGCTTGAAAATATATTTGATAACGTCCAATTCTGTTTACTAAATGACGGCAACAATACCAGATTCAATGCAGCTACCGGAGAATCGTCTGCTATAGACTTAACATTATATGATGCAAGACTAACCCCATCATTGACATGGGAAGTACTACCCTACACATACGGCAGCGATCACTACCCCTTGCAAATAACCAACTTGCAATCGCAAAGCCACGACAAAAGTTCCATTACAAAATGGAAAATGAATTCGGCAAACTGGGAACTTTTCAAAGAACAAGTTGATAAAAACATAGAAGCATTCACACATGTCAACAATATCGATGACACCCTTGAGAACTTCATGAAAATAATAAACATACCAAAAGCCATAATCCGGTCCCATGGTGGAATCATGAATGTGATGTATCCATTAGTGCAAGTAAAACCGCATTAAATCGATACAAAAAATATGAAAATGATGAAACCCGAATTGAATTCATAAGACTCAAAGCTAAGGCCACTTTGACAATCAACAACTCGAAGAAACGTTCTTGGAGAGAATATGTATCCAGTGTTAACAGTTCTACCCCTATGTCTAATGTTTGGAAAAAAGTAAAAAAAATATCTGGTATTAACCCGTATCAAAATATATCTGGATTGAAAATTGGAGGTAAAACGATCACTTGCACGAAGGAGATAGCTGAAACATTTGCACAAACGTATGAAAATCATTCTAGTGATACCAATTTTGACATATCATTCTTAGACCATTGTTTTGTATTGTATATAGTTTGATTCGTTTTTGTGTTTATTTGGTTTTAAATTGATAAATTAGTGTGACAATTGTTGAAAAGCTTGGTTTATTGACAGGTGTAACATAAATCTGACAGTTCATCAACATGAATGGTATCCATAACAACGGATATCTACAGGGCTAATACATAATAACATTGTACATTTCCCCCCTCCTTGAAAGGATTGGAGCTTTCAATGGGTAGAATACAAATCTTGGAGTACGAACGCTTCACTTCTCCTGAAGATGTCTTGATTGAGGCTACCCTGGCAACGCCATCTGGACCGGGATGAATAGCAGTGATTCTTCCAAGGGGCCAATGGAGGGATTGACAGTTATCGTGTTTGATGATCACCATATCGCCAACTTTCAGTTTACTTTGAGTAACCTTCCATTTCTGTTTTTGTTGAAGTTCAGAAACGTATTCTCTTTCCCATCTTGTCCAAAAGTGTTGCTGGATCTGCTGAATTCTTTGAAACCTTGATAGTCGATTCTCAGGAATGTGATTTAGAGATGGATCAGGCAGTGAAGTGAGTTTGCGGCCAATTAGAAAATGGGATGGTGTCAAGGGTTCGAGGTCAGATGGATCGGGAGATAAAGGGGTGAGAGGTCTTGAGTTGAGTATTGCTTCAATCAGTTAAAACTGTATAAAATTCTTCATATGTTAATAGAGCTTTCGACAAGACTCTTTTCAGGTGATATTTGGAAGATTTAACTCCCGCCTCCCATAGCCCTCCAAAATTCGGACTATATGCTGGTATAAATGACCAGTTTACACCTTCATTAGCTACATTTTCAGAAATATTTTTGTTGGAGTCTAACAGAAATGACCCTAATTCAAGCAGTTCCTATTTTGTACCAACCATAGTTGTACCATTATCAGAATAAATAGTTTCGGGCTTACCCCTTCTTGAAACAAATCTTCTAAACATTGTCAAGAATGCTTCAGATGACATTTGAGTCACGGGTTCAAGATGAATGGCTTTTGTAACCAAACAAATAAATAAACTAATCCAACATTTGACTGATTTTGAACCTCTTCCAAGTTTTTCTTTTATATAAAAAGGTCCAGCGTAATCAACACCGCTAAAGTTGAATGGAGAGGCAATAGTTACTCGACCTTTTGGTAATACACCCATTATAGGGCTTGGTTGAGATGGATTGTAACGGAAACATTTTACACAAAAACGTACAGTTTTTCTTGCTAAACATCTGGCCCCCAGTGGCCAATAATTTTCATGAATCAAAGACAGTAATAATTGAGGTGCAGCATGAAAACATCTCAAATGTTCATGAGAAAAAAGTAGCTTGGTGAACCGATGTTTAGCTGAAAGTAAAATAGGATGTTTTTTCTCATAGGGAAATTGTGACATTTGCAATCTTTCCCCTACTCTCAAAATACCTTGGTGGTCAATAAATGGACTCAAACCAACAATAGTTCCTTTCAATTGACTGATTTTATTATTCCTCAAATGATTTCTAACATCTGAGAAATATTCTCGTTGAATAATTCGTACTAAAGACAGAATAGCAAAATCACATTCATCAACTGTAAGAAATCCTATCTTCCGTTTATCAGGAAAACGACAATTATGAATAAATCGTAGAACATATGCAGTGACACGTTTCAATTTGCTAAATTTCAAGAACTTATCGAAAGGAAATGGTTCTTTAGAATTTTTTATGCAAATATTGCAATATTTCTTGAATTCAGGAATATCATTTTGTAATTGTGGGCAGGAGTTCGGCCATCGATCATTGTTTTCAGAAAGCCAGCTAGGACCGACCCACCACAATGAAAAATCAGATAGTAAATCTGGTTGTATACCTCTAGACAAAACATCTGCAGGATTGTTTTCAGAAGTAACATGTCGCCAGCAATTCGACTCAGTTAAGCTCTGAATTTGTGCAACCATATTTGATACGAATTGGTGTAAATAACAAGGTTCCTTCTTTATCCAATATAATACTACTGCTGAATCTGACCAAAAATATACCTCATCGAACTTATAATTCATAGCCTTGATGACCTTTGAGTAAAGTTTGAATAAAATTAGGGCAGCACCAGGGTACTTATGATAGGAAGGGGTTATGAAATAATTGAGCATTTAGACAAGGGGAAGACTGAGGAAAGGGAGAGAATACGTCATTGGAGGGAAATTAAGGTGGCTATCCTGAAATTGGTAACTTTGGTTATATTTACGTCAATTTGCGAATAAATAAAGTTACTAAAGCCCGTGGCTCAGATAAATCATAATAAAATATTATGCCTATTTATTGTATTTTGTATTGCTAGTTGTTAATTACTTGTTTAATATTGTAACAATACTCCTACATCATACCATGATGATAAATTGTCGTTCCATATATTCTCCAAGAACAGTAAAAAAAGCAGCAATGGATCAATTTCTGTAGTATGGGTACCCATTGATTTTTCCAGGATTTGTTCAGACCATTTTTATAAAAGAGATTTTGAAACCAATCTTCAAGAATATCTCCTACATGAGCAGTCAAGACAAATGCTTAGAACAACGGTGAGTTCAAACTGTTCTAATGATAAACATAACTCAATTTGGTTTGGGATAGAAACTGTTGAAAGCCAATATTTCTATGAAAATATGATATAATGTTGGTGTTTTTTTTTAGTTATTCCTACCAATACGTGTTGGTCAAAATCTGGTCTCTCCACTGTGATATTGTTTCAATCTGTTGGAGTTCCATTGGATACTTGCTAGAATCTGTACCAATGGCTGATCGTTTACCATCAAATAATGGTTTGTTCATTATATTCTATTCCTGGTGCTACAAAATGATTGATATTGATAGGTCTTTATGGCATTTCAGATGAGGATTCACAGTCCCCTTCCACCCCTTGTTTACAACAATGTTACAAAGAACGAGAGAAACTCATTGAACAGTTCTGTGCAATAACACTATTGTACAACAATTATCAGAAGGAAGAAATAAAATTAAAAGAAAAGTTCCCATTACCAAGTGTAAGAACTATCCAAACTCAAAATTATTATGGAACGTTGCAAATACAAATGATATGTTCAGCTTTATTTAAAATATTAGATATGCACAATTTTAGTACTTGCCATTTAATTAGGATTTTAGGTAGATATATAGAAATGTTAATTTTTTTCTAAGTAAAGAAATTGTAAATTACTATTTATGAAACAATGTGTAAATGATACCGAAATTTATAAAATAAAACATTGACTCATATCATAAATTACAGTACTCAAATCATTTTTGTGAATATTATAAATGTTGTCGATGAAATGTAGTTTTGTGAACAAGGAATGGTGAATGACAGTGACTATAGTCTAATAAGTTTTTATATTTGAGTAAACTTCAAGGACGAATAAATATTTATCCATCATTTTAATCATTTACCCCATTTCACATTCATACATTTTAGAAAAATAGAGATTAATTATATAACAAATGACACTTTCTTCTTGCACCTGAGGTTCTGGAATTATGTCAACATAAGAGAGTTGTTTTGATTTTTTTCATTGGACATGAAAAGAATTTCTCTTTGAATGGTGCAATTTGTTCAACTAGTGTTACAACAGATAAATTGAGATTAGTCTTTGAATCTTTGGAATATATTTCAAATCTCAGATTATGTGATTGTTCCATGTTTTCTTTTTTTTTAAGGCTCAATACTTTGTATAGAATTTACTTTCCCATCAGTTCATTCAATTTGATAATTATTATTAACTACGCCCAATATTCAGAAACTATAAAAAATGTTAAAAATTTGTTATTTTCATCAACTTTGAAACTCTCAGAAGTCTTCGAGATACTTCCGCGAACTAGGGAATATATTAATACAAATATGTTTTCATCACTCGCACGTTTTTCAATTTACTCCCACCGATTGGTTTCGAATTCAATCCAACAAAATGGGATATTTTAGTGTAATTCAAATTTGGCGCCTCCAATTTCAGGATAGCCACCTTAATTTCCCTCCAATGACGAAAACAATATGCCCGACAAAATCGATGACATTTCATAACCCCCCTATCAAGGAACCCTGGGCAGCACAAAGTTCCAAACGTGGAACAGTCAAATGTTTTATAGGTGCTACCTTTGAGTTGGCACACAATAGAGACACATATATTTCTTCCGAAGACGTTATACTTCTAATATAAATGCAACCACCATGTGCAACGGAAGATCCATCGCAAAAGCCATGAAGTTCAACACGTCTAGAATTTTCATGAATTACATGTCTGGGAATTCTGAGATTATTTAATAATTTCAATTTTCCTTTGAAAAATCTCCATTTGGTATCCATAGATAATGGAATACTTTCGTCCCATACAATTTTATGTAACCAATGTTCCTGTAATAAAATCTTTGTTGAAATAATACATGGACTTACTAATCCTAAAGGATCGAAGATCTGTGATATTTCAGATGAAATACTTCTTTTTGTGACTGGTTTAGAATCGAAAGAAACATCTATATTGTATCTGAAAATATCATCTTGACTATGCCAGTAGAGACCAAGTATTTTAGTTGTTTCTTTCTCACCTAGTTTCAAAACATGAAATGAGTCTTCGCTCATTTTTAATTTGTGTAAGACCTCTTCCTTATTTGAAGCCCACTTTCTGAGTTTAAATGACGCACTTGACAAAATTGACTATATTTCGGTAGCCAACTGAACCGCTTGATTTATAGTTTCTGCGCCAGTCAACAGATCATCCATATAAAAATTCTTCAAAATAACATTGGAGGCTGATGGGTAACTGACAGAATGGTCCATGGATGCTTGTTTCAAGCATCTAACTGCGAGAAATGGAGCAGCTGCTGTTCCATATATTATTGTATTCAATTTGTATGATTCAATTTTATCCTGATGATTTGATCTCCAAATGATTTTTTGCAAAGATCTCTGACTAGGATGAATCAGTATCATCCGGTACATTTTTTCCACATCTGAACGAATAACTACATTGTGTTTTCTGAATCTTAAAATGATTGATAAAAGATCGTCCTGTATTGTGGGGCCTATCATTTGAAGATCATTGAATGACCATCCAGAAGTTGTTGGTGATGAACCGTTGAATACAACTCTGAGTTTCGTGGTCGTTTTCATCTCATTGAGAATTCCATGGTGAGGAAGAAAATATGAAATTTCATCATCTGATGAAGAGACATCAACTTTTGACATTTGCTCCAATTGAATATATTCATTCATGAAATCTTTGTACATTTTACCAAGCTTCGGAATTCTGTCTAATCTATTTTCTAGTGAGAAAAACTGTTTAATTGCCTGTTTAATTGTATTTTGGAGATGTTTTAAAGGATATTGAACAATAAATTGCCCATTTTTAGAACGACTAGTAGTTGATTGAAAAATAGCTTCACATTCTTGTTCCTCTGCTGTCAAAATTGTTTGAGCAACTGAACATTCCTCAAGTTCCCAAAATTTTGCTGATTTTGCACTTCTGAGTTGGCATCATTGAGATTGAGAAAACACGATGGATTATTAGAACCTACCACTCTCGATGGACCTGATATTACCCAACCGAGAACTGTTTTTTGTAAAATGGGTTGGTGTTCACCCAAATTTATATGTCCTACACATGAAAGGCGATAAAATATTGGGGCAGCAAGTAGCAAGTCAATTTTTCCTGGGATGTTAAATGAAGGATCTGCTAACCTTAGATTTTGTGGGATTTTGATATGGGAAATGATATGTTGTCGTGGGAGATTTGGACTGATCTGAGGAATGACTAGACATGAAATATTAGGTTGGAAATTGTTATGGCAAGAATGAATTGTGAATGTAGTTCTATGTTTTATCCCTGATGATATCTGTCCGATACCTATCACAGACGTATTGAAATCAATTGTTTTCAGGTTCATGATTTGATTGACTTGCCGAATCGAGTAGGGCTCTGCAAGTATGTGTATTGTTAAATGAATCGGTTATCTGAACCAATGCTGTCGGCAAAAATACATCATTTATGTCACTAATATTCTGATTGGATAAATTAATTGATTGTATTTCTGATTCAGATTGTTTAGAAGAAGAGGCAATGTGATTTTGAGACTCATCATTGATTGATGCTTGATTAACCGGTTGAATTTGACTTCCGCTAGTCTGATGTTCTATGTGCAATAACGTATTATGTTTTGAACCACATTTCTTACAGCCGACAGTCATGGTTTGATTTTAAGCAATTTCTATATAATTTCAATCGTTTAGTGGTTTGAATTCTGTCTTGAATTGATAAATTGAGAAATTTGGCACAATTAAAGATTGAATGGTTTTCTTGGCACATTTTACATTTTATTTGAAATGTTGAGGAAGTGAACGTATTTGTTTGATTGTATTTCAATTTGTGAAATGGAACTTTTGCATTATGATTTTTGGACTTGTTTGAATTAAGTGTTTCCAGTAAATTTGATTTACTTCTCAAGAATGATTTGAATTCGTCCAATGAAGGAAGATCGGATTTTATTGTATTCTTCCCATTCTCGAGACGTAATATCATCAAGTTTTTGACTCATAGTGTATATAATTATTGGATCCCAGTTTGATATTTCTATTCCGAGAGACTGAAGAGCTTGCAAATGTTTTGAAATTGTATCAACTAATCTCTGAATATCATGAGCTGATTCTTGTAGAATTTTTGGAAAATTGAAAAGTGATTTCAGATGATTATTCAATAATGTCGTATATTTAAAGTCCAATTCACTCTAAAATAATTTATTTTAACGTAATACAATGATTCACAATACTCTAATTTATATAACAATCACTCTACTATTTATATTCGACTTTCACTTCTCTGACTGTCCGTCTGTCCACTGCGTAGTTCTTTTTATATCCGACGTTGACTTCTCCGAATGCTCTAGAATTTTCCATCGAATCGTCCAGATTCATCGAATCGTCCAGATTCTTCTCGGTGCAAGCGCATCGACAGTCTCCCGCGGTCGGTCGCTAGCTACGTGAGAGTTCAGGTCCGGCATCGCCCGCAGCTTCGCCACATTGCCCCCTTCTTAGAGATATTTCGTCCCGAAATGTTATCCTTGGAGTGTGTCGATATTTGCAGGATTCCCCATATCTGCATCGTGAAGTTCGATGGAAATAACACTCCACAGTCTTCATGTTAGGTCGTGGAATAGGATTACAACAAACCAAAATCTGGATGCCGCTGGATCGGAATATCGTCTCCAACATACTTCTTATAACTCTCCAATCCAGCCCATCAATACCACAGGATAATTTTGGGATTGCCAAGTCCACCAGATTCTGGTCCACCATCGTATCTCTCAGTTGAGTGAGGCTCCTCCAGACATCTTCATAGGACGGTTTGTCTTGGGAATGCTTCTTGGTCACCAAGTAGTAGATGTTCCTTTGGCCTTTCTTCAGCTGTAGCACACCTCCAATTTCTGGATTCTGTTTCCGTAGTGTTTGGAGTTGGCCAAATTTCTTGGAGAACACCACAGCGATGCCCCTGGACATTCGAAGATCTTCTGCGACGCAGTGTGCTAGGGCGTAATCGACTGGCACTTTGAAAGGGTCCCGTGACTCCTCTCGAGTTACCCCGTGTGACACTTTCTGTCCATTTGAGTATAAGGACATGAATTTCTGGAACGTCATCGCATCCTCTGGCGGTCTGAGGGTGCGGACTTGGTCATGATTTCCAGCGTAAGGGGCCAACCTGTTGAAATGAACGACCCTGGGTTTACCTCTGGGTGGCTTGTGGATTCGGTAAAGCAGGTCGTTTATCCTCTTGATGATCTTTTACGGACCTTCCCATGAATTCCGTAATTTCGGTGACAGGCCCCGGCGACGCATCGGGTTGTACAGCCAAACTAGGTCACCAACGTGAAATCCTCCAGCATCGGCATTGATGTCATAAGTCGCTTTCATTCGGTCGCTGGCACTCTGGATGTTCAAACGGACTCGTTCGTGGATGTCTTCCATTCGCTGACGGAGTTTGCTGATGTAGTCCTCTTCATCCTGTCCTGGTGGCGTCCCAAACTTTAGGTCACAGGGAAGTCGCAGCTCTCGGCCCATTATGATACTAGCAGGGGTTTGGCCGGTCGACTCATGTACTGCAGAACGGTAGGCCATCAGGAACAAATGAAGATACTGGTCCCAGTCTCTTTGATGGTCAGAGACTACCTTGTTCATCCTGTTCATCCGCTCAACCATTCCATCGGACTGTGGATGTAGAGTGGTTCTCGTCTTGCGGATGTTCAGCAGTTGGCAGATTTCTTGGAACATGTTGGATTCGAAATTTCTGCCTTGGTCCGAGTGCAGCTCCAAGGGGACACCGAATCGACATATCCACTCTTTCACCAAGACGTCCGCGACGGTGATGGCTTCCTGGTTGGGCAAGCATAGGCTTCGGCCCACTTGCTGAAATTGTCAATGGCGATTCTTTCGAATGGACTACCTACGTTATACTGACGCATCGGGGCCTTGGGTCGTGTCCTAGGTCCATTGCTGGCAGCACAAACAGCACACTTTCTGCACCAGTCATTGACATCTACTTGACAATTGACCCAGTAAAACCGTTGCCTTACTTTCTGCAGGGTCTTCGTCACACCCAGATGTCCTCCAGCAACTCCATCATGGATTTCTCGGAGTACTTCCTGTCTTCTGTTCTTGGACACCACTATCTGACGTATGTCTTCCCCACCATCTTCGGACTCCAGTACACGTTACAGGACCCCATTGTCCAGGGTAAGGGAATTCCATTGGGCCCAGTAGGATTTGAGTGCTGGGGAATATCTTACAATTTCCTGCCATGTCGGTCTTTGATTACTCTTTTTCCAACCGATGACTAACCCAAGATCTGGATCGCTTTCTTGGTCTTTCTGGACATCGTTGTCATTCCAGTTGTTGTCAACTGCCGTGGTTCTACAAATCGCTGCTTCCTTCTCTTTTACTCGTCGGCAGTGTGAGCAGTCGTCTGGACATGTTCTCCTTGACAGGGCATCTGCGTTCTTGTGGCCACTCCCTGCTCGATGTTCGATTTCGAAGTCGAACTCTTGGAGTCTTTCGATCCAACATGCTACTTGGCCCTCGGGGTTTTTGAACTGAAGGAGCCATTTGAGGGCTGCATGGTCAGTCCTTAACAGGAATCTTCTTCCGTACACGTATTTGTAAAAGTGTTCTACTCCCTTGACAACAGCCAACAATTCTCGTCTGGTGACACAATAGTTACGCTCCGGTTTACTGAGAGTTTTACTGAAATATCCGATGACCTTCTCTTGTCCATCCTGGATCTGGGACAAGACAGCTCCAAGTCCCACGTTGCTGGCGTCCATGTCCAAAATGAATTTTCCACTCGGAAGGGGATAACTCAGAATCGGTGCGTTGATCAGTGCCCCCTTCAGCTTTCTGAACGAGTCTTGGCACTCTTCGGACCACTGGAACTTTGTTTGACCTTCCGTGAGACTGGTCAGTGGTTTAGCGATGTTGGCGAACACTAGCAAATATCGGCGATAGTATGTGCACAAACCAAGAAAACTACGTAGTTGGTGTCTGTCTCTCGGAATAGGCCACTCCTTCACTGCTCTGATCTTCTCGTCATCCGCTGCTACTCCGTGCCCAGAGACAACTTCTTTTTCGTAATCAAAACCAGAATTGTTCAGTTCACCCTGTGTATGAATTCAAAACGTGTATCAAGGAAGAAAAATAAAATCATAATTTTCAAATATTTGGGCTCACCCTTTACATGAGAAAAAAAAATCCAACCAAATAATTTTTTTTAATATTCTCAAGTAGGACCAAATATTTCTTTTCTTTTTGGAACAGGTGGCATTTCTTGGGTCTCAGCTTCAATCCAGCATTTCTCAGTCGCAGGAATACCTCCTCCAGGTTTTTAACGTGGTCTTCGAACGATTTGCCAACTACAATAATGTCATCGAGATATACCAGACACGTCCTCCAAGAAAGTCCTTTCAGAACCGTCTCCATTAATCTCTCGAATGTGGCTGGAGCATTACAAAGTCCAAATGGCATAACGTTGAAATGCCACAGTCCTGAGCCGAAGGTGAAGGCTGTCTTTTCTCTATCTTCTGGAGCAAGTTCTACCTGCCAGTGTCCACTCTTCAGATCGAGGGTCGAGAAAATCGTGGAGCCAGCCAACGTGTCTAGGGTGTTGTCTATTCTCGGAAGAGGGTAACTGTCTTTCTTCGTCACGTTGTTCAGTTGACGATAGTCTACGCAAAAGCGTGTTGATCCATCTTTCTTCTTCACCAGCACCACTGGAGAGGACCATGGACTGTCGGATTGTTCAATAACTCCATCTTTCCCCATATTCACTGACTATTTTGTCAGCCTCTTCCTTCTTGGCAAGAGGAAGTCTTCTAGCTGATTGTCGGATCGGTCGGGCATCCCCTGTATCAATTTTATGTTGAACTACATTCGTTTGACCCCCTTTTCCTTGTCCGGTATCGAAGATATCTTGGTACTTCTTGACTAATTCTCTCAATCTGGGCTGTTTAATGCCCTTAGAAGAGATGGTGACCAATTTTTCCAGTTCCGCTGTCAGGTTGTTGTCTTGACTAAAAGTACCGTGTACACTCCTGATCACAGAGTAAATTGACGAGCAGTGCCCCAAAACAGTTCCTTTCTTCAAGGTCACTGGGTAATAATTGACATTCATTACCCTTACTGGCACAATTTCATCAGCACGCAACAAAGTCTTGCCTAGTGCAATTCCTCGTCCAATTTTCTCATCATGAAGCTTGGGCTCGAACATAACCACGCTTCCATTGCTCGCACCTCCATCCAAGCGAGCCTCCAGTATGGTCTCAGCCCTCTCGGGTACACTTAACATATTCAGCCAGCAGAACACGAATCATCTCCTCATTTCTTCCATGTAGCACCAGCTCTTCTCCGTTCACACGTAGGACGCCATCTTTGAAGTTCAATTCAAACCCTCTGGAATTCATGATGTCCATTCCAATAATTGCATCGTCCTCAATGTCCGCTACTAATGCCCGATGTTTCACTTTCGTGCTGCCTAGAATCAGTTCAATCGGTAGCTCTCTATGTACAGTGGCCGGCTCTCCTGTTGCTGTGCGTAGCTTCCAGGATGATGGTTCCATTCTGTCTGATGTCTTAAAGCAGGCCCAAGGATTGTCCTAGTCGCACCTGTATCCAGCAGCATTGCGCAAGGCTTAATGTTGATGAAACCGTCTACGAAGGCCCCTTTGTTCTGTCGTTGGAGGCCAGCGACAAATGCGTTGTTCACCGGGGCTTTCTGAGTATAGGCCAACGATTGCCTCTTCTCAATAACCTTCGTTGGTCTCGACCTCTTGAGGGTTGGACATTGACTACGCACGTGTCCAAGTTTCCTACAGTTCCGGCATCTCACTAATCTTCTCTCAGGCAACATCTCCTTCACGACCTTTCTTATGGCAGCTTCCAGGTTAGTAGGCTCCTGTGGGTTTTCTTCAATAACTCGGACTTTACTCTGGCTTCTGCAGGATTGCTTCGCCGCCTCAAATTCCAAAGCGCGTGCCAGTGCATCCACGAGATGTGTTGGACGAGCTATTGTCAATGCTTGTCTGGTTTCCTGATCATGAAGTCCATCTAAGAAGGCCTGAACTGCTAGTCGCTCCATTACCTTTTCCGGTGTAGCTGGGTATGCAAGGCGAACCAAGCGTGCAATGTCGGCTTCAAATTCCCGTAGGGATTCGCTTGATTTCTGGCAGCGGTTTTTCAGCTGTGAGTGGTATACATGTTCTAGATGGGTCTATCCTTACCGTAATTCTAGATGTTTGATCAGCTGCCCGTAGTCCTCTTGTTCTTGTGCCGCGAGGGTTTGTAAGATATTTGTTGCTCCTCCATGTAACGCGAGTGTTAATGCTACAGCTCTTTCTCCTGCATTCCATCCATTCGCCTTTGCTGCAGCTTCAAATTGTCGGCGGTAATTTGCCCATGGTGTTTTTCCATCAAACTGAGGTGGTTTCATAGAGAGTTTTCCTGTTTCCGGGCTGATTTTCACATCTTTCAAACTCTTCTGCACATCATCTAAGTTCAAACTCAATTCCAGCATTGAATTTTCATTGACAGATTCTGTGGTGTGGGTAGTGTCATTCTGGTTTTCCAACTTACTGATTTTCTCCTTTATTTTGATGATTTCCGCCTCGAGTCCGCCTTTGATTTCGTCACTAATTGTTTCCTTCAATTTTCCCATCTCTTCCTCAATTTCATCTTTGATGCCACCTCTGATATCATCACTGATGGTTTCCTTCATTTTCCCCATCTCTTGCTCAATTCCATTTTTGATTTTCTCCATCTGTCTCAACAGTCCTAATTCTTTCTTCTAATCGATTCGCCACGCCACAAAGTTCTTCTTTCATGTTCATAGAATTTTCTAGAAGTTCCTCTCTCAAACCTTTCGAATTTTCTAGAATCTCTTCTCTCAAATTCTTTGAACTTTCTTGAAATTCTTCTTTCAGACTATTCGAATTTTCAAGAAGTTTTTCCTGAAGTTTTTCTTCCAGATTGTTCGAATTTTCTAGCAGCTTTTCTTCTAGATTTTTCGAATTTTCTAGAAGTTTCTCCTGAATTTTGTCTTCCAAATTCCTCGAACTTTCCAGAAGTTTTCTTGAAGTTCTTCTTTCAAAGTACTCATTATGGAACTCATATCCATTCTAGAATAAAAATGTTTCTGGATCTTCGCCCTCCTGGAATAATCCCTCAGAAAGTCTTGCCTGAAGCACGGCCTTTTTACCACTTGTGTAAAGTTCCCTCTCCTCCAGTTCTTGCTTCAATTCTGCAACCTTCAATTCAACCAGGCGAACTTTCCTCGAACACGTTTTGTCTTAGTCTATGTCTATTTCACGGGTCACCAGTCTATTCCACGGCCACCAGTCTATTATTATTATTATTGTCTATTTCACACGCGAAAATAATTGTCCGAAATACACAAACTTTCTACTTATACGAACACTCTGTATTTAAAAGTCGCACTTCTAACACCAAATGTCGTATATTTAAAGTCCAATTCACTCTAAAATAATTTATTTTAACGTAATACAATGATTCACAATACTCTAATTTATATAACAATCACTCTACTATTTATATTCGACATTCACTTCTCTGACTGTCCGTCTGTCCGCTGCGTAGTTCTTTTTATATCCGACGTTGACTTCTCCGAATGCTCTAGAATTTTCCATCGAATCGTCCAGATTCTTCTCGGTGCAAGCGCATCGACAGTCTCCCGCGGTCGGTCGCTAGCTACGTGAGAGTTCAGGTCCGGCATCGCCCGCAGCTTCGCCACAATAATAAACGTGTGTTAACGTATCTTTCATGTAGTAATTTCCATGCATTCTTGTAATTTGCAGCAGTGAATTCTAAAGATACAATAACCTGTTTCGCACTTCCTTCCAAAGACGATCGTAAATAATGAAATTTGTGAATATCAGTCAATGTATTGTTATTATGTATAAGTGACTCATATGTATCTCGGAATTCTAACCAATATTCTAAGTTGCCATTGAATTTGTTTAGTTGGATTTGAGGTAAACGGATGCCTTTTAATGCAAATTCGGAAATACTTGCATTATCGCTCTGTATTTCATGACGTTTATTGTTTTCAAAATCAGAAATTTTGTCATTGTATTCTTGGATATGCTTTTTGGCTTGCGCTATTAACATGAAATATAATGATTCAAATGTTTTTCTCTCTTCGATTAATTCAGGTGACAGAACCATGACACTTTCCAAAGAATTTTGACATATCTCAAAATCTTCGAAGAGATTTTCACATCTCGTTAATCTATCTTTGAGTTCAATAATTATTGCTTTATCCAGATCATTATAGCCTATGTCAATTATCTTTTGATTGACAACTTCCAAATAATCACCAAAAAGACGCAGTCTAACATTGATTGATTCTCTCTGTTTGATTAATGGTGTGATTCCATCATCTAGTTGCTGTCCTTTTTTTGGCATTATGATATTACGAAATTAAAAAAGAAATGAAGCAGAACTCAATAAAGGATTTGGGAATAGGTAAGGATTAGTAAAGGAATAGGCAAACTCACTAGAAACCTTTCTCTGGCTTGGCTCTTGACGACGCTGACGGCCGGTTCGACTTTGAACTCCAATACTCCAATGAATTATCTCCTTGGCGCTTGAATACCCCCTCGAAGGACCAAAATGTTTTGTATTGTATATAGTTTGATTCGTTTTTGTGTTTATTTGGTTTTAAATTGATAAATTAGTCTGACAATTGTTGAAAAGCTTGGTTTATTGACAGTGATACATAAATCTGACAGTTCATCAACATGAATGGTATCCATAACAACGGATATCTACAGGGCTAATACATAATAACATTGTACAACCATAAAAAATCTGAAGAGCAAACACCCGCAGACACATCCAGAGATTTAGACGATCCTTTAAATCTACCAATCACCAGACAAGAGCTCGATAATGCACTAGCCGAATTGAAAAATACTGCATCAGGGCCGGACGATATTCCTTCGAGCTTCTTGAAAAATCTACCGGAAGCCGCCATAAGTCAACTTTTACGAATTTACAACACAATTTGGTTGGATCTAATATTCCCCAAAAAATGGACAGAAGCTACAATTATTCCTATATTGAAACCAAACAAAGCTCGAAGTGATCCAGAATCTTATAGGCCTATCTCATTAACTTGTGCATTGAGTAAATTGTTGGAAAAGATCATCAACAAACGGCTCCTGTGGACATTAGAAAATGAAAAGTTTCTCATTCCTGAACAAAATGGTTTCAGACCACACCGCTCTGCGATCGATGACATCTTAGATCTAGAAAGCGATATACATGAAACCCTAGCTACGAAATTGAAATGTATCGCTTTGTTTTTCGATATCAAGAGAGCTTTCAACACGGCATGGAAACATAATATTTTGAAAAAACTAGAGACACTCAATATCAAAGGAAACTGCTTAGCACTTATAAAGAGTTTCTAAAGCAACAGATCGATTCAGTTTAGAGTAAATGGCATCTTCTCAAAAAAACATCTCCAAGAAAACGGAACACCTCAGGGATCGGTGATTAGTCCAACCTTATTCATGATAGCTATAAATGATATTTTACATGGTTTGAAGGTACCATTGAAAGCTAGACTATATGCAGATGATTTAGTAGCTTTCATCAAAGGAAAAAACTTACATTTGATGGAGCACATGCTACAGGAATTCCTAGGAACCTTGGATAATTGGTCTAGAAGCACAGGATTTCAATTTGCCGTACCTAAAACTCATGCTATTATATTCAGCATTACTGATACAAACTTTGTTACACGGCTTCAATTATATCAGCAGATTATTGAACTAAAATCATCGGTGGAATTTTTAGGCAAGATATTCGATCACAAAATGAATTGGAAGGAACATATATCAAATCTAGAACTTTCCTGTAACAAGAGACTCAACTCACTGAAAACATTAGCAAGTAAAAACTGGGGTTCTGATCAGTCTACACTTCTACTTCTTTACAGAAGTCTTATAAGATCAAAGCTCGATTTTTGGTTCAACTGCGTACTCCTCAGCATGTAATTTAACACTTAAACTACTGAATACAATCCACAACAACGCAGTCAGAATAGCACTAGGTGCTTATAGAACAACACCTGTACAAAGCCTTTACGTCGAAGCTGGTGAACCTTCCCTACAAATTAGACGACAAATATTGAGCTTATCGCATATGCATCTTCAGTAGCTGCAAATAAAGGAAAATCTTCATACAACACTACATCCACAACCAGATACCAAACTCATTTCAGGACCAAACCACTCTACAATAGACCATTCTATGAAAGAATTCGAATGATAATGGAAAACCTCAACGAAACTTTCCTGACATTCTTTCCGACAACATCGACCACCCACCTCCATGGTCAGTAAAAATTCCTCTCTGCAACACAAGTCTTCTGAAGTACGATAAATTCAATACTAATCCCAACGTCATTAAAAATTCCGTCAATGAGGTTCTGGCTACAACTTATGAAAACTCAGAAAAAATTTACACAGATGCTTCCAAGTCCTTCGAAGGTGTGGGATGTGCAGTGGTTAAAAATACAGGTAGTAAAAGATTTGTCATCTTAACGGATTCCCTGAGTTCCATTCAAATCATCCAGAACGTGTTTACAAAACATCCTGTCGGACAGTTAATCAAGACAGAACTGGATCTTGTAGCGAAAAACGAAAAAACTGTAGATCTCATCTGGATCCCCTCCCATATCGGAATCCAAGTTAACGAAGAGGCAGACAGAAAAGCGCGTCAAGCAGTGACCAACGATAACGCCGAAACATTCAGTAACTGTTTAATGAAAGAACTGTCGATGCACATAAAAAATATTTCTATAAAAAGTTACGTACGCCACTGAACCAACTTGCCATATTGCTTGAAATATCCAACTGGCTGAGTTTTCAGATTGAGAAAAATTTTGAACAAAAATAAGCCAAAAGTATGTGAATTATAGAGGTAAACACAAAAAAGCGAAACACACTGTACCTATCGATAGAGTTAAAATGATATTGGCATTGCTGAAATGAGAAGAAAACAAGCTTCCTTGCGATACTAAACATGACATATGGTTCCATTGAAACAAATGCCGATGACGTGACTTCTGCACCAATGGCAAATCTAAAAAATATTTGAATTTATAGAAAGGTGCAAAGTGAACTACTCTTCAACTTTCATTCAAACTTTTTTTCGATAAACCTCATATTTTTTTGAGAAAAATTGGCGGGTCTTTACATTTGACTAACTCTGTACATCTAATCAATTTTACTTTCAAAATATTGGCAATATTGAACCATTAGTATGCATTGACAGACTGTACGAAAAAATAAACAAATTTTTGAGTTATGATGAAATATCTATATTTACCTCTACGAAATTCACACACAAATTCATGTGGGTAGCGTGTTTTTCACATATTTATTTTGATGGAAAAAAAATTCCTTATTGACACAAGCCACGAAAGGGTTTCTTATGAATTCCATGAATAGAGTCTGGGGTCCAAATATACATCAACGTTTTTTTACATAGCTGTACCGAATAGTGAAATAAAAATCTCTTTCCCATTCATTCAAAACAATTATTTTCCTTTCAGATCAGGAATACTGGTACGAGCAAGCGAGGATTGCCTTGAGAAAAAGGCTTCAGTATGCCAGCGATCGCCGTCCACATGCAAAAAATGTTATTCTATTCGTCGGAGATGGAATGGGAGTGGCTACAGCGACAGCAGCACGTATACTAAGGGGCCAACGACTAGGAAAACAAGGTGAAGATCACGAACTTGCGTGGGACACGTTTCCTGCCGTGGCATTAGCAAAGGTATGAACCTCATTTTCGTCTAGGTATTAATACAGGGTCTTTCAGGACCAGCGATCGTTAGATATACATGGAGAGCTACAAAGTGCCTTGTGGGTCAAATTTTTATTTCCTATTTCGAAAAATATGAACGAGATGTCATTCGATTCATAATAGCGTATAGATGCATTTTGAAAAAAATCAAGAGCCTTTTGCAAAAATTGCAAAAGTTATCAACAATTAACTGAAAAATTGAAACCGGTGTGGTTTTGCAAATATCTCAAAAACTTAATGACAGTTTTCAAATTTGAAAAAAGATTCAATAAGAGGAGGAAATATCACAAAAAAATCCCTTGAAATGTGGGACCAATATTTGCAATTTTCCATTAGGGTTGAAAATACGGCTAAAAACGGGGTACGGCCTTCGCACTGTAAATATTGTTTTCATCAGATTACATGATCCCATATGAGTAATGCGTTGCCATGCATATACACATAAAGTTACATACCTCATGTAATATAATGTAAAGTCATAACTTGACTTTAAATGTGAATTTTCAATATATTCCATGGATTATCACTTGTATACTTATGCAATTTTCTCCATTATTCCAGATTTAATGGCAATTTCTACATGTTTGATTAGGTGTTTTTACCATTATATTCAAGTAGTGCCAATTGACATACATGCTTTAGTATGTATTATTAGATATATATTCAAGTATTTGTGCGGAAAAATACAATTTTTGTTGTAAATTGAACTTGGGATCAACATGAACATGTGCTTTTCCATATATTCCCCGATAATCACTTATTTTATAGTATTTTCATGTGATTTTTTCCCTAATTACAAATTTAACGGAAATTGTTATATGTGTTCAGGTGTCATTAACTTTACATATAGGCTTATAATTTCTTAATAAAACAGAGTGGGGGGAGATCTGCAAAAAAGACATGAAATCAGTATTAATGATACTTTATTCATCATAACATTACAATATACATATTGTCATATATTAAAGGAAAATAACTCAAACTCTCGAATCATTTAAATGTTGTGACAAAAACAATTATTTAACAAAATACCATACTCTATACTTCAACATGGAAATTAACTAAATAGTTCAGCTGTCCTAATAAGATTGCCCACTCTCCGATTTCATGTTCGAATTGAGATTATATCTATCCACTTGAGATTTGAATGTCGAATAAATTCTCAAAATTATCTCACAGTTGGGTCTGCGTAAAAGAAAGTTTCAATTCGATTTCCTATAAAAATTCTGGTATTATTCATAATATTCATATTTTTTTTATCAGTACCTACCTATTTACTTACCTGATATAAAATCCGATGACAATTTGGCACCCACATACTCACTTACATAAAACACAAAAGACGGTTTGTTTGTTTTTAGAACCTACCTTCGCCAGATGCCCAACGATATTCATCCTAGCAATATTAACTGTGAATGAGGGTTAGGCCGAATGCCGGTAGGTGCGCATGGCGATAGCGACATGGAGAATTGCTTTTAAACAAAGGAGAATTTACACTTTACCTGTAATATTCTGTAAATTGGCGTCATTTCGCTGTAACAATACGTCGTTTTCCTGATTATCACATTCATTTACAGTTATCATGTAAACCAGCGGAAATTACATGTAATAAATCATTGAATTACATGCTCACTGTAAAACACGGGAGAAATGGAGGAGACTTACCTAATATTACATTAAAATTTTATATTACCTGTGCAATCAAGTTATAATACTAGGAGGATTATGTATATATTACATTTTGGCATGTATTTTTCCACCCACTTTTTACTGTGCGTGAGCCCCTTCCACTTTCGACCTTCAATGAATTAATATTATACAGATTTATTAAAATATGATAATTAAAAAATTCCAGGCATCTACTGTGCAGATGAATGAACAATAATCCGCGGTTGAAAACTGGTAATGGCCATTTTTCTATTAATTATACATTAGTTAATTTGAGAAAAAAATTCCGACTTGAACATTGCATGTGCAATGATTGTTAAATAACAAATTGAGATTATTTTAATTTTTGTAGCTATTTTTGATAGTTCTCAGATGAGATTCCCGTTGGGAAGATGAAAAAAAAAATCACTTTGTTATTAATAATACACTAAGATTGAAAAATAAAAAAGCTTGATTGATCATTGAAAATTTCTTTTTTACTATAGATCCGTTTTTTTATGATCAGAAACCACATAAAAATGATTCTCAAAAATTTTGTATTGTTCACATAATTGTTTATCCTCCAATATATAAACAGAGTTTTTATAGTATATTATTCAACAAGCCTATAATGATGGCTATTACCCACGAAGATGAAATTGCAACACGAGCCGGAGGCGAGTGTTGTAACATCTGAGTGGGTAATTGCCATTATACGCGTGTTGAATACTATACTTTATCCACAACTATATACGACAATACCTTTGGCGCTTCTTTTATAAATATACTCACTTCTTTGGGAGCAAAAGTTTTAGATTTTTTCGGTTGATGGACCTCAGACTGACGTTTTAAAAATGCCTGCAACTTCATGTAAGTCTCTAGGTAGATACAATGGTAAATATTCAATGTACTCTTCAGCATAGAATAATATGCCCACTTGTATTTTTTAGCAAGTTCAACAAAATACACTAGGATAACATTTTCAGAAAAAGACGATGTTTTTTGTGCCAGTTGCCAATCCATATATCTTTTGAACACCGCATCATATTTACCTTTTGACTTGTTAGGTAGGAGATTTTCTTTAGCGCTAGCCGCTAATTTTAAAATGTCTGGCGGTGTACAAGACATATCTTCTAAATCAGATTCACTATTAGACATTTCTCTAATGATACCAGAGATAAGAATGTTCAGAACAAATAACTCACAAAACGACCATTAAAAAAAGGCTTCTCGATAAGTGGCAAAGTGAATGGCAAACGTCCCAAGCCAAGATACGTGCGGTCAAACCGATTGTGCCGCTAACAACTAAAAGACATACACAAGTGAAAATAACCATGGACGTATAAATCGTCCATGATAATAACCCGCCTTCGTCTCGGACTCACAAGACTCGCCCATGAATACCTTATTAAACGTAGTGCCATACCAGTGTGCAAAGACTGCAACGTGCAAATGAGTGTGAAACATTTTCTAGTGGACTGTCCAAGATTTTCCAATGCTCGAGTCACACACAGAATTCCACAAGAGCTTTCATTAATTTTAGATCAATCATGTCAATTTCAAAACCTGATAGATTATCTGAAAGGCATTGGTGTATTCCACAATCTATAATCATTAGTATTATTATAAATATTATTGTTTATTATTATTCGTTAAGATCTAATGGTTTTTTTGTAATTAAGTAGATTGTATATATACTGTTCCGTCGCTAATAACCGGAAGGCGGATGCGACTTTTTTCAAAAAAAAAAAACTTCATGCCACTCTACGCTGATTTAGCCAGAGTAATAAAATAAAATTTAAAAAAATCTAAATTATTGTCTCCGTTTTAGTTATGGTGTTCTTAGACATCAATCAGCCATAAACTCCAAGAAGCTGGGTGGTTGAATATGAAATCTCGTAGAAAACTTCACTGCGCCACTCTTTACCATAAAATAATTTTGACAAAAACCCCGTGATAACTTTACAGGAAAATAATATTCCGGGCGGATGTTCATAACCTTAACATCAGATCGAAAAGTACTATAACAACTCCAACTCATAGAACTTCCTTATATGAACGTAGTTTTTCTTATAATATATCCGCTATTTATAATGTTTTGATAAATAAAAACCTCACTACTTCTCGAAAGAATTACACAGAACTGCTGAAATCCTCCCATGTCTGAAACTTTGTCGTTCGCCTTATTAGGATTTTATGTATTTGGGTAGAAGCATTAATTGTTGTATTTAGTACTTTTGAATTTATAGATTTGCACTTTATTTCTTGTTTCTTATCAGTAGAGTAGGTGACAAAATTGTCGTTATTTCATTTATTATAATTATATATTTTCTTTGTAATCTGTAAACGGAGGTTAAGTGGAAGACCATATCTTGCATTTCCTGCAACAGATGAACTTCGCCTTTTTAGCCAATCTGTAATTTCATACTTTCAATTATTGTATTGCATATATTTCGCCGAATAAAGATTATTATTATTATACAAGTAACACGTACCTCATTACAAGACAATGAGTTTATTTAATTTCGATATGAATCTTACCCAACTGTCCCTCGCTCTTCTTAAAGATTCTCTGGAATTACTATCGGTAGGATGGTTACATAATAATGAACACCCAGCTGAAAAAGGATTATACAATCCAGCAAAAGGTTTTATAACGAAGGGGGCTGGTCGAGTAATGGCATTCATCTGAATAATTTCTACCTGAAAGCAAAAATATCAAAATTAAAATATAATCCAACTTTATTATAAAAATGAACAAATTCGTCGTGGTCGAAATATCCGTCTATCTAGGTACGTCAAACCATTGTACTTCTATTTAAACAATGGTCAAACTGATGATCCATATATATTTTGGTGTTTATTTATTCGTTTATTTATTTATTGAATACATCCAGCAGGTTCCAAAACCCAATTATAGGTGTACATAATGTCTATTGGGAACATGATTTCATAAGTAGGTATAGGTATTGCATAAGAATGAAAAGAAAATTTGAATAGCAAAGAAAAAACATAAAACTGTATCTATACCATTAGATGGGTAATAGGTGATGTAATGCGTGCTAGAAAAGAAAATATTTACGTTGCTTAAGTTTTTATAACTTCGACACATTGTTGAGATGGGACAGTGAAAATGATGGAGCGTGTGCGGAATCCCAATGTTGAATAATAGTTGAGATCTAGATGTCATACGTGGAACATTGAAATTAAGAAAGGATAGCAAGGTTGATGAATCTATCAAGTTGTTGACAATTTTATACATAAATATCAAGTCGCCTTTTTCACTGTGCTTTCTTAAAGAGCACAGACCAAATTCTTCAAGAAGCAAATTGTAGTTGTATCCTCTTTCGGGATAGCGTCCGCGATTTTTGAAATTTCAAAAGTTTCTTTTGAATATTTTCAATATTTGAGATGATTTTCAAGTGATTGAGATTCCACACTGGGCCACAGTATTCGAACTTACTTCTGACATGAGAATAGTACAGGGTGCGTAGAGTATCTACTGAGGTGAATTCCTTACAATTCCTTATCAGGAATCCCAATGACCTGGCGGATCTTGAGAAGGTGTTATCAATGTGTTTCGAAAACGTTAACTTAGGACCAAATGTTATGCCAAGGTCTTTAAATTCAAAAACACGAGTTAAGTCCGAGTTGTGGATTTGATAATTAAATTTAAATGGAATTTAAGAGATATCATCCTGTAGTAAGTTTCCTGAAGATTTTCATGTCGTCAACATATATTAATTTATGGGAATTTATGCAGTGCGTTATGTCATTAATAAACAGAAGGAATAGAAGAGGTCCTAAGTTAAAACCGTGAGGGACACCCGAAAGCAGTAAATGTCTATAATTTGACTCCTTCATAGTTGACAAATAAATTTGTATTTGATAAGTAAGATTTTAAAAGGTGTTGAATATAAGGTGAGAAGCCAAAGTAAGGTAGCTTTCTTAGCAATTGTTCATGTAAAACCCGGTCGAAATCCTTACTACACTCTATGTAAACAACATCAACTTGCCCTCTAGAGTCTAGGGGTTCAAACAAGCTGAGTAAAAGTACACAGATTAGTGGAGGTAGAGCGATTCATCAGGAAGTTACCCCATCTTTGGTTCAATCAACGATGGCAAAGACTAACGTTTTTCGTAGTAAAAAACGACGTGTTAAGTGTTTTCAGTATAGGGGTAAAATCCGAAATTATAAAAAATCCTATTTCAAACAGAGAATTATCAAGAAACAAAAACCGTTTTCATCGCGTAGAATAGACTGAAACTATGATGTCCTACCAAAATATGACTTATTGGTTCTGAGATAGTGCTAGAAAAAAAATCTCAAAAATCGACTTTTTTCACTATGCCCCGAATACAACCTAATGTACTATCATTCATAAAATTATAATTGGACATGTAAATGAGCTCTGATAAATACATTTCAATCCTGAATTCGTCTTATTTCGACTAAAAAAACAGTTGTTTTTCTTTGTCAATCCTACCCAATTACGACGTTTCTCAAACTTTGGTAGTTTCTATCTCAGAAACGACACATACAAAATCATTTAAACTCACACATTTTTCTAAAGACCCATCCTACTATAACATAATAAAATATCAACCAATTTGACCGAGAGCCAATTTTCCATATGTTTTCGGGCGGGGTCCTTTTAAGAAACTTTTTCAAATCACTGTTTACGATATCTTGCCATCTTACTTCACTTTTCGTCTCTTCATAAAAATATTTTTCAATGTGCCGCTGTACCAGTGATCACGTGACATGTTGAAATCGATTTTCACATTGTCGGTCATGCACAATCGATAACCCAGAAACTATTTTCCAAGGCTCTAATGACAAACTTTTTTTCCCATATATTACATTATTTTTGGAGGGCACTGTATATAACTGATTTTGTTACCACAATGATCAAGAAAGTGACATCACATAGAGGTTTGTAAGTCGCCCATGCCAAAAATAATAAAAGTCTCCTATCCGAACAAACTGTAGGCCCTTTGGTTACACTCATGATACAGGGTGTTTCAAAATTCAGTATTAAGATCTTATATTTTTGTTTTTATCTTCATATCTCTGTCAGTTTTCGAGATATTAAAATCAAATTTGAAACATAAGTTACGGTAGGGCTAACATCATCCAGCGTGCCGAGTGATTGTAAGAATTTACAGGGAGATAATTTTTATGGTGCGCCGCTGGTGGATTCAGAATTACGGAATTAATTTTTTGTTTACAAACCTTTTGTTTTTGTAATTTTTACGCATAGAAAGACAGTAGGTAATATAACTAACACCAATATAAAATAATTATCAGTAAACAGAAAATAAATTTATTGAACATTATCAGCTGTCAAAACTTACTTGTTCATATCGAATAACTTTTTTCACCGGACTTGGTGACAATCCTGTTTTACTCGTTATATTCATAGGTGTATGTTATTCACTAGACTCAAGAAATTCTACTGAACTTTTATTGATCAAACACCTCATATCAGTATTGCCATCCTAAGCAGTTGATAATTCTTCTAAACAACGATGACAATATATCTACTAAAACTCAGTAAATGAAAACAAGGACATACACGCGCTCTCTTTGAGAATTGTTGACCTGGAAAATTGATTAAATTTTGTTTGTTGTAGTTATTATACTGATAGGCCAAGGTGTAGATAAAAATAAGAGACTCTTTTCACACAAAATAAAAGACGCAAACGGCCTATACTACTTTTGATAAGATAGTTCTTAAATGAAAACCCCAGCAAACCCTAGAAAACCCAGCAAAATCGCTTCGTGGAATTTTTTAAACAAGAAATAGTGAAAAATTTTTTTGATAATATCTCAAAAAGAAGTGGAGTAATCGTTTTACAGTCAATAAAACTTTTGTACAGAATTATAAAACCTACAAACTGGTATTTTATACGAACAGATCGGTGCATTTTTCACTGAGAAAATTCGGGAAAACCTCGAAAAAGAGGCCATTATTTAAAAATTCATAATTTTTATAAATCTGGAACTGGATAAGCAATATTGCGGAAACATAGATAGTAACATGTTGTTTAACTGTGCGCAAGATGGTTTCTGTCCAATATGTAGTTTTTGCACAATCGCGTTTTATAAACAATTTAAATGCGTCGATTCAAGCATCTTCCTCAAATTCTGTTAAAGGTATTTGGAAGTAGAGATCAATATCTACAATTTGTATATTTTGGATTTTCACCTGAGAGGTGGGAAATGTGTTGAAAATTGTCACTGGAAGTTACTCTAAATGCTTCAAAGTGCACCCGAAGTCGCCAAAACTCAACTCGAGTTGAGTTCGGGCAAGTTACGTATGCAGACCCGTCCTGGAGCCGGCCCACATACTCACACCGTTTCTTATCTACATACATCTACATATGGGCCGTGGTGGTCGGCTGGTAAAAGCGTACGTCTCGCAAGCGTGGGGTCGTGAGTTCGATCCACCGATTCACCGGTCTCGTGCATGGCATCACACGTTAAAAGGTAAGGGCTGCGTCTTCCCTAGCTCACACAAGTCTCTCGAAGACTTCCGAGGGTTGCGCGTAGGGGTGCAATCGGTTGACGGAAATAACAATAACAAAAAAAAAAATAACAATGATGATTCTATATATTTTCGCACCGCTTTTTATCATTGTACCGAAAGTTATCTCTACAAATATTTGATATTTCAGAACTATGAAAATACCTTTTTCAGCAGAATATTAACTTACTAAGCACTCTACCGAACTTTATCTCTGATATCAATAATTATCAGGTACATAGAAATCATGCTTTGTCTTAAAAATGTATAAAGTGGTATGTAACCATTATTCACCAGTTCAGTTTTAATAAAGTATTCTCCAGGCTTGTTGGCTGCTTTGCTTCTCCGGAACCTAGAGTAATTCAAGAAGGGGATGACTAGTTTATTTCTGTTCTCAAAAATCGAGTAGTGTCTTCCGAACCAAAGGCTGTGAGGGCACTATCGTAATTCGCACTTTGAAGCGTTTTGATCAACTTTCAGTGACATTGTCAACACATTTCCACCATGTACAGAATTCGGAAACGAAGATTTTCCTTAAATCGGCGCATCTTGCAATTGCAATTGTTTATAACGCGATTATGCAAAAACTACACATCGGACAGAAAACATCTTCCGCACAGTTGAACCACATATTATTATCTATCAGCAGAAGCAGTTCTGACTGACAAATGTAAAAATAAGCTACAGAACGTTACGAATTGATGTGAAATGAATTATTTATATCTCAACGCCAGTAAGACACAATTGATAAGATTCCCCAATCGCCAGAAAAAATGTCCTGATATCCGAGTCAGTATACACGACCTAATAATCGAAAATTCAGAAGAAACAAAATTTTTAGTTATTACTCTGGATTCATGCCTGGATTGGAGAAAACACATTGAACTTCTAATTAGTAAAGTAAATTCCTTGTGTTATCTGTTCAGAAACAAGAATTTTCTTGACGGAACAACTACTTTCCTTATATCACTCTCAGGTTGCATCCAAGCTAAGATATGGCATATGCTTGTGAATTGTCTGTATATATTTTCAATAATTAGAACAAATTCTTCTTGAATTCAGATGTTCATAATGTAAACACCAGACAAAAATATAATTTTCATATTCCGTACTATAAGTACAAAATTTCAGCAGACCCACCATCCGTGATGGCATAAATAATATTCAATAAGCTGCCAAAGCATGTAAAGGAGGCCCACACCTTAATTGAATTTAGTAGAGAGTTGAATTTTTTTTTACTTCATGTTTTAAAATTTGGTGGAATTTTTTACTGCGTAACGTCTGTAAATGTCTTAATTCGACTTTTTAACTATTTATATATTTTTTAATCTTATATATATATATATATATATATATATTTATAATTTTATACTACGAACAGGAAACATTTTGGTTATAGCAGCAAGCAAAACGTGTACTCTTTTAACACTAATATTTCCAGGAAATATAGTGTAAAATTTTCCCCGTTCGTATCCTAACTAGTCAGCAAAGACTACCCTTCTACTAAACTCTATATTTATATATGTGTGAATATGTGTTATGTGTATATCTACAGTGTGTCCCACTTTGAGCAGCTACACCCTCATATTTCATTCAGAATAAAATAATTTGAAAATGCGTTTTTTCTTCAAATTATAGTACTCTGGAAATCCTACCTTTATGTTGAAGAAACATTCGTATATCCATTTTCCACGGCTAACTATGACCAACTGAAAAGTAAAAAAGTGGGGAAAACATATTAGGGATTTTTCCATCATTTTTCAGTCATTTGTTGCTGGCAATATGAACATCATCAACTCTTTTAATTGCTTAATTGCTTAATTTTCAAAATTTCTTTACTTTCCACAAAATTCACAAGAATATTCAATTAATACTGCGAAAAATAACCAACTACTACTTCTCCATGGCAAACTATGACTACTTGAATAGTGAAAAATTGGGAAAAAATAAATTAAGGATATTTAATAGAAAAATTAATCCCAATCCTGGTTTTGTAATGTTCCAGAACCATATAACTCAATGCTGAATCATTGAAATATACAGGGTGGCATATGTAGCTGGCAATATAACCGTCTCTTATTTATCCATAATTCTCGGGATGATTACAAAAATGTCTTCGGTTGTGACAAAGAGCCCAGAAATATTCCATTCATACTGCAGAATGTAATTAAGCATCACTTAAAAGTGAAAAATTGTGGAAAACATATCAGTAACATCAGAAATGGGTTTAGAATACTCTAAAACTCTTAGATAATCTCCGAGTCATTTACAAATACCTGCAGCTGCGGAAAAGGAAAAAAATTGATGAGTGCAATAATTTTCAAAATAAATCAATTTAGGAGTTGAACTTTTGCCATATACAGATAACACCCTATATATTTCTCAGTAATTGAGATCAGGAGGTTTCAGAGTGTTCTGATCCAGAATCTGATGTTAGTTGAGTGATCCAAGAATCCATAATATTATGTTTTTCCCAACTTTTCAATTTTCAGTTGGTCATGGTTAGCATGAAAAAGTGATTCTTGATTACTTTCTACAGTAATAATGTGAAATTTTTGAGCATTTTGTGACATAAAAGAGATTTTGAAATCAACCAAGCATTAAGGATGAATAAGAGTTGGTGATATTGCCAGTTACATATGACACCCTGTATATTTCAGTGATTCAGCATTGAGTTCTGAGTACTATGATATGAGAATTTTTTCTTTTCAAATTATTCTATTCTCAATGAAATATGAGGGCGTGGCTGCTCAAAGTGGGACACACTGTATATAAGTGTTCTAATGCATTTTCTTGTGAATATGTGTTACAATTGACGATTCCTATACATTTATTTATGTCTAACGGGCAATAAAGATTATTATTAACAAATTTTAGAATAATCGACCCTATACCCTCCTAATGGAAAATGGCATTCGCTTAAATTTCTTGAATTTTTGATACGTTGTAGATTTTGACTTCCACGGCAGAAGTGTCCATGGGCACAAAAAAATCGGAAGACTAGTTTTTGAGATACAACGTGTCAAAAATAAAAGGTTTCTGCTCAGAATTTCAATCTGGGAATCCCAGGCCTCAATGATGGTATAAGTCACCTGGATTATATCTACTTTTTCATTTTGTACTCTACAACAAGGGGAACAAAGACGAGAATTGAAGCTTAATTTTAGCCTGGATGAACTCCCTCACTTAAACAGGTTGGTTCGAAAATAGTGGTACTCTCTCGTTTTTTAGCACGGATAGGGAAGATCATGTCATATGTATCAAACATACTTCAATGTTTTGAAAACGTCGCATAGTTATTTCATGTATACAGGGTGAGTAAGAAGATACATTCCAAGTTTCTTAGAAAAATGCGTTTTTTTAATGTATTTTTAAAAAGAATCTGTTAATTTTCATGGATTTTTGATATGATGTAGGGTTTGAGGAGTCCGAAATATCGTCATCTACAAAATAGAGATTTATTTTCCAATCAATCCTAAAAAACCTAGGAATGGGATATTTGAAATACAATCAACAAATGAATGGTGAAGGTATTATATTTCCCAAAAATCTACAAGAAAATCCGCAATTGTAAATATCTACGATTTGTGGTTATTTATTCAATGGCATGGCATGACATCACACGTTAATAGGTAAGGGCTACGTCTTCCCTTCCTGGCACAAGTCTCTCGAAGATTGCTGAGGGTTGCGCGTAGGGGTGCTACAGGTTCATGGAAATAACAATTCAACAACTATAACAAAACTAATTTTGAAATATATTTGAATACGTATCACACAAAAAATATAATAAATATAGATGAAAAAACTCTTTACAGACAAGCTTTTATTGAATTTCACTAGAAAGGAAAAAATACATAATTTCTTTAGGGTCACGTTATTCTGTGAGTAAAATACCTGTCGCTCAAAAATTCATATTTGTATTGAAACTGAAAACATTTTGCGGCAAGCTTTTATATCTGTTATTTTTTTCTTTTTAGTGCAATTCAATAAAAGCTTGTTTTTGAAAAGTTTTTTTAAATTTATATTTATTCATATTTTTCGTGTGAAATATAATCAAATACATTTCAAAATTAGTTAATTGAATAAATATCCACTAAACGTAGATTTATATTTTTGTAGAATTTTTGGAAGTATAATACTTTCACCATTGATTTGTTGATTGTATGACAAATATCCCATTCTCAGGTTTTCGTCGGCTTGATTGGAAAATATCCCCTATTTTGTAGAAACTTCAGATTTCACAGGAATCATATAAAATATTTCTCCATCTGAATTGAATTAGCTTTCAAAAAATGGAGAATTAGTTCCCACCTTGAGAGGGTTATAGCTTCTGATACATTTCAATTCTCTCTAGTTTCTTTGGAAACAATAAGGCTTTCAAATGTAAGATTCACCATGTATATAAGGTTTTGCATTTCCATAATAGGTGCGGCACTAATCTACTTCGAATATTTTTCAACACGAAGCATTTCTCGAAAATAGCCCATTTTGTTATCAGATGTAGTATATGTGGTACGTCCATTTAAAAATATATGGCTGATAAAAGAGTCCGGAGACCTATATATGCTGAAAATGATGACAATATCTCGGATTCCTCAAACAGTACATTATATCAAACATTCACGAAAATCAACGGATTCTTTATCGAAATAAAAGGTACTGTTTCTTTTTTTACTCACCCTGTATACATAAAATGACTATGCGACGTTCTGAACATTGCAGAATATTTGTTATATTTATGACATGCTCCCTCCTATTCGAACTAAAAAACGCGGGGTTGACGTACCCCTATTGTTGGACCACCCTGTATAAAATAATAATAATGTCAGTTAAGTTCGATCGAGATTGAGAGAGTTCATCCAGTCTAAATTGAATCTTCAACTATCATCTGAGAACTCACACTGGTTGGTTTAAAATTAGATTTCTCTTTGTTTGAAAGTGGTTGACAACGTTTCACTTTGAGTAAGGTTATTCTGGACTTTCATTGTCTAAAAAAGAACACAGAAAAATTCAATTCTTTGCAATTTTTAATCACGACGTTTCAACTGGTAAAATCTACAGTCGTTATCAATTGTATAATGCGACAATCTCAAGGATACTTCTTATATATGCTGTGGATAATTTTGTGTCATTAGCCTAGTGGTAATTTGGCGGTATTCAGGTAAGCTTGTTAATTACAGTGCCAGGCCCCTCCGGTACAGCATTGTTAATTCTTATCGCAATTTCAATTGATCCATGCCACTAATTAAGGGTTTCCACACATTAGTGGAATGGATCAATTGAAATTGCGAAAAGAATTAACAATGCTGTACCGGAGGGGCCTGGCACTGTAATTAACAAGCTTACCTGAATACCGCCAAATTACCCCTAGGCTAATGACACAAAATTATCCACAGCATATATAAGAAGTATCCTTGAGATTGTCGCATTATACACTTGAAAACGACTGTAGCTTTTAACAGTTGAAACGTCGTGATTAAAAATTGCAGAGCATTTTTTAGACAATGGAAGTCCAGAATAACCTTACTCAAAGATTTTTCTTTGTTTCTCGAACTGAAAAATTATGACCTGAAACAAAAAATCTGTAGTTGAAAAAATGCTCAAAGGGGCTAAAATAATTTTCATAGAGGATTTTACTAGTTACGGAATGAAACTTCTAGAGCTACGGCTGTTGAGAAAGCAGGAATGAAAAATGTTTGGACAGATTCTGGAAAAAAATTTAAAGCAAAGAAAACAAAGTCTATGTTGTGCAATCATAGAGATGTTAACAAAACATTCTGAAGACATTTTCAGAAACTATTTCTTTTATTTCTTCTTTATTTTTATTAATATATTAATAAATTACCAAAACCAGAAGTATTTATACAATTTCTTGTATATTTTAACGTCTTTTTAATGGTACGAAAATTGATATTTATACTGAGGAGACAGTGTGTGTCATACATTAATTCAACTTTTTACATATTGTTATAGATTTTAAACTAATTGGACAATCATACGAATAAGTAAAAGAAACAAAAACATTTGATAATCCACACGATTACTTTGGGGAAGAAAATGTCGGAATACTATATATAGTTTCAATGTGTTCTTTGCAGGATGCAGCGTTGTGATTTTTGCTATATGCTTTTTCATAAAACAGAATAAATATGCTACTCTTTCTACAGAAAGGTATATGCGAATATTTAATTGAAAGCATATGGTAATCTACTGTCGGATAAAGTGGTGAACAAACAAAAATTCATTTTACCCTAATGGATATTCTTAAATGCATAATGAAATATCACTTGCGCCAATTTAGTTTTGATATTGAGGGTATTCTGTTAGAACCAACCTGAAATTTGAAATGAACCAAAGTGATGATATTGATTATGACAATGTAAGTAGATTTTTGCAAGTGATTTTTATTCTGGAATGTTTGGGTAGGTATGTGGATAATTTTGAAATCCACGCCCAGTAATGAGAAGTTACTCCTTGTAGACTACAAGCCCAGGCCAAATTTTGGAGGGGTCATTTGACCCAGCATGAATTATATTCAGAATTATAGTGCCATACGAAACAACTCATTTATGAACTTTTCATCGAGATAGATTTTTAGACAAAAGATTCTTGTACGGCATTTCTCGAAATGATAGCTCACTGAAAAACAATCAAGTAGGATCTAATGCCATACAAAAAGAACGGCACTGAAAGCCAGGATTTGTTTTTATTTTCCGCCAGTTTTTGTTATAATTTCAGGTGATTTGTTACTGTACGTCATTTGTATAATTGAATTTGTATGACTAGAGTTTCATTTTTTAGCAAACCGTACATATTTGCCGGTACAGGGTTGGGGTGCACCGCACTTAACCCCCTACTCCTGAGTAGTATAGTTTGGGTCATTTGATACAGCACCAAACTCAGTGATCTGAATACTACTTTATGAAACGATGTAATTTTTTTGTTGTGCCGTACATTTTTCATGGAAGTGACGGCCCAGAGAAATTTACTTCCCTCTGGTAATTTGTTTTTTTCACGGCATGAATATATTTTATTAGTAAGTATAGCAATAATCAGGAAAACTCTATGCCGTACAAAAAAAAATAGTTCCATACGACTGGAATTGGTATATTGTACAACGAGCATGAAATAACAATGATTTCTCACGAGTGTAGAAATGGTGATGTGAGCCGGAAGCGAGTATCGCAATTCATGCGATTGAAAAATACATGCTCGTTGTACACCATACTTTTTCTACGACTACGATATTTTTCGTCCATTTTTTATTGTGTTGGGCGTTGGCAGTGACATATATTATGCAAAATTATGTCAGTCAATCGCAATACATACCGACTAGTAGAATTAAAACAAATTATAGGTTGTCAGTGTGCATAGTAAAAATTTCAATTATTGAAGAATTATTGGAAAACCGTTATTTGATAAATTTCGTTTGATTTTATAATTATGGATGAAGAACGTGATTTCAGTGATACTTGTAACATTGTTCCAGACGAGCCATGTTGAATTAAATCCAGTACAATATGTGAGGTATGCTAAGGAGCAAGGTATTAAAAAAACAAGTCATTCAAAATACTGTTCATGATTTTATATATTTTTCTATATTGTATACGGAATTTCTACCAAAATAGGTAGGTATTCGGTGAACAGGCAACTATATACTGGGTGTCCCAGAAGTCGCACACCCCATTGTATTCTGAGACGAAAAGTCCTTAGCCATTTTTCAATCAGATGCATAGATAATTAATTAACGAAAGTGACCAATCAGGAGCGCGCAACAGAAGAATAAAAAGTGAGTGGAAAAGCAGTAAGAGAAGCGAGAGTGAGACGCCAGAGCTGCTGCCGGCTTCTACCGCACTAGACCGAGAGTGGGGACAGACCAACCGTGGACGGCTGATTCGATTTGTTTTCGCGCGCTCCTGATTGGTCACTTTCATTAATTAATAATTAATTATCTATACATCTGATTGAAAAATGGCTAAGGACTTTTCATCTCAGAATATTTTTCTCTTTCGATCCCTACAATGGAATGCGCGACTTCTGGGACACCCAATATACATATACCGAATGGCGAAAACCAAAAATTTCCTCCACTACAGGAGATGAGAGAATGCTGAATCAGAATTTCCTTGATAACTATGTTTAACAGAATAAAGTCTTTACGATTGTTTTTTTACTTTTTCGAAATGATGAACGATGGTTCATAAAATCAGATGTGGAATTATCTGCGACTGATAAACTCTAGTCACTATCTTCAATCATTGAAAGTTGATGAGTTTTGTGATCTATTGTCAGATCCTATACAGTAGGGTTTGCAAGATCCGATATTGTTTTTTTTCAGAATTTATGAGTATTTACGATTGCGAATGTGAATGGGGTTTGAAATTATTTATGGTGTAATTCGATTCAAATTTGGATCTAGAGGTCTATATGTGGTCAGCCATAACGGGCATCATGATTTTTTGGTCTAAATGTGATCTATTAGTTTTGAAAACTTTTTGAAATCCATACTGAACAACCGATGGACGTGAATTTGGTCTACTTCCGTGCATCTAGTGAACGTTCTTTATGTACGCCCATTGAACATCATCGGCGTACGCATATATAAGACGTTTCATCCGATGTATCTGGTCATATCTGGATATTCACAAGTAGCCGAGTTTCAATCAGTTTGGTTACCAATAGAAGGTTCAAACCGTAGCGACCGCGGACATTTTTCTCATGGCCTGAGAGAGTGCTAGGAATCGCACGTAAAAAGGTAAGACCTCGTTAATCCTTGACTCGCACAAGTTTCGACTTCTGAGTGCTGCCGTTCGCAAGGGGGCGACAGCTGGTTAACGGAAAAAACAATTTTTTTTTAAACAACAAAACAATTTGGTGGACTTAATCGGATATTTATGGACGTATAACTTGACGTCCAGTGTGGAGGTACATGAGAATATGAGATGCATGCCTTACATTCACTGTATTTACATGCTCACGTACTCATGCAGTGCATATTCCTAACCTTTATGGCTCCAACCGGTCATCTACTGGACGTATTTAAGATCCATGCTGTACGTCCGATAGACGTGACTTTGGTTTTTTACCGTAAATCCAATGGACGTTCTATGTACGTCCATAATTCAACTAGGGAACCAGCTGTATATCGGTTTCGGATTTTCTTGATCCGATCAGTGCAGTCTAGTCACAAAGGCTATCGCTCCCCGTTATCGTCCGTTGAAATGAATACTCCGGTTTTATCACGGATCACCTCGGCCACAGATTACAATGCACTTCAGAAAGTAAGACATTTCGATATACGAAATGGTATTAAACTAGTGACAGTGAACTTTTATGTGGCTGTTATGGCAAATGGCCATTAGAATCCTCAATTCGACATTGCTTTTGTCATCTTCAAGTATAAACAGAAATAATTCTCTTATGGTCGTGTGGCAACATTGTTTAAAGGCGCATATGCGCAAAAGTTACAATACGCAGACAGATGAATACTCTCTCTTGGTTCCCGGTTCCCGAACGATCAACATGAGAACATGTCCCGTTGAGTAATGTAACGTTTCTGTAACTATAGTGAGATCATTAATCTTTATAATAAACGATAAGTCCTGTGTATGTGTATTACTAGATAATGTTTATTAAAGTGCACGAACACGAAAGGAAAACCTTACGAATTCAACAATTGATATTTTTTCTTCCGGTTCGTACAAATTTTGTTGAAGGTGTGTAATTTTCGACTCTATCAAAAAAGATTGATTTTTTACAAGTTAATTCTGCTCTCTAAATATCCGTTCATGTACAAAATATACTTGATATGATTAGTTACAAAGTGATCTGCTGTGTTACCTATTTCATGAAAACTGCAATTTTCAGGTTGATACGTCGAATACCTCCTTCATCAATACAATATGGATTTCTAAAGATTTATCAGAAATCATTCAGAAAACTGCAGTTTTTCTTCCTGTCGTCGTTTTTGGAATTTTTGGGAATGTTGTAGTTATCTTCATTTTACTGAAAAATCTCCAAATTCGTACACCTACAAACCTGCTGATTGGTAATATGGCAGCAGCAGATTTGCTCTCTTTGCTGATTCATCCATGGGTGACACTCACTTATGATTTTTTCCAAAATTATCAGCTTGGTGAATTAGGATGTAAAGCTGAAGCACCAATAGAATGTAAGTTGATTGTTTATAAAACACATTGAAGATTTCAATAAAAAAGAATTTATTCATTTCATACTGTATCGTATAATATACTTTTTCTACGACAGTGCGTAAACTAAGCTTTTACGCAGTGCGTTTAGTAATACTTTTTCGCACAAGTGCGTAAAGAAAATCACCTGTGCGTAAAATCATCAACTGTGCGTAGAGTAATTTTTCACACACTGTTAATACATTTAGGCATTTTTGAAATATACATTATTTTGCGTCAAATATAACCCGGAAGTCTTTATTTGATAATTCGACGACAATTCATATCATTAAATATTCAAATTAATGATATAATTGCATCTTTGAAGTGTCGGTACCTGCACGACTCCCCATATATGCACCGTGGAGTTCGATGGAAATAACAATCCACAGTCTTCAAGTTCGGTCATGGAAGAGGGTTTCAGCGAACCAAAATCTTGACGCCGCTGGACTTGAATATCGTCTCCAACATACTTCTTATAACCCTCCAATCCAGCCCATCAATACCACAGGACAATTTTGGGATTGCCGAGTCCACCAGATTCTAGTCCACCATCTTATCTCTCAGGCGAGGCTCCTCCAGACATCTTCATAGGACGGTTTATCTTGGGAATGCTTCTTGGTCACCAGGTAGAAGATGTTTCTCTGGCCCCTTTTCAGCTGTAGGACACCTCCAACTTCTGTTTCCGTAGTGTTTGAAGTTGACCAAATTTCTTGGAGAACACCACAGCGATGCCCCTGGACATTCGAAGATCTTTTGCGACGCAGTGTGCTAGGGAATAATCAACTGGTACCTTGAAAAGGTCCCATGGCTCCTCTCGAGTTACCCCGTGTGACACTTTCTGTTCGTTTGAGTTTAAGGACATGAATTTATGGGACGTCATCGCATCCTCCGGTGGTCTGAGGGTGCGGACTTGGTCATGGTTTCCAGCGTAAGGGGCCAGCCTGTGAAAATGAACGACCCTGGGTTTCCCTCTGGGTGGCTTGTGGATTCGGTAAAACAGGTCGTTTATCCTCCTGACGATCCTGTACGGGCCTTCTCACGAATTCCGTAATTTCGGTGACAGGCCCCGGCGACGATTCGAGTTGTATAGCCAAACTAGGTCACCAACCTGAAATCCTCCAGCATCTACATTGATTTCGTATGACGCTTTCATTCGGGAGATACTGGTCCCAGTCTCTTTGATGGTCAGAGACTACCTTGGACAAGTGACGATTGATAGTCCTGTTCATCCGCTCCACCATTACATCGGACTGTGGATGTAGAGCCGTGGTTCTCGTCTTGCGGATGTTCAGCAGTTGGCACATTTCTTGGAACAGGTTGGATTCGAAATTTCTGCCTTGGTCCGAGTGCAGCTCCAAGGGAATACCGAATCGACACATCCACTCTTTTACCAAGACGTCCGCGACGGTTATGGCTTCCTGGTTGGGCAGGGCGTAGGCTTCGGCCCACTTGATGAAATAGTCCATTGTCACAAGGATGTATTTATTCCCGTGTTCTGATACGGGGAACGGGCCGGCGATGTCAATGGCGATTCTCTCGAATGTACTACCTACGTTATACACACCGGGGCCTTGGGTAGTGTCCGAGGTCCATTTCTGGCAGCGTAAACAGCACACTTTCTGCACCAGTCATTGACATCAGCTTGACAAATAGCCCAGTAAAACCGTTGCCTTACTTTATGTACGGTCTTCGTCACTCCCAGATGTCCTTTGAGGGAATTCCATTGGGCTCAGCAGGATTCGACGGCTGGTGAATAACTTGCGATTTCCTGCCATAAAGGTCTTTGATTACTCTTTTTCCAACCGATGACTAAACCAAGGTCTGGATCTCTTCCTTGGTCTTTCTGGACCTCGTTGTTATTCCAGCTGTTGTCAACTGCCGTGGTTCTACAAATCGCTGCTTCCTTCTCTTCTGCTGGTCGACAGTGTAAGCAGTCGTCTGGACATGGTCTCCTCGACAGGGCATCTGCGTTCTTGTGGCTAATCCCTGCTCGATGTTCGATCTCGAAGTCAAATACTTGGAGTCTTTCGATCCAACGTGCTACTAGGACCTCGGGGTTTTTGAACTGAAGAAGTCATTTAAGGGCTGCGTGGTCGGTCCTCAACAGGAATCTTCTCCCGTACACTTATTCATAAAAGTGTTCTACTACCTTGACAACAGCCAACAACTTACTCTCGCCTGGTGACACAGTAGTTACGCTCCGATTTATTGAGAGTTTTACTGAAGTATCCAATGACCCATCCTGGATCTGGAAAAAGACAGCTCCTAGTCCCACGTAGTCCCACGTTGCTGGCGTCCGTGTCCAAAATGAATTTTCCACTCGGAAGGGGATAACTTAGAATTGGTGCGTTGATCAATGCCCTCTTCAGCTTCCTGAACGAGTCTTGGCATTCTTCGGACCATTGAAACTTTCTTTGACCTTACGTGAGCCTGGTCAGTGGTTTAGTGATGTTGGCGAACCCCAGCACATCGCCGGCGATAGTATGTGCACAAATCAAGGAAACTACGTAGTTGGTGTATGTCTTTCGGAATAGGCCACTCCTTCACTGCTTTGATCTTCTCGTCATCCACTGCTACTCCGTGCCCAGAGACAACATGGCCAAGGTAACGTACTTCTTTTTGGAACAGGTGGCATTTCAAGGAGCTTCAATCCAGAGTTTCTCAGTCGCAGGAATATCCACTCCAGGTTTTTTACGTGATTTTCGAACGATTTGCCAACTACAATAATGTCGTCAAAATATACCAGACACGTCCTCCATGAAAGTCCTTTCAGAACCGTCTCCATCAATCTCTCGAATGTGGCCGGAGCATTACAAAGTCCGAATGGCATAACGGTGAAATGCCACAGTTCTGAGCCGATGGTGAAGACTGTCTTTTCTCTATCTTCTGGAGCCAGTTCTACCTGCCAGTATCCACTTTTCAGATCAAGGGTCGAAAAAATCGTGGAGCCGGCCAACGTGTCTAGGGTGTCATCTATTCTCGAAAGAGGGTATAACTTTTCTTCTTCGTCACGTTGTTCAGTTTGACGATAGTCTTCTTCTTCACCAGCACAACTGGAGAGGACCATGAACTATTGGATGGTTCAATAACTCCATCTTTCCCTATATATATAGCTGATTGTTGGATCGGTCGGGCATCCCCAGTATCAATTTTATGCTGAATTACATTCGATCGACCCCCTTTTCCTCGTCCGGTATCAAATATGTCATGGTACTTCTTGACTAATTCTCTCAATCTGTGCTGTTGAGCTGGTACAATGCCCTTGGAACAGATGGTAACCAACTTTTCCAGTTCCGCTGTCAGGTTATTGACTTGGCTAACAGTACCGTGTACACTCCTGATCACAGAGAAAATTGACGAGCAGGGGCCCTATTCTCAAATGTCGACTGCCATATGTGGCATGCGACAAAATATGTCCATCGCCTTTCTCGAATATGAATTGAAAAGAGATGGAGAGAGATAGGCTAGTAGACATTTGAGAATCGCACCCCAGTGCTCTAAAACAGTTCCTTCCTTCAAGGTCACTGGGTAATAAATTGACATTCATTACCCTTAACTGGCACAAATTTATCAGCGCGCAACAAAGTCTAGCCTAGTTGCTGTATCTGAATGTGAATGAGTTAGCTCACATCTATATTCCTGCAGTAGGTATTAAAACGCTGTACGGAAATGGAATATACATTTAATATTCATTTTATGAACGAAGCACATTATCTGAACATGTTCCGGCAACGCAACGAACAACGTTTACAAACCATAATGGACTGGCCCTTCCGAGTCTTCCTTGTGGAAATACGTTTCCGGTAGTATCCCTTCCATAATAAGGCTCACCAATATTTCAATTCTATGATTGACAAGTCACTAAAGGTTGTGAGGCGTTTTTACGCGACACGACACTAGTGCAATCCCTCGTCCAATTTTCTCATCATGAAGCTTGGGCTCGAACATCACCACGCTTCCATTGCTCGCACCTCCGTCCAAGCGAGCCTCCAGTATCGTCTCAGCCCTCTCAGGTACACACATCTTCAGCCAGCAGAGAACACTAATCATCTCTTCACTTCTTCCATGTAGCACCCGCTCTTCTCCGTTCACACGAAGGACGCCATCTTTGAAATTCAATTCGAACCCTCTGGAATTCATGATGTCCATTCCAATAATCGCATGAACTTAACTGTCTATTGCTTCACTGAACTCTCTCTCCTCACTGCGTGGTGCTTTTTATATATACAGTTCATTTCGCCGAACGCTCTGGGGATTTCTAGTAAGCCTAGAACGTTCGCCTGCATTTCGACTAGTCGGTTCGAGTGGTTTCTCGTCGGCCGGCGGAAAGCGATCGTGACGGGAGCCACGTGGATGAGGCGTCAGGTTCGGCCTCAGAAATATTACAGTATGCTTTGTGTAATTGATGACTTGTTTATTTTGTGGAAATTCATGATCACTTTAATGAAACGAAAGAATCACAATTTTGTCTTATTTCCACTAGTTTTTTATATTTACGACCGGTTTCGGGCTTTATCCCATTATCAAGTATAAAAACTAACTAATACAATTGTACTCTTAAACCTAGTTATATAGGGAGTTTGCAGGTAAACTGGATGGAGAGGTAATTAAATGAAAATAAATGAAATCAAATGAACATGGGTGAAACGATATAAATTCAGTACTGGAGGTTATGGAAATTACCTGGGTTGTCAAAATCACAAATTCAAAAGTGGAGACCTACATAAATCGAGTTGCTCGTTGAGGGTTCTATGTTTCGGGTTTTTAATTGATTTATTGATTTCCATGGCTTCCAACATATTAATTTTTTTTCCTTTATTACATGTGTGTAGGATTTTGAGATTATCTTTATTTATCTTGTGTTTGGATTCTTGCAGATGTTCGTACATTGTGGTACATTTAGGTTTTGCATTGAACAGAATTCTGCCTTAATTATTATTACTTATGAAAGCTGTTGTTATTTTGAATTTAGAAAAATAAATTTGAATGTTTTCTGAAATTTTACCTGAGTAATTAATGCTACCATATTTACGTGTATTGTGTTCTTCGATATTTGGGTATAGTTCACTCATAACCGTTTTATGAGTTTTACCTGATATTAATTTCTCTATTAAAGAAACTGGTACTCGATTGTTTACCGCAATTTGTTTAATGATGTTTAGTTCATCCTGGAAATTCTTATCAGGTAAAGGTATTGCGAAAGCTCTGTGTATCATTGATCTAAAGGCGGATAATTTATGTGACATCGGACTGAAAGAATCAAAGGGAATTGTACAGTCTGTGAAAGTGTTTTTCCGGTAGATATTAAATGGAAAACTATTACTAACCCTTGAAATACTTAAATCTAAGAAATTAAGCTTCTTGTTTTGTTCAATTTCTACTATGAATTTAACTTTGTTGCTAAATAATCTACATAACAAAGTTAAATTCACAGTAGAAATTGAACAAAACAAGAAGCAAAACTTCTTAGATTTAAGTATTTCAAGGGTTAGTAATAGTTTTCAATTTAATATCTACCGGAAAAAACACTTTCACAGACTGTACAATTCCCTTTGATTCTTTCAGTCCGATGTCACATAAATTATCCGCCTTTAGATCAATGATACACAGAGCTTTCGCAATCCCTTTACCTGATAAGAATTTCCAGGATGAACTAAACATCATTAAACAAATTGCGGTAAACAATCGAGTACCAGTTTCTTTAATAGAGAAATTAATATCAGGTAAAACTCATAAAACGGTTATGAGTGAACTATACCCAAATATCGAAGCACACAATACACGTAAATATGGTAGCATTAATTACTCAGGTAAAATTTCAGAAAACATTCAAAATTATTTTTCTAAATTCAAAATAACAACAGCTTTCATAAGTAATAATAATTAAGGCAGAATTCTGTTCAATGCAAAACCTAAACGAGATAGAATGAAAAAATCAGGGATATATAGATTAGAATGTAGGGAATGCTCTGCAGTATATACAGGCCAGACCGGTAGAAATTTTGACGTAAGGTTCCGTGAACACGTCTATTTCGACAAAAAAATCAACAATGTACAAACATCTGCAAGAATCCAAACACAAGATAAATAAAGATAATCTCAAAATCCTGCACACATGTAATAAAGGAAAGAAAATGAATATGTTGGAAGCCATGGAAATCAATAAATCAATTAAAAACCCGAAATATAGAACCCTCAACGAGCAACTCGATTTATGTAGGTCTCCACTTTTGAATTTGTGATTTTGACAACCCAGGTAATTTCCATAACCTCCAGTACTGAATTTATATCGTTTCACCCATGTTCATTTGATTTCATTTATTTTCATTTAATTACCTCTCCATCCAGTTTACCTGCAAACTCCCTATATATAACTAGGTTTAAGAGTACAATTGTATTAGTTAGTTTTTATACTTGATAATGAGATAAAGCCCGAAACCGGTCGTAAATATAAAAAACTAGTGGAAATAAGACAAAATTGTGTTTCTTTCGTTTCATTAAAGTGATTACAGTATGCAGTACAGTGATTCCGCAAATGATAAGAAATGTGTGAATACATTTCTAAAATCTGCTATACTTTTCTATGGTACTGAATGGTTGAACCTTTCAAATAATGATAACATTTCAGGTGATAAAAATTCATTTTGATTTACACTTGATTTTCATTAAAACTTTCACTACAAATTAATCGATTCTCAATTCCATTACACCGATGTATTTGTGTATAAGTATAGTGGTCCTATTTAAAATTCTGAAGTAAGAGGTGCTGGCAATAAGGGGGATGACAGTACATTGATGACGTATTTGGCAAAAGAGTCCCCCTCGGAATGAAAATCGAGGTGTATGAACGGTTTTCAATTTTTTCTACGACTTCGGAGATGAGAGGGGTGACGAGTATTAGCTGGGACACACTGTGTATAATTGCATATACAGTGCGGCTTTTTTAGTCCCTCTCCCTGTAAACTTTTGAACGATTTGACGTACAAACATGAAACAATAGTATTTTGTGTATCTAGTAGTAAAAGCAATACATTCCCGGACGACAATGTAAATTGTTGGCCGAGGCTAACAAACATTGGGGATGTGCCTTTACTACGAGGTACACATACTATTTTTTCTGAAATCGCAATCAGCATTATCAAAAACTAAGGAATTCTACATATTGTTTGCGTGAATTCAATAACTGTCTAAAATGTAAACAAGCCGGCAAAAATATTCCCGTATCGATTTCGATACGGGAAAGTACTTTTTCGGCAACCATCCGGGAAGAACGTACTTCCCGTACTAGGCCGGGAAGTGCTCAAATTTTAATACAAATATTAATATAAATAAGAATTAGAATGTTTCTGTTGATGCCTATCTTCTGTTCGAATTTCAATATATAATACAAATAAGAACTGAAATGTTCGAAATATTCAAATTTGGAATCGTTTCATCCGGTTAACAGATGGGTGAAAGTCGACCTCTCTTCGTCTCTTAGACTAAATGCGTCTGATTGATTTGTTATTCTACATGATTGCCGAAAAAATAGTGTACGCAACACGTCCGAAAACAGATTTTTTGGACTCGTAGACTTCCAGGACTCGCTAACGCTCGTCCTAGAATTTGGTCTACTCGTCCAAAAAAACAGTATTTTCCGGACTTGTTACGTAAATTACTATTCCCGTACCGTTTAGGTCCGAAAACGGTCCGAGAAAGTTCGTTGCTTAGCAACGGGCTAAAATACTAGATTAGCGTATTTTGAGGCCTGAAGTTGCTCCGAGAAAGTGGGCATTCTTGAACGATTTCAGAAAAAAATCATTTTTAATGGTATCACCGATACTTCTATATTTGAAATGAAGGAAATTCTTATTGCTCGACACCCACTGGAAGAGGAGCAAAATATTGTGCGAATGACGGGAATAATAAATTGGAGTCGACAAAATAGAGAAGGGTGGAACGGGGTGAACTTTTAGGGGTTGAAAGTGATATTTCACGGCTTTTCGCAATTGACAACGAAAGTTGTCCTATCAAAAAATCTAAATAGCAAAGTTGTTGGAAATGAAAATATCTACAACTTTTGTATCAAATGTCACCTCAAATTTTCCTGGAAAATCTTAACTTCGAATAGTGTGGTGTTTTTACCAAGCGGAACTAAACGTTCCCTTTCGGCCTCACTCCTTACATACCTGCTCCTAATTCCTACATCTGTTTTTGAACCATCTGTTTACCAGATTATATTTCCAGATGATAGTGATTCCTCTTGAGCTATGAGCTGTGTTCTGAATGATTTTTCCTATGATTATTGGGGTAGCAAGTAATTTGATATCATTTCCAGTTCAGTAAAATTGACTTCATGAATGATTTTGGTGTGCCCAGTTTGTGGTTGTGGTTGGTTTCTCAAATTACCTGTTTGTACGAATCTGTACGAGCTGATGTCCTATGACTGTAATGTTCAAACAGGATGATTTCCATCGTGGTTGGAGTGCAATTCATAGCAAGCCTTTGAACTTTGCCAAATTTGGTTTTTGACTGTCTCTGTTTCATTTTGGGCCACCACAAAAGTGAGTCATGATTCTGGGTCCAATATGATTGCGGTGTATAGCCAGTGCATGACTTATTTCGGTTTCAGTCCTCTCAGGAAATCGGTTGACGGAAATAACAACATCATGAACGATGATTAGCTTCTGATTACATTTTACAGTTACATATTCCAGGTAAGTTTAGTATTTGAGTTGTTTCATGTCATCCAGAATTGTTTTGCGCGTGAAGGGAATGAATATAATTTTGCTGGAATTTGCCCCCAGTCCTTATCTTTTCACCATTCTTCTACGGTTCTCGTCAGTGCATTTTAAACAAAAATTCAAAGAATCCCGCCTATTCACCAACAACGCCTTCAGTCAACCGAGCGTAGAAATAAAGAAAGTATGGATAACACTTTTCAATGACAGGACAATTTTAGGAGAACTGGTAAAGACCCCGACCAATTTACACACTTCCAAGAATTGTTGATTACCACTCTTCGCAATTAGGTAACAGATTTCTGTTAAGAACTAATATGTCTCTCATTACTTCGAAATAGGTCATTATAGACTTGATAACAATCGGAGATACCATACCGATTGAAACGTCGTGTTCGAAGTAACAATTCAGACAATAGAAGTCCAAAATAAATGTAATCAATTTACGCCATTTTATAAAACTTTCAAACGTATTTTTCAATTGAAATGTTTATTTGCAGGTTCCATTTTGATCGCTAGTGTGATAAGTATGTCAGCAATAACCTATGACAGACTAACTGCTATAGTTTTGCCTAAGGAGACAAGGCTGAATAAAAAAGGGGCCAAAATTGTAATGCTAATCACATGGATAGTGGGGATTTCATTGTCGGTACCAATATACTTGTTGAGAACTTACAAGGTAATTTTAATTTTTTTTTGCACTAGAATAAAGGCCGAAAGATCCTATAATACATGTGAGAAAAATTCAAATGTTTCATGAAAGTTTCTGGATCTGTTTTACACCTTGAAATGCACCATCAATGCTTTGGTTACATATTGTTTTGTAAGATTGCGACTAACAATATGAAAAATAGAGGAGGTTACCTCCGAGAGACGAATAATTTCGATGAAAAAATAAACTTCTGGAAATTAATTCTACGAGGTATAGAAAATGAAGCAAATAAGTGGGAGAAAGCAACTTCTTTCCCGGCTGACAGGCATTGGATTATATCTGACCAATATTCATACAGTGTTCCTAAAGGACAGAATTGCAAGTGCTGCTTGTATTCGTCTGCACACAGAAAAAAGGAATATGTGAATCTATCATTTCGGAATTTGAGATATAGTTGGCTTTTTACTTTTTTCATGAAAATTACTCAAATCAGTCTAATTATTCGATGAAGTCATAAATGTATCATCTGTAATAAACATTCTTGAAAAATATTTGGTTCATTATTTTATTAGATTTGTTTGTAATGTAAATAAAGAATTTGCTGACTAGTCTTTCTTGAGAGAGAAATAATTTCCATTTTCTAAGTATGAAGGACCAAAAGAAGTTTGAAAAAATTTTGAACGTCTCGATTATAGACCTTCAACCTATTCTAATTATGTACTATTTTTGTTTTGCGGAAATGCCCTGTTGCCAAGTTGACCTCTTCGGATTACTGGAAATCTGATATGAGAAAAACAGTTGAACGTCTTGATTATGGACCCTCAACCTATTCTAAAGATAATATTTTTGTTTTGCAGAAATGCGCTGTTGCCAAGTTTTGGTCTCTTTGGATAACTATGGATTTCTGATATAAGGATCGTTGTAAAAGTGGATACGATATTCTATTCAATTAGATGAATTACGCTATGAAATTTGAAACTTGCAGGAAAGCGCCAATGTTGCCAAGTCATGAGCGCTGGAAATCATTTAAAAAATATATAAGGATTTTTTTTTTCAAAGAGTTTCATTATAAATATTCATTCTCATTAATTTGTGTAATAATTTTTTTGAAAATACTTTTGGAAATTACTTAGTTTATCTCACTTTAAGTTCGAATGATATAATTCAAGAAAAAATAAACTACACAAACACCAAAACTACGTCACAATCACACTCGACGCGCGTTTCGCCAACAAATTTATCATCTTCAGGAGCTAAAAGCTTACCTTATTTATTTAATATTTTATTATTATTATTTATTTAAAGCTTATTTATTTGATTCGAATGATATACGTTAGAAATTCTTGAAATAACTAAATGATGCGAAACAACGTTGAAATGCTCGAGTTCTGGATTCTCAGTTTCAAATTATCATACTACAGCTCACGGACTATGAATGGTCAGGAGTTTGACATTAAGTTCATTTCCATGGAAACAAAAGTTACAGAGTGTCTCTTTCTTCGGGTAGATTTATTAAATGTGAGCGCAGCGATTTCACCTTTTCATACTAAATTTTACTAATCAGAGATCGAATTACCAGCAACTTAGATAGCTAGGTTATAGTTAGGCTAGTTTAAGTTCCTTTTTTTATGTTTAGAACGTGGGCAGTCAGAACAAAGACACTGCGATTTCACTTCTTCATATCAATTAGTGATCAAATTACACCAGCAACTTGAATAGCTAGGTTAGGTTGTCCCCAAAACGACTGTGAAACTTCTCTGAATGTTTTCCCGTGTCCCTAACTTGGCATCAACACATTTCCACAAAGTCAAAATGTCAAATCATTTGATTGAATAGCATATTGACCGCTTATAGAGTTGTTGTATACCCCCCCCCCCCCTGTGGGAATTTTCAACACATACATTTTTTTGTTTGTATTGACATGTATTTAAGATTTTAGGTGTTTGCCACTTGCGAATTACAGCATATACCGGAAAAATAAATAATAATAATTTTAAATACAAAAGTATTCTCCCACAACTGCATTTTCTCTGCCCAACAATCAAGGTATGGATTTAAGTCTACTTCCTCCATGCAAAATGTCATTAGAAAACTACATAATACGTGCCAACTACCAATGTTACTTATGGAATAACGCACATGTAGCTAAACCCTCCACACCAACTCCAGTGGGACATGGGTGGAAATTGGAAAAAAGTTAACTCAAATTCGATTGGATTAAAGGAGATTCGTTGCCACTCGAACTGCTTGACGTTCCAGAAACCTTCGAGCCAGACGAATTTGAAGATGAAGATGAACCAGAAGTACAAAACTTAGACGACATAATATATTAGGATGAAGAAAATTACAGTTGATTATAAAAGATATTATAAAATCATATGCTGTTGAAATTTTTTAATTTTTTTTTCATTATTAGTCCTTAAATGAATACCAAATAAGTTCATAAAAAAACATGGTAACTAATGTACCTACCCTTTTGTAAAATTAAACTTAAACAAATTAATTTTTTTTTATTCTTCAGATTTTCTTTATTTTCCGGAATATACTGTAATTTAAGAGAGGCAAACAATTCAATTCTTCATCCGGTAGGTACTACCAACAAAAAAACGTATAAGCATTGTGTATGTATAAGTCATAAATTCCCACGGGGGAGGAGGGTTTCATATTGGTGGCTTTTGGTCTATTATCCATATCAATCCCATAGAAATATATATATTATATACTTACTCTAGAATGCTGATCCCGCCCATTTTCACGGCGAAAAGCATGCCACGTGTGCGACCCGTTTACGATGTGCGCATGCTCGTCATCAGTGTAGTTTGGGTAGATCGTTGCCAAGTTTGAAAATAATTTGGTGTTCCAATTCAGAGTTTTTTGTTATGAGGCAATAAAAAAAAATGCCATTTCACAGAGAGAAATTTGATAGCGCATTTGGGACTTTTTAAAACCGAATAGAACCTTTTGGAGATAGATTACTCCGAATTTTAGGCGCGAAAGAAATTTATTTAAAACAATAATGTACCCTATGCTACTGTAATTATAATGACCGTGCAACAGTGCTTTTTCATCAAGATCTGTCACTCTTGTCAGAGACAGAGACGATTTTTAGAATTTCAGACTTTCTCTTGTCGTTTTGTGTGGTGTTTGTTGTCGTTGGTTATTCTTACATCATTCGTGAATTTGCATTAATCTTGTTCCTTTAAAGACAATTTCTAATAAAGCCGTTTCTTCCTACAAATAAACAATGAACTGTTTAGTGTTGTGTAAAGGAAAAATACCCAAAATAAATCATTTTAGGTAGATAATGAAATTTTTTATGTACCTATATGCTTTGCTCAAAATAGTTTAAATATTATTTTTGCTTGACAAAAAAGGCATGATTTTTTGTTATTGTTTTTGAGAAGAGACCCCAGCAGAACATTTGATTGAGAAAATTGAAATTTGTGGCAGACATTTTCCTCATGAATATTCATGTGAAAACGACAATAGAATAATTTGAAACCTAGTGCAGTATCAAAACTGTCTGCGTAAGCATGCATGGCGAGTGACAACTTTCTGCCACACCGCTTATGTTATGAGTTATAGATTCCTACAAAAATTACTAAACATACACAGAATCGCCTCAGAAAATTAATGTCAATATGGAAGTGCTTTTCTTTGATGGTAAGGAAAATGCTTCTGGCCTCACTTTTTCATGCACCCCCATTGTGGAAATTGCACTAAGGTAATACAACCAGAAATAATAATAATAATAATAATAATAATAATAATAATAATAATAATAATAATAATAATAATAATAATAGATATTTATTCAAATCATATAAAAGACAGGTACATAAACAATGATGAATAGATATCAGACGTATCGATAAGTGTGTAACACACTTGTTTCGAAATATACATTAAAAATATCAAATTAGAAATATAAGACAATCACCTAATACTAATAATAATATATATGAACTAACTATTTAAAAATCACAGTAAAATCATATAAATAAAAACAGTTAATTCAAAACAAAGAGTATAGACATATGTATGCATAAATAGAACTAGACTAGACAAGAAATACTCGTAGAAATAGCATGTTAATTTGTTCAAATGATTTAAATTAAATGCAGTTGCGTATTTTGACATGAATCGTTCTAGAAAAAAAACCTCGAGCTTCCAAGCACCCAATTTTATAAATCCAATTTGTGTTGAAATCATTCATGATATTAGCTGAAATAAATTTTCATAGTTTTTTGTACTTTCAATTTATTTTCCAATCCAGTGCTTCGATCCTTGAAATTCGCACCGACGAATTAGGGTGGTTCCGTAGGTTTTTATTCGTTAACTACAGCTGAAAAGTGAATGTGATTCCAAAAATCAGTCGCTTCAGAGCGGTAAATAATAATAATAATAACCGTACTCTACTTTCTGATGGCCTTTGCTGAATATTCGGGATCATAAATACGAGAAAGTATGTATTCAAATCAGCTAAATACAAATATCAGGAATAAGTACAATGAGGTTTCCAACCTTATTCTCCGAGATTCAGAATTAACGTTTGTTAATCTTCACAAGTACCATAATATTTTACTAAAACCGGGCCTGTTACAAAAATCACTAATGATGCGCATGTGCATTGCGGACTAGCCTGAACTTCTTACAACACTTTTGACATGGGGATTAGCATTCTTGAGTATATAATATATATTTCTATGATCAATCCCCATTTTCAGGTATCCGGTAATCCGAATAAGTGACTACCTTGGTGACAGCGCATTTCCTCAAAACAAAAAGGTACCATAGAATCGCCTGATAGCACAAAATCGCGACGTTCAATTGTTTTTACCATATCAGATTTTCAGTAATCCCAAGTGACCAAAACTTGGCAACGGTGTATTCCCTCAAAACAAAAATGGTACCATCAGATTTCCAGTAATCCGAAGGAGGTCAACTTGGCAACAGGTCATTTCCGAAAAACAAAAATGGTACCATTTACGATTGGCTGAGGGCCCACAATCGCGACGTTCAATTTTTTTTTCTTTCCTGATTTCCAGTAAACCAAATTTTTACCCATTACAAAAATAAAAGCAACTTAGAAATTAAAAAAAAAACAGTTAATTAAAATTGAAAATTAGTAGCAATTGTTATCTTACTTTAAATTAAATACTCGTTATCTTCTGCTGTTGACAAGACAGTTTCAATTCGGTCTCTTGTCAAGACTTTGGAATTTTTTGCCAGTATCCTAGCGAATTCCTTTTCAAAAACTGCAATAATTTGGGGGACTTGATAATATCAGTGTTATCATAAATAGTACAAGATCGTATCATGGAGTACCCGCTAAATCCGTCTCAATTTGTATTTGCCTTGGTGGGATTGTCACGCAGGTAGCTATAGCTGCCTCCGTGGCGACGTCGTCGGTTCTAGCCTTGTACACAAGAGGTGTTCCGACTGAAACCACAAATATTCGGTTGGCTTCCCGTTGTTGGCAATTTCTGTTTTTACATCCAAGTGTTGCACATCTTGTACACTTGATTTTACCGTACTGATGAGCTTAAGCTATACCCAATAACTTTTCTCTTTATATTTTCATATATAGCCCCTCGCTAAATCTATCTCAGTTTGTAAGTACATAGGTATACTGCTTACCCACTGTGCAAAATCTCGATAATAATCGGCAATGTCATTGTCTTACGACACGTGGAACCAATTTTAATACTATGGTTTTTATTGAGCTTAAATTACTTACAAATGACTTACACTATTGTTTATAACTTACTTTTATATAAACAATGCTTACACCTATGCGGCGAAAACTTTATTCAGTTGAAAACAATGGAACTGCCGGTAGATATATAGGTACGAATGTTTTGGAAAATTTCAATCGGACTTCGTTCGATACGAGCACACTAGAAACTGAATTTGCTAATAAAAAACAGCAGCGCATAATTCCAATATATTATTCCTACTGGTAGATGACCCATGACTGTGCCCGTGCACGAGCCCACCCTCAGAGGGCGTTCGTGAACCGACCCAAGTTTTCTCGCGGACTCTTGGTCCCCGATTGCCTTGTTCGTTCCCACGACGTTCTCGAGTCCACATACTGCCCCGTCTCCGTTATGTAAATCGTTGTGCCAGAAGTCACACTATATATCGAGACAAAACGACTTTATAGCTAATGATTATTTTGTTTAGTCTAACAAAATGGCAATAGCAGGTTCCCAATTCCCATCCCGTTAAAAGTTATGAATTCTTTCGATAACAATCTCTACTGAACCTTATATTCTTATAAATAAAAAAATAAATAAAACTTTGATAAGCATATACAATGTCAAAGTCAAAATATACTTTAATGTCAGAAGTTTTTCAACTTATCGATAAAGCTTTCAAGTATAAATAAAAATGTAAATTGAAATAGGTGTTGTATTATATAGACTATAATGGTGATCATCTCCTAGATCTGAACATAAGTGCAAACGAAATAGAGTACCACCACCATATGCGCTCCGGGGCGACTTAACAAAAAAAGATGGCGTATTTGCTATTCCAACTGCATGAAAAACCCGGAAAAACCTACAGTACCACCCGAGGAGTCACTGAGGCGAGAATGAGCGCATGTAAATGGTATACCAGTCCCTGATTGAATCGCATTTTCGATATGGAATATCCTTCTGGGGATCATGCAACCAAGAAAACTTCCATGCAATCTTTGTCTTACAAAAATGTGCCATTCGATATTTTTGTAAAGTAGAAACCCGAGTATCATGCAGGTCACTGTTCAAAGAGAATCAATTATTAACTGTTTCATCTCTGTTTATCCTTGAAACAGTTTGCTTCGTTTTCAAAAATAAATCCCTGTATAAGGTCAATGAAGGCATCACTCGCTAAAGAGGTAATTTGGTACTTCCCATTCCTTCTACGAATATGATTAAAAACTCATTGATATATAATGCAGCATAAATGTACAATAATATTCCATGGAATATAAGAAGTATTAAAGAGTATAATCGGTTTAGATCATCTATGAAGACTATTCTTCTTGAGCAGGTTCTCTATAATGTTCAGGAGTTCTTTCAGGTCACTTTTTCAGCAACCTTACCCAACAGAGACAATTTATAGTTTAGTCCAGTTAATGTTTGTTGTTAATGTATTTACTTTGTTTAATGTGCTGTATTTTAATATGTTATACAACTTTATATACATTATTTTATTTATTAATTTATTGATTATTTTTGTCATCGAGTTTTCCACTTCAGGCGAAAGGAATATTACCTAAAAAGAATAGGAAAAACGGACAAAATATCGAGATTCACTCTTCGAACTTCGCAGGCTCTACCCAAACTATTTTGTTATCAGCTGGTGCAATGATGGACATGCTACTCTCGAACCTAAAAACTATACTGGCTTGCCATAGGGGCAGAGAACATATGCCTATAAATAATACATTCATTATTCACCATAAATACAAGAAACACGAAGAGAAGAAATGTACAATGGTAAATAATAGGAGAACTGTTAGGCCACGTGGCCGATTCTTCCACAGCTTTCTCAGAATACAAAAAATAATCCTAATTAAATTGACGTCACAAAAAACAAATAAAGAATGGAAATGTATTGTGGCGAAGCTGCGAGCGATGCCGGGCCTGAACGCTCACGCAGGCCGCATATGACCTTCGAGAAGACTCTGGACGATTCGAGGGCTTACGCAAAATTTCCACGAAATGAACAGTAAATATAAAAGAAGAACCAGGCAGCAGAGTGGGACAGTCGGTGAAAGAGAAAGTCGAATATAAATCGTTCAGTGGTTGTTATATAAATTAGAGTATTGTGTTATTGAATCATTGTATTTCGTTAAATACATTATTTTAAAGTGAATTAGACTTTGAATATACTACAGTATCTAGAAATGTTGTATCGCAGCTGCGGGGAAAGGGTCTGAAAGAAAAATAACCAATTCTGAGAAGACCATCTTATAACGCTGCGTGTGTGGCCGAGTCATCGTTCCGCTTTGGAGATATTTTCATACCGACTTGCGGTACAGTTTGAGTGTTTCGAGTTTCCTCTTTTTGGAATCAACATGTTTGCACAAGCGGGCATAGCGACTTCAAGCGCATATGACACTGTTTTTTAGCGATATCTAGCAGAATATATTTTTGGATTCTAAGACATAAATATTTTTACCCAGATCATATCTACACATGTTTTTTTTTCACTTGCATTATGATGAGATGTCGAATGGCAGTCAGGTCATCGAAGGGTAGCTAGGGTTGTAGAGTGATAAAGGGTTTTTTACTAACTTCATTGTTGCGGCAAGTAGAAGAACTATACAGGAACTGGAGCATTCTCGTTAAAGCTAACCGAAACACCAGGATGGACATCCTAGCAAATTTTTGATACTCCACTGTGAATCTGCCGCAATTTGGGGGACCCTAACCCCCCGGATACCTCATAGAGAACATCCTAGCAAATTTTTGATACTCCACTGTGAATCTGCCGCAATTTAGGGGACCCTAATCCACCAGGTACCTCATAGAGAACATACTAGCAAATTTTTGATACGCCACTGTGAATCTGCCGTAATTTGAGGGGTCCTAACCCACCAGGTACCTCATAGAGAACATCCTTGCAAATTTTTGATACTCCACTGTGAATCTGCTGTAATTTCGGGACCCTAACCCACCGGGTACCTCATAGAGAACATCCTAGCAAATTTTTTCACTGTGAATCAGCTGCAATTTGGGGACCCCCGGTACACATCTCTAACGAATTTTTGACACCCAGCTGAGATTCAATGATATGGATTCATGTTATAGAAAAAATGTAGGCTTCATTATTCTTTTCCCCTCTCACCATTGTGAACATCCTATCAAATTTTCAATAATGTTCATCACTCGACCACTAACCTAACCAGCCTTTATTTTATAAGTAAAATTGCAGAAGAAATGAAAAAAAAAGATCCGGAGCTGTGGCTTGAACCAGCTACCAATGGCTTTGTTAACAGCCATCCTACCCATCCGGCTATGAAGCGTGTTTGTACATTTAGATGAAATGGTTGTTCATACAAGAGAATGTGAAAGGCGAACTGCGAGGTGCGTCGTTACTTCATCAATCTGTTTTTTGTAATGTGAATCTGAGTTATTCTGTGTATCTATATCAGGTATAGTTAATTATCAACTGATTGGAACAAATAGATGCGTAATTTTGACCGTCCTATATCCCAATGGGACATTCGAAATAAATATTTGGCAGTCCGCACCTTATTAGTGAAGAGTAATTCAAGCAATAACTAATGATTGAGTATTTTGTCTGCTGTGCCATATAGGGCGTCTCTTAATAAAGGAGTATTTTTGATAATAAACAATTTTCTTTGGTTTAACGAAATGTTGGAGAGGGCCCTGTACATCATTCGAAATGAATATTTGACAGTACGTCCCTTATTAGTGAAGAGTAAATCAATCAATAACTAATAGATGAGTATTTTTGGAGCCATGTCATCTTATTAGTAATTTGGGAATAACAAATCGATTCAAAGTAATTTTGGAAGCTCCTTGTATACATTTTTGAGAATAAACAATTTTCTGTGGATCAACTAAATTTTAGAGTGAGTCCTGTACTTCAATAAGGCATTCGAAATGAATATTTGACAGTCCGTCCCTTATTAGTGAAGAGTAAATCAATCAATAACTAATAGATGAGTATTTTTGGCGCTATGCCATCTTATTAGTAATTTGGGAATAACAAATCGATTCAAAGTAATTTTGGAAGCTCCTTGTATACATTTTTGACAATAAACAATTTTCTGTTGTTGAACTATAATTTGGAGAGGGCCCTGTTCGTCAATGGGGAATTCGAAACAAATATTTGGCAGTCCGTCCCTCATTAGTGAAGAGTAAATCAATCAATAACTAATAGATGGGTATTTTTGGCGCTATGCAATCTTAGTAATTTGGGAATAACAAATCGATTCAAAGTAATTTTGGAAGCTCCTTGTATATATTTTTGACAATAAACAATTTTCTGTGGTTAAACTAAAATTTGGAGAGGGCCCTGTTCGTCAATGGGGAATTCGAAACAAATATTTGGCAGTACGTCCCTTATTAGTGAAGAGTAAATCAATCAATAACTAATAGATGAGTATTTTTGGAAGCTCCTTGTATACATTTTTGACAATGAACAATTTTCTGTGGTTAAACTAAATTTTGTAGAGTGCCCTGTTCATCAATGGGGAATTCGAAACAAATATTTGGCAGTCCGTCCCTCATTAGTGAAGAGTAAATCAATCAATAACTAATGGATGAGTATTTTTGGCGCTATGCAATCTTAGTAATTTAGGTATAACAAATCGATTCAAAGTAATTTTGGAAGCTCCTTGTATACATTTTTGATAATGAACAATTTTCTGTTGTTAAACTAAATTTTGGAGAGGGCCCTGTTCATCAATGGGGAATTCGAAACAAATATTTGGCAGTCCGTCCCTCATTAGTGAAGAGTAAATCAATCAATAACTAATAGATGAGTATTTTTGGCGCTATGCAATCTTAGTAATTTAGGTATAACAAATCGATTCAAAGTAATTTTGGAAGCTCCTTGTATACATTTTTGACAATGAACAATTTTCTGTGGTTAAACTAAATTTTGGAGAGGGCCCTGTTCATCAATGGGGAATTCGAAACAAATATTTGGCAGTCCGTCCCTCATTAGTGAAGAGTAAATCAATCAATAACTAATGGATGAGTATTTTTGGCGCTATGCAATCTTAGTAATTTAGGTATAACAAATCGATTCAAAGTAATTTTGGAAGCTCCTTGTATACATTTTTGACAATGAACAATTTTCTGTTGTTAAACTAAATTTTGGAGAGGGCCCTGTTCATCAATGGGGAATTCGAAACAAATATTTGGCAGTCCGTCCCTCATTAGTGAAGAGTAAATCAATCAATAACTAATAGATGAGTATTTTTGGCTGTTCGCTATGCAATCTTAGTAATTTAGGTATAACAAATCGATTCATTGGAAGCTCCTTGTATTCATTTTTGATAATAAACCCCTAATATTTCAACGTGCGATACAGTCTACTGATATAAGAGACACGGTTTTAAAGTGTGATACTATGCATTAATTCAACTATTTTTTTCCTTGGTGTTTTGGCATCGACTGCTATGGACTTTAGCCATGCTGGATAGGCCTTACGCCACTTCAGGAGCAGCAATGTACATTTTTAACGCAACAGTGAATTGTGAAGTAATTCAACTATTATAGGAGACATAGTCTTTTTATTTCAACGTGCGATACCCTTCATTCAGTCATATGTCTTTCATTTCCAGGTGTAATACCCTGCATTTTATTTTTGTAGACCTTCATTTTTAAGGTGCAATACCATACATTCAGTCAACTATCCTAAGAAGGTTACAATCTCAAATTCAGCTGTTTGAAGAGACGAGGGGCCCTAGCTTTCAACGTGCGATGACAGACGCATTGTATCGTATTCAATATCCGTCATGGTATTAGCTAGGAGAGTAATTGTCCTGATATCCATCAATATCCGTCGTAGTATCAGCCATGAGATTACTTGTTTCAATATCAGTAGTGGTACTAGCCAAGAGAGCATTGTTTCCCATATCTGTCATGGTATCAGCTAGGAAAGTAGTTGTTTCAATATACGTCATGGTATTAGCCAGGAGGGTAGTTGTTGCAATATCTATCGTACTATCAGCCAGGGAAGTAGTTATCTCGATATCCGTCATGTTATCAGCCAGGAAAATAGTTGTTTCAATATCCGTCATGGTATAAGCCAGGAGAGTAGTTGTTCAAATAGCTATCGTACTATTAGCCAGGGAAGTAGTTTTTTCAATATTTGTCGTGCTATTAGCCAGGAAAGTAGTTGACGAAGTAGTTCTTGCAATACCCGTCGTGGTATTAGCTAGGAAAGTAGTTTTCTGACAGGTATTAGTCAAATTGTAGGAGTTCTCTAAGACGCTCTCTAAGACGCTTAAGGTCTGGTTCCCGAAAATTTCTAAAAAACAACAATATCGCGGGTATTTGAATGTATAATTGAACGTCAATTGATTATTTAAAAATGAGTATTGCCAATTTTAATTTGGGTCAAGAAAATTGCAAGTCTAGTATTATTTTGATGTAGGTCATAAAGGAATTTAATAAATGGATTTACGAATTTTTTGGTTTCAAATGACCGATATGCAATCGAAATTGTTACCGAAATCAGTCTGTATGCATTACCTTAATAATAAACTAACCCTATGATCATTCCCCAATATCTTGTTATCATTGCAATTCTAAAAATTAGTAATTTCCATTAGAATCGTTCATAATTATTACTCTGTTCAAAATAGGTAAAATCATTCAGTATGTAACATTAGAAAGTCAATGACAAAAGAGAATGTCCCAGCGGTGTTTAAGCGCGGTCGTCTTCGATTGCAGTGGGTATAATGATGGTATTCCGCACGGAACAGTTTCATAGGCTTCTACTAAAACATTCTTTTGAATTTTATTTCAATGTTGTTTGCCGCAAGGATGAGATCTCTAAGCATTTTTAATATAATTATTACATAGACAAAAACAATCAGACATCAAATTTGACATGGAGATGAAGAAGTTCGACAGAAGATAATATCAAATTAACTTGGAAGAATTCTTTCCGAACTCAGTGTTTGATTCAAATAGGCAGATGTGGACCCGTTGCGAGGGATAATGTATACCCCTTGGAAGTTGTAGGCAATTATTTGTGAAAAACAAAGTGAAATGTCCGATAAAATTCAATAATTATGAAAGATAGAAAATGTGCGATGGTTTCATCAAAGATTCTTTTAACATCAAACAAGTCAATTTTTCATTGAGAATGTTTCTCTTTTCAACATTAAATAAGTCACTTGTGCTATGTTTCAGTAAGCAAGTTCGTGAGAGAGATTTCACCGGATGATAATGTCGAGCTGTTTTTTTTTGTCAACAAACACCCTTCATAACCTGCTCCAAAAATATAAGAATCATTTTGAGTTTATGGACCGTTTCAATACCTAGTATCTCAACATGTTTTTGTGTATTCTTCCACAACTCTCGAACAGTTTTTCGAGAAAGAGGTACCTATTTAGACGTTCACAAGAAAACAATGAAGTTTTATTTTCAGACTCGTATGTTTACAAATAATATGTATCATTTTTGTTCAAGACGTCTTCCGTAGATTTTTTTATCTATTTTTTTAAATTACGTATCAACTGGGGAGGTATAGCCACTTGAGGTTCGTAAGATTTCCCATCTTGAGTTTTGTGAAAAAATGGGTAACTCTCAAATGAAATGGGAAATGTTACCATTTATTTATTCAAACGGTTCTTGAGATAAACATCTTGAACCCGTTCTCAAAAACCCATATGTTTAGTAAACGTAAACTTTTTTAAAATTCGCTACAGTCATTAGTTATCTTCAATTTTATATCAAGACCATCTATGCTAACACATAACAGAGCAAAATTATAATCTCAACGAAATGTGCTTCATGGGTCGGTAAATCTCCACGATTGTGGGTATTGTCTTGGCAATAACAATGTTCCCGTAGAAATTAAAAGGATGGTTTTCAAATTTCTGGACTTTTCAGTATATTAACACATATTTTTAACTCCTTAGTGCTCCTAAACGAACACTATCTTCGTGGAAGATTGACACAAGAACGTCCTGTGGACATATTTCAGACATATTTTTGTGGTATTTCTTGAGGAACCTAACATTTTGGCTAACAATTTTTTGTGGTGTAAAACTGCTATGAGATATGATGATTCGAAGCTGAATCTTGATTCATAAATATTGTTCTGCGCTTTTCATTCAGAATGGGTCAAAGAAATATTTTGATACTTTGTACTTTGATAATTTTTTCACTGATCTAAACATATTTTATAACTCAGAACTTTTTAAAAAATTCCACTGAGTCAGAAATTATTTTGATACTTGAAACTTTGAATTTTTTTCTCATCAAAATTACTAATTTCCAAAAAGTTTACTGATTGCAGGCTGAATGGGTGGTTCCTTCTAACAGAAAAACGAGAATTTACAAATTTAAATGAAAAAATAGAAAATTTTCAAGTGAAATTCTATGAATATAAAAATAATCAATTGAAAAAAATAAATATCAAAATATTATTTAAGATATGAGAATTCAAGTCAAAATGAACATGCAACAATTTGACATTCATGGATTCTTATCACAACGAGATATCTAAAAAAATTTAGAGTTTTGGCAAAATATACAAAAAGTTGATAGTAGAATAGTTTTAGAATTGACAAATCAACCAAGAAAAATTCATTGTGCCACTTGTAATTAATATGAGTAAAAAGGAACCGAGCGAGTTAAAATCACTATCAACCAATCGGCTGAAGTTGAAGTTCCAGATCAAGAAACTCCGTAGAGAAGGAAGGTGTCTGACAAAAAATGTGGAAGGTTGAAAGTATCTAAAAAAATTCTTCAAATAGAATATCTAATTTGATCAGTATTTGGAGCAAAATTCGAGAGTTGTATCATCACCAATGTTACGGCTTCAAGTTTATTAATCGTACAAAGACAAAAATCGAATTTTTGAGTGAAGAAGACTCACGTTGAAAATACAGGAATGACAATTAATTTTTATTTCAAATGCTAAAGTTTGCAAAATAACAAAAACTTAAACAAATAAGCAAGTTTGAGAAATTGAAATTATTGTTTGAACAAGATGCTTTGAATAGATGTCTCATTCCGTCATTGGAAGCAAAACAACGGCTGACGAATAAAATTGAAACTAGTATTAAAATGATTAACAAAGAAAAACAATCTTGAATACCAATAATACTCGGGATGTATCATCTTTAAATCCTGCTGAGGTGATACAATTCATTTACAATTATAACAATTTCAGAAATATTTCCATCAATTGGTAGTTATGAGCAAACTGATGCAAAATTGTCAATGGAAAAAATTATTAATTATTTTTATTCAGATTTTGTTTAAATATGATATAACTGGAACTGCACTGAGCAAACACACCCAAAAATATATTTTTGATTAACTCAGTTCAAGTGTAATCTGGTCGAAAATGCATAGCACAAACTCGGTAACATGGATATGGTAGGATTATTTCAGTACAAATGGAAATGTTTCCAAAACTACACTGTGCAAACTAGTTCAAATAAATATCAGTGTACCTTCACACCGATAAAAAGAGGCTGATCAAGAGGAGGCAGGACGATGTAGAAAAAATTATATACAAAATTATTTTATTTTCCTCAAATCATCATTGTCGTCAAAACCTTTGAAAAGTTTCTATTTTTGAATAATACCTCTTGGTATAAATATTTCATTAGACCATATGTTATAATTTTTTCATAGAATTGAGATGTGATCAAAAGTCTTTCAATGAATGTAAACATCATAACGATCATTATATTCTTTTTTCTTTTAGTTACCATAATTCCAACTCGTTTTCATCATAACAAATGTCAATATCATAACTTGTTTTAATATCAACAGCTTTGAGCCTATTTTCATTTTTTATACTCATATAATCGCGTACAATAAAATGTTATTTAATCAAGTTCGATCATGACCACGAAAAGATTTGAACTACCGATTCAATTTCGAAATATTGTGCTCAAAAGCAGTACGAAAAATATAAAAAAATGTAAATTTCGTAAAAAACTTGTTGGATTTGAAATTCGGGTAGTCAAAAAATTATCTCTTTATTGCAAATACTCAGATTCATGAAATAATATCCTTTGATGTGTTCAAGGTATCAACAAAATATTAGCGTTATTTTTCGAATAATTACCGTCGAGAAAGCATTCTGTCATACTTTCAAACTGATAAAAAGAAATCAATCAACACGGAGCACAGAACTTTTGAAAAAAATTTATATGAAGTGGTTGGATGACTTTGAGAGGGAGACAAAATGACTATGTTTTTTCTGGTTACACCTGGCAACAACACCACAATATTTTAAACAAAATTGCTGTAAAATAAAAAAACACTATCATTATCAACAAATTGTAGCATTTGAATTCTAATAGAATTGATGATGATTTTATATGATTCTTGGTATTTGGTTAAGTGAAAATATTCATGTTAATTTGCATCAAATTAAATTTGGTGAATTTTGTTGACAAAGAACAAAAGCAATTTTTCATTGTCACTAATACGAGTCATGTCATTTTTCGAATAGATGAAATCATGACCTAAATTATTTTTTTGGTTGTATGGAAGAGCAACTATGTTGAATACCGCCCCCACGATATAAAATGTATTTTGATGTATTTTTCATGAAAATAAAGTCACATATCATTATTATTATTATTTCATCGTAGGGATGATAGACGATTATCAATTTTAGTTTCTCATAGCTCATAAATCACAGTAAGCTTGAAATAACATACCGAGTGTTTGTTTCAGTATTTAAAAATAAACCATTTAATAGATTACTTCGTCGGTTGTATCACAATTCAAACAACAATTTTTGGTATTGTCCAACATTTTGTCCGTAAATATTGTATTGAATGACGTGGTAAAGAGTAGGTTCTCTCGTCGATGATTCCTCACAAACGTGCTTGCTTTTCTGAAACACTGCACAAAAGTTGTTTAATTGGAACCGATCTGATGAATTACACCTTCCCACCTGTTTTTTGTATATAAAATTTTAGTTTTCTGCTGGAATTTTACTGCAATTCTCCTATGCGACACCTTCAATACCACAAGTTGGTATCTAATTTTGATGGATGTCAATAGAAAAGTCTTCGAAATGTATGTATCAAAGTTGATATTTTCCTGTATTTTTTTTCAACCCAGCTCGAACACCAGTCTCATGCTTAGCATAACTCGTTAAAAGGTAAGGGACTCGTCTTCAGACATAAACATAAATAGCCGTTCGAACGTCATCATATAAATTTTTTTTTCAGAGGTTAGCTTCGGTTAGACATAGGGTATCGTTTTTAGGCGGTTTTAGGGGGGTTAGCTCCGATACCCTATGTCTAACCGAAGCTAACCTCTGAAAAAAAAATTTATATGATGACGTTCGAACGGCTATTTATGTTTATGTCTGAAGACGAGTCCCTTACCTTTTAACGAGTTATGCTAAGCATGAGACTGGTGTTCGAGCTGGGTTGAAAAAAAATACAGGAAAATATCAACTTTGATACATACATTTCGAAGACTTTTCTATTGACATCCATCAAAATTAGATACCAACTTGTGGTATTGAAGGTGTCGCATAGGAGAATTGCAGTAAAATTCCAGCAGAAAACTAAAATTTTATATACAAAAAACAGGTGGGAAGGTGTAATTCATCAGATCGGTTCCAATTAAACAACTTTTGTGCAGTGTTTCAGAAAAGCAAGCACGTTTGTGAGGAATCATCGACGAGAGAACCTACTCTTTACCACGTCATTCAATACAATATTTACGGACAAAATGTTGGACAATACCAAAAATTGTTGTTTGAATTGTGATACAACCGACGAAGTAATCTATTAAATGGTTTATTTTTAAATACTGAAACAAACACTCGGTATGTTATTTCAAGCTTACTGTGATTTATGAGCTATGAGAAACTAAAATTGATAATCGTCTATCATCCCTACGATGAAATAATAATAATAATGATATGTGACTTTATTTTCATGAAAAATACATCAAAATACATTTTATATCGTGGGGGCGGTATTCAACATAGTTGCTCTTCCATACAACCAAAAAAATAATTTAGGTCATGATTTCATCTATTCGAAAAATGACATGACTCGTATTAGTGACAATGAAAAATTGCTTTTGTTCTTTGTCAACAAAATTCACCAAATTTAATTTGATGCAAATTAACATGAATATTTTCACTTAACCAAATACCAAGAATCATATAAAATCATCATCAATTCTATTAGAATTCAAATGCTACAATTTGTTGATAATGATAGTGTTTTTTTATTTTACAGCAATTTTGTTTAAAATATTGTGGTGTTGTTGCCAGGTGTAACCAGAAAAAACATAGTCATTTTGTCTCCCTCTCAAAGTCATCCAACCACTTCATATAAATTTTTTTCAAAAGTTCTGTGCTCCGTGTTGATTGATTTCTTTTTATCAGTTTGAAAGTATGACAGAATGCTTTCTCGACGGTAATTATTCGAAAAATAACGCTAATATTTTGTTGATACCTTGAACACATCAAAGGATATTATTTCATGAATCTGAGTATTTGCAATAAAGAGATAATTTTTTGACTACCCGAATTTCAAATCCAACAAGTTTTTTACGAAATTTACATTTTTTTATATTTTTCGTACTGCTTTTGAGCACAATATTTCGAAATTGAATCGGTAGTTCAAATCTTTTCGTGGTCATGATCGAACTTGATTAAATAACATTTTATTGTACGCGATTATATGAGTATAAAAAATGAAAATAGGCTCAAAGCTGTTGATATTAAAACAAGTTATGATATTGACATTTGTTATGATGAAAACGAGTTGGAATTGTGGTAACTAAAAGAAAAAAGAATATAATGATCGTTATGATGTTTACATTCATTGAAAGACTTTTGATCACATCTCAATTCTATGAAAAAATTATAACATATGGTCTAATGAAATATTTATACCAAGAGGTATTATTCAAAAATAGAAACTTTTCAAAGGTTTTGACGACAATGATGATTTGAGGAAAATAAAATAATTTTGTATATAATTTTTTCTACATCGTCCTGCCTCCTCTTGATCAGCCTCTTTTTATCGGTGTGAAGGTACACTGATATTTATTTGAACTAGTTTGCACAGTGTAGTTTTGGAAACATTTCCATTTGTACTGAAATAATCCTACCATATCCATGTTACCGAGTTTGTGCTATGCATTTTCGACCAGATTACACTTGAACTGAGTTAATCAAAAATATATTTTTGGGTGTGTTTGCTCAGTGCAGTTCCAGTTATATCATATTTAAACAAAATCTGAATAAAAATAATTAATAATTTTTTCCATTGACAATTTTGCATCAGTTTGCTCATAACTACCAATTGATGGAAATATTTCTGAAATTGTTATAATTGTAAATGAATTGTATCACCTCAGCAGGATTTAAAGATGATACATCCCGAGTATTATTGGTATTCAAGATTGTTTTTCTTTGTTAATCATTTTAATACTAGTTTCAATTTTATTCGTCAGCCGTTGTTTTGCTTCCAATGACGGAATGAGACATCTATTCAAAGCATCTTGTTCAAACAATAATTTCAATTTCTCAAACTTGCTTATTTGTTTAAGTTTTTGTTATTTTGCAAACTTTAGCATTTGAAATAAAAATTAATTGTCATTCCTGTATTTTCAACGTGAGTCTTCTTCACTCAAAAATTCGATTTTTGTCTTTGTACGATTAATAAACTTGAAGCCGTAACATTGGTGATGATACAACTCTCGAATTTTGCTCCAAATACTGATCAAATTAGATATTCTATTTGAAGAATTTTTTTAGATACTTTCAACCTTCCACATTTTTTGTCAGACACCTTCCTTCTCTACGGAGTTTCTTGATCTGGAACTTCAACTTCAGCCGATTGGTTGATAGTGATTTTAACTCGCTCGGTTCCTTTTTACTCATATTAATTACAAGTGGCACAATGAATTTTTCTTGGTTGATTTGTCAATTCTAAAACTATTCTACTATCAACTTTTTGTATATTTTGCCAAAACTCTAAATTTTTTTAGATATCTCGTTGTGATAAGAATCCATGAATGTCAAATTGTTGCATGTTCATTTTGACTTGAATTCTCATATCTTAAATAATATTTTGATATTTATTTTTTTCAATTGATTATTTTTATATTCATAGAATTTCACTTGAAAATTTTCTATTTTTTCATTTAAATTTGTAAATTCTCGTTTTTCTGTTAGAAGGAACCACCCATTCAGCCTGCAATCAGTAAACTTTTTGGAAATTAGTAATTTTGATGAGAAAAAAATTCAAAGTTTCAAGTATCAAAATAATTTCTGACTCAGTGGAATTTTTTAAAAAGTTCTGAGTTATAAAATATGTTTAGATCAGTGAAAAAATTATCAAAGTACAAAGTATCAAAATATTTCTTTGACCCATTCTGAATGAAAAGCGCAGAACAATATTTATGAATCAAGATTCAGCTTCGAATCATCATATCTCATAGCAGTTTTACACCACAAAAAATTGTTAGCCAAAATGTTAGGTTCCTCAAGAAATACCACAAAAATATGTCTGAAATATGTCCACAGGACGTTCTTGTGTCAATCTTCCACGAAGATAGTGTTCGTTTAGGAGCACTAAGGAGTTAAAAATATGTGTTAATATACTGAAAAGTCCAGAAATTTGAAAACCATCCTTTTAATTTCTACGGGAACATTGTTATTGCCAAGACAATACCCACAATCGTGGAGATTTACCGACCCATGAAGCACATTTCGTTGAGATTATAATTTTGCTCTGTTATGTGTTAGCATAGATGGTCTTGATATAAAATTGAAGATAACTAATGACTGTAGCGAATTTTAAAAAAGTTTACGTTTACTAAACATATGGGTTTTTGAGAACGGGTTCAAGATGTTTATCTCAAGAACCGTTTGAATAAATAAATGGTAACATTTCCCATTTCATTTGAGAGTTACCCATTTTTTCACAAAACTCAAGATGGGAAATCTTACGAACCTCAAGTGGCTATACCTCCCCAGTTGATACGTAATTTAAAAAAATAGATAAAAAAATCTACGGAAGACGTCTTGAACAAAAATGATACATATTATTTGTAAACATACGAGTCTTAAAATAAAACTTCATTGTTTTCTTGTGAACGTCTAAATAGGTACCTCTTTCTCGAAAAACTGTTCGAGAGTTGTGGAAGAATACACAAAAACATGTTGAGATACTAGGTATTGAAACGGTCCATAAACTCAAAATGATTCTTATATTTTTGGAGCAGGTTATGAAGGGTGTTTGTTGACAAAAAAAACAGCTCGACATTATCATCCGGTGAAATCTCTCTCACGAACTTGCTTACTGAAACATAGCACAAGTGACTTATTTAATGTTGAAAAGAGAAACATTCTCAATGAAAAATTGACTTGTTTGATGTTAAAAGAATCTTTGATGAAACCATCGCACATTTTCTATCTTTCATAATTATTGAATTTTATCGGACATTTCACTTTGTTTTTCACTAAAAGACAAGTTTTGTCTCATATTCACAAATAATTGCCTACAACTTCCAAGGGGTATACATTATCCCTCGCAACGGGTCCACATCTGCCTATTTGAATCAAACACTGAGTTCGGAAAGAATTCTTCCAAGTTAATTTGATATTATCTTCTGTCGAACTTCTTCATCTCCATGTCAAATTTGATGTCTGATTGTTTTTGTCTATGTAATAATTATATTAAAAATGCTTAGAGATCTCATCCTTGCGGCAAACAACATTGAAATAAAATTCAAAAGAATGTTTTAGTAGAAGCCTATGAAACTGTTCCGTGCGGAATACCATCATTATACCCACTGCAATCGAAGACGACCGCGCTTAAACACCGCTGGGACATTCTCTTTTGTCATTGACTTTCTAATGTTACATACTGAATGATTTTACCTATTTTGAACAGAGTAATAATTATGAACGATTCTAATGGAAATTACTAATTTTTAGAATTGCAATGATAACAAGATATTGGGGAATGATCATAGGGTTAGTTTATTATTAAGGTAATGCATACAGACTGATTTCGGTAACAATTTCGATTGCATATCGGTCATTTGAAACCAAAAAATTCGTAAATCCATTTATTAAATTCCTTTATGACCTACATCAAAATAATACTAGACTTGCAATTTTCTTGACCCAAATTAAAATTGGCAATACTCATTTTTAAATAATCAATTGACGTTCAATTATACATTCAAATACCCGCGATATTGTTGTTTTTTAGAAATTTTCGGGAACCAGACCTTAAGCGTCTTAGAGAGCGTCTTAGAGAACTCCTACAATTTGACTAATACCTGTCAGAAAACTACTTTCCTAGCTAATACCACGACGGGTATTGCAAGAACTACTTCGTCAACTACTTTCCTGGCTAATAGCACGACAAATATTGAAAAAACTACTTCCCTGGCTAATAGTACGATAGCTATTTGAACAACTACTCTCCTGGCTTATACCATGACGGATATTGAAACAACTATTTTCCTGGCTGATAACATGACGGATATCGAGATAACTACTTCCCTGGCTGATAGTACGATAGATATTGCAACTACCCTCCTGGCTAATACCATGACGTATATTGAAACAACTACTTTCCTAGCTGATACCATGACAGATATGGGAAACAATGCTCTCTTGGCTAGTACCACTACTGATATTGAAACAAGTAATCTCATGGCTGATACTACGACGGATATTGATGGATATCAGGACAATTACTCTCCTAGCTAATACCATGACGGATATTGAATACGATACAATGCGTCTGTCATCGCACGTTGAAAGCTAGGGCCCCTCGTCTCTTCAAACAGCTGAATTTGAGATTGTAACCTTCTTAGGATAGTTGACTGAATGTATGGTATTGCACCTTAAAAATGAAGGTCTACAAAAATAAAATGCAGGGTATTACACCTGGAAATGAAAGACATATGACTGAATGAAGGGTATCGCACGTTGAAATAAAAAGACTATGTCTCCTATAATAGTTGAATTACTTCACAATTCACTGTTGCGTTAAAAATGTACATTGCTGCTCCTGAAGTGGCGTAAGGCCTATCCAGCATGGCTAAAGTCCATAGCAGTCGATGCCAAAACACCAAGGAAAAAAATAGTTGAATTAATGCATAGTATCACACTTTAAAACCGTGTCTCTTATATCAGTAGACTGTATCGCACGTTGAAATATTAGGGGTTTATTATCAAAAATGAATACAAGGAGCTTCCAATGAATCGATTTGTTATACCTAAATTACTAAGATTGCATAGCGAACAGCCAAAAATACTCATCTATTAGTTATTGATTGATTTACTCTTCACTAATGAGGGACGGACTGCCAAATATTTGTTTCGAATTCCCCATTGATGAACAGGGCCCTCTCCAAAATTTAGTTTAACCACAGAAAATTGTTCATTGTCAAAAATGTATACAAGGAGCTTCCAAAATTACTTTGAATCGATTTGTTATACCTAAATTACTAAGATTGCATAGCGAACAGCCAAAAATACTCATCTATTAGTTATTGATTGATTTACTCTTCACTAATGAGGGACGGACTGCCAAATATTTGTTTCGAATTCCCCATTGATGAACAGGGCCCTCTCCAAAATTTAGTTTAACAACAGAAAATTGTTCATTGTCAAAAATGTATACAAGGAGCTTCCAAAATTACTTTGAATCGATTTGTTATACCTAAATTACTAAGATTGCATAGCGCCAAAAATACTCATCCATTAGTTATTGATTGATTTACTCTTCACTAATGAGGGACGGACTGCCAAATATTTGTTTCGAATTCCCCATTGATGAACAGGGCACTCTCCAAATTTTAGTTTAACCACAGAAAATTGTTTATTGTCAAAAATATATACAAGGAGCTTCCAAAATTACTTTGAATCGATTTGTTATTCCCAAATTACTAAGATTGCATAGCGCCAAAAATACCCATCTATTAGTTATTGATTGATTTACTCTTCACTAATGAGGGACGGACTGCCAAATATTTGTTTCGAATTCCCCATTGACGAACAGGGCCCTCTCCAAATTTTAGTTCAACAACAGAAAATTGTTTATTGTCAAAAATGTATACAAGGAGCTTCCAAAATTACTTTGAATCGATTTGTTATTCCCAAATTACTAATAAGATGGCATAGCGCCAAAAATACTCATCTATTAGTTATTGATTGATTTACTCTTCACTAATAAGGGACGGACTGTCAAATATTCATTTCGAATGCCTTATTGAAGTACAGGACTCACTCTAAAATTTAGTTGATCCACAGAAAATTGTTTATTCTCAAAAATGTATACAAGGAGCTTCCAAAATTACTTTGAATCGATTTGTTATTCCCAAATTACTAATAAGATGACATGGCTCCAAAAATACTCATCTATTAGTTATTGATTGATTTACTCTTCACTAATAAGGGACGTACTGTCAAATATTCATTTCGAATGATGTACAGGGCCCTCTCCAACAGTTCGTTAAACCAAAGAAAATTGTTTATTATCAAAAATACTCCTTTATTAAGACACGCCCTATATGGCACAGCAGACAAAATACTCAATCATTAGTTATTGCTTGAATTACTCTTCACTAATAAGGTGCGGACTGCCAAATATTTATTTCGAATGTCCCATTGGGATATAGGACGGTCAAAATTACGCATCTATTTGTTCCAATCAGTTGATAATTAACTATACCTGATATAGATACACAGAATAACTCAGATTCACATTACAAAAAACAGATTGATGAAGTAACGACGCACCTCGCAGTTCGCCTTTCACATTCTCTTGTATGAACAACCATTTCATCTAAATATATAAACACGCTTCATAGCGGGATGGGTAGGATGGCTGTGAACAAAGCCATTGGTAGCTGGTTCAAGCCACAGCACCGGATCTTTTTTTTTCATTTCTTCTGCAATTTTACTTATAAAATAAAGGCTGGTTAGGTTAGTGGTCGAGTGATGAACATTATTGAAAATTTGATAGGATGTTCACAATGGTGAGCGGGGAAAAGAATAATGAAGCCTACATTTTTTCTATAACATGAATCCATATCAGTGAATCTCAGCTGGGTATCAAAAATTCGTTAGAGATGTGTACCGGGGGTCCCCAAATTGCAGCTGATTCACAGTGAAAAAATTTGCTAGGATGATCTCTATGAGGTACCCGGTGGGTTAGGGTCCCGAAATTACAGCAGATTCACAGTGGAGTATCAAAAATTTGCAAGGATGTTCTCTATGAGGTACCTGGTGGGTTAGGACCCCTCAAATTACGGCAGATTCACAGTGGCGTATCAAAAATTTGCTAGTATGTTCTCTATGAGGTACCTGGTGGATTAGGGTCCCCTAAATTGCGGCAGATTCACAGTGGAGTATCAAAAATTTGCTAGGATGTTCTCTATGAGGTATCCGGGGGGTTAGGGTCCCCCAAATTGCGGCAGATTCACAGTGGAGTATCAAAAATTTGCTAGGATGTCCATCCTGGTGTTTCGGTTAGCTTTAACGAGAATGCTCCAGTTCCTGTATAGTTCTTCTACTGCGGCATTAATTGAATTAGTATTTTTATTCAGTATAACATTCAGGAATTGTATAGGCCGCGGGCATCTGACGTCACATGACAACTGTCAATCAGCCTGCTGGACAAACAAACCGTATTTCAATAAACAACAATGGTAATTTAATGATATAATGGCAATTCTGAGAAGATTAAGGGTTTACTCTTAGTATACCTGAAAGATGGGAACGTAATTTGATATTGTAATCAGTATTCTTCCTGATTGCAACGAGATTGTTTGTGATATGGCTGATAAAAGTAATTATTTCAACACGTTGTCTAAGGATGTCCAGAAGAGATATTTACAAAATGTTCTGAACATACCGTTGCCCATTTCAACTTCTCAGTAGTTAAATCTGCTCTTCTAGTTGTCTGAATCCACAATTCACGTCTCTTTTCAGCAAGAGGATTCATATTTTTTCTATTGTCGAAAATAGAAGGGAGTCGATGGAATGAAACCTTATCTCTGCCACTTCTACTTCCGTATTTCACAATCGCGCAAAATTGAGGCATTATCGAGAATTTTTATTCTAAAATATGACATAAATACACAATAAGCATTTGTAGATCCGTTTGTTTGTCCAGCAGGCTGGATTGACAACTGTCATTTACTGTCGTCTGTCAGATATGCTCGCGGTCTATAGGAGTATGCATTTACCGAGTTTACTTGAGATAGTCTTATTATGTCACCTTGATATTTTAATTTTTTTCAAGCTTTTTGAGAATTTTCTGTTATACAGAATTGAAGTGTTATTTCGATAACGGTAAGAGTGGGTTCCGTTTTCGTTGAATTATGACTGTTTTTCAATTTATGGTACTTACTTTTCGGATATACAGGGTGTTCCTTAATGTTATGAGAAAATTTAAGGGTGTGATTCTACATGGAAAATTAATGATAGTTTGCTTTATAAACTATGGTTAAAAAATTCACCCTAACGAAAATACGGGGTGTTGAAGTTGAAGGAAAAATAGAGAAATTATTTAATATTTCCCAAAACGCATGAAATATTTAAGTGATATTCATCAGATATTGACATTCAATAAAACTGTATGTTTTTCAGTATTAACATAATTTTGATCTTCAACAGTGGCCTGCTTACGAGCACTGACTCGGATATTATTGAAGGCAAACATAGTACCTACGCCAATGGTTTTTATCCGATAAAAAAATTCCCCGTTTAATTTGAAATAGGTTTTCTCTTGCGATGTGCCGTTTTTTAGAAAAAAATAAATAAAAACCTTTGTACTTTCTTTCCGAGAGAAAATTAATATAATTGAAGAATACAATTTTGTAATAAAGCTAGTTGGCCTGGAAATTTCACTTGCGTTACGATCTGATATTTTATAGTAAGTTTCTTTCGATTGGGTCTGTTCGCTGTGAATATCTTATTTTTACAATCTTGCTAATGATTGATTCATTCAAATGTGGAAATGTCGGAAATGCACTACGTGTATGGCCTCACCGATGGTAATGCAGAGAAAGACAAACATACTTATCATCAGAGATATCCCAATCATGCTTTGCCAGATAGTGGAACCTGTTCTAATATTCATCGTCTTGTTGAAACTGGTAGTGTCCGGAAAGGTACATCTGCAGGTAGACCTCGAAATATAAGATCACTTGGAATTGAGGAATCGGTGCTGCACAAAGGCGTAAAACATCCTGAAACGAGTACGAAGAAGATAGCTTGAAACTTCCCTATTTGCCACCAAATTGTTTGGAGAATTTCAGAGGATTCTTTGTTATATCAGTACTAAATTTTAAGAGAACAGGCATCACTTCCCAAATGTTTTCCAAAGCGTGACCTTTTGTCAGTGGTATCTTATATTGCGCAAAATTCGCAATTTGAATCACATATTCTGTTTTCGGACGAAGCAAATTTTTCAAGAAATGCCATTCAAACTGTCCACAACAATTTGTGGGCGGATTAAAATCCCCATGCCGTAACCGAAACACATTTACAACATCTTAAGAAGCTAGTGTACACAGGTCCCACTAACACTGTTGATGAATTGAAATAAAAAATAGTTGCAGCATGTGATAGAATACAAATTACGAGTTCGCAATTCCACGAGGATGGCGGAAGCAAGCATATTAGGAAGAGGGGACCATTTTTAACAACTCCTGTAATGATTATTTAATGTTAGTTGTAATATTATGTTGAAGTTATATATTGTTAGTTTTTGTTAATTACAGACATTAATTTTCTGGGACAGTAAAAATATTTTTCTTCTCCAAAACTGCGCATTGCCCATTGCGGGAAGAACTCAAGATAGAAGTTATCTTTCAAATTGAACAGGAAATTCAAAAATAATTTGTATTTTGGAAAAAACCATTTTTGTCTTTTAAAATACTTATCAAAGTGTTGTACGCACGCCACTGTTGAAGCTAAAAATTATGTTTTTTATATGGAAACATCATAGGATGTCACTACCAACTGAATCTCACTGAATTATCTCAAGCAGTTTCGAAAATAATTACGAATTCCTCTTTTTTTCATTAAACTTCTACACGGGATTTTTTTGGACTATAGTATATAAAGCAAACTACCATTAATTTCACATGTTAAATCACACTGTCAAATATTCGCATATCATTGAGGAACACCCTGTATATAATAATTGAATGTGTGATTCAGGTGTGGATCATTATTGTATGCAACGAGTTGTACGATTCTTCACGTCAAAAGGTTGAATTTATGGACTCATAGCAAAGTTTCGAGGATTGAGTATCATCTTCGGTATATCAAACCAAACCAGGAATTCTCAGTAATTTGTTTTTCAAGAAATAGAAACTACCTAAACACCAAAACTGCATCAATTTACACTCGACGCGCGTTTCGCCAACAAAGTTAACATCTTCAGAAGCTAAAAGCTTACTGGAACTAAAAGCTTACTGAAATTAAAAGCATCCTTCATGGCAGTAATTCAAGCTTAATACGAAAATGTATGTGCACTTTATGTTACACCCTCAATATCTGGAAATTATTTATTACTACTGCTTTTTATTTTTTGGCAAGTTTATCCCTTTATTCGCTTTTCATGTCACATTGTATATCCTTCAAGATTGCCGAACGTGAGCGTGCACTCTATGCGACACCCTCCTCAATTCCAGGAAATTTATTATTAGTTGGTTCATCCATGTATATTCTTTATGACATGCTTGATACTTGCCAAACGTCTAAATTACGTTTTAGGAACGCCAATGGTTGGATTTTCTGGAAAAGTATTGCACTGAAAATGTGTTAGTAACCAACATTTATTGGTATGTTTTGATATCTATCTTGATATGGTTACCTTTGACAATTCAAATTATTTGTTACATTTCAATATTCGTGAAGGTGAGTTCACTGACCAATACCGAGAGGATTCTAGAAAATACTTATCTTACTTTTCAGTTGAGCAAATATGAAAGGATCATCAAGAAAAAATTACAGCATCAACATATTAACTATAAGAAGAAGGCAGCAAAAATGATGTTCTGTGTGACAGTCACCTTTATGATATGTAGGTTACCTTTTACTGCACTGATAATTTATCGACAACAATTAATAAAAGTTAAAAAACTGGGACAATCAAATGATGTCAAAAATCAAGTAAGTTCGATTTGGTAATTTATTAGTAAAATATGCAACGTAAACTAAAAGTATACCTACTTATTATAACAAAAATACAATTTCTTGGAATATCACTTTTATCACAATCAATCAGCCAATATTAAGAGAGTGGTAATTGCAGAGTTTTGAAAATCCCCATTTCTTATCTTGATTAACAAACGGACCATTATGAACAATATGTATTAACATATTCGGCGAATACTTCAAATGAGGCACTAGTTTTGGTGTTATCAAAAAATACTGGGATGAGGTTTGTTGACAGGTTGATTCAACAATCAACTCAAATATTCTTCTTTCATTGTTTGCATCCATTCCTGAAAAAATAAAAAGATCTGAATTATAGTATTTATTAAATCGAAGGTCTATTATTACTATTATTATTATACCATGTTACGAATATTGAAAATGTTCATGATACCTTTCTTCAATTCAGTATTCTATTGTATCCAATGGAAAATATTGAAAGGTAGAAGCAAAATACTTAGGACGATAATAATATAATTTGCTGGCTTATACGAAATAATAATAATAATATTTAATAATAATAATAATAATAATAATAATATGGATGTCGGGGCGTGGCGCAGTGGTTAGAACGTCCGACTTTGGGTCGAAAGGTCCCAGTTGCGGCTGGGATTTTTTAATTTAATTTGACCGATTAAATTATTCAAATCTCGTGGCTTGACTGGGGTGAGTCCTGCACGATTCACTGTTGCGTTCCAATTAACAGTGCTGCTCCTAAGGTGGCGTCTGGAGTTAGTAACAAGGCCTATCCAGAACACGTGGCTAATGACCATAGCAGTCGATGCCAAGACACCAAAGAAAAAAAAAATTATAATAATATGGATAAGCCAATGCATGGTGTCTTCTTTCACAACATCGAAGACCTTGGCTTATCCAAAAGCTTGACCTTTGCCTTCCTCAGGTCGAGTGAGCTATAGTCGGAGACCGAGGGATTCATAATGGCCTGCCAGGATGGTGTCTTCAACACCCTTGTCTACCGTAGTCGCGTGATGGGTATAGACGTCCCTGACACCCGATGCAGGGCATGTCGTGGGGCACCTGAGACCGTAATGCATTTGCTATCAGCATGCCCATCTTATGCGGTCTCTTCCTATATCCACAGGCATAACGCGGCGCTACGAGTGTTGTACTACCATCTACGACACTCCGGGGGATATTGAGTCCGTGGTGGAGAATGAGAGGTGCCGAATCTATTGGAACTACTCATTCCCCACCCTTAGGCAAATACAAGCCAATAAGCCTGATGTTGTCCTCCTCGACCACCAAAGTAGAACGATATTCGTCATGGAGTTTTCCGCTCCAGGAGAAATGAATATCGTTCGAAAAGAGGAGGAAAAACGGACTAAATATCGAGATCTTCTCTTTGAATTCCGCAGGTTTTATCCGGACCATTCTGTCAAAATGGTGGTTCTGATTATAGGAGTCCTTGGAATGATGGACACCCTGCTCTCTAACTTGAAGATAATACCAGCTTACCGTAATATGGCAGAAATCTTAGCAGCACGAATGCAGAAGGCCGTTATCCTTGGTTCGCTCCGTCTACTCAGGACACATGATTCTCGGACCCAATAGTCACTTACCCTACGGACGTAGGGAGTGGTTATTGGGGTTAACGACACCAGCGCGCCCTCCGGATGTATCGGAGCACCGGGCCTGACTGGTACATTCCTTACAGCGAAAAATAATAATAATAATGTTTATTGTTCAAATTTCAAATACAATATTTATTGTAACAGCTGAGATATTGACAATAAACAAATGGATTCCCAAAAGATTCAAAGGAATCTTGTACGAGAAATATAGGGGCTATAATGGAAAACAAACATTGATAATTCACAGAAAACATACAAAAATATGGTAGACAAATAAAAGAAATAGTTCCCAATAAGGCGAAACCTTTGTAGTGGAAGTAGGAATGGGCATTTTCAATGAAAAATTAATAAAGTAGATAGTTTTTTTGTGGTTATAGATGATCTTGTATATATGCAGATAATATATTTTAGATGTGTCGTTGCTGGTTGCTGTTATTCTTATTTTTTCTTTGTTTGGTCGAACGTGAATGATATTCGAAAAGCGATTTTGTCAAAAGCTAAGTAGTTCATGGCTGCATAGATTTCAGAAAGGAAAAAACCGTTTCAGTGGAAATCGATGAAGACATCTCTGGTATAACCAAAACGTTTTGGAACTTCTTCAGCTTCCACTCAACCGATCTATTATTTTAGTCATAATATTTCAAATTGCGCTTGGAAATAATGACCTTCAATTTCCATAGCGAGTAGCTTTTGTTTGATATTCGTTAATTCATGGATGGTTGAACAACAAAGTGGATAAAATCATCCTCCTTTCCTGATGAAATCATACAATTTTATAACATCACTTTGAAACTCACCTTGGTTTCTGAATTAGGCCTATCAATAGAGCATTTTTTCCTAACAAAAATACTAGTAGAAAACCGACTATACCATCACATGGAAGACAGTCCGTAATTATATTCTGTTATGTTTTCGACTCGCAACTGTCATTTATTAATTTGTTATAAACATTTAAACAACAAAAAACGTGTTTTTTTAAATTGTTTTGCTACTAAAATGAAAACTAATAGATCAATTTGGTTGCTCCAATGAAAAGAATTATAGATAATTGAAATACGAACAAAAAAGGATTCTTTACGACCCTGTCGGATCATTAGTAATAGACCGGGATCCCACGCCTATTTTCAAAAATGATTAATAACAGGCTGAATCTTCCTGAGTAGCTTCATTTTGCCGAGACGCCCAACTTTTTCCTCTGTGATGAAAATTCTCGATAGTGGTAGCTAATAAAATGCGCAAGCGTCAAACATGTCGATCTGGTTAGTGCAAAAAATTCATTAATAACAGTTAGTTTTTCAGTTGAACCTCGAGATAATTCGATGAAGTACTCGAAATAACTTTGGTCCTACAAAATGGATGGTAGGACTGAAGAGTCCCCCACTCCCAACATGTACCAATGACGTGGTCAAATAATTCATTAATAACCAGTGGATTTTTTTACCGTTGTTTGGTTAAGATTTGTATAATGAATGGTCATATTGTCCTACAAATTGAATGGTAGGTGTTCCCAGTCCTACGCTCCGAAATTGTCAATTCCATGGTAAAAAAAAATTAATTAATAACAGGCTGAATCTTCCTGAGTAGCTTCATTTTGCCGAGACGCCCAACTTTTTCCTCTACGAAAATTCTCGATAGTGGTAGCTAATAAAATGCGCAGGCGTCAATCATGTCGAGTTGGTGAGTGCAAAAAATTCATTAATAACAGTTAGTATTCCAGTTGAACGTAGAGATGATTCGATGAAGTACTCGAAAAAACTTTTGTCCTACAAAATAGATGGTAGGACTGAAGAGTCCCCCACTCCCAACATGTACCAATGACGTGGTCATAAAAATTCATTAATAACCAGCGGATTTTTTTACCGTTGCTTGGTTAATATTTGTATAATTGAATGGTCACATTGTTCTACAAATTGAATGGTAGGTGTTCCCAGTCATACGCTCCAAATTTGTCAATTCCACGAAAATTCTTGATATTAGTAGCTATTGAACTGCGTAGGCGAAAGTCATGTTGATTTGGTGAGCGCAAAAATTGTATGGCTAACTGTTACTTTTTCCCAAATCTGAAGCTCTTGGCTCATGGTGAAACAAACCAATTGAATTAACTTCATTTCAAGGTAGTAAAATCAATATATTTGACCGTAAGCCACGGATTTAACTAGTCTACAGATATTTCGATCATACCTTCTGAAATAAAAATGATCAAAATATTTTGCCATCCTCATTACGTTGTTCAGTTCACAGATCGATCCTATATGGCCAGTTTTCGAGCTACAAGGTGTCAAAAATTCCATAACTGCTGTTTTGCGAATTATGAATCGATTTCATTTTTTTGCTTAATTCGAAATCGATTTTTTTTAAGAAATAAACACATTCAATCTAATTTGTCCCTCCATTCGAATAAGAAATCATATTTCACAAAGGGTGTTGCCTTACATAGCATGACAAGACACTGTTCAAAGAAATAGATTAATATTAATACCATTACCATTTTTATTTTACAAATTCTTTAAAAAAGAATGGGTCTTTATCAATTACATGAGGATTCATATTATGATTGCTAGTTCAACAGTTCTCCATGTACACAGTGACAATTTGAATGCTCAAAAAGGCTATATCTCAGGAACAAAATGAAATAATTATTACGAATTGTCCATATCTGTTACTAGGATATGAGAATTGAAGTGAAATTATACTCATGAAATAATCTTATCAACACCCCTTATTTCCAGCAAGTCCCGTCACTGTCTGATTTACAGCCACCCGCATCCAATTACGTTTTTATTTGAATTTGTTATGAAAGTGGCTACATAGATCGATGAAAGAAACTGGAGGTCGTATTTGAAAAAATTAAGTTCATGATGGAATCTAAAGAACTTAACGTCGCATTGGAAATTGTTTTATATCATATTATAACAGATATGAAACATTATAGAAAGTTCCCTTGACTTTTTCTTATATCATTCGAAATGGAGGCGGTAGAGCCATAAAACGAAATTCGACAATTTTAGTTTTTGGGGAATATCTCAATAACAAACATTGATATTCAACATCTGAAAAAACCTTAGTATTGCTTCCCAAAATAGAATTTTTTCTTCTGTTTTAACCGAACTTGTAGATCTCTCTGTATCCGAAATAGCAATAGTATGTCATCAGCTAAAAAGATGGCCTGTATATCCCCTTCAAACACCACATCTGCTTAGCTGTATTATATTTTGATCGATCAGCTTCCATTCTGATTGATTGTCAATGATAAACACAATCAACTTATACACTCGTATGCGTATTCATACACAGGAGAATTGACTATATTATTGACTACCTTGTAGAAAAACAGTTTCGTTTTTTCTGTATTATGAAACATATTTCTCACGAATGTCAGTAATGACCAGTCGCTCACTAGTTCAATATTGGATATGAATGGATATATTGATATTTTTTTATACATTAAAATTTTTCCATAAATCTCAAAATTCATGTGTCGCCCTCTAGCGCTGAATCTGGTCATACGTTCGAGTAGGGCCAATGGAGACTTTTACTCAGAATATAGCTTCAGCTACAAAATACCAAAAATTCAGTCATTTTCACAGTAAGACTTTTTTTCATTAAATGTGTGCGGAGTCCTTTGATGATAGTTGCATACATTGTTGTTTAAAATTAGTTTTTCCGTTAACCAGATGTCGTTCCCTTACGAAAGACAGCCCTCAAAAGACGAAACTTGTGAGAGCCAAGGATTAACGAATTCACTGTTTACGTGCTATTCCACTTTCTCGGGCCATCAGAGAAATATAAGCAGTCGCTAGGCTTCGAACCCACGACCGGCGACCACAGAGGATAAAAGATCGGTATTTTAACTACTTGGCCACTTGACCCCCATAAAATATAATATCTCTTTCGAACTGGACTTTTTGAGGCCTCTGGAGATACCATGGCATGGCATCACACGTTAAAAGGTAAGGGCTGCGTCTTCCCTAGCTCACACAAGCCTCTCGAAGACTTCTGAGGGTTGCGCGTAGGGGTGCAATCGGTTGACGGAAATAACCATTTTTTTTTTTTTTTAACCATACATCCTGTTTTACCGTAGAACAGAATTTCACAATTCGTCTGACCTCTTTGAAAGTTTTCAATTATAAATTTCAGCTCTTCAGACGACGATGTGGTTGGTGTTGCAGGATTTTCCGGGTTTCCCCGCATCTGTTGAAGCGCATGCGACATCATTTAAGCCGCCCCGGAGGGCAGATTGATTCAATGTTTTTACTTTGTTATTGTTGTTTTCAATTATGAAAGCTAAACAAAATTTCCCACTTATTTCATAAACTTTTCACGTAAATTGTGATATTTTTGAATCGAACAAACAATTATACATTGAGAGTAACATTACTTCACGAATAAAATTATATTAAATTAGCTAATAATTCGTTATTTTGAATAATTTTTGTAGGACTAGCGATACATACCCGTTTTTTTGTAGGACACTGTATTATTTAGGTGAAGAATACACTAACTTTTCATGTGTTATCATTGTCCTACAGTTATCAATAAAAAAAATGTACCATGGAATTGACAATTTCGGAGCGTAGGACTGGGAATACCTACCATTCAATTTGTAGGACAATATGAGCATTCAATTATACAAATATTAACCAAGCAACGGTAAACAAATCCGCTGGTTATTAATGAATTTTTTTGACCACGTCATTGGTAAATGTTGGGAGTGGGGGACTCTTCAGTCCTACCATCCATTTTGTAGGACATTATTTCGAGTACTTCATCGAATTATCTCGAGGTTCAACTGAAAAATTAACTGTTATTAATGAATTTTTTGCACTCACCAAATCGACATGTTTGACGCCTGCGCATTTTATAAGCTACCACTATCGAGAATTTTCGTAGAGGAAAAAGTTGGGCGTCTCGGAAAAATGAAGCTACTCAGGAAGATTCAGCCTGTTATTAATCATTTTTGAAAATAGGCGTGGAATCCCGGTCTATAACGGAGGAAAACCGGAAAAACTTTTTTTTTTTTTTTAAATTCATAACTCCGACATTTTTCAAGAAATACGGTTGTCCCTTCTCATGAGAGTATTGAATCATGTGTAATTTGTGTGTGCACAAAACAGGCTCTAACGGATCATTAGTTTTGGCACAATTTCAATTTTTTTTGCACTATCTTGTAGCGTGCCTGGATGCTCTAGTGATAGTCCGATTTCAATTTCGAAAACAGATTTGAAAGTAGAAGTACAGTACCACAAAACGTATATTCTCATTTTGCGCGAAATGGGTGAAAAATGCTTGCAAACATGACTGAAAACGGCAGAGCTAGTGGAAGCGGTCGAGTGGTAGGAGTGAGGGGAAGTGTATTATTATTGTGTACATGTCAGTGGGTAATAACCTGTTTGTAATGCAGTATAAATATATTCTATTCTATTATCACGTAACCCGTTCATTAAACCGGAGTCTCCTACTACTCGTCAGCTAACGCGGGCTCGGCCGTTTTCAGTCATGTTTGCGTGCATTTTTCACCCATTCAGGACCATTGTAGCGCAAAATGAGAATATACGTTTTGTAGTACTATACTTCTACTTTCATAATCTGTTTGGGAAATTGAAATCGGGCTATCACTAGAGCATCCAGGCACGCTGCAAGATAGTGCAGAAAAAAAAAATTAAATTGCAATTGTGCCAAAACTAACGACCCGACAGCACCTGTGTTGTGCACACATAAAGTACACGTGATTCAATACTTTCATGAGGAAGGCCAATCGTACTTCTTGAAAAATGGCGGAGTTATGAATTTTTCAATAACTCGCAAAATTTTCCGGTTTTTCCAGTTTTTCTCCGTTACTAATGATCCGACAGGGTTGTGAAACATCCCATTTTATTCGTTTTTCAATTATCTACAATTCTTCTCATTGAAGCAGCCAGATTGCTGTACTTATTGGTTTTTATTTTATAAGCAAAACAATTAAAAAAACATGTTTTTTGTTATTTAAATGTTTATAACAAATTAATAAATGGCAGTTGGGAGTCGAAAACATAACACATAACTACGGACTGTCTTTCATGTGATGGCATAGTCGGTTTCCTACTAGTATTTTTGTTAAAAACTCTCCCATATTATGCTCTATAGCTTGGTGTAAATTAGAATTTCAACCTGTTGACACTTGTTTCATTCTCCAGGTTTTGAAAAATATTAAATCAAAGGATATGGTCAAGATGGCTTGAATATAAAAACTATTATTCTTGTTGTACATTCATAATTGTATATTTCACCCTTATTGTCAACGAACGTGTCAATAGTTCATATATCCCCATCTCATGGAAACGTGCACTTGTCCTTCCTTTGCCAAAGTCTCTTGTCCCTCTGATTTTGATCAGTTGAGAGGTTTAAGTATTTTACCAACCCTATTGAGGTCTTGGAAAAATCGATAGAATATCAAATTCGTCTTCACAATACAGAAAAAAGGATACTTCCTATTCATCAATCGGGATTCAGGGCAGGTTACAGCCGTGCAAGTACACTAACAGCTGTCATTGATGACATACTATCTACCACTATCTGATAAAAATGAAATAAGCATACTAATAATACTCATCTACTTTTCCAAGGCTTTTGACACAATCAACCATACCATTTTTTTTCTTTGGTGCATTGGCATCGACAGCTATGGTCATTAGCCAAGTGTTCTGGATAGTCCTTATTACTAACTCCATACACCACCTTAGGAGCAGCACTGTTAATTGGAACGCAACAGTGAATCGTGCAGGACTCACCCCAGTCTAGCCACGAGATTTTATAGCTATTTATGTACCAAGTGCGTTATATAGATCCTAACGCTCGAAGGGTTACATTCACCCGAGGGTGCATACAAGATTTTATTTTTCACGAAAAAATTGTATTCAACGACGTTGTTTACTTCATAAATTTCTTCTCATTGTATTTACTGCGTTCTGGTCGGCAACTGAGCACAAGTGAGCTTCTATGCAAACGCTATGGAAACATTGAAGAGGTTGCTAAGGGTAAGAATTGATAAGCTAATTAGTGGAGGAAACTAAGAACGGTTGTGTTCATAATAATTATGGAGGTCCCACAGAATGTGACGCTCAAAGCTGAAAAAGCGTTAGGAAATTTACTGCCTGTGAAATCAAATACTTATACGAGAAGGAGTATGACAATTTTTTGAAATGGAAAGATGAAAACAGAGTGAATACCGTAAATAAAACTGTCTTAAAGGCATACTTCCAGGAACTGGTGAGTTTATCTCATGAAAAATTTAAATATTTTTTATTTATTTTACATTATTTCACTCTGAAAAATATAGTGCACATAGTCTATGGACCAAATGCTCACAGCTGAAATCAACATTGATTGTTAAAGAAAACATTAATAAATCAGCATTCAGTCCACTGATGGCCTTTCTGAAAGTTAAATCAGAAGGATACATTCCTAAAAAATCGATGGTGTTGAAAGGTAAACAAAAATTACTTTTCACAAGAAAAGCTCCAGATGATACTTTTCTGCTACACAAAGTTGTTCTGGTAATGGGCGTATTTGGAGGCTTAAGACGTGATGAAATAGTCAAGATGACAATTGATTACATTGGAGACAGAGGAGCCGATTTACTGATCAAGGTACCAGAAACCAAGAACTGCACCTCAAAAAGTTTCACCATTGTTGAAGAAAGCGAAATAGGAGCCTTGAACTTAGTTAAAAAGTACATTGCACTACGACCAAAAGGATATAAACAACGTAGTTTTTTTTTAACCTACAGAAATGATGCATCGAGTTACCTGTAGGTAAATACTATAGGAAGTGTTCCTTCTATCATAGCGAAATACTTTAATTTGGAACATTGTCTACGCCGAACGTCATCAACGCTTCTTGTTCAAGGTAGTGCTTCCTTTGAAACACTAAAATTACATGGAAAATGGAAGAGTAGTACGGTAGCGGAGAGCTATATTGAAGAAAGTATCTCCTCGAAGAACAAAATCGCTACAATGATAACCCATTCCGTTTCCGAAAAAGAAAATGTTAACGTTCCGAACGAAACCGAATGCACATTGAGGAATTCATCATCGGTCAACTCACAGAACTTTAAACTTGGTACTAATTTTTCAGGAACATTTGAAAATTGTAATTTCTATTTGAGAGAAATTAATTAGTCCCTTTTTTATGTACAGTTATAAATGAAACTTTTCTGAGTAATTAATTTATTGAACTACAGGAAAAAAAACATTTAGCGGGCGTTATAATTCATAATGCCCTCCAACGCCCCGGGCGTCATTGGTCTGTCAATAGCAACCAAGGTATTATAAAGCAGTAATAGACAAGAGAAAAATAAATAATTTAATAGGTCAAATTAAATAAAAAAATCCAGGTCGCAACTGGGGCTCGAACTCCGGACCTTTCGACTCAGAGTCGGGCGCTCTAACCACTGCGCCACGCCCCGACACCACCATACCATTTTAGCAATCCTGTACTTTGTACGGTTACGAGCGCGGTGGAGGGCCTAGAATTATAGGCCCATTCAGATTTAAACCTAACCTAAAAAATTCATAAAATGAATAATGCTCACCCTGATTAATTTCATCAACACATCGGAAAGGAACAGGAGTCAATTTCTGAAGAGACAACATGAAAGCTGCTGTAGCAACAGCTCTTTCTCCTCCACTCTGTATATTGGAATTTAATTCTTGTAATGGTTCCCCACTGCGATAAGTAACTTTTATACAAATTCCATACTGGGAAAAGTCTTGTTCATTATCTCCTGTACAAACAGATATTTCACCTGCACATCCCATTTTTTCAAAAGCAGTAGCAAATTGTAAATTAATTTCTGCAACCAACCTTTTAAGGGGTATTAACCACTCTTGTTTTGTTGTTTCAATTTTTTCAGTTACTTTATTTAAATTGGCGTTGAGTTTTTCGATATCTCCAGAAAGTTCATCGATTTGAGTGAGCTTTTTTTCATATTCTTTCATTTCATCATCGTCAGCTACATTCAAACAGGCTATTCGTGATAGAAGCTGTTCATTACGTGCATTCAGCTCTTGAATTTCCGATGGCAATGAATCATATTCGGGTCGGAATTCATCAAATCCACTATCTGCTGGTGTAAAACCCTTAGACATACCTTTTGCCTTGTTGAGCATTGATTTAGCTTGACTCATGACTTCTGTGTACTTATCTTTGATTAGATTCAATGTTTCTTCAGCTTCTTGACACTGTCTTCTATTCTCATTTATCTGGTTCTCCAAATATGCTATTTTCTTACGAACTTGTTCAACTTTTTTAAGTGTCAGTGTACTTTTTCTCACATGTTCTACTAATTTCGATATTTCCTTTTTAATAATATCTTGAATACTTGGCATACCTTTTAGGAGTTGTTTTCTTTTCAATTTCGTTTCTTCTTTAATATTTTCTGGACTCTTTTTACACTGATTCATTTCAGCAACTTTTTTTTCAAGATTTTCAATTCTTACATTTACTGCTTGTGCTGTTTGTTTTCGCTGTTGAATTTCTCTAATTTTTCCCCTTGCAAAATCTATTTTTTCTCTGAGAGTGTCAAACTGCTTCTCTAATGATTGACATTTTGTATCATGGTTACCAATATTTCTCTTGATTTCTAGAATCTCACCCCTCAACTTATCAAGTTTCACAACATCTAGTGAAAGAGATAACCCCCCATCTGAAAACACCTCAGTTTGTCGAGTACTTTTCTCTCCAGAGTATCTCGAAAAGCTTATACTATATCGAAATTTATCACTGAAAAATTGTTTTATCTCTTGAGGCACCTGTTCATAAAAATCATTAGTTGTCTGATCACCCAGAGGAATGTTATGCAAACGATATGTTTTGCACAAGTAATGCATTATGGGACCAGGTGCGGAAAATAGATTATTAATATAAGTATAAAAACCATATTTCCTCAGGCATTCAATAGCAACAGTGGGCTGAAATTTGCTCATACTCTCAGTTGCACCTTCGGAGTGTATAACGTTAACAGACAAATTCTGACTTTCTCTCAAACATCTTATAAGCTTGTTCATATCATCCTTATAAACACAAGTAAAAGCTAACCGATCTCGTAAAGGAATCACATTTTCAACATACTTGGCATGACGAGCTTCGAGAACATTTACTTCTAACATAATCGGTTCATATATATCACCCCGAAACAGATGTTTGTTATTTCTCAACCAGTTTACTGCTGTGTGGGCATCTGGACTGAGCCTTCCAAGATGCTGAAGGCGATTTTGTTTCACATTCTCGAGTCGCGACGATTCATTTTCTAGAGCGTGCATCCTAAGTGTATCGTCTTGTTTGGTTTGTAATATTTCTTCTTTTTTATCCTGTAAAATCTTCTGATGTCCCAATAATTTACTGAGTTCAGTGGAAAGGGTCTGTTTTTTCTGAGTATCTAAAAACAGAATCAATTAGTCTATCTGTGAGTTAGGCGATATTATTTCATTAATAACAAAGAAAATTATTAAAACAAAATATGTTGCATAATGCGCATTTTGATAACAAATTCAATCAATCAAGCAATCAAAATATGCTTTAATATCGGAAGAAATACAATTCTCATTGACAAAGCTTAAGACTATAACCTTATAGGTAATTTGAAGTACATATACAGGGTGTCCGGTAAACCTTGTACAATATTGAAACTGGTGATAGACCAGGACATGACTGTTCAGAATATCGGAATTTCACCTCAGTAAAAATATCACCGTTTTCGAGATAATGGGCATTTTAAGAATTTCTGGAAAATCGCTACCTAACCTTGGATTTTTGAGTGCCATATATACAAATTGGGACGAATCCAAATATCTTTGCTTCTGAAGATTACTGATGAGTGATGTTTCTAGACGTACAGAACAGTTTTTCAGAAAGTGAAAACATTTTTCAAGAAATGAGGGTAAAATGACAGATTTGGGTTTCATCAATTTTTTTAAAAAAAGTTTGACATTATTATCTGAAAGAAACATAACCAATTGGAAGTGGACATTCATTTCAAAAGAATGCTCATTTTGTCCAGACTCTACCATGGTATAAAACAAACTATAATTATTTTTGGAAGAAGTGGTTTCCATTGAATTAGGCGTGGTTTTAATCCAGGCTTCTATCAACTTTTATTCAAGAAAAAAAGGAAACTACCCAACACCAAAACTACGTCACAATCACACTCGACACAACAACAAACGCCAACAAAGTTAGCATCTTCAGGAGCTAAAAGTAAGCTTTTAAGATTTTAAGATTGTGACATAGTTTTGGTGTTTGGGTATTTTATTTTTTTCTTGAATTGTATTTAAACCAAAGGTTCCAAAATATTAATTTATTTGATCAACTTTTATACTTACACCCAAAAATTATTTTATTTAGATTTTATCAAGATAAAATGTGGAAATAATTATTAATAATAGGTAGCATTAAATAGTATGTCAATAAAATTAACTTTTCATGTAATTAGGCCTAATAAAATTATCGAAATGAAATGTCGATTATCCGACATGACACCGATTAATACGAATTCTAGTGATAAATGTCGCAATTGTTCAACATCCAGATTCCAACGAAGTTTCAGAGATCGACAGATATACAGGGTGTAACCAAATAAGTGTAAACTTTTTTAAGAGATGAATCCTTGGCGAAAATTAAAAACTTTTGTTTGAACAACTTGTGACTTCTATCGTAGTTTTTTTAAATTATTCCGCTTGTTTCATTCAGTGGTATTTATTTCTTTGTCATGCCGTACATACGCTATACTCCCCGAGAATATGCGCATATGCACAACATTTATGGTGAATGTGGAGGTAGTGCTACTGCTGCAGCAGCGCTTTATGCAGAACTATATCCGATTGCACAATGCCCCCAAATCGCTGATTGGGGGCAATAACCTATAACGCATTTGAAAAGGTTCTTCTTGAAAATATGTCGTCTCTGCGTACGAGTGGATGGAAAATATCATTTTTGTAATATTATTCAGTGCGATGTTGAATAATCGTTATTGTGGTTTATAGTGTATGTTGATTAAAAAAAAATGTTGAATTAGTATTTACTCCATTACATCTCATTGAATGCTTCTAAGCAGTTGATTCGTTATCACTCATAATTATTTAATCATTTCATCTTGATAGGATAAAAATAAAAGACATTACTGACAAAGTCTAATGGAGTTGATTTTAGCTCAGAATAACATCACACTCTAATAATATAGAAATTCTACTCCTTCCAAAAATAATGATCGTATGTTTTATACCATAGTAAAGCCTAGACAAAATGGGCATTCTTTTGTAATGAATATCCAGTTCCACTTGGTTATGTTTTTTCAAACAATAATATCAAACTGTTGTTAAAAAAATTGGTGTAACTCAAATCTGTCATTTTACCCTCATTTCTTGAAAAATTGTATCATTTTCTGAAAAACTGTTTCGTACGTCTGAAAGCATCACTCATCAGTAATCTTCAGCAGCAAAGATATTTAAATTCGTCCCAATTTGTATACATGACATTAAAAAATCCAAGGTGAGGTAGTGATTTTCCAGAAATTAAAAAAATGCTCATCTCGAAAACAGTGAGATTTTTACTAAGGTAAAATTCCGATATTCTGAACAGTCATGATCTGGTCTATCACCAGTTTCAATATTGTACAAGGTTTATCGGACACCGTGTATACAATACAAAAAAGAATAAAAATAAGTTGCCAAATCTAACAAAAATACTAGATGAGGACTTGATTACAGCAAAGGCTGAGTCAATTGAACATTACAAATACATAAATAAGTTTATGTGGATATTCATAAAAACGATCCGTCAACGAATAACAATGACATCTAAATATACCAAAAAAAGATTATTAAAGAGTTCCCAGTTATTCATTATGATAAGGGGTTAGATAAATATATATTATAACTGTAGATGTCGTTAGTAACCTTTTGTTATTTATACACACACATATTATATTATCTACATTTCTAGTTTGAGATCAGGTAAATAGGTCCTGATAGAATTCATCCAACCAAGAGATTTTTTACTTTTTTTCTGAGTACCATTTTGTATTTCTTTTATGGTGCTAGGAAGAAGATTGAATAATTTTCTGCTTCTGTAGATTAGTGAATTTTGTGTTAGGGAGGATAGGGAGTTGCGCTTAAGATGAAAAACAGGGGCGGTGTTCCTCCTCGGTGCACCTCCATCTGATCTTCGGCGTTTTCCTGAATGTATTTATGAGATTTCCTCAATTGAGGTTGATTATTTTCTTTTTTTTTTTGTAAAATATTTGGGAAATAAAGACCTTTTATTATTATTATTATTATATAGGCGTTGGAAGTGGGATATGCAGTGATAATCGTGTTTTATGTATTGAGTTAGATTTTACTTTGTCTTTATACTTTTTGTGTATGAGACATACTGTCTCTAGATCAGGATACTATACTACTAGGAGTGAGTTAAAAGTGTGTAGTAAAAAGTAGTTAGAGAGCTGCCTATATGATTTACTGACAGGTGGAGAAACCGTCCGCTGAGCATGAAATGTTATTCTTGGTGTTGCCCCAAGTCGCCTGGATGCAGTTTTCGAATTTCTCCAGGACAAGGTCAGGGAACCGTGATTTTCGTTTTTTTTTTTGGCATAACTGTGGATCATGACCTAGTTCGCGCGTTAAACTTGGCAGAAGGTATGTCCAGGACCATATCTTCCGAAATGTAAAACCTTAACCTGGAGAAATTCGAAAACCACATCCAGGTGACTTGAGGCAACACCAAGAATAATATTTCATGCCCTGCATACGGTTTCTTTACCTGTCAGTGAATCATATAGGCAGCTCTCTAACTATATCTTTGATTCTTGTTTTGTGACACAATACGCGAACAGAATAGCTATTTGAGTATTTAGAGCGCAAAGTGATTGATTGCCGCTCGACAGAGAAAGTTGCCGCGCTCCACTTCGCGTGGTAATCTTTGGAGAGCGGCAATGACACTTTGTGCTCGAAATACACACATGATTTTTTCTACCAACGCAGCTCTTAGACATAAAAACGATGGACACTTCATTCAACATAGGCACATGATATTACCTTTGAGAACATTAACACTCAATAGTAATCTCAAATGTATAAGCTATCCAAATATCAAATAATTTACATTTCTAACAAAAGAAAACAACTTGCTTAAAAATAAAATAAAATAATCGAATGCCGAGATCGAACCCAGGCCTTCAGTTTAGTAAGCAGCGTCGCTAACCTTACCACTCCACAGTTCCTTAGAGTGCTTTGAATTTATTTTCTATACTTAACATCAAGCGTTTTTTAATAGTATATTAAAGTATAAGTGGATAAAAAGGTCTTTCAAACACGAGCGATTTTTCGAGTACGACGGAGCAGCCGGAGTGCTCGAAATAGAGCAAGTGTTTGAAAGACCAGTTATCCACGAATACTTTACGCTATTTTTTTTATTGGTACACTTTGAAATCATAAATACTCGCAAAAATCTAATGATGCGTATAAAAAAGAATATGACAGTTCATCAAATGGATGGAAGAGGTAACCAGATATAAATGAACGAGTTGTGCTGTCTTGCATTTTTGTTAGTAATATTTTATTTGACGTTACAAGGTATTCCTGTCAGATCAATGATCAAAAAAAAGTTATTTATACTTCACATATCTCGAGTTGTTGATGTTGCCAACGTAACTTTAAAAAAGTTGCGTTTTTGAAAGTTCGATTTAAACACGCTGAGGCGTTTTTGGAAGTTTTCTTGAAGGATTTGGTCATCAAAAATTAGAACGAAAAAAAATAAGGTATGGGTGACTCGCCTACCCATTTTCTCGATAAAAGTTGAAAAACTCGCGAAATTGTAATCGGAAAAATCCGAAAAAAAATAGTGAAACATATCTGACCGTCGAATATTATGGTTTAAAAAAAGAAATTGTCCCCCTCCGCCACCCGAGAGCTAGACAGAGAATGCGTAGGGTTTCGGAAATTTTCTTGACGGATTTCGACGTCAAAAATTACAGCGAAAAAAAAATTATTCTCGAAAAAAATTGAAAAACTCGCGAAATTAAAATCGGAAAAATCCGTAAAAATAGTGAATATTATGGTTTAAAAAATGTCATACTCCATGTCCCCCCTCGAACGCTATGTTTCAACAGTTTTGGACATGGAAAATAATGATGAAAAAAAATTGATCGTGGGGCTCGCCCCTCTTTCCTGTCACGAAAGAAATTAGGAAAACTCGCGAAATAGAAATTGAGAAAATCTGTAAAAATTGTGAAAATTATCTGACCATTGAATGATACAGTTTCAAAATAATTTACCCCTCTTCCGCCCTCGAAAGCTAGATGGAGAACGCGTAGAAATTCGGAAAAATTTCCAACGGTAAATTAACAGGAAAGCAACTATGAAGCATTAATTAAACTGACTGACTGAGAAACATATTCAAAGAAAACTAAAAAAGAAATGAATACATAAACTTTAAAAAAACTTTTTAGAGAAAAGCTTTTATTTAGATGCACTAAAAAGAAGAAAATAAATTTTAAAGTGAATTAAACCCATCATTTTGTTACATTATAAAATTTTAAATGACATAAAAGATTGATATAAAAAAATTGGATAAATCTCCCAAATTCAACTTTTTTCTGAATTCTGTAAAGTTATAAATGATAAATCAATAAATGTTTTGGATGAAATAATAATATTATTTTATCGATTTCCCGACAATACTGTCAAAAAGTTTTAAAATATCCTGAAATATATGTGTTTAGATGTATTATGATACGTGTGCAGGAAATAAAATAAAATAAAAAACTTTTCAAAATTTGTTATATTATATTTACTTACATGCTATTTTCCGTGCATTCTATTTTTCACATTCCATGATTTGAAACAAATCATGGAAAAATAATTCAAACCGTCAGATTAAGAAGAATCACTCCAGATAATCGTCAGATTATGGAACAGCACGATCAGGACATCAAGCTGAAGCATCTATATGAAAATCTGACGCGCTCGAGTATTTCAAAATGGGAGTTTTGTTTGCATTTTCAAAATGCTGCCACGAGCTTGCGTCACTTCCAATTGTCAGTCTTTTGAATAAGAGCTTCGTTCGGATTCATTTAATATCCCCTCTGAATATCTGACGCGCCCGAGTAAAGGACCCCACACTTTTGATAGGTAAAATGGTTCTCGGTGAAATTGTCTGAATTTTTAGTATATTGTAGTATTCGATGTACTGATTGAACGTGCAGAATTGCAATGTTCGTTGATGGATATATTTTGAAATACAGGTTCAAGTTAAAAATCAGTAATTTTTATTTAATTATTTTCTCGGAATTTGAAAGTGCCAACTCCATTTTTGTACGCTCTTATCATCAACCTACCTTCATATTACTAAATTTCATTCAGATGGTACAGATTATATCATTTTGTACAGAGTGAAAAATAAAAACATTTTAGTAATATCTGAAAATTCGATGTAATAATGAAATATTATGTCGGGGCGTGGCGCAGTGGTTAGAGTGTCTGCCTTTGGGTCGAAAGGTCCGAAGTTCAAACCCCAGTTGCGACCGATTAAATTATTCAAATCACGTGGCTGGACTCGGGTGAGTCCTGCACGATTCACTGTTGCGTTCCAATTAACAGTGCTGCTCCTAAGGTGGCGCATGGAGTTAGTAACAAGGCCTATCCAGAACACGTGGCTAATGACCATAGCAGTCGATGCCAGAACACCAAAGAAAAAAAAATAATGAAATATTGATAAACTTATTTTGGCATGCAATATTCTTATTCCATCATTAATCACAATTCATACATTCAGTACAGGGTGATTTGAAAAATTGGTGACATATATGGACGGTTCTTTCGTACACATCCTGTATATTCAAGTGAAGTATCATCCTCCGAAGATAGCTGGTAACGTATAAACATGATTTTGTTGGGATATATAGAGTGATCATGAAAATTTTCGATGTTAAAAAATTACAAAATATCAACGTTTCAGAAATCATCCTGTAATTCACGGTTAACTCGGTGAAATTCCTTTATTATTATTTAATAGTGGCCAAGATTTTTCACAAATAGTGAATCGTGAGAATGTGGAGATCAAAATAAATGTAAAAGAGGGTGAAGATTAGAGATAACAATCACATCAAATATATGAATTTAATAATGTAAGATACAGATTGTTAAGTGAATTTTGTTGGTTTAGCTTTGTCGGAATAAAAAACGAACTATCTGGGAAAAGTGAAAATGATTGATATAACGCTTTTATTTTTAATAGGAGAATTTGAATCTACTTCTGAAAAATCTTGGCCACTAGTAGAATGTGCGCGTGAACAAGTTCCTTCAACTCGTCATGCAAATGGTAATAAGTTTCTCAATTAATAACTATGAAACTAGTCATAGTAGGAAACTGAATTTTTGGGACGGTGTTGAGGAGAGAATGATGAATATATTGAATATAAAGGAATATAAAGGAATTTCACCGAGTTAATCGTGAATTACAGGGTGATTTCTGAAACGTTGATATTTTGTCATTTTTATCATCGAAAATTTTCATGATCACCAAATATATCCCAACGAAATTATGTTTATACGGTATCAGCTTTCTTCGGAGGATGATAATTCACTTGAATATACAGGATGTGTTCGAAAGAACCGTCCATATTTTTCACCAATTTTTCAAATCACCCTGTAATAAATGTATGAATTGTGATTAATGATGGAATAAGAATAATTTATTACATGCCAAAATAATTTTATCAATATTTCATCATTACATCGAATTTTCAGACATTACTAAAATGTTTTTATTTTTCACTCTGTACATGACGATATAATCTGCAACATCTGAATGATATTTAGTAATATGAAGGTACGTTGATGATAAGAGCGTAAAAAAATGCAGTTGGCACTTTCAAATCCCGAGAAAATAATTAAATAAAAATTACTGATTTTTAACTTGAACGCCCTGCCCTATGAGGCGCCGTTTGGGTAAAAAGTCTTTTTGCAAATATAAAAATGTTGTTTCAATATATATATATTAGTTGGAGCATTATTTATTATTTTGCTTGCCGATATATTTATTTTCTGCCAAGCACAAAATATTTAAATTTCAAGCGCTGCAAATATATTAAAACGTAAATGCCCATATATGTATAAATTCGATCTATTTTAAGTCGTCAAGAGATGGCGCTGCCGACGCGATTCAATACACCATTTAATTTTTTCAGTTCTAACGTATTTGACTTTGAATAATCCAATGATTATTCCACAAAACTAATGAAAAAGTATTCTGAGAATATTTGCTGGCGGCTGCGATATCATTCGGCGGCTATATTCTCGAGAGTGTAATAGATCGCGTAGGTAGCGCCATCTCTTGACAACATGGAATAGATCGAATTTATAAATATATGGGAATTCACGTTTTTATATATTTGGACCGCTTGAAACGTAAATATATTACGTGTGATCAAAAAATAAATATATCGGAAAGCAAAATAAAAAATATTGTCACAACTAAAAAATATATTGACACAAAATTTTTTATATTTACAAATCACTTTTTACCCAAACGGCGCCTCATACTGCCCTGTCCTGTATTTCAAAATATATCCATCAACGAACTTTGCGATTCTGCACGTTCCATCAGTACATCAATATACTAAAAATTCAGACAATTTCACCGAGAACCATTTTACCTATAAAAAGTGCGGGGTCCTTTGTTCTCTTCCTATTTTGAACCCTTCCTAACTATTGTGGCGAAGCTGTGGGCGATGCCGGGCCTGAACACTCGCGCAGGCTGCATATGACCTTCGATACGCTATGCACCAAGAAGAATCTGGATGATTCGATGGATCCGGCCGATTCGATGGAGAATTCCAGAGCATTCGGAGAAGTCAACAATTAATATAAAAAGAACGACGCAGCAGCAGCAGTCAGTGAAGTGAAAGTCGAATATAAATAGTAGAGTGATTGTTATGTAAATTAGAGTACTGTGAATCATTGTATTTAGTTAAATAAATTATTTTAGAGTGAATTGGACTATAAATATATTACATTTGGTGTTAGAAGTGCGATTTTTAAATACAGAGTGTTCGTGTAAGTAGAAAGTTTGTGTATTTCGGACAATTATTTTCGCGTGTGAAATAGACAATAATAATAATAGACTGACTGGTGGCCGTGGAATAGACTGTGTGAAATAGACAATAATAATAGTAATAGATTAGTGTCCGGGAAATAGACTGTGTGAGATAGACAATAATAATAATAATAGACTGGTGACCCGAGAAATAGACATAGACTAAGACAAAATGTGTTCGAGGAAAGTTCGCCTGGTTGAATTGAAGGTTGCGGAATTGAAGCAAGAACTGGAGGAGAGGGAACTTGACACAAGTGGTAAAAAGGCCGTGCTTCAAACAAGACTTGCCGAGGGATTAGTTCAGGAGGGCGAGGACCCAGAAACATTTCTATTCGAAGTTTCTGGAATTAGTTTGGGTTCCATAATGAGTAAACTCGACGGAATGAAGGAAGAAATTCAAGAAAAGCTGCTGGAAAATTCGAATAGTCTGAAAGAAGAATTTCAAGAAAGTTCGAAAAATCTGGAAGAAAAGCTGCTAGAAAATTCGAATAATCTGGAAGAAAAACTTCAAGAAAGTTCGAAAAATCTGGAAGAAAAGCTGCTAGAAAATTCGAATAGTCTGAAAGAAGAATTTCAAGAAAGTTCGAAGAATTTGGAAGCAAAGCTGCTAGAAAATTCGAATAGTTTGAAGGAAGAACTTCAAGAGAAACTTCTAGAAAATTCGAATACCATAAAAGAAGAACTTTGTGGCGTGGCGAATCGACTGGAAGGAAGAATAGGGACTGTCGAGACAGAGATGGAGAAAATCAAAGATGAAATTGAAGAAGAGATGGGAAAATTGAAGGAAACAATTAGTGACGAAATCAAAGGCGGACTCGAGGCGGAAATTAACAAAATAAAGGAGAAAATCAGCAAATTGGAAAACCAGATTGACACAACCCACACCACAGAATCTGTCAATGAAAATTCAATGCTGGAACTGAGTTTGAACTTGGATGATGTTCAGAAGGGTTTGAAAGATGTGAAGATCAGTTCTGAAACAGGAAAGCTCTCCATGAAACCACCTCAGTTCGATGAAAAAACACCATGGGCAAATTACCGCCGACAATTTGAAGCTGCAGCAAAAGCAAATGGATGGAATGCAGGAGAAAGAGCTATGGTATTAACACTGGCCTTGCGTGGAGAAGCAACGAATATTTTACAAACCCTCACGGCACAAGAACAAGAGGACTACGAGCAGCTGATTAAACATCCCGAATTACGGTATGGACAGACCCATCTAGAACATGTATACCACTCACAGCTCAAAAACCGCTGCCAGAAATCAAGCGAGTCCCTACAGGAGTTTGAAGCAGACATTGCACGCTTGGTTCGCCTTGCATACCCAGCTACCCTGGAAAAGGTAATGGAGCGACTAGCAGTTCAGGCCTTCTTAGATGGACTTCGTGACCAGGAAACCAGACAAGCATTGACACTAGCTCGTCCAACACATCTCGTGGATGCACTGGCACGCGCTTTGGAATTTGAGGCGGCGAAGCAATCCTGCAGAAGCCAGAGTAAAGTCCGAGTTATTGAAGAAAACCTACAGGAGCCTACTAACCTGGAAGCTGCCATAAGAAAAGTCGTGAAGGAGATGTTGCCTGAGAGAAGACTAGTGAGATGCCGGAACTGTAGGAAACTTGGACACGTGCGTAGTCAATGTCCAACCCTCAAGAGGTCGAGACCAACGAAGGTTGTCGAGAAGAGGCAATCGTCGGCCTATACTCAGAAAGCCCCGGTGAACAACGCATATGTCGCTGTCCTCCAACGACATAACAAAGGAGCCTTCGTAGACGGTTTCATCAACAACAAGCCTTGCGCCATGCTGCTAGATACAGGTGTGTAATGTATTGAAATATCGAGTCTGTCTCTGCGCACGCTCTGCCGGAAGCATGCTCAGTGAGTTCAATTGGTACGGTCGAGTTGTTGACATGTTACGGCAGCTTTGTCCGATTGTAGTTGTTTGTATGTTGTGTCGGAAATAAATAACTCAAAATATATTTTGTGGTCTTTAAATTCAAGACATCACAATTGGCGACGAGTCTGTGCTTCGAGTGCGAGAATTTCAAATTAAGTTTTCGCGGAATTAACTTGAAGTGAATCCACGTGTATAGTGACAAAACGGCAGCGGAAACATCTTTTGTTGGACACCTTCGTGAATTTGACTGTCTGGACAATTTTTTCACTGCGAATGCCATAACAAACGAAGATCGGAAACGAGCCATTTTGTTGAATGCGTTTTCCGAAGACTCTTACAAGCTTGTAAAAGATTTGTGCATTCCTGAGGATCCAGAAACGAAGAATTATAAGGAGTTAATTACGCTGATAACCGACAATTTCAAGTCAAGCCAGTCAGTGTTTGCAGCGCGTTACCTATTTTATAACGCGAAGAAATCGACCAATGAATCGGCGAAAGAGTGGGCGGTAAAGTTACGAAATTTAGCCTCCAATTGTGATTTTGAATCGGCTCAGTTAGAAATGGTGCTGCGAGATATTTTTGTGGTTGGTTATCATAAAGGACCGGTTCAAGATAGATTGTTGGAGGAGAAGAAAACTGTTATGTTCAAAGAGGTTGTGGAATTGGCAGCAGCAAAGGCAGCAACGCAGTCATCTTCTCAGTTTTCCAATTTTTCGGTTAAGCGAGAACCGGAAAATTTCTACGCACGAGCAACAAATTACCGTGTTGCGCATGGCCAAGTTGTTCCATCCACGAGAGGTTCGTTGTTGAGTTCCTCTCACTCTAACATTGGGCGCAGTTCAAATAGAATCTCATCCACTGACAGCCGTAGCAAATGCAGCGTTTGTGGCAGAAGAAACCATCAATCAGATAAGTGTTCTTTCAGAGATTGTTTTTGTCATATTTGCGAGTTGAAAGGTCATCTAGCGCCTGTATGTCCGAATAAAGATCAAAATAAACAAATCCGAAACACTAACAAAAACTTCAAACACACGCAGAACTTCTTAGAAACAGGTGATTTTTCTTTATACAATTTATATTCTGACGTGAAACTTCATTCCAACAACATTGACGAAGTTGTAAATTGTACACATAATGTAGATGATAAAATACATCCAATTCTTATTGACTTATTAGTTGAGGGTTCGGCATTTACATTTACTTTGGACACAGGTAGTAGTTTTTCTGTAGTTTCTTACGATTTTTATCTTGAAAATTTCAAAAACAAACCTTTGTTTACAACTCATAAAGGACCCCGTACACCTTATATGGGAAAATGGCTCTCCGTCAAATTTCTTGAATTTTTGATATGTTGTAGAATTGATCATTCCGATGAAATGTTTCAACGGGCGCAACACGATCCTATGACTAGTTTTCGAGATACAGGGTGTTGAATATGAGAAACATTCACTTTTCATCACTCTGTATCTCCCAAGTTATGATTTAGTTCAGATTTATCTTTTGTGGGATCATCATCGCATCCGTGTATGATGAATTCATGAGAAATTCATTTCCAAATCTTTTCGTAGTACAGGGCGATTTCACTTGAAAACAATGCTATTTTGAGACTTTCATAATTTAGTTGTTTTATAAAGAGAAAATGCGAGAAAAGGTAGAATTATCACATAATATTATAAATTCATTTCATCTAGCATCACAGTTGATACAATTCATACAAGGTGATTCACAAATATGGAAACAAAACGAATTTTGGTTTTTGGGGCACATTGTAGTAATAAACCAACCTAAAATGACAAAATTCAAATGTTAAATGATATGTTTCATCGTATACAGAGTCGAATGATATCAATTTAAAAAATTAGTTATACTTTAATAAATAAAAACCTTGATTTTTTAAATCACCCTATATCTCATAAGGGAGTCCGAAAAGATAGCGATATTTTTTCACGGGAGAACTCGAAATACTTTCATTCATATCGTACAAAATTTTCAGCGGAATCCCATGACGGGTTTTTCATATACAAGGCGAACAATTTCTGAAAAAGTCCATATATTTCACTATTTTACGCTAATAAATGACCACTCTACCTATCCATTGAAGTCTCCTGATGTGATTGAGAAGATACTTATTTGACATTTATTCAAAACGTAAAAGTAAGGAATTCAGTGAAGTGAAATCAACATTATTTCAACTCATAACAACTTGTACGGCCTTGCCAGATGGCACACATAATATGTATCCCATGGCTATTGGGAATTCAAGATAAGGGACACTCCCTCTGGTGTCGGGTTTTGAATCTATACTTACGTGAAAATGAGGTTGAAACTATGATTTTGACATTTTGAGCATTTCTACAACAATAGCACAAAGGACAACGAGGTTATGTTCTTTCGACATAAATACGCGAAAGAGGTTCCATTTTTTGCCACTTTGGCGCTGGCATCTAATTTTGAATTCCCAATAATAAAGACAGGCATACATTATGCGATTTCCGTGCAATGCAAGTGCCATGCAAGTCCAAACTACATTAACGCGCTTGCGCGCGTGTAATTTCCATGCAAGTTTTGAAAATAGCATCTGCTCTATTTTTCATGCAAGTTTTATGCAATTCTATTAATTTTTCTAGTGGTAACAGCGTCACCAACGTGAACTTCAAAAACAGTATTATTATCTTCTAGCTATTTTCATTGTGTTGTGACTGATATGTTGAGCAGAGTGTATCTCTATTGATTACGTGTAACCAGGCATCTTAATTACGTGATTTTGGTCATCATCTGGAAAAAGGGACGAAACAAGACATGTTCATTAATTTCAGTGATGTTAAAATGTCAAAACAAATCAGAATTGCACTGAAACAGCATAATGTAATGTGCGCGGCAAGAGATATGCAATAGCTATGCAAGAATTTCTTGCATAGCACCAAACTTGCATTTCATGGAAATTGCATAATGTATGCCTGTCTTAAAGATGCCCGTCATGGATAATGCAGGAGGTTCAAGATGTCTGCTAAATAGTTTGAATGTAACGATATAAGGAACATTTCAAGTGGATAAATCTCAGGCACATGTCATTATGGAGGTATGTTGTAGGATACTAGTGTTATCAGTTGATACCTTAGTAATAAGTAATCTGAAACAGCTGTTTAATTTAATGAGTTCTATAAACAGTGAATATATATATATATATAACAGGAAGTAACTTGTGACATCTACAGTCACTAGTTGAAACTTAATTTGGCACGAACCATGGAATCGAGAGCAACCATAAAGCTGTCCTGATGAGTGGGAAACCACGAAACAGCTGTCGACAGATGATGGTGGCTCTTGGAATCAAAACATAAATCACTCTATTTACTTCTATATATATATATATATATATAATCTATACATAAATTGATAGAAGTTCAACGGTATGTGATATATCTTTCGGATATTGGGTTGGCACGAGCATGTGCATGACAATACAACAAGGAAAATACATGATGGATAACTGAATTTTTCCCTAATCAAAAAACATTATCAAATACGAATTAGAAGGAGATTCTTACCAATAACCAATAAAATTAAACTATTTCTGGACCGATATCCATGTCCTCTGGAAGCATTCTATTTGCAGCATCTCCTATGGAATCTAAAAGACGATTGGATGGAAAATGTATGTTTTCTTGATATCTAGCGTACCCCAAAAACCATATCACGCTAGCAACATGCGCACAAGTTCCTAAAGTCCTAGCACCGGACTTACAAGTACAATAATACCCCGTAATGGGGAGAGCAGGATCTTCTAGATTTTCGTCACCTCTTTCAGTGAAAACAACCCAAAGCATGTGTTTAGCAGCATTCCTGAACCGAGAAAATATTCTGAATCTTAGGAAATTGGGTTCCCCATGTAACTCATCGACTTCTAAAATGTTGTCTACTTCACCATCTCTACGAGTTGTATCTTGGATACATGACGCAGCCAAGTGTAAATGATATGTTCCAGTAAGTAATTTTAAATTCAATATCAAGGCGAGGAAACGATTGTATATGATATTGATTTAAATGAATCCATCGACCATTCCTAGTTCGGAGGTTTTCAGCTTCAACTCGTGCCTGAACAATGTTGACATCATCGGAATCAACCAACATTTGTGTGGCCGTATCCAACGTTCCAGGCATATTTATCAATGGATGGAATTTATTTATAAGAGCGCCAGCAATCAGGTAATAGTCATGTAGCTTCGCAGCATGTATTGCTGTTATGGGTTGACGAAAAAATTTGAAAATTGACTTAAAATGTCCATTTCTAGCTTCAACAATCCATCTAGTAGTGGTTATTAAACGTGCCTGAATGGCTTCATTTGTCGTTAATTGCCTTTGATTCGGCGGTAGAAATGGTGGCATATAGTAATGCAAGCCAAGTTCTTGTAGACTATTGATTGAATCTCTGTAGCCTCTATCGACTATCACAATATCTCCTTCTTGAAACCATGTTTTCATTCCATTCAAATCAACTTGTAATTCGTGATTTAGAACACTTGCATCATTATTCCTAGCATCTGCGAAGTACGGCCCGTTGATTGCTAAGATATATCCATCGGGGGCAACTATGATCTCTGGTTTGACCAAGTGTTCATTCTTGTGGAAACAGTATGATTGCCTCAATACCCGGAAGTTACTGCTCTTTTCTATTTTATTGTAGGTACAATCTATATAAACTATTGCTTTGGGAATATCTGGTGTGGAATTGTACAGTTGATTCGTATAAGGGGATACATGACTGTTAATATAATTTTCTCTTGTTATTGAATTAAATCCAATATTGTTCGGTACGAACCTTTGTAAAAGAGATAATCTCACATTAGAAATAATGAAGCTTGCTGTTTGTCGAGAAGGATAACTGAACAATATTTTCAAAAACTCATCTGAAACTCCATGTTTCATTTTGATCAAAAATGTCAGCAAATGTTTTCTTTCGACATTTCTTCTCTTGCCACCTTGTTCAACAATATCACAAAATTCTAGTAATTGTCGAAAATGATTTTTTGAGATTGATGTCAGATACTTAAATTCGTCTTCAGTGAAACAATTGATATCTTCCCAGTTACGGAGTGGCCTGTTTCTATTAGCAAATGTCCTCATTCTTTGAAGAAAATGTTGAAGATTGGAAATTATGTATGGTTTATTCACAAAATTCAAACCTCCATGCAAGTAATTTGGAAGGAAACCTTGATGATCAAGATGGTGACCACAAATTCTCAAGAAATCTGGGACATAGATATCAGAAGCAACAAAAATATCCACTCTACATTCTAAAGAAAGTCTTTGAATATTTTGACGAGCATTACAAATAATGCACGCACGACTTGATACGCGGGACAACACATTGAGACGAAGGCAATTCGGGTTATTTTCCATAGCAATAATGTCATTCATTACTGTGTTATTACAATTGAAACATATTTTTGTATCATCCTGAATATCAATAGGTGGATTTCCCGCAGTTTGTCTTCGATATGTTGCAATTTGCAAAACATCAATATTATCTCCTCTATTCAAACGCATTGAGAGTCTAGGAATAACATTTCGGTCGCAACCATAACAACTCACTCTATTTGCGAAGGCCATACTGTTCAGCAAAGTTCAACAAACACTGAAAATCACATAAACTTGAACAGTAAAAAAGAAACTTCAATTAGTCCAATAACCCAAAAAGAGTTCTCGGGCTTTATGACAACAAGAAAACGACTATTGACATAAGAATTTTGTTGATTTTATCCTCTTTGAATTGTTCTCCATGCCTACTACGAAATAAGAGGAATATATTAATAAGTAGGCATTCGAAGATGATTCAGATGATGTTTCAAATACAAGAATAAGAAAGAGAAACGTTCTCTGAAAGGGGGTATATACTATATACAAACATATATACGATTCGAAGATACAAGAACATAATTGAAACATAAAACGTTAATTTGGTGTAAAAATATGCCGAGAATTTGATTTAATATATATCTATATAAGCCGATAGAAATAATAATTCGAGTTATGGCTTTTTTTCGAGGGATGCGGTACGCTATTGTACGGTATAATAACTGATCACTATTTTATTGAAATATTTTTATTTCGAGTAAAAGCGGCCGGACGAGGAAGAACTACAGCAAACCCGCCGAAAACTGGACTGAAAATATAGCAATGGGAAAATGTACAGATCGTAGCTTTTTTCATACATTTTTCGCCTTGTATATGAAAAACCCGTCATGGGATTCCGCTGAAAATTTTGTACAATATGGATGAAAGTATTTCGAGTTCTCCCATGAAAAAATATTGAATTCTTTTCGGACTCCCTTATGAGATATAGGGTGATTTAAAAAATCAAGGTTTTTATTTATTAAAGTATAACTAATTTTTCAAATTGATATCATTCGACTCTGTATACGATGGAACATATCATTTAACATTCTTCAAGTGAATTTTGTCATTTTAGGTTGGTTTATTACTACAAGGTGTCCCAAAAACCAAAATTCGTTTTGTTTCCATATTTGTGAATCACCTTGTATGAATTGTATCAACTGTGATGCTAGATGAAATGAATTTATAATATTATGTGATAATTCTACCTTTTCTCGCATTTTCTCTTTATAAAACAACTAAATTATGAAAGTCTCAAAATAGCATTGTTTTCAAGTGAAATCGCCCTGTACTACGAAAAGATTTGGAAATGAATTTCTCATGAATTCATCATACACGGATGTGATGATGATCCCACACAAGATAAATCCGAACTAAATCGTAACTTGGCAGATACAGAGTGATGAAAAGTGAATGTTTCTCATATTCAACACCCTGTATCTCGAAAACTAGTCATAGGATCGTGTTGCGCCCGTTGAAACATTTCATCGGAATGATCAATTCTACAACATATCAAAAATTCAAGAAATTTGACGGAGAGCCATTTTCCCATATAAGGTGTGCGGGGTCCTTTTTCAATTTGTACAATGATGATAAAATAATACCAATGGGATATATTTCCTGTGAAATTATGTATCAGAACAAACAACAATACTTGGAAATTTATGTAATTAAAAATGCTACTGGTCCACCTTTGCTAGGACGCCATTTTTTGAATTTGTTTCATTTAGGTATTTCTAACCTGAATACCGGAAGATTTACACTATTTAACAGAAAAATATAAAAACATTTTCTCTCCGGGTTTGGGCACTTTTACCAAAGGATTAATTTCGATTAAACTGAAATCTGAGTCAGTTACTCCAAAATTTTTCAGGGCACGTCCTTTGCCGTTTGCCATGAGAGACGAGGTTGAGAAGGAGTTGAACCGTTTGCAAAATTTAGGAATAATAGAGCCAGTAGATTTCAGTCCTTGGGGTACACCAATAGTACCGGTCTTAAAAAAAGATGGTTCGGTTCGATTATGTGGTGATTTTAAAGTTACTTACTCTAAACCCATATATTGAAGTAGATCAGTACCCGTTACCTCGAATTGAGGAACTTTTTGTAAAATTACAGGGCGGTTCTCATTATAGTAAACTGGACTTACAAAATGCATACATACCAGCAAGTTTGTTTAGATCATGCTTCTAAAAATTTGGTAACTATATCCACACACAAAGGTCTTTACCGTTATAACAGGGCACCTTTTGGAATTTCAAGTATTCCGGCCAAGTTCCAAAAACTGATGGATTCTCTCTTACAAGGTTTAGAGGGCGTAGTAGTATTTTTGGACGACATACTTGTTACTGGAAAAAATAGAAAAGAACATATTGCGAACTTGGATAAAGTTTTCAAAATCTTAGAAGACGCCGGTTTAAAAGTTGCTTTACAAAAATGTGCTTTTTTTAAAGAAGAGATTTATTTAGGTTTTGATATTAGAAAAGAGGGTTTACAGACCTCAGAAAGTAAAATTTTGGCAATTATGAATGCCCCTGTACCAGAAAATGTAACACAGCTGAAATCTATTCTTGGTATGATTAATTATTATGGAAAGTTTGTACCTAATTTAGGTACCGTTTTAGCTCCATTATATAATTTGCTGAAATCCAAGGTTACATGGCATTGGTCACAAGATTGTGAAGTGGCTTTTAAAAAAATTAAAAGTTTATTAACTAACGCAGAAATTTTAGTCCATTATGACCCCACTTTATCATTAAAATTGAGTACCGATTCGTCGAACTACGGAATCGGGTCGGTAATATCACACATTATGCCCGAGGGCTGTGAAAAACCGATTGCCTACGCATCGCGCACACTTTCAAATTCTGAAAAGAATTACTCTCAAATTGAAAAAGAGGGTTTGTCTATCATTTTCGGACTGTGTAAATTTAACCAATATTTATATGGCCGAAAATTTACATTAGTTACGGACCATAAGCCTCTCACAACAATTTTTCATCCGCAGAAGGGTATACCTCAGTTTTCTGCCAACCGGTTACGCCGCTGGGCAATAATCTTATCCAATTACCTGTATGACATTGAATTCGTGAAATCGGAAAATAATTACGCGGATTCGTTGTCTCGATTACCTTTAGATGGAGAAGAAAATACTTGGGAAAATGTTGATATAAATTTTCTTAGTTATTTCTCAGACAATTCCAGGTTTCTTCTCAATTTTGAAAAGGTACGTGAAGCGACCTTAAGAGATGACGCTTTGTCAGAAGTCAAGAATTTTGTTCTAACAGGGTGGCCTCCAAAAGTACAAGATTATTTAAAACCTTTTTCTCGTATCAGAAATGAACTGAGTATTGAGTCGGACTGTCTGTTATGGAATAATCGACTGATTATACCGAAAACTTTACACCAATTTCTGTTGTACAATTTACATTCTACGCATATGGGCGGGGTCAAGATGAAGAGTTTGGCCCGTTCGTATTTTTGGTGGCCTGGTTTAGACAAAAATATACAAGACTTATGCAGCTCATGTGAAAATTGCATGCGGCATAAAAAAGGTCCCAATAAGACCGTTTTAGAAAACTGGCCGTGGCCAATGCAACCTTGGTCACGCCTTCATTTAGATTTCATGGGACCATTTTTGAACAAACAATTTTTAATCTTGATTGATTCACATTCCAAATGGTTGGAAGTTTTTTCAATGAATTCCATTACATCAAAGTCAACTATTGACATTCTAAGATCAACTTTTGCGAGATTTGGTTTACCCCAGATAATAGTTACAGACAATGGTACGACTTTCTGTTCGAAAGAATTTCAGGAATTTTTAAGAGGAAATTCTATAAAACACATCACGTCACCGCCTTATCAACCTTCCTCGAACGGAGCAGCAGAAAATGCAGTTAAAACGACAAAGAATGCCTTGAAAAGTGCTTTGGGTAAAAGTACGTCTATAGATCTTAATAAAATATTGAATAACTTTTTATTTGATTATCGGAACACTCCTCATTGTACGACATCTTTGTGCCCTGCTCAGCTTATGTTCAACAGAAAGCTGCGTACACGTTTCGATTCTTTGTTACCTTCTTCAGATGCAAATTTGAAAGATCGGGTACTGGCAATGCAACATAAACAAAAAATGTATCATGGGGGCCATAGGTATGTTGAGTTTCAATTAGGCGAGGGGGTAATAGTGAAAGATTATCGAATTCCGAATAAGGTTTCTTGGATTAAAGGTAGTATTTTCAAAAGGATTGGCAAATCTATGTATTTGGTGAAAATACCCGAGTTAGGTAATGTCTGGAAACGTCATTTAAACCAGATAAAAAAATTTTGTATCAAAGAAGCTTTGATCCAGGAAGACTTTCAGGATAATACTAATGATAAATCAGTAGTAGATTTAACTAGTCTTAGTGGAACAAACAGTGAAGGTGAATTTTCGGGTGAAAGTGAAATTGTATCTGGTGTTCGTCCTAAAAGACAAGTTAAAGTTATATATCGTTTAGAGGCCAGGTAGCCGAGTGGTTAAAGCGACATTGTTTCAATCACTTTTGGCTGCCAGTCAAAGGTTCAAACCCTAGCGGCTGCAGAACTTTTTCTGATGGCCCGAGAAAGTGCTAGGAATCGCACGTAAAAAGGTAAGACCTCGTTAATCCTTAGCTCGCACAAGTTTCGACTTCTGAGGGCTGTCGTTCGTAAGGAGATGACAGCTGATGGTTAACGGAAAAAACAATTTTAACAACAACAATTTGTCCGATTGTAGTTGTTTGTATGTTGTGTCGGAAATAAATAACTCAAAATATATTTTGTGGTCTTTAAATTCAAGACATCACAAGGTGCGACTAGGACAATCCTTGGACCTGCTTTTACTAAAACAACAGAGAGAATTGAACCGTCATCCTGGAAGCTACGCACAGCAACAGGGGAGCCGGCCACTGTACATGGAGAGCTACCGATTGAACTGATTCTAGGCAGCATAAAAGTGGAACATCGGGCATTAGTAGCGGACATTGAGGACGAGGCAATTATTGGAATGGACATCATAAATTCCAGAGGGTTCGAATTGAATTTCAAAGATGGCGTTCTACGTGTGAACGGAGAAGAGCTGGTGCTACATGGAAGAAGTGAAGAGATGGTTCGTGTTCTGCTGGCTGAAGATGTAAGTGTACCCGAGAGGGCTGAGACCATACTTGAGGCTCGCTTGAACGGAGGTGCGAGCAATGGAAGCGTGGTGATGTTCGAGCCCAAGCTTCATGATGAGAAAATTGGACGAGGGATTGCACTAGGCAAGACTTTGCTGCGTGCTGATAAAATTGTACCGGTAAGGGCAATGAATGTCAATTATTACCCAGTGACTTTGAAGAAAGGAACTGTTTTGGGGCACTGCTCGTCAATTTCCTCTGTGATCAGGAGTGTACATGGTACTGTTAGTCAAGACAACAACCTGACAGCGGAACTGGAAAAATTGGTTACCCTCTCTTCCAAGGGCATTAAACCAGCCCAACAGCCCAGATTGAGAGAATTAGTCAAGAAGTACCAAGACATCTTCGATACCGGACAAGGAAAAGGGGGCCGAACGAATGTAGTTCAGCATAAAATTGATACTGGGGATGCCCGACCGATCCGACAATCAGCTAGAAGACTTCCTCTTGCCAAGAAGGAAGAGGCTGACAAAATAGTCAGTGAAATGGGGAAAGATGGAGTTATTGAACCATCCGACAGTCCATGGTCCTCTCCAGTAGTGCTGGTGAAGAAGAAAGATGGATCAACACGCTTTTGCGTAGACTATCGTCAACTGAACAACGTGACGAAGAAAGACAGTTACCCTCTTCCGAGAATAGACGACACCCTAGACACGTTGGCCGGCTCCACGATTTTCTCGACCCTTGATCTGAAGAGTGGATACTGGCTCCAGAAGATAGAGAAAAGACAGCCTTCACCATCGGCTCGGGACTATGGCATTTCACCGTTATGCCATTCGGGCTTTGTAATGCTCCAGCAACATTCGAGAGATTAATGGAGACGGTTCTGAAAGGACTCTCATGGAGGACGTGTCTGGTATATCTCGATGACATTATTGTAGTTGGCAAATCGTTCGAAGACCACGTTAAAAACCTGGAGGAGGTATTCCTGCGACTAAGAAATTCTGTTCAAAAAAAAGTACGTTACCTTGGCCATGTTGTCTCTGGGAACGGAGTAGCAGTGGATGACGAGAAGATCAGAGCAGTGAAGGAGTGGCCTATTCCGAGGGACATACACCAACTACGTAGTTTCCTTGGTTTGTGCACATACTATCGCCGATATGTGCTGGGGTTCGCCAACATCGCTAAACCACTGACCAGGCTCACGGAAGGTCAAACAAAGTTCCAATGGTCCGAAGAATGCCAAGACTCGTTCAGGAAGCTGAAGGGGGCATTGATCAACGCACTAATTTTAAGTTATCCCCTTCCGAGTGGAAAATTCATTTTGGACACGGACGCCAGCAACGTGAGACTTGGAGCTGTCTTATCCCAGATCCAGGATGGGCAAGAGAAGGTCATCGGATACTTCAGTAAAACTCTCAGTAAACCGGAGCGTAACTACTGTGTCACCAGACGAGAACTGTTGGCTGTTGTCAAGGGAGTAGAACACTTTTACAAATACGTGTACGGAAGAAGATTCCTGTTAAGGACTGACCATGCAGCCCTCAAATGGCTCCTACAGTTCAAAAACCCCGAGGGCCAAGTAGCACGTTGGATCGAAAGACTCCAAGAATTCGACTTCGAGATCGAACATCGAGCAGGGAGTGGCCACAAGAATGCAGATGCCCTGTCAAGGAGACCGTGCCCAGACGACTGCTTATAGATGTTGTAGGTATGTGTATTTCTGTTGTATACAAGTGTATATATATATATATATATATATATATATATATATATATATATATATATATATGTTTATTTTTTGTGACAAGGGTTCAAATGCCCAATTTGTGAGAATATGTTGTATTGTTCATTCTTGAAACTTATTCAATTACTTGAAAATGTATATTAGCCAAATGGACTAAATAAAGGATTTATATATACACTGCCGACGAGCAGAAGAGAAGGAAGCAGCGGTTTTTAGAACCACGGCAGTTGATAACAACTGGAATGACAACGAGGTCCAGAAAGACCAAGAAAAGGATCCAGATCTTGGGTTAGTCATCGGTTGGAAAAAGAGTAATCAAAGACCGACACGGCAGGAAATTGCAAGATATTCCCCAGCACTCAAATCCTACTGGGCCCAATGGAATTCCCTTACCCTGGACAATGGGGTCCTGAAACGTGTATTGGAGTCCGAAGATGGTGGGGAAGACAGACGTCAAATAGTGGTGCCCAAGAACAGAAGACAGGAAGTACTCCGAGAGATCCATGATGGAGTTGCTGGAGGACATCTGGGTGTGACAAAGACCCTGCAGAAAGTAAGGCAACGGTTTTACTGGGTCAATTGTCAAGTTGATGTCGATGACTGGTGCAGAAAGTGTGCTGTTTGCGCTGCCAGTAATGGACCTAGGACACGACCCAAGGCCCCGATGCGTCAGTATAACGTAGGTAGTCTATTGAAAAGAATCGCCATTGACATCGCCGGCCCGTTCCCCGTATCAGATCATGGATAAATACATCCTTGTGGCAATGGACTATTTCAGCAAGTGGGCCGAAGCCTATACCCTGCCCAACCAGGAAGCCATCACCGTCGCGGACGTCTTGGTGAAAGAGTGCATATGTCGATTCGGTGTCCCCTTGGAGCTGCACTCGGACCAAGGCAGAAATTTCGAATCCAACCTGTTCAAAGAAATCTGCCAACTGCTGAACATCCGCAAGACGAGAACCACAGCTCTACATCCAAAGTCCGATGGAATGGTTGAGCGGATGAACAGGACTATCAATCGCCACTTGTCCAAGGTAGTCTCTGACCATCAGAGAGACTGGGACCAGTATCTTCATTTGTTCCTGATGGCTTACCGTTCCGCAGTGCACGAGTCGACCGGCCAAACCCCTGCTAGTATCATAATGAGCCGAGAGCTGCGACTTACCTGTGACCTAAAGTTTGGGATGCCACCAGGACAGGATACCGCGGGAGAGGACTACATCAGCAAACTCCGTCAGCGAATGGAAGACATCCACGAACGAGTCCGTTTGAACATCCAGAGTGCCAGCGACCGAATGAAAGCGACTTATGACATCAATGCCGATGCTGGAGGATTTCAGGTTGGTGACCTAGTTTGGTTGTACAACCCGATGCGTCGCCGGGGCCTGTCACCGAAATTACGGAATTCATGGGAAGGTCCGTACAAGATCATCAAGAGGATAAACGACCTGCTTTACCGAATCCACAAGCCACCCAGAGGTAAACCCAGGGTCGTTCATTTCAACAGGTTGGCCCCTTACGCTGGAAATCATGACCAAGTCCGCACCCTCAGACCACCAGAGGATGCGATGACGTTCCAGAAATTCATGTCCTTATACTCAAATGGACAGAAAGTGTCACACGGGGTAACTCGAGAGGAGCCACGGGACCATTTCAAAGTGCCAGTCGATTACGCCCTAGCACACTGCGTCGCAGAAGATCTTCGAATGTCCAGGGGCATCGCTGTGGTGTTCTCCAAGAAATTTGGCCAACTCCAAACACTACGGAAACAGAATCCAGAAATTGGAGGTGTGCTACAGCTGAAGAAGGGCCAGAGGAACATCTACTACTTGGTGACCAAGAAGCATTCCCAAGACAAACCGTCCTTTGAAGATGTCTGGAGGAGCCTCACTCAACTGAGAGATACGATGGTGGACCAGAATCTGGTGGACTTGGCAATCCCAAAATTATCCTGTGGTATTGATGGGCTGGATTGAAGAGTTATAAGAAGTATGTTGGAGACGATATTCCGATCCAGCGGCATCCAGATTTTGGTTTGTTGTAATCCTATTCCACGACCTAACATGAAGACTGTGGAGTGTTATTTCCATCGAACTTCACGATGCAGATATGGGGAATCCTGCAAATATCGACACACTCCAAGGATGACATTTCGGGACGAAATATCTCTAAGAAGGGGGCAATGTGGCGAAGCTGTGGGCGATGCCGGGCCTGAACACTCGCGCAGGCTGCATATGACCTTCGATACGCTATGCACCAAGAAGAATCTGAATGATTCGATGGATCCGGACGATTCGATGGAGAATTCCAGAGCATTCGGAGAAGTCAACAATTAATATAAAAAGAACGACGCAGCAGACAGACGGGCAGTCAGTGAAGTGAAAGTCGAATATAAATAGTAAAGTGATTTTTATGTAAATTAGAGTACTGTGAATCATTGTATTTAGTTAAATAAATTATTTTAGAGTGAATTGGACTATAAATATATTACACTATAAAAGGACCCCGCACTAAATACATGGGAACATGGCTTTCAACCAATTTTGATAATTTTTTGGGATATTGTAGTACAAATCACTAGAAGTTACACATGCGAGTTCAAATTAGTTTCTATGTCCAGTTTCAGAGATACGAATTTTTGAAAATCATAAAAATTGCTGTTTTACCAAAACATAGCAAGGTTCACTCATCCAAAAGTATTACATTTTAGATGATTAGTTACAAAATAGTAGCATTGCTGGTTTGAAGAAAGTCGAATGTCATGTAAGTAAGTCGGTCGTTATGATAGAAGCCACCTATTATACAGGGTGGGTCAAAAATAGCGACAATTTAGGATATTTTGTCAATCTTTATCAAAGGTCCCTAAGGTGAGACCGAGCATTTTTCATTATGAAAATACCAATTGGGATTCTTTTCTTACGACAAGAAGTCAAAGGTCCCTATGGTGAGACCGAGCATTTTTCATTATGAAAATACCAATTGGGATTCTTTTCTTACGACAAGAAGATTTTCTCTAAAAGTTTAGACTTTTTTACAACATAGTAATTTTTTTTTCAAATGTTTGCTTTTTAACAATAGCTATATAAAATAGCCTTTTTGAGTCGATAAATTCGCTTTGGAGCCAAAAGTATTTGAGAAAGGCTTATAGTATTTGCTCAATATGATCAGCTTCAAAAAGTAACGATCACATTTTATATGGGGGCTGTTTACAAATATTAGTTGAAATCGGTTTTGTACGTAATATATATGTTTGTTAATTATTTTTGAATGGATCTCCCAATTTGAATCATATTTTTCAGTTATGCTTCCAAGTAAATTACCCTACACTCGAGTAAGTTTCATTCATTTCCTATGTCTGGTTTTTGAACTATAATTTTCATCAAGAAATAAGATTGGATAATATCTTCTATAGAATTTCAATTCATAGTTCAAAAACTAGACATAGGAAATGAATTTAACTTACCCGAGTGTAGGGTAATTTACTTGGAAGTATAACTGAAAAATATGATTCAAATTGGGAGATCCATTCAATAATAATTAACAAACATATATATTACGTACAAAACCGATTTCAACCAATATTTTTAAACAGTCCCCGTATAAAACGTGATCGTAACTTTTCGAAGCTCATCATATTGATCAATCACTATAAGCAATAAGCGGATTTATCGACTCAAAAAGGCTATTTTGTGTGGCTATTGTTAAAAACATGTCGTATAAAAAACAAACATTTGAAAAAAAATTACTGTGTTGTAAAAAAGTCTAAACTTTTAGAGAAAATCTTTTTGTCGTAAGAAAAGAATCCCAATAGGTATTTTCCTAATGAAAAATGCTCGGTCTCACCTTAAAGATTGGCAAAATATCCTAAATTGTCGCTATTTTTGACCCACCCTGTATAATAGGTGGCTTCTTCTATCGTAACGATCGACTAACTGACATTACATTCGACTTTCTTCAAACCAGCAATGCTACTATTTTGTTACTAATCATCTTAAAAGTAATACTTTTGGATGAGTGAACCTTGCTATGTTTTGGTAAAACAGCAATTTTTATGATTTTCAAAAATTCTCCGAAACTGGACATAGAAACTAATTTGAACTTGCATGTGTAACTTCTAGTGACTTGTACTACAATATCCCAAAAAATTATCAAAATTGGCTGAAAGCCATTTTCCCATGTATTCGGTGCGGGGTCCTTTAAGAATATTATCGTAATTCACACAATAACGTATACCACTATGGCTGAAGGACCTCGGTCAATGGCCAGTTGAGTATCATTTTTATCCTAAATAAAGCTCATTTATTATTATTATTATAACCCTTCCGTATGGCCGCCCCAACCAAGCAAACCGGCAGATTAACATATACCTCCGTCATCAGAGACGTGTGGGGCATATACACTATCAAAACTTGACGCGCTCAAGTATTTGTATGCGACGGTTTTTTTTACATTTTTGAAATCCTGTAACCACTCCCCCCTCCAGTGAAAAGGGTATACATCATATAACCTTTTTTTCTTTCTTCACGACGCTCGATTAAATCACCATTAAGCTTTGTGGGCTCCCCTACTATTATAAATGAGGTACAGTGGTTGTCAGGACTAGGTAACCAATGTTGGATTAATTTTTTTTACCTTTTAACGTGTGATGCCATGCACGAGACTGGTGACCACGCTTGAGAGGCGAACGCTCTACCAGCCGACCACCACGGCCCATTTGTAACACTAGTTCTTCAAATAAAACCAAGTTTTTACAAAAACATCTACATGGGCCGTGGTGGTCAGCTGGTAGAGCGTTTGCCTCTCAAGTGTAGGGTCGTGGGTTTGATTCCCAGCAAGGTCACCGGTGTGTGGGTGCCTGGACAGGGGAATTGAAGGCAATGAAAAAGGAGACCAACTTGCAAAGAAAGCATCTGAATCACCGTTCACAGGTCCAGAGCCAGCGTTTGGAATTAGTAAAACCCGATGCGGAAACCTAATCAATGAGTGGAAGAAATCAAAACACCAAACATATTGGGCCAAATCGAAGGGCATCTACACAGCACAACCATGGTGAGGCACCTGAGCCAAACAGTGACTGATGACACACTCAACCTCAACAGATCTAAGATACGCACGATAACCGGCTTACTAACCGGACACTGCGGCCTTAGGAAACACCTACACACCATAGGAATAAATAGAGAAACCGTGGACTGTTTGTAGACTCTATGGTGACGAGGAGGAAACAGCCTCTCCCATCATCTTCGAATGCGACAAGCTGCTTAACAAGCGCAACAGAATATTCGGTCAGATCAACCTAGAAACACCTAGTAAATAGACTACTAAACCTGGTGAAAAACACAGGCCTATTTAACTAAGAACCACTGACGACAGAACAAGACCCCAGCTGGTCTCAGTGTTGAGGGAAACCTCAAAGGTAAACCCGGTATCTCGCTCGTCAGCCGTTAACCAACCAACCAAGGTCACCGGTCTCGGGCATGGCATCACACGTTTGAAGGTAAGTTATTGTTACAATTGTTATTTCCGTCAGGGCCAGTTTTTCAGGTTTCAGTTAAACTCCAGATAACTAACTAATAGTTTAGATCGTGAACGATTCTTGAATGACGTTTGAAGGATCACATTCTAAACTAGTAGTTAGATATCTGAAGTTTAACTGGAACATGAAAAACTGGCCCTCAATCTTTGCCAGGATGGGAATCGAACTAACGAATCACGACCCTATGCTTGAGAGGCAAACGCTCTACCAGCCAACCAACACGGACCAAGTCTTCCCTAGCCCGCCCAACTCTCTCGAATACTTCTAAGGGTTGCGAGTAGGGGAGCAACAGGTTAACGGAAATAACAATTTTCAACAACAATTTTGTCCTTATCTGAAAGTTAGTCATTATCCCACTATAGAAACTCTGACAAATTCACGGAATTCCTCGCTGAATGAAATGGTGAAATATACCCCTATCTTTTCCGTTGTCAAAATCTGGTAGAAATATTTTAAAATATTGAATTGCAGTTTGATCATAGTTTTCTACAAGCTTTTATTTAACTTGCTTGGTTTTATTTTATTTATTTGAACATTTGTTCGGGTGAAATCTTGAAAGTGAATTTTGACCTTCATTTTGAACCACTTCTAGTCATCCCATTAACTTGCAATTTGACAAGTGTTCATAATTCCGGAGACAATGCATTATGAAATTTGTTAGAGAAAATAAAATTGCGGACGAATTATGTGATTATGGTCCAATTCTATTCATGATGGGTATGTGGGGTTTTCGGAGGCAGAGATTATGATTATTTGTCATGATTCACAAATTCAAAATGATGGACGAGTTTCAAACTTTAAAGCCTGGCAATACTATTTCATGAATTATTACTGCAATACTATACCATCATGTTTATCATAAAATTATCTATCTTCTGATATATATATATATATATATATATATATATATATATATATATATATCCATAGCAACATGTTGCTTCCGTATCAAGACACATCACATTACATTTTGCTTCCATGACTATTTTGCTTCCGTATAACGGACGCAAAATAGTTTTTGCCGATATCTACGCATCTAAAGCATAAATTCGGATGGTTGTTACAGATTTCTGTTCGACTTTTGTTTATGCTTTTATGGATTCCTTCTGTTTCCCTCTAAATATCACCATATGTCTGTAATGGCAAAGTTATTGGACGCAATTTAGTATGGTTTTTAACAAAAATAATACACCTTTAGTTCCACATAATTCCATCAGAGGCGCTTGTTAATATACATAGTGAATATACTTCTTTCAATTGGCTCATTATTTTGCGTCCTAAGTTTGGCAACCCGGCAACAGTAATTACGGAGACTTTTAGTGAAACCGAAACTGGCAGATTATTATAATATGCAAAGATGAGTGATGTACGTGAAAAGCGGAAGGAAAGCTATCCTTACTTTTCTGATAGTGTATTATATGCTGATTTTGTTTGTTATTTTCAATAATTGATTCGCGTAGGAATAATGATAATAATTCAAAATTCTGAGTTTAAAGTTGATTATTTTTCATAGCAGACAGGTTTGGAGTTCTTCAAAAATAAAAAAGCAGAGGGGTGGTTTTGCAATAAATGAGTATCCCCCGTCACAAAAAAATTCATAGTAGTGATGAATAGCTTTGTACACGTTTCTGCTCGGGATATGTTATGGAAAATGCTCTTTCCTTCATACCTGATACCACATAGAAGTTTTTCAGGACGTCCAAGGGAGTGGAATAGAAGTGAATTTCAAAATAAATATAGAGAAGGCACATATGGCTTTGCACACGTTCCTGCTCCAGAGATGACGTGAAAAATCCATATTACTTCATCACTGATACCACGTACGAGTTCTTCAGGCCGTCCGAATGGGTGAAATCGGGGTGAGTTTTCGAAAAAAAATCATAGAAGGCACAAATATCTTCTATGATGTTTTTTAGGAAATTCGCCGTTATTCCACCCCTTGGACGGTCTGGAAAACTCCTACGTAGTATCAGGGATGAAGCCTTTTCCAAATCATACCTCAAGCAGAAACGTGTGAAAAGCCATTTGTACCTAACATGTTTTTTTTTTTCAATTTTTACCACGCTTATATAAACTCACTCTGTTGATGAAAATAAAAAAAAAATAAAAATGTCACGGTCAAATTTTTAGACCACTTCTAATCGACCGATTGATCAGAAATTTGGCAGGTGTACATAATTCCGGTGACAATGCATTATTAGATTTTTGTTAGAGGTAAATACAAAATGGCGGCTCCAATATGGCGGACGAAATTTGTAATCATGACCATATTCAATTCAAAATTGGTAACTGGGGGTTTTCGGTGTCAGAGATTATGATTCTTCTGTCAAAATTGAAAAATTAAAGATGGCAGCTCCATCATGGCGGACGAGTTTTGTGATTATTATCCGATTTCATTCAAAATTGGTTTCTCGGGTTTTTCGGGCGAGACATTATGATTCTTCTGTAGAAATTGGAAAATTCAAGATGGCGGCTCCATTATGGCGGACGAGTTTTGTAATTATGATCCGAATCTATTGAAAATTAGTATACGGGAGTTTTCGGGGGCAAAGATTATGGTTCTTCAAACAAAATTGAAAAATTCAAAATGACGGATCCAGTATGGCGGACGAGTTCTGTAATTATGATCCGATTCTATTCAAAATTGGTTTCTGGGAGTTTTCGGGGTCAAGGATTATGATTCTTATGTCTACATTGAAAAATTCAAGATGGCAGCTCCCATATGTCGATTCGATACAAGATATGATAAGACGACAAGAATGAAAAGTAGAAATTAAAAAAAAATAAAAACATCGCTTATATTGAAATGCACTGAAAAGAAATAAATGTTTTTTTTTTCATGATTATCCAAAAATTAAGGGTATGAGTAAAAGCGAGGGGAGCCAGGAAAATACATTTCGCAATGATATGATTGAGATCTCATCAAAGACCGAGGAATTCATAATGGCCTGTCAGTATGTTGTCTTCAACACTCTGATCTACCGAAGTCTTGTGATGGTAAAGAGGTCCCTGACACTAGATGCAGAACGTGTTGTGGGACAGCTGACACCATAATGCATTTGCTGTCAGCTTTTCCAGCTTATGCGGTCTCATCATAACGCAGCGCTACGAGTGTTGTACTACCATCGACGACACTCGTACGATATAGACGAGACACTGGTGTTGAGTAATGCTGCGGGTGATATTGAGTCCGTTGTGGAGAATGAGAAGAGCCGAATCTATTGGAACTACTCTTTCCCTTCCTCAGGCTAATACAAGCCAATAAACCCGATGTAGTCCTCCTCGACCATCAAAGTGGGACGATCCTCGTCATAGTTTTCGGCTCCTGGCTAAACGGACGTCGTCCCAAAAGATAAGGACAGGAGGACTAAATATCGAGATCTTCTCTTTGAACTCCGCAGGTTTACCCAAACCATTTTATCAAAATATTGGCTCTCTGATCATAGGGGTCCTTGGTGGAATGATGGACACAATGCTCTCGAATCTGAAAATCAAACCGGCTTGCCGTATCGAATGCAGAAAGCCGTAATCCTTGGTTGCCTATGTCTGCTCAGGGCACATGACTCTCAGAACCAGTAGTCACTTACTGCACTGACGTGAAGAGAGGTTAGTTGGCTAAATGATCCAAAGATAATAATAATGATAATATGAATCTTTAGATTTGGTTTTCCTCCACTTCTAGTTGTCCACATATTCTGACATTTAACACACACATCAAAGACCGATGAAACAATGACACTACTGACATATTTGATTATTTGGAACCTTAGGTTCGAAATACATTCAGATATGTAGAGAGCTACCCCAACACCACAATTATGTAAACTTCACTTGAATCGAGTTCCAGTACAAGAATATTCTAACTACTTTCTTCTTTTCGAATTATATCTTGATGAGTTTAACCCAACTTGGCAGTTACACTAACGCATCCATTGCAGGTTCACAAGCATCTAATCGACTCTGCTAATTTATAGATGATACAACAGTTCTAAATACTTTTTGATGACTAATGACTTTCATAAGAAAGTTATACGAAAAAAATAATTTTAGGTTATGCAACTATTGTAACATGAACTTGAATTACCCCAAAGATAAAACTGAACTTTATGAAAAGTCTAGATTTATGAGCTTAGTTGTTAGTATTGCGAAAAGAAGTATGTTGGTCAAACTAGAAAGGCCGTGAAAACACGGTTCAAAGAGCATATTGCTCATATTAGCCCTTTGATATCACAAAAATTGAGTGTTTCCATTATGCTTCAGGAAACGATCACCGATTTGATGATACTAGTTTGAGATCAATTCGACAAGTACATGACGTGTAACATAAGTTTTACATCTTTATTAGTCATCAAAAGATATTCACGAATATTGTAGTCTGTCCATAAAGTAACCCCCCTGCTAACTTTTAAACGGGTTGGAATTTCATTCTGAACTTTCTATTGGTAGAATGGTAGGTCATAATCTGCTTTTTGACAAACAAAAAAATGTCTATCTTTCAAATTTGGGGCCCGACGCCCTTTTGAAAGACTTTTTTGAATGGCATGGGGGATACCTCATTCGAAACGTCGTAAAATTATCTATACTCTATAAATACTCTGTATACTCTATAAATTTCAAACAAAAATATTACTCCAAAATGAAAAGGCGGTAGGTACATAATGTAAGAACTCTCTCGGAGTAATCCCACCCCTGTTAACTTTTGAACGAATTGGAATTCTGCTTCAATTTTTTTTGGTTGAATAATAGTTCAGAATATACTCACTGACAACAATAAAAATGTCTATTTTCCAAAATGGCCTCGGTCCGCCATTTTAATTCTTTCTTTGAAATGGCTGGAGGTCGACTGATACATACATCATTTGAATTGTATTTTAATTCATCATAAGCACCGACAACAAAATTTGAAACAAAAATATTCATCCACAACAAAATGGCGACACATAATGTTAGAGTTCTGCCATATGAGGATCTTTTCGATGGCTATCAATGAGCTCTAGTAAAATCATCAAATCTTTTTTGGTATCGTTGAGAGACGATTCTGAAGTTCTGAAATTCCTTCTTTTCATTTCCAAACATTCTGATGCGTTCCTCCAAAAAAATCCAAAGGGGTCAAATCAGGCGAGCAAGCTGGCCATGCAATAGGACACCTCCTACCGAATCGGTAGGATGGTATAGATGGATCGGTAGCACCGATCTATCTTTCCGGAAAATATTCATTCAAAAAGTTGATTACTGGCCTGAAATCATGGGAAAATGCTCCGTCTTGATGAAAATTTTCTGTTATTTCCAGCTACCTGGATTATTTCCGAGAAGATGTCTTCTTGTGGCATCCTCAAATATCGAACTCCGTTCAAATTTTATTTTTAAAAATATGGACCCATGATACGGTTGCCCAATATGCCAGCCCAAACATTTACTTTTTGAACTTGTTTTCCTGAACTCATTAGGATTTTCAGTACTCCAATAGCGGTGATTTTGACTATACACATGTCCATTCAAGAAAAACGTGCTTTCATCACTGAAACAAATGTTGCTCACATGAATCCTATTTTGACGAGGTTTCTCACTCATCAGGTGACAGAACTGAATTCCACTATCTGCATCGTCTTCAGAAAGTTCGTAAACCATTTTTATTTCATAGAATAGATCTTTATTAATCCATAAAATACCATAATTACATGGTGTTGGACAAGTCAACTATTAAGCATTGTAAAAAAGATATTTTTCAATAAGAGCATGTATAAAATATAGATAAAATACAATAAATAAAAATAGTTAAAAGCTCATTGAGTCTCAAATAATAGGGATGGAATTTATTTTTTCTTCAGTATTTTATGTACTGTTGAACTTGGCATGTCATTCTGATCCGCTAGTTCAGTTATGGATTGTTGAGGGTTTTCTTGAAGATCCATCATGGTATCCCAGTTCGCTCATATTCCCAATGAGTTCTCTTAAATATTTTCAGTCAATGGGACTGTCTGAATACATCTCATTGAATAAACGCACAGCTGCAAAAACTGTTTCCTCTACGGTACGCATCGCTCTCCTCAATATTGAGAACTGGTGAAGTACAAGATTAAAACTTTGAGACATTTATACTTTCACTATATCATAATGACTAATTGATTGATTGTTCTAATTTGAGGAATTCCTTATAATCAAAGGATGTTGTTATAACTGATTGCCTCGATTACCTGAGTCGATATTACTATTATTCATTCTGCTTTATCATCTGTTTGCAGATAATACAATAATTTCAAGTACAGAAAACTTTTGTAAAAGGGTACCTTAGAAGATTTGATGATTTTTCCAGAACTGAAGTAGGTATCTAAAGGATCCTCATAGCAGAGCTCTACCATTAATGTAACACCATTTCGTTTCGGAATAATATTTTTGTTTCATATTTTGTTGTAATGTAGAGAATTGAAATACAATTCAATTGATGTACCACTCGACCCCCATAGCAATAAAAAAATATCAAAATGGCGGACCGACGTCATTTTGAAAAAAATTACTTTTTTGTCAAAAAGATGCTCACTAACTCCCATTTTACGAAAAAAAAATTGAAAAAAAAAATCCAATCCGTTCAAATGTTAAAAGGGGTGGGATTACTTTATGATAGTCATAACATTATGTACCGCAATTTTATTATGGATTGATAATTTTTTTTGAAATTATGCTGTCGTATAGAGAATTTAAAGATGTTTCGTATGAGGTATCACTCGATCCCCCATGCCATTTGAAAAAGTCTTTCAAAATGGCGTCGTGTCGCCATTTTGAAACAGACTTTTTTCTGTCAAAAAGTAGTTTATGAACTGCCATTTTACCAGAAAAAAAAATTCCATCCGCAAATATTACTCTGTTCAAAAATTAACAGTGGAGAGGGTTACTCTATGGACTCACTGCATAATCAAAATTAGAAGAGTAGACTTGATTATTGCGAACCTGGAATTAGAGGGTTGGTGTAAAACTAATCAACATATACATTCACTCAACAGAAGTGAAAACATGCAAATATATGGTCTTTTCAACGAAACGCATGTCGTGATAAATTGACGTAGTTGTATGTTTCTGAATGAAGCTACTAAATACAAAACTTCATAACTTACACGACATAAAATTTTTCATAGAATATAACTAGGTTAAGCAACAAAATGTAATATATAAATATTTTCTGTACGCTCAACTGTATCCGTGGATGACACTTTTGGGTTATGCCTGTTGTCATCCTATATGATTTCAATAAAATTTTAAAAAATGATAATAAAAAAATACACTTTATTTGGTTAAGTTGAAAGAGTACCATACCCACTTTACATTTCCAGAAAGATCAAAATATCGACATCGTCAAATTTCGTCTTTATTTTCATTTGACATTCTCCTACAAATGTTTGAAACTTCATTCGAAGTATAGTATAATTAATTTGCAAAAACATTAAAGAGTGGAAGACCAGGACACTTCCACGCGGGAATGTACTGAACTCCGCCTTTTCTATTTACCCATAAAATTTATGTAGGTATTATGTAAAAAAATAATCAATAGAATAAAGCTGTTTATTATTATTATATTATTATTATGACCATACTACATAATTGAGTATTGTGACCAAACATTATTATTCGTCATTAAATTTTAACTTAGGATATTTGCTTTCTACTGTTAGACTTGGCAACATTGCTGGAAGCAAGATAAAACGTAACGTGTCATGAAAGTATACAATTGGAAGTAATGTAGTACAAATGTAAAAATATACGGTTTCAAAATGAACCGGAATACCAACGGAGTCGAAATAACCGGAATTTGTAAAATACGTATATTGATTTTTTAATGATACAGCATTTAAAAATACCTCCAGAGATATTATTTTTCACTCTAAACTAGTATACTCATTTAGATTTTATCTAAACCTCTTCCTTCTGGGGGACGCAGAATGTATGCGTTATAAAAGGATGCAAAATTGCTGCAGGATGTAAATATATATATATATATATATATATATATATATATATATATATATATATATATATATATATATATATATATATATATATATATATATATATATATATATATACAGGCCGTTTCTTTTATCATGTGGTAACATTGCTATATTATAAACCGTAACAGATACGAAGACGATCAAATGGGAGAAAAGGTAACTATTGTGGAGAACAGTACAATGGTCGAAGAAAATTTACAGGGAGTCTCGTCCTTCCCGAGTTATACAGGGAAAACTAAAAATGCTGTTATTTGTTTTTTACGAATAGAATTGTTATTTCTGAAAATATAAAAAAATGGAAAAGGAAAGTTTTAATGTATTCTAAATGTACTATAAAAATGTAGCAATGAATCTTTGATTAAACGTTTCGTGTCAACACGTCCACCATCAACATTTCTTTTCAAATACGGACCTGTCTATTTTAGTACAAATATTGATAAAGCGATAAAATCACAATTCAGTGGTACATCACACTTGATATTTTTATAACGTTTCATTTAAAATAACTAACATCATCAGTGACAACAATTTTTAATTACGGTCCTGTCGTTAGGTCGTTTATGGATTCCACAAAACCTAACTCTTCGATATAAAAATTATCAGTGACGCTTTGAATAAATGTATCTATTAAAATTATGTTTACACTATAATAAAAGATATCTGTAGTTTCAGAGACGAACGATAGCAATTTACCTCGGAAATAAACTTACTTAAGAGTAGAAGAAATCAAACAAACAGAAAACAATTTATTTCATATTGAATTTTTGAGTGAAAATAAAACCAATACAGAAAATGAATTCTTCATGATAACCTACATTAAATGCTCGAATTGCCGACCTCTTTGTTGAATGCACATAAGTTGTTTGTCCATACAATTTCTGTGGCAATTTTCTAGCACGATGGGTGTAATGCTATTACATGAATCTCTTATTTTTTGTTTGAGATGGTCGATATCTGTACTAGTTGTCGAAAAAACTTTATCATTTATGTAAAATCTAAAGGAGTCAGGTCTGGGGATCGAGCTGGCCAGGCAATTGGTCCATTGTTTCCAATCCATTTTCTTGGGAATATTGCATCTAAATGTTCCCTTACTATTGCTGCATTATGGGGAGGGGCACCGTCTTGTTGAAAATATTGTATTTCACGGCGGATGTTCAGTGGCAATTCATCTAAGTAGCCATCAAACTCATTGGATAAAAAATGTAAATACATTCCACCATTCAAATGCTCGTCGTAAAAGAAAGGACCTAGTATGTTTGTTCCCAAAATTCCCAACCAAACATTTATTCCGAACCTTTCCTGGAAATTGGTTTCTCTATGTAGATGTTCATTTGTATTATTCCACCTATAATGGATGTTTCTGTTAAACCAACCATTGTTGGTGAATTTTGATTCGTCCGTCCATATTATTTTATTACAAATATTTCCAACTTCCCTATTTCTACGTCTCAACCACATCGCAAATCGTACTCTCCTTCCGTAATCCCTTTCATTGAGGTGATGAACTTTGCGTATCCTGTAGCATTTGTATTTGTTCTTTTTCAAAATATTTCTGGTAGATTTTACAGAAATCCCTAGTTCGTGGGCAATTTCTCGTAAAGAACAATCTTGATTAGAAATATTTTTGTAACTGACCAATCCTAAATTGAAAAAAAATATTTTCGTCACTTTGTTAATCTTTATGAAGTAATATTTGCTTACCTAAAACATTTATTTGGTTCCGCATACTTCCAGTAACAACACATTTTCTAGTTTTATTTCTATCAAATGCACCACAGTCTCTCAAATTTCTTTCGAATCGTCTAAACATTTGAATGTTTGGAATACGACGATTTGGGTATAGCTCACCATACATATTTTTTGCCAAAAGAGGATTTCTATTTGATTTTGCATAAGCAAATAGCATAACAGTCCTTTCGTCATTTGAATACATCTTTGATATGACTGAGTGTATAAACGACTGACAGTTCTTAACACGTATCAACAACTCATTTATTTGTCCTGCCATAGAAACCAAGCAAAGCCTACTTGTTTAAAAATGGTAAATGAAGTGAGATGCTATTTAATTGTACCATATCACACAATAGTCGTATTTTGACCAAAAACTAATATTTTCGTTACTTCCAGGATTGAGAATTATAGAAATATTCAGTATGATAATTGATTCAGAAGAAATCAGCCTTGAAACAAGGATTTCTGTAATACAAAAATGCCCAAGAAGGAAAAATACGAATGTTCGTTGTGTTGGGGTATCTTCTTATCGAAATTATTGGGTGAAGTCTGAAGTATGCCAATAGTTGAATAGGTTTTGAAGAAATCAAAATAATTTACAAAAGAACTAACGACAGGACCGTAATTAAAAATTGTTGTCACTGAGGATGATAGTTATTTTAAATGAAACGTTATAAAAATATCAAGTGTGATATACCACTGAATTGTGATTTTATCGCTTTATCAATATTTGTTCTAAAATAGACAGGTCCGTATTTGAAAAAGAAATGTTGATGGTGGCCGTGTTGACACGAAACGTTTAATCAAAGATTCATTGTTACATTTTTATAGTACATTTAGAATACATTAAAACTTTCCTTATAAATTTTTTTATATTTTCAGAAATAACAGTTCTATTCGTAAAAAACTAATAACAGCATTTTTGGTTTTCCCTGTATAACTCGGGAAGGGCGAGACTCCCTGTAAATTTTCTTTGAACATTGTACTGTTCTCCACAATAGTTACCTTTTCTCCCATTTAATCGTCTTCGTATCTGTTACGGTTTAGAATATAGCAATGTTACCACATGATAAAAGAAACGGCCTGTATATATAGGGTGATTCAGGACGAATTGTACATAGTCCAACCCTCAGTCCAACCATAAGTACTATGGACCAAGGCCATTTCATATCTGGTACCTTTTGAAAAATGCCTTGTTGGGGTTTTGACAGATATACAGGGCGATATCTGAAATATCTCTAAAAGTAAAGAACTCAGACATATGAAATTTGGCACACTGAGAATGCACCCTGAGCTCAATGAAACAGGTATTTGAAAAAGTTTAATTTTATGTCGGGATTTAGTTTTTTTTTTTAGATTTTTATTATTTTTTTAAAAACAACACCCTGTAAGCCAGATCAGACAATTCTTATTTTTCTCACTTTGAAGATTAAGGACAATACTAAGCAACTGTTGAAAAAGTTGAACATGGAAGTTTTTGTTTTCAACAGAAAAAAATTAAACTTTCAAAAATAGTATAATTTTGATGGATTCACATTCTGCTTATAACTGATGCGGCACAACATCGATGGCACATAATAATTTTTCAAAAAAATTCATAAGGAAAATTCATATTACTCGAGATAAAATGTTATTCAATCAACCGTTGAAATTCCAGGTCAGTTCTTTTTTTCACCTTTTTTATTGATTTTGTAAAAACACCCTGAAACGTGGATGGAACAAATTTTCTTTATGACACGTCAAAGCAGATGGTACTAACCAAAATAAATAAAACCTGTTCAGCATAGAAACATCTTTTACTATTTTGAATTTAAAAATTCCGAGTTAAAACTCAGAATTTTTACCTCAAAATTCCGAGTTATATCTTGGAATAATAAAATTCCTTGTCGAAATTTTAGGAAGATAATTCTTTTTATTTTAGGTGTCCTTTCCAGAGCTTCGTACAAATGTATGTTTTTCTACTATGGCTAATACAAGCACTACATCGGAAAAAACATTTATTTAAAATAAAATCGTTAGGAAAGTATTACTTACTCGATTGAAAGAATGATATTACAGGTCCTGACTTATTTTTTTAAGTTTTAATTGGTTTTGTAAAAACGATATCCTGTCACCTTGGAGGATAGCTAATACTAAGTACCTGAGCAAAATTAATTGAAGAAAATCAACGTAAAATATTTAAAAACTCATTTATTTCTATCCTGCAAGTAAAACAAAACCTTGGATGTCGTATCCAATAAAGATGGCAGCAGACCAAATGTAAAAGATGGAGCTAAACTCAGTTTTATCTTTCTACAGGACAATTTCTAAAGTTTGCTGCTGACCGTCACCATAAGAAATACATGAAAATGTTTTACACAACTTCCACAACTGTTATTATGTAAAATGGAAAGAAGAGTAATTGCAATTACAGATATACAAACACTAAATTCAGTTTTCTAGAAAATTTTATTCAGTTGACTCAACGATCCAAGGTAACAGGGTATCGTTTTCTCAAAACCAATTAAAACGTTAAAAAAATTAAGTTAGGACCTGTAATATAATTCTTTCGATCGAGTAAGTTATACTTTCTTAACGATTTCATTTTAAATAAATATTTTTTCCGATGTAGTGCTGTATTAGACATGGAAGAAAACATACATTTGCACTGTATTCAAAAGTAAACGTTTTTTCTATGCTAAACAGTTTTTTTTTTATTTCAGTTAGTACTATCCGCTTTGACATGACATAAAGAAAATTTGTTCAACCCGCTTTTCAGGGCGTGTTTATATAGGATCAATAAAAAAATACGGCCCTGGAACGGTTGATTGAATAATACTTTATATACGGTAATATGAACTTTCTTTATGAATTTTGTTGACAAATGATGATGTGATATCGATGTAGTGCTGTATCAGTCATTGGAAGAGCGTGAATCCATTAAAATTGTAACTAATTTTAAAAGTTTAATTTTTTTTCAGCAGAAAACAAAATCTTCCGCGTTCAATGTTTTTCAACTGTTGCTTAGTATTGTCCTTAAGCTTTAAAGTCAGAAAAATAAAAATTGTCTGATCTGGCTTACAGGGTGTTGTTTTCAAAAAACCTATAAAAATATAAAAAAAATAAGTACGGACCTGAAATTAATTTTTTTTTCAAAACCTATTTTATTGAGCTTAGGGTGCATTCTCAGTGTGCCAAATTTCATATGTCTGAGGTTTTTACTTTTAGAGATATTTAACGTAGAACAATTCACATATTTTCAAATATCGCCCTGTATATCCGTCAAAAATAAACAAGACATTTTTCAGTACCAGATATGAAATGTCGTTGGTCCATAATACTTATGGTTGGACTATGTACAATTTGTCGTGAGTCACCCTGTATATTCCGATTGGTCAACAGAACAGTGATGTTACCTATATTTACCTACCTGCTCATACCTGCTTGCCAGGGCCAGGTAGTCATGATCAGAAATAAGTAGGCAATACTACCTGCATATTCTTTAGATTATAAACTATTGGTTAAAACAAAATTTGTTTGGTTGACAAATGTTTACAGCACAGAAAAAAACAATTAAAATTAATTAAATTAAAGATAGCCACAGTCTGTCTGACCTCGACAGAGAGCAGACGTATTTTTATATCAGTGAAAAAGTTCCAAGTTTAAAACAGTTTAAAAAAGTCTAAAAAGTGCACACAATGTCCGAGGATGAAGAAGCAATGCAAGGAACCTCCGATTGGGAAATACAGGGAAGAAGTAAAAAGATACCATTATCCAGGGGATATCCACAATATAATAATCGGTGAATCTCTACAGCAAGGACCACACAGCCCACCTCTGAAAAAAACAAACAACATAAAAGAAAGTTTCAACACCAACAAAAACGTCAATACCAACAAAAACGTCAATGCCAACAAAAACGATGATACTGATAAAAACCTACCAACAAATTCAGGCAGCCAAGGAATACCCACAAAAACGCTAATTACTCAGCGAAAATGCGGGACATAGTAATTCATACTGATAAAAACCTACCAACAAATTCAGACAGCCAAGGAATACCCACAAAAAACTTTTCCCACAAAAACGCTAATTACTCAGCGAAAATGCGGGACATAATGGTAAATCAGACCTACAATCATCTGTTCTACATAAATGTAAACCAATCCAACATGCACAGGCTATAAATGGCAGATATTTGGGAAAATGAAAAACCTAATTCATAGATGTTGTCCTTCAAACCAAAAAAGGATTTTTTCCTGAAGTCGGACTCTCCAAGAGTGATCTTAAAAAATCATCTTGATAATTTGAAAAGAAAAAATCTTATAGCAGATTTCTCCGAAACATCCCCCCGAAAAAAAAACAGATACCCAACCAATCAACCAGACATCTTATGCGGCAGCCATTTCTCTGGAGTCGAACAACTTTTCAATGATGAGACTATCAGCAACCACCTATCTTCAATCGACATAGAACATCAATATTGCCGGAGAATCATTTCTAGGGTAGCAAATAAACCTACGTCATATATCAGAGTAATCACTGCCTCACTGACAGCTTATGAAAAACTGCTAAATGGGGGCATTTTCTTCAAAAGCTGACATTATGCCATATATACTAGCAACCCCCCTACACCCACACCAATCCCTTGCAAGAAGTGCCTACAATTCACTCATACCACAGACAACTGCAACGAAGTCATAAAATGTACCAAGGGTGGCCAACAACATAGCACAAATAAATGTAACACAAACTTACCGCCCAAATGCTTAGCTTGTAATGCAGAAGATCATCAGGTATGGTCATTCAAATGTTCGAAACGTCCTACAAAACCTATAGAGGGAATACCCAATGCAATCATCAAACCATTGAATAAAACGTCACGAGAAATTAACGAAACAATCAGAGCTAACACCAAAATCCACTCTCCAAAAACACTGCATGATGAAATTACGAGGGGTAAACATCTCCTTTAAATCTCGTACAACTAGAAATTTTGAGTCATTTAATTCAATTTTCAGTCATTAAATCTTCTTTCTTTTAAATATTTTAAGTCTCGTACACATTTTGGCGAAATGTTTCCCCCTCGTAAAATTATCAACACATATATGAGAAAATTGAATAAACCAAAATAGAGCTGAACCTATCCAAAAACTAAAAATGAGATTAATAAAAGAATACAATACAGATACTTGCATAGTATTTCCTGGACAGGGCTTACATATTTATTTTTGATCTGGATAGTCTCAAACTCAAACTCAACTTCTCCAACAGAATCTACCCAAGGAGATATTGTACCGGTCAACGTTCAACATCCTTAAATTACTTTATGCCAACATCAATAGTGACATGGGGAGCATCTAGCGATTGCGCCAGGATATTTAAAATCCAAAAAAGAACTCTCAGATATATTGCGTGAGTAAGTAGAAGAACCAGTTGTAGAACCATTTTTCAAACTCTTAGAATCTTAACACTCGTATGCACATACATTTATGAATTATTGCAATATGTTAGAGTAGATATAGCTAGTTTTCAAAGTCTTAACAGAAATACAAATTATATCACAGGAATTCACGACAGCTGGAAGTGCCATCACATAGACTGACAGTAACTGAAACATGCCCTCGACTTATAGCTATAAAAGTCTACAATAAATTACCAAATGCAATAAAGAATCTGCCTTTACAACTCTACAAGCACAGAGTCAACTCCTTGACTCTTGGATAAATCATACTATACGCTGAATGAATATTTAAATGACAATCTGTGATATTATATTATTAGATACATTGGAATATATATGTATGTATGTGTGTGTGTGTGTGTGTGTGTGTGTGTGGGTATGTATGTGTGTGTATATATGTATATATATATATATATATATATATATATATATATATATATGAAAACTAGAAGTTCGGGTTGAACCGCGTCTGGAATTTGTTGAAATTCGACGTTTCGGCTCCGATTTTGGAGCCATTTTCAAGAATAAGAAGGATAGGTATAGTGAGGAAACGTGATTCTACACTGAGGTCTCAGTCTGCCTACTCCTCAGGTATTATCGCGTTAGGATTTTGTGACTTGACGTCGGGGTCTCAATCTGTCTACTCCCCAAGTCTCGTCACTGGCTCTCTCTAAGGTCTCAATCTGCCTACTCCTTCGAGAGAACTGCGTATAGTATGATTTATCCAAGAGTCAAGGAGTTGACTCTGTGCTTGTAGAGTTGTAAAGGCAGATTCTTTATTGCATTTGGTAATTTATTGTAGACTTTTATAGCTATAAGTCGAGGGCATGTTTCAGTTACTGTCAGTCTATGTGATGGCACTTCCAGCTGTCGTGAATTCCTGTGATATAATTTGTATTTCTGTTAAGACTTTGAAAACTAGCTATATCTACTCTAACATATTGCAATAATTCATAAATGTATGTGCATACGAGTGTTAAGATTCTAGAGTTTGAAAAATGGTTCTACAACTGGTTCTTCTACTTACTCACGCAATATATCTGAGAGTTCTTTTTTGGATTTTAAATATCCTGGCGCAATCGCTAGATGCTCCCCATGTCACTATTGATGTTGGCATAAAGTAATTTAAGGATGTTGAACGTTGACCGGTACAATATCTCCTTGGGTAGATTCTGTTGGAGAAGCTGAGTTTGAGTTTGAGACTATCCAGATCAAAAATAAATATGTAAGCCCTATTTTGTCCAGGAAATACTATGCAAGTATCTGTATTGTATTCTTTTATTAATCTCATTTTTAGTTTTTGGATAGGTTCAGCTCTATTTTGGTTTATTCAATTTTCTCATATATGTGTTGATAATTTTACGAGGGGGAAACATTTCGCCAAAATGTGTACGAGACTTAAAATATTTAAAAGACTGAAAGACTCAAACCGATGACTGAAGCGAAGATTTAATGACTGAAAATTGAATTAAATGACTCAAAATTTCTAGTTGTACGAGATTTAAAGGAGATGTTTACCCCTCGTAATTTCATCATGCAGTGTTTTTGGAGAGTGGATTTTGGTGTTAGCTCTGATTGTTTCGTTAATTTCTCGTGACGTTTTATTCAATGGTTTGATGATTGCATTGGGTATCCTCTATAGGTTTTGTAGGACGTTTCGAACATTTGAATGACCATGCCTGATGATCTTCTGCATTACAAGCTAAGCATTTGGGCGGTAAGTTTGTGTTACATTTATTTGTGCTATGTTGTTGGCCACCCTTGGTACATTTTATGACTTCGTTGCAGTTGTCTGTGGTATGAGTGAATTGTAGGCACTTCTTGCAAGGGATTGGTGTGGGTGTAGGGGGGTTGCTAGTATATATGGCATAATGTCAGCTTTTGAAGAAAATGCCCCCATTTAGCAGTTTTTCATAAGCTGTCAGTGAGGCAGTGATTACTCTGATATATGACGTAGGTTTATTTGCTACCCTAGAAATGATTCTCCGGCAATATTGATGTTCTATGTCGATTGAAGATAGGTGGTTGCTGATAGTCTCATCATTGAAAAATTGTTCGACTCCAGAGAAATGGCTGCCGCATAAGATGTCTGGTTGATTGGTTGGGTATCTGTTTTTTTTCGGGGGGATGTTTCGGAGAAATCTGCTATAAGATTTTTTCTTTTCAAATTATCAAGATGATTTTTTAAGATCACTCTTGGAGAGTCCGACTTCAGGAAAAAATCCTTTTTTGGTTTGAAGGACAACATCTATGAATTAGGTTTTTCATTTTCCCAAATATCTGCCATTTATAGCCTGTGCATGTTGGATTGGTTTACATTTATGTAGAACAGATGATTGTAGGTCTGATTTACCATTATGTCCCGCATTTTCGCTGAGTAATTAGCGTTTTTGTGGGAAAAGTTTTTTGTGGGTATTCCTTGGCTGTCTGAATTTGTTGGTAGGTTTTTATCAGTATGAATTACTATGTCCCGCATTTTCGCTGAGTAATTAGCGTTTTTGTGGGTATTCCTTGGCTGCCTGAATTTGTTGGTAGGTTTTTATCAGTATCATCGTTTTTGTTGGCATTGACGTTTTTGTTGGTATTGACGTTTTTGTTGGTGTTGAAACTTTCATTTATGTTGTTTGTTTTTTTCAGAGGTAGGCTGTGTGGTCCTTGCTGTAGAGATTCACCGATTATTATATTGTGGATATCATCCTTGGATAATGGTATCTTTTTACTTCTTCCCTGTATTTCCCAATCGGAGGTTCCTTGCATTGCTTCTTCATCCTCGGACATTGTGTGCACTTTTTAGACTTTTTTAAACTGTTTTAAACTTGGAACTTTTTCACTGATATAAAAATACGTCTGCTCTCTGTCGAGGTCAGACAGACTGTGGCTATCTTTAATTTAATTAATTTTAATTGTTTTTTTCTGTGCTGTAAACATTTGTCAACCAAACAAATTTTGTTTTAACCAATAGTTTATAATCTAAAGAATATGCAGGTAGTATTGCCTACTTATTTCTGATCATGACTACCTGGCCCTGGCAAGCAGGTATGAGCAGGTAGGTAAATATAGGTAACATCACTGTTCTGTTGACCAATCGGAATATACAGGGTGACTCACGACAAATTGTACATAGTCCAACCATAAGTATTATGGACCAACGACATTTCATATCTGGTACTGAAAAATGTCTTGTTTATTTTTGACGGATATACAGGGCGATATTTGAAAATATGTGAATTGTTCTACGTTAAATATCTCTAAAAGTAAAAAACTCAGACATATGAAATTTGGCACACTGAGAATGCACCCTAAGCTCAATAAAATAGGTTTTGAAAAAAAAAATTAATTTCAGGTCCGTACTTATTTTTTTTATATTTTTATAGGTTTTTTGAAAACAACACCCTGTAAGCCAGATCAGACAATTTTTATTTTTCTGACTTTAAAGCTTAAGGACAATACTAAGCAACAGTTGAAAAACATTGAACGCGGAAGATTTTGTTTTCTGCTGAAAAAAAATTAAACTTTTAAAATTAGTTACAATTTTAATGGATTCACGCTCTTCCAATGACTGATACAGCACTACATCGATGTCACATCATCATTTGTCAACAAAATTCATAAAGAAAGTTCATATTACCGTATATAAAGTATTATTCAATCAACCGTTCCAGGGCCGTATATTTTTATTGATCCTATATAAACACGCCCTGAAAAGCGGGTTGAACAAATTTTCTTTATGTCATGTCAAAGCGGATAGTACTAACTGAAATAAAAAAAAAAAACTGTTTAGCATAGAAAAAACGTTTACTTTTGAATACAGTGCAAATGTATGTTTTCTTCCATGTCTAATACAGCACTACATCGGAAAAAATATTTATTTAAAATGAAATCGTTAAGAAAGTATAACTTACTCGATCGAAAGAATTATATTACAGGTCCTAACTTAATTTTTTTAACGTTTTAATTGGTTTTGAGAAAACGATACCCTGTTACCTTGGATCGTTGAGTCAACAGAATAAAATTTTCTAGAAAACTGAATTTAGTGTTTGTATATCTGTAATTGCAATTACTCTTCTTTCCATTTTACATAATAACAGTTGTGGAAGTTGTGTAAAACATTTTCATGTATTTCTTATGGTGACGGTCAGCAGCAAACTTTAGAAATTGTCCTGTAGAAAGATAAAACTGAGTTTAGCTCCATCTTTTACATTTGGTCTGCTGCCATCTTTATTGGATACGACATCCAAGGTTTTGTTTTACTTGCAGGATAGAAATAAATGAGTTTTTAAATATTTTACGTTGATTTTCTTCAATTAATTTTGCTCAGGTACTTAGTATTAGCTATCCTCCAAGGTGACAGGATATCGTTTTTACAAAACCAATTAAAACTAAAAAAAAATAAGTCAGGACCTGTAATATCATTCTTTCAATCGAGTAAGTTTTATTTATTTTGGTTAGTACCATCCGCTTTGACGTGTCATAAAGAAAATTTGTTCCATCCACGTTTCAGGGTGTTTTTACAAAATCAATAAAAAAGGTGAAAAAAAGAACTGACCTGGAATTTCAACGGTTGATTGAATAACATTTTATCTCGAGTAATATGAATTTTCCTTATGAATTTTTTTGAAAAATTATTATGTGCCATCGATGTTGTACCGCATCAGTTATAAGCAGAATGTGAATCCATCAAAATTATACTATTTTTGAAAGTTTAATTTTTTTCTGTTGAAAACAAAAACTTCCGCGTTCAACTTTTTCAACAGTTGCTTAGTATTGTCCTTAATCTTCAAAGTGAGAAAAATAAGAATTGTCTGATCTGGCTTACAGGGTGTTGTTTTTAAAAAAATTATAAAAATCTAAAAAAAAAACTAAATCCCGACATAAAATTAAACTTTTTCAAATACCTGTTTCATTGAGCTCAGGGTGCATTCTCAGTGTGCCAAATTTCATATGTCTGAGTTCTTTACTTTTAGAGATATTTCAGATATCGCCCTGTATATCTGTCAAAACCCCAACAAGGCATTTTTCAAAAGGTACCAGATATGAAATGGCCTTGGTCCATAGTACTTATGGTTGGACTGAGGGTTGGACTATGTACAATTCGTCCTGAATCACCCTATATATACAGGCCGTTTCTTTTATCATGTGGTAACATTGCTATATTCTAAACCGTAACAGATACGAAGACGATTAAATGGGAGAAAAGGTAACTATTGTGGAGAACAGTACAATGTTCAAAGAAAATTTACAGGGAGTCTCGCCCTTCCCGAGTTATACAGGGAAAACCAAAAATGCTGTTATTAGTTTTTTACGAATAGAACTGTTATTTCTGAAAATATAAAAAAATTTATAAGGAAAGTTTTAATGTATTCTAAATGTACTATAAAAATGTAACAATGAATCTTTGATTAAACGTTTCGTGTCAACACGGCCACCATCAACATTTCTTTTTCAAATACGGACCTGTCCATTTTAGAACAAATATTGATAAAGCGATAAAATCACAATTCAGTGGTATATCACACTTGATATTTTTATAACGTTTCATTTAAAATAACTATCATCCTCAGTGACAACAATTTTTAATTACGGTCCTGTCGTTAGTTCTTTTGTAAATTATTTTGATTTCTTCAAAACCTATTCAACTATTGGCATACTTCAGACTTCACCCAATAATTTCGATAAGAAGATACCCCAACACAACGAACATTCGTATTTTTCCTTCTTGGGCATTTTTGTATTACAGAAATCCTTGTTTCAAGGCTGATTTCTTCTGAATCAATTATCATACTGAATATTTCTATAATTCTCAATCCTGGAAGTAACGAAAATATTAGTTTTTGGTCAAAATACGACTATTGTGTGATATGGTACAATTAAATAGCATCTCACTTCATTTACCATTTTTAAACAAGTAGGCTTTGCTTGGTTTCTATGGCAGGACAAATAAATGAGTTGTTGATACGTGTTAAGAACTGTCAGTCGTTTATACACTCAGTCATATCAAAGATGTATTCAAATGACGAAAGGACTGTTATGCTATTTGCTTATGCAAAATCAAATAGAAATCCTCTTTTGGCAAAAAATATGTATGGTGAGCTATACTCAAATCGTCGTATTCCAAACATTCAAATGTTTAGACGATTAGAAAGAAATTTGAGAGACTGTGGTGCATTTGATAGAAATAAAACTAGAAAATGTGTTGTTACTGGAAGTATGCGGAACCAAATAAATGTTTTAGGTAAGCAAATATTACTTCATAAAGATTAACAAAGTGACGAAAATATTTTTTTTCAATTTAGGATTGGTCAGTTACAAAAATATTTCTAATCAAGATTGTTCTTTACGAGAAATTGCCCACGAACTAGGGATTTCTGTAAAATCTACTAGAAATATTTTGAAAAAGAACAAATACAAATGCTACAGGATACGCAAAGTTCATCACCTCAATGAAAGGGATTACGGAAGCAGAGTACGATTTGCGATGTGGTTGAGACGTAGAAATAGGGAAGTTGGAAATATTTGTAATAAAATAATATGGACGGACGAATCAAAATTCACCAACAATGGTTGGTTTAACAGAAACATTTACATAGAGAAACCAATTTCCAGGAAAGGTTCGGAATAAATGTTTGGTTGGGAATTTTGGGAACAAACATACTAGGTCCTTTCTTTTACGACGAGCATTTGAATGGTGGAATGTATTTACATTTTTTATCCAATGAGTTTGATGGCTACTTAGATGAATTGCCACTGAACATCCGCCGTGAAATACAATATTTTCAACAAGACGGTGCCCCTCCCCATAATGCAGCAATAGTAAGGGAACATTTAGATGCAATATTCCCAAAAAAATGGATTGGAAACAATGGACCAATTGCCTGGCCAGCTCGATCCCCAGACCTGACTTCTTTAGATTTTACATAAATGATAAAGTTTTTTCGACAACTAGTACAGATATCGACCATCTCAAACAAAAAATAAGAGATGCATGTAATAGCATTACACCCATCATGCTAGAAAATTGCCACAGAAATTGTATGGACAAACAACTTATGTGCATTCAACAAAGAGGTCGGCAATTCGAGCATTTAATGTAGGTTATCATGAAGAATTCATTTTCTGTATTGGTTTTATTTTCACTCAAAAATTCAATATGAAATAAATTGTTTTCTGTTTGTTTGATTTCTTCTACTCTTAAGTAAGTTTATTTCCGAGGTAAATTGCTATCGTTCGTCTCTGAAACTACAGATATCTTTTATTATAGTGTAAACATAATTTTAATAGATACATTTATTCAAAGCGTCACTGATAATTTTTATATCGAAGAGTTAGGTTTTGTGGAATCCATAAACGACCTAACGACAGGACCGTAATTAAAAATTGTTGTCACTGATGATGTTAGTTATTTTAAATGAAACGTTATAAAAATATCAAGTGTGATGTACCACTGAATTGTGATTTTATCGCTTTATCAATATTTGTACTAAAATAGACAGGTCCGTATTTGAAAAGAAATGTTGATGGTGGCCGTGTTGACACGAAACGTTTAATCAAAGATTCATTGCTACATTTTTATAGTACGTTTAGAATACATTAAAACTTTCCTTTTCCATTTTTTATATTTTCAGAAATAACAATTCTATTCGTAAAAAACAAATAACAGCATTTTTAGTTTTCCCTGTATAACTCGGGAAGGTCGAGACTCCCTGTAAATTTTCTTCGACCATTGTACTGTTCTCTACAATAGTTACCTTTTCTCCCATTTGATCGTCTTCGTAGCTGTTACGGTTTATAATATAGCAATGTTACCACATGATAAAAGAAACGGCCTGTATATATATATATATATATATATATATATATATATATATATATATATTTACATCCTGCAGCAATTTTGCATCCTTTTATAACGCATACATTCTGCGTCCCCCAGAAGGAAGAGGTTTAGATAAAATCTAAATGAGTATACTAGTTTAGAGTGAAAAATAATATCTCTGGAGGTATTCTTAAATGCTGTATCATTAAAAAATCAATATACGTATTTTACAAATTCCGGTTATTTCGACTCCGTTGGTATTCCGGTTCATTTTGAAACCGTATATTTTTACATTTGTACTACATTACTTCCAATTGTATACTTTCATGACACGTTACGTTTTATCTTGCTTCCAGCAATGTTGCCAAGTCTAACAGTAGAAAGCAAATATCCTAAGTTAAAATTTAATGACGAATAATAATGTTTGGTCACAATACTCAATTAGAGTTAAAAAAAATTATGTAGTATGGTCATAATAATAATAAACAGCTTTATTCTATTGATTATTTTTTTACATAATACCTACATAAATTTTATGGGTAAATAGAAAAGGCGGAGTTCAGTACATTCCCGCGTGGAAGTGTCCTGGTCTTCTACTCTTTAATGTTTTTGCAAATTAATTATACTATACTTCGAATGAAGTTTCAAACATTTGTAGGAGAATGTCAAATGAAAATAAAGACGAAATTTGACGATGTCGATATTTTGATCTTTCTGGAAATGTAAAGTGGGTATGGTGCTCTTTCAACTTAACCAAATAAAGTGTATTTTTTTATTATCATTTTTTAAAATTTTTTTGAAATCATATAGGATGACAACAGGCATAACCCAAAAGTGTCATCCACGGATACAGTTGAGCGTACAGAAAATATTTATATATTACATTTTGTTGCTTAACCTAGTTATATTCTATGAAAAATTTTATGTCGTGTAAGTTATGAAGTTTTGTATTTAGTAGCTTCATTCAGAAACATACAACTACGTCAATTTATCACGACATGCGTTTCGCTGAAAAGACCATATATTTGCATGTTTTCACTTCTGTTGAGTGAATGTATATGTTGATTAGTTTTACACCAACCCTCTAATTCCAGGTTCACAATAATCAAGTCTACTCTTCTAATTTTGATTATGCAGTGAGTCCATAGAGTAACCCTCTCCACTGTTAATTTTTGAACAGATTAATATTTGCGGATGGAATTTTTTTTCTGGTAAAATGGCAGTTCATAAGCTACTTTTTGACAGAAAAAAGTCTGTTTCAAAATGGCGACACGACGCCATTTTGAAAGACTTTTTCAAATGGCATGGGGGATCGAGTGATACCTCATACGAAACATCTTTAAATTCTCTATACGACAGCATAATTTCAAAAAAAATTATCAATCCATAATAAAATTGCGGTACATAATGTTATGACTATCATAAAGTAATCCCACCCCTTTTAACATTTGAACGGATTGGATTTTTTTTTCAATTTTTTTTCGTAAAATGGGAGTTAGTGAGCATCTTTTTGACAAAAAAGTAATTTTTTTCAAAATGACGTCGGTCCGCCATTTTGATATTTTTTTATTGCTATGGGGGTCGAGTGGTACATCAATTGAATTGTATTTCAATTCTCTACATTACAACAAAATATGAAACAAAAATATTATTCCGAAACGAAATGGTGTTACATTAATGGTAGAGCCACAGATTAAGTTCAATCTGTGGTAGAGCTCTGCTATGAGGGTCCTTTAGATACCTACTTCAGTTCTGGAAAAATCATCAAATCTTCTAAGGTACCCTTTTACAAAAGTTTTCTGTACTTGAAATTATTGTATTATCTACAAACAGATGATAAAGCAGAATGAATAATAATAATATCGACTCAGGTAATCGAGGCAATCAGTTATAACAACATCCTTTGATTATAAGGAATTCCTCAAATTAGAACAATCAATCAATTAGTCATTATGATATAGTGAATGTATAAATGTCTCAAAGTTTTAATCTTGTACTTCACCAGTTCTCAATATTGAGGAGAGCGATGCGTACCGTAGAGGAAACAGTTTTTGCAGCTGTGCGTTTATTCAATGAGATGTATTCAGACAATCCCATTGACTGAAAATATTTAAGAGAACTCATTGGGAATATGAGCGAACTGGGATACCATGATGGATCTTCAAGAAAACCCTCAACAATCCATAACTGAACTAGCGGATCAGAATGACATGCCAAGTTCAACAGTACATAAAATACTGAAGAAAAAATAAATTCCATCCCTATTATTTGATACTCAATGAGCTTTTAACTATTTTTATTTATTGTATTTTATCTATATTTTATACATGCTCTTATTGAAAAATATCTTTTTTACAATGCTTAATAGTTGACTTGTCCAACACCATGTAATTATGGTATTTTATGGATTAATAAAGATCTATTCTATGAAATAAAAATGGTTTACGAACTTTCTGAAGACGATCCAGATAGTGGAATTGAGTTCTGTCACCTGATGAGTGAGAAACCTCGTCAAAATAGGATTCATGTGAGCAACATTTGTTTCAGTGATGAAAGCACGTTTTTCTTGAATAGACATGTGTATAGTCAAAATCACCGCTATTGGAGTACTGAAAATCCTAATGAGTTCAGGAAAACAAGTTCAAAAAGTAAATGTTTGGGCTGGCATATTGGACAACCGTATCATGGGTCCATATTTTTAAAAATAAAATTTGAACGGAGTTCGATATTTGAGGATGCCACAAGAAGACATCTTCTCGGAAATAATCCAGGTAGCTGGAAATAACAGAAAATTTTCATCAAGACGGAGCATTTTCCCATGATTTCACGCCAGTAATCAACTTTTTAGTGTATTTTTTCGACTGAAATACACATTGTTTTGTCTATCATTGTCCAGTGGAGCGTTTTGATTCCAACTGAATTTGTTCTGAGATGCTTTTTTAAGGTTGGGTTCTGCTGGCTTAACGGTAAAGCAGAACCCAGAATTAAAAAAGAACGAATTCCAAAAAAATCGGCGAAGGGTTCAAACGTGAGCCAAAAATGAGCCTAAAATTATGGTGCGATCAGATTTTCCATAACGATTCGGTTAGCCTTTTGGTACTGCCAGCTCAGTGTTGAGCTCACACAACCTGTGATTTCTCCTCCAACTGAAGAGCAAAAAAATTTATTATTGGGTACTAAATTAGCCTGAATAGAGCCTAAAATTATTGTCCAACTGGATTTGTTCTGAGTTGCTTTTTTAAGGTTGGGTTCTGCTGGCTTGTCGGTAAAGCTAGCAGAACTCTGGATTTTTTAAAAAACGAATTCCAAAAAAATCGGCGACGGGTTCAAACGTGAGCCTAAAATGAGCCTAAAATTATGGTGCGATCAGATTTTCCATAACGATTCGGTTAGCCATTTGGTACTGCCAGCTCAGTGTTGAGCTAACACAACCTATGATTTCTCCTCCAACTGAAGAACAAAAAAATTTATAATCGGGTAATAGGTAAATTATCCTGAATAGAGCCAAAAATTGTTGTCCAACTGGATTTGTTATGAGTTGCTTTTTTAAGGTTGGGTTCCGCTGGCTTGACGGTAAAGCTAGCAGAACCCAGGATTTTTTTAAAAAACGAATTCTAAAGAAATCGGCGACGGGTTCAAACGTGAGCCTAAAATGAACCTAAAATTATGGTGCGATCAGATTTTCCATAACGATTCGGTTAGCCTTTTGGTACTGCCAGCTCAGTGTTGAGCTAACACGACCTATGATTTCTCCTCCAACTGAAGAGCAAAAAAAATTATAATTGGGTAATAAATTAGCCTGAATAGAGCCTAAAATTATTGTCCAACTGGATTTGTTCTGAGTGGCTTTTTTAAGGTTGGGTTCTGCTAGCTTAACGGTAAAGCTAGCAGAACCCGGGATTTTTTTAAAAAACGAATTCCAAAATAATCGTCGATGGGTTCAAACGTGAGCCTAAAATGAGCCTAAAATTATGGTGTGCTCAGACTTTTACTAATCATTCGTTTGGCGGTTTGGTTCTGCCAGCTTAACGTTAAGCTAGCAGAACCCGCGATATCTCTCACAATTGAAGAGCAAAAAATTTGGGAATAGGGTAATAAATTAGCCTAAAATTATGGCCTTAAAATTTTTTGAAAATTCCAAAGTGGTTCTGCTAGCTTTACGGGGGTAATTTACAACCCGAAGAACCACCATGTAAATTATGTTTTCCTGAAAGAAGACATTTTAAATTATACCATTGTTTATATAGAAGATAGTCAACTGGTCAACCTTATGGGATTATAATTGGATCAAAATGGATGCGACATGTAGATGGCGATAGTGAGCTCGCATCCAAGTCATGTCATAACTTCAGTGATCTGCATAGGGATCACGACTTGACTCGATCAAATCGACTTAACTCGTTATTGTGTCTATGAAGTTGTTCACGAACGTTGATCGAATATGGAATATGCTATCCTAACTAGAGAGTTAGGCACAATCGAGTACTCGATTCCATATTCAATCGACGTTCGTGAAAAACTTCATAGACGCGATAACGATTTAAGTCGATTTGATCGAGTCGAGTCTCGTGATCCCTACGAAGGCCTCCAAGTCATGTCGCAACCTGATTGAAACAATGGGACAGCATTAAAATCAGGGTTTTTTGAAGGATCCTGCATTAAAATGACGTCAAATATTCATGTTTGTAACTGATCACGCTAGATGACACTCGCGTTTGCGTCCAACACCAATTACACAGGCATTGACTATCTTACTTCTATATAAACAATGATTATACTATCTGTCAGATTAGACCTATGCTTGTACAGAATAGTGATTGGATTGCATTGAACTATTATAGTGAAGTTAGCTTGGGCTGCGTCATTTAGTTATACATGCCAAAGGAGTGTCTTGTTTCCTAAGCTATAAATAGTCTAAGAGCCGGAAGAAGTCGACCTTCACCCATCTGTTAACTGGGTAAAACATTTTTTTATGCAGTTTCATAAATAGACGAATATGCTTTAAAGGCTTTGCCTATCAAAATGTGGTCATGGCTATCTTCAAAATAAATAATAATAATAGAAGTACTTTAATGGTTACCCAATAGGCTACCGACCGGAGTCCTTCAGCCTGTTATAATACATTACATTAGTGTATATTTACATTATTTTATGTTATATAATATAAATGCATCAATTTGAGGATTGTAAAAAAAATTATATTGTTAATTTTCTGGCCTTTCTGCTAAAGTGGCATTCCACCAAGGTGTTTGCTGGAAACTTAAATATTGGATTCACTGTCAGGTCTCTTTGAATGGATTCGGTTTGGATAATTTGAATATTGTTTTCATTGTTAGCAAACTTCTGGGATAATTTTTTCAGTCTCTCGACGATTGGTTGTAAATTAGTGCGTTGATAAAGGAGATGATTTGGAGGATTAGAGGGGGTTTTGTGGGTGTTGTATTTTGGTGATTGTCCGCAGGCTGGATCTTTCAGCAACTTCCAAGTTTTTCAAAGGTGGGTCCCTGACGTTGGGGTAAGCATATTCAAGGATTGGGCGGCATATGGTTTTATAAATGTGTGCAGCTGTTTTAATTGTTTCCTCTGTTCTTATATGTAAGGTTCAGGAAATGTTTGGCATACTTTTTTTTCATCAGTTGAGTGTGATGATTGAAGTTCATTTTTGGGTCTATGTGAACTCCTAAGTACTTAACTACTGTGCTACTTCTTAGTATGATTGTTTACAGTTACTGTTGGTGAATCATGTGATATTTTGTGATTGAAGATTATCAGTTGAGATTTTTTGGGGTTTGGCTTCAGCCTCCATTTGTCACACCATCCCATAGTGCCTTCAATCGAGTCTTGTAACTTCCTTACTGTTTTCTTCAGCGTTTTGTTCTGGCTAATTATGGCAGTGTCGTCTGCAAATTGCATTCCATAGGATGATGTGAAATGTTCTTGGGGGTCTGGGTTGTTCTCTATGAATAGGTCGCAACAGTAGATATTATACAAGAATGGGGATAGAGGTGAACCCTGTGGGAGACCTTGTTTTGAATGAAAGAAGGCAGATGTCTGGTGATTTACTTTCACTTGAAGGGACTGTCTTAGTAGGTAGTCTTTTACTAGATGTATCATATATTTGGGACAGTCTAATGTGTACAGTTTGTATAGAACTCCTTTGTGCCAAACACTGTCAAAGGCTTTGTTGATATCTAAAAAAATTGCAGCACTGCGATATCCTGAGAGTTTGCTAGCTTGTATGTTTGAGGTCAGAACTGATATAGGGTGAGTTGTTCCGCATTTATGGCGAAATCCATATTGATGAGTTGGAATTGCATTTCCTATTTTCTCTTCCATAAATGATTTCATCAGTTTTTCGAGGTTTTTGCCCAATACTGGAAGTAGAGTGATTGGTCTGTAGTTTTTCGGTTAACTCTGGTCTGTGTGTGTGGTTTTGGAATTGTTATTATCCTACCTTGTTTCCATTCCAGTGGAAAATATTGCGTATTTATACGATACTCGTAAATTTTAATAATGTATAGGTGTATATCATAATCCAATTTCCTTATTATTTCTTTTGTGATATTCTCAATTCCAGGAGCACTGTTTTTACCTTGGCTTACTATTTCAAAATATTCTTCATTGATATTAATGTCATCCATCTGTGGTTCATCTTCAAAGTATCGTATATACCACTCCTCATCTGTTTGGTAGAAATTTCCATCAAATTGGGGGTCTTCATCTTCTTCGAATGCTCTTGAGAAGTGGCCCAGAAAAATGTCTGCTATTTCTGCGTCAGTAGTGTGAGTTTCTCCATTTTTCTCAAGATGAGGGGTTTTAGCTTTTATAGTATAGTTTCTTCCCTGCATTTGGTTGATTTCGTCATAAGTCTCAATCCACTTACTCTCTCTGAACTGGTATATTAGTCTTTGAATGTTTTTATTGTAACTATTTAGATGTGTTTTGAAATCCTGGTTGGGATTACGTCTATATTCACGGTACATTTTTCTCTTTTTTTAAATTAGAGCTATGATGAATGGTGGTAGTTCATGCAGATTTGGTTTTACTTTGGTTGTTGGAGAGTTTTCCAGAACCGAGTTGCTTAACACCTGGTTGAAATTTTTTATTGTATCCTTGTTGATTGTTGGGTTGGTGTTTTTTCCAAGTCTACCGAAATGTCTATAGCAACATGGTCAGATCCCAAATCAGGATGAGTGGTTATTTGTGTTATATATATATATATATATATATATATATATATATATATATATATATATATATATATATATATATATATGTGTGTGTATATGTGTGTATATGTATGTATATGTATATGCTGTATATGTATCTTTGTAGGTATATTTCGTAAACAATTTTTTTTTTTTTTTAATGACAGTGCTCCATATATTATAATGTTTTTCCATTGTTCTTTATATTATTCTTTATACTTTATATTGTATGTTTTTTATTGTATAATTGACTTGTTCAATATCATCTTTGATGATCCTAATGAATAAAATTTATTATTATTATTATTAATAGCTACATTCCAAAAAAGCATCTAATATGTAACTACATAGAAAAAAATTATATCAACTGTGGTCTATTCGTTGAAACAAAAGTCAATAATGATTGCAGAATTGAATACCGAAAATGGGATGCCATACAAAAAACAGGAAACATAGTGAACCAAAATGTAAGAGGGGGAAGTATAGTGAAGGCCAATCCACTTCTGAACATGAAAAAATCAAATTCACCACAGATAAATAATCCACTGAACGAAGTAACACACTTCACCATACCATTTCTAGAAGATAAACTCCACATATTTCTAGTGTACTTTCATCCCACCTCAATAATAGAAGACACTCTGTTTAAAAAAGCTGCCACATATAAGTATGCAATTATTATTGGAGATTTCAATATTAATACAGGGAAGAACAAACAAATTAAAGATTTCCTGGACAACTCCACATTCGAGAAAGCAGATACCCCTCCAACCTTCATCATGCCTTATAACCCGGATTCTACTCCAGACCTGATTCTATACACCGGTAACATAAAGAACAACATAACACAAATAACCACTCATCCTGATTTGGGATCTGACCATGTTGCTATAGACATTTCGGTAGACTTGGAAAAAACACCAACCCAACAATCAACAAGGATACAATAAAAAATTTCAACCAGGTGTTAAGCAACTCGGTTCTGGAAAACTCTCCAATAACCAAAGTAAAACCAAATCTGCATGAACTACCACCATTCATCATAGCTCTAATTTTAAAAAAGAGAAAAATGTACCGTGAATATAGACGTAATCCCAACCAGGATTTCAAAACACATCTAAATAGTTACAATAAAAACATTCAAAGACTAATATACCAGTTCAGAGAGAGTAAGTGGATTGAGACTTATGACGAAATCAACCAAATGCAGGGAAGAAACTATACTATAAAAGCTAAAACCCCTCATCTTGAGAAAAATGGAGAAACTCACACTACTGACGCAGAAATAGCAGACATTTTTCTGGGCCACTTCTCAAGAGCATTCGAAGAAGATGAAGACCCCCAATTTGATGGAAATTTCTACCAAACAGATGAGGAGTGGTATATACGATACTTTGAAGATGAACCACAGATGGATGACATTAATATCAATGAAGAATATTTTGAAATAGTAAGCCAAGGTAAAAACAGTGCTCCTGGAATTGAGAATATCACAAAAGAAATAATAAGGAAATTGGATTATGATATACACCTATACATTATTAAAATTTACGAGTATCGTATAAATACGCAATATTTTCCACTGGAATGGAAACAAGGTAGGATAATAACAATTCCAAAACCACACACACAGACCAGAGTTAACCGAAAAACTACAGACCAATCACTCTACTTCCAGTATTGGGCAAAAACCTCGAAAAACTGATGAAATCATTTATGGAAGAGAAAATAGGAAATGCAATTCCAACTCATCAATATGGATTTCGCCATAAATGCGGAACAACTCACCCTATATCAGTTCTGACCTCAAACATACAAGCTAGCAAACTCTCAGGATATCGCAGTGCTGCAATTTTTTTAGATATCAACAAAGCCTTTGACAGTGTTTGGCACAAAGGAGTTCTATACAAACTGTACACATTAGACTGTCCCAAATATATGATACATCTAGTAAAAGACTACCTACTAAGACAGTCCCTTCAAGTGAAAGTAAATCACCAGACATCTGCCTTCTTTCATTCAAAACAAGGTCTCCCACAGGGTTCACCTCTATCCCCATTCTTGTATAATATCTACTGTTGCGACCTATTCATAGAGAACAACCCAGACCCCCAAGAACATTTCACATCATCCTATGGAATGCAATTTGCAGACGACACTGCCATAATTAGCCAGAACAAAACGCTGAAGAAAACAGTAAGGAAGTTACAAGACTCGATTGAAGGCACTATGGGATGGTGTGACAAATGGAGGCTGAAGCCAAACCCCAAAAAATCTCAACTGATAATCTTCAATCACAAAATATCACATGATTCACCAACAGTAACTGTAAACAATCATACTAAGAAGTAGCACAGTAGTTAAGTACTTAGGAGTTCACATAGACCCAAAAATGAACTTCAATCATCACACTCAACTGATGAAAAAAAAGTATGCCAAACATTTCCTGAACCTTACATATAAGAACAGAGGAAACAATTAAAACAGCTGCACACATTTATAAAACCATATGCCGCCCAATCCTTGAATATGCTTACCCCAACGTCAGGGACCCACCTTTGAAAAACTTGGAAGTTGCTGAAAGATCCAGCCTGCGGACAATCACCAAAATACAACACCCACAAAACCCCCTCTAATCCTCCAAATCATCTCCTTTATCAACGCACTAATTTACAACCAATCGTCGAGAGACTGAAAAAATTATCCCAGAAGTTTGCTAACAATGAAAACAATATTCAAATTATCCAAACCGAATCCATTCAAAGAGACCTGACAGTGAATCCAATATTTAAGTTTCCAGCAAACACCTTGGTGGAATGCCACTTTAGCAGAAAGGCCAGAAAATTAACAATATAATTTTTTTTACAATCCTCAAATTGATGCATTTATATTATATAACATAAAATAATGTAAATATACACTAATGTAATGTATTATAACAGGCTGAAGGACTCCGGTCGGTAGCCTATTGGGTAACCATTAAAGTACTTCTATTATTATTATTTATTTTGAAGATAGCCATGACCACATTTTGATAGGCAAAGCCTTTAAAGCATATTCGTCTATTTATGAAACTTCATAAAAAAATGTTTTACCCAGTTAACAGATGGGTGAAGGTCGACTTCTTCCGGCTCTTAGACTATTTATAGCTTAGGAAACAAGACACTCCTTTGGCATGTATAACTAAATGACGCAGCCCAAGCTAACTTCACTATAATAGTTCAATGCAATCCAATCACTATTCTGTACAAGCATAGGTCTAATCTGACAGATAGTATAATCATTGTTTATATAGAAGTAAGATAGTCAATGCCTGTGTAATTGGTGTTGGACGCAAACGCGAGTGTCATCTAGCGTGATCAGTTACAAACATGAATATTTGACGTCATTTTAATGCAGGATCCTTCAAAAAACCCTGATTTTAATGCTGTCCCATTGTTTCAATCAGGTTGCGACATGACTTGGAGGCCTGCGTAGGGATCACGAGACTCGACTCGATCAAATCGACTTAAATCGTTATCGCGTCTATGAAGTTTTTCACGAACGTCGATTGAATATGGAATCGAGTACTCGATTGTGCCTAACTCTCTAGTTAGGATAGCATATTCCATATTCGATCAACGTTCGTGAACAACTTCATAGACACAATAACGAGTTAAGTCGATTTGATCGAGTCAAGTCGTGATCCCTATGCAGATCACTGAAGTTATGACATGACTTGGATGCGAGCTCACTATCGCCATCTACATGTCGCATCCATTTTGATCCAATTATAATCCCATAAGGTTGACCAGTTGACTATCTTCTATATAAACAATGGTATAATTTAAAATGTCTTCTTTCAGGAAAACATAATTTACATGGTGGTTCTTCGGGTTGTAAATTACCCCCGTAAAGCTAGCAGAACCACTTTGGAATTTTCAAAAAATTTTAAGGCCATAATTTTAGGCTAATTTATTACCCTATTCCCAAATTTTTTGCTCTTCAATTGTGAGAGATATCGCGGGTTCTGCAAGCTTAACGTTAAGCTGGCAGAACCAAACCGCCAAACGAATGATTAGTAAAAGTCTGAGCACACCATAATTTTAGGCTCATTTTAGGCTCACGTTTGAACCCATCGACGATTATTTTGGAATTCGTTTTTTAAAAAAATCCCGGGTTCTGCTAGCTTTACCGTTAAGCTAGCAGAACCCAACCTTAAAAAAGCTACTCAGAACAAATCCAGTTGGACAATAATTTTAGGCTCTATTCAGGCTAATTTATTACCCAATTATAATTTTTTTTGCTCTTCAGTTGGAGGAGAAATCATAGGTCGTGTTAGCTCAACATTGAGCTGGCAGTACCAAAAGGCTAACCGAATAGTTATGGAAAATCTGATCGCACCATAATTTTAGGCTCATTTTAGGCTCACGTTTGAACCCGTCGCTGATTTTTTTGGAATTCGTTTTTTAAAAAAATCCAGAGTTCTGCTAGCTTTACCGACAAGCCAGCAGAACCCAACCTTAAAAAAGCAACTCAGAACAAATCCAGTTGGACAATAATTTTAGGCTCTATTCAGGCTAATTTAATACCCAATTATAAATTTTTTTGCTCTTCAGTTGGAGGAGAAATCACAGGTTGTGTGAGCTCAACACTGAGCTGGCAGTACCAAAAGGCTAACCGAATCGTTATGGAAAATCTGATCGCACCATAATTTTAGGCTCATTTTTGGCTCACGTTTGAACCCTTCGCCGATTTTTTTGGAATTCGTTCTTTTTTAATTCTGGGTTCTGCTTTACCGTTAAGCCAGCAGAACCCAACCTTAAAAAAGCATCTCAGAACAAATTCAGTTGGACAATAATTTTAGGCGAATCAAAACGCTCCACTGGACAATGATAGACAAAACAATGTGTATTTCTGTCGAAAAAAATGGGCTAGGTAGGGGTAATTTTACTGCAGTCAAAAATATGTTTATTTGTAAATAAGAGTTAATAGAATACGGGTATAAGGTTCGTTGAAATTGGCACATGTGAATGTGGGAATAATGAAGGAAAACAAAAAAATAAGCAAAGATTGCTCCCCGTATTCAGAGAATATTGTGGATTTGAGTATGATTTTCGTTTCACTCCGACTGTTGCATAAATTACCATAAATTATTTTTTATTGCTGTCGGCAGGTGTCCGTTTGAACGATTTCGAGCGGAACAGTGCCATCCCTTGGCGTTGCCGTTCCTATGGACTTTACGGTAGATCTACTTATTTTAAGGTGTGTCCACCGATTTACCTAGTTGCTTTCGTTTTCAACTAATTTTTTACCTATGCGGGCTAATCTAAATATAATTTAATGTTATAAAATGAAATATCGACATTACTAGAAATCTGTCTACATGAGAACCTCAAAATTCCCTGGATATTTATGTTCCATGTACTAGCGAATATATTTGAGTGTTCTGTGCTACCATTGTGTATATAGAATAAAACAATGGTGCTACTGTGCACCATCTGGTTGGTTAACATTTGGTATTTTTGACAAACGACTGCCTTAACAATTCTATTTAATTAAGATTATGGCTGGATTTGTGTTTATGTATTTTTTCCCTTTCAGTTATTTTTCATATCTTTAAATGTCACTCGACGTAAATGTCCTATTGAAAAAAAAATACATTCAGTCTTTTGGTATAAATCCTGCTCAGTGTTGAGCTAGTCCAGCCTATGATTTCTCCTCCAACTGAAGAGCAAAAAATTATATATTTGGGTTATAAATTAGCCTGAATAGAGCCTAAAATTATTGTCCAACTGAATTTGTTCTGAGATGCTTTTTTAAGGTTGGGTTCTGCTGGCCTAACGGTAAAGCTAGCAGAACCCAGGATTTTATTTTAAAAACGAATTCCAAAAAAATCGGCGATGGGTTCAAACGTGATCCTAAAATTATGGTGCGATCAGATTTTCCATAACGATTCGGTTAGCCATTTGGTACTGCCAGCTCAGTGTTGAGCTAACACAACCTATAATTTCTCCTCCAACTGAAGAGCAAAAAAAATTATAATTGGGTAATAAACTAGCCTGAATAGAGCCTAAAATTATTGTCCAACTGGATTTGTTCTGAGTTGCTTTTTTAAGGTTGGGTTCTGCTGGCTTGACGGTAAAGCTAGCAGAACCCAGGATTTTTTAAAAAAGCGAATTCCAAAAAAAACGGCGACGGGTTCAAACGTGAGCCTAAAATGAGCCTAAAATTATGGTGCGATCAGATTTTCCATAACGATTCGGTTAGCCATTTGGTACTGCCAGCTCAGTGTTGAGCTAACACAACCTATGATTTCTCCTCCAACTGAAGAGCAAAAAAATTTATAATTGGGTAATAAATTAGCCTGAATAGAGCCTAAAATTATTGTCCAACTGGATTTGTTCAGAGTTGCTTTTTTAAGGTTGGGTTCTGCTGGCTTATCTGTAAAGCTAGCAGAACCCAGGAATTTTTTTTAAAAACAAATTCCAAAAAAATCGGCGATGGGTTCAAACGTGAGCCTAAAATTATGTTGCGATCAGATTTTCCATAACGATTCGGTTAGCCTTTTGGTACTGTCAGCTCAGTGTTGACCTAACACAACCTATGATTTCTCCTTCGACTGAAGAGCAGAAAAATTTATATTCGGGTAATAAATTAGCCTGAATAGAGCCTAAAATTATTGTCCGACTGGATTTGTTATGAGTTGCTTTTTTAAGGTTGGTTTCTGCTGTCTTGACGGTAAAGCTAGCAGAACCCAGGATTTTTTTTTTAAACGAATTCTAAAAAAATCGGCGACGGGTTCAAACGTGAGCCTAAAATGAGCCTAAAATTATGGTGTACTCATAATCATTCGTTTGACGGTTTGGTTCTGCCAGCTTAACGTTAAGCTAGCAGAACCCGCGATATCTCTCACAATTGAAGAGCAAAAAATCTGGGAATAGGGTAATAAATTAGCCTAAAATTATGGCCTATAAAAATTTTGAAAATTCCAAAGTGGTTCTGCTAGTTTTACGGGAGTGGCCGACGTGTGTTTGGAGATCTCGACGTTTCGCCAACATGAGTGGTTAGCATTTTCAAGAGATATTTTTTCAAATTTCTGATTTCTTAATTCACTGTCAAATGCTTGACATTTGTTATACGTTGTCTCAATAAATACCTGTGATTTGACATTCTTACATCCGATTGGTCCATATTGTTAGCTGACATCATAGAATCGTTCATACCGTTTTATTTGTGGGTAGGGAGCTAATTGAGAATTTTTGAGAACTGGAAGCCAAACCTTGTAAGTGACGATGGCCGCGAAAGCCTTTCACGAAACATAATTTGTTTGAAAATCCACCCTTTGTATACATTTGAAGGGCAGTAACTTGAAAATTAATGGTTTCCTTGAAAAAAATTCCATTGATTATTGTTTTTCAGGGTGAAACCATTAGTTTAAATTGTTATTAAAGTGTATCTTTGATTTGAGCACCTAAAGACCACTAGTCTTATGCATTATGTGTTCTCTAAAAAAAATTAAAATTTATTGTGTATTGTAAATTTTCATGAAATGTATCAAATTGTATGAATTTTATAAAAAAATTAGTTCCAAACATCTCTTAGGTGACCCATATTCATCAGTTTTCCCTACTTTGTACTACAGACATGTAAAACTGCATTTCATTAATGTATTGCTACAGTTGTGTACATATACATATTGAATTTATACTCATCACCAACAGTTTTATTTTGATGAAATATGGTTAGACTTACCAGAAGCACACTTAGCAAACATTTCAGTTTTCGAAGTTCTCATTTCTTCCAGCTTTGCAGAAGCAGTTTCTATTTCCTTATCCCATTGTTCAACTTCGGCCAATCTAGAGTTCATATCATCATTAAGTTTTCTCACTGAATCTTTCATGGTATCAATTTTCTCCAAATTCATATTGATGGATGACTCAGTATTTCTTATAACCTGGGCAACTCTCGAATTGTTTTGTTGTAACTCCGTTATACTTTTTTTGCTTTCTCCTATAGTCTTTTCAATTGGTTTCATACCGTTTTTATATTTGTCATATACTTCTTGAGCTTTATTTCGATCCTCCTTCGTTTCTGACAGTTGAACTCTTATTTGTTCATAAGACATCCAAACAATTTTTCTCTCAATATGTTGTATATTCTCACCATACTTTTTCTTTTTTTTGAAACTTTGCACTCTGCCTTCCAACCTAGAATTGAATTCAGTGGCATCTTGGAGCTTTGTCTGATATTTGTCAACTGATTCAAGTATTTCTTTTTGGCGCTGTCTATTCTGAATGAGCAATTCCTGTTTTTCAATCAAGTCAAACCTACACAGTGCTTTCTGAGTCTCTTTCAGAAGTTCTTGTTTGTTCAACTTAGCAAAATCTTGAACTCTATCTTGCGGTAGAAACTGACAGAGATTATTTACCTGAATACTGAATTTTTGTATACATTCTAGTACATTATCAAACTTTACAATCCTGCTATTAAGTTTCCAAACAGTCCTTTCACGAGTATCAAATTCTCGAGTCACTTTGATGAACTGATTTTCGGCTTCATCCTGGAGATAAATATTTATTGTAGACGTTTCACATCCGTGCTTGACGTACTCGGAAACTCTACTTCCTCTGCCAACAATTTTTGGGTTTCCACCAAGTCCTAAAATAATTGCGGCTACCACTGTCGATTTACCAGTACCATTAGGACCAATTAGCATGTTTAAATGTGGCCCAGGATATAGTTCCACATGAGAATACGTCACAAAATTTTTCACTTCAATTTTTCTAATAGATCCAGGCTTGAACATTTTTCAAAAGTATGCAGTTTCAAATGATAATGTCAATGTGATAAATAGTAATCGTGGTGAATGTATGCCATAAACACAATAACAAATGTGCAATAAATTAATGTTTATAGGACTAATCAACCAGCACTAAAATATATATTCATATAACTTAACTACTCAACCTCTCAACCACAGTCACAGATTCTGATTACGAAAACAAGTTTGGTTGAAGTGTTTCAAAGAGAATTTTATCTTCCTTGGGAGTATTTAGACTTCGAATAGACAGACGGAGACGACCTTTGTTTAAGGTTAATTTAACCGCCGTTAGCACAGAACACCGATCCTAGATTCAGATAGGTGGGTAGGTTAGCAGGTAACGTAGGTGTTCTGTGTCGTAAGTTTTTTATTTGATAGGAACGAGGCCACAGCTACTAGAACTTTCAGCCAAGTTTTAGCAAAAGTAGTTGAACAGGGTGAACTGTTTTTTTAAGCTTTTATTTAACTTGCTCTGTGTGTGTGTGTGTGTGTGTGTGTGTGTGTGTGTGTGTGTGTGTGTGTGTGTGTGTGTGTGTGTGTGTGTGTGTATGTTTCGGTATAATTATGGCAACTTGTGTGAACTTTAGCCTGTAGTATTGCACCTTCCAGAATTGTGGCAACATACACGCGTTGCCACAATTTCTTTTCTCAATTTACGGGCCATATTATTCATTTTCATCACTTTTTAGTTCCAAAAGAATGTAAGTCCTGATGGAGTATCCAGTATCTTTACTTGTTTTCGATCATTCATGAAAATGATGATGAAAATTATACTTTCTCAAAAAAGTGGGTGAGTTGGCACAATTCGGGATGAAGTGTATCGTTAACACCACCCCTTTTATGGCATCGTGGGCGTGGCAGTAATGTGGCGCCCTCTGCAAAAGAAATTGCGACGTTGCATATATAATTTTAATGTAAATAAGAGTTTGAAACAATTGGTTTTAGGATGCCACAATAATCAGTCGTGTGTGCAAGATAAATAGGCGCCATAAGATGTTCGAAATGTTGGAGGTAAATCTATGGATGATAGAGAAAGTAAGTCTACTGACGATAGATCTTCCAGAAGGAAACTCTTTCTTTCATGTTATTTCTGAAAAAAAAATTATGATTGATGAGAATTTTCATTTTTTTCATTTGAAAGCTACATATTCAATTCACAGCGAGTTTCAAAAAGTTTGCACCATATGAGAAACTTTTTTTTATTATCCATTAATCAGAAAATTTTAACCTTCGTAAAAAATAGTGCATGGCAAAAAACTTGTAGTTGAGTTATGAAAATCCAAAATTTTCACACAGTGCACAGGGGAGCACAAAAAATAACAATTTTGATCAAGAGTGAACTACCCTCATTTTTTATATTATTAAAAAAGTATATCGAAAAAAATTGTTCAGAATTGGAAACAGTATTCAAAGGAAAATGGCTTTCGGTTAAATTTCCTAAATTTTTGGTATGTTACGGATTTTGACTTCCTCAGCAAAAGTGTCCGTGGGCACAAAAAAATCTGCCTACTAGTTTTCGAGATACAGGGTGTCAAATATGAAAAGTGAAGCTTTCTGCTCAGAATTTTTAACAATTTCTAGAATTGACCAGATGCCTATTCATTCTGGGAAAACCATGCCTCAATGATGGTACAATGTCCCCTTGATCTCATTTTCAGTACACTTTTTCGTTCTGGGGTGAACAAAGAAAAATCCATTGTGAAAGGCTTTCGCGGCCATCGTCACTTACATGGTGGTTCTTCGGGTTGTAAGGCCGACGTGTGTTCAGAGAAGAACTCGACGTTTCGCCAACACGAGTGGTTAGCATTTTCAAGAGTTATTTTGAAAATTTTTCGCTTTCTTTAGTCGCTGTCAAGCATTTGACTGTAATTCCAAATTTTAATATTGTTTTCAATTTTAAACAAATTTTCCTAATAGATTTTTTTGATAATATAAAAAATTAGGGTAGTTTACTCTCGATCAAAATTCCTATATTTTGTGCTCCCCTGTACACTGTTTGAAAATTTGAAATTTTAATGAATCAAATACTAGTTTTTTGCATGCACCAATTAAAATGATAAAAAAATTCTGACAAATCCATAAAAAAAAGTTTCCCATATGGTGCAAACTATTTGAAACTCACTGTATTATAGTATTTTGTGAGCAAAGGTATAGAATGAAATCTTCCCTGCAAGCAAATCTACGACGTTTTAGGCATCAAGCCATCTTCAAAAGATATTTTATCCGAAATATCATAATATATCAGATACCATTCACTCACCACCTTAGAAGATGTTATTTTAATTGAGATGTCCTTTTTTGCGTTCGTTCTTCTGTACATGACAAACATATCTCTCCTGCATGATGATGGGTTGTTGCCAAAATGTTAGAGATTTGGTTGCAATAGAGATTATGTACCATCATAGCCTATAGCTTGTATTATGTTTTAAATTTCGGTGTTTTATTCTGATTTTCCATCCTGAGTCCTCACTGGAATTCTTGAAGATAATTAATCAAATCTATGCGGGAGAGTACTTGTAATAATTAGTTATAGTAGTTTGGTTAAATAATTTGAAAAAATATGAAAAATTATGTAGTAATGAAATCCGCAGAAATGACGAAGCTTTCAACGAACATTGGCCATATTCGAGAAATAAATGAATTTCAAACATTCTTGAAAATTAATTCGAAATATACATCGTCCATAGCCACAAACCTTTAAAATAAACAGCGTACGAGATATGGAGCTTTGGAAATGGATTTTCGAATTTGATGCGGTATCTGCTCATCATTGGACCTCTCATTTCTGGATGGGATACAATAATTCAAATGTTTTGTTTCCAGAACCAGATTGAAAATGGTAATCTTTAGCTATTATACATATAAGGCTCCACCGTCGAAAAATTTTCATACACTGCTCCACACTGGATTTGAAAACAGACACAAATTCCAAAATATTCATGCTTCGAAATAACCTTACAATAATATTCGTTCTCGATAAACGACAGATTCAGAGTATATTTCTGAGAAACGCTGAAATAACTAAGTCCGAGTTCACCAGATGTCCAATAATATCGAATATGTTCTCCAAAATGGAAGGAAGGAAGGGAACGGAAAAATCGTAATCATATATTTTCAGATAAACAATTATGATCACTATTGATCACATAATATCGAATGTGTCCCAATATTTTCATTAGAGTCAGGGAGCTTTAAGGGAAAAAACCACAAAACATGATCAAAATATGATTCAATTTTCGTAAGAGGAAGAAGTTGTTGTCTATCTTCAATTTTTCGCTCAGTCGAAAAAGATTGAAGATACGAACAATCGATTCGTCGTGACTGTAGAGAATTGGTTTCTCTCCAATTTATGCAATGAGTCTCCGAAACAATTCACTCAATATTATTATTTGAGACAACTTCATCAACTTCTGCATTTTTTGGAATTCGTGGGTAATTGTGGGTAAAAGTGCCATTACTGGATTGCTTCCAACACCCGAACCACACCATTTTGGTGAGAAAGTAGTATCAGCTATCAACGATACAGACATTTTCACGGATTCGTTTGGCTGTGAGATGCTATCATCCAAAACGAGTCATTTGAGGAGAATATTTTTGCACCCATTGTCAGATTATTGATATATGTGAAAACAAAAGTCACATATACGTAAATAGTGATAATAATAATAATTGCTATATCAAAGAATATATGATTTTCTCGTTACCTTCCTTAACAGCGTGAGCCTCATTGTAAACATTATTGGAAATCTGGTATATTCAGAATCAGCCATTTCGATCTCTCTTCAAAATATACTTAAAATGTGTCGTTTTTCGAAAATTGAAATTATTGTAGTTGTTCCCTAGCATGAATATAAGAAATCTTTGAATAAGAAATTCATTCCATGGCCAGTGTAGAACAGAACGCCGAACATCCAAATTCCTTCCCAACCAGAAATGGGGGCTCCTCGATTGATGAGAAAATATCGCACGGAAAAGTCTACTTTCAAAGTTCCATATCTCGAAAACTGTCCATTTTTGAGCATCTGTCGTGGACACTTTTCATCAGCACGCCGAGAACAAAAATTCAGCCATATTCTCGAAAATCCATTTCTCATAAGAAATGTGCGGGGTCCTTTCTAGTAATAATTGAAACGAATGTAAAATTTTGTAAAGTATTGGTTGAAAAATCAGACGACGGCGAAATTTTGGATTTGAATTACTTGAATACTTAAAAAGTTGTTATAGATAGATTTACAAAGTTCGTTTTACGATAATGTGCTTGATCAGATTTTCAAATAGTTAGGTTATTTTCAAGAACATGACTGGGGTTAAGGTTTGCATGAGGTTATCTCAATGAAGATTAACATTACAAATCTAAGATGGGGTTTGTCTTTCATTAGATTACCAGAGAAAACTGAAAAAAAAACAGATCTTTAATGTAAGAATACTGACTCAGTGTGTCTCAATTGGAGCATGGTGCGCTCTCAATCCTTCAAAATCACATGAATATCCCAATTTACCACTGTCCTACCAACAGATGAACCAAGGATTTTGAAAACCTACTTTCCATGTGAAATGTCTTTTGGCAAAATTTTCTGAAATTTCGATATGTTTTAGACATGACATTATTATACAGTGAGGTTCTAAAGTAACGGATAAATTCATTTTCTACTTTATTATCAATTTTCAAGGAAAACCCTGAAACACTCCTCCTTAACTCCCCTCAAAGTGGCAGCCACCCCTTAAATCTTTTTAAATTAAATTTGGATTCTGGTAATACTTCATTTGGAAGAGCCAATTGTCTATACAGCCAAGTCTATTTTTTTGAATTTCGTTCATGCGTTCAAAAAAATATTTTCAAAATGTTGAAAAGTATAATAATAATATAAGTTTATTTACCAAATATGAGTCACATACATGAGTATTGATACCTAGCAAAAGTAAATGAACTGAGGAAAAAGTCACTAAAATTTTAACCTGTGCGCGACATAATAAACAAATAAATATAAGATATGAGTTATAAATAAGTATCAAGTATACTATTAAATTCGCTGTATATTCAATGAACCGTAATTTTTTTTACATAAATTTTTTCAGTCTACTGGAACGTATGATGAACACAAGTTGATGAAATAACCAAAAAAAAATTGAGGTGCAGTGAATATACAGCGAATTCAAAAGTATACGTGATACTTAATTCTCAACATTTTGAAAATATATTTTTTATGACGCATCAACGAAATTTAAAAAATAGACATAGCTGTATAGACAATTGAATACCTTTCGAAATGAGGAATCACTTGACACACATTCTCATTTAAAAAAATTGGGGGGTGTCTGTCACTTTTTGGGGGATGGAAAAGGGGCAATTTTTTTCACATAGAATGTCTTTTCAAAAATGTAAAATTCATGTGTTTTAGGGTTTTTCTTGAAAATGGATAATAAAGTAGAAATTGTAGAATTAATCCGTTACTTTAGGACCACACTGTATAATTCAATTTATAGATGGATCCTATATGACCAGCTTTCGAACTACCAGGTGTCAAAAATGCAATTCCAGCTGTTTAGGGTATTTGATCTGACTCGTGTGCTCTAAATAGAGATTGGTCTTTCTCAGGAATGTAAAAAAAAACAATACAATACCTGAGTTATTGCTCATGAATTCAAAAAAATAATAATGTAGTGTCCTTCAAAAATTTGGCATGTGGAAGAACAGGGTCATGATGCAATCGTCACTGGTTGGATTATGACACTGAATATGGTCTGTTTCTATAAGTTCGTGTATAATGAATAAACATTAGGGTGTTGTATTATGTAATAATTACTTACTTACTGGATAAATTCATCATTATTATTATATTATATTCATAGCATTTTGATGACGAAGTGGTTTTAAAAATAGCGGAATATTTTTCATACTAATAATATGAACGTGCAGGAATTATTGGACCTAATTCACACTAGGTAATCCAAGGCAGCTGGGGCTGTTTTGTCATCAGAAACTAGTTTATATCAATAATTAATGAAATTTTGCATATCTCAAGATAACGAATTCTTGATAACTAGGAATTTGATATGGGTAGAAATGAAAAGTGATGAATATTGAAGAGAGAAAACAGTGGAAAATACGAATATGAGTTTTTATTGACAAGGCGCAAACAAAAAGGTATTCATACTAATAAAAAAAGTATCACTTGACTCACTTGATACCTATAAAACTGTTTTATTCAAATGGAGTTCATTCACTATAACTTGGTAAGTAAAAAATTATTCCCGAAGTGGAGCACAAACATCAAATCGATGCATAATAACCTAAAGAGCAAAAATCGAATTTTTGACACTCTAAAACTGACCTTATATGCATAAGATCGATTCATAACTATTCAATATGAATGTTAAGATTTACAACATATAAAAATTTCAGAGAAATTGGACGAAAAACACTTTACATAGTCCTTTGAAAAATTTGAAAAAAGCGAGTAATATTTCTGTGTACGTTTACTCATTGGAACTGGAAGTATTCGAATAATAGCTATTTATGATACAAGTTCGTAAAGTAGGACGTTTTCGTATGAGCGTGGAGTTTGTTGAATGAGGCGCAGCCGAGTTCAACAATCACGCGAGTACAAAAAAGCCCTTTACGAAAGTGTTTCATACAAAGTTTTTTCTTCGACAGTTATATTGCCAATTTGTAGCAATTATATCATTAATTTGAATGTTTAATGATATGAATTGTCATCGTATTATCAAATAAAGACTTCCGAGTTATATCTGACGCAAAATACTGTATTTTTCAAAAATGCATAAATGTATGAACAGTGTGTTAAAAATTACTTTACGCACAGTTGATGATTTTACGCACAGGTGATTTTTTACGCACCTGTGCGAAAAAGTATTACTCTACGCTCTGTCCGCAGTGCGTGAAAGCTTAGTTCACGCAATGTCGTAGAAAAAAGTAATTTTCTGTATTGATGAAAGCACCATAAACTAATAATAAACAGAAACGTCATGTTATTAAATATTTTCCAAAATTAAATGATTCTGAATCTCATGTTTATGATTATGAGTGTGATATCAGATATATTCATTGTCTCGATACGATTATTTCCAACACAAGTAAATAACCATAGGGTCACTTTTTTGTGATTGATCTGTCAATTATCTCAATTGTGAACAGACATTGAAGGATCATGAGTAACGTTGCTCCCAACTGTTCCAATGCAAAATTTCATTACTCAATTGAGACCATACAGAATACACAAATCTCACTCAAAAATAAACGAGTTCATTCATCACTTATGCGAACTTTGGATGTCAATTGTAAAATTTTAAAGGAATAGTGTCATTGAAAGTACCAAAACCATGTGGCGTATAGTGATGATATGTCGAGGTTAGCTGTGATCGTTCAATCATTAATTAATACAATCGTACCGGTTGAGGAACCAAATTCATGCAGGGTTACTATTTATTACATTGGTGAAAAATCTTTTTTCACCAATGACATCGTTGAGTCAGGTTATTCTGGACTTTCATTGTCTAAAAAAGAACAAAGAAAAATTCAATTCTCTCGTCGTTATCAAGTGTATACACTTGATAACGACTGTAGATTTTAACAGTTGAAACGTCGTGATTAAAAATTGCAGAGAATTGAATTTTTCTTTGTTCTTTTTTAGACAATGAAAGTCCAGAATAACCTGACTCAAAGTGAAACATTGAAAACCACTTTCAAACAAACGAATGACATCGTTCTTGACCATAACCATTTTATCGCACAATTTCGGGGTCATTTGCACCAAGCATACAAACTCATTTTTTGAAAATCGTTCGTAGTGCCTGCCCATCGTGTTTCATAATCTTACAGGTTATGACAGTCATTTCAGGATTTTACAATGAAGTAACATATAAAATTTAGATCCTGGCTTTGTATGGCACATCATTATATGTGCTGCACTCCATACATGTGAACAGTATTCCAGGACAGGTCGGATCTGTGAATAACTTGTCATATGACATAATCTCATCTGCTATACATGGCCTTGGTGAGTCATCTCGCCTTTTCTATATTTTGAATTTAAATGTTTCACCCTTCCTGAATCCTCACTGAAATTCATGAAGAATATTAAATTGATTCAAATGAATGCAGAATTCATGTTTTTTGAAAATATGACAATTTTCATTCAAATTATATGAAATGATTTCTTCACTAGAAATGAGATGCCACTAATATAGCTCCCAGTCACAGTGTGCAAGATAGGGTGAGATCTGGCAACACCGCAGGCCACACACTCTCGGTGAGGTAATATTTATGGCAACTCACACTTATTTTTTGTGCAGAAATATTTATGGCCTCGGATGCCAGAAACTCTCTTCTGGCCATAACTCCGGTAATAGTGTGTGTTAGTGCAAGATTTTTATAGCTATATACCTCCTATGTATATCATTGTATATATACATCGATATTAGAGTTATGCCACAATTGGGGATATTGCATGCGTTGCCATAATTATTGCGGGACGTGTAATGGTGTGTGTGTGTGTGTGTGTGTGTGTGTGTGTGTGTGTGTGTGTGTGTGTGTGTGTGTGTGTGTGTGTGTGGGTGTGTGTGTGTGTGTGTGTGTGTGTGTGTGTGTGTGTGTGTGTGTATGTTTCGGTATAATTATGGCAACTTGTGTGAACTTTAGCCTGTAGTATGGCACCTTCCAGAATTGTGGCAACATACACGCGTTGCCACAATTTCTTTTCTGAATTGACGGGCCATATTATTCTTTTTCATCACTTTTTAGGGCCAAAAGAATGTAAGTCTTGATGGAGTATCCAGTATCTTCACTTGTTTTCGATCATGCATGAAAATGATGATGAAAATTATACTTTCTCAGAAAAGTGGGTGAGTTGGCACAATTCAGGATGAAGTATATCGTTAACACTACCCCTTTTATGGCATCGTGGGCGTGGCAGTAATGTGGCGCCCTCTGCAAAAGAAATTGCGACGTTGCATATAATATATAATTTTAACGTAAAAAAGAATTTTAAACAATTGGTATTAGGATGCCACAATAATCAGTCGTGTGTGCAAGATAAATAGGCGCCATACAATGTTCGAAATGTTGAAGGTAAATCTATGGATGACAAGGAGAGTAAGTCTACTGACGATAGATCTTCCAGAAGGAAACTCTTTCTTTCATGTAATTTCTGAAAGAAAAAATGATGATTGATGAGTATTTTAATTTTTTTCATTTGAAAGCTACATTTTCAATTCACAGTGAGTTTCAAAAAGTTTGCAGCATATGAGAAACTTTTTTATTATCCATTTATCAGAAAAGTTTAACCTTCGTAGAAACTGGTGCATGGCAAAAAACTTGTGGTTGAGTTATGAAAATTCAAAATTTTCATACAGTGCACAGGGGAGTACAAACAATAGCAATTTTGATCAAGAGTGAACTACCCTCACTTTTTATATTATTAAAAAAGTATATCGAAAAATATTGTTCAGAATTGGAAACAGTATTCAAAGGAAAATGGCTTTCGGTTAAATTTTGACTTCCTCAGCAAAAGTGTCCATGGGCACTAAAAAATCTGCCTACTAGTTTTCAAATTACAGGGTGTCAAATATGAAACGTGAAGCTTTCTGCTCAGAATTTTTAACAATTTCGAGAATTGACCAAACGCTTATTCATTCTGGGAAAACCGTGCCTCAATGATGGTACAATGTCACCTTGATCTCGTTTCCAGTACACTTTTTCGTTCTGGGGTGAACAAAGAAAAATCCAATTCGATTAATTTTAAACCGACCAGTGATGAGGATCAGAGATTAAATTTAACCTGAATGAACTGCCTCAATCTCTATCGAAGTTAACTGACATAATTTTTTGTATACAGGATGGTTGGAAAATAGGGGTACGTCAACCCCCCGTTTTTTAGTTTGAAAAGAGGGGAGCGTGTCATATTTATATATAGCAAACATTCTTCAATGTTGAGAACGTCTTATACTTATTTCATGTATTCAGGGTGAGTAATAGAAATGGTCCAAGTTTCTTAGAAAAATGCTGTTTTTTTTTAATGAATACCCTGTATTTCGAAAATGAATTGGTTAATTTTCAATTATTTTTGATATAATGTACGGTTTGAGGAGACTAAGATATTGTCATCAATATCAGCATAGGTCTCCGTACTCGTTTGTAGGCTATATACTGTGTGGATTTTATTGATACCCCATATACTCCATCGGAGACCAAACTGTGCTATTTTCGGGCAATTCTTCTTGTTCGGAGCAGATGTGTGCGGTACCTATTTCAATCATGCAATACCTTATATACATGGTGAATTAAATGTTTTCCATTTGAAAGCCCTGTTTCCGAGGAAACTAGAGAAATTTGAAATGTATCAGAAGCAGTAAGCCTCTCAAAGTTGGGACTAATTGTTCATTATTTGAAAGCTGATTCAATTCACTGGAATGATGAATACCTGCCCGTCGGTGAATTGTTGTCGGGGAATATTCCCCGTCGGGGAATTATTCTCTCGGGGAATCATCCAGTCGGTGAACTGTTGTCGGGGAATTGCCCGTCGGTGAATTGTTGTCGGGGAATTGCCCTAGACCCATTTTCATGAAAATAGTGCAAGGTCCTTTTGAATCACAGCCACCTAAGTAACAAAATATTTTTTCTTTTTATTATAATAGCCTCATAAATAGTACTACATTACTACTACATTATGCACCTTCAGCGGCTCCCTCATATTTCTATAATAATAAGATAATACAAAATTTTAACCAATTAAGTAGTTATTTGTTTGTTGAAAATGGTTTGAATTTTCACTAGTTTTTTTGGTGCAAATTTTACATTTCCCCCCTATCTTTGTCAATAATAATTATCAGTATGATTGTTTAGGAGAAAATTATCGAATAAATCAATTAGTTGATGCTCAATAATCAATTAATGCATATCTGCGAAATTACGATCACTTTAATCATAAAAATGGAAAACATTATTTAATGTGTAGGTGGCTGTTATTCCAAATTTTAAACAAATTTTCCTAATAGATTTTTTTGATAATATAAAAAATTAGGGTAGTTTACTCTAGATCAAAATTCCTATATTTTGAGCTCCCCTGTACACTGTTTGAAAATTTGAAATTTTAATGAATCAAATACTATTTTTTTGCATGCACCAATTAAAATGATAAAAGAATTCTGACAAATCAATAAAAAAAGTTTCCCATATGGTGCAAACTATTTGAAACTCACTGTATTATAGAATTTTGTGAGCAAAGCTATAGAATGAAATCTTCCATCAAGCCATCTTCAAAAAATATTTTATCCGAAATATAATAATATATCAGATACCACTCACTCACCACCTTTGAAGATGTTAATTTTTTGCGTTCGTTCTCCTGTTGTACATGTAAAACATATCTCTCCTGCATGATGATGGCTTGTTGCCAAAATGTTAGAGATTTGGTTGCAATAAAGATTATGTACCATCATAGCCTTGCTTGTATCATGTTTTTTTTAATTAGGTACGATGTTTTATTCTGATTTTCCATCCTCACTGGAATTCTTGAAGATAATTAATCAAATCTATGCGGGAGAGTACTTGTGATAATTAGTTATATTAGTTTGGTTAAATAATTTGAAAAAATATGAAAAATTATGTAGTAACGAAATCCGCAAAAATGACGAAGCTTTCAACGAACATTGGCCATATTCGAGAAATAAATGAATTTTAAACATTATTGAAAATTAATTAGAAATATACATCGTCCATAGCCACAAACCTTTAAAAAATACAGCGTTCGAGATATGGAGCGTTGGAAATGGCTTTTCGAATTTGATGCGGTATCTGCTCATCAATGGAAGACCTCTAATTTCTGGATGGGATACAATAATTCTAATGTTTTGTGTCCAGAACCAGATTGAAAATGGCAATCTTCAGCTATTATACATATAAGGCTCAACCGTCGAACATTTTTCATACACTGCTCCACACTGGATTTGAAAAGAGACACAAATTCCAAAATATTCCATACATCTATTCATGCTTCGAAATAACTTTACAATAATATTCATTCTCGATAAACGACAGATTCAGTGTATATTTCTGAGAGATGCTGAAATATCTAAGTCCGAGTTTACCAGATGTCCAATAATATCAAATATATGTTCTCCGAAATGGAAGGAAGGAAGGGAACGGAAAAATCGTAATCATATATTTTCAGATATAACAATTATGATCACTATTGATCACATAATATCGAATGTGTTCCAATATTCTCATGAGAGTCAGGGAGCTTTAAGGGAAAAAACCGGAAAACAAGATTAAAATATGATTCAATTTTCGTAAGGGGAAGAAGTTGTTGTCTAACTTCAATTTTGCGCTCAGTCGAAAAAGATTGAAGATACGAACAATTGATTTGTCGTGACTGTAGAGAATTGGTTTCTCTCCAATTTAGGCAATGGGTGTCCGAAACATTTCACATTTATTTGAGACAACTGCATCAACTTCTGCATTTTTTGGAATTCGAGGGTAATTATCGAAAGTGCCATTAATGGTTTGCTTCCACCCGAACCTCACCATTCTGGTGAGAAATTAGTATCAGCTATCAACGATACAGACATTTTCACGGATTCGTTTGGCTGTGAGATGCAATCATCCAAAACGAGTCATTTGAGGAGAATATCTTTGCACCCATTGTCAGATTATTGATATATGTGAGAACAAAAGTCACAAATACGTAGAAATAGAAATAGAATTTATTCATCACTGAAATATTTACATATACATACGAATACATAAGTACATGTAAAAACTTATCGGACTAGTCACAAAGAATAAATTCAGGAATATACAATTTAAAATATGAGGAATATACATACAATTAGATTAAAATTCTCTACAATGTAGCGTCTAAAAACTCTTCAATGGAGTAGAATGATTGACTTATCAGATAACGAGTCAAATTATCCTTCAACACATTTGAACTCGCTGATCTTAAGTGCGGGAATATATTCATAAGTCGGTTATAACACTTGATTCCTTGGTATATGTGAGAGTCTTGACCAATGCTCAATCGTGAGTATGGCTGGTGGATGCTCTCACTGTTTCTCGTACTGTATTTATGTAGATCATGTCTTTTACTCAGGTTACTTTCTTCTTTTTGACATTCATGATAATCAGAAGTATGTAAAGTGAAGGAACTGTTAGAATTGAGAATTGTGTGAATATGTTTCTACAGGAGGTTCCACGAGCTACACCAGCCATACATCTGATTATTTTCTTTTGCAAGATGAAGAATTAATAGTTATAATAATAATTATTGCTATATCAAAGAATATATGATTTTCTCGTTACCTTCCTTTACAGCGCTGAGCCTCATTTTTAACATTTTGGATCACATACTTGATATTATTAATCTGATATATTCAGAATCAGCCATTTCAATCTCTCTTCAAAATATACTCAAAATGTGTCGTTTTTCGAAAATTGAAATTATTGTAGTTGTTCCATTGCATGAATAAATGTATTAGAAATCTTTGAATAAGAAATTCATTCCATGGCCAGTGTAGAGCAGTGTATGAAAAATTATCGATATATGTAACGATGAAATACAATCTGTCAATCTGGTACTGAACGCCGAATTCCTTCCTTCCCAACCAGAAATGGGGACTCCTCGATTCATGAGAAAATATCGCAAGGAACGAAAAAGTCTACTATCAAAGTTCCATATCTCGAAAACTGTCCATTTTTGAGCATCTGTCAGTGGACACTTTTCATCAGCACGCCGAGAACAAAAATTCAGCCATATTCTCGGAAATCCATTTCTAATAAGAAATGTGCGGGGTCCTTTCTAGTAATAATTGAAACGAATGTAAAATTTTGTGAAGTATTTGTTGAAAAATCAGACGATGGCGAAATTTTGGATTTGAATTACTTGAATACTTAAAAAATTGTTATAGATAATGTGTTTGATCAGAATTTCAAATAGTAAGGTTTTTTTCAAGAACATGACTCGGGGTAAGCTTTGCATGAGGTCATCTCAATGAAGATAAACATTAAAAATCTAAGATGGGGTTTGTCCTTCATTAGATTACCAGAGAAAACTGAAAAAAAAAAACAGTTCATGAATGTAAGAAGACTGACTCAGTGTGTCTCAATTGGAGCGTAGTGCGCTCTCAATCCTTCAAAATCACATGAATATCCCAATTTACCACTGTCCTAGCAACAGATGAACCAAGGATTTTGAACATCTATTTTCCATGTGAAATGTCTTTTGGCAAAATTTTCTGAAATTTCGATATGTTTTAGACATGACATTATTATACAGTGAGGTTCTAAAGTAACGGATAAATTCATTCCCTACCTTATTAGCAATTTTCAAGGAAAACCCTGAAACAAGTCGATTTACGTTTTCGAAAAGACACTCTGTGACATGAACAAAAATCACCCCTCCTTCACTCCCCTCAAAGTGGCAGCCACCCCTTCAATATTTATAAATTAAATAGGGGTTCTGGTAATACTTCATTTGGAAGGGCCAATTGTCTATAAAGCAAAGTCTATTTTTTTAAATTTCGTTCACGCGTTAAAAAAAATATTTTCAAAATGTTGAAAAGTATAATAATATAAGTTGAAATATGAGTCACATACAAGAGTATTGATACCTAGGAAAAGTAAATGAACTGAGAAAAAAGTCACTAAAATTTTAACCTGTGCGCGACATAATAAACAAATAAATATAAGATATGAGTTATAAATAAGTATCACGTATACTATTAAATTCGCTGTGTAGTCAATGAACCTTAATTTTTTTTACATAAATTTTTTCAGCCTACTTGAACGTATGATGAACAAAAGTTGGTAAAATAACCAAAAAAAAATTGAGGTGCAATGAATATACAGCGAATTTAAAAGTATACGTGATACTTAATTCTCAACATTTTGAAAATATTTTTTTTTTTTATGACGCATCAACTAAATTAAAAAAAAATAGACATAGCTGTATAGACAATTGAATATCCTTCAAAATCAGGAATCACTTGACCCACATTCTCATTTAAAAAAATTGTCTGTCACTTTTTGGGAGATGTAAAAAGGGGAATTCTTTTCACATAGAATGTCTTTTCAAAAATGTGAAATTGATGTGTTTTAGGGTTTTTCTTGAAAATGCATAATAACGTAGAAAACAAATTAATCCGTTACTTTAGGACCACACTGTATACTTTATAGATGGATCCTATATGACCAGCTTTCGAACTACCAGGTGTCAAAAATGCAATTCCACCTGTTTAGGGTATTTGATTTGACTCGTGTGCTCTAAATAGAGATAGGTCTTTCTCAGGAATGTAAACCTGAGTTATTGCTCATGAATTCAAAAAAAACAATAATGTAGTGTCATTCAAAAATTTGGCATGTGGAAGAACAGGGTCATGATGCAATCATCACTGGTTGGATTATGACACTGAATATGGTCTGTTTCAATAAGTTCGTGTATAATGAATGAACAATAGGGTGTTGTCTTATGTAATAATTACTTACTGGATAAATTCATTATTATTATTATATTATATTCATAGCGTTTTGATGAGGGAGTGTTTTTAAAAATAGCGGAATATTTTTCATACTAATAATATGAACGTGCAGGAATTATTGGAACTAATTTACACTAGGTAATCCAAGGCAGCTGGGGCTGTTTTGTCATCAGAAACTAGTTTATATCAATAATTAATGAAATTGTGCATATCTCAAGATAACGAATTCTTGATAACTATGAATTTGATATGGGTAGAAATGGAAAGTGATGAAGATTGAATTGAGAAAACAGTGGAAAATACGAATATGAGTTTTTATTGACATGGCGCAAACAAAAAGGTATTCATACTAGTAAAGTATCACTTTACTCACTTGATACATATAAAACTATTTTATTCAAATTGAGTTCATTCACTACAACTTGGTAAGTGAAACATTATTCCCGAAGTGGAGCACAAACATCAAATCGATGCATAATAACCTAAAGAGCAAAAATCGAATTTTTGACACTCAAAAACTGATCTTATATGCATAAGATCGATTCATAACTATTCAATAAGAATGTAAAGATTTATAACATATAAAAATTTCAGAGAAATTAGACGAAAAACATTTTACATAGAACATGTGCAAGGTCCTTTGAAAAATTTGAAAAAAAGTTGTAATATTTCTGTGTACGTTTAAGCATTGGAACTGGAAGTATTCGAATAATAGCTATTTATGATACAAATTCGTTAAGTAGGACGTTTTCGTATGAGCGTGGAGTTTGTTGAATGAGGCGCAGCCAAGTTCAACAATCACACGAGTACAAAAAAGCTCTTTACGAAAGTGTTTCATACAAAGTTTTTCTTCGACAGTTATTATATTGCCAAATTGTAGCAATTATATCATTAATTTGAATGTTTAATGATATGAATTGTCGTCGTATTATCAAATAAAGAGTTCCGAGTTGTATCTGACGCAAAAAACTGTATTTTTCAAAAATGCATAAATGTATGAACAGTGTGTAAAAAATTACTTTACGCACAGTTGATGATTTTACGCACAGGTGATTTTTTTACACACTTGTGCGAAAAATTATTACTTTACGCACTGTCCGCAGTGCGTGAAAGCTTAGTTCACGCACTGTCGTAGAAAAAAGTAATTTTCTGTAGTGATGAAAGCACCATAAACTAATAATAAACAGAATTAAATGATTCTGAATCTCATGTTTATGATTGTGAGTGTGATATCAGATATATTCATTGTCTCGATTCGATTATTTTCAACCCAAGTAAATAACCACAGGGTTACTTTTTTGTGATTGATTTGTCAAATATCTCAATTGTGAACAGACATTGAAGGATCATGAGTAACGTTGCTCCCAACTGATACAATGCAAAATTTCATTACCTACTCAAATGTGATCATACAGAATACAGAAATCTCACTCAAAAACAAATGACTCCATTCATCACTTATGCGAACTTTGAATGTCAATTGGAAAATGTTAAAGGAATAGTGTCATAGGTCGAGGTTAGCTGTGATCGTTCAATCAGGAATTAATACAATCGTACCGATTGAGAAACCAAATTCATGCAGGGTTACTATTTATTATATTGGTGAAAAATCTTTTTCCACCAATGACATCGTTCTTGACCATAACCATTTTATCGCACAACTTTTGCACCAAGCATACAACTTAATTTTTGAAAATCGTTCGTAGTGCCTGCCCATCGTGTTCCATAATCTTACAGGTTATGACAGTCATTTCAGGATTTTACAATGAAGTAACATATAAAATTAAGATTTATTGGCTCTTTTCGCTCCATTGAAAAGTCTTTAACAATGAAGTATCGCTAACATTCCAAAATTCAAAATATAACAATATCCTGGCTTTGTATGGCGCATCATTATATGTGCTGTACTCCATCCATGTGAACAGTATTCCAGGACAGGTCGGATCTGTGAATAACTTGCAAAGAACTGGTGTTAGTTCGGGATCACATTTCTTGAGAACAAACTGCGTAATACCGTCAGATTCACTAGCATTGTTGGAATTAAGACCTAGCAAAAATTTCTCTGATAACCCGTTGAAAAAAGATAATCCCAGGCATGACATAATCTCATGTGCTATACATGGCCATGGTAAATCATCTCGCTTTTTCTATATTTTGAATTTAAATGTTTTAGCCTGATTTTCCTTCCTGAATCCTCACTGAAATTTATGAAGAATGTTAAAGTGATTCAAATGAATGCAGAATTCATGTTTTTTTGAAAATATGACAATTTTCATTCAAATTATATGAAATGATTTCTCCACTAGAAATGAGTTGCCACTAATATAGCTCCCAGTCACAGTGTGCAAGATGGGGTGAGATCTGGCAACACCGCAGGCCACACACTCTTGGTGAGATAATATTTATGACAACTCACACTTATGGTGGATTTATGCAGCAATCATAAGTCATAAGTCTTTAGTCTTTAGTCTTAAGGAAGAATATTCGTCAATGATTGGTTGGAATATACGGACCAACCAATCATTGACGAATATTCTTCCTTATGACTAAAGACTTATGATTGCTGCATAAATCCACCATTATTTCTTATGCGGAAATATTTATGGCCTCGGATGCCATTAACTCTCTATAGGCCATAGCTCCGGTAATAGTGTGTGTTAGTGCAAGATTTTTATAGCTATATACTTCCTATGTATATCACTGTATATATACATCGATATTAGAATTATGCCACAATTGGGGATATTGCATGCGTTGCCATAATTATTGCGGGACGTGTAATGGTGTGTGTGTGTGTGTGTGGGTGTGTGTGGGTGTGTAGGTGTGTGTGTGTGTGTGTGTGTGTGTGTGTGTAGGTTTGTGTGCGTGTTAGATGGGTGCAAATCTTGCAAGCTGAATTACAACCACTTCCTCTTAAGGCGGCTGCTCACACACCTGCCGCAGTGGCAATCTAGGGTGTAAAAGTGGGGTTGACCCTTAATTGGTAGATTGTGATGTATGTAGGCAATTTCAACTCAGTTCTGTAGAGTAAGTCATGCGGAGTGTTCGTTTTTATTGTGCAGCACGCTGAGGTGGATCGAATATTATCATGGTAATCGAGAACAACCAAGAGTGAGAAGTTTGGACGCGGGTTATAGAAGTATTTAAAGACCGGCCCCACATGTGGAATAATGGTGGATTTATGCAGCAATCATAAGTCTTAAGTCATAAGGAAGAATATTCGTCAATGATTGGTTGGTCCGTGTATTCCAACCAATCATTGACGAATATTCTTCCTTATGACTTAAGACTTATGATTGCTGCATAAATCCACCATTAGACACAATTATTTCCGTTTCTGTAACCAATTCTTCATCCAGGTACTTCTTTTTTTCTTCTGTAGTATCACGGAAGCAGCCAAGGCAATGCCGTTCTTTTGATTTTTTGAAAGGGTTGGCACCATCTTCATGACTCAAATGATAGTCTGTTCCAAGGAGACTAATGGTGGATTTATGCAGCAGTCATAAGTTTTAAGTCTTATGGAAGAAAATATTCGTCAATGATTGGTTGGTCCGTAAATTCCAACCAATCATTGACAAATATTCTTCCTTATGACTTATGACTGCTGCATAAATCCACCATAAAATTTAACAAGGAGGCTTTAATAAGCTCTAGCCAATCAGAAACTTGTAGCATCAACGCGTCATAGTGACGTACTTGGATATGAGTAACAAAACTGTCAGCGGTCAAGAAGACTAAAAACAAGGAGGGTTTAATAAGCTCTAGCCAATCAGAAACTTGTATCATCAACGCGTCATAGTGACGTACTTGGGTATGAGTACAGAGTCGAACTCGAATCAAGCAACAAAACTGTCAGCAGTAACTCTCATATACCAAGAGCTAGTCCGTCACTGTTTATAGAGAACGGCGGCCATGACATGTATAACTACGTCACATTTCGTCACAAATGTTCTTTCATCTCTTTCTACTAGTGTCCCCATTGTCTTATGGGAATCAAACACTCCTTGTTTTTAGTCTTCTTGGTCAGCAGTAACTCTCATATACCGTCACTGTCTATAGAGAACGGCGGCCATGACACGTCCTACTACGTCACATTTCGTCACAAATGTTCTTTCATCTCTTTCTACTAGTGTCCCCATTGTCTTATGGGAATCAAACACTCCATGTTAAATTTTAGTCTCCTTGAGTCTGTTCTGAGGTACGTTCCTGCTAAGTTCCTGCCATAGAAATCATAATATATAGTAAGTAGTAAGTATATATAATATATATCTATGGTTCCTGCGTTCACTGTCGCGCTGAACGGCAGGTACGTGTGTAGAGACGCCTCCTAGATTGCTCCAATCACCCTGCACCCTAGATTGCCACTGCGGCAGGCGTGTAAGTAGCCGGCTTTATTCCATGGAATTCAAATTTTACATGTTGGTTCAGTTCCGACGACAATACATTAACAAAGAGTAGGGGTCTATGACCTACTCTTTGACATTAATGTCGAAGAAATTGTCACCCCTGCCCCCCGAAAGCTAGATAGAGAACGCGTAGGGTTTCGGAAGTTTTCTTGACGGATTTGGACGTCAAAAATGACAGCGAAACAAAAAAATTGGATAGGGGGTTCGCTCCTTTTTTCTCAAAAAAAGTTAGAAAACTCGCGAAATTAAAATCGGAAAAATAGTGAAAAATATCTGACCGGCGAATATTATTATGGCTTAAAAAAAGTAATTGTCCCCATCTGCCCGCCGAGAGCTAGAAAAAGAACGCGTGGGGTTTCGGAAGTTTTCTTGACGGATTTGGACGTCAAAAATTACTGCGAAAAAACAAATTAGGTGACTCACCCCTTTCTCGTAAAAAATTGGAAAACTCGCTAAAATTAAAATCGGAAAAATCCGTAAAAATAGTGGAAAATATCTGACCGTCGAATATTATGGTTTAAAGAAATAAATTGTCCCCCGAAAGCTAGAAAGATAACGCGTAGGTTTTCGGAAGTTTTATATACGGATTTGTATGTCAAAAATTACAGCGAAAAAAAATTAGTTAAGGGGTTCACCCTGCCCCCATTTTTCAAAAAAAAAGTTGAAAAACTCGCGAAATTAAAATCGACAAAATCCGTAAAATAGTGAAAATTATCTGACCATTGAATAATATGGTTTCAAAAAAGTTACCCCCTTTCCCCCACGAAAGCTAGATAAAGACCGCGTAGAAATTTGGAAAATTTTCCAACAGTGAAATTACAGGCAAGCGACCTTGCAACTATGACGCATTAATTGAAATGAACAGACTAACACACATATTCACAGAAAACTAAAAAATAAATAAATGAATAAACTTAAAAATAACTTTTCAGAGAAAAGCTTTTATCTAAACGCACAAAAAGAAGAAAATAAATTTTAAAGTGAATTAAACCCATCATTTTGTTACATTATAAAATTTTTTATACATTCATGCAAAAATCAAAACTTTATTGAACTATATTCAGTGGAAAAAGAAGTTCTTTATTGCACTAGTGCATTTTAAATGAATGAAAGCTTGTCGCGAAAATAAATCTTGAGCAGGTAATTTTAAATTTAATTTACATTAAGAAATACATAGATACTCCTCGCGACAAGCTTTTATATCATCTAAAATTTTATAATGTAACAAAATGATTGGTTATTTAATTCACTTTAAAATTTATTTTCTTCGTTTTAGTGCGTTTAGATAAAAGCTTTTCTATAAAAAGTTATTTTTAAGTTTAGTTATGTATGTCAAATTTTCCTTGAATACCATGCCGAGCGGACAATGAGTTAGTTAGCGAGTGTGCATAAACAGAATAGTTGAAATAAATAATTAGTGATGTAGGTACTTATGAGACATAACTTATAAATAAGACTTATAGTTTAGGTGTGAAATAAATGATTTAGAACCGATTAGACTATACCCACAGACCTCATAAAAGAGGTCTGTGGCAACACATATGTGTTCTGTGACTATATTAACTACAGTGGTATCAGAAATAGAATTTGTGAAATAAATAGAGTGGACAATCTCCGTTATGTGAAAAAAAATAAATGAACTGATAGACACTTTTCGCGCGAAATATAGACAAGTGGCCCGTAAAAGTATTCGGGAAGTGGACAGTTTTTGCATCCTACGGGAAAATAAACTGATAAACGTTGTGTGAAATAAACTAATACCTCGTGCAAGAACATAAAAATAAGATGAGAGTTCGCCTGGTCGATTTGAAGGTTGCGGAAACAACTGCAGGAAAAACTTGCAAAGGGATTAATCGAAGCTAGAGGGCAAAAATCCTGAAACCTCTTTTATTCTAAGTTTCTGGAATCGACTTCTGGAATTCGATAATGAATTAACTCGACGAAAATACCAAATCCCTCGAAGGTAAACTCCAAGAAAATTCGAAGAGCCTGAACTTTTAGAAAATTTGGAAGATAAACTTCCTGGAAAATTCGAAGAGTTTATAAGAAAAACTTCAGGAAAATTCAATTAATTTGGAAGAAAAACTGCAAGAAAATTCAAGCAGCCTAGAGGATCTTCAAGATAAACTTCAAGAAAGTGACTGGAAGAAAAGTTCCTGGAAAACACAGAAGGCTTGGAAAAAGAACTTTGTGGTTGTCGAAGAAATAATAATAATAATTTTTTTATTTTTAATAATAATAATATTATTTGTCCACTGAATGTTACAATGGGTACAATACACTACAGGCAAGTACTATACATTATGGGAAACGTCACTAACAGATCAGCTAGTTCGCTATTTGGTACAATAGGAACCTGGTTGTATGATAAAATGATGTAAAATAATTAAAATAGTATACAATAAAATATAGACTATATAGGTACTATTTTACAAATAATTTATCATTTTCTAATTAAAATAGCCGATTTTATTATGTACGCTATAATCTAACATGATAATGCTGATGGTTTTTGTGGTGATAAAACAGATTAGTTTTAAGTAAAAGTACAATTCGGAAAACTCAGTTTAATTATCTTTGAACTTGACATTTCATTCAATAATTCAAAAAACTATCAACAGTAAAATACGGGATGATAAAATCAAACACGATAATTGATCTGACGATATTGAAGATATTCCAATACCCCCACTCGACAGATCACTCTTCCGTCATACCCATTGAAACTTTGAGGCGCTGAAATTTCTCCTTAGGTAGAGGTTTTGTAAATCCATCAGCTATCATATTGGCGGTTTCACAGTAGACAAACTTGATTATACTTTCATTGATTAGATTCTTGAGGTGATGGTATCTAACGTCTATATGTTTTGTTCTACAACTTGCCTTTTCGTTGCTTGCTAACTTGATACAACCTTGGTTGTCTTCATATAGAATAGTTGCATCCTCACAAGTGATTCCAAATTCTACAGTTAGTCGTCTTAACCAAAGAACTTCTTGACTGGCGAGTGCGGAAGATATATATTCCGCCTCAGTTGATGATAAGGCAACAGAACATTGCTTTCTGCTAGCCCATAATATGGGATTATTTCCTAGCATAAAAATAAATCCACTTGTTGATTTCCTGTCGGAGACATCTCCCGCCCAGTCGGCATCAACATACCCCCCCAAAGTCAAGTCTGTGATGGAGCTGAACTTCAGTTTATGGTTCATAGTACCCTTCAAGTACTTTAGAACTCGTTTGACTGCATCCCAATCTCTTTGACTTGGCTGACTGACGTGCCTGCATAAATATCCAACAGCTAGAGCTATGTCAGGGCGGGTTGTAGTAGAAAGATAGAGCATTGCCCCCACTGCTTTTCTGTAGTTCTCGTTATTTGATAAAATATGTTGATCAGCAGGTAATTTTGGAAATCCTGTATCCATAGGAGTTTCTGCACTTGATGCATTTTCCAACCCAAAATTTCTAAGTAGAGCTTCAATTTTTGATTTCTGATCCAACAGAAAACTTCCATTTTTCAGGCGTTGAATCCTAATGCCGAGAAATGATGTAATATTTCCCAAATCAACCGTTTCAAAATGTTCATCAAGTTTACTAGCAATAGATTTTATCACTAGTTCACTTTCATGACTAATACACAAATAATCGACATATAATAATAGATATAGCATACTTCCATTTTCAGTTTTGGTGTAAAGACAAGGGTCATTCTTACTTTGGACGAAACCCAATTCATGTAGAATAATGTTCATAGTGTCATTCCATGCTTTTGCGGATTGCTTGAGACCATATGTGTGTATAGGGGTGCGACTGGTTCTTTTATTTGCTTACCACTATTTTGAATACATTTTTAATAATTTCACCAAAATGTTTTTATACCATTCTATATTGTCATTAATTTTCTATTGTTTACTTTTATATTTATTTCTGACTTTTACCCATTTTTATCAACTCTATGTACCCAGCTCATATATCTGTTTGTTTATGTTTATAATTTTATATTGAATCACAATGAACATTTTAACTTTATTATTTGTATATGCGTGTGTCTGATTTTTTATTTATTTATTACTGTTATTCATTATAAAAATTGTTCATACTCTTACTTACACATTTTTATATAATTTTTATTGTTTGTATATTTGTGAAACAAGTGCTTTAGCACTTATCACTCTTCTTTCTTTACTCACGATGTTTTTGAGCCGATTTTTCTCTATGTTTAATTTAATTAACGTGAATAAAGTTATTATTATTATTATTATTATTATATACCGCTTTATGAAGTTTGTAAACCTGATGAGTTTCTTTTTCATTAACATAACCCTCTGGCAGATCCATATAAATTTCTTGTTCTAGTTTACCATTGAGATAAGCAGTCTTTATATCATAATGTCGTATTTTCAATATCCTGACTGCTGCAATGGACAATAAGATACGAAATGTGCTCTGTTTCATTACTGGGGCAAAGGTACTATCATAGTCCTCCCCGTACTTTTGAGTGTAACCTTTGGCAACTAAACGAGCTTTATATTTAGTTTTGTTGCCACTTGAATCTATTTTAGTTTTGAAAATCCACTTAGATTCAACAACTCTCTTATCTGGAGGTAGCTCTGTTAGTGTCCAGACTCCTTTCTTTTGGAATGATTCCATTTCATCTTCTATCGCGGATAATCATTTTATTTTCTCACTTTCAGGCAATTTCATGATATCATTCCATGTTTCCGGATCTTGAATTGTTCTTTCTGTAGCCGAATAAGAAAGCTTTTCAGGTTGTTTCCCTATATTTTTTTTCGAAGATCTTCTAACGCTCTGAATTTCACCTGATTGTTCGAAATTTTCAACTGGTTCACTTTCTGCTGACTTTCTGTTCTCATTATCGTCCATATCTATTCCTCTTTCTCTTTGTTCTACATCTTCAGTTTGCTTGTGAAAGATATCAACTTCAATTGACTGGGTTTCGTCAACAATATCAGATTTTGCTTTTACTAGTTCAAAATTCTGATTTTCAAAAAATTTTACAGTTCTGCTTATCACAATTTTGTTGTTTTTAGGATTCAGAACTCTATACCCGTTTGAAGTTTCGTGGTATCCAACTAGAATTCCTAATTTGGCTCGTGCATCCCACTTTGTTCTTGTCTCACTCGGAACATATGCATAGGCCACACTTCCAAAGGCTCTTAGATGATCCAGTCTTGGTTTTTCTTGATGCCAGAGTTCATAAGGCGTACGATCAATAACATTTGATGGTAGGCAGTTTTGAAGATAGTTTGCAGTTGCAATTGCCTCTCCCCAATATTTATTTGGTAACTCTGCATCAAATAACATACACCTAGCTGACTCACACAAGGTTCGATTTTTACGTTCCGCGACTCCATTTTGTTCCGGAGAATACGGTACTGAGGTCCGGAAAGAAATGCCTTTCTTCTTTAGAATATTTTGAACAGCTGACCCACAATACTCGCCTCCATTATCGAATCTGAACATCTTGGGTAGTTTTTCGAATTTATTTTCAACAAATGCTATGTACTCTTCAAACTTTTGAGAAACCTCGTCTTTAGAATGCAGCAGAAAAATTGTTGTGTAACGCGAAAAATCGTCAATAAATGTCATGAAATACCGCTTCCTTCCTGGGGTTTCACTTTTCATCGGCCCGCAAACATCCGAATGTATCAAATCAAGACATTGATTCGAACGTTTGTCGCATTGTTTCATAAATGATTTCTTCGTGAGTTTTCCTCTCACGCAACTGACACAGTTCATAATTTCTTGGCAATTATCGATTTTTATTCCTGTGGCTAAATCATTAAAAACGAGAGTCTTTATATCAACAATATTTCTATGACCTAGTCGCCTATGCCATGCATGAATGCAGTTTTCATGATTATTATTGTCAGTTGCGACATTTGCTCGATCATCTTGCTTTAAACAGAGTCTATAAATGCCATTTTCAATTTCACCCATAGCAATGATTTTGTCACCGATTTTTATAATACAGCGGTGGCATTCAAAAATAACATTGAATCCTTTTTCAGTAAGTCGTTTCACAGATAACAAATTGCTTTTCAATTCAGGAATGTATAGTACATTCGTTACTCGAACATTTTCGCAATTTTCATTGACTCGACAACATAGTTTTCCATCTCCGACTCCAGCACATGCCATTCTGTCACCATTTGCTGCAATAACTTCATTTCTATCAGTTTCTCGGAGATTGTCAAAAAAATTTTTGTTGTTAGTCATATGGTTAGAAGCTCCGGAATCGATGTACCATTCTGTTGCATTTTGGTGGCCTACACAGAAACAGTACTCAACTACGACGCTTTTAGCATTCTGTTCACTTCCATGATTCTTGTTATCGGTTCTTCTTTTATTACTTTTACGAAAATAGCAGTCTTTCTGTAGGTGCCCCTTTCTCTTGCAGAAATGGCATTCTTTGTCAAATTCTTTTGGAAACTTTTTCTTCTGGTTGCTAAATACCTTTAACGCACTTTCTTCAACTCGAACGTTTCCATGGTCTTTCTTTCTGTTGAATTCATCCAGTAACTTCCCTTTTACGTATTCGAGAGTAAGTTCATCATCGGGTCGTGCATCAAGAGCTGTCACTAATGTCTCATAACTTGGTGGTAGACCCCCTAACATGAGGGCTGCTACATGGAAATCCTTGATTTCTTCACCGATACCACGTAATGATTCGACCATTTCCAGAGTAGTTCTGATGTATTCTGTCATGGTCTGTCCAGGTTCAAGTTTTGATTGGTATAATTTTCGCAGTAAATATAACTTGTTGGATAAATTAGCTCTCTCGTGAACTCTTTGTAAAACGTTCCACATATCTTTGGCTGATGAGCAGTTACAGATGTGAATTATTTGATCATTTTCGACTGATAATGATATTGTGCTTTGCGCTTTTTCATCCAAATTAGACCAATCTTTTTCTGGAGTTGAAGGTTTTGCTTCATTTACAACTTTCCACGTTCCCTCTCTGATCAGCATCATTCTCATTTTAAATTTCCACGGCTGATAGTTGGTATTGTTCAGCTTGGTGAATCCAAATCTTGCGTTATCTGACGACGAATCCATCATGACAGTTTTAATTTTTACGATGATTTTTACTTTCCGCTTTACTGTTTAGCTTTTACTGGAACTGTTCATAAACTGCTTTATCTACGCCCTGGGCCCATAACCTGATGGTTTTTGTGGTGATAAAACAGATTAGTTTTAAGTAAAAGTACAATTCGGAAAACTCAGTTTAATTATCTTTCAACTTGACATTTCATTCAATAATTAAAAAAACTATCAACAGTAAAATACGGGATGATAAAATCAAACACGATAATTGATCTGACGATATTGAAGATATTCCAATAAATGCAAGTTAGGTACCTATATAATGGCATCCGACAAGTATCATAATATTATGTCTCAACTGTTTAGATTACCATACTCTCGTGATCTGTGTGATTTCAGAGTTATCATTAAGAAATTCCTGCAATGAGTAATAGCATTTCTGTATCAAAAACCTCTTAAGATTTTTCTTGAAAAATGTTGTTTCACATTCTCTTAACTCCTTCATTGCAGAAATCTTATTGTAGCATTTGGTTCCCATTTAATTGAGAGTTTCCTGCCCAATTGATAATTTGGAAAAGCCTAAATTGATTTTGTCCTTCTCTCGTGTATTATGACTGTGGGACGTCTCCCTTCTTGTCTTTAAAGTACTTATCTTATTTATTAGTAAAATGTAAACAATCAATGAGTAAATATACAAACTTGATAACGACATAATGCCCAGTTCAGCAAAGTGGCTTTTGCATGATTCTTTATTATGCAAGTTCAGCATGCATATTATAAATTTTTTTTTGAATAATAAATAATTGGCCAGAGTTGTGGGTTTTTTCTCAAAAAACTAGACCATATGAAAGGCTTGACTGAATGAGGGAATGAGGTCATAGTATAGTAATTTTAGCACGTCGATTGATACTGTAGTCCGTAAGTTCCTGATAATAAAACAATATGAGCTCAATTTTGAGGCTGTATGAACATGCTCATTCTTTGATCTAGATAAACTCCTAAAAATTTTGTACAAGCTGAGTTCTCCAGGGATTTTCCTTCCGATTTGAGTAGCATACTTTCGTTTATGGTAACATTTTTCGTAATAAATTAGACAGCTATTGACTTATCTGCATTTAATAGTTATTTATGTATCAAGGGCGTAAAGTAGGCGTTTATGGCCTGCGGCGTGGATGATGCACGTGATACATACAAAATTTTATGCACTAGCGGTTTTATAGCGCGAATCACAAATACTGACTTGAATTGCAATGGTCTACACCTTTCATACGTTATGCGTACAATAATTAAGGGTAACATAATATGAGGAATGTGAAACTATAGTAGCTGAGTGCTATATTGGAGAATCTATTTCAAATAAATAGATCATCACCGAAAAAATTGCCAACGATTATGAACAAATGTTAGAAAGAGTATTGCTCTATTGAACTGAAATGATTCTAATTCGTGTTAGGAATTGCATGAAATGATGTGTGAGTATAGACAATTTGAGAATTTTGTCTACTTTACGGCCCGCCGGGCCATAATGCGCCCACGGGCGGTAAAGTGCCACTTTACGCCCGGCGAACCGGGCGGTAAAGTGTACTTTACCGCCCGCTAGTGCATAAAGAGATTTTATTATTACTGCACCATTGGGATATGCTTCTAATAGACTCAGTGGATTTATTTTGTTTTTCTCTCTTAGATTGTCCTGTGACGATTAAATTAGTATCATCTGCGTAAAGTCTTGGAAAGCCTGTTTTACTTAATGCTTTGGGCAGATCAGTTATAAAGATATTAAATAATGTAGGTGAGAGGCATGATCCTTGCGTTGTGTCTGTTCGGATAGGTATGAAATTGGAAGGTATGAAATTGTCCTTTCCAAACATGGGCCTCTGACTCCTATCCGTTAGAGTTTTGCTTCTAACAGACTGTGGTCAACTGTGTCGAAAGCTCGGTTCATGTCAAAATATAATCTCATAATGTTTTTTTTGTTGTTCAACGCTTCATGGAAGTGAGTTTATAGCTTCATCCAATGCTGTTGTAGTAAATTAGCACAAATTCACTCTGAAATAATTCATATGACGAAATACAATGCTTCAATAATTTCAACACAATACTCTAATTTATATAACAATCACTGGACTATTTATGTTCGACTGACTAACTGCCAACTCTCTAGTTCTGACCTCCGCCGCGAGGCATAGAGGTATTTTTTCTCTATAAACACTGGTATTTATATTCGAAGAGAATCTCACCAGAATATTCTCGTCTCATCTATTCGCACCTAGATGTCGCTAGTCGAAGATTCTCGAACATTTCTTCGGATATCATGCTTGTTCATGTGTAGAGGCGACAGGTCCGGCCTCAGAAATATTACATTGCCCCCTTAGAAGTATTTCGTCCCGAATGTCATCCTTGGAGTGTGTCGATATTTGCAAGATTTAGCCCATATCTGCACCGTGAAGTTCGATGGAAATAACACTCCACAGTCTTCATATTTGGTCGTGGAAGAGGGTTACAGCAAACCAAAATTTTGACGCCGCTGGATCTGAATATCGTCTCCAACATACTTCTTATTACTCTTCAGTCCAGCCCATCAATTCCACAGGACAATTTCGGGACTGCCAGGTCCACAAGATTCTGATCCAACATCGTATCTCTCAACTTGGTAAGACTCCTCCAGACATCTTCATAGGACGATTTATCTTGGGGATGCTTCTTGGTCACCAGGTAGTAGATGTTTCTCCGGCCCTTCTTCTTCAAATTTCTTAGAGAACACCACAGCGATGCCACTGGACATTCGAAGATCTTCTGCGATCTTGTGCTAGGACGTAATCGACTGGCACTTTGAGAAGGTCCCGTGGCTCCTCTCGAGTTACCCCGTGTGACACTTTCTGTCCATTATTGAGTATAAGGACATGAATTTCTGGAACGTCATCGCATCCTCTGGTGGTCTGAGGGTGCGGACTTGGTCATGGTTTCCAGTGTAATGAACGATCCTAGGTTTACCTCTGGCTGGTTTGTGGATTCGGAAAAGCAGATTGTCTATCCTCTTGACGATCTTGCACGAACCTTCCCATGAATAACATAATTTCGGTGACAGGCCCCGACGACGCTTCGGGTTGTACAGTCAAACTATGTCACCAACCTGAAATCCTCCGGCATCGGCATTGATGTCATAAGTCATTTTCATTCGGTCACTGACACTCTGGATGTTCAAACGGACTAGTTCGTGGATGTCCTCCATTCTATCAGGAGTTTGCTGATGTAGTCCTCTCCCGCGGTATCCTGTCCTGGTGGCGTCCCAAACTTTAGGTCACAGGGAAGTCGCAGCTCTCGGCACATTATGATACTAGCAGGGGTTTGGCCAATTGACTCGTGTACTGCGGGCCGGTAGGCCATCAGGAACAAATGAAGATACTGGTCCCAGTCTCTTTGATGGTCAGAGACTACCTTTTGGACAAGTGGCGATTGATAGTCCTGTTCATCCGCTCAACCATTCCATCGGACTGTGGATGTAGAGCCGTCGTTCTCGTCTTGCGGATGTTGAGCAGTTGGCACATTTCTTGGAACAGGTTGGATTCGAAATTTCTGCCTTGGTCCGAGTGCAGCTCCAAGGGAACACCGAATCGTCATATCCACTCCTTCATCAAGTAGTCTGCGACGGTGATGGCTTTCTGGTTGGGCAGGGCATAGGCTTCATCGGCCCACTTGCTGAAATAGTCCATTGCCACAAGGATGTATTTATTTCCGTGATCTGATACGGGGAACGGTCGAATGGACTACCTACGTTGAACTGACTCATCGGGGCCTTTGGTCGTGTCCGAGGTCCATTGCCGGCAGCGCAAACAGCACACTTTCTGCATTTGTCATTGACATCAACTTGACAATTGACCCAGTAAAACCGTTACCTTACTTTCTGCAGGGTCTTCGTCTCACCCAGAGGTCCTCCAGCAACTCCATCATGGATGTACATGGATATACTTCCTGTTTTCTGTTCTTGGGCACCACTATCAGACGTCTGTCCTCCCCACCATCTTCGGATTCCAATACACGTTTCAGGACCCCATTCTTCATGGTAAGGGAATTCCATTGGGCCCAGTAGGATTTAACTGCTGGGGAATATCTTGCGATTTCCTGCCATGTCAGTCTTTGATTACTCTTTTTCCAACCGATGACTAAACCAAGAACTGAATCTCTTTCTTGGTCTTTCTGGACCTCGTTGTCATTCCAGTTGTTATCAACTGTCGTGGTTCTACAAATAGCTGCTTCCTTCTCTTCTGCTCGTCGACAGTGTGAGCAGTCTTCTGGGCATAGTCTCCTCGACAGCAGAGCATCTGCTTTCTTGTGGCTACTCCCTGCTCGATGTTTGATCTCGAAGTCGAATTCTTGGACTCTTTCGATCCAACGTGCTATTTGGCCCTCAGGGTTTTTGAACTGTAGAAGCCATTTAAGGGCTGCGTGTGGTCGATCCTTAACAGGAATCTTCTTCCGTACACGAATTTATAAAAGTGTTCTACTCCCTTGACAACAGCCAACAGCTCTCGCCTGGTGACACAGTAGTTACGCTCCGGTTCACTGAGAGTTTTACTGAAGTATCCAGACCTTCTCTTGCCCATCCTAGATATGAGACAAGACAGCTCCAAGTCCCACGTTGCTGGCGTCCGTGTCCAAAATGAATTTTCCACTCGGAAGGGAATAACTTAGAATTGGTGCGTTGATCAATGCCCCCTTCAGCTTTCTGAACGAGTCTTGGAATTATTCGGACCAATGGAACTTTGTTTGACCTTCCGTGAGCCTGGTCAGTGGTTTAGCGAAGTTGGAGAACCCGAGCACATATCGGTGATATTATGTGCACAAACCGAGGAAACTACATAGTTGGTGTATATCTTCCGTAATAGGCCACACCTTCACTGCTTTGATCTTCTCGTCATCCACTTCTACTCCGTGCCCAGAGACAACATGGCCAAGGTAACGTACTTCTTTTTGGAACAGGTGGCATTTCTTGGGGCTCAGCTTCAATCCAGTGTTTCTCAGTCGCAGGAATACCTCCTCCAGGTTTTTTACGTGGTCTTCGAATAATTTGCCAACTACAATAATGTCGTCGAGATATATCAGACACGTCCTCCATGAAAGTCCTTTCAGAACCGTCTCCATTAAATCTCTCGAATGTGGCTGGAGCTTTACAAAGCCCGAATGGCATAACGGTGAAATGCCACAGTCCTTAGCCGATGGTGAAGACTGTCTTTTCTCTATCTTCTGGAGCCAGTTCTACCTGCCAGTATATCCACTCTTCAGATCAAGGGTCGAGAAAATCGTGGAGCCGTCCAACGTGTCTAGGGTGTAATCTATTCTCGGAAGAGGGTAATTGCCTTCTTTGTCACGTTGTTCAGTTGACGATAGTCTACGCAAAAGCGTGTTGATCCATCTTTCTTCTTCACCAACACGACTGGAGAAGACCATGGACTGTCGGATGGTTCAATAACTCCCATCTTTTTCCATATCACTGACTATTTTGTCAGCCTCTTCCTTCTTGGCAAGAGAAAGTCTTCTAGCTGATTGTTGGATAGGTCGGGCATCCCCAGTATCAATTTCATTCTGAACCACATTCGTTCGACCCCCATTTCCATGTCCGGTAACAAAAATATCTTGGTACTTCTTGACTAGTTCTCTCAATCTGGGCTGTTGAGCTGGTTCATTGCCCTTGGAAGAGATGGTAACTAACTTTTCCAGTTCCGCTGTCAGGTTGTTGTCATTGCTAACAGTACCGTGTTCACTCCTGATCATAGACGAAATTGACGAGCAGTGCCCCAAAACAGTTCCTTCCTTCAAGGTCACTGAGTAATAATTGACTTTCATTGCCCTTACTGGCACAAATTTATCAGCACGCAACAAAGTCTTGCCTAGTGCAATCCCTCGTCCAATTTTCTCATCATGAAGTTTGGGCTCGAACATCACCACGCTTCCATTGCTCACACCTCCGTCCAAGCGAGCCTCCAGTATGGTCTCAGCCCTCTCGAGTACACTTACATCTTCAGCCAGCAGAACACGAATCATATCTTCACTTCTTCCATGTAGCACCAGTTCTTCTCCGTTCACACGTAGGACGCCATCTTTGAAATTCAATTCGAGCCCTCTGGAATTCATGATGTCCATTCCAATAATTTCATCGTCCTCAATGTCCGCTACTGATGCCTGATGTTCCACTTTTGTGCTGCCTAGAATCAGTTCAATCGGTAGCTCACAGTCTTCTTCCATCATCCAGACCTTGCTTTGGCTCTCCAAAGCGCGTGCCAGTGCATCCACGAGATGTGTTGGACGAGCTAGTGTCAATGCTTGTCTGGTTTTCTGGTCACGAAGTCCATCTAAAAATGCCTGAACTGCTAGTCGCTCCATTACCTTTTCCGGAGTGGCTGGGTATGCAAGGCGAACCAAGCGTGCAATGTCTGCTTCAAATTCCTGTAGGGATTCGCTTGATTTCTGGCAGCGGTTTTTTAGCTGTGAGTGATATACATGTTCTAGATGGGTTTGTCCATACCGTTATTCTAGATGTTTGATCAGCTGCTCGTAGAACTCTTGTTCTTGAGACGTGAGGGTTTGTAAGATATTCGTTGCTTCTCCACGCAACGCTAGTGTTAATACTACAGCTCTTTGTCCTGCATTCCATCCTGTTGAGATTACTTTTGTACGAAGATGGAGTTTGATTTAAATAAAGTTCAAATTGTTGTATAGACGAGTATAATTTTTTTTATTATATATTCTTGACGGATTGACAGACATTAATTCACGAAAACTTGAAAGAGAGAAAGTCACTAGGAAAAAAAAGTAACTAAAATAACTAACTAGTTTTGGCGCTAGATTTGATTGTTCATATGTTCAACTTTACACATCCATTCGCCATTGCTGCGGCTTCAAATTGTCAGCGGTAATTTGCCTATGGTGTTTTTCCATCGAACCGAGGTGGTTTCATGGAGAGCTTTCCGGTTTCCGAACTGATCTTCACATCTTTCAGACCCTTTTGAACATCATCCAAGTACAAACTCAGTTCCAGCATTGAATTTTCATTGACAGATTATGTGGTGTGGGTATAAGTGTCATTCTGGTTTTCCAACTCACTGATTTTCTCCTTTATTTTGTTGATTTCCGCCTCGAGTCCGCCTTTGATTTCGTCACTAATTGCTTCCTTCAATTTTCCCATCTCTTCCTCAATTTCATCTTTGATTTTCTCCATCTCTGCCTCGACAGTCCCCATTCTCTCTTCCAATCGGCTCGCCACGCCACAAAGTTCTTCTTTCATGGTATTCGAATTTTCTAGCAGCTTTTTTTACAAATTCCTCGAACTTTCTTGAAATTCTTTTTTCAAACTATTCGAATTTTCCAGAAGTTTTTCTTGAAGTTTTTCTTCCAGATTATTCGAATTTTCTAGAAGTTTTTCTTCCAAATTCCTCGAACTTTCTTGAAATTCTTCCTTCAGAGTATTTGAATTTTCTAGAAGTTTCTCTTGAATTTCTTCCTTTATTCCGTCGAGTTTACTTATTATGGAACCCAAATCAATTCCAGAAACTTCGAATAAAAAGGTTTCTGGATCCTCGCGCTCCTGGATTAATCCCTCTGCAAGTCTTGTTTGAAGCGCGGCCTTTTTACCACTTGTGTCAAGTTCCCTCTCCTCCAGTTCTTGCTTCAATTCCGCAACCTTCAATTCGACCAGGCGAACTTTCCTCGAACACATTTTGTATTAGTCTATTTCACAGTCTATTTCACGGGCCACCAGTCTATTATTATTATTGTCTATTTCACACAGTCTATTCCATGGCCACCAGTCTATTATTATTATTTTTGTCTATTTCACACAGTGTATTTCACGGACACCAGTCTATTATTATTATTTTCACACGAGAGAAGTGTATTAGTTTATGCTCCGTTAATGCACACAACTGCCAACTTCACGAAAAAATGTTTATCAGTCAGAGTCTATTTTTCGCGAAAACAATTGTCCGAAATACACAAACTATCTAAGAAACAAGAACACTCTGTATTTTATTTCAAAAAATCCACTTCTGATCACCACTGTAGTATATTTGAACAAATTCACTCTAAAATAATTTATTTGACGAAATACAATGATTCAACAATTTCAACACAATACTCTAATTTATATCACAATCACTGTACTATTCATAAGATAAGATAAGTCATAGTTAAAAATATCAGCTATTTGCACCGGTTCTCCTTAATAACAAACTCAGCCAAGTGGAGGATCAGCCTAAGGCTGAATTCCCACAGATCCGACGTCCGATGATACGATGGTACGAAAATGTTCTGATTGGTTGGAAAAATATCCTGATTGGTTGATTTGTTGTCACACCTACCAATTCAACTAATCAGAACATTTTCGTACCATCGGATCATCGGACATCGGATCTGTGGGAATCCAGCCTTAGGTACACCTTAAGGTAAAGATTGCTTGCACGGTTGATCTGCACCTTTGCGGAGTACTGGAAATGTTTGGCAACAGCGCAAAAATGATCACGTAACCAACGACGAGACGTTGAACACACAGAACTCATACTTATATCTTATGACTAGAACGCGCTTTATGTATCCTCGGCTACTCTAATCTTGAACAAATCGTGGGCATCCGAAAAGGGGACAAATTTCTCTAAGGAAGCACATACGTTATCTCTTGTACCTTCAAGAGCAAATGAGTAGTAAATAAGTCGTATGTCTAGTCAGTTTACCAGTTTGTTTGTAAACAGAGCAGCGTTGTCAGTTTTGATTCTTTTGGTGTTTTGGGCGATTTATTAAAAAATAAAAAAATAATTTATTGTTTATAATTTATATTGGCCATTCTATACGATGAGGTGTTTTGTTAAGGATTTTGGTAATTCTTGGAGAACGAAAAAAATGAAAATAGTACATTCCATAAGTAAGTACTTGGAAAACATTTCAAAATGTCCCTACAATATAAAAACCTTTTCAGATTTCCGAAAGCTAATTTCAGAGAATGATTCCGTGGACCAAGAACTCAAGAAGTGATCTACATTTGGAATGGTCTCAACCACATCTATACAAAATTTGTTCGGATCATTTCACAAATGATTGTTTTGTTCCAATAGATCCAGCCAAGACTGAAGCCAAATTCACTTCCAACACTTGATTTACCTGAACTCAGTGATTGTGATATCTTCAATCCAGACCAGTCAGGAAGAACTGATTTCACAGTTATGTTATTGTCTCTGAATTCAAAGTGTCCTGTACGAAGAAGTTACAAGGCACCCTTGAGAAAAGCCAATCAATACTTTCGGAAATCATTTTCAAAGACAACTGTTGAATATATGAGGAAGAGCACAAACATTTCTGACATCTATTCCAAGTAAATCTCCTTTTATTGGCTTCAAAATAACGATCTCTACAATGGCAGGTTTTGATGAAAATGTCAAAAGTAATACACTAGAATACCTGTTTACACATTCATTTTTGTACTTCGAGTGAGGTGAGATTTAAAATTGAACCCTATATAAAAGATAATGATCGTTATGTATTTTATTGAATCAAATATATATTCAGTACGAAGGCTATCGACCTATATAAGTCCTGCTTCTAGGTAAATTGAATTTACAATAATTGTGGAGATTATCATTTAGTCTCATATTATAGGTATGTAGTTAATGTATTCAACCAAACAGAGTTTGATTATGAGAAAGGACAGGGGACCAGAATCAATCCATCTTCTGTGGCCCTCTGAAGGGTTGATTGTAATATGGTTGAAATGTGAGGTCTACATAAAAAGAAAAATGACTAATATTATTCAGTAATCAATAAAATAAATTCACAGTTATGTTATTCATTCATTCATTCCCATTTCCCAGCATGTGCTATTTGATACTCAAATATTCGAAAGTTTATTGATGACAAAAAAAATTTGTAGAATTAAAAATGATATTCAATCAACCACTTGACAAGTATTCACATCATAAAATACTGGAAGTGAGATAGGGTGTAAAAAAATTACATACTTTCAGTTTCAAACATGAAAGAAGCGAAAAAAAGTCACGATACGATGAGTAGCCTTATTTTCAAATTGTTTTTGGGAATTTCTTCAAATACAGAAGATCAATTAAAACATAAAAAAAAACTGAAGACGAAAACGCATCATTACAAAGTTGGGATTTAGTTTCAGAGGAAAATCATTTGATTTCTATTTTCATCATTGTTTCCCAAATGACTATTATTGTCCTATAACTGAAAAGTTGGCAGATTCAGTTGATACCGACTTTCGAGGTATGTGATTGAAAGCAAAAGAACGAATGGATAAGATAAAATTTTAATGAAAGAAATTCAAAATCTTCCAGAATCTGCATTGAACATGTTTCAATAAATGTTTCATTTTGTAATGATGGAAGTTATACAATTAGATCCATAGAAATCATAATATGTATAGGGTAAGTATATATAATATATATCTATGATTAGATCCGAGAAAAGTTACAGATTAGTCTTAATCAAATCTACCGTAATTCATCATAAGAAAAATCAAGATCATGTTTCCTGTCATCTTAAAAATGGACAGTACCTAGTTGGGTAGGAGAATTGTTCGATGTGAATCATTAAGATCTTGCTATCTATCATTCAGTAATTTATTCTACTCTAAACTATTTATGGGAGAGAAACAATATTTCAAATGTTCTGATGTCCCATTTGAGAGAAAATGAAATATCCCAGTTTCAAGACAACAACCCATTTCCTATCCCTAAGATACGCATATGATTTTATGCGCCGCTACTGTGAAGAGGACAATACAGTGTTGTAGGTTATGCATGATTTGTTCATCCGCCATATTTGAAACGCATTCTAGTCATAAGATACAAGTATGAGTTCTGTGGTTGAACAACGCAAAGTTTTGAAAAATATGCACATTGCGCAAGTGCTGTCAGTTCTGTCTAATTTGAAAGGCTGGCGGGAATATGGCATGTAATTTGGAAAATTTGTCTCTACCGGAAAAACTACAATGTCGCCAAGAGAGCTGCGTGCACATTAGTTAAAATGCGTAGTTTATTGGCCACCCTAACCTGACCTGACTTACCCTAGGTAAACAGAAAAGTATCCATCCAAAATGTTTACGACATAAAGATGTGGTTAACAATTTTGGATGAAGAATCACCATTCCATTCTTCCAGCACAAAGCAACAGACTATTTTTCAGTTCGTAAGTAATATAAATTAACAATATATCAATAGACATTTTGTATCAAGAAATAGGTACAGTGTTGAATCTGAAAATTATTCTCCCACTTTCACATCATAGGGATATTCAATATCAGCCTCAATCAGGTTTAGTATATAGAGAGCTGTAGGTTTGGTCACCCTAAATAGAGGGAAAAATACAATCATATCAGCAAAATCCAGAAAAAGTGCTCGAAATACTTTGAACATAGGAAAATATTTCGTGTAGGAAAAGTGAGGTTAAGTAGTTAAGTGGAACCTAAGCATGGATAATCTGAGGCTTATCTTGACTGAGGCTTATGTTGTCGTCAAATAGCGGTGCAAACCAAAATCGATATGTAAGGTCCACTGAAGTCGTAAGGTAACCTTGAGTTGAACCGGTGCAAATAGCCGTAACAGCATAAACATATAACAATTATATAAATAAATAAATAAGTATATAGGACGAGACTAAATGAATAAATAAATATTGTATATAATGTATATATAGACACAGATCTTGAAACTATCGCATTGCCACGGGGTGGCGGTAAGGGAGGGAGTAAAAGATTGTGTTGTGGGGTTCGACACTGCCCGTCTGGGGTTTCAGCGGATGGGCCGAACCAGATCGTACCTGCCCTAGGGCCGGTTCTACGATTTTAGATAGATTCGAGTGCTGTAAGTGTTAAGTCGCCTGATGGTTGGTGCTTCCCTGCCTCCTCCAAGTTATGCAGAGGAATTGATTTGTTACATGTCAGACATCAGATCATTGGACGTATCTCATTGGGGTTTTTGACGAGTTTCCGGGAAAAACATAGGAGAAAAACCGGATTTAGACATTGTGCCTTTGTTTGTGTGTTATTCTACACGTCTTCTTCTGGAGTTTCCTGGAAAATATCCAGTGCCTGGTAGATGAGCCCAAACTGCTTCAATCTTGGCGTGTTATGATGGGCTCTGACTGCTGTTATACCTCTGACTGCTGTTATACCTCTGGTCAACGGACTTCCGAGGATAAAGTATCTGAAGAACTTTTCAGATTGTTGTCTGGTGTGTTCTTCGATGGAAGGAATATCGGCTAGCTCTCTGAGTACGCGGTTAGTCGAATATATCTGTCACTGTCTGTGACGATACGGAGTATCTTATTCTGCATCCTCTCCAGTCCCAACATTTGAGTCTTGGGGAGGCTGCAGAATACTGGACATGCATATGTCGATCATTGTTGGTCTAATGACCTGCTTATAGATTAACAGTTTGTTAGTCATAGACAACTTGGAATCTCTGGCTATAAACGGGTATGTCCGTTTTAAAGCCCACGCAGCTCGTTGGATTGCCAGGTTGACATGCCTAACAAGGGTTAATCTTTTGTCCAGCTGTACTCCCAGGTATCTCGCTGTTACGGTCTCGTCAATCCGATTACCCAGAGCTCTGAATCCCCCAGGAATGTTCACGCGAGGGCGTGCCCTCTTCCCTGTGAAATTCATGAGCTCTGTCTTATCAGGATTCACCACGATTTTGTTCTCCGCTGGATACGGTATGACTTTGTGTTGCAGATGCAATTTTAGCCTTGCTGCCGCTATAATGCTGAACTCTGACTGGGCGTATATTGCCTTGTCGTCAGCATATATAGCTGTGTTCGTGTTGTGGAACATAGGAAAGTCATGCGTATGTAGTGAATACAAAAGTGGGGACAACTCGAACCCTAAGGCACTCCTGCTTCAGCGCCCCGCAATACGGAGCTGGTGTCATGTACTCTAACCCTGAACTTTCTGTTGATGAGGTATGAGTCTAAAATCTTAACCATATGTTCAGGCATGCCTGCTCTTAGCATCTTCATAACTAGGCTCTCTATCCAGACGGTATCGAAGGCTTTCTGGATATCCAACAGGACCATAACTGTATTGCGATTACGATTGAAGCCCTCCCTCACCTCGTGAACAATCCTGGCCACCTGGGAGGTCGTTGAATGACCTCTTCGGAAGCCAAACTGCTCTGCCGGGATGAGTTTGTGCTCTTCCTCGAAATCGCAAATTCTTTTGAGGAGGATTCTGTCCACCACCTTGGCCACAGAACTAGGTAGTGATATTGGGCGATAGCTCTCGACCCTTGCTTCAGGTTTGCCTGGCTTGACTATTGGTATAATCTATGCCTACTTCAGGCACAGTGGATATAGTGTTGCCATTTAATAATGGCATTCACGATGTAGACAAGCTGGACGAGAGACTTCCTTGGGAGGTTCCTGAGCAGGACTGCATCTATTTTATCCATGCCAGGCGCCTTGTTCCTAGGGAGCTTTTTAATGGTTTCTTGAACCTCCTCAAAGCTGGTCATCAGCTTTGCGAAGGTTCTACCAGTTATTGCCGACTTTGGGGCGTTTCTAAATGCATTTTGCTTCCCTAGAAACTGACTCGTGCTCCTGCCCAGAACGTACTTTGGTAATATTCACTGAACATCTATCTGTGCCTTTCCTAATCTTTGACCATTCCCCATATGGCTGGGATTACCTTTCGTCTCCTTCGGAGGTTTCGGTTCACCCGCCTCAGGGAGTTGTCGCCGACGTTGAGGTTTTCCATTTTCCTCTTCCAGGTCTCATTTCTATGGCTCTGAATGAGTGAACTAATTTCTTGGCCCAGGTGTCGCATATTCCCACTGTGCATGGGATTGCGGGTGGTCTGCCATTTTTTACGCTCTTGGTTGTTCAACTTATTCAGGCCAAGAATGCGATATGGAAGGGGATCCCGGTCTTCTCAAACTTTCATTTTCTTGGTGGTCTTATCTCTGGCTTTTTGAATGTTTCCAATCAGCCTCTGAGTCTCCCCCTCAATATTGTTTTCTAGGATGTGGGGGTGATGGTTGTTAGTTCGTTCAGCACTTTCCTGTACTCTTTCCAGTCAGTTGTTGAGTCGTATAAGACTCTTTTCCTCTTATGGTTTTGTCCTCCCTTAACTGAAAATAGCACCGGATCGTGATCTGAAATTAACTCAGAGACTGTTCGTAGCTCAAAGATGTCTATCACGTTTTTGTTGACCACCAAGTCAATGGTGCTAGGCGTTGCTCCGGTCCAGGCAAAGCACGTCGGGACGTCCGTAAAGTCGATCGAGACGTTTATTGTTCTGTGAATATTCCCAAAGTGTCGTTCCATTCGCATTACTTATAGCGTTGTTCCACTCAGGTCGTTTCGCATTGAAATCTCCCGCCAGCAGCACATTATGCCCGCTGCTGCAGAGATTATCCAAATCGGCAGCTGTGAATTTGTCCTTTGGAGGGTTGTATACCACATACAACTTCGTGCCACTTTCCATCAGCTGTATTCCAGCGTGCTCAATTGAGCTTTGCTGTTGTGGCAGAGGTGCATGTGGTATAGTGTTCCTCACAAGGATCGCAACTCCACCCCATCTCACAGCATTAGGCCTGTCGACCCTGATGGTGGTGAATCCTCTGATTTTCAGGTTATGTTCCTGTCGAAGCTTATTCGTCTCGGATTATGTCATCTTGTGCCTGTATATGAAATCAATGTACTATTTATGTTTGACTTCTGCTTCACTGACTCCAACTCTGCTGCGTGGTTCTTTTTATATACACACATTTCCCCGAACGCTCTTGCTATTTCTAGTAAGCCTTCGATTCGACCAGATTCCTCTCGGTGAATAGCGCATCGAAAGTCATGCTGTCCGCGTGAGCGTTCAGGTCCGGCATCGCCCGCAGCTTCGCCACATTATCATTAATTTTATTCTTCGACTATGAGCAAGTACCCACCGTTTTATAACAAAGGTGTACAACATTAATGTTCACCTTAGTGTATGTTCTATGATATCTGTTGATATAATTATTCTTGATTTTTTTAGGTAAACGGAATATATCATATACTATGGTTCACTTCTAAATATCTGATATTTATGAATGCAGCGATCAACCCAATAATTTATGGAGTTACGAATGAAAAATTCCGAAGAGCTTTCAGGACAACAAAATTATCAAGATGGCTATTTCCTCCAATGAATGAAGAAGTTATAACAAAGCCTATTGAAAATCAAAAAACTGGACAAGATACATCAAGCAAATACAGTATATTTTTAATTTTCAAAAGAAAATTAAGAGTTCCCGAAGGACACATCAAACTAGCAGTAACGAAGAAAACCATCAATACTAATTTGTAATTAATTTCATTGATAAAATATGAAACAATAATGCAGTAGATTTTTTGTATATTTTTTTATTCGTTTATTTGATAAACCTAGGTGTATTAAAGTGTCATTCAAACTTATTTGAGTTGAAGTTTTTTGAATGCCGTTGAATACAACTCGCAACTTATACAGGGTGTTATGTAATAAGTGTCCGATATTTTACAGGACGATTGCTCAGTTATTTATATGACAAAAGGTTTATATGAACATGGGTCCGCAAGGCCTTCAGTTATGAGATATAGGGTGCTGAAAATTCATTTTTATTTTGATTTTTCGCAAATAATTTTTAAAATAATGTCTATATTTAAACGGAAATTGGTTTTTCGGGACTTCTTAATATGAGAAATTCAAATTTGATCTTAGTTTTGCACTTAATCGTAGGGGGCGCCACCTACAGGTCTTTGTCTCTTTTGGGGAGTCACAACTTTGTCGTGCATCTATGTATCACACTTTCTGGGAGAAAAATCTATCCCCCTATCATTTTTACGTGAAGAAGGTACGCTTGTCAAAAGTCGGTACAAGCAGCCGTTTTCGAGATATTTTAATTTAAATTAATCGATGCATGCGTTTGTGAAAAGTGAAAAAAATTGATTTTTATTTTTTTTGAACCTAGAAACATTCCAAACGCTAATATTCAATCAACAATGAATAACGGAACACTAGATATAAATTTAATTCAAAAGCACAATAAATGTTCGTAATGTCCACCTCCTGTCTTTATGCACGCATCCAATCTTCTTCTCATTGATTCGCGCACTCTTTGGGAAATTCCTGGAGTATCTTATTGAATCGATCTGCAAGAGTTAATTATTCGATTTCCTAATTCTTCTTCATTTTTGATGTCCCCACAGAAAAACTGTTAAGGTCTGGTGACCTAGGGGGTCATGGTTGAGGCCCTCTGCGATCTATCCAACGGTTGCCGAAAGTTAGATCTAAAAATTCTCGCGCTAGTATGCTGAAATGTGCCGGGGCACCATCATTCATAAACCATATTCTTTTTCGTAGTCTAAGCGGCACAGCTTCCAGTAAAATAGGCAAATCTTCAAGAAAATTACGATATCTCTCTCCGTGTAATCTTTCCTGAATAGAGAATGGGCCTATAAAATAATCTTCAAGGATTCCTGCCCACACGTTGAGAGAGAAATGTGTTCTTGGGAATGTGATTCCTGTATCGCATGGGGGTTTTCACCTGACCACAAATGATTGTTGTGAAAATTGCGTATAGCGTTGCGGGAGAAATTTGTATCGTCGCGTCGGTAAACAGGATTTGATTTTCGTTGGAGAAACCAACGACAGAAGTTGATAAGTAACGGAAAATCACGAGGGAGGAGTGCCTGAATTCTTTAAATATGGTATGGATATAACAAATTATCAATTAAAACTTTCCATTCCAGAGCATGAGAAATGTTTAACGTCAGCGCTATTTTTCTGGAGCTTGTTTCCGGGTGTTCTACCAGATTAAGAACTGCTTCCTTGATTGCTGGGGTTCTTACCGTCCGTTAGCAAGTCCGTATGTGAAATGTATGTCAGCATACTCTGCATTGGTAAGGTTTAACAATTTGAAACAAATAATCACACTAATAACAAATAAAACTATTTAACTATGCGTCAAGATATTATTGTTGACATGACAGCACAAAAAAAAACATTGGAATCAAACTTACTAGCCTACTTCATACTTTCGTTTTCGATGAGTTCGCGAATCAATAAGAAGACGATTGGATGCATATCGATTAGTTTGAATTAAAATATCTCGAAAACGGCTGCTCGTAGCGACTTTTGACAATCACACCTTTTTTACGTAAAATTGATAGGGAAATAGATTTTTCTTCGAGAAAATGTGATACATACATGCACGATAAAGTTGTGACTCCTCAAAAGAGACAAAGACCTGTAGGTGGCGCCCCCTACAAATAAGGGCCAAACTAAGATCTAATTTGAATTTCTCATATTTAAAAGAACCCAAATACCAGTTTTCGTCCAAATATCAATATTATTTTATAAATTATTCGCGAAAAACCAAAATAAAAATAAATTTTCAACACCCTATATCTCAAAACTAAAGGCCTTGCGGACCCATGTTTACATGAACTTTTTACCTTATTAATAACTGAGGAATCGTCCTGTAAAATATCGGACACTTATTACATAACACCCTGTATAGTATATCAACCTTTTCCCCATTGCAATGATAAAAAAGGTTATTGTTATTAATTTAAGGTATAAATTGTTTTAATTTCAATATGAGTACTCTAGTTACAATTACAATTTATATGATTTATATCTCACTATTTCATTTAAAACTAGACTCTAGCTGTCTCTCACGGCATCTACCTCTGTGTGACTGCATCGAACTCTATCCGCTCGCCGCGATGCTCATATACACGAAGGGAATCTAACCAGATCTAACTAGAAGCCGGAAGACGAGAATGCCCGAATATTCTTTGGATTGCAAGCTCCTTTATGGGTAAAGGCGACAGGTCCGTACTCTCCCGTAGCATCGTCACATCATTATCACAATGGGATATTCTACTGTGATATTCAGCAAATATGAAAGTGAAACATATCTGTATTTTAACCTAATGTTATTTCCACAGTATACAAAACAGCCGTATGCATAGACGTTCGCCAGCGACTCGCCAGAGTGACGACTGCGCGGTAGTGTACATTTTAGAGATTCGCTGACGATGAGGTGGGGACATTCAGAATAAGCATCTCCGGCAAAGGACACCGCACCAAGTACATGGGAAAATATGGCTTTCAGCCAATTTTGATAATTTTTTTTTTTGATATTGTAGTACAAGTCACTAGAAGTTACACATGCAAGTTTAAATTAGTTTCTATGACCAGTTTTGGAGATACGAATTTTTTAAAATCATAACCAAAACATAGTATAATGGGCATTTATCCAAAAGTATTACTTTTTAGATGATTAATTACAAAACAATAGCATTACAGATTTGAAGAAAGTCAAATCCCAGCGAGCACAAAAACATCTCAGAGATTTTAAAAGTAAGAGTTTTTGAGACCTTAAACCTCCACTGCGATATTCTGTTCATACATGAATAGAACGTATATATATGTAGGTGCAAATGTCCGCTGCACGCGGCTATTTTTAGTATGTTCCTAGGACATCACAAAAGGCATTTCTTTCACGTTTATTTCAAAGCCTTTTTAAGGACACAACATAACATTTTCAAAGCTTTTCGTCTACATTAAATCACTGTATGTGCAGATCCCCCCATGCCGGTCACAAGCCCGGATAAAGGAGGAGTGGCTTTCGCTGGGAATCCGGACATTGCACCTCTATCGATCGGCTCTTGCCAGCAACGGATCGCACTTTGCTTCAACTAGTCTTGGGTGGATCCGTCTTCGTCTTTTATCTATGATATCTCGGTCACACTAGACCAACTCTTGTTTACTTCCGACCCCAACGTCACTCGAGGGCTAGGGGTCATTCCTCTCCAAAACTATCTCGCCCAGGGAGTAAACCCTTCCAAAAATCCGCAACCCAAGATGTTAAGCGACCCGTGCCGAGGGGTGAATGGCCAAGCGAAATACGGTCCTTAACGGAGCCTCTGGGGAACGGGCGAAACCCCAGAGTAAGCAGCCTTAGCCCTACACGGGGGGCACCGTAGGGCTGGACACAGTATTTCCCCCATACTCGTGGGATGTATATGGATAAGATAGACCCCAAAGTTAAGAGAGATGGTGCTGGTGAGGACTCAGACTCATCAGCAAGCACCTCAACCACCACTACTATGGAGATGGACCACTGTAGTGACAGATCAACGGGTACGCAAGGTACCGACAATACAGTTTCAGAGGGAGTAAAGAATCTGAAACTGCAGAGAAGACCCCCTGGTATGTCCGGCGCCCAGTGGAGGAAAATGGTGAAGGCGGAAAAAATCGCGGCGGGAACGTGGACAATGGTGAAGCCACGGAGAGAAGCACGCGATACCCAACAACCTAAGGGCGACAAAGGAACCGAGGGTAACAAGAGAACTCGGGACGAATCAAAGACGCCCGATAAAACGACCAAAAAGGCCAGGAAGGCCACCAAACCTTCTGGTACCTATAGTGAGGTCGCAAACAAACTCAGAATGGCGGTGATTGACAAACGCCATCCTGAGATTTCCCTGGACCAGAGGCAGGCGGACCTGATCCAAGAGAAAATAGTTGAGGAAATGGATTCTTCGGGGAGCCAAGAACCGATCCAGTTCCTCAAAACAACGTTCAGCGGAAGGGCACTCTGGGTGACCTGCACGAACGACAAAACAAGAGACTGACTCCGGGAAAAGGTAGGAGAGATGGGTCAGATCTGGGAGGATGCTGACATCACCGTTGTGGAGTGAAAGGACCTCCCAAGAAGACCCAGGGTCCTGGCTTTCTTCCCGGGACCAGAAAGCGATCAGGAGGAGACAGCAAGAACACGATTAGGGAAGCAAAACTATAACCTAAAAGTGGGGAACTGGCTACTCCTGAGCAGGAAGGCGGAGAAGGGGGGCCAGATACTGGCATACTCCGTCGATGAGAAGTCCTTCGGGGCCTTGGAGCGAGACCAGTTCAAGGCCTACTATAGGATGAACAGGGTGACGTTCCGGGTCCTGAGGGGTCTCACGGGTGGGGACAATGGCGATGGTCAAGGTCCTTCAAACCAACCTGCATCATAGCAAGGGAGCTTCGGCAGTCCTTGCTGGAATAAAAGGGGAATTTGATGTGGCCCTCATACAAGAACCTTGGATCAACAAGGGAAAAATCATGGGACTCGGGAGAATAAGTAGGATAATTTACTCATCTGCCTCACCGAGAACCTGCATATTAATTAGAAATAATATACAGATACTACCGCTAGGGAATTTCTGTTCTAGGGACCTAACGGCAGTAAAACTGAAGATGGCAGGGAAGAAGGGGCCGAGGGAGATAGTGATATCGTCAGCCTACATCCCATATGATGACCCGAACCCTCCACCTACCAATGAATTAGAGGAGCTGGTGGCTGAATGCAGAGCGAATGGATCTCATTTAATCATCGGCTGCGACTCTAATGCACATCACGAGGCAGCGTGGGGAAGCACGAACACCAATGCCAGAGGTGAGTCTTTACTACAATTTATTATGACTAATAACTTAGATATACTAAATGTAGGCAATAAACCGACTTTCGTAACATCAATTAGGAAAGAGGTAATTGACATAACACTGGGAACGAGATATATAAGCACCATCGTTAAAAATTGGCATGTGTCTGATGAGGTAAGCTGTTCAGACCACAGACACATCCGATTCGAACTGACGGGAAGTGAGACCGAAACAGAAACTTATCGTAATCCCCGCAAAACCAACTGGGATAGCTATAGAGCTGACCTAGAGAATGGGTTGAAGGGGATTAAAATAAAAATTCAAAACACAAATGAACTTGAGCTGATGGCGGGACAACTTCAGGACGCAATCACCTCAGCATTTAACGATAACTGTCCACTTATTAGCAAGGTAAACACCAGGAACGTGCCCTGGTGGAACAACGAACTCGCTAGGAAAAGCAAAATGGCCAGGAAACTCTTCAACAAAGCAAAACACTCAGGAGAATGGAGGGAGTATAAGAACTCTCTCACTGAGTACAATAAAGCACTAAGGCTAGCCAAAAGAGAATCGTGGAGGAAACACTGTGAGGAAGTAGAAGGCACTCACGAGGCGTCAAGACTCTGCAAAATTAATATAACTGAGATTGAATGATTCGGATAGAATAGAATTAAAATCATTGCTATATTGAAAAACCGTATATTCATATCTTTCACAGTGACAGAAGTTGTTATCATCTGTCTAATAACTGATATGTCATGAATATTTTTATACTGAGGGTCACAACATTCTCCCCCACTTATTGTTAAAGCACACTCATTAAATGAAATTGAATACATGAAAAATACTTATGATCATAACATGACAGGAACAATTGAAGTGGTCAAAACATTCTGTAATCTTTGGACCAAACAGGTGGACGTCTCTCTCTTTGTGGCCGTGTTGTATTCTCATTCGGTATCGGAACAACTTCTTGATGATCATTCAATCGTGGTGGAACAGCCTGTTGATCTAGCGGATCTACTGGAAGTCTGGGTACATTGAATGATTGGCTGGGTCCAAATGTAACAGTCCTTTTTGGAACAAGAGTTGATCGTAACTGGTTGACGTGTCTTTTCAATGTTCTCCCAGAGTCTAAAATGACCTGATAATGAAGTCTACCAAGCTTCTTCCTGACTTCTCCGAATTGCCATACATGTCTGTTACGGATGAAAATTCTAATCTGGATCCTCTCCCCCACTTGGAAAGAACGTACTGGTTTATATTCAAACTGTGACGCTTGAGGTCGATAAGGAAAAATTGCATCTAAGCGGATTCGTAATTTTCTATGAAGATACAGTTCTGCAGGCGATTGACCACATGCAAGTGGTGTCGCACGATAACGAAACATTATGTTTTGTACTTTGTCTTGAATAGACATAGAGTCATTCTCGACAGCCTTCAATCTGTGCTTCAACGTCTGCACGTTCCTTTCTGCAAGTCCATTTGTCGCCGGATGTCCTGGAGCAATGAACTTTTGGAACATTCCATTGGTTTTACAATACGTATGGAATTCCTCGCTTTGGAAAATCGAGGCATTGTCTGATACGATTACTGCAGGATATCCATGTACCGCAAAAATATTTTCCAGTAATGTTATTGTCGTGAAACTATTTGGTGCGTCCTTAATAATTCTAATTTCTGCCCATTTAGATTTTGCATCCACACATACCAAAAAGTAGCAGTTTTCAAAGGGACCAGCATAATCGATATGGATTCTTTCCCAATTACTCTCAGGAGAATCCCACGGATGAACAAGTACTTTAGGAGGGTTTGATTTGGTCACTGCACAACTTTCACAACCTTTGACTAATCTTTCGATATCCCGGTCGATACTAGGCCAGTAGACATAACGACGGCTAAGTTGCTTCATCTTTGTTATTCCCAGATGTGATTCATGAAGTTCTTCTAGTATTCTGGATCTCAAATGTCCTGGAATAACGATTCTATCTTTCCGAAAAAGTATTCCATCCACCAGTGTGAATTCGGAATCCTCAGATTTATTTTTCAGGTTTTGAATAATTTTCTTGAGTTCTGGATCATTTTCAGTTTCATTTTTAATCGTCATGTGTGTGATGTAATCGCTCGAAATTTGAAAAATCTGTTGATCACATATCTGTTTTACTTCATCACCAATAAGAGCATCAGTAGAAGTTCTGGAATGTTGAATCGGAGCTCGAGATAAACAATCAACATTTTGGTTTTCCGTGCCTTTTTTGAACTTAACAGAGTAATTGAATCCGGAAAGGAATGACGCATAACGAAGAAGGCGGGAAGAAGTCATCTGTGGAAGTGCCTTATGATGATGGAAAATTCTCGATAATGGCTCGTTGTCGGTAATGAGCAGAAAATGATTTCCAAATAAGTAATTATAGAAATAAGTAACACCAAAAATGATGGCAAGTGCTTCTCTGTCAAGCTGGCTGTAATTTCTTTCAGAGGCAGTAAGGGAACGCGAGGCATAGGCGATCGGCCTCTCAATTCCTTCGATGGAATGACTGAGTACACTAGCTATTCCGGTGGGGCTTGCATCAGTGGTCAAAACTACAGGAAAACTGGGATCAAATGGTACAAGAACACGATCACTACAAAGTTCAATCTTTAGTTTTAGAAAGGCTGACTCGCATTCTGCTGTCCATAACCATGGTTCATTTTTTCTCAGCAAACATCGAAGAGGATAGGATATAGTTGAAAAATCAGGAACAAATCGGGAATAATATGTAACGAGTCCTAAAAATCTTTTAACATCATCGGCATTGGCTGGACGTGGCATGTCTTGAATAGCGCGGACTTTTACTGGAGACTTAGAAATCTTGTTGAACTCCACGATATGTCCCAAATATTCGATTTGTTCTTTAAAAAATGAACATTTGGTTTTGTTTAGATGAAGATCAAAATCCATGAGTCTTTTCAGACAGTCTTTTAAATTTTCTGTGCATTCTTCCATTGTCAATCCATGCACAATTATGTCGTCGAAGTATGCTTCTGTTTTTGGAAGGCCTTTGAGTAGCTGAGAAAGAATTCGATTGAATTCGGATGGAGCTGTCTTTATTCCAAAACTAAGACGATTCATTCGATAAGTGCCGCGATGCGTTGAAATTGTTTGAATGATGCTGCTTTCGTCATCAACTTTTATATGGAGATAAGCTTTGAATAAATCGAGTTTACAGAAATATTTAGAATTACGAAGGCTATTCAAAACATCATCAATACGGCGGATTGGGTGATTTGCCTGGACTAATCTTTCATTTACACCGCATTTGTAGTCAACGCATAATCGAACACTACCATCTGCTTTCGGTATGACAACTAAAGGTGAACCCCAATCACTGGTAGGAACTAATGATATAATGCCATCTGCTTCTAGGAAATCCAATTCCTTATCTACAAGCTCTCTGAGTGCATATGGCACATTCCGTTCTCTTGTAAAAACAGGTTTGGCTCCATTTCTCAGTTGAAGTGTAACTTTCAATCCTGGAACACACCCAACTTTTTGTAGGAATATCGGAGCAAAATTATTGAATATATCGTCGATTGAATTCACGAGTTGTACTGAGTTTGAACACCCTGGCGATGCACTTTCCATTTCGGTGTCGATTTGTTGAAGTTCAATACCTAAAGCTCGAATCCACTGTCGTCCAAGAAGAGCATCATGTCCAGCTGGAACAATGTGTAGTTCACCTTCGATTTCTTTTCCACGATATGCAACATTGACAAAGATTTTTCCTTTGGGAAGAATGAGATTGCCTGAGTAAGACCTGAAGGCTATATTTGAATTTCGCACTGGTATATTCAAATTCAAATTATTGAAATCGTTTTCACTAAGTAGGGAAAACCTTGCACCGGAATCAACTTCGAAACGCTGTGATTTGCCATTCAGTGAAACAGAAATGAAATACTTGTCGGAATCTGGAACCATTTCGAATAAATCGATGATTTCACAATTCTGTAACACTGTTTCAACTTTGTTTAGACCATACTCAAAATCGGAAACTGGTTGATCGTCACAAACAGCTTGTACTGGAACTGTGGAACTGGAAGATCTTTTTCGGGAAGCATTCATCAAGGTTGTAAGGCAAACTTTTGCAACATGGCCATTTTTCTTGCAGGAAATGCAAGAAACGTTGTTTCTATCTACACGACAATCGGTGATTTTATGATTATCTCTACCACATCGAATACAGAGATTTTCTATACCAAGTCCTTTATAATCTGGTTGTCGTCGGTGATGATAGGAATTGTGGTAATTTGGACTGTGTTGTCGAGATTTTGATGGTGATCTGGAATGATTTCTTGTACGATTTCGTGCAGAGTTTGACATTTTATTTATATCACATGTGTTGAAATTTGCATGACTGGCATTTGAACGCTGAGTTAGTTCTTTACTTTCTATCTTTGAAGCTTCAAGAGCAATTGCCTTCGTCAAAATTTCGTCGAAAGATGTGATATTTGATTGTAAAACCTGTTCTCTTAACCAGTCGTCTCGTAATCCTCGAATAAACTGAGCTCTAAGAAAAACTTCGGCAATCGACACTGTTTTGTTACATTCACATTTGACTGAAAACTCACATTCTGCAAGATCACGTTGGAGTGCTGCAACATATTCGGCAATGGTCTGACGATCTTTTTGGAACACATTCAGAAAATAATGTTGGGAAACAACTACACTTTTTTTTGGAATAAGCATTTGTTTCAAAACTTTAACCAATTCATCAAAAGACAAATTTTTTACAGGTTTTTCGGGTCCAAGAAATGCAGTTAAACTATTATAGTGCGTTGAACCTATCGAAACACAAAGCAACTGGGCAATTTTTGATGTGTCACTGATTCCTTTCATGTTGTAATAATTTTCAAAACGTTCCAGATAACATGAAAATTTTTCTCGGCGGGCATCAAAATTTTCGAACGGTGCTATGCTTGAAAAGTTTACAGGAAAATCTGCTGCACGCTGTTGTTCGGGACGTAACTGGGCTACAAGCTCGCTGATGAGAGTTTGCTGCTGCTCATGCATAACAGCAATGAGTTGTCTGAATTGTTCGGCATCCATTTGAAAAAAATTGTCGAATTTTTCTTCACTTCACTCAAAAAACTTGTGTTTCTTCACTCGTCGCCAACTAATATAACTGAGATTGAATGATTCGGATAGAATAGAATTAAAATCATTGCTATATTGAAAAACCGTATATTCATATCTTTCACAGTGACAGAAGTTGTTATCATCTGTCTAATAACTGATATGTCATGAATATTTTTATACTGAGGGTCACAACAAAAATTCTCTCCAAAGAACCCCAACAAACGATTCGAACCATTAGGACAGAGTCAGGGGCGTACACGCAGAATGAAAAAGATACCTTGGAAGAACTGTACAGGGTACACTTTCCAGGATCAATAAACACAAATATATCAACTGAGGCCTGGAGACATTCAGAACTGAGACCTCCCTCGTGGGCCTCCAGGGAAGAATGGCAGGTCTCAAAGAAAGTGATAGACGTGGAAAAAACGAAATGGGCAATCAACTCATTCCAACCGTATAAATCGCCAGGGACGGATGGCATTTATCCTATCATGCTACAAGAAGGCATAGACCTACTGGCACACAAACTATGCACGGTACTAAGGGCCAGCCTAGCACTGGGATACATACCAAAAGCATGGAGAGCAACCACAGTGGTCTTCATCCCTAAACCTTGAAGAACGGCACAGGAGGGAGCGAAGGCACTGAGGCCAATAAGTCTTATGTCATTTATTCTTAAGACACAGGAAAAACTGTTGGACAGGCACATCAGGGACACGGTGTTGGTAAACCAACCCCTACACAAGGACCTATATGCCTACACAACAGGCAAATCTACAGAAACAGCACTACACCAACTCGTAGAGAAGGTGGAAACTGCACTAAGAAACAAAGAGGTCTTGTTGGGTGCATTCTTGGACATCGAGGGAGCATTCATCAACACATCTCTAAACTCAATCTCAAGGGCATCGAGACGAAAAGGCATCGATGAGACCTGCTGCAGGTGGATAGACTGCATGCTAAGAGATAGAATTATCCACTCCTCCTTAGTGGGAGAAACATTGGCAGCCAAGGTCACCAGGGGTTGTCCGCAAGGGGGTGTCCTGTCCCCACTGCTGTGGAACCTGGTGGTGGAGGACCTGCTACTCACACTGGAGAGGGGTGGGCACAAAACACTTGGGTACGCAGATGACATAGTCATCACGGTCCAAGGCAAATTCAACACCACGGTTAGGGAAATAATGCAATCGGCCCTAAATCTGGTAAGTACATGGATAGATAAGGAGGGACTAACTATTAGCCCCTCCAAATCAACCATTGTAGCGTTTACCCGTAGAAGGAAGTTAGAGAGCCTAGGACCTCTGACCCTACAAGGTACCCTAATACAGCTGTCAGGGGAAGTTAAATATCTCGGGGTGATTTTAGAAGTTAAGAAGAAAGCCGAAATGACACTGATGTTAGTCAGGCGGGCACATGGAAAAACATGGGGGCTAAATCCCAAAATGGTGTATTGGATATACAACATTGTGGTGAAACCCATGATTACATATGCATCTTTGGTATGGTGGACAAAGATAACACAAAAAATAGCCGCGGCTGAGTTGAGCAAGGTACAAAGACTTGCATGCCTCAGTATAACGGGAGCTATGAAAACAACACCAACATTAGCCATGGAAGTACTGTTGGACCTCCCACCGATTGACATAGCAATCATGGGAGAGGCAAGAATGGGACTCCTGAGGCAACAAAATACGAGCAACAGATCGGATCACAACAAGATAAAGGAAATAGTGGGAGGCAACATTCTTGAAATGAAACCAACGGACCACATGACTCCTAGATACTTCTTCAACATCAACTTCGAGGCTATCCTGCAAGATCGAAGGGAATGGACACACGACAACACCAGGAGCAAACCTGGAGAGAGGATCTGGTACACGGATGGATCCAAAACCAGAGAAGGAACTGGTGCTGGAATATACAGTGAGGGGAGGAACTCCCAAATAAGCGTCTCACTAGGAACAAACACCTCTGTATTCCAGGCAGAGATGTACGCCATCTTGCAATGCGCGAGAGAAATCAATATGAGGGAAATGCACAATGCACGGATCAAAATATGTACCGATAGCCAGGCGTCACTGAAGGCTCTTATGAACCCGAAAGTGACATCAAGACTGGTATGGGAATGCCGAGAAGAACTCAGTGTTCTCACATAACACAACAAATTAACTTTGATGTGGGTTCCAGGACACTGCGGTATCGAGGGCAATGAAAAAGCTGATGAGCTAGCTAGAAAGTGCTCATCAACTCCATATATTGGCCCAGAACCTGCACTCGGGATTAATAAATCCGACATTCGAGGATGCATTCGGGACTGGGTCAAGCGAAAACAAAAGGAGAGGTGGCACGAAGCCCCCTCATACATTAAAGAACCGTCAAAACACAAAACTGAAGAACTACTCAAGCTGAGCAGGAATCAAGTTAGAACAATAACGGGCCTTCTCACTGGTCACAGTCCAATGAGAAAACACCTGCACAAAATGGGTCTGTACAACGGAGAACTTTCCTGCAGACAATGTGGTAAAGAAACAGAAACAGCCAAACATATACTATCAGAATGCGAGGCATTAGACCGCAAGAGACAGGCAATTTTCGGGAAACCCAATTTAACTCCCGAAGAATACAACAGCCAACCGGTGAAGAACCTGTACAGACTGGTACAGGAGACCAGAGTTACGGAGTGGGTGCTGTAAAATAAACACGGAAAACACAAAAAGCCCAAGAGGCTGAGGTGTAGCTGGTGAAAGGACCAGCATCCGAGGAAGGAAAAAAAATCACTGTATATAAAACATTTTTAGAGATGTTCCAGGGACATCACAAAATGCACTTTTATTTCGTTTTTTTTGTCATTGTACAAATTAACAATAGTCGAAATATGCAGAGGACACTGGGGCGATTAATAAAAAATCATCGATAAAACTTATTTTAATTGGAACAAAGAACACACATACAAATTAAAATTGTAATATTTTTTGTTTATACAAGTTGAATATTTTTTCAAAAATGTAAATATTGCTAACACTGGTTGTTGTCTGGTTTAACTGTATTTAAACAAAACTGTGGATACACTCTCAATAATACAGTGTACCACTAACCACTTTACATAGATAAGGTACATAATGATTATGATGATGATTTCACAAGTCAGAACCGGTATATGTATTTGAGGTTATATATTTTCTGAATATCGACAATTAATTCCTTACTTTGCAGTTCGTTATATCAACTTGAATACTAAAAATAGTATTTTGTCTTGACCAAACGTTTCACTTCACTCTAAAAAGACTTCTTTTACGAGAAACAAAATGGGGTTAATTAAGTAAAAACTAGACACCATACTCTCCATCAACTCTAACATCACTGAGATCACATGATCACATTTGCGATTGCGCGAACGATAGATATATTCTCGGTAAACGTCTCAAGGGTGAACTCTGTCATACCAAATGAAAATATCCACAAGATAGCCTTTAGTGCACATCTCCGATACATCCCTCTAGGCATTAAAAGAAACGCCACAAAAGAACAAAAACAGAGCATTGAATATCCTTTAGGGACCTCTTTGAGAAGTACATATTAACTCTCAAAGAAACATCGGCGTGCATACATTTATAAAACATCTCAAAACATCCCAGAGATGTTTGTGCTCGCTGGGATGACACGTCATTCGGTCGTTAAGATAGAAGAAGACACCTTTTATACAGAGTGGGTAAAAAATAACGACAATTTAGCATATTTTGCCAATCTTCATCATCGGTCTCATTATAGTGAGACTGACAGCCGTATGATAGTCAATCGCCAGCGACTCGCCGTTCGCTACACAAGGATTATAATGCACAGTCGAGTTCCAAAAAAGTAACAACTACGCGATAAGTCACATTTTGGCGAAACGCTGGCGATGTACCACTTTTTTGGAGCTCGACTGTGCATTATATAGTTCTTGTGTAACGAGCGGCGAAACTCTGGCGAGTCGCTGGAATTGACCGTGCATACGGCTGTAAGTATTTTCAGTAGGAAAATCCCTATTTGGATTATTTTCTTATGACAAAAAGATGTTCTCTGAAAGTTTCAACTTTTTTACAACACAGTAATTTTTTTTCAAATGTTTCTTTTTCATACTACCTAGGTACATGTTTTTAACAATATCAAAAAAAAAACAGCCTTTTTTTTTAGTCAAAAAATCCAATTGCCTAATACGATTAGCTTCGAAAAGTTAAGATCACATTTTATAGGGGGAGCGTTTACAAATATTAGTTGAAATCGGTTTTGTACGTAATTGAGTGAGTGAGTTTGTTAATTATTTTTGAATGGATCTGCCAATTTGAATAATATTTTCCAGTTATACTTCAAAGTAAATTACTCTACACTCGGGCAAGTTTCATTAATTTCCTATTTCTGGTTATTGACATATAAATTACAATTCATATTCTTTATAGAAGATATATTATCCAATCTTATTTCTTGATGAAAATTCGGTGTCCAGATCCATATAAATCGTAACGATTCCGTAAATATCTACGAAAATTCGAACAAGTTCGAATGTTTTGCCGGAGAGTACAAATAAATGATAAGAATAAAATCGACAAAGTCAAGAGAGAAGTGGAGAGAAGGGTACTTCGACTTTGTCGATTTTATTCTTATCACCGTGAATATCTGTAAAAAGAAATTATGAGCCCTTTCCGCAGCACCTATAAATTGGATTTGTACTTACCCAATATTTAATTGTAATAAAAAAATATTATTTTTTAATAAATAAACCCTAGAACGTTTTTGAATAAATGCTCTCGGCCTTTCATTGTTTACATCACAGAACTTGTATCAGTTTTGTGGGTACTGTACCCAAGGAGACTAAAATTTAACAAGGAATCAAACACTCCTTGTTAAATTTTAGTCTCCTTGTACTGTTCCCACAAATTCTTCTCAATGTTTTTCGATATTAGTTGACGAAACTACTGCTGTTTTACGACAGGAACAGATGTCCATATGTGTGAGATATATTGTTCCAGATTAACCTAATTTTATTGTATCATTTATTTTATAATTGTTTAGTTCAATATGTATGATTTGTGAATAGTCGTCTATGAATTGAAATTGTTATGTTGTTGATAAAAAAAATTAATTAGACACTGACATACAAAAAATTTAGTTTTAATTTTCGCCTTTCGAACCGGAATATAATTGAAAATAATCGATATTTCAGGTAAGACTGAAACATCTGGTCCTTCATCGCTACTACTGAATCAGCACTTTGGAATTCAGTTGAATCCATAAAACGATGTCTGAGATTAGACGGAGTACACGACTTGCAGAAAAAAGAGGCCAGACATCGAATATGACGACTGAAGAAAAGCGGGATAAAGGAGCTTCCAGCGGAAAATTGGAACAAAATCTTGAGACTTCTAATGTATCCGTGAATGCAGACAGCAGGAAGCATACGTCCGTAAAAGAAAGCTGTTCGAAGAAATCAAGTACTGGCAGAAGCAGAAGTACTAAGTCTTCAAGTAGAAGACAGAAAGAAGCGGAAATAGAAATGAAGATAAAGAAGACCGAAATTCAACAACAGATGTTGAAAATGCAACAAGAAATGTTGGACTTACAATTTGCATTACAAATGGTAAAAGTTCAGGAAGAAGATGAGTCCAGTATAGACGAGAAAGTGAGTAGATCGGTTGGAAATGAGTCAGTGGTGAGTAAAACACCAAATATTGAGACTTGGATGGCAGGAGAAGATCCCTGGAATTCAAAACATGCAAATTCAAACTCTGCAAATAGATCTGAGGTAGGTGATTTGCATTCTATTCAACAGGAAATATATCCTATTCCGAATCAAAATGACTTTTATCGGTGTCAGGCAGCTGATCCAAATATCACAAAAATGTTGACTAGGCAGTCTATTCCAAAAGATTTACCCATATTCAGTGGAGACCCCACTGAATGGCCAAATTTTATATTTCAATTTAGGAACTCGACAGCTCTTTGTGGCTACTCTAATGAAGAAAATCAGTGTAGACTGCAAAAATGCTTAAAGGGAAACGCAAAAAAGGTTGTCCAGTCTTTATTAATTTTACCGCAAAATGTTGACAAAGTAATGAGCCTTCTGGAGAATCGTTTTGGGCGTCCTGAACATATTATATTTCTTCTACTAGATAAAGTGAAAAAGGTACCTACCGTCAAAGAAGACAAATTAGAAATGCTTATTAATTTCTCAGACGAAGTCAAAAATCTTGTGGTTAGCATAGAAGTCTTGGGAGAAAATGATCATTTACGTAATCCAATGCTGCTGCATGATTTATTGGACAAACTGCCGACATCTTACAAGCTTACGTGGATAGAATATATTTCTAAATTGCCAAAAGATAAATGTAAACTCGTTGAATACAGTTCTTGGCTAGAAATGAAAGCAAATGCAGCTTGTCAACTCCAAATTCTGAAATTTGACATGTTATCTGACAATGAAACGTCAAAGATGCGGAACTTCAAAAAAGACGTAACCCTAACTACCAAAGGTACAAATAAGATGTGTTTATGTTGCTCCAATAAAATTCATCATTTAAGTGTTTGTCCAAAATTTATATCATTTTCTACTGATGAGAGGTGGTCATTCATAACCTCTAATAAAATGTGTTTTTCTTGCCTTTTACCTTATCACAGCATTAAAGACTGTAGAAAGAAAAAGAAATGTGAAATAGATGGTTGCAATAAACTTCATCATGAACTTTTGCATCATAAAATAGTTGATAGTACTGAACAACGTCCATCTACCTCACATGAATTACCTGTTGAAAATAACTGCCATATATTGACGAATAAAAGGGTTTTCCTGAAAATTATACCGGTTGTTATTTCAAATGGGAATGATTCAATGAATACTTATGCCTTATTAGACAATGCTTCTACTGTTAGTTTGATTGATCAAGATTTGGCTGACAAGTTGAATCTTAGCGGACCCCAACAATCGTTATATTTACAGTGGACCAATAATCAGGTAAATGAACAAGAAGATTCTAGAGTGGTAAGTTACAGGATTCGTTCTAGTACAAATCATGACAAAAGCTATTATTTACGACACGTTAGAACGATAAAAGGACTTGCTTTACCTAGACAAACTATAAATATTGAAGACTTATCACTTGAATACCCATATATCGACAATAGAACGACTTCTATGACTCATGCTGAACCCAAGATTCTGATAGGACAAGACAATTGGCCCTTATTGGTTAGTCGACAAGTTATCAACGGGCATTGGAATGGTCCAGCGATGAGTAATACTTTACTCGGATGGGTACTTCATGGTAACTACAAGGTTTTCCATGAGGCTAGCTACAGACACTCGGTATGTCATATAGACACGATAGTCAAGGATGATTTGGACATATTACACGACTTAGTCAAAGAACAATGGAAACTGGATTTGTTTGATAATCAAGCCCGAGTAATGTCCAAGGAAGATGTACGGGCTCAAATGATTATGGATACGACAATGGTAAGGAAGGGAAATAAATTTGAAACGGGTCTTCTGTGGAAAAATGTCAACTCAATTCTGCCGGAAAGTAAAAAGAATGCTTTAAGAAGACTGGTGTGCACTGAGAGGAAGATGGATAAAGATTCCATGTATGGAAAGATGTATTGTGATAAAATGTTTGATATGGAGAAAAAAGGCTATATCTCAAAAATGACGACATCTGACGACACTGAGGAAAATTCTACAAGGTTATGGTATTTACCTCACTTTGGCATAATAAACGCTAACAAACCAAACAAACTGAGAATTGTGTTTGGCGCTTCTTCTAAATCGAATGGTTTGAGTCTGAACGACTGTCTTTTGACTGGACCTGACTTATACAATTCTCTTCAGACTATTTTATTGAATTTTCGTATTAAAAACATTGCTTTTACGGCAGATATCAAAGAAATGTTTTTGCAAGTAGGAGTAAGAAAAGAAGATCGTTCAGCACAGCGTATATTATTTCGTGGAATGGATAGACTGAGAAAACCTGACATCTATGAAATCAATGTTGTATTCTTCGGCTCCACATGTGGACCTTGTTTAGCTCTAGAAGCAAAGAATCGAAATGCACAAGATTTTGCAAAAGAGTTCCCTAATGCTGCCAAAGCTATTATTGACCATCACTACATGGATGACTACCTTGGCACAGCAGATACTGAGGAAGACGCGAAAAACTTGATAAATGAAGTTATTCATGTACACAAACAGGGAGGATTCATAATCTGCAACTGGATGGCGAATGTTCAGAGTGTTCTTCAAGACTTGGATCAAAATTTATTAGCAGAATCGATGAAATGTTTGGAAAACAATATTGACACAATGACAGAACGGATTTTGGGAGTTTGGTGGAATCCAGAAAGAGACACTTTCTGCTTCAAAACTAAATTCCACAAAATCGATAAAGATATTTTAGACAATACAAGACGACCAACCAAAAGGGACGTACTTAGGGTTGTAATGTCTGTTTTTGACCCCCTCGGATTTCTGGCAAATTTTATGATACAAGGCAAAATTTTGCTACAAGACATATGGAGGAGCAAAATAGGATGGGATGACGAAATCACTGATATTTTGAACGAAACATGGGAATTTTATATTGAAAACTTACGAAATATCTCTATTTTCGAAATTTCAAGGCAGTACTGTTCAATGGATAGGAAGAATAGTGTGATTCAATTACATATATTCAGTTATGCCTCTGAAAAAGCATTAGCCAGTGTTGCTTATCTTAGATGGGAATATCAGGATGATGTGAAAATTTGCTTTCTGAATGCCAAAACTAAGGTTGCACCTTTGAAACCGATATCCATTCCGAGGCTTGAACTTCAAGCTGCCCTTATAGGAGCAAGACTAGGAAATTATTTGAGAAACAACTTGGACTTGAACATTTCTAAAACTTTCCATTGGACTGATTCCAAAACTGTCCTGTACTGGATACGTTCAGAAGCACGTCGTTTCAAAGTATTTGTTGCTCAACGCCTTGGAGAGATTCAAGAATTGACAAATTCTTGTGAATGGAGATTCGTTGGATCCAAACAAAATGTGGCTGATGAGGCCACCAAATATAGGAAATATTCAGAATTTGCAGCAAATAGTAGATGGATCAATGGACCTTCCTTTCTCTTGGAATCATCAAATTATTGGCCGACCGAAAACATTCAAAATTCTCCTGTAGAGACTGAAGATATAGAAGAACGGGCTGAATTTGTATTTGTTAATAGCACCAGGGAGTATTTGGAAACACCGCTACCAGAAAGATTTTCGAAATGGACAAAACTTCTAAGAGCAACAGCATGGATGAGAAGATTCATTGAAAATTGCAGAAATCCTCAAAAGAAACATGGTGAACTTGACACTGACGAAATAAGACAAGCAGAAAATACACTTTACAGAAAAAGTCAAAGTGACTCATTTGGGGAAGAAGTATCGATTTTATCGAAGAATCAGCAAATACCGTTATCTAGTAGGTGTACACTTTCAACTGCAATTTTGACACCAAAGAGAAACTCATACGTTTGGGGGGGAGACTGAACAATTCCCACTTAAACGAAGACTTGAAACATCCAATTATTTTAGACCCCAAACATCTTATCACAAAATTAATTATCAATTATTACCATGAAGAAGTCAACCATCACGGACAACTTACGTCAAAAATTTTGGATACTCCGAATGAGACAAGCTGTACGAAGTTGTTGGGCGAATTGCCAGAAATGTAAAAATAGGACATCAATGCCAAAAGTTCCTCTCATGGGACAACTTCCCGTTTGCCGTTTGGAGCCGACTATAAGGCATTTCATAAAAGCTGGCTTAGATTATTTTGGACCAATTGAAGTGACCATCAAAAGAAGTCATGTCAAAAGATATGGGGTAATATTCACTTGCATGGTTACCAGAGCAATCCATCTAGAAATTGCAAATGACCTGAGTACAGACGGATTTATTCATGTTTTCCGACAATTTGGATGTAGAAGAGGATTTCCTGAGGAAATTTACAGTGACAACGGAACATGTTTCAAGGGAGCAGATCGAGAACTTTCCGAAAATCTCCAGAGGCTCAATCAAGCAGAAATCATGAAATTTTGTTCTTTGAAGTCTGTTAAATGGATTTGGAATGCTGCGTATGCGCCGAATATGGGAGGATCTTGGGAAAGACTCATACAATCGGTGAAGAAAAATATCAAGTGTTGAAGTCAAAATATCCCCAGGAGCATGTTTTGAGAACAGTTTTCACTGAGAGAAAACATACTTAACTCCAGACCACTGACTCATGTACCAATAGATCCCGACGACCAAGAAGCACTGACACCAAATCATTTCCTGATTGGACCTTCCTATACTGCTTTGCCATGTGCAGACATAGAGTTACAAAATGTGAATCTCTTATCTAAATGGAAAGCTGCCCAGAAGATCACCAACCTTTTTTGGCAGAGGTGGACAAAAGAATATTTACCATTCTTAGTTAACCGGAAGAAATGGCATAAGGATCAAGAAGCAGTCAAAGTGGGCGATATAGTTTTGATGGTGAACCCCAACGGCCCAAGAAACATTTGGACCAAAGGAAAAATTATCAAGCTTTATCCAGCCAAAGACGGAAAAGTTAGAATTGTCGACATTATCACGGCGAATGGTAGTCAATTGCGACGTCCAGTGTCGAAACTCTGTGTACTGGATGTTCGAAAAGAAGAGACGTTTTGAGTAATTTTGTTTATGAAACTCAATTACTAAGGGGGAGATATGTTCCAGATTAACCTAATTTTATTATATCATTTATTTTATAATTGTTTAGTTCAATATGTATGATTTGTGAATAGTCGTCTATGAATTGAAATTGTTATGTTGTTGATAAAAAAATTTAATTAGACACTGACATACAAAAAATTTAGTTTTAATTTTCGCCTTTCGAACCGGAATATAATTGAAAATAATCGATATTTCAGGTAAGACTGAAACATATATTGAACCCAGAGATAACATATATACTATGTGCAGCTCGCATTCGTTGAGTTCAGCTTCGAGTCACTCTTGTCAAATTCAGCCAATCCAAAATACAATTGGTATTAAAATCAGTGAGGAATTTCTCCAGAGCATCGGCAAAAAGAACGAAAAACTTAAAAAATAAAGAAAAACTATCCCGAAGTAAGATGGCAAAATCTCACAGCAATGTGCGAAATTCGCGTTGAGAATCATTATGGTTCAATTAGATTCAAGGAATGTTTTAAGGATATCTTCGAAACTCCAGAGGAACTAAGTGAAGAAAGGGATTTTGAAACTTTATCAAGAGCGACTTCCTTTTCAAGGTCTATGATTACTAGTGAATTTGTAGTGAGTCTGTGTTGCTTGACCATGTTGTTTTCACTCATACTTCCACTTTGTAAAATACTCCAGTCGCCTCTCTGTGATTTGGTAGCCGCTTTACAATATGTTATTGATTTGATCAAAGATCATAGTCGCCATCTTTTTTAAGAGTATTCTGGTTTGCTCAAATCCATAAATAAAGAAATAAAAATTCCACGGAGAGTGTCGCGACAGTGTCACAGAGCAAACTATGGAACCGAAGATCCATCATAGAAGAGTACTTTAGAATAAGTATTATGATTCACTTCTAGATGATTTCATTGATCAACTCCACTCAAGATTTCAGAAGCATAAATCTTCTCTATCATCTTTATATATTTTGATTCCATCAGTTTGTTGTGAAAAACTGTCCAGTGTTGAAGAAGACGATTTCATACTGTATAAAAGGTTTTTGGAATGGAACTCATTGAAAGGAAAATTAGACCTATGGAGAATGAAATGGCTAAAAGAACCTGTTTCATGTCGACCAACATGTGCTGTCGAAACACTTAGAGAATGTAACCGAGTTGTTTCCGAATATTTTTAAACTTTTGAAAGTTTTGACAACATTACCAGTTACAACATGTACTTCGGAGAGAGTATTTTCCTCGCTGAAACGCCTCAACCTATATGAGGAATTCCACAGGTCAGGAGAGACTGAATGGATTGGTGTTAATTGATGTCAATTCACCGAGACGTAAACATTGACAAGATCATTGATTTGTTTGCAGCAAAAAAATCAAGAGACTCAATATATTATTCTGTAATGTGAATCTGATGACTCATATGTTTCCCATTATTGTAAGTAGTGACATAGCTTAATTTTGTTTGTTTTGTTGTTGAATAAATATGATTGCAAGCAGTGTCAAATATAATTTAATGAATAAATCTGCATAATTGTAACATGGTTAATACCGAATATCCAATATGATCTTCCCATCGGGGACCATTTTGCAAGGAACCATTTCTATACAGGGTGTTTCATAATAAATGCGCAGAACTTCAGGATGTGATAGCTCGTCCAAAAATATGAAAAAAAAGTTTCTATTAACTTACCCTCTAAAATTCAACATTTTCGAGATACAGGGTGTTGAAATTCTAAAAAAATTATAGTTTTTTGCGAATATCTCTGGAACCATTTATCGCACAGAAAACAGATTTGTTAGGCATTTTCTACTCATAATAAGCTATGTTTTGTGCCGATTTTTTTATTATTTCAAATTCATAATTGGTGAAAATTTTGAAGGGGTAGTGGGTGTTTTTTCTCCAACTTCTACGCCACTGGAAAAAGTACAGTTTTGAGCCTCCTATATGAACCGCCAATGTTTTCTACACAAAAAAGGTATTCTTGGTCAAGAAAAATCAACTTTCATGTTGTTTAAATAATGTTTTTTCCTCGAAAAATTGCTGCGTGCATTGAAGCTAACGGCGGACATTTCCAACTGAGTATGATTGTTTTTTTTTATTTTGCAATTAAGAAGTCAACGTTTGGTTTTGTTACTTGTTTTAACGTTTAAATACATTTTGTATAATTAGGAAAAAAATTATTTAAAAAAATTTACCATGTTTTTCAACATGAAAGTTGAAAACGGTCAACTGGTAGAGCTTATGACCAAGAGTACCTTTTTTGTGTAGAAAACATTGGCGGTTCAAGTAGGTGGCTCAAAATCATACTTTTTCCAGTGGCGTAGAAGTTGGAGAAAAAAACACCCACTACCCCTTCAAAATCTTCACCAATTATGAATTTTAAAAAATAAAAAATCTGCACAAAACATAGCTTATTATGAGTAGAAAATGCATTCAAAATATGTTTTTGTGCGATAAACGGTTCCAGAGATATTCGCAAAAAACTATAATTTTTTTTTAAATTTCAACACCCTGTATCTCGAAAATGTTGAATTTTAGAGGGTAAGTTTATAGAAACTTTTTTTTCATATTTTTGAACGAGCTATCACATCTGGAAGTCCTGCGCATTTATTATGAAACACCCTGTATAGCAGAATTCTAGACCTCATTTGTAATGCATTCCACCCTATGGCAACACAACAGTAAGTTGCGAAAATAATAATAAGAATATTATTTTAAAACAAATATTTTTCTCAGTCTAGACCCATCGGCGCACATTTTGCAAGGAATTATTTCTATATAGCGGAGTTCTAGACCTCGGTAGGAATGCCACCCTATGGTAATCCAACAGTAGGTTGCGAAAAAGATGATAATAATTATTTTAAGGACGCAGTGGTTAAGCGCTCGCCTGGTAACCGAGAGGTTGCAGGTGCGATTCCCAGACGGTGCGATCGTTATTTTCATTTTCAGACGTGAAAGTCTGAATGTTTGAGGCTCGTGTCGGCTGGGAATAATCCTCCACGATTCAATGTTGCGTTAAAAATTAACAGTGCTGCTCCAAAGGTGGCGTGTAAGGAGTTAGTAACAAGGCCTATCCAGAACACATGGCTAATGACCATAGCAGTCGATGCCAAAACACCAAGGAAAAAATTATTATTATGTAGAACCATCGGGGCACATATATTGCAAGGAATAGTTTTATCATAGCACAATCATGATCTTTGAAAGCATTAGATTCGGCCTGAAAGTAGCTGAAAAACATTTTTTCTAGGGGTTCATATAAGGTATTTCAGAAATTTTCTCTCAACCCCCGTATGATCCATCAGACCAGTTTATCAGCGTGATTCTACACATCGAAAGCTAAACCACAGCTTATCTATTCTTATATTCTTTATAAACTGTGTCTAAGCTGTGGCTAAACATTCGACTCAAAGGCAGCTAAAAAGTAGTTGTTCCAAGGGCCGAGAAATATTCCTTTCGAAATTTTTTTCCTCCAACCGTATGACCCAGCGGACCTCCTATAAAAATGCTTTATTTTTGTATACTTCTCCCAGACATAACGGATTATTTTGATGTAATGTGACACAATGAAAAATAAATATACATACAGGGTGTTTCTTAAGTACGTGTAGGAGCGTATTGCTGACATCAAAATAAGAAGAAAAGTTCCTATAAACATATGTCCACAAGTTATTCGTTTCTGAGATACAGAGTGTCAAAGTTGAATTCTTATTTTTATTTTTTGTGAATAATTTCAAAATAATTTTGGTATTTGGGTAAAGTTTGGTATCAGAGAATAATTATTATTTAGTTTGTGTAAGAAATATATTCTTGGTAGAGGTCACTGCGAGCAACTGTTTTCGAGTTATTGAGATTTGAAATAATCGATGCAAGTGATTTTGAATAATGACAAGATTTTTTAATTCAAAATGAATTCAATTAGATATTAGTTTTTTTCACAATTAACACCAATTTTGATTTTGTCATTGAAATATCATCCCAGATACCAAACTTTACTCGAATATCACAAACATTTTGGTATTTATTCACAAAAAAACAAATATAATAATTAAACTTTGACACTCTGTATCTTAGAAACGAATAACTTGCGGACATGTGTTTATGGGAACTTTTTTTCTTATTTCGACGCCAGCAACATGCTCTTGAAGTTTCTACACGTATTTAAGAAACACCCTGTATATGAGTCCCAGAAATTCAAGATACATGTTCAAGATTCACCGTTCTAGTTGATTCTCGTCTTTAGAAATCAGACGCGCGCCACTGGTCAATCGGAAATGTTCGGAAATTTTGGCAGCCAACTTCACATTGGTAAAACTACGAAACGGGAAATAGGAAAATTCTCAACTTCAAATTTAAAACATGAAAATTGATTACTCATTGGTATAATGGTTATATTTCTATGATTGACAGAGACAGAATAACTTATTTGGCATCTCCATATGACAGAATCAGCGAGGTCTCGAACGATTCTACACACCAAAGAGACTAGGGCCATTGTATATATAGAAGATTGTCAACCTTATGGGATTATAATTGGATCAAAATGGATGCGACATGTATATGGCGATAGTGAGCTCGCATCCAAGTCATGTCGTAACTTCAGTGATCTGGCCTCCAAGTCATGTCGTAACTTGATTAAAACAATGGAAAATCATTAAAATCAGGGTTTTTTGAAGAAACCTGCATTAAAATGACGTCAAATATTCATGTTTGTAACTAATCACGCTAGATGACACTCGCGTTTGTGACCAATACCATTGTTTATATAGAAGATAGTTATGGTGGATTTATGCAGCAATCATAAGTCATAAGTCTTAAGTCATAAGGAAGAATATTCGTCAATGATTGGTTGGTCCGTATATTCCAACCAATCATTGACGAATATTCTTCCTTATGACTTATGATTGCTGCATAAATCCACCATTAGTCAACCTTATGGGATTATAATTGGATCAAAATGAATGCAACATGTAGATGGCGATAGTGAGCTCGCATCCAAGTCATGTCGTAACTTCAGTGATCTGGCCTCCAAGTCATGTCGTAACTTGATTGAAACAATGGGACAGCATTAAAATCAGGGTTTTTTTAAGGAACCTGCAATAAAATGACGTCAAATCTTCATGTTTGTAACTAATCACGCTAGATGACACTCGCGTTTGCGTCCAACACCAATTACACAGGCATTGACTATCTTATGGTGGATTTATGCAGCAGTCATAAGTCATAAGTTTTAAGTCATAAGGAAGAATATTCGTCATTGATTGGTTGGAATAAACGTACCAACCAATCATTGATGAATATTCTTCCTTATGACTTAAAACTTATGACTTATGACTGCTGCATAAATCCACCATTACTTCTATGTAAACATTGCCAATACCTTTTCCACAGGCATTGACTATGTTCTATTTAAACAATGCTAAAGGCTTAGTCAAGTATCTAGTCTGACCAATATGGTTAGACCAGCGCGGTCATTTGGTTGACTTGACGACCTTGAAACTGTTTGAAATTTCAGTTATGAAAAGGTTATGTTTACTGGTTAATAATTACAATAATCAATTATTATCAAAGGATATTATCGCTATACCACAGAACTCTTTGAGTTATGTGTGCTATAAGTACACGTTCGTGTGTAGCGTTAGTACCTATTGGGATTTCAAATTAAGATTGTAGCGCTACCGGCGGCAGACGATGAAGTACTTTCTACGACATTGATTATAACCTTAATTTTTCTTCCATATAGATTTCATTGTTTACTTTGTTTATTTGGTGTATTGAGTATTTGAAGCGTGGTTTAAGGCGGATTTAAAATGCGTAATTTTTCTACATACTCCATAACAGTTCAACACAGGGATATCTTTATAAATTGTGAAACGGGTAAATCATTTCAATCGAGTCCCTGTATTGAACTTTGATGGATTAGGTGTGAATTAAAATTACGCATATGCACTAAATTATGCATTGTGAATCCGCTAAATCCGCCTTTAGACCCTTAAACATTGTTAAAACTGTGATTTCGATGATTTTTACCTTTTATTAATGTTCATTTAAATAAATGATTATTGGTGTAAGGATTAGTGTTAAGGTGTTAATAGTTACCTTGTTAGAAAAAAGCCAGTGATAAAATACTTCAATGGTCTTCTTATAAACAAAGACAAATGGCCCAATTAAAATTAAGTTTATTGGACTTTCTGAGGTATGTTGAAGTGACCGAAAGTTCTCGGTGTGTAGTAGAAGGTGAAAAGTCCTCAATGCAGACCATATAATATTATATGGAAAAAATAAATGGAACTCTTCAGTGACAAAAGTGTGTGCCCTCTGTCTCCAGACAAGCGCTCTGCAATCCGAGCCTCATCAAGTGAGTGGAGAACTCAGAATTATAGACGGTTATATTAAAATTATGCAAATGTAAATAAGTCAATAAAAACAAAATAGAGCGAACACACTTTCATAAATTTGCTTATTGGTTTGGCAATCCGAACCTTTAATAGGTATCCAGGCTTCTCTTCTTGAGATTAATTCTCGTCCCATCTCCGTTTCAAAATATACCTTTGGGTCATTTTCCCCGGGATATCTTTGAAAAATTAATTTCTTTTGGCCTAGGAATTGCAATGTGGCACAGAACAATAACCATTGTAAGACGCCATTATAAGACCGGAAGGGTCGGTTTACTTGTAAACAGGCAATTTCTCATCACTAAATTAAGATGAAATAAAAACGGTTTAAAGAAAGGCTCTATATTCTTAAAAAATCAATGGTAAACAAACGATACGAAAGTGTGGTTAGAAAACAATGTCGCAGAAACTAGTTACATTAAAGCCACCACCCACCAGAGTGCGTATCGCTTAGCATGAAATGCCAATATCCTTTGATATTGTTTCAATTATTGGAGTGTTTGCTCATTGTAGTTTTAGTTATTCGAGATTTGCATGAGTACCCATCTAATGGCAGTTCCTAATCTTGGCGGCCATCTATAATGACAATAATACTATTGGATGCACTAGAAGATGATGATCTTGTTATTATTGAGACATATTGAAGGGATTAAAATCGACATTTCTGGTCTACTTACACCTTTCTATATGAAGTTGGTAATTTTAGTAATCAAGAAACACGGGATTATCAATAATTATCGTTCCAGCTGTGAGAAATCGGTAAAAATTATTTCTAGACTGCTGAAGTTACTGTACTGATCTCTGATCTAATGATTCTAATGGATAATGAATACCTACTTTCAGTTCATACTGTTAACAAACCTTTCTCAGCTGTTTCAATTTCATAATTACGATAAGTAAACGACAAATGAATAGCTCTTTTAGTTTCACTTTGTTTAAATTTTATTGAAATTATCGTCTGCCAAAATATATTTCGAATTTTTTTAGGATATAATTTTAAGAAACCATCATATAACTTTGGCTGTGTCAAGTCACCGGTCGGACAAGGCACGCGCGTTCAGTATGAAGTATGACGATGAGTCGGACCGATCAGATGATTGAAAATATTGGTCACATTACATACAGTTCTAGGCTGTGTCAAGTCACCGGTCGGACAAGGCACGCGCGTTCAGTATGAAGTATGACGATGAGTCGAACCGATCGGATGATTGAAAATATTGGTCACATACAAGCAGTTCTAATCACTGAAATATAAATATTTATATTTCAGTGGTTCTAATTAGGTCGTCAAGTCAACCAAATGACCGCGCTGGTCTAATCATATTGGTCAGACCGGTGACTTGACTCAGCCCTAATTAGGTCGTCAAGTCAACCAAATGACCGCGCTGGTCTAATCATATTGGTCAGACCGGAGACTTGACTCAGCCTTTACCTGACCGTGACCACTCCGTAAACGTTGAGGGCACGTTTGATCACAAAACACATATACATGTGTTTTGTGCGTTTGATATGTGACCAATATTTTCAATCATCTGGGGGTCTATTCTCCAGTTCATGAGAAATCATTTCCAAACGTATGAAGTAACATAGAGCGATACAAACACCGCGCGTTGGAAAGAGATACAACGTTGAATTCGTATACGTTGAAACTCGAGAATAGACCCCCTGATCGGTCAGACTCATAGTCATACTTCATACTGAACGCGCTTGCCTTGTCCGACCGGTGACTTGACACAGCCTAAACTCCTCACAGAAATGAAATTATAATATTTTATAATTTCATTTCAGTGAAACTCCTAAACTTGTTTTTAATAGAGGACTTCGGATAAGGATTCAGTGATGCCACCACACAACTTTTGGCTTTAAAACTACTGGCACGTTTTTCGTCATTTTTTCTTCATGTCAGGGTTCCTGGCAGCCTCAGGAACCCCGTAATATGATTGAAATTGTTCATAACGACGGAAATATTGAGATTTTCCATAAAATACAAAACACTAGGGACTTTAATTTTGTTTAGGGATTTTTCTTTCAAAATGGCGCTAAATTCAAAACTAGAGCTAGAGTTTTGTTAGTGAAAGAGGTATTGTGTAGTCTATGAAGTGCCGGATAAAGCCACCGTGGGGTCCGTAGCAAATGTGAACAAGAGGCCCTTGATTTGCATTAAGTATTAAAGTATAAAATAAAACAGCACATTTACAAAAAGACTTTCCGTGATTTAATCCGAGCAAATTTGGAGATAACACTCGTCAAATCAATATTTCTTAGTTAATCACTTTCTATGTTCATTATATTGAGGTCGTTTGATGTTCTTGTCCCATTGTGCTCCTTAACACATTTTTTAAACGCTTTAACGTTGAAAAAGAACATTCTCCGCGAAACACTATTCCAACATTTGGGAAACACGATTCCAATGAATTTTATGTCAACAGTTTATAAACTTGAAGTTCCTAAGCCTCGTGCTTTTTCTTTCTGCTGTCAATATCAGCAGCCACATCTGTTTTCAGCAGCTTCGCAAACTGCACCAGTTCATTGCCCAGACTGTCTTCGACATCATCTAGGAAATAATTAGCGATAGTTCTTTTTAAGATCTTTTCTGCCGAAGTATTCCAAATACACTAGTCACTTGATGGTAAGCTTCCATGCATTTAGCTAATGCAGACAATTACAACAATAAAAACATGAATTTCAAAACGTTGTCTAGGTGTTTGATGTTCTACAACTTCTTCGAGTGTAGTAGAGCCTTCTTTTATGAGGTCTGTGAGTAGAGCTGCTGCTGAAAAAGTCGTACTTTGTATTTTGCTTGGGTTTTCTTGAAGTCGATTGCTGATATTCTTCACAGCCAATTAGGGCTTTGGCCTCTATATCTGAAAATTTGGATCGTATTGCTTGGAAGTAGCCTTGTAATGATTTATAAAGAGCGTACCTATCTCGTGTTAAGATCTTGATTGGACGACTGCAACGAAGCGTTAGTCGCTTGCAAGTGTTCTAGAATTTCATTCCACGCTATAGTTATTATTCCCATTTCTAACTTTATTCATTTTCTGTAGGTGGTATAAAAAACATATCTTACTTGATAGTTTTTTTTTACTTTGCGCACAGGCGCGAGCCCCCCCAGGCGCGGGGCCCGTAGCATTTGCTTACTGGCTAATTTGCTAACTGGTACTTGGTAGCATGATAATTGATAGCTGGCAAATGCGGCACTGAGTGTAGCGTTATTTCTTTGTCAGTGCACATTCGTTTCATGAAAAAGTTCAAAAGTAGAAATGATATTCAACCATTTTAACAGTTATGATTAAAATGTAACACATACCCACAAAACTGACACAAAATACAAATTCTGTGATGTAACCTCAAAGTATTCAGGTCAAGAGCATTTTAATCAGAAAGGTAATAAGGTTTGTTTGTCCGTGAAAGTTACCACTCAGAATATTTTCAACTATTTGGCAACTAGGAAACGTGAAATACGCAAATTTTTTTTAATTCAGGAAAATGATATATTTTGAAATTAGCGCCATTTTGTGAGAAAAATCCCTAAATAAAATTAATGTCCCTAGGGTTTTGTATTTTATGGAAAATCTCAATATTCCCATCGTTATGAACAATTTCAATCATATTACGGGGTTCCTGAGGCTGCCAGGAACCCTGACATGAAGAAAACTTGCCAAAAAACGTGCCAGTAGTTTTAAAGCCAAAAGTTGTGTGGTGCCGTGGTGGCATGACTGAATCCTTATCCGAAGTCCTCTATTTAAGTCTCCTTGCTAAACTCAAGGAGACTAAAAACATAGTCTCCTTGGCTGACCAATATGATTAGACCAGCGCGGTCATTTCGTTGACTTGACGACCTAATTAGAACTGCATGTATGTGACCAATATTTTCAATCATCTGATCGGTCCGACTCATCGTCATACTTCATACTGAACGCGCGTGCCTTGTCCGACCGGTGACTTGACCCAGCCCTTGTCCTAAACTAACATCTACACACCGCCATCTTACAGATCTATGGCAAAGAGTAGGTTATACTAATCTTTGTCTATGGTAAGTTCCGTTGAATGCAACAGGTGGTGCCTTCAAAAAGTTCGAAACAAAAGCGAATCACTAGAAGCACCATGGTTTCTAGACATCTCTCCCTGAACTGAGGTGAGATTATGAACACTCGACCCGTTGCGAGTTTGACGTGACTCGAATCGAAATGAATATCGACCCATAAAGAAACCACAGCGTTATTAACCACGTATCGTATCAGCTTTCGTATTGAGATTGAGTGTTCATAATCCCACCCCTGATCTCAGGTGTAGTACCCAACGAAATAAGAACTCGTTGGTAGTACCCAGGTCACAGATTAGAAAATTTACAGATGGGAAGGTTAGACAAGACAAACGAAATTAGAGAGAGATGGATTTGCACACCCTTTAAAGCCCACTTTGAAGGCTGTCACTGCTGTCAGATTAATAAGGTTAGGTTTATTCGATTTTTGAGTATTTAGATTTTTGGATTTTGTTGTAATTAGTTGAGCTGAAAATAGTGACAATGCATAAACAAAATGAAGCGGATTTCATTGCATGTACAAAAACTGCGTATGACATTCATCTTCTGATACAACAGAAATATTAAAATTTCATAGGGTTCCTAAAGATGAAAGGATGTAAGTATTCATTCTATTAGTAGGTGATATCTATTCTATAAATTAATGAAATTGAAATAATAGTTGAGCTTTTGCAAGAAAATGTATAGAAGAATTGATTACTGCATTATGATGAAAACATGTCAGTTTTCCATATTAAATAATGGTATTGTTACATTTCAGGTGCACCCTTCAGGTACAAGCTTGTCTACAAAAAGAACTTCTGGATAAGATACCTATAAGCAATTTCTATAGGAGGTTTAGAGTTTGTAGCCTGCATAATGAAAATTGTATGTATAATAATCCTTCTGAAATGCCACGTTTACTTCCTGATACAGTGCCTATCGATTATGAAGCATGTTAAGTACAATGTGGGTACCTACTTATTTTCTTTTATTTCATTGAAAACTATTTACAGCTTATACTGATGTTGCAAGTGTACCAAGCACTTCGAGAAGAGGAGAGCTTGATAAAAATTTGGAAAGTCCTGTACCATCCAAGAAGATAAAAGTATTGCAGGTTATCACAATTCTTTCCATCTGTGATACTGGCACACTTTCAACGGTAGAATGCCTTGATGTGCAGCAGCCAGTCGAAACACAAAGAACTAAAGTTTCCAGCCATACCCCCAGAATAGGGAAACTCAAGCTGAAAAATGAAAGCTCTTCAAACCGAAAATAAGAATTTGAAAAAAGAATTCAGACCAAGTTGTGGAGCCATCTGAAGAAAACTTTCTTCAACTTGGGGATAAGTAATTGAACCCTGAGAAATTTAAACAAAACTAATAAATTTGGCAGGCGATATACAGATGAATTCAAACAATTCGCCCATACTATTTATTTTTTGGGCCCTTGTTATAAATATTTACAGAATATATTTTTGATGTCTTCTACAGGATCCCTTCTGTTATTTGTAAAAAAAAGTTTTCTGCTGGATACAACAAAATTTTGTTTGAGATATTGAAACTAAAGGTAAAACAAATGCATTCACAGGGATGAATTGTCCATCAAGACAAATTTGAAAAATTGAAAAATGTTTAACAAATAGTCGTGCCAATAGATATGTAATATTTATAAAAGTCTCTCAAAATTCAACTACCCCTGTGAAAACTTTCCCTATATTTTTTTCATAAAATTATTTTTTCCACTACGAATATTATGTAATGAAAAATAGCAATGCTAGGTTCAGAACTGTGCCTAAAAAAATACAAAGTTTACTATTTTAATGAATTTGTAATAGGAACCCAGGTATAAAATTGTGATTGATTTTGAAATAATAAAGAAATTATTTTTGCCAATATTTTTTTTGTTACTATATAAAAAATGGTCCACTAAATTGTAGAAAACTGCTTTTCTCCAGATTTAGTTTTTGTAAGTCATTTAATGATATCTGAAGTCTGCGTACTTTGATGATTACCAATCATTTTTATTTTTTGGATGATTCCAAGGAAATCAAATAACTAAATTTTGAAGACCTACAAATGCATTCACTCGAAAAACAAATGCAATGCTTTCCTTACTTTATTGTTTCACAAACTTTTGACTGATTCATAAAATCTTCGTATTAACAGTTTACTTTGATGAAACTAATAATTTTACTAGTTCTGTTAAAACAGAAGAGAAACATTAACTGAAATGAAGCTCCAAACAATTTCTCAATACAAATAAACTGCTGCACTGCTTATTGTAGACATCTTTATGCTGGCTCATGGTACTCTCACATTGATTCTCTACTGAAACCATTATCATCTGAATCCCTTGTGAGTGGAGAGGTATATGTTCTCTTCTACGAGCTGGAGTGCTCGAAGTTTCATCTTTGCAGGGTTACATATTTTTATTTTATTTTACTCTTCTACATATTTACATTTAAACATTATTGTATTTCAGTTTGAATCAAGAAATTATTTGGATATTAATAATCTATCCTGTAAAAAAATTACTCATGAAATTTTCTAATTGTTGTTGTTGTCGAACAGGGTTAACCCATATTTCTATTAACTACAAATATTGATAAGACGCAATGTAATCAAATTGAAGCCAAAAATATCTATCTTACCTTTTCTCCAACGGGGGCTGGGAAACTATTGCGCATGCCTCGCATGCCGAATTCTGAATCACGGGAAATGTCATACATTTTTAAGGTTATGCTTCTTTTCACATTTTCAACCGTCCCATATTGAAAATGGGCTAACATTTTTATAATGTGGATAAATGAAGAATGGGAATTATGCAAGACGGTCAATTAAACTTCGTGTCATTAAAAAAAAACGATTCATTGATCCATTTGTAACTCACTGTCTGTTACCTGCTACTAGAGTTTCATCAATCAATTTTCTGCCGAAAGCGGATAAAAACTCACTATACTTGAAGAAATATGGATTGGGTATGTGACAGACAGTTGTTTGAAAAGCTAAATCTCGTTCTACATCGGCCTCATAACTGCCGAGAAAAATAGTTTGCTGGTAGTGATGTATTTTTTGCCCGCTGAACACGAACTCCAAGTAAAACGCGGCGATCTTAAATTCCTTCAGGCATGAATGTAGAAATTTATAAATTGTGTCATATTCTCAGGAATAAAACCCATATAGTGCCACCCTCTTATTAATTGGCACAATCTACACTTGCTCTCTGTAAACTTATCCATATTATGAGGTTATGTTGGAAAGATATGCTTCTCATATGTTCGATAATTGTTGCTGCCGAATCATGCATGCTAGATAGAGATGAAAAAACAATATCGTGTCTTTGAATAGTAATTTCTGGAGCAAGCGTATTAAATTAACAGCGTCCAATTCGAAGTCGATGCTCATTTTTTTGGCATCACTTAGGCTATCTTTATTATCCATATTCGTAGTTAATAGATATATGGGTTAACCAAATCTAGCACATTTAAATCATTTTAAGCTAACTAATGTAAAGCTGTTTTTTGTCGTTGAACCGCTTTCAATAATGGTTTAAAAACTTTTTCAATTTTACGTCATAGATTTGAGGATCGCGAAAACGATATAGTTTTAAAACGTTGTCGTCATCATACAAATGTCATTTGTCATAGAGAAGCCTGCGGTGGGATTACGTGAGCCATAGAATTCTACATATCACTACGTTTTGACGTAAAAGGTATTCCGTGTATACAGTTAGCGACAGTTTCCAGGCGACAAATAGATATTTGACAGCATTTGAAACGCCATCTTGGCCGTTTTACAATAGAATTCTACATTTAATAGCTACAGTTGAAGAAAGTGGTATTTCGTGTGCACTTTAGCTACACTCGCTTCGGACGATTGTCGTTATTTGAAGCGATAGCCTAGAATGTGTCGAGAAGACAAGGAAATTCTCGTTTAGAAAGGGATAGTGTTATTTTAAGAGGTTAATGCCGGAAATTTCGAATTTCAAACAACCGACTTTGTGTCTACTAACGACACTATTTAAAAAAAAAACATTGAACCAAATTTTGGGTTCTTGAAGTAACTCGATAAATTGTTCCATTTCTGTATTTTTGTTTAATTTAGTAAACGGGTGCACGCCTTTTAAATAATTCAAACTTCTAAATAAGAATTATCCAAACAATAGGTATAGAATGGGTATATAAAAAAATTAATAATTAAAAAAGATAACTTGGAAATAAACAATTATTACAGTAGCAAATAATTAATAATTCAATGCATGACTTATCACATGAATCCAATCAATATTAAAATGAATAATACCTAAGTGCAGTTTATTCATTTATTATTACAAGGAATGTTTCAGTAAATTTCCTAATTCCTAATAACTGTTACCAGTCTCATACTTCTAGATGTGTAGGAATGGTACGTAAGAGTAATTGGTAGAGGGAACTTTATGAATACCAACTAGGGATCATTATAGGGGTTGAAATAATGGAGATTTGAATGGTTGCCAAACCTTTCTCACAGTTTATTGGAAGTTGCAAAAAACAATAAATATATAGAATCGAACGCACCTATTTTGGCAATCTCAACTTTTCCTCTGAATATTTTCCTGAAGTGAAAATATGAGTAGGGATTACAAATGGAATTTGTTATTTTGGTTTCTTATTTCAATAGTAGAAATATCTATTTGTTTTTCATTGATTCATGTTATGCATTTGTTCAAAATTTGTTCTTTCCTTCAACCTCCTACATGCACCCTTACGAGCAACCCTCAGAAGTCTTCGAGCTAGGGAAGACAAGGCCCTAATCTTTCAACATGTGATACCATGTACAGGACCATGCTAGAATTTGAGTCCATATATATATATATATATATATATATATATATATATATATATATATATATATATATATATATCAAATTGTATTAAATTGTACTCTCCACAAATGACAAATATTGCAGTATTCTCATTCTCTGTCACTGAGGTTGGAAATATTTATTTATATATCTAAACTGATGTTTGGCTAGATCTATGAAATTGATTTTTTGAATCAATCCTCTGCAGTACCCTTGTAAATGTAGTTGGACCAAAAATAACATTCCTCAACGATAGTTGAAGCCCACATTGATTTCTTGTTCTCTTCCGTGGCGAGACCAATTATAAAAATTATAGGCAGGGCAGAGGTCCGGGATCTTGTAAGATTGTGTGAGATGTCTTCGTAAAATGCGTATTGTTAATAATTATACTGAATCATTCTTCCTTCAAAATATTATTCTGTAATATAAACATTGATGTTATCCATTACAACTGCTCATCTCTTTGAGGAATTGGTTGCTCAAATATTTCTCATCAATTTGTAAAAGGATTCAAAAGGAAAATCCACGTAATGTACAGCAAACATCAGAATATTTGTACCAAAGGTTCGCCGTTTCGCCCGTTCCTGAGATAGATTTCCATAACAACTCCATAGCTCCATTCATAATTCTTTTACTAAAATTTTTGAGGAAAAATATCCACATTATATTTTTTATTTTTTTATGGTTATAAAATATATAAAATAGTTGAATGATTAATGGTTACAAAAGTTCATAAAGCAAACATGACAAAATGAAAATTCCCAAAATTTTATCGATGTTTTCTGAACGAGATAGAAATTACGAACTCTTCCGATTGGAAAGCAATATGAAAGCGAGACTTTCATATCACTGAAATATAAATATAACTTTATATTTCAGTGTTTCATATGCGCACACGGAATACCAAATGAAGCGACTGTAGCTATTAATTATAGAAATCCACAAATATAAATATAATTATTTCTGAATATTCAGAGATTATTGGTATGGAATAACATGTTAAAAAATAAGGGCATCCTCTTTCCTAGGGCGCACAAGTCTTTCGAAGAATTCTGGGGTTGCTCGTAATTTACATACGAGTGGTTCATCCTTTCGCCACAAAAACGCTAGTAAGTAATTGAAAAATGTCGGGGCGTAGCGCAGTGGTTAAAGCGTCCGACTTTGGGTCGAAAGGTCCGAAGTTCGAGCCCCAGTTGCGGCTGGGATTTTTAAATTTAATTTGACCAATTAAATTATTAAAATCTCGTGGCTGCACTGGGGTGAGTCCTGCACGATTCACTGTTGCGTCCCAATTAACAGTGCTGCTCCTAAGGTGGCGCATGGAGTTAGTAACAAGGCCTATCCAGAACACGTGGCTAATGACCATAGCAGTCGATGCCAAGACACCAAGGAAAAAAAAGTAATTGAAAGGTGCAAAATGTATTTCATAAATAAATCCAGTTAATGCTCTCAACACAGCTAGCCCATATGGTCTATGGTTCCCAATATTTATTTTATTTTGGACGTTTGAAACGTATTCCAGTCTACTAGATACAACATACAAAAACATGTGAAGCTACGGAAATTATTTGGCGACTCGATGTTTTTCCCTATCTTCAGATATTTTTAATTATATTTTGGCGAGTTTTTACAACTTTTTTTGAAATGGAGCCTTACCACGTCCGAAATTGATGGATTTTTTTTGAGCTGTGGCTTGAGCCTCGGGCTTTGATGTTGACATCAAAAAAATTGATCAAACCGCCATGAAGTGAAGTCACTTGAGGGCAAACCATTAGTGCATGAGCAACGGACTTCAATGCTCTTTCACATACATGTGCATGGCAGCATAGCGCATAGCCTAAAGAAATATCGAAGTTCAGCCAATCAAAATGCGAATATCCAACGCTACTGGCATTTTGATTGGCTGAACTCTGTTATGTACTATACTATGTGATATGCAAGTGTGTAGTGTCGTTCGCTAAGACGTACTCTTATTGCTCTAAGTTGGATTTTTTAAAAGAGAAAGACATATGAATTACAAATCTATAAACTGTTGGTCTCTCAAGACAAATGGATCACTGTCAAACCTCATCACTCTTCTTTCCATGTTCTAGTTTCGAATTTGCTCCCTTCTTTGAAGTTCATTCAATTGTATCCCGAGTAAATTTGCAGGCAGCATTTTTGTAAGCAAGTATTCGGCAATGAGACTAAAATTTAACAAGGAGTGTTTGATTCCCATAAGACAATGGGGACACTAGTAGAAAGAGATGAAAGAACATATTTGTGACGAAATGTGACGTAGTAAGACGTGTCATGGCCGCCGTTCTCTATAAACAGTGACGGACTAGCTCTTGTTATATGAGAGTTTTACTGCTGACAGTTTTGTTGCTTGGTTCGAGTTCGACTCTGTACTCATACCCAAGTACGTCACTATGACGCGTTGATGCTACAAGTTTCTGATTGGCTAGAGCTTATTAAACTTGTTAAATTTTAGTCTCCTTGAGTATTCAGGGAAAATTTTCCGATAGTTGGCGCTGCAGTATCTGTCAAACTTGTCAATGGAATGGGGAAAACAATAGGCCTTTTCGGAAACCTACTCGGGTTGACACGATCCCTAACCCCCCCGTTCGTATACCTAACCCGAGTAACCGACCCGAGTTCGGAAACTTCGGTGTTGCTGACTCGATCAGTGGCCCGGGTTGTTATTTTGTAACCCAACTGAAAAGCAGGGTCACTAGAGTCGCTTGGAGAACCGCATGCGCATAAACAAACAAAAAGCTGAGTTGATGTTTTGTTGTCGGATCGAAACTCGAAAGTTTGGTTATGGTGAAGTTGTATGTAGATTGATTATTTGATATTTCTTATTATTTGGTATTTGATTGATCATGAATAAAAGGCAAATAATAGCAACAATATTAGCATCCCATGATTTTCTTGACGAAGAAAACGAAATAGAGGAGCAGGCGGTATCCTGTATGATGTTATCGATGATGAGAAACGTCCCCAAACGAAAACGAATTTGTGTCCAGAATTACGAAGAAGTAATTTTACGGTATTCCATTACAGGTAAAAGTGATGACTGATGAAGTTTTTTTCACAAATTAATGATTTTGTTGCCTAGAGTTCCAGAGCCATTTTCGATTCGAAAGAACAACAATACAAATTATATTGGAACAAATGGGCAATAAGATTTATCAGGCAAATGCTCTAGGTGGTAGACCATCATGTCCACAGAAGCAGCTACTAATAACAATATGGATGTTAGCAAATCAGGAAGTGTACAGGTAAGTTTATCATCTATCCAGAAAGTATTGGAAAGTAAGTTGTATAATCATTTTTTTATAGATCAGTAGCAGACCGTTTTGATGTCGCATTGAGTACAGCCTGGGAATATTTTCAAAGAATTGTTGGTGTCTTGGTTGAAGTGTCGCCAGATTATATTAAGTGGCCCGAAGCATATGAGAATGTGAGCAAAGGCTTCAAAAAAAGAAGAGGTTTAGATGGTGTTATAGGGGCTATGGATGGAACACATATTCCTATAGTATCTCCCAAATTGATGCCCAACAAATATTTGAATAGGAAACAGTTCCATTCTATTGTTTTACAAGCTGTTTGCGATGCTTCCTATAAATTCACCGATACTTTTGCAGGTATTTTTTTCACCAAATTATGTAGTACTTCACTGCTTGATCAATACTGTCGTGTATAGACTTAACACCTAGTATTCAAATTATTTTTCATTTTTAGGTTGTCCAGGAAGTATCCACGATGCAAGAGTGTTCAAGTTATCTCCATTGTATAGACAAATAATGCCAACTGTTAGTGAAGAATACCATTTGTTGGGTGATACTGCTTATCCTAATTCAATGAATTTGATAACACCATATAAAGATAATGGATATCTAACCCAACAACAAAAAAGATTCAATTACTTCCATTCATCAACTAGAGTTTATATTGAACAATCATTTGGTTTGCTGAAAGGAAGATTCAGAATTTTAAAATTTATGAATATATACAGAACAGAATTTATACCAAATGTTATAATTGCCTGTTGTGTTTTACACAATATCTGTATGCAGCAAAAGGATCAGGACATTGAAATATATTTAGATGATTGTGATAATGGGCAAAGCATTGATCAAATAGTTCCAGATGACCCTGTGTCATGCAGTAAAACAGACAAAATGTGTGCACAAATTGTAATATAGTTTATTTTTGTTACTATTGTTTCATAATCATTATCTAGTAGGACTGATCCTAAATTTTCACTATTCTACTTATTTGTTTCAATATATTGTCACACATTTCTTGAGTCATTAATAAATTTGACACATCCATTGACCACCAAGCTTTTTATTTCAGAATATTTTATTTGTATATAAAAAACAGACAAAGGGGAAACACATTTATTTCCATATATATTTGAACTAACTTATGGCATAACAGACAACAAAAAACTCAAAAACATTCTAGAAAATAAATATTCCAACAAATAAAACATCTTAGAATTATCACAAGAAAATATATCAGTCTAAAAAATAACAGAAAAGAACATTCTTGGAAATGAAACACTTTCAAAAACATTATTTAAGGAATGAAAATCGCAGATCATTTCTCTGTCAACTTTTCCAAAATTTTCAGGAGGCTGTCCTGTCTTCTCATCTTTTCTTCGTGGCGCTTTTGACAGTCCTCCGGGAATCTCTTAAACCACTCTGGTTCTTCCCCAGGTTTTTTTCTCTTTATTCCTTGAGTATTGTTCTGCAAATAAAATTAGTCATTTAAATGCAACAATCTAAAGTACTAGTAAGTTTTTGATAATTTTTCAATGTATAATATATTTCAAGTTTTTGGTATCATCATTATGAATAGATGTCCTTCATTTGCAGTATAGTATTATTGGATTACCTGTACACTTTCATGAGGGGTGTTCTCTGGGCCAACTTGAGTTGACATAGATGATGCCAATAATGGTCCTTCCAAGTTACTACAAGTAGAAACAGGGTTGACATCTGGATCTTTGCAAAAAATGAGATCCATTTCTCTGAAGAATGGCCAGGATTTTGCACCTCTCCCGGTGCTATTATTATTATCAACTATTTTTTTGTACGTTTTCTTCAAATTCTTGAATTTGTTTTCACACTGCTCTGATGATACATTAAATTTACTGACTCTCCTAATCTCATCAGCTATTGCTTTCCAAATCTTTCTGTTCCTTGTTTTTTTATCATCAAATTTTGATTTATGCTGATCATACAATTGTATAAGTAATTGAACTTGGGATGTGGTCCAATGTAACTTCTCGAATGATTCTGAAATGAACCATTTGAACACATAAGATCTCAACACAGACATAATAGGAATACAATACAGCATAAATACCCACCATGATTTTCATCCATTGGGGCTCGAAACATTTCTACATTTTCTTCTTCAACACCATCAGTTTCCAATGCATCATTTTGGCTCCAAGTATCATGAGCAAATTCATCATTCTGTGAATAAACTAAATATTTCATGGATAAAAAATGAATAATAGTGTGATTGCAGAATGATTATACCTTCAATCCGATCATCATTTCCTAATTCATTCAAATTCTTCCGTACCTGAACTGAAAAAAATCCATTTTGACAAATTTTAACTTATGAATTAATGATAATATACCCGGTGATTGATGAGCTTGTTTCATATGTCGTCGTATATTAGATTCTTGGCTAATGACTCCGCAGATTGCACACCTTGCCAAATTTTCCTCTATTTGCATTTTGATTCTGAAATTTTCAGGTTATGTTGTAGTCGCTCACAGTGTCATTAGTGTCAATTGAAAATTCAGCAACGGATACGTTCGTAAACTAAGGTACTCGGGTAGGTGATCCTAGGGATCCGTCACGTGATCGGACTAGTAACCCGGAGTCAGTTTCCGAAAATGCCTAATGTGAACCCCCATTTGATTCAATGGTAAATAAATCATCATTTCTTTTTTGAATTTTAAGCGATAAAGGAAAATTTTGAAGGATGTTACTTGTTGAGAGATCAATTTAGAGCACATATCCAAATATATTGGCGATAGAAATCGGCCGATAGTGAAACGCGAACATGCATTGAAAGCGGACGTATTATTTTGTGTCAAGTTAAACATGTGGAGAAATTCGAGATATTTGGGCTGGTTTTACAAACTTCTGCTTCAACATCGGAGCCTCATGAAGTCAATTGAAATTTAAAGAGCATTAAAATTATAGCCGATATTGAACATCAAGACGTTTCCTTGAAATGACTGAAATTGCCAAGATACAGTATAATGGTATAAAATCTTCTGAAATTACCATTATAATCTGTTTCACACAGATATGAATCTTTTAGGAAGATGTATATATTGATACATTTGTATCTTTATAAGTGTTTGAACTGCGGGACCCAGTAATACCTCTTGCACTTGCACAAATCACATGTTGACTCGGTTTGTTTTAATTCCCCATCCTCGAAGTATATATTTTGGACTGTAGGTGTCGCACCCTTTGCGCATTTTCGCGAATTTGGCACATTGTCAAGATTTTCCAAATTTTACAGGTTACAATAACAATAAACTCACATTCATTTATGAACACTCACTGTAACTATACAAAACTTCCAAACTAACAGAGGCAAGGGTCAATTATAAAAATATCTAATGCACAGACTATCACACACTTACAATTAAACAACAAACAACAACAACAAACAATTAAACAAACCAATCTTTGCCAGTTGCCCCAGCCTAAGATAATAACAAAATTAATTTCCAAAAACCTGCTCAATGTTTTCAGGACGACACAAACAATGTCAAATAATCCCGATCTCTTTCGATTCGAAAGCAAGACTTCTAAGGTGCGTTTCAATTTAACGTCTGACGTCCGGTAACGGACGATGTATGACGTCATAGTTGTTTCGTAGGGCGATATCTTTCGGACTGAATTTTGAAACGCTCTCCTAAAATCGTGGTGTAAATAGTTGACGGTCGGACGTTCCACTCAAGAATTTTGAAACGATGGAATGAAGTTTTCGGACAGGACGTTCTAATATCGAAACGCTTCGTAAAAAAAGTTAGACGTCGGACGCACGTCGGACGTAATATTGAAACGCACCTCTAAAGGTACACGGAATACCGAACGAAGCGATAGTTATCAAATTTTGTAGAATTCTACTCTCGCTATGAAGCGAGGGTACACGGAATGCCACTGCTGGTCGATCAACTGACATTTTCGATTTGAATTTTGTTTTTTGTTAGTACTTAGTGACCTTAGTTTGTCTGGAAATAGTGGAAATCGTTATTGAAAATTCAATCTTGCGTCTTGAGTAGGTTATTTTATGTATGATCCCAATTCAAAATGAATTGCACGATACTAGCACTCATAAACGATTTGCATTTGGAGCAGGATATCCAAAACTACTTGATTTATAAATATTGGACAGATGAGAACCAGGAAGAACACATACTTCCAACATTAATTTTGTCTACTAATTTGGTGCATAACCGGGCACCAGGTTATTACGAAGAGTGGTTGCAAGAGTATCTCGAGAGAGAGATTTCTTTAATCTTTTTCGATTAAGTAGAAATACTTTTGTGAGTCTCTTGCGAGCTATAAATTGCCCTGAAAGACAATTTGTTGGTGGAGAGCATCAGCCAGTCTCTGTTGAGAAATGTTTGTTGATGTTCCTTTGGTGGCTAGGAAAAGGTGATACATTGATCTCTGTATCTGATAGGTTCAACGTAGCCCTCTCTACAGTATACAATGCAGTTGAATTTATTATACCCAAAATTCTTGAACTACAGATGAAATATATTTCATGGCCTAACCAACAGGAAGCTCTTGATATTGAGAGGGCATTTAGAACTAAAAGTGGCTTTCCAGGTAACACGTTGAGAAATTTCTGAAAAAATCCAACTAAAAAGTTTAATTTTCAAGGAGTTATTGGAGCGATAGATGGTTGTAAAATCAAGTTCAAGTGTCCAAACCAACAGCAGGAAAGCTACATTGACAAGAATAGAAACCACTCAATTAAGCTTCAGGGGATTGTTACTGTAAACAAAATATTTACTAACATTATGGTGGGATTTCCTGGTTCTGCAAATGATAGTAGGGTGAGATATATTTTTTCAAACTATTGAAAAGTAAAGAAGTGAATGTTGAATACAGATATGGAGCAAAGTTTATAGCCCTATTGAATAAATTTGTGAATGTTGAATTTTAGCCATCATTTTCATACTCTATTCAATAATTTTTTTTTGTTGTAGGTATTTCAAAATTCTAAAATTTATAGTGATGTTGAAGATAATGGAATGATAAAAAAATACTTTTTTGATGACTATCATCTTGTTGGCGATAAAGCCTATTCTTTGAGGAAGTGGATAATGACACCTTATAAGTGAGCTATTATTTTAATATAGATATACAGAATCTATTCCTACTTCTTTATTTTAGGGATGAGAGAAACGTTGATGAAAGACAACGCCACTACAATACAATCCACAGTAAAACAAGAATAGCAGTGGAACACACCTTTGGTATCCTCAAGTCCAGATGGAAAATACTGAAGTACATTAATGTAAACTCCATAGAAAAAGCAATAAAAATAATTGCAGCAAGTTGTATCATGCATAATTTCTGTTACATTCACTCAGACATTTGGGATGAATATGAGATGATTCCGGTTGAATGCAATCCTGTAAATCCAATCAATATGGAGAGAGAAGGAATAGTCAAAAGAGACAATATTGTCTATAATTTGTGGAGAGAAAATAGATGATTTCTTTTTGTTTTAATTTGCTTATTTATAGAAAATACATATTTTTGGTAAACTGGTGGGTTTTTATTTGTGTAGAATAAATTCCATTAGTAAATATAGAATTACTCATCATATCTTTAAAAAAGTTATGGTCAAACAGAATTTTTATTTCTGATCACGAGATTGCTTAGAATTAGTAATGAAATACAGTAAAACAAAACCTACTTTTCAAGAGGATTGATTAAAAAATCAAGTAATTTGAAACTATTTTAATATTTATAAACATTGCACAAAATGGTATATACATAGTTACAAAAAAATAACTGCCGCATATATATATTTACTCAGTCTTAACATGTTAAATATCACCATTTCATGAAAAAAAAAAATTCTCAGAAAAACATACTATTATCATTTAATATATATATATATATTCTACTAAAAGAAAAATATATATTCAGAAAAACAACACTATCACTTCATATAATACTAAAAAAAAATTATATATTGAGGGCTTAGAGTGCAAACTGGCTAATTCCACTCAGAGCAGTGTCGAGCACTGACAAAAAGTGTTTCGAGTACCAAGCACTCTTGAAATGTGCTCGGGAGTCTCGAGCACTAAGCACTTTTTTTCATGAAGTGCTCGCGACTCCCGAGCACTTTTCGAGAGTGCTCAGTACTTGAAGCACTTTTTGTCAGTGCTCGGCATTGCTCTGAGTGGAGTTAGCTGGTTTGCACTCCAAGCCATCAATATATTTATTCAAAAAAACAAACTAGTATCACTTTAATCAGTCTCAACATGATGAAAATATTATTAATTAATGAAAACAATAAATAACTACTGATATAAATCACTATGACTAACTCAACACTAAAAATGAATAACAATACCAACTACAAGAACAACCTACAAGAAAAAGTTAATATTAAAATATAAAAGGGATAACAACATCACACATGTAAAAATAAATAATCATATTTCTAATTTATTCGTCACTACTAGATCTCCTCCGTTTTCTTCCTGATTTTTTCTCACCCATTTTTTCAATGAGGAGCAATATTTGCTTATTTCTTTCCTCATTTTGACTTTGGAACATGGTCATCATTGAGGAGAATTCCTTGCTCCGTATCTCTTGATTCGTTTTTTGTAACAACACCAGCTCTTTGAGAGTTTCCTGTCTTTCTGTTTTTGGTCGAACAGTCCTTCTGATGTTGTTGAACCTATTCGGAGGTGAACAATCTGTGGAACTACTTCCACAGGAAGTTTCAGATGGTCCTGAGGATTCCATATTTTTTTCGAAACTTTTAGAAGGAAATGTTGAATCTATTATCAATATGGGATCCACTTTATGTTTTGATCCAAGAATCTCATCCATCTCTTCAAAATATTTAGGAATTTTCTATTTTCCCTCCCCTGTCCTTTTTTGAGAATCCCGATATTTCATATACGTTGATTGCAGGTTATTAAATTTCTGCCTCAGTCTTTCCCTTGCATCCACGCCCTTTCCTACGAAGAAGCCAAGTCCGTTCAACTTGCTGACAATTTTTGCCCAAATTTCATTTTTGTAGGTTTTTTTGTCATCAAATTCTTCTTGATAAGAACGCCTTAAGGTCAACATTGCAAGTGTGGCCTTATGGTCTTCTTCAGTGGGGCACTTCGGACTTTTCCATATCTGACTGTTTTGTTTAGGTGGGTAGGAAGTCAACTTTTGGTCATTATACAAAAGTTCTCTCCTGACTGCTGTAACATATCTTGCTGCATAATCGGGATCTGAAATAATAATGAAAATCATATTCGCTGTGAGATGAAAGACGAGAAGATATCTGAAGAAATGAAATGATGTAGTGATTCCCTTTTAACTGTTCAGTCTCTTGGTCAACTGTCAAAACCATATCATCAATAGAAACTTGATACATTTTCTTCTTCTTCTTCTTTCCTTTTTTGAGCTTGGTTATGTAACCATCTACTCAGTTCCGATCCGGCATTGGTAAATACGGATCCTTCTTTTATGGGATTCGACGTCGGACTCTCGATCCTTCTTATCCCACAGCAAAATATGATTGGAATCTCCTCTCTGTTTTACCATCATCGTCGTATTGTCTGCATACTGCAGAGTGTGCAGACCAACTGTGTCGCTTCTTCTTTCTTCATTTGAGGACCTATTGAGGTTATGTTAGTATTAGGACAACAACAAAGGAAATAGAACTTTTCTCGCTCCCGGGCATCGGAGGAGCATTGCACACACCCGGGCATCAATTCTTGACGGCAAGAGAATAGAACATTCACCGGGGATCGTTCCTCAATTCTACTCGATTGCTGCTCCCTGCAATTATAATGAGGAATCGGAATGAAAAATTAAATTTCTCCAAAATTTGTTAAATTGTAGTTTCCAACACGCTGAATCGACCTGTAAAAGCGTTTGTTCGAAAAACGACGTTTTCCCGGAGAAAAGCTGTACTATAGTTCGTTTACGCACAACTTGTGACGTCACAAGTTGCCATTCATAAAAATTCATATTTTTTTTCGCGGGAAATTCACGTTGGTTGCACTGGTCGTGTAGAACTTCATGTCAATTGCAAAGTTTGTCTCTTTTATGAGGTCTATACTCTATGGTCTGCTGTCAAAAGTGTCAAAGAGGAAATGCTTTTTCAACGGGAATTGATTATAACTTTATAAATTAATTGGTTTATTTCATATTTTCATAATAGTTGTTGTGTGTGATAGTGAATATTGTGAAACAAATCAGTTCTCAGTGTCTATATGATGATTGAAGTAATAGATGACAAATTCGCACAAGATCAATCGGATATTTCCATAATAGACACTCTGGACTATTATTAAGGACACAAAAAAATACTCATCAGGTGAGTTTCTCTATATATCTGTTGTTTAATTTCAAATTCAGCTAAGCTGAGCATTATATAAATAATAAATAATCCAATGCCAATTTACCTATAAAAATCCCTCCTCAAGATTTAGGCACTAGGTAGGTATGACAGAAAGATGATTTCAACTCATTGATAGAGAAATACCTAGCTGTTTATTAAAAGGAAAATATTTTCCTTCAATGACATTGTTTTACGTACGTCCTAAATAGGTACGTATACGTAGAGTTCAGACTTTGCAAATAAAAATGATAGAGAATGATATTTGAATAACTTTCTTAACTACTAAAACAAGTTAGGATTTCTCTTCCTTAATCAAAACTTAATGCATACCCCCAATCCGTCGTATCAAACAATAATATACAACATCCAGTATCTAAAATAATTTTTTTGCATGAAGATTTACCCGCTTCAAATTTGAAATTAAAATACGTCTTCCGACTTCCGACATGAGTTGCGCGTTACAGTCGTTGCTCTAGAGTCGGTGCAGCTGCAGTCTGCACTAGAAATGACAAAATTATTGTTATGTTTGAGGCTGTGATCAAGCACAACGGTTTTATTCAAAGTCCTTGTTTTCGAATAGACATTTTTGATGTTGTGAAAGTACAATACAAGTGGTTAATGATATGCAGATGGTGAAGGTCAATCACCAGATACCTATTTTTTGTGAGTGGGCGTTTCTAGAGCAGAGCGCCGAATGTGATTAAATTCGTGTTCGCCTTGTTCAAGATATCAAACCATGTAAGTAGAATCAAAAGGCTTATTTCACCAGTTTCCAATATAAGCGAGCAATAACAAATATTATTCCCATTCCTAAAAGTTAGAGACCTATTGAATACTCAATTTCAACAATCCATAACCTAAAACACGTTTGTCAATATTTAAACTTTCTCAAATTTGTTGTTCTCTGAGAAATTTTGAAATTAGTTAACACAAAAGGCAAATCAGAAATGCTCTATAAACGTCCTAGCATTTCAAAATATTTGAGTTTCCTACCATTTTTCTCACTAAATAATTCAATTAAAATTCAGAAATAGGTATTGTGTGAACCAAGAATTGTTGGAAAGGATTGGACTAATTTAATTATATGTTTTGAATTGTAAGCTTTGTGGAAAACATGCCAAGATAATATAAGTTCCTAAGCTTTGTCCTTCTTGAAATAACTAGTCCTAGAAAAGAAATGTTCAACAAGTCTCCAGGCCATAAAATATATTAAATTGTCTCAACTTGTCTGCAGGGTTCCAGGAAAGTAAGCGTGATTGTGAGTGAGGTATTTCCAATGAGATGCTTTGGTATTTTCTCAATGACATTTAATCTAGCACAGGAGCTGAACTCTAAATATGTGAATACCTACCTATAACAAGTCGGATCTGTAGCATATAGATTATAAATCTATATCTCTTGACACAAAACAGAAAACAGTTTCTAAGTGGCTCTTTTGACAATGGACTCTTGGTGGTTAGTTTTTAGAGTATTGTTGACAGTAATACTGAGCATCAAAATGGATGACTTTAATGTTACTGGGACAGACATAACTGGGTATTCTCAAATCAGCTTTTTTTAAAATTTAGTTTCTCTAGATGAATTTTTAGAAAAGTTAGTTCCAAACTTTGATCTTTTGTGCATTACAATCCCTCATTCTTAATAATCAAATTACGCTCATAATTATGTGAAAAAAAAATATTTTTTTGTGCAGATAAGATGGAATATTCTTGGTGGTAACTGGTAGGAACAATAATGGAGACTATCAATTGCTTTCAATTTATTTTGTAGGAAAATCGTTTGTTTCTATTGAATACCCTAAATAAAAAACCTATGAAATTCCCATAAAATTCTGTACCTAAGCCATCAAACACAAACAGATTCACTCAGAAATATCACACAAACCAATTTTACCAAATTAATTCAAATGTCTTTATCTTTCTCTCAGTTCAAATGATATATGTGGGCGAGTGTGCTACAAATTTCCTTTCATCTCTTGATTCAAACATCATTTAATTTATTTTCCAGCTCAAGGCAGAAAACTTATGAAGACATATATGCTATGGGATATCAAAGAAACGTGATGGGGGTTGTTGGTCCAGCCACATATAAAATATTCATCCAGAACAGAGAAATATTACGTAAGTATAAAATTCTGTTTTTTTCACCTTTTTGATGGAAAATTATTTGTTTAGTTCCTATTTCCTATAATGGTTAATAGAGGATGATGAATCTCATTACATAACAACTCAAATAACCTATTGCAAAAATGAACTGAATATTATTTTAATTTCGACTTGTAAGCCACAAAGATTTTTCTGTTATGGACCGTGGTGGTCAGCTGGTAGAGCCATTTGCCTCTCCAGCGTAGGATCGTGGGTTCGAATCCCTTGGTCACCGGTCTTGTGCATGGATAAGGGTTGCATGTAGGGATGCAACAGGTTAACGGAAATAACAATAACATCTCTTCAAACTAATTATGGTTTATTCCATAATCTCCAATTGCCAGTGTTTTTCAGGTGAATTCTTTTTCAAAATACTTTCTGATAAGTTTCGTGAAAATCACAATTTGAACTTTTCAATCAATTCACCTTACGGTATCTACAATATTATTTTTGATTTAGTTCAATATTTTAATTATTTATTTTTAATTCCAGTATAATACGCTTAAAGTTTTTTTAGAAAACTTAGTCAGTAGGGCAAAACGTTTTTAATTCAGATATATTTTCAATTTGTTTCAGAGACATGCCTTTCTCTCTTTGAGTTTTTTTTTTTTTTTTTTTTTGTGATGAGGTGGAGGAAATCTTTTATAGAGAGGAAAGGAGCCTCCGGCTCAAGACTCCAGACCTACTGTGAGACTCCACTGGTCACAGGGTTACTCACTAAAACCTCCACCTCTAGGCCCGTCAGGTTGTTGCCTCCGGTGACACTTAGGCTTATTGGCCCATTGTATCTTGCCTGTGTGTTGTACTTTCACAGTACCCAATCCAGTAATTTCGTGCCTTGTACGAGTTTGTACAAGTCCTTTACTGGGTGCGATCTGTATAGTTCTGGATCGCCAGATGGCTGCCCGAAGATTGCCTGTCTTTTGCGGTCTAGTGCCTCGCAACAGCACAGTATGTGTGTCACTGTTTCTGGATCCTTACCACATAGTCTGCAGGACAGGTCTCCATTGTACAGTCCCATTTTGTTGAGGTGCTCCTTCACTGGTGCATGACCAGTCAGGAGTCCCGTAACGATTCTAAGCTGGCTCCTGTTCATCGACAACAGGTCTGCCGTTCTTTTCTGGTACGGTCCTTTAATGTATTTCTTCCCGTGTTTGTTTCCTGGTATGCTTTCCCAGTAGTTTTTGTGACTATCCCCAATCCACTCTCTTACAGACGCTCTTACCGTGCACTTCGGTACCCCTAGTGTCTGCCCTTGGTTTGGAGGATTTTCCGAACCTTTTCTCGCTAGTTCGTCTGCTTTTTCATTGCCTGCAATTCCCCGGTGTCCTGGGACCCATATCAGTTTGACTTGATTCCGGTCTGCCAGCACTCCTAGTTCTTCTTTGCAGTCCCATACCAGTTTGGACGTCACTTCCTTGTTGCACAAGGCCTTAAGTGCCGCTTGGCTGTCTGACAGGATGTTGATATGCGCGTTTTCAACGTTTCTCCTGTTGTTCTCCCTCGCGCATTGGAGAATGGCATACACCTCTGCCTGAAAGACAGAGGTGTGTTTGCCCAGTGAGTAGCTGATGCCAGTACTCGGATTCCTGGAGAACACTCCTGAGCCCACCCCATTCCCAGTCTTGGATCCATCTGTGTACCAGATTTTACCCTGTAGAGTGTCCTTGAGCTGCGAGCCGTCCCACTCAGTTCTGTCTGGAATCAGCACTCTGAATTGGTTGTTGAAGCAGTATCGTTTCGGAATGTGGTCCGTTCTCGTTTCCAGCACGTCCCCGATCACGATTCCGACGATGCTCATGTGTCCCGTTCCAACGTTCAAGTTGGGTGTATTCTGCAGTCTGGAGACACCAAGCCTTGCCTCCCCTTGCACCACTAAATGGAGAGGAGGCAGTCCCATAAGTGTCTCCATGGCTGCAGTTGGTGTTGATTTTATTGCCCCTGTGATTCCAAGACAGGCAAGCCTTTGCACCTTGCTTAGTCTTGTTATGGCTCCTCTTTGTTGTGTCTTGGGCCACCACACCAGAGAGGCATATGTGATGGAAGGCATGACCACCGTGCTATACAACCAGTGCAGCATATGTGGTTTCAGCCCCCATTTTTTTCCAAATGATCTTCTGGCCATCACTAGTGAGGTCACCGCTTTTTTTGTTGTTTTTTCTAGATGCTGGTTCCATGTCAACTTGGAGTCGAGAATCACTCCAAGATATTTGACTTCTCCCTTTATCTGTAAGTTCTCTCCTCGAAGTCGTATAGGTTCTAGGCCCTCTGTTTTTCGTCTTCGGGTGAATGCTACTATGGTTGCCTTGTTAGGGTTGACGTTCAACCCCTCCAAGTCCGTCCATCTCGTGACCAGGTTAAGAGCCTCCTGCATGCGATCTCTAACCGTTGTGTTAAATTTCCCTTGTGCTAAGACTACTATGTCGTTAGCATATCCAAGGGCTCTATGTCCTGCGTCGTTTAGTGTTTCCAACAGCGAGTCTGCGATCAGATTCCACAGAAGCGGAGATAGTACTCCACCTTGCGGGCATCCTCTGGTCGCCCTTGCTACTATGGTCTCCTCCAATACTGTAATGTGTATCAACCGATTCCTTAGCATTGAATCTATCCAGGCAACACATGGTTCCTCGACATCTCTGTGTCTAAGAGCTCTGGTGATTGAGTTTATAGAGGTATTATCGAAAGCCCCTTCTATGTCTAGAAAGGCCGCTAGCAGTACCTCTTTATTTTCCAGCGTATTTTCCACCCTCGTCACTACTTGGTGAAGTGCTGTTTCCGTTGAACAGCCAGTCCTGTAGGCATATTGTTCACGGTGCAGTGGTCTTTCCACCAGCACGCCGCCCCTAATATGTCTATCCACTAGCTTCTCCAAAGTCTTAAGTACAAATGACATAAGACTGATTGGTCTTAGGGACTTTGCCGAATCCTGTCCAGCTTTTCCAAGTTTCGGTATAAAAGTAACCCTAACGTGCCTCCAAGGTTTTGGTATGTACCCGAGGGCCAGACTGCCTCTGAGCGTATTACAGAGTCTGATTTGCAGTGCTTCGGGACCTTTCTGCAGCATTGCAGGGTAGATCCCGTCTGGTCCCGGTGATTTAAAGGGTTCGAATGTGCCTAATGCCCATTGAACTTTCTCATAGGTCGCGACCTTCTTTGCTATGTCCCAGCCTAGCCTGGAACCTCTCTTCAGAGGCTCCAGTTCCTCTGGGTTTCCCATAGCACGAGTCTGCTCTATCTGGGCTCCAGGGAAGTGAACTCGTAGTAGTTCTTTGATTGTTTCTTCTCCTGTGCTTGTTTGTTCCCCTTGTTCATTTTTCAGGGAATATATTGCTTGTTGTGCATCCTTCGAGAGTACTTTCTGTCTGCACACTCTCGAGAGCCTTCTATCTCCTCGCAGTGCCTCCTCCAGGAGTCTCTTTTGGATTTGTTCAATGCTTTTTTGTAAATGGCCAAAGCGTTCTTGTACACATCCCACCCTCCATTTTTTTTGGCTCTGTTGAATTCTCTTCTGGCTTGCTTTCTCAGTTCTGCAAGTTCTTTGTTCCACCAGGGCACCTTCCTGGTGGTGTTCCTTGTGATGAGTGGGCAATGCTCGTTGAACGTAGAGATAGCTGCGTCATTGAGTTCTTCCACAGCCATCTCTAGGTCCCTGTTTGTTCTTATCTTTCTTTGCGTTCCCTGGAGTTTGCGACTTAGGTCTGCACTATATGCATCCCAGTTCGTTTTCCTCGGGTTCCGATAAGTCTCTGTGTAGATGTTGCTCTTTATTGTGAAGTTAATGTGTCTGTGATCCGAGCAACTTACCTCATCAGATACATGCCAATCTGTAACAAGGTTACTCACATATGTTGAGGCTATTGTTACGTCGAGTACCTCCTTCCTATTTTTTGTGATGAAGGTGGGTTTGTTCCCTACATTCAGCGTGTCTAGGCTGTTAGCCAACATGAATTGCAGTAGGTTCTCACCTCTTTCGTTCGTGTCGCTGCTGCCCCAAGTGATGTGGTGCGCATTAGCGTCACATCCAATGATCAATTGCAGACCTTTGTTCCTACAATGTCTCACCAGGTCTTCCACATCCTTTGTGGGTGGTGGTTCAGGGTGATCCGATGGAAAGTAGGCCGACCCGAGTACTAACTCCCTGATCCCGTTCCCCTCCTTCGTCCTGATCATTACTGCTGTAAGATCTCTGGAACAGAAATTCGTTAGCGGCAGTATTTTTATGTGTTTTTTAATGGTTATACAGGTCCGAGGGACCTCTGTTGATCTGCTGTAAATAAGCTCTCCACAGTCTCCCCCCAGTCCTCTTATATTCCCATGCCTAACCCATGGTTCCTGTATAAGGGCCACATCAAACCTCCCCCCAGCCGCTATAAGGACTGCTGAAGCCGCCTTACAATGCTGAAGGTTGATCTGGGTTATCCTTATCCCCTCCATCTTTCTTCTCCCGCTTTCTGTTCAGGTCGGTGAAGAGGACCTTTCCGAGTCTGTAATACACTCGGAAGTTCGTCCTCTCCATTGCCTTGAACGATGCGTCGTCCACTGAGAAGGCCAGGATTTGTCCTCCTTCCCTCTCGGTGTTTCTGCTCAGCAGAGTCCATTCTTGCGTCCTCAGGTCCGGGTTCTGGAGCTGGAGGTGCCGTCTGAACTCTGCTGGTTCTTCTATAGCTGCCCCAGGCACGAAGACCAGCACTCTGTGACGCACCGGGAGGTCGTCGAAGCTGACTGCCGTCAGCTCCGCCCCACCCCAGAGCTGCCCCAGCGCGCCGACTGCCCCTCTGAGCCATTGCGCTGTTCCTTCATTGGCGCAGGTCATCGATAAGACACCTGCGCTGAATGACGTCCTTTCAAATTGTAGAGCGCCCCCACTCCCTGAAGGAGTCTGGTAGAGCGCATCTACAATTGCATTTTGGACCAGTTCGGATTGCTCCTGGTCCATGAGTACCTCTGGATGGCGCCTGTCAATTACTGCCATCCGGATGCCCCTTGCCATCTCACTGTAGGTGCCAGTCATCATTCCTGACTTCCTGGCCCTTTTAAAGTTGGCTTGCTTGGGAGGGGACTGAGACTCTGGGCGAGGCCTTTTTTTATTATTATCATCCCCGCCTGAGGATCCCACCCTCCCTGGTCTTTGTTCCTGGTTAGCGGGTTTCCGTTTCCCAGGTTTTTCAACCGTCCATGTACCGGCTGCCATTTTCTTCTCTCTGAGCAGCCGTTTCCGCTGTGCCCCAGAGAGTCTGACTCTTTTTTTGAGGTCAATGTTTTTCATTCCCTCTGTAACTGTCTCAGCGTCCTTGTTAGCTGTCGATTGCTCGACAGGCCCTGCCCCTGAGTCCTGCTGTTGATATGTGGCCATTGCTTCCACGATAGTGATGTTACCCGGTTCTGAATCGGAGCTATCCGACTCATCCCCGGGGCTGACATTTTTTAATTTTTTTTCCCGGCCATTTTTTGAGTTAAAACTTTTAGTGATTTGTAACTATTATTATTTTATTGAATTCATGAAATTTTTTTTCTCACTTTCATATTTGAATTACCTACGAGTTTTCAAATGATTGTTCTGTTCTGAGGTTCACAAGATTCAATTCAATTCTTTCAATTCTCTATTCAAAAATAACAAATGTGATACATTCTTATGTGTTAACAATAAGTTCGCCAGTACATTTTTACAGTTATGCACCTAGATGAATTAACACCTGTGTGTGCAATAATACAAAATTATCTTGTAGTAAGATGTTATAAATTTTTGGTGCAACAGTTCATACAAACTTTTGGTTTCCATCATATTTTCTAAATGGTATTACGATATGTTTGTTTGTGTACTGTCTAGTTTGGTAGCAATGGTTCACAAAATGTTTATTTGTAGATTTAAAACAGAAGATGCAGTTACTAAGATAGTATAGACATCAGACATTCAGAATCGATTCATTATAGAAACTCCTTGTAGAATATAGTCTATTTTTGAACAATATTATTCTTAGTATGTAGTTTTGTACTACATTTAGTTGAGTTACTGCATCGTCATAGAGCCCCCTATACTATGATTCCATAATTTAAGAGTGATTCGACTAGGAACTTGTAGAATTGCAAAAGGAGTTTTTTTTTGTTAAAATTTTGCATATTATATAAAATTTATGAATCAATATTCTAATGTCAGTTAAGTCTTTAATATGAGTTGTCCATTCTAGAGTGATACCTAGATATTTTATGGAATTAGTTTCTTTTATTATGAGATTATTCATTGTGATAGAATTAAATTGTGGTCTCTTTGAATCTGTCATTGAAAAGGCAATATAAAATGTTTTATCAGAATTTAAAGTTAGTTTATTTTTGTCGAGCCAACATTTTATTACCAAATCTAATCCATGAGACACCTTATTTTTAACATTTTCTCAGGTTTCTTATATAAAAAGTAGGACTGTGTCATCTGCATAAGAGATAGAGATGCCATTTATGTTTAGATTTAGCAGTGAGTTGATGTAAGTGATGAAAAGAAGTGGACCAAGCACTGTTCCCTGAGGGATACCTATCTTAGTTTCAAGGGGGATATTAACATAATTCACATATGAAACTAATAGTGTGCTTACTTATGAAATGAAGTGATACAAAAAAATGCAATGTTGCTCTTAATTTGACCTTTTTTGTTAACTATCTGAGCCCTTACAAGCAACAAAAAAAAACTCATTTAATGTATCTTCATTGGAAACTCATATAAGATCTTGGCCAGGTTCCAATATTACTGAACAGTTGCCCAGTAAATGTGGTCTCTCTCTTTCCCCATAGACACTATAGGGGAAGAGAGAGTTAACAATTTACTGGGCAGTACTGTTCAGTAATATCGGAACCTGAGGCTTGTGTAAACAGGGGACATTTAGAACCTACTGCTTTTGTGAGAGTAGATTCCGAAGCACTCTTAGCTTGGTGGCAGATGCTGTTTTGATCCTAGGTCGTCTGGGTGAAAGGGCATCACTGTAGCGCGATGGCCACTTAGCTTATAGTATCTTGGAAAGACAAGACCCAGGAAAGACGGGGACGTGTTTTTCAACTTGTGATCCCAGACAAAGTTGAGAACCAATTGATTTTTTGTAGATGTACATCAGTCACCCATCTAAGAGAGTCAGCTTTGCTCAACATTTAACATATAACTCTTCAGGTGGCTTCACAGTCATCTAGCTACTTTTATCAAGAATAGAATAGTACTTTATTCACTTATGAGGAGTATACAGATATATAAAATTGATTGCAGAGCGTACCCTATCAGTTCAGTTAGTCAAAACAATATTAATATTCTAATTAATCCAAGCACAATAAGAATCCATATTTCTCATTTGAGTATAAGAAAATATAATTTCCAGGTTTTATAAAATATTTATTACCCCTTCATTTATATTTATTTCACTATTTATATTTTAATGTAGCTGATTTATGATTTTTAATTACAGAGGGGGGTGCAAACTTTCAATGATAAGAGGCTTGGATTTTTTGCCGCAGAGATGATCTTCTGTTAACTTCAAGAAGACAAACTGGAAGGACTATCTTGCACCAGGTTCATTCTTGGAATTTCTTCAGGCTAATCATATAAGAAGTTCAGTCTAAGCAGATTTAATACTTTTCTTTGAAACAATTTCAAACTTCTCTGCTCAATAAAGCAAAGACAATTGTTGGATAGTAAAGGAGTCAAAAGAAAGTTTTCAATTTTGTCAGAAGGAAATGAAATAAGATATCATATTCTGAAAAGTTATCTCATTAGAGATATTTTAATTTTCCTTTTTGCTTCATCCTCTTATGGTGGATTTATGCAGCAGTCATAAGTCATAAGCTTCAAGTCACAAGGAAGAATATTTGTCAGTGATTGGCTGAACCATTTATTTCAACCAATCATTGACGAACATTCGTATGACTTAAAACTGCTGCATAAGTCCACCATAAAACAGAAAATGCAACCAAAGAAATCTCAGTATTATTTGGTATACGAGGGAGATGAATAAGTGTACCAAGAGTAAAGTAGGAGCATTAGTTTTCATTAGGAAAAACAATATTTCAAAAAGGTTTTCACAATCAGAACATAATTTAAAATAAATAAAAAGATTTGAGGTTTTTTAGACAAATAAAAAGTGGCAATCCAAAGTCGTCAAGAAAACATTGCAAATGATTACTAATCCATCACGCTGCAGAAAAAAAACATGCCCTCTTGGGTCTTTATTTAATAAATTATGGAAAAATTTAATTTGCAGCAGAAAAGTTGCTGAATTTTTATAAATTTTTACTTTATCTAGACCAGTTCGGCAACATTTGTTTTTCATAAAAAAGAGTTTGCATAATTGAAAAAGTAATTCTGTTTTTTTTTGGATCTAGCTGTAAAATTTTGAGATCTAAATAAGAAGTATGCTATTGTACTGTTTTTATTAGCTCAAATCCATTTGACACTGACACTTCAAATATCTCAATACTTTTATTAATCAACTACTGTCAAATCTCATATTTGAATTGCGATATATCAGGAAAATATAGCCCTACTACAACTAAGACAATTTGAGAGATTCTAGATGTTTTCTTGGAATTCTTCCGAAGTCTATCTAATATAATTCTCTCTAAGGAGTAAAAGTTTTGTTTTCCATTGTAGTATAATTTTCTGATTTTTTTATTGAATATTGTGTGTATATTGTATGTATTTTACATTAAGATTATTGAAATGTTTTGATTTTTGTATGTATGTAATATATTCAACATTTGCGTTCATTTTGATATTGCACCTTGAAATGATACTTTGTCAACAAGTTATTTTCTTATACCATAAGTACATTTTGAATTGAGTAATCTCCACACAATTTATAATTGCTATAAAAGACTGTAACCACAAATATGATCTTAGGTAAATATTGATTTTAATTTGTACTGTAAATTTAATCAGTGGTGTAGGTATACATAATACATAGACCACATAGGTGGGCTCTTTGAAGTGGATGATTGGTTTTCAATTATTGTTTCCTGGATTTCAAAGTACACAGAGAAACCTTGATCTTTTTTTTACATAAAAACCTGTTTTTTGAATGGAGAGTAAAATGTGCTCATATTGCTTTCTATAAAAGTTTATTTATTTCAACTCTCTGTCCATTCAGAAAACTGGGTTTTAATGGAACTGTTTACAAATTATTCATTGGTCTAGCAACCTTGTGATGTAGAATATAAATTTGTAATCTCTGTGATGTTAAACACTGAACAAACTCAAAATAAAAGCTAGTATTGTATAAAAAATCAAAATGCATGGAAACTTTCAACAGGTTGGTAGTGGAACTTGAACGTTATGTCTAAATGTTGAATAATATTGACTTAGACAGTTGACTCGTACTTTAGAAAAAATGTACTCTAGTGTTTGAGTTGAGCCTATATTCAATTTATTGTTTTAAGATGATTTCTATTTGTGAACCATTTTTTTACAAGATAAATCAGATTTATTCATGTTGGGGTTTTTATTTGGAATGATTGAATGGATGTATTCATTGATCTCAATAAGTACTTATATTTACTTCAGAGTTGAGATTAAAACCGCAAAATGTAATGCAAGTGTTTTTGTATTATCGAGATTTGCTTTTGATCCTAAAATGTTAATATTTTAAAAAGCTCAGATTGGTATTGATACTGGTAAATTTCTTGATAGGATTCTTGTCAGATTTTAATTTCCATTTATTCTATTGTTCAAGTGAATGTAGCATTTTGATAATTTTTTGAAAACATTCAAATCGTGAAAATAAGTCTCTTATTTAAACAATTTCATAATTGTCTTTCCCTACAATTCACGAAAATGGGTTGAAGAACCTAAAAAAAATTATTGACTGAGAGTTTTATTTTGTGGAGGAATTCTTTTCTTGATAAATTTCGAAAATGAATAAATGTAAGATTAAGAAAATCTGTACAAGTGGAGGCAGATCAATTTATCTCGATAAGTTACAGCATTTATAGGACTTGTTTCGAAGAAATTATTTAGTTTTTTCAATAAATTATCAAACTCTGAGTTTGCATATCTAATTCTTCATTTGCCCTTCTATTCTATCATAGTTTTTTTTTTAATTTCCTTTTTTTTTTTTCATCTTAAGACAGGAAGCTTAAAATCCTAAAAATAGGATGTTGAAAATGTCTTCTCATGTGATTGCTGTTCATTCAAGCTTCTCACAAAATCAGAATATCCCTCTTATATTGGAATATAGATATTTTGTCAAAAGATTTGATTATTATTCAATTCCAATGTAGAATGAAAAATAGTGTTTCCAAACATTGAGCTTAGTTAAAATTTATCTAAAAAACTTAACCTCTGCCTCTTGAAACTACAAACCTCTCAGAAATCTCCCAGCCATGTTTGAAAACATTTTGAATAAGTAAAATGTACACAAACTCAGAAATATATTTTTTATTTCAGTTATTATACATTTTCCACTCCCATCTATAATATTTGATTTCTTTCTTACAGTAGATTTGAAGAAAAAAACCCTTTTGTGAAGTGGTGACACTTTTTCATATAATAATAATTTGCCAATCCGTGGAAATTCTCATCAACCTGAAACAGAACATCTATTCATTTTGGGAAATAAAAATTGAAAAATATACAAAATGCTTTGGGAGCTAGATACAATTTTTGAAGAATCTCGAGTATTTCTGTCAAATTTAATATTTTAAAAGGAATATAACAAGTTTAATGAGTGAAACATTTATTTGAAATTGAACATTCCATGATTGTATTTTAATTATATCACTGCTCAAAAATTTAGAAAGAAAATGTGGTACATTTACTAATTGCTATTTATTTGAGTGATGAAACATTAGGAAGAAATTCGAACACAAAAATGTCTCAAAACTTGACAAAAGAGAACTATAGCTCCCAATCATATATTTAAACTAATGGCAAATTTGAGATTGAACCTTGCCTTGCCTTCCTGTTCTCAGTAATTTTTCTATATTTGTTAGGTAGTGTTAATTTGGAATGCAACTTCCATCAGCAACAGTTTCTCACTATTCCAGTTTACTTTTTTCTATCCTGATCAGAAACTGAACAAATATTCATCAATTCGATTTCTCATAAATTTTACCCATCTTTTGACTGAAATGAAAAATAATTTTATTGAAACAGAAGGTCCAGTAAAATCTATTAGTAAATAAACAATAAAATTGACCAATATTGGTTCTATTTAGGTACACATGGCAATTCATTGTCCCAACAAAACTGGTGTTAGTTTTTCTCAGAAATAAATACCAACATAATGAAATGTCAGAATACATTATGATACATTCTCAAATATTGTTTAAATTGTACTGGGGTTTCATGAACTAATGACAAGCTTCCTTTTTGTTTTTTGTGCATCCAAGGTCTATCCACCATCTCCCAGATTTTGTTCTCTTGAGTTTTGCAATGCATATTAATGTGAATGGGACGCAGTGTAAACTATTGACTATTCTTGGTGAAATAATAATGTACCCTCTGTGAATCGGTAAGTAATAGCCTCAAAAATCTAAATTTATGTTTTGTATTAAATTATACAATGAATTTATAGTTATCATAACACTCATAACAGCCGAAAGTTACAGAAACTAGTTTAAGGTAACAAAATTGATGAAGTTATTGAACTGAGTTATTGAACAAGAGTATAAGAAAAAAAAATTATTACTTTTGGAAAATGATTTGTTGCAAAGAAGCAACTATTATAATAGAAAAGCTGTGGCACTTGAATCCTTGGCCAATGCCCACAAGCAAATTGCAATAGACATTAAAACCATTAAAAATGTGATGATCAATCAAAAACAGTAGGAAAATTTCACTGTCAAACTGTTGCAGAATTCTATTTTTTTCAGTTGAGTTGATGTGATTTGGGATAGAATATAATTTATTTTTATAAAGAATTTACATGTTGTTATTTTGGACTCTAGCCGCTGCCAAATCTGGGTGTACCCTTCCGATTTCATTTGGTACATTTTCTGCTGCATATGTGCCATAATCAATTTCTTCATTTTCCGGTACTTCTGGTTCCGGCACATTATTTGCAATGCACATATTATGCAAGATACATCAACTGTTGATTATTTGCCCTGCCACAGTAGGAGAATAATGTAATACCCGGTGTTTTAAAAGACATCTAAATCTGTTTTTGAGCACACCATTGCATCTTTCTATAGTAGCTCGAATACTACAAAGTCTGTCATTATATCTTTGTTCTGAGCCAGCAGCGGGATTGTGTATTGGTGTTAAAAGCCACGGTCTTGTTGGATATCCTGCAATATATACATTTATTCAATAATAAATGGTATCTATGACAACTCAAAAATATATAAATAGATACAGGGTGGCCCACGAAGTTTATGACGGGAATACCTCCGGAAAAACGTCTTATTTTTTGAAAGGAGATTCTGTGACAAAAAAATCCCCTCTCCTTCGCCCCCTCAAGTGACAGCCACCCCACGCAATGTTTTTAAATGAAATAGGGGGTCAAGTGATACCTCATTTCAAAGAGTTATGAATTCTCTTTACAGCCATGTACATTTTTTTGGATTTCATGAATGCGTAAAAAAATTCAAAGTGTTAAATATACTATTGCATTAGCTGTAAATTCAATTCACTTTTTTTTTGGTTCATTTACCAACTGTTGTTTATCATATGTAACAGTAGAGTGAAAAATTGTATGTACAAAAATTTAGGTGCATTTAATATAAAGCGAATTCAATAGTATACGTCGTAATACTTGTTAATATTTTGAAAATGATTTTTTTTGACACATTACCAAATTACAGAAAAATATACATGGCTGTATAGATAATTTAATACTCTTCGACATGAGTTATCACTTGACCCCCTATTTCCTTTAAGAACATTATGGGCTGTCACTTTGAGGAGATGAAGGAGAGGTGAATTTTTTATGTCACAGAATGTCTTTTTACAAACATAAATCAAAATGTTTCAGGGTTTTCCTTGAAAATGGCTAATAATGGAAAAAAGTAATTCTCTTACTTTAGGACCTCACTGTCTTTACATATTATAACTCAGTTGGTAAACAGACCGCAAACCTGATAATTCTCCAACTGAGGTAAAGTTCGGTCGATAATACATCTATATTTAATATATATATATATATATATATATATATATATATATATATATATATATATATATATATATATATATATATATAATAAATATATAAAATGTTCTACCCGAATCTCCAAAAAAAACACATTTTGAGGATCTCGTCTATAAATGTTCTCCATTATTGTTGATACTTGTGAATGTCGCCATATGTGAGCATCATGAGTGCTTCCTGGAAACTGTGCATTTACATTCATTATTCGAAGATTGCTGTCACAAATCTGAAAAATGGAGTTTTTCACATGTAGGTTTACAGTCACCAATATTTTACCAATTGCACATTAATTGAATGGTAATTTTTTCGGTTAATGTAAACATGCTCTGGAAACTCTGGATCATCTGTAGGTGGAGCAATGATACTGACATGTGTGCAGTCCACACAACCAATAACCCCTGGAAACTGGTGTTTCTCGAAAAATCTAGAACAACCATATGTTTTAAACATCTTGATTAAGTGCGAAACATACCTATGGTAACTATTATTGCAAAAAAAACAATGCCATACCTAGTTCGAAGGGCTTGCATTTCATCAATATTTCGGGGAAAATGTATCCAATTATTTAATATTTGTGGCTGATTCAGTGCAGGACATACTTCTTTGATGCACCTACTCATTGATTTCTTGATAACTTCCATATCCAAAGAAGCGTACAGCTGCTAAAACCTATTAATATTTATGCTTAAAGGGATCTTTAACTAAAATTTAAGTGTTAAAACACCATCATAAATACATAAAAAAATTATTTAGTTACCTTGGTTTCGACTGTTAATGCAGATGATCTCGTGGGTTCGTGGATGTAGGCCCTGACCATATTTATAACATTCTCACACAAAGGCTTTGTGAGTCGAAATAACTTTAGAAATTTTTCATCAGACAGATCGAAAGGATCTGTCCTTGGAAGTACTTCTCGCCTTACGTTATAAAATTCCTCAGCATCGTCAACATCTGCCATAATTTCTTCCCACCATAAAATTCTTTTAAGATAGTTATCCATTATTATGAAGCTTAGTCGATATTATACTTTAATCCGAGCTAAATCGGTATGTTATACTATATACACCGGTTATTTTCTCTTTAAACAATGGTTATAGTATTATTTCACGATAGATTGATATACCTATATTATGGTAAAAAAACACGAAACACAGAAAAGAGTAAGGTTAAGGGCCCTAAAATATCACATTATTGGTCTTCCCCGGCTGATCCCCTCAAACTACCCAGTAGAAGCATCAGGGAGCTACCCTTCTCTTACTATCCATTCGAGAATACCATTTATCATTTGTCAGTAGAACCACGCCCCCAATCTCTCGGTTGTTCTACTCCCTAGCTTTCAAGAATATGCACCCCGAAATGATGCCTCGGATGATAGTATAAGAACCCAGGGTTTTGAAAGAAAGGGATGTCATTGTTACGTTATGTATATATATATATATTTTTTTTTTGACCTATATATATTTTTTCAAAGTTTGATTCCGTTAAAGTTAAGAAATTTGTTTATTACAGTGATTGCTTTATCATTCAAGTTTCTAAGAGCAGAAATAACTGATACTGGCCCCACAATACCACTACATCCTACCAACTCCGAGTAAACATCCACATGTGGGTTAAAGTTCAGAGGGCACTCAAAAAGTATGTGTTTAACGTTGCCTATTTCTCCACAGGTGCACAAAGGGTCATCCCCCACACCTATTCGGCACAAGTGCAGGGGCGACAAGTCGTGTCCAGTGCGAATTCTAATAATAGTTGTTATATGTCGACGATCTGTGTACGGGAAGTTTGCAAACCATGGTGTCTTAGAATAATTATCTTGAATTTTACCATAGAAGGTTTTTCTATTTGTAATGTCTACTTTCCATTCCTGTGCAAAGTCACTGTCTATCTTTCTTTTAATTACTGGTAATATATCGTCTTTATTTAGTTGCATCCGATATGGAATTTTCAATATTCTTCCTATATTAGCTAATTTATCAGCCATCTCATTTCCTTTAATTCCCCTGTGGCCTGGAATCCAGGCCAAGGTTATATTAAAGTTGTTATCTTTAGCTTCCAATATCATCTGTTTTGTAAATCCCACAATATGGTTTGAGTCAAACATTTTGTTGGAGGACAATTTTTGTAATGCGCTTTTTGAATCTGAACAAACCACCACATTTACTATATTTTTTTCCAGACATAAGGTAATTGCTTTGTGTATAGCTACAATTTCAGCTGTACATATTTGTGTGTACTTAGGAAGTCTACTTGAGAACTGTATATTTTCCTCTGGACAAAAAACTCCAAACCCAGCACTATGATTTGTTGTATCATATGAACCATCGGTGTAGATAAAAGTATGGTTGGGATATTTGCTTTTAATCATGTTCAAAAATTCTTGATTACCTATAATACTCTCTCTATTCCCCTCTAAGTTTATAGTTTTAATTTTTCTTGATTGATTTATTAACTCAATTTCAAATCCAGGATTCGTGTCATAAGTATAGATGTTTTCCATATATGCTAATCCATTATTCATGGCTTCTACCAGATAGGGTATTTTTTTATTTCTCCAGAATCTGTTGTTTATAGTTTCATTATTTAGTTCCATTATTACTGTATTTATCGGATTGTTTTTGTCAGGAATGATTTTCCATATAAATTTATTTGAAAGCCATTTTCTCCGACACTCTAGTGACACTTCGCCACATTCAGCCAATAGTGCTGGGGTTGGAGTTGATTTCATGCAGCCCGTGATTATTCGTAGCGATTGAAATTGAATCCTATCTAATTTGCTAAGGTTTGCTTTATTTGTTGGTGATATAAGTTGGCAGCCGTAATCCAAATGAGGTCTAATTAGCCCTCTATAAATATTAAGGAGCGTAATTGGGTCAGCTCCCCACCATGATCTCATAATATTCAATCCTTTTTGTGTTTTTTCCTGAACTAGTTCAATATGCTTTGACCAGTTTAAAGTTTTGTTGAAATTCATCCCTAAATAGGTTATACTTTCTTTCCATTCTATGATAGATGAGTTTATGAAAATGTTAGGATATGCAGTATAGTCTCTGTGTTTCCTAAACATAACGGCTGCTGATTTTTTTATTGAAATTCGAAAGTTGTGTTCTTCGAACCATGGATAAATGGAGTTTAAAACACAGTTCATTCTAATGATCATATTCCTAATATTTTCCCCTGTTAATAAGAGTACTAGGTCATCGGCATTTTGCACCAGTTTCAGGTCTGCGGGTATTATTTTGTGTAAAGACATAGTGTACAAATTGAAAAGTATGGGACTAAGTGGAGAACCTTGTGCTAGCCCAAGACTGGTAAATTTTGGTTTGGATATATCTCCCTTATTATTTTTAATATAGATTTTCCTGTTATTGAGGAATGCCATGATTAAATTAGCGATGGAAGTTGAAATTTTCAGTTCTATCATATATTCATAAAGTTTAGAAATGTTAACATTATCATAGGCAGCTTTTAAATCAAGAAAGATAGCTAGGGTGTATTGATTCCTGCTAAAGTTGTTTAATATAGTATATGAAAGTATAGTCAGCGCATCTAAGCAGCTTTTATTTCTTCTAAATCCTATCTGATATTCTGGTAGAATTTTTTGATGTTCCAAATGCCATTCCAATCTAATTTTAATAATATTCTCCAGGACTTTACCCACACAGGAGGTTAAAGCTATGCATCTAAAGCTGTCAGCATCTAGAGGGTTTTTGCCTGGTTTTAAGAAAGGTAGTATTAGGGCCTGCCGAGGGGGAAGTAACTAGCCATTTTTTGTACACCTAATGAAAATAATGCAGTAATTAACTCTAATGAAAAATAATTACCATTAATGATGTTATACTATTCATCAGAAAATCACTGATTAAAATCCGCGTCTGCTCAGCGATCACCGAGGCGATTACTTACCGATTGTCAGACGGCATGAATTTGCCAACTTGGAATCGAAAAAAATCATATTACGGATCCCCAGAAACATAGATTTCGATTTTAAGTTGAATATGAAATGATTAATGCAGTAATGAAAATGTTATGATGTACACCTAATGAAAGAGTTACTTCCCCCTCGGGGCCTGCTTCCACTGATCCGGAATCCGCCCACTTTGGAGACAGTTGTTGAATATTGACTGCAGTATTGTAATTCCTGATGCAGGTAGATTGGATAACATAGAGTATGAAATTAGGTCTAAGCCTTCTGCTTTATTTTTTTTATTATTCAGAACTGACAATATTTCTATATAGGTGCTTTGATCATTGCTCTTCAAGACAAACTCCGGATCGATGACACAGACGCTGAAGTTATCCAGGATTGCATTAGCGATATCCCCCTGTGGGAATTGAAAGTTTTGCCTAGGCTGGTGATGATTATTGAATTTTCTTATTACCCCTCAAACTTTTTTTGTTGAAGTATTTCTGTCTAACGAGGAGCAAAATTTTCTGAATTTATTTTTTTTCTTAAATTTGAAAGTTTTTTTGGCAAATGCTATGATTTTTTTAACATTTATGTAATTTTCTAAGCTGGGAGTTTCTTTGAAATTTGCTAAAGCGGTTTTTCTTTCATTAATGATATCTGTACATTGTGAATCCCACCAAGGACAACATTTCTTTTTCCCTATATTAATATTGTTTAGGAAGTATGGAATTGTTTTTTCTGCAATGTAGTTAATTTTAGTTTCAAATGTATTATAGTCTAATAATTCCTCGTTACTAAAAATATTATTCAGCTTTGTGCTGTAAGAATCCCAGTTACCTTTATTATAATTTCTTTTATTCCTATCATCTGATTTAAAAAAACTATTATTGCAGGGTTGTGTTGAGTAATAGCACATTGTGGGAAAATGATCGCTGGAGCCACAGTCCGGCAGAACCTCCCAGGTGCATTTTTGACTGTTTATTGGATACTAGAGTGAGATCAATGGCCGATTTGGTTTCATTCGGTCGTGTTAGTCTGGTTGGTGTCCCGTCATTAATAACTGTCAGTTGTAGTTCATCTAGAGAATTTACTATATTTTTTCCGTTGGAATTATTCATTCCACTTCCCCATAGGGTGTTGTGGCTATTCAAATCTATTAAAATAAAAGGTGTTTTAATTGTTTTTATTAATTTTTCCCATGAATTAGCTGTTAACAAGGATCTGGGTGGATTATATATGTTAACTACATTGATTTTTTCATCAATAAGTTCAAATACTTATATTTGAAAGTTTTGTGGCATGAAGTTTGCTTGTATGTTTATTGGTTTATGTGGGATGTTTGCTTTTATGTATGTAGCCACACCTCCATACCCATCTTCTCTATCTTTTCTATGACATATATAGTTTTTTAGATTGAATTTTTGTTTAGTTTTGAACCAGGTTTCATTTAAAAGGATAAGTTCTGGATTGTATTCTGCTACAAGAATTTTAAGGTTGTCCCAATTACTGTTACCACTCTTCAAATTCCACTGGAGAATTTTCAACCCCTCTGTCATTTTGGGTGTTTTTATTGTCCGTTATGAGTTGTGTGATAAAGTTAAGTACTTGTTCCTTGTGCGTAGCATTTAGCTTGGCACAAACACCAGTGTGAAAACAGAAACGGTTTCAGCGCCAGAAACGAAATATTAGTACATGCGCAAGGGTGTCATATGTTACTCCATGAAAATCTTCCGAATTTATATTGCAATTGTGGTTTTCTCTATTATTATCATGAAAATGATCAAATTGAAAGAAGGTACACAAAAATGATAAAATTATGATAATAGTGCTTTTAATAAAACATGAGATCATATTTATCAGTGGCTGAGACAATCACATATATCATGGGATGAAAAGTGCGTTTCTGGAAATTTATTTTCCAGTGTATATTCTTTCTGACTGTATATTCAAAACGATCCGAGGAAGCATACCTACCCCTTTTCAGATTTTGTATCTCAATACACACCCTGGAAACTACCCCCGAAATCACCGAAATATACGAATTTGCGTTAATTCATCGTTTCTGGAAATTTCTTTCTGACTGTATGTTCAAAACGATCTGAGGAAACATAGCCACCCCATTTCAGATTTTGTATCTAAATACGCACCCTACAAACTACCCCCGAAATCACCGAAATCTACAAGATAGCGTTAATTTATCGTTTCTGGGAATTTCTTTCTCAATGTATATTCAACACGATCTGAGGAAGCAAACCTACCCCATTTCAGATTTTGTATCTCAATACGCACCCTACAAACTACCCCCGAAATCACCGAAATCTACAAAATAGCGTTAATTTATTGTTTCTAGGAATTTCTTTCTCAATGTATGTTCAAAACGATCTAAGGAAACATAGCCACCCCATTTCATATATTGTATCTCAATACGCACCCTACAAACTACCCCCGAAATCACCGAAATCTACAAAATAGCGTTAATTTATCGTTTCTGGGAATTTCTTTCTCAATGTATATTCAACACGATCTGAGGAAGCAAACCTACCCCATTTCAGATTTTGTATCTCAATACGCACCCTACAAACTACCCCAGAAATCACCGAAATCTACAAAATAGCGTTAATTTATTGTTTCTGGGAATTTCTTTCTCAATGTATATTCAAGACGATCTGAGGAAGCAAACCTACCCCATTTCAGATTTTGTATCTCAATACGAACCCTGTAAACTACCCCCAAAATCACTGAAATCTACAAAATAGCGTTAATTTATCGTTTCTGGAAATTTCTTTCTCAATGTATATTCAAAACGATCTAAGGAAGCCTATCTACCCCATTTCAGATTTTGTATCTCAATACGCACCCTGCAAACTACCCCCGAAATCACCAAAATATACGAAATAGCGTTAATTTATCGTTTCTGGAAAATTATTTCTGACTGTATTTTCAAAACGATCTGAGGAAGCATACCTACCCCATTTCAGATTTTCGTTTTGAAAATACAGTCAGAAAGAATTTTCCAGAAACGATAAATTTACGCTATTTTGTAGATTTTGGTGATTTCGGGGGTAGTTTACAGGGTGTGAATTGAGATACAAAATCTGAAAAGGGGTAGGTATGCTTCCTCGGATCGTTTTGAATATAAAGTCAGAAAGAAAATTCCAGAAACGATGAATTAACGCAATTTCGTATATTTCGGTGATTTCGGGGGTAGTTTCCAGGGTGTTTATTGAGATACAAAATCTGAAAAGGAGTAGGTATGCTTCCTCGAATCGTTTTGAATATACAGTCAGGAAGAAATTTCCAGAAACGATTAATTAACGAAATTTTGTAGATTTTGGTGATAACGGGGGTAGTTTGCAGGGTGCGTATTGAGATACAAAATCTGAAATGGGGTAGGTTTGCTTCCTCAGATCGTTTTGAATATACATTGAGAGAGAAATTCCCAGAAACGATAAATTAACGCTATTTTGTAGATTTCGGTGATTTCGGGGGTTGTTTGCAGGGTGCGTAATGAGATACAAAATCTGAAATGGGGTGGGTATGCTTCCTTAGATCGTTTTGAACATACAGTCAGAAAGAAATTTCCAGAAACGATGAATTAACGCAATTTCTTATATTTCGGTGAATTCGGGGGTAGTTTCCAGGGTGTGTATTGAGATACAAAATCTGAAAATGGGTAGGTATGCTTCCTCGGATCGTTTTGAATATAGAGTCAGAAAGAAATTTCCAGAAACGATGAATTAACGCAATTTTGTATATTTCGGTGATTTCGGGGGTAGTTTCCAGGGTGCGTATCGAGATACAAAATCTGAAATGGGGTAGATATACTTCCTCAGATCGTTTTGAATATACATTGAGAAAGAAATTCCCAGAAACGATAAATTAACACTATTTTGTAGATTTCGGTGATATCGGGGGTAGTTTGTAGGGTGCGTATTGAGATACAAAATCTAAAATGGCTTGCTTCCTTAGATCGTTTTGAACATACAGTCAGAAAGAAACTTCCAGAAACGATGAATTAACGCAAATTCGTATATTTCGGTGATTTCGGGGGTAGTTTCCAGGGTGTGAATTGAGATACAAAATCTGAAATGGGGTAGGTATGCTTCTTCGAATCGTTTCGAATATACAGTCAGAAAATTTTTTCCAGAAACGACGAATTAACGAAATTTTGTATATTTCGGTGATTTCGGGGGTAGTTTCTAGGGTGCGTATCGAGATACAAAATCTGAAATGGGGTAGATATGCTTTCTCAGATCGTTTTGAATATACATTGAGAAAGAAATTCCCAGAAGCGATAAATTAACGCTATTTTGTAGATTTCAGTGATTTCGGGGGTAGTTTGCAGGGTGCGTATTGAGATACACAATCTGAAATGTGCTAGGAATGCTTTATAAGATCGTTCTGAATATACACTGGAAACTAAATTTCCAGAAACGCACTTTTCATTCCATGATATATGTGATTGTCTCAGCCACTGATAAATATGATCTCATGTTTTATTAAAAGCACCATTATCATAATTTTATCATTTTTGTGTCTAAACCTTCTTTCAACTCGATCATATGAACTAAAAGCTACACCAGCATTTATGGCACACTCCAAAAAAAACTATTACAAAATTTTGTACACATTTATTACAAATTTGCGTCCCAATCAAAAAATTTTTTACAGCCTCCGTTTTCCAGGAAATGGGCGTGGGCTAACTTTTAAGTAAAACTGCACCACGCATTCTGTATTTTTGAAATTTTGATGTTCAAAATGTTGCTAAAATTTCTTACACATTTATTACAAACCATTGACGTATTGAAAATTCCAAAATTTTCACCCCCTAGGGGTTAAATATCCCTTATTTATAGAAAATTCCCAAATAAATTGGATTCCACGTGGTCAGTACCAGAATTGATCACAAGATTGTTTATAATTTTTGTTCAAACAATCGAAATATTCAAAATTACAGAATGGACGGCCCCCAAGGGGTGAAACACCCCCAAAAGGGGTGAAACACTCCCAAAAGGGATGAAACACCACCAAACTTCTCAAAATTCCTATAACGTTATCCACAAAACTTTTAAAAAACTCATTAGACTGTAACGACGTGTTGAAAATTTCAGAATGATGATTTCCATGGGGTTGAACACCCCACACAACGCATAAACTTATTTCACTGCTTTGCAAAGTGAACGATTTCGGATTTTCGTATTATACCGTTGATGAAATGAATAACCTATATTGACAGAGCATCAATAGACACCACATTTTTTTGAAAAATTGATCGTTGTTGCAAAAAATAATATACTGCTAGATACGTCAGAACATTAGTATACGTCCATAGCTAGCTTTTTCCACATGGTCGGAAAACTGGAGAACACAAAGAAAATGTTTGAGGGAAAACGCTCCCTGTTTGGTTTTTAATATACTGGACTCGGATGACGCACAGGTAGCTAGAGCTGCCTCCGTGGTAACGTTAGTTGTTGCCGTTAAAGACATGCTTCTACTACATGTCTTTCATTGCGCATAGACTATATCAACTGAGGAAATTGACATGTTCAAGAGTGGCATGTATTAATGAATAGTTTTGTAACAATATTATAGGAAATCCAACGTGAACTATTTTTAATTGAGGATCATAATTCTTTACAGTATCCCACACGCTTCTACTGCGTATTTTTTGGTGCGCATGGATAATATCAACCATGGAAATTGACATTTTCAAGAGTGGGCTGTGTTAATAAATTTTTGTGTTGCAATATGATAGAAAATCCGACTTGATATGTATTTTGTTGATTATTAGAATTCTTTACATCAGGTCACACCCTTCCATGGCGTGTCTTTTGGTGCACATGGACTATATCAACCATGGAAATTGACAGTTTGAAGAGTGGGCTGTGTTAATAGATTTTTGTGTTGCAATATGATAGAAAATCCGACTTGATATGAATTTTGTTGATTATTAGAATTCTTTACATCAGGTCACACCCTTCCATGGCGTGTCTTTTGGTGCACATGGACTATATCAACCATGGAAATTGACAGCTTGAAGAGTGGGCTGTGTTAATAAATTTTTGTGTTGTAATATGATAGAAAATACGACTTGAACTGTATTTTATTGAGTATTAGAATTCTTTACATTAGCTCACACCCTTTCACGGCGTGTCTCTTGGTGCACTCGGACAATATCAACCATGCTTATTGATGTTTTGAAGAGTGGGCTGTGTTTATAAATTTTTATATTGCAAAATCATAGAAAATATGACTTGCACTGTATGTCATGAAGTATTAAAATTATTTACAGTATCTCACTCGCTTCAACTACGAGTGTTCTGGTTCGCATGGATAATATCAACCATGGAAATTGACATTTTGAAGAGTGGGCTGTGTTAATAAATTTTTGTGTTTCAATATGATAGAAAATCCGACTTGATCTGTATTTTATTGAGTATTAGAATTCTTTACATCAGCTCACACCCTTCCATGGCGTGTCTTTTGGTGCTCACGGACTATATCAATCATGGCAATTGACAGTTTTGAAGAGTGGGCTGTGTTAATAAATTTTTATGTTGCAAAATGATAGAAAATCTGACTTGCACTGTATGTCATGGAGTATTAAAATTAATTACAGTATCTCACACGCTTCTACTGCGTGTGTTTTGGTTCGCATGGATAATATCAACCATGGAAATTGACATTTTGAAGAGTGGGCTGTGTTAATAAATTTTTATGTTGCAAAATGATAGAAAATCTGACTTGCACTGTATGTCATGGAGTATTAAAATTAATTACAGTATCTCACACGCTTCTATTGCGTGTGTTATGGTTCGCATGGATAATATCAACCATGGAAATTGACATTTTCAAGAGTGGGCTGTGTTCATAAATTTTTGTGTTGTAATATGATAGAAAATCCGACTTGAACTGTATTTTATTGAGTATTAGAATTCTTTACATTAGCTCACACCCTTTCACGGCGTGTCTTTTGGTGCACTCGGACTATATCAACCATACTAATTGATGTTTTGAAGAGTGGGCTGTGTTAATAAATTTTTATGCTGTAAAATGATGGAAAATCCGACTAGAACTATATTTCTTTCAGTATTAGAATTATTTACAGTATCCCACATGCTTCTACTACATGTCTTTTATTGCGCATAGACTATATCAACTGAGGAAATTGACATGTTCAAGAGTGGGATATGTTGATGAATGGTTTTGAAAATCGAAGGACTTTCTATAACACTTACATATATTTTCTGAACGGTCATACTCCTTTTTTATTGGAATTGGCGTCAAGGCAAACTGATTTTACACTTGTTTTACAACAAGGCATATAGTCGCCTATCGATACTGATGCCTCTTTGAATGGCAACTTTGCATTATATAATTCAATATCTATGCGGAGTGTCTTTGCAGATAAAGTGGTTCGCCTATTGGTAAGAAGATGATGTTTGCTCAGGTTTTCTGATTTAAACCACCAAGAATCATTTCAGTTCGAATTTTTGAACCACAAAAATTTAATAAAAAAATCAGTATCAGCACAATTCAAGTTTCTTGAATTGATAAAATTTTGGGGTTGAGATATAGCTGTCTCAGGATCTTATACGAGATCTGACAAAGTGTGTTCGTCATCCAATCATAAACTAAGTTTCTCTGACCAAGAGATAGGGAAATAAATGCACACAATTACTACAAACTCTCAAATCATAAGCTTAGCATATCGATTTGAATATTTTCGTATCCGAAAGCGTATCATACGATTCCTTACTAAGGGACAAGTTTTCTGTATTTGTATTTCAATTTGCAATCACTCAATCAGCATGGCTAACGCTCGGGTTCTCTTAATGAAATATGGATATGGATATATTTGAAGCCAATTGGTCCCTCATCATCGTCAAATTGTTAAATCGCCTCCCGGACTATAAGCACATGAGGAACACTGGCTCATGTCGAGTTTTAACAGAGTTGTATTTATGAACCCTTGATCTGTATTAATTTTATGAATCTTTCTTCTTGTGTGTCTTTGTTTCATCATTGTTTGTTTATTCCATTATGACTTTTTGGCGTGCGTTGAAGGTGAACGGAATATTATTTCGAGACCATTTAATGATTCGCGTGTAAATGATGGTAATAATGAAAACAGACCTCTTTGGAGACCATTTGAGTTACAAAATGAATCGATACTGAATAGACGATCCCGTATTAAGAATCGGCGACATACGCTTCCTGTAGAGACTCAACAAATTATCATTAATATGTATAATAAATTAGAAAGTGAAAATAATGAAAACAAAAGAAGTGTCGTCAAAAGCCTACTTTTCAAAATATCACTTTCCATGGTTGGTTTAATCCATGCGCACCAAAACACATGCAGTATAAGCGTGTGAGATACTGTAAATGATTTTGCAACATGAAGATTTATTAACACTACCCAATCTTCAAAATGTCAATCAGCATGGTTGATATAGTCCGTGTGCACCAAAAGACACGACGTGAAAGGATGTGAGCTAATGTGAAGAATTCTAATACTCAATAAAATACAGTTCATCGGATTTTCTATCATATTACAACACAAAATTGTATTAACACAGCCCACTCTTTGCGAACCAAAACACACGCAGTAGAAGCGTGTGAGATACTGTAAATAATTTTAATACTCCATGACATACAGTGCAAGTCAGATTTTCTATCATATTGCAACACAAAAATGTATTAACACAGCCCACTCTTCAAAATGTCAATTTCCATAGTTGATATTATCCATGCGAACCAAAACACACGCAGTAGAAGCGTGTGAGATACTGTAAATAATTTTAATACTCCATGACATACAGTGCAAGTCAGATTTTCTATCATTTTGCAACATAAAAATTTATTAACACAGCCCACTCTTCAAAACTGTCAATTTCCATGACTGATATAGTCCGTGTGCACCAAAAGATAAGCCAGGGAAGGGTGTGAGCTGATGTAAAGAATTCTAATACTCAATAAAATACAGATCAAGTCGGATTTTCTATCATATTGCAACACAAAAATTTATGAACACAGCCCACTCTTCAAAATGTCAATTTCCATGGTTGATATTATCCATGCGAACCAAAACACACGCAGTAGAAGCGTGTGAGATACTGTAATTAATTTTAATACTCCACGACATACAGTGCAAGTCAGATTATCTATCATTTTGCAACATAAAAATTTATTAACACAGCGCACTCTTCAAAATGTCAATTTCCATGGTTGATATTATCCATGCGAACCAAAACACACGCAGTAGGAGCGTGTGAGATACTGTAATTAATTTTAATACTACATGACATACAGTGCAAGTCAGATTTTCTAACATTTTGCAACATAAAAATTTATTAACACAGCGCACTCTTCAAACTGTCAATTTCCATGGTTGATATAGTCCGTGTCCACCAAAAGACACGCCATGGAAGGGTGTGAGCTGATGTAAAGAATTCTAATACTCAATAAAATACAGATCAAGTCGGATTTTCTATCATATTGAAACACAAAAATCTATTAACACAGCCCACTCTTCAAACTGTCAATTTCCATGGTTGATATAGTCCATGTGCACCAAAAGACACGCCATGGAAGGGTGTGACCTGATGTAAAGAATTGTAATAATCAACAAAATACATATCAAGTCGGATTTTCTATCATATTGCAACACAAAAATTTATTAACACAGCCCACTCTTGAAAATGTCAATTTCCATGGTTGATATTATCCATGCGCACCAAAAAATACGCAGTAGAAGCATGTGGGATACTGTAAAGAATTATGATCCTCAATTAAAAATAGTTCATGTTGGATTTCCTATAATATTGTTACAAAACTATTCATTAATACATGCCACTCTTGAACATGTCAATTTCCTCAGTTGATATAGTCTATGCGCAATGAAAGACATGTAGTAGAAGCATGTCTTTAACGGCAACAATTAACGTTACCACGGAGGCAGCTCTAGCTACCTGTGCGTCATCCGAGTCCAGTATATTAAAAACCAAACAGGGAGCGTTTTCCCTCAAACATTTTCTTTGTGTTCTCCAGTTTTCCGACCATGTGGAAAAAGCTAGCTATGGACGTATACTAATGTTCTGTCGTATCTAGCAGTATATTATTTTTTGCAACAACGATCAATTTTTCAAAAAAATGTGGTGTCTATTGATGCTCTGTCAATATAGGTTATTCATTTCATCAACGGTATAATACGAAAATCCGAAATCGTTCACTTTGCAAAGCAGTGAAATAAGTTTATGCGTTGTGTGGGGTGTTCAACCCCATGAAAATCATCATTCTGAAATTTTCAACACGTCGTTACATTCTAATGAGTTTTTTTAAAGTTTTGTGGATAACGTTATAGGAATTTTGAGAAGTTTGGTGGTGTTTCATCCCTTTTGGGAGTGTTTCACCCCTTTTGGGGCTGTTTCACCCCTTGGGGGCCGTCCATTCTGTAATTTTGAATATTTCGATTGTTTGAACAAAAATTATAAACAATCTTGTGATCAATTCTGGTACTGACCACGTGGAATCCAATTTATTTGGGAATTTTCTATAAATAAGGGGTATTTAACCCCTAGGGGGTGAAAATTTTGGAATTTTCAATACGTCAATGGTTTGTAATAAATGTGTAAGAAATTTTAGCAACATTTTGAACATCAAAATTTCAAAAATACAGAATGCGTGGTGCAGTTTTACTTAAAAGTTAGCCCACGCCCATTTCCTGGAAAACGGGGGCTGTAAAAAATTTTTTGATTGGGACGCAAATTTGTAATAAATGTGTACAAAATTATGTAATAGTTTTTTTTGGAGTGTGCCATAAATGCTGGTGTAGCTTTTAGTTCATCTCGATCATTTTCATGATAATAATATATGAAACCACAATTGCAATATAAATTGGGAAGATTTTCATGGAGTAACATATGACACCCTTGCGCATGTACTAATATTTCGTTTCTGGCGCTGCAACCGTTTCTGTTTTCACACTGGTGGCACAAACTGCGTTTAAATCTTCCCCAATTTGTCTAGGCAAATCGTCCCTGGAGCTCCTCGGAGTTTCAGGTATCGTATATGTATTGACTGGAGTCACACTCCTGGAGAATTGTCCGTTTGGTGAAATTAAGAGTTTTTTATGTTCCTCCATCCAGTTGGTTTGCTGTTGTGGTAGTTTTCTTTTTTTATCATTGTATTTCAAAATGCTACTAAAAGGTTTACGATTTTTATTGTTAATTTCGGCTCTCCTTTGGTTGACTGGAATAAATCCCAAATCAACTGTTGGGATAGCAGGGAAGTCCCCAACCTCCGCTACAAATTCGGTTGGACCTCTGTTCATTTTGGGTATGAGTTCATTAGCTTCATAATAGGTAAGATTATCTAAAGACATAATTTCCTTAATTTTTTTTTGCCTTATATATTCTGGGCATGTTTTACTAGTACTGAAGTGGTTATCGTTACCACAAGATTTAGTTAGGCATCTACCATTTGTTTCATGACTATCGGTTTTTTCTTCCCCACAAGCCGTACATCTGGCAGTTCTACGTCTACACAATTTTTTCGTGTGCCCATATAGCAAGCAGTTGTAACATTGAACAACTGGACTAATGTATGGAATGACCCTGTAACTCAACCCACATATGAAAATCTCCCTTGGTAAACTTGTACCCGAAAATGTATACAGAGCTGTGTAAGATGGAATGTACTTAGGTTCAGATGATTCTTTGTTTCTAACGGTTAGTCTTCTAACATTAATTACTCTACAATTTTAGAGTGGATTTATGCAGCACAAATTTACACTAAACTACAATTAACATTTACACTTCAACTTCAACTAAGAAGATGAACCTCTCATTTGACATAGTTCATTTTATGCAGGGAAATTAAAACTAAATTAAAATTAATAGTTGGCCAACTTTCATCTTTCTAGTGTTAATGTTAATTATTGACACTATTGCGCAATTGTTGGCACATATTTTGAATTCCGCGGGTGAACGGCGGAATGATATGGAAAAGACAACGTAAATAACGTTTCAATTTTGTAACCTCCAATTCCAAATCAGTTTGAATATAGGTACAATAAACAAATCAAATTGGTGGAGAAATATAAAATAATGGCAATCGAAGGTGGAATGTTCATAGACCTCATTCGCCAATACCCATTATGGTTTTGCGATAAAAAAGAAAAACTTTATAGGAATAAAAATGCCAAACAGAATGCGTAAATTGTCTTAATTTTTTCGCATAAATGCCATACAAACCAAAGTTTAATTTTTCCTTAGTTGAAGTTGGAGTTTAGTGTAAATTTGTGCTGCATAAATCCACTCTTAACAACCAATGTGAAGTTGGCTGCCAGAGCTGGCTGCCAAAATTTCCGAACATTGCCGATTGACCAGTGGCGCGCGTTTCCCCCCTTTTAGGTTAATTGGAAGCAGCTGCCTCGGCGACGGTGAGGAGATGATTTCTAAAGACGAATCAACTAGAACGGTGAAACTTGAACATGTATTTTGTCCTGAATGCCATGAACAATTTCTGGGACTCATATATGTATATTTATTTTTCATTGTGTCACATTACATCAAAATAATCCGATATGTCCGGGAGAAGTATTAAAAAATAAGGCATTTTTATAGGAGGTCTGCTGGGTCATACGAGTGGAGGAAAAAAAAATTCGAAACGAATATTTCTCGACCCTTGGAAAAACCACTTCTTAGCTGCTTTTGAGTCGAATGTTTAGCTTTCGATGTGTAGAATCACGCTGTGATAAACTTATTTCTTGCAATATTGGTCTGATCGGTCCTAAAGGGGTTGAGAGAAAATTTCTTTTAATTGAACCCCTAGAAAAAGTATTTTTCAGCTGCTTTCAGGCCGAATGTAATGCTTTCAAAGAGATGATTGAGCTATGATAAAACTATTCCCTGCAATATGTGCCCCGATGATTCTACACGGACAAAAAGAAAGATTCTAAAATAATTATTATCATGTTTTTCGCAACCTACTGTTGGGTTGCCATAGGGTGAAATGCATTCCAAATGAGGTCTAGAATCCCGCTATATAGAAATAATTCCTTGCAAAATGTGCCCCGATAGGTCTACAATGAGAAAAATATATATTTTTAAATAATTATTATTATTATCATTTTCGCAACTTACTGTTGGGTTGCCATAAGGTGGAATGCATTTCAAATGAGGTCTAGAAACCCGCTATATAAAAATAATTCCTTGCAAAATGTGCCCCGATAGGTCTACACTGAGAAAAAGATTTTTTTTATATTATTATTATTATCATTTTTGCAACTTACTGTTGTGTTGCCATAGGGTGAAATGCATTCCAACTGAGGTCTAGAATCCCGCTATATAGAAATAATTCCTTGCAAAATGTGCCCCGATAGGTCTACAACGAGAAAAAGATTTTTGTTTAAATAATTATTATTATCATTTTCGCAACTTACTGTTGGGTTGCCATGAGGTGGAATGCATTTCAAATAAGGTCTAGAAACCCGCTATATAAAAATAATTCCTTGCAAAATGTGCCCCGATAGGTCTACACTGAGAAAAAGATTTTTTTTATATTATTATTATTATCATTTTTGCAACTTACTGTTGTGTTGCCATAGGGTGAAATGCATTCCAACTGAGGTCTAGAATCCCGCTATATAGAAATAATTCCTTGCAAAATGTGCCCCGATAGGTCTACAACGAGAAAAAGATTTTTTTTTAAATAATTATTATTATCATTTTCGCAACTTACTGTTGGGTTGCCATGAGGTGGAATGCATTCCATATGAGGTCTAGAATCCCGCTATATAGAAATAATTCCTTGCAAAATGTGCCCCGATAGGTCTACACTGAGAAAAAGATTTTTTTAATATTATTATTATCATTTTTGCAACTTACTGTTGTGTTGCCATAGGGTGAAATGCATTCCAACTGAGGTCTAGAATCGCGCTATATAGAAATAATTCCTTGCAAAATGTGCCCCGATAGGTCTACAACGAGAAAAAATTTTTTTTTAAAATAATTATTATTATTATTTTCGCAACTTACTGTTGGGTTGCCATAAGGTGGAATGCATTTCAAATGAGGTCTAGAAACCCGCTATATAAAAATAATTTCTTGCAAAATGTGCCCCTATAGGTCTACAACGAGAAAATGATTTTTTAAAAATTATTATTATTATCATTTTCGCAACTTACTGTTGGGTTGTCATAGGGTGGAATGCATTCCAAATGAGGTCTAGAATCCCGCTATATAGAAATAATTCCTTGCAAAATGTGCCCCGATATGTCTAACACGAGAAAAAGATTTTTTTTTAAATAATTATTATTATCATTTTCGCAACTTACTGTTGGTTTGTCATAGGGTGGAATGCATTCCAAATGAGGTCTAGAATCCCGCTATATAGAAATAATTCCTTGCAAAATGTGACCCGATAGGTCTACACTGAGAAAAAGATTTTTTTAATATTATTATTATTATCATTTTTGCAACTTACTGTTGTGTTGCCATAGGGTGAAATGCATTCCAAATGAGGTCTAGAATCCCGCTATATAGAAATAATTCCTTGCAAAATGGGCCCCGATAGGTCTACAACGCGAAAAAGATTTTTTTTAAATTAATTATTATTATCATTTTCGCAACTTACTGTTGGGTTGCCATAAGGTGGAATGCATTTCAAATGAGGTCTAGAAACCCGCTATATAAAAATAATTTCTTGCAAAATGTGCCCCGATAGGTCAACAACGAGAAAAAGATTTTTTTAAAAATAATTATTATTATCATTTTCGCAACTTACTGTTGGGTTGTCATAGGGTGGAATGCATTCCATATGAGATCTAGATTCCCGCTATATAGAAATAATTCCTTGCAAAATGTGCCCCGATAGGTTTACACTGAGAAAAAGATTTTTTTAATATTATTATTATTATCATTTTTGCAACTTACTGTTGTGTTGCCATAGGGTGAAATGCATTCCAACTGAGGTCTAGAATCCCGCTATATAGAAATAAGTCCTTGCAAAATGTGCCCAGATAGGTCTACAACGAGAAAAAGATTTTTTTAAAAATAATTATTATTATTATTTTCGCAACTTACTGTTGGGTTGTCATAGGGTGGGATGCATTCCAAATGAGGTCTAGAATCCCGCTATATAGAAATAATTCCTTGCAAAATGTGCCCCGATAGGTCTACACTGAGAAAAAGATTTTTTTTATATTATTATTATTACCATTTTTGCAACTTACTGTTGTGTTGCCATAGGTTGAAATGCATTCCAACTGAGGTCTAGAATCGCGCTATATAGAAATAAGTCCTTGCAAAATGTGCCCCGATAGGTCTACAACGAGAAAAAGATTTTTTTAAAAATAATTATTATTATCATTTTTACAACTTACTGTTGTGTTGCCATAGGGTGAAATGCATTCCAAATGAGGTCTAGAATCCCGCTATATAGAGATAATTCCTTGCAAAATGTGCCCCGATAGGTCTACAACGAGAAAAAGATTTTTTTTAAAATAATTATTATTATCATTTTCGCAACTTACTGTTGGGTTGTCATGAGGTGGAATGCATTTCAAATAAGGTCTAGAAACCCGCTATATAAAAATAATTCCTTGCAAAATGTGCCCCGATAGGTCTACACTGAGAAAAAGATTTTTTTTATATTATTATTATTATCATTTTTGCAACTTACTGTTGTGTTGCCATAGGGTGAAATCCATTCCAACTGAGGTCTAGAATCCCGCTATATAGAAATAATTCCTTGCAAAATGTGCCCCGATAGGTCTACAACGAGAAAAAGATTTTTGTTTAAATAATTATTATTATCATTTTCGCAACTTACTGTTGGGTTGCCATGAGGTGGAATGCATTTCAAATAAGGTCTAGAAACCCGCTATATAAAAATAATTCCTTGCAAAATGTGCCCCGATAGGTCTACACTGAGAAAAAGATTTTTTTTATATTATTATTATTATCATTTTTGCAACTTACTGTTGTGTTGCCATAGGGTGAAATGCATTCCAACTGAGGTCTAGAATCCCGCTATATAGAAATAATTCCTTGCAAAATGTGCCCCGATAGGTCTACAACGAGAAAAAGATTTTTTTTTAAATAATTATTATTATCATTTTCTGCATTTCAAATGAGGTCTAGAAACCTGCTATATAAAAATAATTTCTTGCAAAATGTGCCCCGATAGGTCTACAACGAGAAAAAGATTTTTTTTAAAATAATTATTATTATCATTTTCGCAACTTACTGTTGGTTTGTCATAGGGTGGAATGCATTCCAAATGAGGTCTAGAATCCCGCTATATAGAAATAATTCCTTGCAAAATGTGCCCCGATAGGTCTACACTGAGAAAAAGATTTTTTTAATATTATTATTATTATCATTTTTGCAACTTACTGTTGTGTTGCCATAGGGTGAAATGCATTCCAACTGAGGTCTAGAATCCCGCTATATAGAAATAAGTCCTTGCAAAATGTGCCCCGATAGGTCTACAACGAGAAAAAGATTTTTTTTTAAATAATTATTATTATCATTTTCGCAACTTACTGTTGGGTTGTCATAGGGTGGAATGCATTCCAAATGAGGTCTAGAATCGCGCTATATAGAAATAAGTCCTTGCAAAATGTGCCCCGATAGGTCTACAACGAGAAAAAGATTTTTTTAAAAATAATTATTATTATCATTTTCGCAACTTACTGTTGGGTTGTCATAGGGTGGAATGCATTCCAAATGAGGTCTAGAATTCCGCTATATAGAAATAATTCCTTGCAAAATGTGCCCCGATAGGTCTACAACGAGAAAAAGATTTTTTTAAAAATAATTATTATTATCATTTTCGCAACTTACTGTTGGGTTGCCATAAGGTGGAAAGCATTTCAAATGAGGTCTAGAAACCCGCTATATAAAAATAATTTCTTGCAAAATGTGCCCCGATAGGTCTACAACGAGAAAAAGATTTTTTTTTAAATAATTATTATTATCATTTTCGCAACTTACTGTTGGGTTGTCATAGGGTGGAATGCATTCCAACTGAGGTCTAGATTCCCGCTATATAGAAATAATTCCTTGCAAAATGTGCACCGAAAGGTCTACACTGAGAAGAATAAATTCTAAAATATTTTTTTTTGAAGAAAGCTTCGAAATGAATTTTCCCCAATTCCTGGAACTACTATTTTTCAGCATATCTTGGAAATGGGAGCAGGTGAGATCTCGATTGGAATATAATATGAATTTATCCAGGCTTTTGATTGTGTTCTGCATGGATTAACTTTTTCATTGTGAAATTCGTGGAAAACTGTATGATGGTTTTTGTCTGAACAGGAGGCTTCAGAAAGTCAAGATACATCACAAAGAAGATAATAGAAATCAGAAAATACTTCTGACCCACTTTCAAATGAAATAGGGCTCCCCCAAGGGCAAGGTTTGGTCCCCATATTTGTAAATGGGTTACCCCTAGTACTCCATGACGAGTATATTTGTCTTTATGACAACGACTCCAGCTTTTATTCACAGACAAATCTACAATTCAAATTCAAAATGAAATTAACACCAGTTGGGAAGCTCTTTGCAAGTGCAAGTGCTTCCAAAACCAGTCACATGAACGTCCACAGCTTACAAAATAACCAGCTTGTGTTCACGTGAAATAGGCAAATTTCCACACCCACCCAGGAGGTATTGCCGCCAGAGCTGTAGAATTCCCTAAAAAATAACAATAATTTTTATATCGGGTTGATATAAATTTTCCAGCTCTGGCACGGGTGCGTTACCCATTTTTTATAGTGGAGGGTTCGCCAGTAGCCTCTATTATAACCACTATTATTATTACCCTTGGTTCACAAAAGCCGCATATTCATTCCACAAATTTATTAACACGAAGACAGAGATGAGACGTTTTCTCACCTCTGCAAAAGGCCTCCACCTCCCCTCACAGCCATACCCTTACCTCACAAAAGCCGCATATATATTCAGCAAATTAATTATCGCGAAGACAAAGATGAGACGGTTTCTCATCTCTGCAAAAGGCCTCCACCTCCCCTCACAGCCATACCCTTACCTCACAAAAGCCGCATATATATTCCGCAAATTAATTATCGCGAAGACAAAGATGAGACGGTTTCTCATCTCTGCAAAAGGCCTCCACCTCCCCTCACAGCCATACCCTTACCTCACAAAAGCCGCATATATATTCCGCAAATTATTCATATAGAAGACAGAGATGGAACGATTTTTCATCCGAACCTCATAAATACCGCATGAAAATAGCGCATTTCTCAGGCGGAGCTTTTCTCAATATTGGGCGCACAATTGACAAATATTATTTTCAATAAATGATTCTCCTCTGATAGAACAACACTCAGTATGAACGAGTCTTCTGCAGTAAGAGCAATTCATTGATTGATTTGGATCACCAATTCGCGAACATATTAAACAACGTTTCCGCATATCATCTGATTTATCGAGGATAAAAGCTTTAATTTCATTTCTGAATTGTTCCATATTTGTATCTTTCATCGCGTCAGTGTTACTTAAAATACACTCAAAAAACTTTATGCAAAACATTCCGCAATTAAAACCGTCTTTTTGTTTGACGTGGTCATATACGATGACAGATAGGCTACTGTTAATGCGATCATTATTTAGTTTATTATAGGCTTCCACGAATTTGTTAAAATAATTCAAATATATTTTAGTTTTATTCGCGTTGCTGTTGATTGGATCCATAAAAGCGAAAGTGGATTTGACGAAATCGATAAGAACAAGGCAGTGATGATTTCCATTTATTAATACCGGCAACGCGAGATAATTTTTGGTGAAATTAAGTTTTTTTATGAATAAATCTGAAATTTCGCTTGAACTGAAAATGACGTTCGCAGTTTCTTGGGGTATTATTTGATACATTTTACTGACATTTAATAGATTCAAAGTAATATCTATAACAAAATTCGTTAACCAAGATCCATTATCGAGAGAGACAAAATCATACATATTTATTTCATTAAAACAACAATCTAAATCTTTGAATACTGCCACGACGTAATCTCTCTTATTTCTTCTGTAATAATTAATATCGTCCACTAGCCCGTTGGATAAAAATGCCATGTCTCGGACTGGTCTCCATCTACGCGATATTTCATCAATATCTCCGAAATTCAATAAAGAAGGAAGGTGATAATAGTAAAAAAATTCTTTTAACCTATTTAACATAACGTTTCTGAAAAATTTGGGTCTCCTTAAAATTGTTTGTCTTAATTGTATGCCTTTGAAGTTATACACGACGAATTCACACCAAGGTCTGTTAGTTATTTCTAGTAAACCTTGTATTTGGAAGTAATAATTCGAATTTATTTTCAGTTTTTTATCTTTATCAATATATTCAAGTTTATTTAAAGTTTCCTGTCTATCACAATCCCGTACCTTGAAAGGGCATTTAATTTCTATAATCCCGTCTTCATTCAGTAACCCATCTGGTGATCCGCCTAAAAATGAAAATTGTTTATGGATAATTAGACCGCTATTTTTATATTTAAAGTTCGTTTGATTAAGGAACGCTTCGAGCGCTAACTTTTCGCAATAAATTCCATGTTTCGTAGCTTCATTAGAAAAATGTTTAGACGATGTAAGCGATTTCGCGAGGTTTAATTTTGTTTTATGATTTCTTGCTTTACAAATCAACCCGAAATTTGATGCGGTCAATCTTTTTCTTCTTTCTTCGAACCATACAGATGACTCTCGTTGATCTCTTGTGTTTTCTTCGATTGAAATTCTTCGAATACTTTCTTCGTCTAGCTTTCGCAGTGCCCCTTCACATTTTGATTGTAAGTTGTCCGAACATCCTTCACAATAAAAATTACCGCTATAAGACCGATTCGAATTATCACAAGTTTGGTGGATCCATCCGTTACAGTTATCACAAGCTACCCATGATACAGTTCTATCAAGATCACCTAAACCGCAATACAAACATTTATATAATTTAGTTTCGTCGTTCGATTTTTTTTCCGAAAAACAGAATTCGCATATGAATGAACCGCTGTAGGTGTTATCACCGAACGAAGGATCACATGTTACATGTATCCAACGTTGACAAGCGTCACAAGCCACCCAATCAATTGTTGTTTCCAGACGACCGGATCCGCAGTATAAACATGTTTCCGTTTTTGTCTCATCTGCCAATAAAGTTGGACATGGCGTTTGATTTGTGTGTTCCACAAACAATTGCGGGACGTTTTGATTATTTGTTTCCTTATTTACTTGCGACTTTAGGTCCGTTTGTTTACACGTAACTGAAATGTTTTTTTCCGCCTCGTTCCTTAAAGATAGCTTTTTCAAAAAATTTCCGGAAAAATGCGTACTCGGTGCAGTTTTAGCCTTTTTATTCCACGTTTCCTGAGACGAATGCTCATTCAAGGGATCATTGTTTTTTTAATTTGTTTAGTTAGTCGCGTTTTAGGGATGTTATGAATAAATTCTTTATGTAACGCAAGAACATTCTCCCTACTTTTTCTTAGATACCTGGAACATTTGAGATTTTTATTGCCTTCCAAAATATTTTTTTTAAGTGTCCAAAATAAGTTTCGACGTAAGAAGTACTAACGTGACGCTCGGTTCCTCTTTTATTCAAAATAAAACCTGTCCACATTGAACAAAACGGCATGTATTTCATTAATATATTATCTGAAAAAAGTTTGCTATGGTATTTATTAATTGGCCCCTCATATGAAGAAAAGTTGTGAATTTGGTTAATTTTCTCTAATATTTTATAAAAATGGTTATAGAAAACACTCATTTTATGTAATCCGATGCGTTTTTCTTCTACTTTACATGCGTTCTCACTGACACCATTACACTCACGAAAATGTATGTTTAAGTCAATTGAATTGCGTTTTCTTAAATTTACTAATATGTTTAGATGTTCCCGAACAATTTTGTTGATAACCGGACTGAGTAACACTACAGTAACACTTTGAAACCATTCTTCAATATCACAAAACAATTCCATGTCAATCACCGATGCCATAACGTCTTTATAAAACTCTCGTACCTCGTAATCTACAAAACTTTCATTAATATCTTTACTAAAATTTTTCATGAGATGCGCGCAACATAAATGTATCGTGACAAAATCTTTAGGAAGTTCGACTATTACTTCGGTTGCAATTTTGAATGTGAGGTCTAGATATTCCAATAAATTTAGTCTATTACAAGCCTTGCAGATTGCATGTATATTAGCAAAGCTGAAATCCGTTACAACAGATCCGAATATTGGCCATTTACTTTGCTCTTCGCAGAATACTCGAAAGTCGTGGAAAATAGTGAAAATTGTTTTCGAATAATGGGTACCCGAGATCATTTCAAAAATAGGAAATATACGTCCGGTAGAAATAGGTAAGACGGCAGTATATAAAAACACTCTTTTAGTCTTAGTTGTTGGCTTTCGAACGACAGTGCCCGTGGCGTCAAAATGAAGTCGTGGCAAAACATTCCCTCCGCTTTTATCGAGAACTTCTAACTGTTCTTTGCTAAAAATCTTTACGTTGAATGGAACCGACACTTGCTTAACGTATTCATCGTGGTCTTCTTGCATTTTTATTAAATCTAATAAATCATTTCCATCTCTGTCCCATTGAGATTCCGCTTCCGATTTTATTTTCCTTATGGTACAATCTGATTTAATATCTTGCAAGTTACCCGATTCTAAAATCTTTGTGTTTGCTGATAAAATTGATTTTCGTTTGTATGCCGACGGTTTTTTATGTAATACCTTACTTTTGATGAGCGAACGTTCAATACCTTTCACATGCATAGTTATTTTGTTGGGATGGCAAAAATTTACCGAATTAGTATAAACTTTAACATTTTGGCCCCGTATTAAAATTATGAATTTTTTACATTTATAATTATTGTATTTACACACAGCAAAAATTTTAATAGATCCGTCTCTCAAATATTTAGGATATTTCATAACGATTGCACAAACATTATTGATGGATTTTTTGATTTGATGCCTGAAATAGGATGGATAATACCTACTAACTAGACGATTATTCCGTATGACGCAATCCATTACCTTGTTTTTTATTTTAAAAGATCCTTCCAAAATATTACAGTATTTATAAGGTTTCGACGGTAGATCATCAATATTAAGAGATTTTATCGGAAGAACTTGGCTACAAATTGAATCTGATAAATTAAAGTTTTTTGGTATATCAAAACTCTCTGGGGTTATTTTGAATTTTCTCTCATGCGAATCATTTTCATTATTTATTTCCTGTTCATTAAAAACTACCGATTCTGTTGAATTATTTAAAAAGACTGATTGTTCGTTTGAATTACACGGCACGTATTTCTGAATTTTTAAACATTTCTTAATTGTACTCACTTCGAACGGAGCTTTTTCGCAAGGCACGAAGTTGTTCACGGGAGTCGAACACACAGTATATTTGTTATTATACGAAATTGACGCACAATCCTTATTTTCATCATCTAGTTTTACCTGAAAAGTTTCCTCATGATTGCTGTCACCTTGACAATATGTCTTATAATAATAATAATTTCTTTTCCTATTATGCAAATATTTTGAATTTATACCCAAATTTTGGCAAGCATTTGCGAATGTAGAATTTTTCGAGGTGTAACGAACTATTTCCGATTCAGTGTCAATATTTTTAATCGTTTCTATGAATTTTAGTTTTCTTTTATTGTTATATTTATCCCCATGCGCATACGCTGCAATTATGTTTTCGAATTCCGATTTATTTCTGTGAATATGTCTATAGACTTGACTAGGAAATTTAAGACCAGCTATTTTTATATTTTTACAAATATTTACGAAAATATCATGATCCGGTTTGAAAGCGATAATAGAATTGAATGTGCAACAAGGGTCTAAAATTAATATTTCTTTAGCGATTTTTTCCAACCACCAGATTTTTTGTGGACGCCCACACTGATTACTTTTCGACATATTGTACCTACAAATTGAACGTTATTTCAAAGTTCTGAAAAGAACTTAAACCAAATAGTCAGTACAACTCAAATGTTGGAATGAATAATTCTCTGATACACTCTCACCCTGATAATCGTCTCGGAGAACACCCAAAAAGACATAAATACAAATATCACAAATGCATAAAACTGTCTGGCTCATCAATTGAGAAGTGTGAAATATATAGGTAAAGTTGGTAGGTTGTTGGTAGGGATGAACATATTACTCGGAAATCTGCATGCAAATATAAAAGAGGGGAAAGTGGTGCAAATTGTATTTGAATATTTCGTTCAACTCAGAGAGGTAACAACTTTTCTCTTATTACAAAACTTTGTCAAAACCAAGATTACTAGCGCCCTTTTTCGTAAGATTAACTGTTCAATTTTTCACAGGGAGGTTTTCAGGTTTATTTTTGTACAAATGCCACCCAGTTGTTGGGACGTATCATAGACTTATTATCAAATCCAAATCCTTCAATTATCATGGTTGGTCAGAAAAGTGGAAGGGGGGGGGGGCACTAAAAGATTATATAGAAGGCAAAGTTTTTCCTTTCTGAGAGAATGTCAATTTTCTTGAGCTGCCCTCTTGAATGATTTTGGATTGATGTGGCCTTAAGTTGCGAAAATGATAATAATAATTATTTTTAAAAAAATCTTTTTCTCGTTGTAGACCTATCGGGGCACATTTTGCAAGAAATTATTTTTATATAGCGGGTTTCTAGACCTCGTTTGAAATGCATTCCACCTTATGGCAACCCAACAGTAAGTTGCGAAAATGATAATAATAATTATTAAAAAAAAAATCTTTTTCTCGTTGTAGACCTATCGGGGCACATTTTGCAAGGACTTATTTCTATATAGCGCGATTCTAGACCTCAGTTGGAATGCATTTCACCCTATGGCAACACAACAGTAAGTTGCAAAAATGATAATAATAATAATATTAAAAAAATCTTTTTCTCACTGTAGACCTATCGGGGCACATTTTGCAAGGAATTATTTCTATATAGCGGGATTCTAGACCTCATTAGGGATGCATTCCACCCTATGACAACCCAACAGTAAGTTGCGAAAATGATAATAATAATTATTTAAAAAAAAATTTTTCTCGTTGTAGACCTATCGGGGCACATTTTGCAAGGAATTATCTCTATATAGCGGGATTCTAGACCTCATTTGGAATGCATTCCACCCTATGACAACCCAACAGTAATTTGCGAAAATGATAATAATAATTATTTTAAAATAAATCATTTTCTCGTTGTAGACCTATCGGGGCACATTTTGCAAGGACTTATTTCTATATAGCGCGATTCTAGACCTCAGTTGGAATGCATTTCAACCTATGGCAACACAACAGTAAGTTGCAAAAATGATAATAATATTAAAAAAATCTTTTTCTCAGTGTAGACCTATCGGGGCACATTTTGCAAGGAATTATTTCTATATAGCGGGATTCTAGACCTCAGTTGGAATGCATTTCACCCTATGGCAACACAACAGTAAGTTGCAAAAATGATAATAATAATAATATAAAAAAAATCTTTTTCTCAGTGTAGACCTATCGGGGCACATTTTGCAAGGAATTATTTTTATATAGCGGGTTTCTAGACCTCATTTGAAATGCATTCCACCTTATGGCAACCCAACAGTAAGTTGCGAAAATGATAATAATAATTATTATTTAAAAAAATATATTTTTCTCATTGTAGACCTATCGGGGCACATTTTGCAAGGAATTATTTCTATATAGCGGGATTCTAGACCTCATTTGGAATGCATCCCACCCTATGACAACCCAACAGTAAGTTGCGAAAATAATAATAATAATTATTTAAAAAAATCTTTTTCTCGTTGTAGACCTATCTGGGCACATTTTGCAATGACTTATTTCTATATAGCGGGATTCTAGACCTCAGTTGGAATGCATTTCACCCTATGGCAACACAACAGTAAGTTGCAAAAATGATAATAATAATAATATTAAAAAAATCTTTTTCTCAGTGTAGACCTATCGGGGCACATTTTGCAAGAAATTATTTTTATATAGCGGGTTTCTAGACCTCATTTGAAATGCATTCCACCTTATGGCAACCCAACAGTAAGTTGCGAAAATGATAATAATAATTATTTTAAAAAAAATCTTTTTCGCGTTGTAGACCTATCGGGGCACATTTTGCAAGGAATTATTTCTATATAGCGGGATTCTAGACCTCATTTGGAATGCATTTCACCCTATGGCAACACAACAGTAAGTTGCAAAAATGATAATAATAATAATATTAAAAAAATCTTTTTCTCAGTGTAGACCTATCGGGTCACATTTTGCAAGGAATTATTTCTATATAGCGGGATTCTAGACCTCATTTGGAATGCATTCCACCCTATGACAACCCAACAGTAAGTTGCGAAATTGATAATAATAATTATTTATAAAAAAATCTTTTTCTCGTGTTAGACATATCGGGGCACATTTTGCAAGGAATTATTTCTATATAGCGGGATTCTAGACCTCATTTGGAATGCATTCCACCCTATGACAACCCAACAGTAAGTTGCGAAAATGATAATAATAATAATTTTAAAAAAATCTTTTTCTCGTTGTAGACCTATAGGGGCACATTTTGCAAGAAATTATTTTTATATAGCGGGTTTCTAGACCTCATTTGAAATGCATTCCACCTTATGGCAACCCAACAGTAAGTTGCGAAAATAATAATAATAATTATAAAAAAAAAAAAATTCTCGTTGTAGACCTATCGGGGCACATTTTGCAAGGAATTATTTCTATATAGCGCGATTCTAGACCTCAGTTGGAATGCATTTCACCCTATGGCAACACAACAGTAAGTTGCAAAAATGATAATAATAATATTAAAAAAATATTTTTCTCAGTGTAGACCTATCGGGGCACATTTTGCAAGGAATTATTTCTATATAGCGGGATTCTAGACCTCATATGGAATGCATTCCACCCTATGACAACCCAACAGTAAGTTGCGAAAATGATAATAATAATTATTTAAAAAAAAATATTTTTCACGTTGTAGACCTATCGGGGCACATTTTGCAAGAAATTATTTTTATATAGCGGGTTTCTAGACCTTATTTGAAATGCATTCCACCTCATGGCAACCCAACAGTAAGTTGCGAAAATGATAATAATAATTATTTAAACAAAAATCTTTTTCTCGTTGTAGACCTATCGGGGCACATTTTGCAAGGAATTATTTCTATATAGCGGGATTCTAGACCTCAGTTGGAATGCATTTCACCCTATGGCAACACAACAGTAAGTTGCAAAAATGATAATAATAATAATATAAAAAAAATATTTTTCTCAGTGTAGACCTATCGGGGCACATTTTGCAAGGAATTATTTTTATATAGCGGGTTTCTAGACCTCATTTGAAATGCATTCCACCTTATGGCAACCCAACAGTAAGTTGCGAAAATGATAATAATAATTATTATTTAAAAAAATATATTTTTCTCATTGTAGACCTATCGGGGCACATTTTGCAAGGAATTATTTCTATATAGCGGGTTTCTAGACCTCATTTGGAATGCATTTCACCCTATGGCAACCCAACAGTAGGTTGCGAAAAACATGATAATAATTATTTTAGAATCTTTCTTTTTGTCCGTGTAGAATCATCGGGGCACATATTGCAGGGAATAGTTTTATCATAGCTCAATCATCTCTTTGAAAGCATTACATTCGGCCTGAAAGCAGCTGAAAAATATTTTTTCTAGGGGTTCAATTAAAAGAAATTTTCTCTCAACCCCTTTAGGACCGATCAGACCAATATTGCAAGAAATAAGTTTATCACAGCGTGATTCTACACATCGAAAGCTAAACATTCGACTCAAAAGCAGCTAAGAAGTGGTTTTTCCAAGGGTCGAGAAATATTCGTTTCGAATTTTTTTTCCTCCACTCGTATGACCCAGCAGACCTCCTATAAAAATGCCTTATTTTTTAATACTTCTCCCGGACATATCGGATTATTTTGATGTAATGTGACACAATGAAAAATAAATATACATATATGAGTCCCAGAAATTGTTCATGGCATTCAGGACAAAATACATGTTCAAGTTTCACCGTTCTAGTTGATTCGTCTTTAGAAATCATCTCCTCACCGTCGCCGAGGCAGCTGCTTCCAATTAACCTAAAAGGGGGGAAACGCGCGCCACTGGTCATTCGGCAATGTTCGGAAATTTTGGCAGCCAGCTCTGGCAGGCAACTTCACATTGGTCTCTTAACAGGGGATTTAATTTCTGAATATTGTTTCAAAATGTCATCACTAAAGTCTTTGTCTAAAGGTTTTACTATTCCCTTACTGGTGACTTTATCATTGGGTATAAAAACGTCATGACCCTTTTTTTTTTCAACTCTTCATTTTTTACGAGCTCGTTTGCAGCTTGAAATGTTTTGAATTCTACACTAATGCGGTTTTTGCCTTTTTTATTAATTTTTTTAACATCTGTCAATTTCATATCTAAAACCGTTTTGGCTATTCCTAAAATATGATAATTCCCTATATTTTTATTATTGGATTGGATGTAAATTTCATATGGTCCTGAATCAGTATACTGGTATAAATTGTCCGGTCTTTTTAAATTTTCAATTTTTTCTTTATCAGGGGGGTCTTCACCCCCCTCTTCCTCCAACATGATTATAAAGTAAACGTTTAAACGTTACCCTAATGTCGGTTGTCTGTAAACAGTTTACTAGTAATTAAGGAAGGATCCGGGTTATAATACAAAGGAGAGTTAAGCTGTATCCACAATAAGCAGTCGGTAGTTGGTAGTTGGTCGTCGGCAGTCTGCAGTCAAAGATGAACCCCAGGCATTTTTATGCAGCTGTGTCCAACTGCAGTCGATAGTTGGCAGTAGGCCGTTGCCAGTCGGTCGTTGGTAGTCGTCCGTCGCGAAATCGAACTTTGACTGCCAACTGCAAAGCAGACTGCATATTTCTGACCAATCAGAGATCTCTTCGTGACAGTGTTGTCAAAATCATTTTCTCCAGAAACGGTTGGGATCTGTGAGGTTATGTATTGTAATAAATAGTGCATAATGGTGGATTTATGCAGCAATCATAAGTCATAAGTCTTTAGTCATAAGGAAGAATATTCGTCAATGATTGGTTGGTCCGTATATTCCAACCAATCATTGACGACTATTCTTCCTTATGACTAAAGACTTATGACTTATGATTGCTGCATAAATCCACTATAAGTGCATTGAGATTTATCCATTTTCTGCGTTGATAAATGATAAAACAAATTTAGGTTTATAGGTTAGGTCACAAGCACAAGATACACAATACACATCACATGTAAATAAACATAATAAACGGCAACAGCGGAAAAAGCTACTCCATTTTGACTGCAGAGTGCGGACTTAACGACCGATTGTGGTTGGTCTGCTCTCAGCGATCGAATGTTAACGACCAACTACCAACTACCGACTGCCTATTGTGGATACAGCTTTAGTAATACCTCAAAAGTACTGCTTCTCTTCTCTTCGGTAACACAAAAACAACCTTCTCCAACGACACTCACGCTTCGAATCTTGATACATTTTCAACTATGACTTTTTCCACTTTTCACAACTTAAAACAACCAAAACGAGGAATTCAAACAAATCCTAAACTCACCTAAATCCAAAACAAACGCAACTGGCACTTGACAGCTGTCACCGACTTATTTCATGGTTTCAAAATTTTTGCATTTGGTTTCAAAACATTCCGTCTACGACGTCATTGTTTCATCGATAAAATGAAAAGTTTTTAAAACGGACCAAATATTTTTAAAAAAAGTGGCACGACAAAAAACAGCTTTATTTCTGCAAAAAATATCTGTCAGATTTTCTCATTCTTGACACTAATGACAATTGACAAATTAAATGTATACGTTCCATGCAATGGCAACACTGTGCCCGGGATGTTCGTCATAGATCTGGCAACATCGGTGCACACCAATTTAAAGGGCCAAGGTCATAGAGTCGGCATTCGAAACATCAAAGGAAATGGGCGGAGCTTCCTATCTGTATGTTTTCTAATCTGTGCCCAGGTAGTGGGGCGAAGAGACTAAACTAACAGGAGGGTTTAATAAGCTCTAGCCAATCAGAATCTTGTAGCATCAACGCGCCATAGTGACGTACTTGGACATGAGTACAGAGTCGAACTCGAACCAAGCAACAAAACTGTCAACAGTAAGCAGTAACTCTTCCGTCACTGTCTATAGAGAACGGCGGCCATGACATGTCCAACTACGTCACATTTCGTCACAAATGTTCTATCATCTCTTTCTATTAGTGTCCCCATTGTGGATCCATGCAATTCATCACAATGTATTGCATCATAACGTCAAAGGAGAGAAATTTTAAAGCATCATAAAGTACAGGATCACATTAGAAATATAAAGAAATCGTAATGCAGAGGAACGCACCCCGTCATGATCCTATGGGGATTAGACTGATTAGGGTGATTAGACTGTCCGTTAAATAATTTGTTTATGGTGGATTTATGCAGCAGTCATAAGTCATAAGTTTTAAGTCATATGAAAGAATATTCGTCAGTGATTGGTTGGAATATACGGACCGACCAACCAATCGTTGACGAATATTCTTCTTTATGACTTAAAACTCATGACTTATGACTGCTGCATAAATCCACCATTAGTCTCCTTGGTCCCCGTCCTGTCGTGATTTGTGAGATCACTTCAGGATTTCCTTGAAGTTACTCTGGGCCAGGGACCCGGACCGGAACCGTTTTGAACCGAAAACCGTAACGGAACCGATATTTTTTCGTGGACCGGAACCGAAACCGAACCCATATTTCAAATTCGATCATTTCGTGGTACCGAACCGAAACCCTTAAAAAATATAACGGTTTTTTCGGTTAATTTCGGTTCTATCCGAAGTCAATCATTGATGAAATGTGAGATGTCACCACTGAACTTAAACATGTTTAAACTTATGTTTAAATTCTGTGGATGTCACAGAAGGTACGTTTCCTTCGATATCAATAGAATGACAAGTGACAGGCAGAATCACAGCAAAAAACGCAGAATTTATAGTGGATTTATGCACTGAAATGAAATTATATTATGTTGTATTATATATGTATTATATATATATATATATATATATATATATATATATATATATATATATATATAATTTCATTTCAGTGGATTTATGCCAAAGAGACTTAACTAACAAGGAGAGTTTACTCTTTCTACTAGTGTCCCCATAGTCTTATGGGGTTTAAACTCTCCTTGTTAAATTTAGTCTCCTTGGATTTATGCAGCAGTCATAAGTTTCAAGTCATAAGGAAGGATATTCGTCAATGATTGGTTGGTCCGTTTATTTTAACCAATCATTGACGATAATTCTTCCTTATGACTTAAAACTTATGACTGTTGCATAAATTCACCAATTTAGTGTTAACTGACTTGTTTTGTGGAAAGACTTTATTTTTCTCATTTATGGTTCATGTTTTGGGTATTTGGCTACAGAGTACAGTTAGTTGGTGTACTCTTTGGTTTTGGCGCGTTAATCAAAGTCACTGCCACTCACTGGAGTAAAGAGTACCTACAAATCGTGTACTCTTTGTCTCTTTGCACTGGAGTCACTGGTCTTATCCATTTCCATTGCTGAAGCAGTTTTGTTTGGATATAGGTACATATAATTTGAAAGAATGGGGCGCAAAATAACGATGCTATGTTATGAGTTCAAAAAAATGCCATTCTAGTTATCGGAGTAGAAAAGAAGCTGCTAAATACTATTTTCCGCATATATTACTGAATCCATACATATATAGGAAACGGACCGAAAAGAACCGTTTGGACCGAAAAAAATTGTCAGAACCGAACCGAAATAATATTCTGAGAACCGTAACTGAATCGGAACCGATATTTTCAATTTCCCTTGGATCCGAATCCGAACCGGAACCGATATTTCATTTGGGTCCGGGTCCCTGCTCTGTGCTACTCACTGGGAAAGCGGCTCTGTTCGTTTACTCTTTTTGAGCCAAGTCGGCCTCAAGGAGACCTCAAGGAGAGTCTAATTCCCATATGACAATGGGGACACTAATGGAAAGAGATGAAAGAATATTTTTGACGGAATGTGACGTAGTTGGACATGTCATGGCCGTTATTCTCTATAGACAGTGACGGACTAGCTCTTTTTATATGAGAGTTAACTGCCGACAGTTTTGTTGCTTGGTTCGATTTCGACTCTGTACTTATGTCCAAGTACGTCACTATGACGCGTTGATGCTACAATATTCTGATTGGCTAGAGCTTATTAAACCCTCCTGTTAGTTTAGTCTCTTTGAGCCGGCCTAATAAACCCGGATTGGCAACACTGCCCAAAGAATGAGAAAAAAAAGGTTTTAATGTCAGTTGTCCAAAGTATTATTTTTAATTTTGTTGGATAGTTTTTATAATATTGTAATAGGTCAAACGGTGTCTTGCAAGAAAAATCGTTGAAAAGTACCTTCAGGATTTTGGTGAGCATAGTTAATGACATTTATCTTCTTCCTTCAGTTGTGCTGAAATATTTCGTATTAGGTATCATGAGCTGGAGAGCTATATAATAGAAATTGTATAATATAAACTGATTTTGAGGTACATTTTGGGGTGAGTATAGTGGATCAAACTTATTATTAAAGCATCAATCGATATTTCAATGTATGTGTTGAAAAATTGTTGATCAGATACTCGTTAAAACCAAAGCAAAAAGCTGTTATTAAAGATTTGGCACGGAACACGTGATAATAGATTAGCCGAAATAAAATGTATAATAAAGTGAGTAGAATCGCCAGATATGCAAGTGGAAGTACGATTCAAATACACTATATCTAGTAACCAATATTTCATCATCATTATATTTATAACTACCAAAACCCTCAAAGGACATAAGTTATAAAATCATTACACATTTTGGCAGCGGGCTGACGGCCTATAAACTCTTTAGGAAGAAGATTGAGGAGTCATACGTTGTCTCTTTACTCTCTTTGCGTTCTTTGTGGACAATATAATGGCACTAACGAATTGTGTTTTTGTTTGGTATCATAGGGGTTAATTGAAGAGTGTGTTGAATGTTCATTTATTTTTGACTTAACTGATATTATACTTTGATAAATGAAGAGCGAGTAAATGGTCATTATTTTCAAAGGTACCTGGTATCCCAAGGTACATTTAAAATGGTTCTTATTGCAGCTTTCTGCAATATGAAAATTACATTAATACATTGTGTAGATAATGCATTACTGTAACAACACTGAATTCCATACATCAAAGTACTTTGAAACAATGCATAATCTGCAGATACTGTTGCTTCCATATTTGTGATATGTCAGATTTTCCTTATGCAAATATTACTTGTGACAGTTTGGTACGGAGCTATCCTCCTCAGTTGTTGGTCTGAAACTACACCTAGAAATGTAGAGCAATAAATTGTTCAAAACAAAGTTATTTTGTGATATTTCATCATGCATCAAATGCCTTCCTTTTCAGTCTTATTGTTAGTTCATAATAATTTCAACAGTTTTGGATTTTTCAGTTGTATTCATTAAATAAAAAATCAAGTTTTTTGTAATTTTTTCAAAAAACCGTAAAACTCCTTAGACTTTGCAACACTTGTGCTTAAGTTTTTAGATTGTAATTTTAATTTCCTTCTAAATGAGGTTTCAAATAATCACAATGAAGTAAATCTGAATCGATTATCAATCCAAATGAACGTATTATTTATCTACAATAGCAAACATGTTTTACCTAGATTGATTAAATTTGGTTTATAGTCATAAAATTGCAAAAGAAACAACTTTTTCAAATAACTTTTTTGGAAATACGTTGAAAAAATGCAGTTTCTGCATTTTTTTAAAATGTCTATTTTGAGAGGAAACGAATGATAGTGACGAATGTTCATATTAAATATTTTTTGTCTAATTCGAATCAAAAACCCATGCCAATATCTAATTTTGTGTAAGTCTATTAATTTTAAAAATTCTGGCTAGATTTTCGTTTAGCTGAAATCAGTTATGGAAAAACTGTTGCCATGGCAATCGTTGCTACGGTAACGAGAATACAGAAACCCGATTCCCATGGTGCGGAAACGCGTGGTTGCTAAGTTGTCTGCTTTAGTTAGCTGTGTTCAGTTATGGAAAAAAGGTCACCATGATAACCAAGTTGGGCCAGTTAAAGTTTAGCTGAAATAAGTCATGGAAAAACTGTTGCCATAGCAATCGCTGCGATATTCACAATTAAACAAAAACCCTATTTCCATGGTGCGGAAATGCATGGATGCCAAATTGTTTACTTTACCTCAGCTGATATTAGTTATGCAAAAAATTTGCCATGATCGTCGTTACGGTGAAGAGTATACAAAAACGCCATTCCTGGTTTGTGGAAATGCGAGATTGCCAAGTTGGGCAAGTTATAGATTAGCTATAATCAGTTATGGAAATGTTAAGAGTACAGAAAAACTCAATTTCCGTGGTGCGGAAATACATGGTTGCTAAGTTGTTCCTATTACCAAGTTGTTGCTATTCCCAAGTTATGGGCGCTTGAAACACTTTTATGGAAATGTCGGCTAAATTATATCAATTTAAATATTCACCCTAATCAGTTGGTATAATTTCAATTTGACGAAAATATATTAGGGTTAAGTTGGTAAGTTAAACTTCACATCACTGGAAATCTGAGGGCGCATCTGTCAAAAAGATTATTTATATATTTACTTTTATCAATCTTACTTTGATCACAAATGAACAAAGCAATTGCTTGCTCCACAGGCCACATACTATATTATCAAGAGTTTTTATATAAATTTGAGAAATCAAATGGACAAAGTAGTAACATGAAGGCGAGCGGGTCTTGTGTTATAGTCCTAATATTTCAAATTACTTTATGGTTTCACAAGAAATTCAACATATACTCCACCATGAACAACAATTTCAACATCAAGGTTAATTAATCTGTGGTTTTGCAGTGAATAAATTATAATGATCTATTCCTACATGAATAACTCTTCCAAAGAAATTTCAGCAATAAGGTTCAGTTTGGATAGTTCAATATCCAGCGTGGCCTTAGTCGGGGAAGTAGTTGTTTTCTGTTGGATATTACCAAAAAGAGCTTCATTTCATTTCAAGTATCTGAATGAAAATGCGAATTTTCACTTTCGGATTTTTTCTTTCAGGTTAGGGTCTTTTCACAATATCTATCAGATGTACTTAGTTCAATGTCCAGCATGGTTTTAGTCGGGGAAATAGTTGTTTCTGTTAGATATTACAAAATAATTGCTTAATTTTTGTCTTAGGTTTTTTCTATTTCCATATCATGTTTTTTCAATTGAGAGTGTTTCCCTTTTCAAGTTGATAATAAGACAACCGCGTATTTCGACATAACGGAAATAGGGTTTTTCTTTGTCACTCATTCTAGCAACGGTTGCTACGGCATCAACTTGTTCTTAACCTATTTCAGCTAAACTAAAGCAGATAATTTGGCAACCACGCATTTCCGCAACATAATAATTGGGTTTTTTTTCTTGTGATCATGATATGGCAACAGTTTTTCCATAACTAATACTCAGATCATTTCTGGCGAAACCGGAAGTGCTACAGAATTAATTTTTATCTCAAAAAATCACATTTTAGTTGTTCAATAATCCCCTAAATTTTCGTGATTTGAATCGAATTATTTCTCTCAAAAATAGGGGTGCCCCTTCTCTCAGACTTACCCGGTATATCCCCTTTAATTTTTATGATACAAAAATAAAAAAACAACATTTTCAGTAAAAAAAATCCTACAAATAATATTTGAAACATTTTTCATATCATGGATACTTTTTGGGTTATTTAAGAAAAATTCAAAAATGCACTTTTTTTTCAAAATTATTAAAATGTCGTTTTCAATTTAATCAATTATTTTTTCTAAACTAAGCATTCCAAACCGGTCAAATCACATGGATCATATCAATTATACCTAAATAAAGTTAATTGCAAGTGGGGAGCCATTAATTTCTGTTAGGGTTGTAATGTCAAGGGTTTAATTGCTACATTAAAAAAAAACAGGGAGTGATTTTATCTTCGTCATAAGTCAGTCAATTCTTATGTTCCAAGGGATAGCGCTAATTTTGCTTGTCCATTGATCATTATATTTATAAGTGATGAAGTTTCGACCATCTATGTAATTATTGAATATGGTTGTTGGGGTTATAGGCTGGTGCCAAAAAACGAATTTTAAACGCTTAAAATAAGAAGAAAAGTAACAGGCAAGGACCAGGTGGAAAATGTTGTTGAGGTGTTTTGCGATTTGCTGTTTTGATTTGAGGGTTTTCGTGTTTAATTTTTTTTTCTGAGAGTTGGAACCTCAACAACACCTGGTTCTTGCACGCTACTTTTTTTCTGCCACTTCTGAAAATCATTGAAAATATTGAGATAATCATGATTCAGAGAGACTTGTCGGTTTTTCTCAATTTTAAGCGGTTTAACGACCAATAAACTACCAAGTTACATAGATCATTTGAAAGTAGACATTTCAACAATGAAAATGATCACTTATAGACCTTCAAAATACAAAAAAACACCAGAACAATTGTTCGTGAAGATAAGGGCATTTTTTTGGAAAAATATACATAACTCTAAAACTGGGTTTTCTTTGACGACCTAACCCCAACAACCATATTCAATGATTATATTTATAACTACCAAAACCCTAAAGGGCATACGTTATAAAATCGTTACACATTTTGGCAGGGGGCTGACGGACTATATCGATAAGATTTTGTTAATATTTTGTATTTGTATTTTGTATTTCACCTGGTTCGTGAAAGTTAATTCTGAATGATAAGCACAATTTCTGAATATGATATCTCTTTTCAGAATTGATGTGTTGAGTTGGTATGAGTTGTGTGATATCTGATTTGAAAATATTTGAAGGAATCTTGTGATCGACTGAAGCGTGGTACAATTCGAATTCGTCAGGTTGGAAGTTTTTGCAGGAACAGTTTCATGGTAGATCTCTTGTATTTCACCTGTATTATTTTGAATTTCAACAGGGGAGATCGTCAAACCTTCGTGAATTCGGCATTCGAATAATTGGGTTTTGACGATTGTGGTGTAATCATCGGGTATTGTTACAGGCATTTTGATTGATACGATTGTGAAAGGTTCTATGCGAGCATTAAAGATTAATTTATTTTTACTTTGATAGTAAAGGAAGCTCTACATCGGTATTTTAAAATATGAATATTTCAAATCTAACTGAACTTTTATGTTTTTTTAAGTAAATCCACCAAAGAAGTGGTGAAATTTAAATAGGTAAAATTTTGTGAAGTAATTTCAAGTGTTGGACGCTTTCTATAGACCAGAACTTTTGTCAGACGCTTTAAAGCTCCACAAATTACTTCAGAGTAATAATCTACAAAATATACATAAAAATCAGCCACACAAATTGAAGTTAAGTAACTCTTATTTTTAGTAACCTTTCTCATCTGGTACCTGCCCAGGTGTCATAGAGCGAACTCCACAAGCACGCAGGTATTAAAAGTACATGAGACACCACTCAGAACCTGTCTTCATCTTTTCAAAAATAAGTTACGTCTGAAGGCCCTGGGATTTTACTTATAAGGAAATCTTAACAAAATCTTTTATTTAGTTACTCTGTCCACTAACCCACCTTGGGTTACAGAAATATATCTGTAGACAGGCAATTCAACTAAGTAAGTAGTGTTTTTACGTACCTTGATTCCCTAATATCTGAAGTATGGTCATCTGGTCAAGCTAGCAGGTAGGCATGCGAACATAGTACATACTAACACTACTCAATCGTACACATTTCGTTCGTTTAAAAATAAGTAACGTCTGACGGCCCTGGGATCATGAACTATTAGGTTTTCTCTGTATGTTTGATTATAGTGCTTGAAGATGCCTTTGAATTCTGGGAAATTTTTAGCTAGATCACCATAAAGCGCAACCAGATTTCTGAGCTCAGCTAGTTCCTGAGAATCAGCTCTATTGTTATTATTACTATTACAAGTATTACATTTTTTGATGGGAAAATATATTTCATAATAATCAGAAGTATTCGAGAAAAGCAATCAAAAGCCTTATCAGGGCATACATCGTCTCAGCTTTCCTGGCTCAGATGAGTTTTGAAAGTTGCAACATTGTCATCACTATGAATCCTCCTATAAACAGTATTATTAATTGGCTTATTTGAAGAAAATGGATTTATTTTTATGTAGATTGCATGGTGATCTGATTAGCAATAATCTCTTGCTCCAGCAGTTAGATATGGTTAATCGTCCTGAGTTGACGAGAAATGTGAAATGCCACTCATTGCTGTCGGTTTGAAGCGATTGAAATAATTTTGATGTTTGATCTCCAAACTTTGGGTTGCCAAAAACTTGCCGGTTATTGAAGAATTTTTGGGGTGCAGCCGGTCTCGGCTCTATCAATTTTGAATATATTATTGTAATATTTTGAACGCAACTCATATTTTCAGGTTTTGGGACCCAGTAAGTAGTTATTATAGAATTGGCTGTATATAACAATGAGGAAAGTTCTAGAGGATTGCCTTCAAAGTTTGGGACGATATCCAAAAGTTTTGATTCAAATTTTGGAGTAGGCATTTTCATTGATTGATAGTTTAGTAAGACATGCTTCTATTTATATTAATTCGCGAGAACTATTGTCGCAACTCACAACTCGCTTGGCTTTTCGAGAGGATTTTTAGCTGTAATTCACCCAACCCACATTCATCCAAATAATGAAAGAACTAATTTTTTTAAACAAATTGATATTTATTGAAACAACAAAACTGAAATGAAAGAAAGAAGCTGCTACACTAGCAGGACAAAAACTAAACAAATGAATTATGAACAAATATATAAATATAAATATTACTTACAATGTGCTGGTGACCAGCAGAGCCCCAGAGATGGGGAGATGCCAAACATTTTCAAATAATAATTAATTTTCGAGCTGTCTTCAACTCAGCTGACGAGTGACGAGTGATAAGAATGAAATCATGAATGAATCTTGACCTGCCCAAAAGGTGTATTTATAGAGAAACAATATGATGAGCTTGCATTTTTCTTCAGGTCGCTGCACGCATAAAAGTGCTTACCTTCTCTATGCAAGTCTGAACTTCGAGCTAGTTTATATTTCTGTATCCGGTAATTGTATCAATTTCGATGTCTATGAACTTGAAGAATTAAACTATGGAATTGTGAATACTGAGTGTTTTTTATTTTAAAATGTTGAAGTTGATGTTGAAAGATCTTCAAACTTTGCATTTGCCTACATGGATTTGAATTATTTCATGATTATTTTGTATATTTGACACTATTTTCTAATATCGAGCTAGTTATCGGCGAATTTTTTTCACTTAAAATTGTCTCGCAATCACTATTTTTGGAAGATGAATCAGAACTCGAGGGGAATGACACAGACAAGATGTAAGGAAAAGAAACATTAGTACCATGAAGATTGTTCTATTCTTCTTTAACTTCTTCTTGAGCTAATCACTATTTTCAGGAGACGAATCAGGGCTAGAGGAGAATGACATAGACAAGATATAAGGTAAAGCACCTTACATTAGTACCACGAAGATGATTGTTCTCATTCTTCTTTAGCTTCTTGATCTAATATCCAGGAGCACTGTCCAGAAACGGAGCTCTTTAATTAACAATTGCAACTGACGGATTATTCACGATGAAAATCCGTTCATAATCCTACAACGACTGCGTCACTTTATGTCTTCCGATCACGGAACTTAATTCGAAAACGTTAATTGACAAATAACTTTACAAAAAAATGTTCGAAGTCTATGTATATTCTGAGTGTTCTTCGTTCTCATGAACCGATGTTGAATGTAACACCGTCTCGAAGGGGTTCCTGGAAATATGCATAGGCAGCAATGCTTGGTTCAGCGATTCCCACGGGAAGGCATACATAAACTGTGTAGACATATACAGGGTGGCCAGACAAAAACGAAACAAAACTATTATTAGGAATTGCGTCGACATTTTATACCGGTATAAGTGATAAGTGAATTCAGAATGAAAAATAATTAAAAAAATAAAATTTTTCGAACAATGGCTGTATTTAAAAAATAATAAGTTGATGATGATTGTTCGGCAGAGAAACGTCGGATATATTTTTATATTGCAGTGACATGTTCTACACTTTTAAAGGTATTTTTTAGGAAAAAATAAAAGATTTCTTTCTACTTCTTTGAATTATATTTTATGTTATGATAAGGGGGCCCTGTTGTCTGCCACATTTCTACTTTTGGTAAAAATGGTTGATCTGATCAGCACATGTTTTACAAGAAATGTGTAATAATAAATGTCATTAACCAAAAATTATAACGTGAATATTTGTATTTTTTTTTCCAGTTATTCACGAGCTATGCACAAGTCCAATCCAGAAGGACATAACGTCACTCTGAATGGCACAACAAATTCAGAAAAAGTTTGCATATTAGATGCTGGGGCTCAGTATGGCAAGGTGATAGATCGAAAAGTGAGGGAATTATGTGTGGAATCAGATTTACTTCCTTTGGATACACCAGCCTTCAACATAAAAGAAGGAGGTTATAGAGCAATTATAATTTCTGGAGGACCTAGCTCGGTATATGCTGAGGACGCTCCGCGATATGATGCTGACATATTTAGGATAGGATTGCCAGTGTTAGGTATGTTGCGGTCAAGTATTGTTGAATACAAGAAACAGTTAATCGTTAATGTTATTAAAGTAAAACACTTGAAAGCTGTTTAAATTATTAAAAACCAGAAATGTGCCGAGCACTGACAAAAGGTGCTCGCGAACACTAATCATTGAGCATTGTGAATAATGAAACGCTCGCGAGCACTAATCATTGAGCACTGTGAATAGTGAAATGCTCGCGAGCACTGAACATCCCCAGCAAGTGCTTAGAAATTTCGAGCACTAAGTACTTTTGAATAATTTTGAAAGTAACTCATCACAGTTTAATTTGTAATACAGAATCTAGGATGATAATATTGTTATACAACTTGCCAGCTGTCCTGTTTTTTTTTAATTGTTGATTTACAAGAAACTCTGAAAAATGGCTCAACATGAAATAGACGACTACTCACGAAAAAATACACTATTTTAATTTTATTAATATCTCTAAATATTTGATTTTTCTAATTATTACCTTTCTACTTATAATTCATCAATATTTTCGCAATTCTGTATTTTCACTGTCTTTGTACCTGTAATAACAATAACGTTCTGAAATATGTTGCTGTTCAGAACGTATTTATTCATATATATTTTTTTTAATAATAATATTATAATTATAAATTATATACAGGTTGTAATGTAACTTCGTGCACTCCCGTGAATGACGACTATAAAATGCCATTTTTGGAAAAAAATATTTTTGTTTTGTAATTTTGTTAATTTTTTGATATATCTGTTGATTCTGCTAATTTCACAATTGTACCTCAAAAATTACGGCATTTACTTCCACACACAGAGAGAAATATCGAATTTGCACCAAAAAAACTAGTAAAAATGCAAACCATTTTCACTAAACATCAATATTCTAGTAGAGATAATAAACTGGACCAAGTTTTGCATTAAAATATCATTGAAGTAATATGAAGGAGGCTCCTAAGGTGTATATGAAATTTTAGTACATGTGTATTTTTCGAAATTTAAAGGTGGTTTTCGCATCAAATTAAGCTGGTAAGTGAATAATTTACAATTTCGAGATTAAAGTCGAAATTTCTACTTTTTCTAATAATACTGTCGCAACTCTGAACTCGTTTGTCTTTTTCGAGAGAATATTAAGTTATACTCACCCAACCCAAATAACGAAAGAACTCATTTTAAAAATAAATTAACATTTATTGAAATAAAAAAGTGAAGTAAACGAACGAAGCTGCTACAAAAGCAGGTAAATGAATGAACATATGAATTATAAAAAAAAATTAAATATAAAAATAACTCACAATGTGTTGGAAACCAGCAGAGCCATAGATGGGGAAATGCAAGACCTCATTTTAAATAATAATTAATTTAGAGTTAACTTCAACTCTAGATGACGAGTGACCAAATAACTGATAAAGAATGAATTAATATTGACCTGCCCAATAGGTATATTTATAAAGAAAAATTATGTTGAGTTTGCATTATCGTCTGCAGAGACCTACCCTATACTGATGAGTGGCAACACCCCGAAATCGATCTATAGGTGGTCCAAATGTTTCAATTAACATTTCCATGCAACTAGCAATTGCAGAGATAGCCTTGTAGGACTCTGCACGGAAATTCATTTGATGTAATTCAACGTTCGTCTTGGCATTGGCCAGGAAAGTAGTTGTTTTCTGATGGATTTTCGACCCAATTATTCCTATTGTATAGGATTATGGCAATGAGCACCGTCCTGGTAAGGCAGGACACCTTGTTTCTTTTTTGACAAGCGCTCATTGTGAACAATGTAGATTTCTTTATTTGTATTGGTGGTTCTAGTAATCACGTACCATTGGGTATTGCTTTGGTTGAGAGGCAGAAGTTGAGATGCCGCTCGTGGTTTGGTGAAGGCTGCACTGCGAGCTCGGTCTTAGCTTTTGTCTTGAAATGAATTGTTAATTGAACCATTTGTTGCAGACATTAATTATTGTCTGCAGAGACGCACCCTATACTGATGAGGTGCAACACCCCGAAATATATCTATATCTAAGTGTGGAGACAAATTCAGTGAATAAGGTTATAAAAACTGTGTAAAATATTGTGGTTTCGCCATATTTACCCGCAACTGTTAGATTAAGGCAAATATGTCTGTTATTCACTTTACCTAATAAAAGGTTATTCAGAAGGATCGAATATACCTCCTGCTCGTTAATAAGGTTAGAAGGGTCTTGTTTTATAAATGGTAAAATTTGGTACCTACTCATAATATCCTGTCGGTTTTAATATATGAGACATTTATTTCAGTACCTACATGTTTTACTCAATCACTATCAAACAAACAAGATTTTTTGGCAATGATTTATTTTTAAATCTAGCCTTCTAAACAAGCTATTTAAAAAAATAACTGATAACTAAGACTAAATGATATACACAAAAATGAGCAATATGGTTTTCTCATAATTCTTGATAATGAGAAAACACTTAAAAGTTATTGACCTTTAAATAGTACAAGTTTGTTTTACACTGATCTAACACATTTAGATTTATCAAATCAATGTTTGTTGTGATGGTGCACCCTAGTATTTATACAGGGTGTCCGGTAAACCTTGTACAATATTGGAACTGGTTATAGACCAGGTTATGACTATTCAGAATATCGGAATTTCACCTCAGTAAAAATCTCACCGTTTTCGAGATAATGAGCATTTTTTAAATTTCGGGAAAATCACTACCTCATCTTGGATTTTTGAGAGCCCTGTCTACGAATTGGGACCAATTCGAATATCTTTGCTGCTGAAGATTACTGATAAGTGATGCTTCTAGATGTACAAAACAGTTTTTCAGAAATCGATAAATTTTTTTTCAGGAAATGAGGGTAAAATGCCAGATTTAAGTTTCACCAATTTTTTTAACAACAGTTTGACATTATTGTTTGAAAAAAACATAACCAAGTGGAAGTGGATATTCATTACAAAAGAATGCCCATTTTGTTCAGACTCTACCATGGTATAAAACATAAGATAATTATTTTTGGAAGGAGTAGAATTTCGATTATATTAGAGTGTGATGTTATTCTGAGCTAAAATCAACTTCTTTAGACTTTGTCAGTAATGTCTTTTATTTTTATCCTATGAAGATGAAATGATTAAATAATCATTCAATGAGATGTAAAGAAGTAAATACTAATTCAACGTTTTTTTGAATCAGCATACACTATAAACTACAATAACGATTATTCAACATCGCACTGAATAATATTTCAAAAATGTAATTTTCCATCCACTCGTACGCAGAGACATCTTTTCAAGACAAACCTTTTCAAATGCGTTATAGGTTATAACCCCCAAATCAGCGATTCTCTGAGCGGCATTGTGCAATCGGATATCGTTCTGCATAAAGCGCTGCTGCAGCAGTAGCACTACCTCCACATTCACCAGAAATGTAGTGCATATGCGCATATTCTCGGGGAGTATAACGTGTGTACGGCATGACAAAGAAATAAATACCAGTGAATGAAACAAGCGGAATAATTTCAAAAAACCACGATAGAAGTCACAAGTTGTTCAAACAAAATGTGACAGCCATCTACTAGATTTTTTCAATTCTATTTACAGAAGATCCGTTCATGCACAATGTTATATTTTATTTTTTCAATAGCGAACTATTGCTTCTACGGACACAATACAGGAATTAGAAAAGTTTTTAATTTTCGACAAGGATTCACCTCCTAAAAAAATTTGCACTTATTTGGTTACACCCTGTATATCTGTCGGTCTCTGAAACTTCGTTGGAATCTGGATGTTGGACAATTGCGACATTTATCACAAGACTTCGTATTAATCGGTGTCAAGTCGGATAATCGACATTTCATTTCGATAATTTTATTAGGCCTAATTACATGAAAAGTAAATTTTATTGATATACTATTTAATGCTACCAAGCAGTCTATTCTTTATTATTAATAATCATTTCCATATTTTATCTTGATTAGATCGAAATAAAATTATTTTTGCGCGTAAGTATAAAAGTTGACGGAAGCCTAGAATAAAACCAAGCCTAATTCAATGGAAATCACTACCTCCAAAAATAATTATAGTTTGTTTTATACCATGGTAGAGTCTGGACAAAATGAGCATACTGCTGGTATGAATGTCCACCTCCAATTGGTTATGTTTCTTTCAGACAATAATATCAAACTGTTGTTAATAAAATTTGTGAAACTCAAATCTGTCATTTTACCCTCATTTCTTGAAAACAATTTTCACTCTGAAAAACTGTTCTGTACGTCTAAAAGCATCACTCATCAGTAATCTTCAGCAGCAAAGATATTTGAATTCGTCTCAATTTGTATACATAGCACTCAAAAGTCCAAGGTTAGGTAGCGATTTTCCAGAAATTCCTAAAATGCCCATTATCTCGAAAACGGTGATACTTTTACTGAGATGAAATTCCGATATTCTGAACAGTCATGACCTGGTCTATCACCAGTTTCAATATTGTACAAGGTTTACCGGACACCCTGTATATATTGAACATATGAGTTTTATCAAATTGCTGAAAAGGTTGTTCCCTGAAATGTTCCTGAAGCGATTTGAATAAATCATGACTCAGCAACATATTCAGCACTTTTATGATGAGGAAGTTGACATGACACGAGGGACTATTTTCATTAAAATGATTCTGCAAAGCCTTTTCTGTAGTAGTGCAAATGGTAATCACATCTTCTGATGGATATACCAATGAGGCACATTTATCCTTTTGGTTGATGAATGCCAACAAAAAGTCTTCTCTATCTCCTATGAGACCTCCAATCTTCACACTTTAGAGTTTTTGTAATTTTATGAACAACATATATTCCACGACTTCTTTTTTATACTCTGTCAAATTGGTACTGAATAAATTGTCATGGAAAATATCTGTTATCTCTATGTCACCTTCATCTTCCTCCTTTATCCTCCCACTGCCACATGATTGATTTATTATTTCACTGGGTGTCATAATTGGAATCGTCTCTAATGGAATACATACATAAAATTAAACTTGTTGCTCAACAAAATTTCACTTTACACTAAATATAATTTATATTTATGCAATATATAACCTCTAAATATCAAACTTTGAGGCGGTCACTTAATTCAAAGTAGGTACGTCGGAGGGGATATACGATTTTATTGGCGGAGCTGGGGAATGAGGTTACCAGGGGAAATTGGCAGGCTGCGCCGTTAACAATCCTCCTGTTTCTTTAATCTAAGAAAGTGTTCAACGATTAGTGCTAATGACCAGTTTTTTTGAGAGCTTAGTGGCACGCGAGCTCTTTTTGTCAGTGCTCGGCACAGCTTTGGATCATAGTTGATTATTTATGAAATGTTGTAGTAATTAGTAGCTTTTATTCTCAACTATAAGTATCAAGTTTCATATAACATTTGTATTATCAAAAGATACTGTAAATATTCAATATTTTTAAGGTATATGTTATGGAATGCAGATGTTAAATAAGGAATTCGGTGGTACAGTAATACGAAGGAATACTAGAGAGGATGGTGTCTTTAAGATAGAAGTTGATACAAAATGCTCACTTTTCAAGTAAGTATTAACACTCCTTAGTTCTTTGGTAACAAGTTCCACAAATGTAACTTTCAAGATAATCAAGTTGTTAAATGTCTTAACATAGCTATATTCTAAACCATAAGAGATTCAAAGAAATAAATGAGCAAAAAGGTAACTAATTTGGAGAGCATTAAATTGGTCGAAAAAAAAATCTACGAGAACTCTCGCCCTTCTCGAGACCAATATAAAGTTAGAGAAACAACTTCGTAAAAATTGAGAAAGGATTATTCCATAATTTGCCGCCTTTTTGTCGCTAATTAGTTGCGGAGAAAAAAATGTGTCGTTCTTTTTTTTAAAAAACTATGCGATGTTTCGCTAACTTCGTATGAAGTTAGCAAAACAACTTAATTTATCATTTTTCAGTTCTGAAATATCAATAATTTGCCGCCTGTTTGTCGCTAATTAGTTGCGGAGAAAAAACATTTGTTGCCATTTTTTTTAAATATGCGAACAACTTCGTAATTTCTAATCTTTCACAGTTCTAAAGTATTGTAGTATGTTTAAAGTCTAATTTATTTTACGTAATTTATTTAAGGATTAGTAATAATTATAACAATGTATATCTCAATTTATACAGGGTGTCAGTTTGAAAACTTCCCACCCTTAATATCTTCCTTCCAGTAAACAATATGAGTAATCGAAAAAACAGGTCAATTTTATTGTCAAGGGGGACACTTTCACGGACTATTTGTAGCCCTCGTGGTTCAACCCCCTAGGAGGGGTAGATGTTACCCTTAGAATTTTAAATGGGAAGGGGGGTCAAGTGGCACATCATTTTGATGGGCGTTCAATTCTTGTTCCAATGGTACCCTGACTTATTATTTTGTGATGAGCATTTTCCGAAAAATTGCGTTCTAAACTAACATAAGTAATTATTAGAACGTCTATACTGAGATGCATTATTGTATTGACTCCCTTTAATAAAAATGGTTAGAAGAGTAGGTGGCACCGCTCCAACCCTTGAATGACAGGAATAAATTTATTACGCATGGGATTTTTTATTTGGTGGTTATTTTCCTTCTACACAATAAAATTTAATTTGCGAGAAAGACATTTCCAACATAAAATCTACTTACGCTTATCTTATTAGCTGTTCGAAATGTTGTCCATTTTGCTCTAAACAGTAATACAGTCTGTTTTCGAACTCCCCTCTAACATTACGGAAAACTTCACTAGGAATTGACCGGCATGCTGCTGTAATTCGTCTTTTAAGTTCGTCAATATCAGAAGGTTGTGTTTTATAAACAACGGATTTAAGATGCCCCCAAAGAAAGAAATCTAAGGGTGTTAAATCCGGTGATCTCGGAGGCCATTCAACTGCTCCCCTTCTGCCAATCTATCTACCCGGAAATCTCTCGTTTAACCACTGTCGGACGGGAAGAAAATAATGAGGTGGAGCACCGTCCTGCTGGAAATGTAACAGATCCTCCTGCAAAAGTTCATTACCTTCTGCATCAATTTGAGTTTCTAGCTCGTGAGTTATAAGAGGATCGATAGTCTCTTCAAGCATATCAAGGTACAGATTGCCAGTCAAGTTTTCTTCCAGAAATAATGGACCAAGAATGGCATTTCCAAGAATACCAGCCCAAACATTAACTTTTTGTGGGTGTTGTGTATGCCCTTCCCGAAAAATATGTGGGTTTTCGTTACTCCAATAGCGACAATTTTGTCTATTAACATTGCCATTCAGAAAAAATGAACACTCATCGCTGAAACAGATGTTTAACAGAAGATTAGGGATGGTATTGACTCGATGAGACATGATTTCACAAAACTCTATTCTTCTATCATAATCATCCTCGTGGAGCTCTTGAAGAATCTGCATTTTATATGGATGAAATTTATGCATTTTCAATGCTTTTCTTATAGTCTCGCGTGACATTCCCGTCTGTTCTGATACTGATCGTAAGGAGCTCGTGGGCTCTGCAGCAAATGTTCCCAAAACTTCAATTTGAGCTGCTTCATTTAGTACTCTGGGGTTATTTCTTTTTTTATTTGTCACTGAACCAGTTTCGTAAAACTTATTCACCAAATCAAGCACATACCGGTGACTTACATTACAATTTAGATGTCTTTCGTTAAAAAGACATGCCGCCCTTCGTGCGCACTTTCCAACTTCGCCATAAAAAAGACATGCCGCCCTTCGTGCGCACTTTCCAACTTCGCCATAAATTACAATCATTTCAATTCTGTCTTGAAGAATGTAAACCATTTTTACACTTTTATACACTTATTAAAGTAATTCCTAAACAGCCCAACAGGTACAACGGTATTCACAATACTACCACATAGTTCAAATTTGCTAACCAATTTTTTGCCGGAAAACAGAAACTTTTTACAGCAGAAGTAGCAAAAAAGGAAGGCTATCTGTACAATTTCTGAGATGACACTTAAAAATTCATCATTTAATAAACACAACTTTACTACCATCTACGTTTTAATATTAGACTACTTTTTTATGTAAAGTGTTTGGAGCTAATGGCTAATGTTACCCCTAATAAAGGGTTGGAACGGTACCACCTAATATTCTAACCAGTTCTGGCCAAACCATGCATCTCAGTATAGGCGTTCTAATAATTACTTCTGTTAGTTTAGAACGCAATTTTTCGGAAAATGCTCATCAAAAAATAATAAGTCAGGGTACCATTGGAACAAGAATTGAACGCCCATCAAAATGATGTGCCACTTGACCCCCCTTCCCATTTAAAATTCTAAGGGTAACATCTACCCCTCCTAGGAGGTTGAACCACGAGGGCTACAAATAGTCCTTGAAAGTGTCCCCCTTGACAATAAAATTGACCTGTTTTTTCGATTACTCATATTGTTTACTAGAAGGAAGATATTAAGGGTGGGAAGTTTTCAAATTGACACCCTGTATATCAAACTAAGTATAATCTTCTTTAATGTCATCCTGCTTGTAGAAGAGAACATAGGCATCTCCGCATACTAGGGATTCAGATGAAATTGGGGACACTTTTGAATCATCATACTCATGCCACATACCTTCATACGGATGTCTACAGTAGGCTGTATAGTGTCCGCTATTGGAAGTCCCACAATGATTAGACAATGCATATAGATTATAAAGACAAGGGGCTACGTTGTCTGCAGTATAAATACTCATATCCAATCCCTCTAAAGGAAAATCAATGGTGACAAACAATTTTCCTGGGATCCTTCTGTCGAAGCAAGTCGTTTTAAATGGATAACTAAAATTTTCGGTAATGTTTGAATTGATACGGATTTCGTGCACTTTCTTCTCTCTTTGCACTTTACACATGTCGGCTTCTCGTCACCATCCAGAGTCTCTTCGATTGTCAATGAATCTAAACATTGTGATAGTTTTAGTTGGCCTATTCTCTGAGGTATTGGTAGAGAAAGGTCCCAGAACGGATCGAAGGTGATGGAACAGTAACCACAATGAGTACATTTCAATATAGATTTTAAAAAGCCAACGAAGTTATCTACAATTTTGGAATTTTCCATCCTTGAATAATCTGACCATGACTCTTGAGCCTTCTCACTGTCACCTAACTTCTCATCTCTGTATGTCATTTATTTATGAACATATAATCTAATTACTAATCATTTATGTCACACAGTACATCACAATTTATTTATTTCAACTAGACTGTCCGTCGCGGCATCTAACTCTCACTCCGCTGGACTAAAAACTGTCCACAACTCTGCTTCGCTCCGCATATATAGGCGAAGGAAATCTACACAAGAATTCTCGAGACGCATCTAGATGTCGTACTTTCTCGAACGATGGAGACGAAGATTCTCGAACATTCGTTCGGATCGCAGTCTTATTCATGGGTAAAACGACAGCCGCACTCGCCCGCAGCAACGCCACAGTATCCATAATTTGCCGCCTTTTTGTCGCTAATTAGTTGCGGAAAAAATATTGTCGCTCTTTTTTTTGGAAAAAATTATGCGATGTTTTGATAACTTCATATGAATGAATTTCTATATTTTCTTAGTTCTGAAGTATCCAGAATCTGCCGCTTTTTTGTCGCTAATCAGTTACGGAGGGAACAAAATTTTATCATTTCTCAAAAAAAAAAATATACGATGTTTCGACAAATTCCGTTATTCTTTCTTCTTCACATTTTAGGTATCCACAAATTGCTGCGTTTTTTTCGATAATTAGTTGTGAGAAAATATTCGTCTATCCTTTCTTTAAAAAAATATTCAATGTTTTGCTAACCTTATAATGAAGTTAGCGGGAAAACTTCCGTAATTTTTTTAAAATTATATTAAACGGTTTTATTCAGTTATTTAGTTTTGTTTGTTTTTGTGTGTCAAATCTAGTAATTGAAATTTTACCCCCTTCATGTTGTGCGATTGATCTGAAATTTGGTGAACACCTTTAGTTCTGATGATAATATAATTCTGTATATTCAGTATCATTGTATATCCAAGATGGCCGCCGCCACAAAATATCAAAGGACATATTATTTTTCAATCCCCTCAACACAGTACCCTTTACTAATAACATTGTTTATATAGAAGATAGTTAGTTAACCTTATGGGATTATAATTGGATCAAAATGGATGCGACATATAGATGGCGATAGTGAGCTCGCATCCAAGTCATGTCGTAACTTGATTGAAACAATGGGACAGCATTAAAATCGGGGTTTTTTGAAAAACGTGCATTAAAATGACGTCAAATATTCATGTTTGTAACTAATCACGCTAGATGACACTCGCGTTTGCGTCCAACACCAATTACACAGGCATTCACTAACTATCTTACTTATATATAAACAATGCTAATAACTTGAAAATAAAATAATTAAAAAAAATTAAATAAGTTAAAGTTTTCGATGTATTCAAAATTCGTAGTTTTCAGTAACTTTTGTGGAGAGAAAAAATAAGCGATATTCAAAAATATACATGGATGTTGAGAAACAACTTTTGTAATGTTTGTCTTCATCAAATTCAAAATATTCATTAATCTCCGCTTTTACGTCGAACTAATGAAAAAGAATCAACTTTGGCCTCACATAATGTTGAGACTTTATTTCATTGAAAAATTATCCATTCAAACCCATTCCATCCCATGGAAGTAACGAAATAAATGTTTCTGGAAATATTATTATTTTGCTTTGTTTTTTCTCGAAAAATATTGAATAATGAAGCATATTTAAAAAAAGATCGCCTTTTTTTTTCTCCGCATCTAACTAGCGACAAAAAGGTGGAAATTATGGATATTTCAGAAATGTGAAAAAATAGAAATTAAGGAAGTTGTTTCGCTAACTTCATAACAGTTATCATATTTAAAAAAAAACAGCGACAATTTTTTTTTCTGCAACTAATTAGCTCCAAAAAGGCGGCAAATTATGAAATAATCCGTTATCAACTTTTTCGAAGTTGTCTCGCTAACTTCATATAGGTCTTTTCGAGTCATAAAGGGATGACTAAAAATGCTGTTTTTGTTTCTTTACACATAGAATTTTTTTTTTTTTATATCAAAAAATGGAAAGTGACAATTTTATTGTATGTGAAATTTGCTATAATGGTGTATTCATAAATTTTCGATACGACGCGACGTTTCGTGTTTTACAAATATTGATAAAACGTTAAAATCCAAATGTAGCGATATATCATATTTGTCATTTTAACGACGTTTTATCCGAAATAACTCTTATCATCAGTTTCAATAATTTTTAATTAATGTCCTGTAGTTTTTTGTGAATTCGTTTTGACAATATTAACAATAGGTATACTTTGAAATTGCTTATCAATTTCTATAAAAGCGATAGCATTATCAGTGAAACCTTTTTTTGTCAATGTTGCAGAACTCAAACAAGCAGAAAAATAATTTATTTTGTAATGAATTTATGGTGGAAAATGATACGAAGAAAGAAAATGAATAAATGACATATTACCTTAAATGCTCTAATTGACGACCTCTTTGTTGAATGCTCATACGTTGTCTGCTCTTATGGCAATTTTCTAACAAGGCGGGTGTAATGCAACCCTTATTTTTTCTTTGAGATGGTGGATATCTGTAGTTGGTGTCAAGAAAACTTCATCCCTTAGGTATTACCAGAAAAAAAATCTGAAGGAGTAAAGTCCGGGGATCGAGCGTGCCAGGATATCGGAATGTTGTTTCCAATCCATTTTCTTGAAAATATTGCATCTAAATGTTCCCACACTATTGCTGAGTTATGAGGAGGGACTCCTTGTAGAAAAAGGCGAATGTTCAGAAATAATCATGAAACAATTTTGATAAAAAATTTACATACATATCACCATTTAAATGCTCATCATAAAAAAAGACCTAGTATGTTTGTTGCCAAACTTCCCAACCAAACATTTGTTCCAAACCTTTCCTGAAAATTGGTATGTGTAAATATTCATTTGTATCATTCTATCGATAACGAATGTTCCTGTTGGTGAATCTTATTTCTTCACTTCATATCCTTTTTTTTTAGAAATATCTTCTTTTTTACGTCTTAGCCACTTTGCAAATCGTACTCTTCATCCGTAATCTCTTTCATTAAGGTGGTGAACTTTGCGTACCCTGTAGCATTTGTATTTGTTATTTTTCATATATTTTTTTGTAGATTATACGGTAATCTCTAGTTTGTGGCAGATTTCTGGCCAAAACAGGATTCCTATGATTCAGCATAACTACATAACATAATATTAGGACTGATATTATCAGCCCTTTCGTCATTTCAATACATTTTTAATTAGTAACTGATTGCCTAAACTTCTAACAGCTTTCAACAGATATCAACAACTCATTTATTATTCCTGTCATAGAAACGAAGCAAAGCCTACGTGTTTTTTAATGATGAAAGAACTGAGATGCTATTTAATTGTACCAAATCATTTTGGGGAAAACAGATATTTTTTTCATTTAGGAATTCTGAAAACAATTTCTAATTAAAATTGATTCTGAAGAAATCAGATTTGAAATCTCCAATTTCTGTTATATAATGAGAACAAATAGTATTTTCCCCTTCACCACACAAGTATTTACACTCCTAGATGCGCATGGTTACCATCATCAGTAAGAATACTACACTAACAGTAAATATCTGAACCAGGCATATTTATATCAAATAATTAATTAGTATGAGTTAATATTGATATGCAACTTGAGTGGGATCCTACCTGTGATCAAATCTGATCTGATTGATGTGGTCCGGTACGATTTCACCCACCCCTGATTATTCATTTATCGGAATTAACTCATATAGTTAAGAATTGAATGGGCCATTATCGTTATTGAGAAGGGATTTACTTGAGCTTATCTTGTATATAGCAATACTTTCCGGTAATCATCAACTGGTTTTTACTAATTTTAAATTTTGAATGTTAATTTTATGTTGTGATTCTAATAAATGATCTGCGATACTAGATTTATTTTTTCGCGAATATTTAGCATGGTCCAAATGTTCACGGAAACGGACTTTCGTAGACCTCTAGAGTTGGGATTTTGATTTTTGGATTACATAATAACTTTTGGAGATCGTTAGTACTGCTATGTACCAGCTGAAGGTAGTGTACAGTGTGTAATTTTTATGAATGTCTTGTAATCTTTAGGTCGATCTAGTGTGGTTATTTGTCTCGAGGACATTTTGAACTTTTTCTTTTTTTAGCAAATTATTTATTATATTTGCAGTGTACCCATGTTTCAACGCTATTTCCTTGGTGGTTTTGATTTCTTTCTGACAACGTTCATCACTAATTGGAAAGCTCAACGCCCTATGAACTAGGAAATTGAAACTTGACATCTTGTGCTGAATGTGGTGGTTAGTATATATGGGTATGAATCTATTAGTGTTGGCTGGTTTTCTGTAGATGTCAATTTCCACACATTTCCAATTCCTGATTGGTCTCCATTCCTGATTACCAACGTGTCCAAAAAAGGCAATTGTCCGTCTACTTCCATCTCTATCATGAATTTTATTTGTTCAAATACTGAATTCAAACTATTCAGGAAGTGTTGTATATTCTGGGTTTTCGCATCGAAAACGCCAAATACATCGTCCACATACCTGATCCAAACTCTCGGAAAATAATTGTTGCGTGCTTTATGATCCGTTTCAAACATACTCGTGAAGATATTAGCTATAAACTGTGACAGACAATTACCCATGGCAGCGCCTTCCTGCTACTGGAAAAATGTATCTTGAAATTATTCTGCTGCACGCATAAGGACGTTAAACTGAGGAACTCACTGACCTTTTCCTTCTGAATATTATTCAGTTTAATAGGTCTGTCAAATATTCCAAGGTTTCTGCTATGGACACACTGGGAAAAAGTGAACTGACATCGCATAAGACTAACCTCTCGCCCTCCGACAGTTTCAAGTTTTTTATTCGGTCGACGAATTCATATGAACTCTCGACGGAAAAACTCTCCTGCCGGATAGGTAAGCTACCAAACTCATTCGATAACCATTTCGACAATTTATAGGTAGGAGAATTTATACAGGATACGACGGATCTCATGGTTTGTGTATTTTTGGTACAGTTGTATTGGTGGGAAGGGGAGTTTTAGTGGAAAATAGAATATGGTTATGTTTCGATATTCCCGAACAGTACTGACGAGTAATTTTGGTCGTTCCGATTTTATTGAAATTGACTGGTACACATTTCGCGCCACTTTTTATTAAACCTTGTTAGAGGCGAGAAATTTACTGGTTGCTACTGTTACAGAAATGGTGGTGTAGTCCCAGTATCCCCTCTCCGAATTGATAATAAGTTAGGTTAAGAAATGTTATTTAATATTTATTCAATTTATTGATATCAATATCATTACAATTAGCTCTTCTGAAAAGATAGCAGAACAAATGTTTCAAGTGGTATTAGAAGACTTACTAGTAAAGGTTTTGATGCCGAAACCGCCGCTAATTTACGAGCTTTGTTCTTTCTCGCCTTTCTTGTCCATGTAGATGTATGAAATAAGTAAATATTTCAGATCAAAATTATGCCAGGCGATATTTGCAGGCCCTTAAAAGACAACTCGACAATGAATTCAAAACATCAGACCAAGAAAATAAACCCACAGGTCATTATAAAAAAGAAATAATTCCTATCTTATATTTATAGCTCCGCTAGAGTTAAGGTACTTGGTATATCCGAATTTTCTGATGATTAAGAATCCCTAACACCTGATATTTTCTCTATTATTACTTGATTAATTGCAACCATCAATCACATAATAGTAATGATATAATGTTGAACTAGATATGTGCGCCTTACATTTGACAGTAGTCTGACTATCCGAATCGTTCCGAAATTAGACGGCAGTTTCTGGTTACTATTACTGTTAGGCGTTCCGAAATTACCTATTGTGGCCAGTACTGTTCAGTAATATCGGAACATGAGCTATGTACAAATTCAGGACGGTGTTGGGCGTGATTGGGACATGCGAATAGGATTTGATTAAGATCCGCCAAGGAAAGACCATCGCAAGAGCATTCTAAATTTACGTCAATGCCTATTCTTGCCAAATGAGAAGGGAACTTACCATGGTTCATTTTCATTCGAGAATGGTGGTAGCACAAAATCTTGACATGTTGAAGTTGTCTATGTGGGGGATGCTTATTGGGTGTGTGAGGTGGATCAATGTATTATGGTTTTTAGATTTAGAGAAAATTTTTCCCCAAAGTCTTCCCCAATTTCGCCGTGTTTCATGTTTAACGTCTGCGATTATGTCTTGCAGAGAGCAGATGTTGGTTGTCCTTTCTAAAGAGGTGGCCTCTTTCGAAGCTAAATTTACTTTTTCATTTCCGGCAATACCTGAGTGACCCTTAATCCAAATAAAAACGACATCAATTTCATTCTTAAAGAAGTGTTCTAAAATACGTACGAGGGTGTTTCCAGAAGTACCTGGCCTAACAGAAAACACAAACATTTTGCAAAAAATATATTTATTTTTCAACTTAATCTCCTTTTAGCTCCTCCTCGTTTAAACTCTGCTACCCAATATTTTACTGTTGATAACGAAGGAGCAGTCTCACCCAGAGTAGAATCTAGTTCAGCTTTTACATTGGTTGGACTAAGGCCTTTCAAATCAAAGTATTGTATCACATAACGATGACCAATTTTTTCCATGTTTACAAATTCACTGAAAACGTTTACTATTGATGGCTGCCAAACAAATACTAAACAACGTGGCGTCTTCAAACTTGAAACATATGCTGTATAGATTGTGCACTTTCTAATACAATGGTATTTTTCAAGCAACTACCGCCATCTCTAGGTCAGGCCAGGTACTTCTGGGACCATCCTCGTATAATTTCGAAAATGAGTGAAGTTTTATTAATATGACTTTTAAAATTAGTGAGTATAAGAGTTTGTGTATATATTCGTTTTGAAGAAATCAAAACGAATTTATAAAAGAACTACGACATGACCGTTAGTTTTACATGAATTGGACATGAGTACAACTCACATATAAGTCAATAGATGAACACCCACAAGGACATAGAGAAATTAAAATATTTAATTTGAAGACATTGGAGTAAATATCAAAACCTGGAGAGGCAAATCAAAATCTGTAGATTTACTTTGTTACTCTAAGGATTGGCCATTTAAAAATTCTTCAACTGGTATGCTTTGTACATTTTTCAAATTTATTTTGACGAGTCTGATTTCCAGATTCCCTAAACTTGACGGCAATCTATTAAATAGTTCAATTCCCAAGTAATGTGGTCCCTTTTCTGATCTAATCAGTCGATGTGCTAGTACCTCTGTGTATATTTATTTTTCGTGTTATAATTAGTGTTATTGTGGATTATGAAATTGAAATTATTAGTTTTTACACGTGTCAGAAGCGTACATATTATGAATGTGCAGGCTAGAGTAAGGATCTTCAACTCAATGAAACTTTCCCTGCATGTGCCGCTCCTCTTTATTCCTGCTATTTTTGTGACAATTCTTCTTTGGATCATGAAAACTCTTGACGTGTTCGGAGATGCATCCCAAGCAGAAATACCGTATGAGATTAATGAGTAGAAGTGGGAATGGTATTATACCAGCAGAGTATTTCTATCAACAATATTGCATGGTTGGTAAGCACAGAAAACAGCTGATGATATTTTTTTACACAATTCGTCAATATAAATGTTCCACGTGCAGTTTTCACTGATTATGAGTGTTTGACCTTACAAATAAGTATCGCTCATCTCAGGTACCACATGTTTTCTGTTCGTTCAATAGCAGATTATTCTTCTCAACCAATTTTGCACATGTATCATGTTTCTTGTAGCTTCTTGTGTGAGGTTTTCAATGTTGTGACTAATTATAAGAAGTGTAGTATTATCTGCATACATTACATAATTATCACTTTGAAATACATATTTTGATAGAGTCCTGAGGTATTTCTGATGTGATATATAGTTTTTTGGATTCTTTAACGTTTGCTTCACCATAGTGAACTCTTTTTTCCAGGTAATTCATATTCCACTGAAGGGGTATACCTCGAATTCAATATTTTTCCAATTTGCTTAGTATTCCACAGTCGACTAATTCGAGTGCTTTACTTAGGTCTAGAGAAACAAACCCGTTACTTTCTTTTCCCTATTAGACCAAGCTATAGAGGTTTTTTTCCTCACAAAATAAAAGACGCAAATGGCCTGTACTACTTTTTATAAGATAATTCGTTAATGAAACCCCCAGTTTTCGCACCAGTAAAATCGCTTTGTGGAATTTTTTAAACAAGCCAAACTGAAATAGAACATTTGTAAAGATTTATATTATAAAACCTACAAAATGGATTTTCATACGACCGGTTCGGTGCATTTTCCACTGAGAAAATCCGGAAAAACCTCGAAACAATTTAAGGGCACATCTTGCAAGATGCGCCGATTTAAGGGAAATCGTCGTATTCAAATTCTTTAAACGGCATCTGGAAGTAGAGATCAATATCTACAATTTGTATATTTTGGATTTTTACCTACGAGGTGGGAAATGTGTTGAAAATGTCACTGAAAGTTGATCAAAACGCTTCAAAGTGCGTCCGAAGTCACCCGAAGTCGCACTTATGGGCCGTGGTGGTAGAGCGTTCGCCTTTGGAGCGAAGGGTCGAGGTTTCAAAGCCTCGCATGGTCATCGGTATCGTGCATGGCATCACACGTTAAAAGGTAAGGGCTGCGTCTTTCCTAGCTCACACAAGTCTCCCGAAGACTTCCGAGGATTGCGCGTAGGGGTGCAATCGGTTGACGGAAATAACAATTAACAATTTAGAGTCACTTTCAGTGACATTCAACACAATTACCACCTCTCAGGTGAAAATCCAAATTACAGAAATTGTAGATATTGATCTCTACTTCCAAATGCCGTTTACAGAATTTCCCTTAAATCGACGCATTTAGAAAGATTTGCCATTAAATTGTTTAAAACGCGATTGTGCAAAAACTACAGATCGGGCAGAAACCATCTTGTGCACAATTGAACCACATGTTATTACCTATCAGTTTCTGCAATATTGTTTGTTCAGCTTCAGATTCTTAAAAATTATGAATTTTTGGAAAATGGTTTCTTTTTTGAGGTTTTCCCGGATTTTCTCATTGAAAAATGCACCGATCTGGTCGTATAAAAAACCATTTTGTATGTTTTATAACGATTCTCCAATACTTTTTGAGATATTCTTGTATGAAAAATTCCACAAAGCGATTTTGCTGGGGCGAAAGTCTCTTATTTTTATACAGCTTGGACTATATCTGGGTTTTCTGTTATTACGTCCAGAAACGTTATGATAGTAGTTTCAGTGCATTTACGTTTTCTGAAACCGAACTGAATATCAATTCGGTTCTGCAGTGGGAAACTATTTTTTCATAAACTTTTGCAAAAGGTGAGATGAGAGATATAATTGGTCTGAAGTTTCCAATTGTCTCTTGATCCACCTCCTTTATGAATCGGTTTTATTATTGATACCTTTAAATATTCTGGAAAAATACCATTTGTTAAGGAACAATTCAGAAGAAAGTCAATGGTCCAGCAAGAGAGCATAATACTTTTCTGAGAATATTACTGCTGACTCCATCAAAACTAGTGAGAGGTTTGTAGGATTTTTTTTATATCTAGTATGTCATATTCGGTAACCGGTTTGAAATATATTGAGTGTGGGATTTTCTTGGTGTACTCGTTGTAGGTTTGGCTTTGGTGCTTCCCGTTTAGCAGCATCTTGGTGCTCCATTGAAATATTCATTGAATTCTTCTATGACTTGTATATCTATTTTTTAGAGTTATATTATTTATTTTTGATGTGATATTCTTAGTTTAATTGTTAACTGCCTTCATAATTTTCCATGTTGACTTTGATTTATTGTCTGATTCTGCTATTAGCTTCGTATTTAACCGCTTTTTTTGCAGCCTTGGGAAAGTTTCCTGTATATTCTTCTATATTTTAGGTAATACGTTTTAATATTAATATTATCAGTCAGTGTTAGCTCATATAGATCTTTGAGTTTTTGTCCCAGTATTATAAGACCCTTTGTTAACCATGACTTTCTTTGTTGTCTCGATTATTTATCATTCTTCTCCTGATTGGGATAGCGATATCATAGTAGTATTTCAAGATCTTTAGGAATAATTCAAATTTATTACTTGCATTATCATTGACATGTAAATTCCGTTCTAATCTTCTTTGCTGGGTTACTTATGAAGTTGCTCTGAATACTTATTAGTTGGGCTGATTGGTGATTGCTTATATTGTCGATTATTACCCTGCTGGTATATTCATTATTTTGTAGTAAATTAGCACAAATTCACTCTGAAATAATTTATTTGACGAAATACAGTGCTTCAATAATTTAAACACAATACTCTAATTTATATAACAATCACTGGACTATTTATGTTCGACTTCCAATACTAACTGCCTATCTGCTTCACTGACTCCCTGTCCTCACTGCGTGGTTCTTTTTATATCCACAGTTCATTTCGCCGAACGCTCTAGATATTTCTAGTAAGCCTTAGGAACGTTCTTCGATTCGACGAGATTCTTCTCGATACATAGCGTCTCGAAAGTCATTCGCGCTCAGACGCTGTTTGCATGAGCGTTCAGGTCCGTCTTCGCCCGCAGCATCGCCACAATTTTTAAGATTAACACAAATGTTATCTAAGCAGTTTTCTCATCTTATGAGATCCTTAATGATGGGTTATACCTGCATTATATTCAAAATATCTAGATCATCAAGATGGTTTGATTTAGTTGAAAAAATTCACATTAAATCCCCGCAAACCAAAAGTTTGGACTTTTTGTTTTTCTACGTGATTTTCAACTGTCTCATACAAAAAGTCAGTAAAACTATCAAAATCGCCAAGTTTAATTCTATACCGGGTGTCCGCGGAAGGTTTTGAAGATAATCAAATGAAATTTGGAGCTTCATGCAACTTCTGGTTTCACCGGAAGTGACATAAACTTACGATTTTTATATTTCAAATTTATTTTTCAACCGCTGATTTTGGGGAAAATGCAACATAACTGTTTTTGGCGACAACATGGTGGCTCGTCGGGTTAGGAAAAAAGACACTATTGGGTATCAACCAAAATTCATTAAAAAAAACTTTGAGAGATTTCGTTAGATCTTTCTTAAAAGCATCTTTTGAGATTATAATAATAGTTAAATGCAGTTAGTAACCTGTGACCAATAAAATCATTAATTCAAAAACATATTTTCTTGCCTATGTACACAATAGTTTTCTATCTTTTGTAGAAGCGAGGTAAAATAAGATGTCGACAAGTACATTTTTTTCAATACACCTTAATTATTTTATTAGATCAGTAGTTGTGCTGGTGACAAGTTCCATATACTTAAATTTTGTCTTAATCTCAAAAGATGCTTCATTTCAGTGCTAGGAATCGCACGTAAAAAGGTAAGACCTCGTTAATCCTTGAGTCGCACAAGTTTCGACTTCTGAGAGCTGCCGTTCGTAAGGGGGCGACAGCTGGTTAACGGAAAAAACAATTGTAACAAATTCAATATTGTGCGGTATCGAATCAATCGTAATAAAATGACCTTTTTTTCTAACCCAACGAGCCACATTTAAAAAAAAATAGTAATACATATTTTATTATAATAAATACAATTAGGGCGGGGATTAGCGCAGTGGTTAAGCGCTCGCCTGGTAATCGAGAGATTGCAGGTTCGATTCCCAGACGGTGCGATCTTTTTTCATTTTCAGATGTGAAAGTCTGAATGACTGAGGCTCGTGTCGGCTGGGAATAATCCTCCACGATTCACTGTTGCGTTAAAAATTAACAGTGCTGCTCCTAAAGTGGCGTATGGAGTTAGTAACAAGGCCTATCCAGAACACATGGCTAATGACCATAGCAGTCGATGCCAAAACACCAAGGAAAAAAAAAAAATAAATACAATTTTTCGTAGCTCGTACATTTTGACCGAAAAGAGTCCCATTTAAAAATCGAAAGTTTAAGTCACTTCCGGTGAAACCTGAAGTTGCATGAACTTGAGTGATTCATCAAAAAACGCAATTTTATGGCGTATGCAGATCCTCCAAATTTCATTCCATTATCTTCAAAACAAAAAAGTTAAAACTATTATCCAGAGATTTCTGTCAATTTTAATTTGGTTGATGAAGCTTTAAATTAAATTTTATTTTTCACATAAATGCTTTCGTCTTGCATATTTCATTGTGGCTTAATTTGTTTGAAATGCTTTGAATATTCTCAGGTTCAATATTGAAATACTTATGGTTAGTAGAAAAAAATATGTTCTCCTGGTTTTGGAATATCCCAGAACCCCAGAACTCAATGCTAAATCATAATACAGGGTGTTATATGTAGCTGGCAATATCACCTACTCTTATTCATCCATAATACTCGGGATGATTTCGAAAATGTCTTCTGTTGTGACAAAGAGCCCAGAAATATTCCATTTTTACTGCAGAATGTAAACAAGCATCACTTTTCCAAGGCTAACTATGATCAGCCAAAAAGTGAAAACTCGCGGAAAATATATCACTAAACTAACATCAGACTTGGGTTCAGAATACTCTAGAAGTATTAGATCTTAATCCCCGAGTCATCTGCAAATACCAATATTACAAGTTGATGTGAATTTGCAGCTGCAAAAAAGGAATAAATTGGTAAGTGCAATGATTTTCAAAATAAGTCAATTTAGGAGTTGAACTTATGCCATATACAGATGACACCCTATATATTTCTCAGGAATTGAGATCTGGGAGTTTCAGAGTGTTCTGATCCAGAATCTGATTATTGTTCAGTGATAAAAGAATCCATAATATGTTTTTCACGATTTTTCAATTTTCAGTTGGTCATAGTTAGCCATGAAAAAGTGATTCTTGATTGCTTGCTACAGTAATAATTTTTGGTCACTTTGTGACATATAAAGACATTTTAAAATCAACCGATCATTATGGATGAATAAGATTTGGTGATATTTCCAGCTACATTTGACACCCTGTGTATTTCAATGATTCAGCATTGAGTTCTGGGTTCTGGGACATTCCAAAACCAGGAGTTACGGTTAATTTTTCAATAAAAGATCCTTAATATATATTTTCCCAATTATTCACTATTCAAGTGGTCACAGTTTGCCATGGAAAAGTAATATTCGGTTATTTTCGCAGTATTAATGAAATATTTTAGTAAATTTTGTAAAAAGTGAAGAAATTTTGAAAATTAAGCAAATATTACTGATGAAAAATAGATAATCACATTGCCAGCTACAGCGGTAATCAGACCCAGAATCCTATATGGAGCAGTGGTCTGGTGGCCGAGAGTGAACCAGATAACCACAACCAACAAGCTGGGAAAAATTCAAAGACCAGCTTGTAGGGGAATAACCGGCGCGATGAGGACTACCCCCTCGGCAGCCCTAGATGCCCTGATGGGTCTGCCGTCGCTTCCAACTTGTATAAAGAAGGAAGCGATGGCGTCCTATCTGAGAATGCGTGACTCAGGGAGCTGGCGAGGAGAGGGGTACACAGGGCATACCGAAATCGCTGTGGTAGCGGAGAAAGAAATCCCACTATCCGCTATCAAAGTGATACAGGCAGAGGATAAAATTAGGTGGAAAAGGACGATCTCGCTAGAGATCCCAGCCAGGAGAGAGTGAGAAGAGGAAAGGATGATATTTCCCCCAGAAAGCCTGGTCTGTTTTACAGACGGGTCCAAACTGGAGGAAGGACAAGCCGGAGCAGGAGTTTACTTGCAAAACGGAGAGAAAAGAGCCTATGCGCTGGGTTCTCTAACAGTTTTCCAAGCAGAGGTGTATGCCATCCTGGAGGCAACCAGAATGGAAGAGGTGAGGTCCGGCCCAGAGAGACATGTATATTTCTGTTCCGACAGTCAGGCCGCCATCAGAGCTCTTAATGCAACCAGAACCAGATCAGTACTGGTTCAGGAGTGCAGAGATGCCCTGGAGAGTCTTGCGACTGAAAAGGAAATAACGCTGATGTGGGTCCCGGGCCATGCAGGGATTGAAGGCAACGAGCAGGCGGACCAGCTAGCCAAGCAAGGAGCCGGACAACCCTACTACGGGCCCGAACCCGCACTCGGCATAACAAGGAGACAAGTAACAAGGAGACAAGTAACAAGGAGACAAGTAACAACGGCACTGAATGAATGGGCCGTTGATACATTAGGAAAAGAGTGGAGAAGGATAGACGGATGCAGGCAGTCAAAGCAGATGATATCGGGGCCCGACATGGCAAGGACGGCCAAGATACTGAAGCTAAGCCGCAAAGAACTCCGACTGTTGGTGGGAGTTCTAACCGGCCACTGCGGCCTCAGGAGGCACCTGGCTCTCATCAGAGTTGAGGCACGGAATGTGGGGAGGAGGAGGACTCCTTCCACTTCCTGTGCGAATGTGGTATTTATGGCAGGCTCAGACAAAACGTCTTCGGAGCTGCCACTATTAAGGAGGAAGAATTGCACTCATTGCAATGGAAGGACATTTCGACTTTCATAAGAAGGTCGAAGAGGTTCGAGCAGGTATCCGACATGGGATGAGTGAAGATGCCGGGGATTGCGAAAAGGGCCCACTGAGACCTAGTCGCTGACGCTTGCGTCCCCCACCTATTACCATTGCCAGCTACAAATGTCACCCTGTATAATCAATTTATTCAAGCATTGGGATCTAGGGGTTTAGGAGTATTCTGAAACAGAATATGATGTTAATTTTGTGATGAAAAAATCCCTAATATGTTTTCCCCACTTTTTCACTTTTCAATTGGTCATAGTTAGCCGTGGAAAATGGATATACGAATGTTTCATCAAAATAAAGGTAAGGAAAAATTCTAATTATTGTATTCTCAATTAAATATAAGGGTGTGGCTGCTCAAATTGGGAAACACTGTATACAAGTCAGTCTAGTTAAGAAGGAAACATACTTGTTCCAGAATATTATATTGGTTAAGTTGAGCAAAAAACAATATATTTACAATGTACATCAATGGCAACATATGCTACGAAAGCGTAGAAGGGCCACAACTAATTTTATTTTCATTTCGAAATAAATTCCGACTTGCAACTCGGAATTCCGACTTGCAACTCGGAATTCCGACTTGCAACTCGGAATTCCGACTTGCAACTCGGAATTCCGACTTGCATCTCGGAATTCCGACTTGCAAGTCGGAATTCCGACTTGCAAATCGGAATTCCGACTTGCATCTCGGAATTCCGACTTGCATCTCGGAATTCCGACTTGCATCTTGGAATTCCGACTTGCATCTCGGAATTTGGATTCATATACAACTTTCTCTTTCGAATTGAATCTATTGTTTCGAATATGTTGATAATAATAATATAATATACAGGGTGTTCCACGAAGATTATGACAGGGAATATCTCGGAACTCGAAAGTAGTGAGAATTGTAATTTTGGGGTTCTGAATTAAAGCAATTGGTGCAGTTTTTGTTGATATTATGGTACCCAATGAGCTTTTTGTTTTCGGTCACGTGACATCAGATTCAAAATTATTAATGCGACAACCTGTATATTTTGGCATTTTTATGTTCCTCCTGATAAAAAAATTTCAACGAATTGTCATACTTGTAGTCTGAAACGATTTTTCCAAGAAATACAGGTACTTCAATATCCTTTGTTCCACGACGTTTTCAATTATAATAATTTGAATAATATAATATACCGGGTGTCCCAGAGCTTTCAAACCAGCAAATATTTCAGTTATTAACAGAAAATAAAAATTTAAAAACCTTTTGTTGTACGAGATCATAATCTCTTTCGTGCAGCATAGCAAAAACCACCCACTGCCAAACAATATATATCATAGAAGCTGGAATGGCATACAGAATTATGGGAAATGAAAAGACACAAATGGAACATTAATTTATAAACTCATCTGCGTTTTGAATAATACATTACACTACAGAAATTGTTCAAAATGTTTGCCAGCACTTGTCATAAATGCTTCAAGTCGCCGAATCAGTGCGGGAGTACAGGAAGCTATAATCATTTTCTGTATCAAATACTCAACATTTATTGTTGGAGTTTCGAGTACCACTCATTTCAAATATCCCTGTAGGAATAAGTCCAGTGGCGTGAGATCTGGAGAACATGCAGCCCATCGAATAGGTCCACTATTTCCAATCCAACGGTCTTGAAAGATATTATTGAGTAAAGTAGTACCTATATTATGGTCATGTGCAGGAGCATCCATCATCTTGTTGCCACATTTGTTGTATTTCTTCGATTGAAGTATCTTTTAACAGTACAGGAATACAATTTTCCGAAAAAAATGCAGATCTATATGGCTGATGGGGACCGATGAGAAAATTGATTCTTCTTATCCAGTGAGAGTTGTCTTGTAACCATGTCGTTTAACAGTGCCATTATAATGGCAAGATTTGATTGAGGAAGTTGGGATTGTCTTGGAATAAAATTTGAATGTGTGCAATGACTGCCATTCAACTTTCGAAATATGTAGATCTGAGTCCTTGGTGTAAATGGATTTTGGAAAGATTATACCTGTACTTTTTGCAAATTCTTACTGATCCCAATATCCACCGCCAACGCACGAACCGAAATATGAGGATGTACTTCGGCGTAGGTCAAAACAATTATAAAATTTTCCTCAGTCCTCAGTGATCCCGTTCGGACTGTGTTTTCTACATGAGAAAAAGTATTACGACCTGGTTGACGACGACCAGGAAAGCGCTGCTTATACATCCTCACTGCGCACCTTTATTCTTGTGGCATTCACCAAAAGCGTATTCGTATTCGTTCGTATTCGTTTGTAGTGAAGGTGAAAGGCATTTTGACATTTAACAACAGTATCACGACTGATAACAATTTGTGATCCAGATACTGTAAGAATAAAAAAACACACAAAAAGTTTACATTTTGTTGTCTATTTTTCTTTACCATCCTCTTTTTCTTGTCTCCACAATGTGGAACAATTAATTCAGCCAAATTAATACATTTTATTATTATGATTTATCGTTGAATAAGAAATAAAAAAGATTGTGAGTTAAACAACAACAAATATGGGGGTGCAATTCAAAAAACTAAAATTAGGGGTGATTCCTCGGAGACAATTTGCTATGGGGTGGATTTCTCTACACTATTTGGAAAGGCTTGTGGTCCCCTACGACACATAATTTTTCAAATTTGTTTCCTAAGTAAATAACTGGAGTATCTGCTGGCCTCAAAGCTCAGGGACAGAATTCCGAGTTGCAAGTCGGAATTCCGACTTGCAAGTCGGAATTCCGAGATGCAAGTTGGAATTCCGAGATGCAAGTCGGAATTCCGAGATGCAAGTCGGAATTCCGAGTTGCAAGTCGGAATTCCGAGATGCAAGCGGGAATTCCGAGATGCAAGTCGGAATTCCGAGATGCAAGTCGGAATTCCGAGTTGCAAGTCGGAATTCCGAGTTGCAAGTCGGAATTCCGAGATGCAAGTCGGAATTCCGAGTTGCAAGTCGGAATTCCGAGATGCAAGTCGGAATTCCGAGTTGCAAGTCGGAATTCCGAGTTGCAAGTTGGAATTTATTTCGAAATGAAAATAAAATTAGTTGTGGCCCTTCTACGCTTTCGTTATAGATCCACTCATAATAGTCTTGCAGAGGCATCATCATTGCAGATGACGTGATAAATTAATGTTTTAGAGGTTTTGGCAATACGTGTGGGAATTGTTTCATTGTAAACCTTGAAACCATTTGAAAGACACATCCTCAAGAAGTCTTTAGTTTCTCTGGAACCAGAGAGAATATCAACATTATTATCTCCTAAGATCCATGTATTTTTGTTGGATAATCTGATCATTTCATCATCTTAAAATTTTTCCCCTCCTGGATACGATTTGTTGGATTATAAATTGCTCCAAACACCTTATTTGCACCCTCCACTTCAACAGCCAGATACGATAAGGTATCATATATCTTGGTCAGGATATTTTTATGCCTTATATATTGCACTGCCACCACCTCGTTTGCTTCTGCAAGCATGCACTGCTTTGTAGCCATTTGGGCTATAATAATTTTTGTCATGGTCTTCTAACCTGATTTCACGTACTACTATTGCCTCAATGGGATGCCTTATTGAAGAAACCAGAAGTTCGATTTCATCAATTTTATTCCTAATCGATCTTGAGTTCAAGTAAAGAATGTTAAAGGTATTATCTGTACAATTTAGAACACCGTTATATTCTTCTATACTTCTACATATTAACACTTGTATCCATTGACGAACAGGAAACTGTTATTCCAAATCATTTTTGCTTTTTTCATATTTCAATCCTTCGCATATAATTCTTCAATTTGACTGTAGTTGACTATCCTTATCATTCTACTCTCGTCAGTTTTGCGGCAGTACACTTAGTGTTTCTCTTTCAGTTTTCGTGGTAGGTTGAATAATGTTCTTGTTTCTTTGGAGACATCTTCATTGATGTAAACCTTCCTTTTCTGTCCTAGTATTCCACATTCTTCCGTATCTATCACAGCTTTCATTTTTCTTTTTTCTATAACTTCATTCCTCATTTCTTTTGTATTGAAGGACACCAAGACTGGTTTGGCAGGGTTTTTGGTGGGTATATTTTTGACTACATAGTCTCCGGGCTTTACAGAAGCTTGCAGTTTATTAAATATTGTTTCCACCTCTTTATCACTGTCATTCCAACCATTTGTCCCAAAAATTACAAGGTTTTTATTTTTACCATCATTCATGTTAGGACATTTAAGTTTCTTGTTTTCGTCCTTTAGTTTTTTGTACGTCGTCAATCATTCCACTGTGAAAGTTCATGGATTCCTCCATTTCGTTAAACTTCTCTTACTATTGGGTTTTCTTTGGCAAGTACTGCGTCCACGTTAATATCTGTTGGTGGTTTGTCTTTTGGTTTGGTGTTTTTTTTAAAATATTAGTGTTTCTTTTCCTCGCAGTTCGTTGGTTTTCTGACTCATCTCCAGTCTCGTATTCACTCCCGCTGGATGATGAGATGAACATAGCCTTACTTTTTCCTTTGCATTGTTTACACGCCTATTTTGTAGTTGTTTTTGCATTTGAGTATTTGTTAAATTGCTCTTCGGCTAGCCCAGAACATATTTTATGATACCATTGTCCACAGGGACCAGTAGGTACATAAGATACTAAAATGATTTTTAGTTATATTTTCGCTGCGCTCGCGACTCTACTTTTCATTTCAATAAACAAGTTATCTTCATCATAAAATCCTGAAAAAAAAAATAGAAATATACATATTTCGTAGTAAAATGATCTCAGTCGCTTGATTATATCAATCAATGATTCAATCAGTTTTTTCTTCACGAATAAATTCATTCGGCACGGACCGCAAACATGTGTGTACAACGTAAGTTAAATGTATAAGCGCCCCCACCAACGCTAGGTTATTAACAATTTTGGATGAATAGTCGTTAAATCGCTAACAATTTTGTATAGTTATTCTGTCTACGTAAGTTTAGTCAGGTTAGGTTAGGTTGGCTAGTAATTCACGCATTTTCAACTCAGTTTGCCTTCTTCTTGTCGGTCATTTAAACTCACCGCTATTATAATAACCAATCATAGAGCGTACCGTGCACTTTATTGTCGTCTCATTTCTCTCAGTTAATATGACGGCTATCGAAAAACGTTCGAAAGGATGAAAGTTTTGTGGATTTCTTCCTCGATTCCGCCTCTGATTTCATCGCTGACTGTTTCCTTCAATTTTCCCATCTCTTCCTCGATTTCATCTTTGATTTTCTCCATCTCTGTCTCGACAGTCCCTATCCTTCCAGTCGATTCGCCACGCCACGCCACAAAGTTCTTCTTTCATGGTATTCGAATTTTCTAGAAGTTTCTCTTGAAGTTCTTCCTTCAAACTATTCGAATTTTCTAGCAGATTTACTTCCAAATTCCTCGAACTTTCTTGAAATTATTCTTTCAGACCACTCGAATTTTCTAGAAGTTTTTCCTGAAGTTTTTCTTCCAGATTATCCGAATTTTCTAGCAGCTTTTCTTTCACATTTTTCGAATTTTCTAGAAGTTTTTCTTGAAGTTTTTATTCCAGATTATTCGAATTTTCCAGAAGTTTCTCCTGAAGTTCTTCCTTCAGAGTATTCGAATTTTCTAGCAGCTTTTCTTGAATTTCTTCCTTCATTCCGTCGAGTTTACTCATTATGGAACCCAAATCAATTCCAGAAACTTCGAATAAAAAGTTTTCTGGATCCTCGCCCTCCTGGATTAATCCCTCTGCAAGTCTTGTTTGAAGCGCGGCCTTTTTACCACTTCTGTCAAGTTCCCTCTCCTCCAGTTCTTGCTTCAATTCCGCAATCTTCAATTCAACTTTCCTCGAACACATTTAGTCTTAGTCTATGTCTCACAGTCTATTTCATGGGTCACCAGTCTATTATTATTGTCTATTTCACACAGTCTATTTCCCGGACACCAGTCTAGTATTATTATTGTCTATTTCACTCAGTCTATTCCACGGCCACCAGTCTATTATTATTATTGTTGTCTATTTCACACGCGAGAAGTGTATCAGTTTATACTCCGTTAATGCACACAACTGTCAACTTCACGAAAAATGTTTATCAGTCACTGACTATTTTTCGCGAAAACTATTGTCCGAAATACACAAACTGTCTACTTACACGAACACTCTGTATTTAAACATCGCACTTCTGTCACCAATGTAGAATATTTATAGTCTGATTCATTCTAAAATAATTTATTTAACGAAATACAATAATTCACAATACTCTAATTTATATAACAATCACTCTACTATTTATATTCGACTTTCACTTCACTGACTGTCTGTCTGTCCCTCTCTGCTGCTTGGTTCTTTTTATATTCACCGTTCACTGCTCCTGATATTTCTAGAAAGTCTTAGGAACGTTCTCCGAATAGACCAGATTCATCTCGAAGCAAAGCGCCTCGGAAATGATTGGCGGTCACGCATGGTCTACGTGAGTGTTCAGGCCCGGCATCGCCCGCAGCTTCGCCACATTATTGTTTGTTCATTTGTTGGATGACAGGATGTCAGTTTAATAACATACAGAGTTAGTCAAATGTATTGAACCACCCATTTTTCTCAGTTAATATGATGGTTATCGAAAAAAAATCCGGATGAAAGTTGAGTTGAGTAAATTCAAATATGTTTTAGATGTGACATTGGTGGAGAAGTGACGTCATCGGCATTTTTTTTAATGGAACCATATGTCACGTTTCGAATCGCAAGAAAGCTTGTTTTTTTCTCACTTCAGTCTTACAAATATTATTTTAACTCTCTCGATAGGTACAGTGTGTTTCGTATTTTTATTTTTATTATGTCCACCTCTGTAATTCACTTACCAATTGTTCAATTTGTTCAAAAAAAAATTTCAATCGGGGAATATAGCCATTAAGATATTTTAAGCGATATGGAAATTTGAATTAGACAGTGGCGTACTTAACTTTTTACAAAAAAATATTTTTCATTAGCTACATTGACAGTTGTTTCTTCAAAAAATTCGTGCTCTTATCAATGGATTAATTTCGATTTATAATACTTAAAATTATCCCAAACATCGTAAGTGAAATTTTTAATGAAACAACTGTCAATGTAGCACATAAAAAATGTTTTTTTAAAAACTTAAATACGCCACTGTCTGAATCAAATTGCCATATCGCTTAAAATATCCAACTGACTACGTTCCCCGATTGCTATAAGTGGTGGACACAAAAATATCGAGAGAGTTAAAATAATACTAGTACTGCTGAAATGAGAAAAAACAAGCTTTCTTGGGATACTAAACATGACATGGTTCCATTTAAAAAAAATGCCGATGACGTCGCTTCTCCACCAATGGCAAATCTAAAAAATATTTGAATTTATAGAAAGGTGCAAAGTGGAATACCCTTCAACTTTTATCCGAACTTTTTTTCGATAACCCTCATATTAACTGAGAAAAAATGGGCGGGTCCATACATTTGGCTAACTCTGTAAATCGGACTAGTCAAAAATAAAAGGTATAAGTATTCAATATAATTAAAATAAATCAAATTACAGTTTACTATATTTTGATGATTTAACTATACGATCGATAAGAATCTGTATAATTTTCATAGCACAATGACTCGAATTCGTCAATGATCTGAACTACCGGAACCATGTTGAAGTGTTGAGCAAAAAAGTGTTCTTTGGATGATACGCCTTGCGTATGGTCTCTAACGAATTGGGTACGACTACGGCCAAAAAAGTTTGCCATACGCTAATTGACACATTAGGTATATGGTATTATTTTCTGGGGAACCTGCAATAAACAGCGCTTCAAGATGCTTTTCACTCTGCAGAAGCGTGCTGTTCGTTATTTCTTTAAGGTTGGGGCAGAACATCCTCACCCTACCTTCTCTTTTTATCCTGGAAACGGTGTGTCTAGTTCATTCATGATATTATCACTTGCATGGTAATAATCCGCGTGATACATTTTCCGAATGGTCTTTCAAAAATTGTATGAAATTGAATGCCTCAAAAACTGTTTCAGCCCACTTGAACGGCAAAAAAAAATTGGACTGTCTAATTATAAATGCGAATATAGGAACAAGTACGTTGCTCCTACTTTTATCTGTTCGTTGTTTCGGAACTTCTTTAGATTCCGATATGAATTGTAGAACTGCTATTAAGAATTTCAGCGACAAAAAAAAACTACCTACTATGCTATTCTCCAATTGAAGAATATTTTTAATAAAGACAACTACTAAATGTGTACTATGCCCTTGTGTACTCTCGAATTAGTTATGATATAGTGTGGGTATTTACATCACTGGCTCGAAGATTATTGTTTTCACAAAAACGGGTAATTAGACTTATAATTGGCATAAATCGAACTAACTCATGTAAACCATATAAAGGAAATAGGTTATTAACGGTATATACATTTATAAATTGATTTTGGTTGTCAAAAAAAAATATATACAATACACATAATTCTGATAATCATTACTATGGAACCAGACATGGTGGTTTGCTACAGATACTTACAGAACATCACTTTATGAGAGAAGTCCCCTATACAGTGCTATATAGTTTTTCAATACTCTTCCCGGCATTATAAAGACTGAAAAAAAGAAATACGTTTAAAAAATCAACTACAATCCTATTTAAGTGATAAATTTTATTGTAATATAAGTTTTTGGAAGATAGTTAAAGAAGGGTATGCTTTTCTGGGTCCCATGCTCCCGGTCATAAGATTTTGCACACTCAGAGATCGACGAAAAAGAATACGTTTTCCAAAAAGTTTACGTTGAAACCATTCTAGAATATCTTCAAATAAGTTATTTTACAGCAGAGTTTGTGAAGACAAAAAATGGTAAAATAGACATTTTGCCAACACAGCTTATTTGCGAAACCTAGGTTTCGAAGTAATATAGATAATTGTTGCTAAATCGATGAAGTACAATTAGTCAATAATTGAATAGCAATGTTGTCATTTTGCATTTTTTCACAATAATTGATAAGAACTTTTAAATAAGATAAGTTATTCTAGATTGAAAAAAAAATACCACTAAAATACTCATTTCTAAGCTTGTAGAAGAATTTGTTTTTTTTTTCAAGAACCGCCCTATATCCTATCAATAGCATATCCTCCTTTTTATAAATTGTGATATATTTATGTATAGTGAAGAGAGTGTACTTCGATTTATATGTTGGCTGCCTGTCAATGAGTAGATAATCATCTGCCATTGGGTTCCTTGGTTCGGGTCAAATTAAGTATCAACTAGTGACTGTAGATGTCACAATTTACTATTTATGTATATGTATGTGTGAGTGTATTTATGTTTATGTATATAACAAAAAGTAACTTGTGACATCTATAGTCACTCGTTGAAACTATGAGTGGATTTGATTTGATTTTGAGAGCTTCCAGAAATCCTTTCTAACGAGTGGGTTACCACGAAACAGCTGTCAAAGGTTGGAACTGTCGGAATCAAATCGTAAAATACTCTATTTTCTCTATGTTTTTGTATATATCTACATGTATCTGTAAGTGTTCATGTCGTCTATACAGTTGTTTTTGTTTTGTTTATGTAACAAGATTTACTTGTTTTACATATCCAATACCTGTATATGTATGAAATTGTATCTCATTTATTACTATGTCTGTTGTTTCTCATTTCATGTAATATTTATACCGTTTAGGTTAAATGTGTGTATGGGTTTACAGTTATACATTAATTTGTATGAGTGTTAAGTGTAATAATTCATAATCATTTGTCAATGAGATGTGAATTTACAGCAAATAATAATTTAATAATCTGTATTTGATTTAGAATGTGGAACTAATCACTGCTCAGAAAATCACTATTATAAATACAAATTTAACTAAATTGTAAACCCCCGAAATGGGAAATAGTTCATATGTTTATAAAAAAATTCTGTTTGGCTTTTTTAGGGGTTTGGACAAAATACAGCCTGTGTTATTAACCCATGGTGATTCGATAGACAAGGTAGCTGATAATTTTCGAGCAATAGCACAAAGTTCCTCTTTTTGTGCCGGCATTTTCAATGAGAAACTGCATCTGTACGGCGTTCAGTTCCACCCTGAAGTAGATTTAACTACAAATGGTAAAATCATGCTGAAAAATTTTCTATTTGATGTAGTAGGCATGACTGGTAATTACACTATTCAAGGAAGAGAAGCGGATTGTATCAAATACATAAAAGACACTGTCGGGAACAATAAAGTTCTTTTGTTACTCAGTGGTGGTGTGGATAGTACAGTTTGCGCAGCATTATTGCACAAGGCTTTAACACCCAGTCAAATAATAGCCATACATATAGATAATGGATTTATGAGGAAAAATGAAAGTTTCAACGTGCATAGTACTTTACTGAAAATAGGCCTTAACTTGAGAGTCATCAATGCAGCTTCAAATTTTTCTGAAGGCACCACAATAGTACCCTTAGATAAAAGTAATTGCAGAACTGTAATTACTAAAATGCTGTGCATGACTTCCTGCCCTGAAGAGAAGAGAAAGATTATAGGGGACATATTTGTTAAAATATCCGACGAAATTGTTGCAGATCTCAATCTAAAACCCGAGGAAGTATTTTTAGGTCAAGGAACATTGAGACCAGATTTAATTGAGTCCGCATCTAAACTGGTTTCTTCGAAAGCTGATACAATAAAAACCCATCATAATGATTCAGAGCTGATAAGAAAATTACGAGATGAAGGTAATTAACCATTATTTACTATTATTCTGAAACTGATTTCTAAATTCAAAGTTATAATCTTAAAAGAGATGTGGAAAACATCCAACTTATTTCTTGGCATATTTTTTTGGGATTTTAACCTTCCACAGTCTGAAAATGAAAAAATATATAATCGAGAAAATCAAAAGGATAAGTTATTACGTTTACGAGACTCTTGTGTTGAAAAAATTATTTAATTTGTCAGTGACATCTGAAGAAGTAAAAAATAACAGAATGGTGATTGACTGACACGAACACCCTATGGCAAATGTCACTCTAAAGAATTTCTTGCAAAAAACGATCCTATTATTTCTAAATATAATGTAAATAGGGTTTTCAACAAGTTTTGATAACTGAGGAAGATGTAGCCTCGTCAAATAAAAAAATTATTTAGTTATTATTATTTTTGGTACTGTAGGTTTTTCCGGGTTTTTCCTGCAGTTGGAATGGCAAATGCGTCACCTTTTTTTGTTAAGTCTCCCCGGAGCGCATATGGTGGTGGTATAGTTTTTCCAATATCAATTGCAACAACTCGTATAGGTTCAAAGGAAACGCCGCGGTACACGTGACCTCAATTGACGTGCGGCAAAATTCAGAATATTTAGCTGGAGAGTCATAAATCATCATGTATATGAGGTGTCGGCATATCAAACGAAATTGTCGGTAAGGCTTTGAAAAGAGTTTTTATGATCTGCAATTGATATTGGAAATACTATACTCTCTTTCGTATGCACTTATGTTCAGATCAGAGAGATTATCACCATTATAGTCTATATAATACATACCTATTTCAATTTACATTTTTAGTTATACTTGTAAGCTTTGTCGATAAGTTGAAAAACTTCTGACTTTGAAGTATATTTTAACTTTGACTTTGTTTTTTAAGATAATAGAGAGTTATTGCAAACTGAAATAAGTTTACTTATTCACAAGAAACTTTAATTAAAGAATCCTTGTATTGTGATTTGTAATTCTGTTTCGTTATGGTGTTATTGCAACAACCTTCTTTCTAGATGCTTTTAGTTGCACTTTATTTTGACAAGTACGTCAAATTTCAAATATTTTCATCTATTCATCCCAAACACCATCTCATAACATCATTGGTCTAAAATAATTTGTATGTGCTGCCGAATAGTTTACAAAGAAAATCATTTTTGAATCAACTGTGGCATAACATTTTTCACATCTTTCCAAACAGCGCATCCGTTTGCAATATGCTTACGAGGCACTTCTTGAAGAAGAATAATATTGTCCTCGTACGTAAATCTTACACGTTTTTAATATTTTTTCCTCATGATTGCCTACTTTGAACTTACAATTTTCTCACACAAAAGCTACTACTATGTTTTGATGCTCACTACAAATTTATAGGTTATGAGTTATGATTCACAAAAATTTATTAATAAAGACGACTTAAAGAAAAGTTTCTATTCCTTTATTTAAATTAAATGCGGGATGCCTGTATTTTAATAAAAGATAATTGTAAAGGACATTGAATATATGTCGAATAAAGGAAAACTTTATTAAAGTATCATCACAATAGAGGTTGCAATAACTCTCTAATGTCTTGTAAACGCATAAACTTTGAGATAAATTGATTAATTTGATATTCCACACTTGTATTAGATTTCCTTAATTTAACATTTTTTTATTTTTAGACTGGATAATTATAATCCCCCCAACAAAATCCGAGAAACAAATTTTTTCCACAGAACCAAACTTTCAGCCCATATCAAACTTATGTACTGAGTGTCTTAGTCTACTCATCACCCTGAGTAGTTTGAATGAGAACAAATCACATTTCATTACAGTAAAAGTTAGGATCCTACCATGACATGTTTTATTGCAATATTTTTTTACTAGGGTTCAAGTTTTTTTTTCACGGTGGTCTTTCCCAATAAAATTTTGATTTTTCATTGGTTGATATTAACCACTCTTATTCAAAGATTGTCACTGGGTAAATTCATGTTTTTTGTTCATTGTAGGGTTGTCATGTTTTGTAACGTTTGTTTAAAAACCATAAGTGAAATCTGTTTTTTGTTGAAAATTTAAAACATGTTCTTTTCAAAAACAACTCAACAATTTCACTATTCAAGAGATGTTTCCCACCCTCAATTCATAACCCTACAGGTTATCCAGGGCTCAGACTAGGTCATTATTTTTTTTCAAAAGGTACATGTATTCGGAAATTTGTCACAACTGAAAATTTTGAATTTTTGAATGAATTTCCCTGCGACCAAAATTGCGAAAAAAATTGTTAATATCTATAATGAAACTAAATGAATAATTTTCACTGAAAAGGTTTACAAAACCTCGACGATCGTTTCGCTGTACAACAGCAAGTGGAGAAGATAATCTACATTACAACTTTGCTGTGTTCTCTTAAATACTCATTGTAACTTGATTCGAATGAAGTTGAGGTGTTTTGAATTATTAGTGAGTGTGTTGTGTTGTTTTTGTATTGAAGTTAATAAATACAGTTTAGTTTGGATCGGAGTATTATTTAGAAATACGAACCGAGGAAGATCGTAACAATATCAACAAGCATTTTCATCAAGTATCGACTACATCAATTAAAAAAAGTTGTTGCTTTTTACATATTTCATATCTGTTCTCCGAGTCTAACCCCTGGTTTTCTGTGATTCTTGCTTGCCACAAATGGGAATTTCCACTCCTAATAACACAATACATCATTATACAAGCCAATTTCCAAGCCAATTATTTTCAGGGAGAGTAGTTGAACCGCTGAAAGATTTCCATAAAGATGAAGTGAGGTCCATTGGTAGGGATTTAGGTTTACCACCTGAAATAGTGATGAGGCATCCATTTCCTGGTCCTGGTCTCGCAATAAGAGTCTTGTGTGCCGAAGAACCTTATATGGAAAATGACTTCTCAGAAACACAAGTATTAGTAAAAATTATAGTCGAATTTCATCAAATGCTGCAGAAGAAACATGCTTTGTTAAACAGGGTGGAGGGAATAATAAATGACGAGGAAAGGTAATTATCAGTGTGATAAATTCTTGTACAAATTGCCCAAAAAATTAGCATTCTAAGTAACGTTAATTCAAATATGAATCTGAAAATCTACCAACTGAAAAAATTAATTGGTCCATCTTGAGATGAAGAAAAAATGTCATCAAAATTAAATCACCCTTCATAAGGAGGTAGAAAATGTCCATTTCTGAAGAAAAGTTTGCTTTTCTTATTTCTGTCATCAATTTGTGCTATTCAGTTTGAAAGAGAATCTCTTTCTGTGGGACATTATAGGACAATATACTCCAGATATTGATTTTGCGGAGGAAATTCACATCCTGAGATGATCATTTGAGTGTTTCAACCTTCCACAGCTTGAAAAAAAAAACATCTTAGAAAAAAATAAATACAAATCAACTAAAAAATACTTTCTGCGTTGCATTCTTACTTCTAGCGAATTAGAGGGATGTATTCCGAATGAAGAAGACTGGTGTAAATCTTAATAACCAGAAAATCTAGATTGGTATTGGTACATGTTTTACTCCAGTTTTGAGTTAGCCTACATTATGAATCAAAATTCACTGGCATCAGTAGCATTTGCGAAACATATTCTACCTTACGTTTCCATTACCTTACTTTTTTGCTTGCGTTACCTTACCTTATTTTTACATGAACTAGCCTTTAACGTCAAGTTGTGAACGTGTGTTTTGATTTGATATGATTGACTTTTCCAGTTACGTAATGACGTGAACATTTTTAAAAAAGCGTTTTGTTGCCAAATCTCTTCCTCAAAAATTAAAGTCTATTTTTCGGGTTATAAGATGTTAATAATTTTCACAAAAACAAAAAATCTCGAGATTTATATTGCATATTTACGCTTACTATGAGACATTGCCAATTTATGTCTACTACCCAATTTTTGAATAAAGTCAAAAAATAACACTGTAGTTGTTTTTGAAGGATTCAAGACAAGATGTTTGTTTTGGTACCTCTTGACATACCACACATATATCAATTAGTATTTTTCTTTTAGGGATATGCTGTTGCTAATTTCCAATAAGCAAAAGTTAGCAGCTACGTTACTGCCAATACGTAGTGTTGGAGTGCAAGGAGATTGTCGCTCTTATAGTTATGTTGTGGGCATATCATCTGATAAAGAGCCAGATTGGGATGAAATGGCCTTCCTTTCTTGTCTTATACCTAGAATTTGCTGTAATGTTAATAGAGTGTGTTATATTTTTGGTGGTATCGTCAAGGAATCTCTACCAGATGTTACTCCCACTTACCTGACCAGTAATGTTCTTAGCACTCTACGACAATGTGATGATGTAGCCACGGGGGTAAGTGAAAGTTTAGTTGTTATACAATTGATTGAAATTGATTCAAGACCTGTTAATTTTATTGACCTACCTTGTTGTAAGAGCTAACTAAAAAGGGAATCTAATGAGAGTTATCTAATATTGAGTACTCAAAACCGTCAATAGTAAGGACAAGAGAATGGCGTAAAAATTATTCCCATATCACCACGTAACACATGACCTGTAAATTTAAATGTGTCACATGAAATTTACATTACTGATAAGGATATTGAATGCAATTTCTATTTAACATATTAGAGAGTATACTTGATGTAAAATATGCTCCAAAACCGCATGAATTATTTTCATAAAGACGATGTGAAAATATGATGATAGTATTCAGATGTTAAACATTTTGTCATTGTGTACTGTTGTCGAGAGTCAGTATTATACGGAAATCTGATATATTTTCTAATCAAACTATTACTTTTCACTTCTGACAGATGTTTCGGTAACGGTAGGGTTGCGTTCATAAACTTATTGTATCAAAATGTTAAAGTGTCATTGATTATAGTGATTCATGAAATTGAGGTTTTGTTTGGTCATGTTTTATCTACATCTAAAGTTGATATTACTTTATTAATTAATTATCAATACATTGAATACCCTTACACAATTTTGGGAACTCATTAATATAACAGTAATAACAGTAACCCTGCCAATTGATATTAAGTATATTGGAGATATCGCGGGAATACAAAATACGATCAATAAATTGTCGAAATTCTGTTATTATGGTTATTCTTATTTCGTAATGATCGAACTGTGAACACACAATAAACCCAAACCATCAAATAAGTTCCCTGTCGTTTTTATTACTGTCAGAGTATATCATTACTCTTTATAGAAGCAGAGTAGGTAGAGTTTACTATCAGTAGGTTTCTGAACGATTGTCAATGCATACTCTAGGAAGCTAGAATACGTTTATGAACGTTACGGAAGTAAGCAGACGTTACTCAGTAAGTTTATGAACGCAACCCAGGAAGTACGAAGCATAGCGTTGTCCGTTTTGCTGCTGTCACTCCGGTATATTCCATTCATTTCACATAAGTGTTTGAAGACGGAGAAGTACTCAAAACGTCACCCAAAAAACAGAAGTGATTTACCAAAATAATTCAATACAGGAGCGACGAATCGCAGACAAATTGAATTTGAATAATTTTTCCTCTAGGAACAATTTATTGGTGGACGCAATCATTTTTCGGAGTGAATTATTTTTTCCATTCTGTTATAGACTTATTATAGAAAATTATGTGTAAAATGTTATGGGAAGTATTGAATTACTTATGAGTCAATTTCATATCGGCCACAGTTGTTTTTAGCCCCTGATCATCAGGAAATTGATAACTAAAACCGGCGTCGGTCAACGGCAATACTTGATTAGGTTCTACTAATTTCAGTTCAGGTAGTTTTATTAAATTTTGGGTAACTCTCCTGATTGTTTTACTTACCTATGAATGTGAAATAATGATAATTCAATATTCCACGGAAATTATAATTCTTCACCCATCCTTCTATCCCTCGTAAACAATTTTAAACGTGTATGAATTTTTTTCAAAGTGTTGGTAAAGATTTGCTATGTTCGCTTCGTCTTGCTTTTTGAAACTTGATTTGGTTCCTTTCAAAAAAAAAAAAATAAATGGGAAAATCATCAAAAATATAGACTTTTGCGATTTTTTTTTTCGAAATTTTCATGTTGATATGCCTCCAGCGCCATCTGTCGAGTAATTGCAATGTAATGTATGTAATATCATTTAAAGTATTGTCTATCTCATTGTTCCACATCAAACAATTTAAATTTATCGGGTTAATGGTACAGTTCAGATCCGCACTCATACTTGATATTTCCAGTGCATACTGTAAAAAAAAATAAAAATATTCGAAAAAATGTTGATGGTTGAATTGAATTCAACGATGTGTTACTTGACCCCCCATGCCATTTGAAATTATTAAATTGATATCCCCCCGCGCCCTCTATCGAGCAATCACAATGTCTTTTATTTAAAAAAGTAGCACCGGTGATACCATTTAAAACGGTTTTTGTCCCATGTTTGTCGAACCATTCAAAAGTTAACAGTGAGGGGGACTATAAAAACTGCACTGTTTAAGTTTTTTTGAATTGAAAGACTTATCTTTTGAAAATACCGCAGTCGTACACCTTCAGATTCATTTTATAATTTTTTGACGCAGAATTTTATCGATGACCTACAATATTTCCTTTACTCATTACTGTTTTGGTTTCAGGTATTACATAGTAGTGGATATAGCAAATCAATTAGTCAAATGCCTGTGATAATAATTCCATTGCATTTTGACCGAGACCAGGCGCTAAGGATTCCTTCATGTCAACGGTCAATAGTCCTTCGCCCATTTTGTACCCAGGACTTCATGACAGGTGTACCTGCTATACCTGGAAAACAACTGCCTGTGGATGTGAGTTTCTATGTTATTGGCCTGGCTGTATGTTTTACATATTTTATTTTCAGGTGGTACAAAAAATGGCCCAAGAAGTGATGCAAGTACCAGGTATATCTAGGGTTTTGTATGATTTGACGTCAAAGCCACCAGGAACAACAGAATGGGAATGACCTTCAATAAATTTCTCTGTTTTAGTTATATTAGGTTCCAAATTTCAGAGGAACCAGTTTTACAGTTAATATTTTTTTTATTATTTTAAATGTTTTTACCATAAAATATCAGATTCTTTGAATGATTTACATTTTTTTATTTCATTATTAATTCGAATGGTTTCGATTTCCTGATAAGAAATTGCATCGGAAAAATTATATTTTCTTATGTGACCATAGTCAAAGTCAAAATATACTTTAATGTCAGAGGTTTTTCAACTTATCGACAAAGCCTGCTTAAAGTACATCTACTATCAAGTTAGTCAAAGTCAAAATATGCTTTATTGTCGTCGGAATTCACCAACATTATATGAGCTCAGGGGCCATTTGACAAAATAGATGGCACAACTGCTATTTAACTGCTGGAAAAATCCACTCCTGGAGTTGTTAGTTGAAGAGTGCACATGAAATCAGAAAAAAATATTATCGAATGTCTGGATGATATAGAAACGGTAAATAGCAAAAAAAACATTTTATGAGATAAATTCATTTTATGAGAAAAATTCATTTTGAGGGTAGTATTTTATTAGTCTGATTTAACCTGAACGAACTAACCTAGCTCGCAATCATTAGTATTTCTTTCAGATAACAATTCTGAAAGATATATTTTCATGAATAATTTCATTTCATCTAATTGTTATTCTTTCCTATGTTGATTTAGTGAAATAATATTTGGTTGTGTTATTTTTACAAATAATATTTGAAAATATTAAAGTAAAGGCCGATTCCTGATTCCATGGAAGTTTTGGGTGGACCCAAGTAGATTTACGGCAATTGGAGTCAGAGGTAGTAAAAATTGGAGAAAGGAAGTTTTCAAAGTAGTTTTGAAAGTTTCCAATGAAATGGATCATGGGAATTTTCAAAACGATTTTTAAGATAAAAGAAAAAACTGAGGCAACATTTTTTGTCTGATAAATGATACGGTCTTCGGAGATTCAACAAAAGCTATTTGTGTATTTAGAGCGAAAAGCTATTGATTGCCGCTCGACAAAGAGAGTTACCGCAACATAGGCACATAATATTACCTAAGAGAAAATTAACAATCAATAGTAATCACAAAAGTATAAACTATCGAAATATCCAATCATTTACATCGTTAAAAAAATGAAAAATAACTTGCTTAAGAAAAAAAATCCGAATGTCGAGATCGAACCCCAGGCCTTCAGTTTACTAGGCAGCTATAACAACAAAAGGGTTTATTTTAAAAATAATATCACAAATAAGAATTACATGTCAGTGTCTGAAACAAGGGTCTTCTCTATAAATTCTACCAACTAGCTCTACCCCACTGGATCATTCATCTTATACACAGTTTTCTATCAAGCAGAATAATCACAGTAAAAATCGGTGTTTTCTCAAGGGAACTCAGTGCCACCCAGGGAGTACCACAAGGTTCCGCCCTGTCTCCCCTTCTGTACAACAAACACTGCGCTGACTTGAAAAGCTTGCAACCAAATGTTAGAAATCCCAAGTCCTACATATTACAGTATGCAGACGGTACGGCTCTAGTATCACACCATAAATCTAAAGGTACCTCCAAAAACCAACTACACGAATTGGTAAATCGGGCCCAGGCATGTTTCAACAAATGGGGGATACAGATAAGCCCACACAAGACTGAATTAATAATTTTCAACCATATTCCATCAGACAATTTTCCCAGCATCATGATCGACAATCATCAAATCCAACCTTGCACAACAATAAAATGCTTTCAATCATAACACCTCATTGGCAAAAAGAAAGGCATAGACAAGTGCAAAATATTTCAGAACACTAACTTATAAAAACCTGGGAATCAATACCTCAACTGCAAGTAAAATATATAGGTCAATCTGTCGACCAATTTTGGAATATAATAATGTCTTTATTTTATCCTCTTTCAGTACATTTAAATGAAAATAGTCCTTGAAAATATATTTTAGAAAATAAAGGACGAAGTTTAACTCGGCAGCGGAAAGTGCTACTCTGTTGTTCTTTCACTTAACCCTAAACATACCTATTTGTAACTAATGATAAAATTAGAAAGAAAAAAGTATACAGTTTTTGGTGATAGCAGCAGGTTTTGGTCCTAGAATGTGAAAATAATGAATTAAAACCTACTGTCTTGAACAAAAAGTTTTTAATATCCCCGTCTAATGTTGACATTGTGAATGTCAGTGCGAATTATTATTTTCCGATGTAGATAGGAAGGTCTTCCTGTGAGAATGATTTTATGAAAGGTTTCCAGAATGCAGATATTAGGACCATCTTCTGTACCTCAACTTGCGAAATACTGCAAAGAAGATCTTCCAAGTTGCCGAAACCTCTTCACTTCCATAACTAGAATACAACACCCAAATAACCCATTCCATAACCCTTCCAACTATATGCCTCCAAGACCAAAGTGCCAAAACTCCAAGAGAGATTGGAAATGCTCTAAAAAAATTCGCCTCCAACCTTAGGAATATGCTAGTAATGGATCCCATAATACTGGAGAGCATACATTTCCAGAAAAGCCACTAATCACCATGTTGCTATAACTTGCTGAAAGACAGTAACACAAAAAAAATTATCCGACCTTAATGAATAAGAAAATGTACTTTTTTTTATTTTTATTCTGGGAACACTACACTTATCTTCTACTAAAAGTTAATAACAAACTCAGTGCGATTATCCACTGGCTGAAGGACCCCGGTCGATGGCCAATTGTTTGTATCGTATTGTTTTGTATGAATATATACAGTACGATGCAAATGTATGGAATAAATTCATTATTTCTGAATGTAAACATACATTGGAAAATTCCTCGAACACGTCGATTTTCTTTTCCGATTGGCCAATTTTTGAACCCCACCCTAAATATCTAGGGTTATCCGCATTCGAGTAAAAATTACTTTAGTGATATTTTTAAATGGGACACCCAGTGTATTTTTCCATATTTGGTTAGGGATCGTCATTACAAATCCAGTCATACCAGGTTTGATGGAATTATGTCAAATGGCTGCGGAGATATGAGCACAAAACTTCTCCATATGCCCTATGAGTGCGACAGAGACTTTTGACCTTCCGCATCGTGTGAAGTCTCAGTCATACTCTTTGGACATACGAGGAAGTTTTTTGCCCATATCTCCGCAGCCGTTTGACATAATCCCATCAAACCTGGTATCACTGGATTTGTAATGACGATCCGTAACCAAATATGGAAAAATACACTGGGTGTTCCATTTAAAAATATCACTTAAGTAATTTTTTCTCGAATGCGGATAATCCTAAATATTCAGGGTGGGGTTCAAAAATTGTCCAATCGGAAAAGAAAATCGACGTGTTCGAGAAATTTTCCAAAAAATGTTTATATTCTGAAATAATGAATTTATTCCATACATTTGCATCGTAGTGTATATAGATTGTGAACCATTTATCGCTTAAAAATGTCGACAGTAGCAGCTATCAGGGACCGAAGTGAATGTGGGGAAAAGTGGGGGTTTTAAGATGCTCGAGCAAGTTTTCCTGCCGGTCGTCCAAACCTATAAACAGCCTGTCTCGTAGACCTCTATGAGGTCGTCCAGACTGCCCCGCGGATGTTAGGGCGGGTTTCCTTTCTCCAGCTGTGCTATGTTTGGCTGGTCAAGTGTTCCCTACCTCCTGCTGTGCCTATGTAGGTATTGTCGTGGTTCATATATTACAGCTATTTAAGAGCTTCGTTAAGCTTATTATAATAGATGTAATATTATGACTATATCCCCGTAAAAAGTACAGCAAAAAACCGGGTTGAAAAAGTTGTGGTTAATTTGTTTTGATTTTCATTATGCGAGTTAACATTCATTACTGGACTTGATGAAAAATATCCAAGTTCTGAAGTAGGAGTGGTATTTACGGTACTCATTGTGATGCGCTCTTTGTAAATGCAAGTGATGTCTCGAATCAGAGGGCTTTTAGGGGTAAACTGTATCCGAAAGCTTTCTCATATGATTCTGGATAGTGTCTACGTCTGCGATTTCGTACAGTGCACCCAGCGGGATATACCTATTACTGTTAGTGACAATTCAAAGCACTTTGTTCTGCATCCTCTCGTCTCAGTAATTGAGGTTTCGTGAGTTTACAGAACACTGGACAGGCGAAAGCGCCATTTTCACGTTAACACGGATTGTTATGTAGGCGTGGCCATACTGTCAACTATGAATCATATGACTGTGATCGCTTTCGAGTGTTACAGCAGCTACTGCGATAAGTAGAAACTTTTCTACTTTTGCTATCACACTTGATGGCAGTTGCACATGTCAGAAAAATTATTATGGCGAAAGTAAAACGTATTGCGTTTTCGGATGAACAATTGTTTATAGATTAATCTGGTTATATGAAGAGAATGGCTGTTTATGGAACATAATATCGGCGGACTGTAAAAATAATATGAAAAGAAAAGCTGCACTGTCCAGTATTGCGGAAATATGGGGTTACCTGAAGACATTGTGAAAAAGAAGATAAACTCAATGAGAGCTTCATACGATGTAGAAGAAAAATATTAATGATAGCCGTAGAACAGGTTTAGGCACTGATGAACTCTACGTGCCAATAGTACCTTGGTTTGCATATATGCATTTTTTGAATGACGTACAAATAAACAATTTTTTTCCTGTGATTGTTCTCTTCTTCATTCTAATCTAATGTCATTCTAATCGTGGAGTTCTAAACATTTTGCAAGTGACAAACGGGTAAAATTATGAAATTCCCCAGTTACTGTCAATAATTCAGATAATAAATTATTTTCCATATCAAACCGTGGCCTATTCAATAAAGATGTTTTTACCTAGTATTTTTTCTTTCTATACTTCCGTTTAGGTAATACATTTTCTTCTAATAGTTGCTTTTTTTTAATAACAAACACATTATTGCACACTTAATCACTTTTTTTTATCTGGGGCCATTTTGTGTGTCGGTATATTTACTGATTTTCATTTAGCCTCTAAAATAGGAAACTGCCGCTTTAGTCATAGTAAGTCTAATAAGCTGCTTATTGATAAGCAACTTATTATCCAGTGACAGCTTGGAATCCCTGGCTATCAGCGGGTAGGTGCGTCTCATCGTGCCGCTGGATTGCCAAGCAGATGTGCTGGTTCATATTCAGACGTCTATCCAGCTTCACTCCGACATATCTTACTGACGTGACTCCCCAATTGGGTGATCCTAGACCGTGAACTCATCTACTAATTTTAGATTACTTTATTTTTAAGTTCTATTTTATCGGGGTTTAGCGTTATTTTAGTGTCTTCCTGGTATAGTTCTAGGCAGCTACTCTAACCTAGCTCAGCACCACCACAGTTACTGAGTGCCATGAATTTATTGTCTATACTTTCGATCATGCAAGAATAGGTTTGGCTCTAGATCGAAAAAGCTGTCACAAAATGACATTTCAACGTCAACTTTGCGTTGAGATCTGAATGCGTTAAAGGTTATTTTGCGCTTGAAGAATTTTTTTTCATGAGTCTCTAGAATTTTTTTTTATTTGTGCTCCGTTTCACCCATTTCAAGCACGCCTCAGCGATAACTGATGAAATAAAATCTTATAATTCGTTAAAGAAATTCAAAAACAAATTGAAAAAAGAAATTTTGAGGTGCATGATATCAATGAATTTGACCACTAGAACTTTGAAATAGTTTCGATATAAGTTGAAAACTGATAAAATTATGTTCATTATTGTGTTTATATTCACCACATCGTATTTTGAGCAAATGTATTGTCAAATTATTATTTCTTTATATTTATTGATCACATCTTTGTATGCTTATTTATTCATGTTATTTTTGATATTTTTTTTTATCCCTTTCATAAACATGTAATGGGAAATAAAGTTGATTAACATCTAATACAATGCGCGAATCTCTGGATTTGTCTTCAAATAATATCTACGGTGATTTTTCAGATATTCCAACATTGTGTTATTGAGAATTTTACATTGTCATTCAGCATTCAGTCAGTCCAATCAAATCAGAATTACAAAATTCATACTCTACAGGTTGGGCTACTGGATAAGGTTTCTATAACGATTTGTTTGGACCAGAGCGGTCTTGCCCCGCCTTTGTGAATCATTATCGTGAGCAAATGCGAATTTCAACTTAGTGTATGCAACGAAAGATACTTGTAGGTGTATTCAATGCGTCTTAATGACGCCCGTTCTCAGAAATTATCACATTCTCGATAGTAGGACCACTGTCACTTGAGCTTGATTTCCCGACTAGGCACCTCCCAATGAGACTGAACGTTATTTTACTAGGAGAGCCTAATCCCCATAAGATAATGGGGGCACTAATAGAAAGAGATGAAAGAACATTTGTGACGTAGTTGGACATGTCATGGCCGCCATTCTCCATAGACAGTGGCGGACTAGTGCACTCCGTACTCTTGGTAATATATGAGTTACGTGTAACAGTTTTGTTTCTAGGTTCGAGTTCGACTCTGTACTCATGTACGTGACTATGACGCGCCGATGCTACAAGATTCCGATTGGCTAGAGCTTATTAAACCCTCCTGGCACCTCCCACCATCACTATAATGGCAGGAAGCCGCATGTAGACGGACTTGAAAATTTTTGGTTTATTAGCCAACCTACGTAACCTGATTAACCTTACGTAGACAGAATAACCTTCCAAAATTGTTTGGATATAAAAACTATTCATTTATTTATTTCAAGAAAAAAACATGCTTTTTATAACATTTTAATTCGCTAAAAATATCAACATAATAAGTTTATGTTTCCTGTATCAGCTCCTAACAGTATCAATTTATTCAGAGGTAGATAGTCCATGGACGTAAGCAAACCTTTAAACGTATCTGTACGAAGTTTATTGTTTGAAAATGCTGCGTCTGGATCTATAGAAGCATGGACTCCAATACGGTTTGCTGTTGTTCCGGAAATCAATTCATTATTATGAATACTCAAACAATGCACAGGTTCTGTAGTCCCTCTATAAAATAAATTAAAATCATTATTATGACACTTGTAAACTCCCTTGTAAAGAGATCAAACAAGAGATTGAAATCAATTCGCAAAGGGATATTTTGATTAGGTACAAAGTATTTTAGGGTTTAATAAATATAAAGCAACAAAAGTGAATAGACCTATAGAGGATTTCTATATTATATTGGGTAATCTCTATAAGAATTTAAAAGACGTGAATATGAATTGTAGAACGTCAAAAGATTGATTTATTATTTTCCTTTTTTGTTTGTTATAACGATGACAATTTAAGATACATCCATGATGATGAATTAAACTACAGTGTGTTAACAAAATGTTAGATACTACATAGCCGCTTCGAAAAAACATGGATACTTGATAATAGAAATTTATAATAATAACAATAATAGATATCAACCAAGAACAACTACAGTTGCGTCCCAAGAAACTTTTTAAAAAATCTCGTTCAATTCTGGTGTACTTTGAATTTCTATGAATGAGTACTCAAGATATGCTGGTTTCAAACGATCTATAGATACTGTTTTAGAATCACGATTTACATCTATAACATTTTTTGGTTTCGTTGAATGACGTTGAAAGGACCAGTGTACCTTGGCTGTAATGCTTTGAGTAGAGAATCTGTTCTCATAAAAACCTGTTGTTGAGTTGAACAAATCTTGAGAGACAAATATCTTTTTATTATACCGTTCTCTCGTAGAAGCTGGTTTGAGGTTCTTGATACACATTTCTATCTATATCTAGTAACGAATTATCCAAAGCAAGCTAGTTGGATGATTTGAAAAATTAATTTCGTAAACGAAGTAGTGTTCCATAAACCATTTCGTCAAATCATCTTTAATAACCGAACGAAACCCAAGTAAAACTATCGGTAAATAATCAATCAAATTATGAGGAGCCTCAGCATAACATCTCAGGGAAGATTTTAATGTTCGATGCAATCTTTCAACAATACCATTACTCATAGGATGATATGCACAAGAACGAATTCGTTTAATTCCAGCCTTGATATTAAAGTAATTGCAACGGTTTCCGAAGAAATATCAGACAGTGGAAATGCTTCAGGCGATCGGGAATATCTGTCAATACAAGTTAATAAATATTTGTATCAAAGGTGGTAGAGGACCAACCAAATTTATATGAATGTGATCAAAACGCGTGTCTGGATCAGTAAATTTTTGGAAGGATGCCGAAGTATGACTGTTTATTTTTGCTTTTTGACAATGAATGCAGTTTTTCGTCCAATATCTAATATCTTTATTGATACCTGGCCAGACAAACCGTCGACTGATAAGTTTTTGTGTCGCGCGAATACTAGGTTGTGATAATGAATGAAAATTATCAAAACATTTTTTACGAAATGTTAAAGGTATAAATGGTCTTGAATTTTTAGATGAAACATCACAATACAGAGTTGAATTATTAGTGTTTCCAGGTATAGGAATTTGTTTAAATTTGAGTGAAATGTTCAGATTTTTTTAGTAGATTTAATAATTCGTTATCATTCTTCTGATGTTCAGCAATAAGTTTATAATCCACGATTAATTCACTTTTGTATAAGCCATTAACATTGAATCGTGATAGAGCGTCAGCCACAACATTTTCGGAACCTATAATGTAACGAATGTCTGTAGTGAATTCCGATATATTCCATATGTCGAATTTCCCTAGGATTATGGTTTTCAAAATCGATTTTTTCTAACAGAGGTTGTATACCAGTGGAGTTGATTTTGTGCCCTAAAAATTCAATTCCTCAGATCCAAACGCGTATTTATCAACATTCAAAACAATTCCGTATTTCTCGAAACTTAGAAAAATTTCTTTCAAATGTTTTTCCACTGAAGAACTTGCAATGAGAACATCGTCTGAGTAGGCGTAACAAAAATCTAATCAGCAAATGACGTTATCAATGAACCTTTGAAATGTTTGTGCTGCATTTCTCAAACCAAAACTCATTCGAAAACAAACTTTCCTCGAAAAACCAGTAAAGATAATTCCCACGGCTACGAAGGTATTCTTGACGTAAAGAACGACTCTTCTTTTGTCGATTTGATTCTTTAGCGAATTAAAAATTGGTTCTTTTGTCAAAATTTTAAAAGTTCAGTATGAGTTGTCAGATGCGAATATGGTATTGGCTACGGGTACGAAGCGACTGTCAGAAATATCAAACTATATTTAATAGAGAAACTGGTACTTTAGTAGGCCGAATCCCAAATTAGGACTTCCCCTAAATTGTGCAAATACCTCCTAGCAAGTATGGAATCATCCAGTAAGTAGGCTATTATGAAGAACATATGAATAAAGTGAACCAAGGCGGCTCTTTTACAACTCAGAAGAAATGGAGAGACAAATACAAGCAGAATTTGATGCAATTCCATCCTATCAAAGATAATAATATGATATATTAAATATGTGATGTAACGTAAAAAAACTAAAAAGAAACCTTTCTAACGTAGAAAGAGTATTATCATAACACGAAATGGAGGAAAATTCTTTATTCCAAAGGATAAGCGGAAAAAATTCCCATTAAATGCGGAAAAATTAAAATCTTAAAAAGATTTTCAAACAATACGATCCTCTCTCAGAAATCGAAGAGGAAATGGAAGAAATGCTTAGAAAATAGGAGATTGAAAAAAAACGTCGTAAACAGGACAGCGACAAGGAAAACGAAGAGAAAAGAAAAACTAGAAAGATGGAAGAAAGCGAACCAAGTATTGAAAGATTATATAACATCAAATAACACTTGACCACTCGAAAACGAAGAAAGAACTCAACTACAAAAATTAGAAAAAAGAGTTATGACAAAATTCCTCGAAATAGAATCCAATAATATCCAGACATTACAGGAAATAAAAACTGAAATTGAAGAATTTGCTATCCAAATTTTCAACGATTGGATAAAGCAAATTGAAATAAATAAAACGAAAGGGCACTCCTACTTCCTGCCTAGCAAGGAAGAAAGGGAAGTAATATTAAATGATCCAATACTATTAAACCAAGTAACAGACTTCTTAGAACAAAACTCTGATGAAGAACAAACCATCGAAAATAACGAGTAAAATCCCCTACAAATGAAAAAACAAACACCAAGAGAAAGAGGAAGGACTGAAAGTAAATATCAGCCCTCCAGATGAGCCGATAAAAGATACTATCGATAATGATAATCACTCAGAAACTCCGCCAAACTTATCAAATGACAGAACCGATTGAAAGACCCGAAAATTAATCTATCGATAAGAATAACAACCAAGACAAACGAGAAACATGAAAAACTCACAAAAAAAAATGATATGTATAGGAGAAACAAACGTAAGCTATAAAAAATGGAAAAAGTGCATAGAAAAAACTTCCCACGAAGACTGGGGACAGAATTGGAAAAGTTTTTTTTTAATGGATGTTTTTTTTTTGATATCAACTATAATAGTAAAAATTATTTCTTCATTTGTTACTACGTAAAGAACATAAATTAATTCAATTTCTATCTGTCTAGGTGGCATTGGTTATGGAAATAATTGGTGCTTGTCGTGCGAACGAACTTTATTCAATGAAAATTGAAGACTTTCAAGACCTTGGCAGCTGCTTCAATAACAATGCCAAAAACCAAAACAAAAATCATCGAAATTGAGTCACCGGCCGATTTTATTCTCTTTGCAAAAAGTTCGTAGGACGAATAATGTTACAAGCAAATCATTCTTCCTCATTCTTTAGAATAAATGTACCAGTCAAAGTATCGGGATTAATAAATTCGGAGAAATGAGAAGACAAATAGCACTTTTTCGAAAACTACCGAACCCAGAATTATACAGGGTGTTTCCGAAATAGGAGCAATAAATGAAATGGGTAATAGAAAACGAAAAATTAAAGCGGAATGAAAGAATACATTTTTCTCGAAAAAACCTTATCATGGAAGATATAGGACGTTGTAGTTCTCGGAAAATTCTAGCTAACTTTTGGGAACCTCTGGCCAGAGATCCACGGCCCACCTAGATGTTAACATCTTACCGAAGCGATGACAAAAAATGCCGGAGCGTATAAATAACTTTGACAATGTTGCAGACGTTAAATGTTGAAAGATGGTACAGTTCCCCTTTAAGGACAAAGCTCGCGAGCTAATCGATTTAGAGTCTATTGTTTGTCGTGGTATTCTTCGATCATATCGCTTCTTGCATTCATTAGGATATTTGTGACTATTTTACGTTCATATCAAAGATGAATTTTGGTTAAATCGTTTGACGCCATTCGTTATATGTAGGTAGGTATTCTTGTCGTGTTTCAGTATTCGACTGCATTCGTATTTTCTTTACCTACATCTCTATTTTTCGAAATTCCTACAATCCCTATTAGACTCACCACTATGGAAAATGTCAGTGTTGTTAGGTATTATACGCATACGTTATTTGAAGGTACTTTTCCAGGAACTCGATATTTCAATCGAATAGTCGAAAATTTCGAAGCTATTAGGTAGGTAGTTGAACTTTAAGTACCGGCTGGCATTTTGGTCTGCAAAACTAAACGGTCAGAGTTTAATGAGGCGGGATCAAACATGGAAGAAAATGGGCGGAGCGATCTGTATGTTTTACAATTTGTGGTAATGATGTTCACAATGTCCACAAGATTTCAGTCAGGTATTGTCGTTCATGGAGGCTCTTGTTACTTACGTACCTATGAAACCTTTGAGATTGAGATAGTGTTATTGTTTGAGTTTCAGTATCTGTGATTTTATTTGTTAATCCTGAGGTTCATGACCAACAACAATTGAGTTTTATTTGTGCACGTTTTTGATGTCCTGATTGATATGCTCCTAATTTATGGGGAAACACATCAAAATTCTGAGGCAGCATCCCGTCTTTATGCAGAACGGTTTCCTAATCGTGTCCATCTCGCTGGTCGTAGGTTTGTAGCACTTGTCCAAAGGGGTCGAAAAGAGGCCGAGAGGCCGGTAGAAATAGACCTCGCAGAATAATGTTGAAGAACAAATTTTGGACATTTTTACCAATGATCCAACCTCAAGTACCCGCGGCATCGGTCGTCAGTTAGGGGTTTCGAATAAATTTGTCTGGAGGACTTTAAAGGATGATATGCAGCATCCCTTTCATTATCAGCGCGTGCAGTCGTTGCAGCGAGAAGTTATCCCCGAAGAGTTAATTTCTGTGAATGGATACTGCGTCAACATGAACTGAATCAAGATTTCCTGAATAAAATTCTATTCACCGATGAGACGACATTCACGCGAAATGGTATTTTCAATCATCATAATTACCATCATTGGGGTGTTGAAAATCCACATTTAACCAAACAAACGAATTTTCAACATCAATTTTCTATTAATCTTTGGGGTGGGGTGGTGATAGGACTTCACGAGTTGCCGCCAAGATTAGACGGGCTTTCTTATTTGGAATTTTTGCGGAACGATTTGGATAAACTTTTGGAAGATCTGCCATTGGGAATAAGACAGAGAATGTTCTTTATGCACGACGGAGCTCCTACTCATTTCCGAGCAGAAGTTCGAGAATTTTTAAATGGAGAATATCCACATAAATGGATTGGCCGAGGAGGGCCTATACCGTGGCCACCACGCTCTCCGGATCTAAATGTGATGGACTTCTTCGTATGGGGGTTTTTGAAGAATTTGGTTTATGCGCCACCAAATTGGAATATCGGGCACCGGGAAATTTTACGCGAGAAAATAAACAACAGGGTAGCTTTCAGCGTGCATGTGACTCGTTACTTCGTCGTGCGAGACTCTGCATAGAAAGTGGTGGCGCTCATTTAGAACACCTGTTGTGAAATCAAATTCCGTGTATTTTCAGTAACTTTTTACTCCCCTGTTTTGAACTGAGAATGCCACATTGCCCTCATTTTGATTCAATTCAGTGTTTTTATTTCGGTTCACTTCGAAGCCAAATGTAATAACTGGCAAGGTTTACTAAATAATAATAAACTGGCAACGGTGCGGGAATACGAGTAATGAACACAGTACTAGGAGATAGGCGCCCTAGGAACTGATGAATGAAACCAGTGCTTCCCAAACAATCGTGCGTATGAGTCTATTTTTGGGAGATTTTCAAGTGCTGCAGAAAAAAGGTAAATACTTTTTAATGTGTTATTATGTTTCATGGAACACCCCATTTCATTTATTGCTCCAATTTCGGAAACACCCTGTATAATAGACATACATTTCAACGGCCACTATTTTAGTTGACGCAGGAGTTGATTTAACATATTTAAAACGACATGGAAGATGGAAATCATCATCGGTTGCAGAAGAAAAATAATTCCCTGAAAAACAAAACGGATACGGCACAAACAATTGTGAATTTAATAGGATCTTCATCTGTAAATGCGTCGTCTGAAAACATCACAAATAATACTTAAAAAACAAATAAACTTAAATTTGGAAATCGATTCCTCCACTTCCTGTATAAATATTTCTATATCCACAAACGATAAATATTGTATTCAATAAATTATGAACTAAAAGCTACACCAGCATTTATGGCACACTCCAAAAAAACTACTACATAATTTTGTATACATTTATTACAAATTGGCGTCCCAACCAAAATTTTTTTAACGGTCCCCGTTTTCCAGGAAATGGGCGTGGGCTAAATTTTGAACAAAGCTGCACCACACATTTCTGTATTTTGATTAAATACGCAATTATTGATGTTCAAATGGCTGCGAGCATTTTTTTCACATTTATTACAAATCATTGACTTGTTGAAATTTCCAAAATTTCCATCCCCTACCCCTAGGATTTAAATAACCCTTATAGAAAGAAAATTCCCTAATAAATATAGATCCCAACGTGGTTGGTGCCAGGATTTTTCACAAGATTGTTTATAATTTTTGTACAAACTATAGAACTGTTGAAAATTACAGAATGAAGGGCCAACAAGGGATTGACACCACCAAACTTCTCAAAATTCCTATTACACTATCTATCACATTGCGCGTATCACAAACATTTAAATATCATAGAATCTATAGACGTGTTGAAAATTTCAGAATGATGATTTCCATGGGGTTAATTCTATGCTCTGCAAAGTAAACTATTTTGGATTTTCATATTATACCATTAAAAAAATATCCTCTAAGGGGATGACCGCTCATTAATAGGCTTCACGTGTTTTTGTAAAATTGATAATTGTTGCAAAAAAGTATTTACTGGTCGTAACGTCAAAACATTATTATACGTCTATTCGTGCGCATCAAAAGACACGTTGTAGAAGCGTGTGGGATACTGTAAAAAATTTTAATACTCGATGAAATACAGTTCACGTCGGATTTCCTATCATATTCACAATACAAAAATTTATTAACATACCCCACTCTTCAAAATATTGATATCCATGGTTGATATTGTCCATGATTAACTAAAGGCGAGATTAGAAGCGTGCGGGATACTGTAAAGAATTATAATACTCGATGAAATACAGTTCACATCAGATTTCCTATCATATCGCAACACAAAAATGTATTAACAAAGCCCACTTTTCGAAATATTGCATTCCATGGTTGATAATATCCACGAGCAACTAAAGACAAGCAGTAGAAGCGTGTGGGATACTGTAAAAAATTAAAACTCGATGAAATACAGTTCACGTCGGATTTCCTAACTTATCGCAACACGAAAATGTATTAACATAGCCCACTCTTCAAAATATTGATATCCATGGTTGACATTGTTCATGAGCAACTAAAGACACGCAGTAGAATTGTGTGGGATACTTTAAAGAATTCTAATACTCAATTAAATACAGTTCACGTCGGATTTCCTATCATAATCACAACACAAAGATTTATTAACATAGCCCACTCTCCAACACATTGATATCCGCGGGGATAGCTCGAACGGAGAGCACCGGTTCACCGATATCCGAAGCAAGCCAAGCAACGGAGGCGAGGCCAGGGTTTGGATGGGTGACAACGGACCTCCTTTCGATATTCTCCTCGGATCGTGCTAGGAATCGCACGTTAAAAGGTAAGACCTCGTTAATCCTTGGCTCGCACAAGTTTCGACTTTTGAGGGCTGCCGTTCGTAAGGGGACGACAGCTGGTTAACGGAAAAAACAACAACAACAACAATAGTTGATATTGTCCATGAGCAACTAAAAACATGCAGTAGAACCGTGTGGGATACTGTAAAAAATTGTAATACTCGATGAAATACAGTTCACGTCGGATCTCCTATCATATCGCATCACAAACATTTATTAACATAGCCCACTCTCCAAAATATTGATTTCCATGGTTGACATTGTCCATGAGCAACTGAAGACACGCAGTAGAAGCGTGTGGGATACTGTAAAGAATTCTTATACTCGATGAAATACGGATTTCCTATCATACACCTAGTTAACACACCCCACTCTTCACAATTTCAATTTCTATGGTTGATATAATCCAGTCGCTCAAAAAAAGTGCAGTAGAAGCTTGTGAGACACTGTAATAAATCCTGAAACTCGATGAAATAAGGCTTGCTGCGGATTTTCTGTTAACTCCTTAGAGGTTATTTTTATAATGGTATAATATGAAAATCCGAAATGGTTCTCTTTGCAATGCAGTGAAATAAGTTAATGCGCTGTGTGGAGTGTTCAACCCCATGGAAATCATCATTCTGCTATTTTCAACACGTCGGCGTCGATAGATTCTAATAATTTTTTAATAGTTTTGTAGACAATTTTAGCGATACGCGCAATACCGCAATAGATAATGTAATAGGAATTTTGAGAAGTTTGGGGGTGTTCAACCCGTTGGGGGCCCTTCATTCTGTAATTTTCAACACTTCGATAGTTTGTACAAAAATTATAAACAATCTTGTGAACAATTCTGACACCGACCACGTTGGGATCTATATTTACTAGGAAATTTTCATCTATAATGGTTATTCAACCCCTAGGGGATAAAATTTTTGTAATTTTCAACTCGTCAATGATTTGTAATGAATGTGTAAGGAATGTTAGCAGCCATTTGATGATCAATATTTGCGTATTTTTTCAAAATACAGAATGTGTGGTGCAGCTTTACTCAAAAGTTAGCACACGCCCATTTCCTGGAAAACGGGGACTATAAATTTTTTTTTGGTTGGTACGCAAATTTGAAAGTAATGAGTACAAAATTGTGTTATAGTTTTTTTTGGAATGTGCCATAAATGCTGGTGTAGCTTTTAGTTTATCAATAAATGAGTTTTTATTAACTTTTACAACGAAATTATATAGTAAATCTATAAAATTTGTTTCTTCAAAAAAATATTCTCCAAATATCTAGATCAATTTTTGCCAATGAATTTTTCTTCAAAGCCAGAACGCCAGAAGAAACACATGGTCTGTTTGAATTATGTGCCGTGGTGGTCGGCTGGTAAAAGCGTACGCCTCGCAAGCGTGGGGTCGTGGGTTCGATTCACCGGTCTCGTGCATGGCATCACACGTTAAAAGGTAAGGGCTGCGTTTTCCCTAGCTCACACAAGTCTCTCGAAGACTTTCGAGGGTTGCACGTAGGGGTGCAATCGGTTGACGGAAATAACAACAATTGAAAGGTGAACATTGCTTATAGTCACAGAAAATAGTATTCTCCTTGCCTGTAATGTAACAGTACTCAGTCGAATGATTTACGACGCTCGCCATCGGATCGTGTCGCAAACTTCATTCTCATGAGAAATAGTCATCATTACACGCTCGTTGAATAATAATAATAATTTTATTGATAGTACTATTGATTCAGTGGTGTCTGCTGATTTCTTTCATATTTCAAACAAGTTCTATCCACTACCACTAACTTACTTCAAATGAAATTTTAATTTTCCATCAGAGATATTCCAAACGCTTGTGATTTGATCCAAACTAGTTGAAATTACGGTGTCGTCATTATGGACTACTAATTGTAAAACCTCGCTTTCATGAGCTCGCCAGTTTGCAAGTATAAGTCCTGTTCTGGTGTCCAGAACAGTGATGTTTCCAGAGGACTGTCCTGCAGCTAACCACAATCCAGAAGGTGCTACAGCAAGGCATCTAATCAATCCAAAAGGGTTTACACTTGTCTGAAAACAGAAGAAATTATTCTGAATGTACAGTGTAGCACTTTAGGCAGCAACACACACGAGATAGAAACCACTGGGGAATTTAGAAACCACACAAATCTTATTTTTCGCAGAATCCGAAAGGACCAGGCAGCAGCCTTATGGAAAAATTGTCACGGGTTAATTTTTCTGAATTTTTGGTATGTGGAGGTTTTCGGGGTCCGATTCGATTCAAAATCGGTATTTTGTAGTTTTTGGGGTAGGAGATCGTGATTTCTGTTCAAATTCTGGAATTTGAAACGAGTGGAACGGACGAGTTTTGTGATTTCTGGGCGGGTTCTATAGAAGTTTATAACCTATGTAGTGGTTTTTGGGTTCGAAGATAATGATTTTTCTGTCGGAATTCAGGAAGTAAAGATGGAAGAGGAGTTTCGTGATTTATGGATGGTCGAATTCTAAATAAGAATGTTATTTTGGGGTTGGAGATAATGAATTTTTCATAAAATTTCAATAATTCAAAATGGCAGCTCCACGATGGATTTGGTTTATTTCGTGATTTATGGTCGTATTCTTTTCAAAGTTGCTATTTAGGTTTGAATAAATGTATTAATATGAAAATATGAACAGGGTGTTCTGAAAATCCGATGTGAATCACGAATGAAAAATTGAAAAATCAATGATCAGATTTTGACTTTCAAATTAGGGTTCTTTCATAATAGAAATTTTCAATTCAAAATGACGGAAAGATTTCGTAATTTATAGTCTAATTCTCAAAAGAATTCCATTTAGGTTTTTCGAAGTAAATTATATTTTTACTCAAAATTAATTCATATTGTCAGATATATTTTTAAAATGAAATAAAACACTATTGAAAATAGTGACCAATAAGATCTCATCGCAATTTTCTTGAAAACTGTTTGCTCGATTTGAATATAATTTTTTGTAGGAAGGTCTACAGTTTACGTACATCTGTCTAATTCCATATAAAGGGTGAGACAACATAAGGCTATATCACATGTGAAACATTCAATTCAACCGATGTGAATTAATGCAGCTGTTGAAAATAAATTAAATTAAACAATGTTTTAGCTACATGTTTTATTCTAATTCACATGAATATAGAAAATAAGTTGCTATTTATTTCTTTTTTTCAAATTTACCATTTGAAGTTTGTACAAGTTCCTAATAAACACCCTGTATAACGAAATCGCAATATTTTCTTCTGGTTATATTGAGTTGTCCTTGAATTTGATAAAAATAACTGTGATTCTTCTTCAACCTAGAATAACTAATGAAATTATAAAAACGTAGCGAATACATTCAAATGATTACGATTCTCGTTATAAATGCCGCCAAAGTAACGAACAAAGCCGTCTCCATGATAAAAATCAATGTTTCGTTTGTTTACCTTGCCGCCCTGCCCCACTGGAACATCCATGAAAAGTCCGCTGTAGCTGTTCAACTTCAAAGGGACATCAAAAACTCCGCAACGCCCAAATAAACCGTTTCATTGGAAACCAATGTAGAACGGAGTTGCCGATATGTGAGTCATAAGAGCAAGTATTCAGTAACGCGTAAAAATATGCCACCAACTCCGAGATTCTCGCTAAATAGCCCTAACGATGTGGAGAGTGTATAATTAAAAAAATGTTTTAAGACAAGATTTGATTCAAATGCTCTGAAAACAAATATTTTCTTTGGATCATTAGTAGAATACGTCATATTGAATTATTTAGTTCCGAAAAACTCCTATATTCAAATTTTGAACGGAATCGGACAATAATTATTCGTCTACCGTTTTGAGGCAGTCATTTCGAATTATTAAATATTGACAAAAAATCATGATCTCGGACCATAAAAATCCCTATTCGCCATCACCACGGAGTGGTCAACATCTACATTTTGAAATTTGTAAGTAAAACTCCGGGAAAACAAACATCCTGCCTTAAGATCTAGTATTAATAAATTGTTGATTACTTCTTAGTTGTTCTATAGTTGGTTCGATTTATATGATTTAGTGCAAAAAGCATAGCTTTGATATGACTGGTAAGTCCATGTTCTCTTTTTCCAGAAACTAGAAATTAGTTAAAAACATGGGATATTAGACTGAAAATCGGGAAGCCAATTAGTAGATAAATATGAACACTTAATTTTGGAATATTTCACAACTAGTAAGAGAATTTTTGTTTGTAATTGGTGTGTTACTCCACATTAATGAAAAAAAAACACTAGTTTATATTTAACACAACAAACTTTACATTATTTATAATTTAGATTAGTAAATTTGTAACAAATAGTAAACTGTAACACTTTCCATATATTCAAGAGAACCGCTCTCTTTGCTCGACTCACTAAACTAATACTGACCGGGTTTATTCTCTTATATCCATTGAGTCATGTAGTGTTAGTTGTCACTAACAGGTTTCCACAATTTGCGTAAATCTAATTATCTTCTACGCACAAGAGGCAAGACATTAAAACGATTGATTAAAAGGGGTCATTTCGTATCGAAAAATTCCAGAAACTAGTTCATTAAGGAAACCAAATGAATTTTGAATGTTCAACATTATCTACCTCACAAAATAAAACACGATTATTGCCTCCCCTTTGACTACTCTTTCCGCTTAACTACCGAAATATCAGCCAAATAAATCTTCACCGCAGGTATTTCTAAAGAAGCACACGAAAGTTGAGAGTTAGAAGTAAAAATTCAATAATAGAATTCACGTCAACAACTGTCAACTAATAGATAGATGACGTTTGCTTTGTTTTCTCGGAGTTTTGGTACGCCACCTGGTGCCAATGGTGACCGCGAATATCTGTATCAACTCAAATTAGAATCAGACCATGAATCAAAAATTTCGTCTGCTATTTTGGAGCCACTGCGTTCAATTCTAAAATATCAAAAAAATCATGACATCCCAACTATATGCCAATTTTCAAAGGAATCGTATCATAAATCACGAAACTCGTCCAACATTCTGGAGCCGCATCTTGGTTTTTTCCTTATATAAAAATGTTATGGAGTATTGTCCCCCAAGTGATCAATACAGCTAATTGTAAAAGTTTTAATATTCCGTAGTTTCGTCCGACAGAATGAGTTTTATTTTTTCCATTCCCGATCCGACCCTGTGCCAGATGTCATACTGGCTATATGATACCCTCTCTTTTCCTCACCAGTCGTGTGGGAGGACCAACCTGAGGGGCGTGTCATTTAAAAGAAATTCAGTTCCATTTCTGAATCCAGAATTATAAGTAATAATTAGTTTTCACTAGTCGACGGCTAAACCAAACCGTTATTCGTTGACTTTGATAGAACTGGATATTTCTCATGCCGGATGGAATAAAGCAAGGAAATCCATTTCGCGAAAACAACACATTTTTGTAAAATTATTCACAAAAAAAGGAAACGCCTAGAAGAAAAATGAGAAAGTCGTTTAACTTAGTAAATGATAAGATTTTTTTCAGTGCAGCGCCAACGTACAGTGCACAGACAACCTTTCTGTTGGATCTGAAGTATTCCTTACTGTATAGGTCATATTTTGATGGCATTACTCCTGTTAGAATTACAAACAAACGAGATAAAACAGCATAACCTCACCTGTGACTCATTTTGTCGAAGTCGGAAATACACTCCAAAGAAAAACTGATTTCGAATGCAACAAACTTTGATAGAAACCGTATTAACAATTATTATAGAGTTAGCAAAATTTGTACATATGACGTGATAGACCGGGGGATGGTGACAGATTTTGAGACACGATTTTACTCAGTATGCCTTTTGGAGGACAGTATTGTCTCTATTTCCTCATGATAATAAGGCAGGATTAAAAGAGCCGTCCTGGGTTCTTCCTAAAAAAAAATTATTAATCATTTGTTCGAAAAATATGTGTTTCGCTTCGATTTTAATCAGGCTGCTATGTGTTTTGTAATGAAATAACGAAAATAAAATACTCAGAAAACAACCATTGGCATACCGTTAGGGCGGGTCCGAAGGGTTGGTATGGTCACGTGAATTTGTATGAGAATAAGGAAATTTTCCGTATTTTTAAACAGGCTGCCACTGATAAGTATACAAGTTATTGTTCTGAAACTGCTTTTAAAAAATATGGCATACTTAATGCGTATGCCTAAGTACTGTTAACTCTGCAAAAATTTTGAACAGGTATGGAATAACATTCCGTGATTTTAATCAGCACAAAATTTGTTGTAATATAAAGTTTGTCTCCTGAATTGTTGATATGTAACATGGCATACGAGTTGTGCGGGTTCGTCATACTAAAAAATTGAAATGAAGTTGCAAAATAGAAAAAAAAAATTCCATGTTTTTAAGCAGTATGCCTGTCTGTTTTCATTATAGCCATGGTATATGGAGATGAAATAAGAAATGGCATACAAGTTGTGCGAGTTTTCTATATAAAAAATTGTAAAAAAAAAGTTGCAAAATTATGAAAAAAAACATGTGTTTTTAATCAGTATGCCTCTTGGTTTATGAAAAAAGTTAGTGATTCACCTCATTAAAATAAAAATGACATACAAGTAGCCCGGGTTTATCACATTAAAAAATGCAATAAAACTTTCTATTTCAATTTTCCGACATTGCCATGTTGGTCCCCTATCGCAGGACCGTTATATGTGGCTTCTTTTTCATTTGTATATTTTTGTACAGTATAGTTTGTCTACGACTTAGTTTTTGAATTAAATTGAAAGTAATCTGTTTTTTTTTAACAGCTTTTATCATGAACTCATATGCCGCCACGAGTTTGAACGTTGCGAGTGCTATAAAGGCACTTCTTCACCACGTGCATCATATGCTATTTTTTTATGCCTCAATCGTGACTTCAGAAATAATGCTGAAACTGAATTTTCCTACGACTACATGAGAAAGTAAAGCATATCGCATCAAATACATAATTTGTTTAGATGTACCGCGGTAAAGCTGACAAATATATAATTCCTATTCAGATTTACCAAAGGAACATATATATTTGAGGAAAAGCTATTTGAAATGTGATTTTTTTTTTCTAAAAAAAGTTGATCTCACTTGTATAATCATCGATCCCACGTACCTACTACGGACACAATAAATAAAAATAATTGAAATTTTTTTCCTATAAATTCATAATTATGAAAACGATATTTTATTGAAGAAACAAACTTCTGCTCTAGTCTCAGCTTCTCCCGGTAATGGATAGGAAGGAATGAGAGGGAAGGACTGCAGGTTTCATCTTTCGAGACCTGCACAATGCTTAGATAGTGCCAAGGGTCCCCGTGAGAGCAACTCCGCCGTGGATCGAAAACGTCGTACTTCAATAGAATAACAGCGGTAACGGAATTAGGTCCGCCTCCTGCATTGCCTATGCATGTTGTCATCTCATTCAGTACAAACAACTGGAACCTCATAGTTTGTGAAGAACGATGTTCCGGTGCTGTCCCAGAAAAGTATATAAATTACAAATTCAACACTCTACCAACTGTGCTATCTGATCGCATATATTTCTTTGTAACACACGTGTATCTCATAAGTGAATATTTTTTATTTCTGATATTTATTAAAAAAACTGTGTTTAATCATGATTTTGATCTAGTAGTTATTATTCGTAAAGAAAATATTTTGCATTTAATAATAACTATCTAACATAGATAAAGTTAGTTCTCAGTCAGTCTTTTTGATAGATTTTCTTGCACCCATGTCAATAATATCGATATTATTTGTTAAAATTATGGCGTGGTCGTATGAAAAATAGTGTATGTACATTAATTGTGCGAAATTGAGTCTGACAAATGGCACTTTTCGCACTGGTAATGTTATACACTATTGAGATTAGGAAAATGTCCCTTATTTGTTATTACATTTGATCAAGTATACCGTCCATATGATGTCCTCTTGTTTTCTTCCTGCTATCCCTTCGTGCCAAAGAACTGCTAATGGAAAATGTTTTTTCTGAGACCCAAGGGGGACAAAACTTTCATTATGAACACTAATTCTTCGTGTGAAAAAGACTCTTTTGAACATGTCTATTCTTGGTAACATAATGACCTTTTGCAGATCAGCAGAAACTGCTAAAATGTTTGTCTGATTGGTTTCCATTTTTGTCGCGTTCTCAACATCTTTTTAATAAGCCATTCGAGTGTATTCCACGTGTTGTAGATGAATTTTCCATAGTTTACAGATTTCACACTCATTATCCAAAGACTGTTTGGTGTGAGGGAAGTTGTGAAAGGAATACTCTTCGCATTTTTCACAGTCTTCGTTTCCAAGCTTTGTAAAAGAAATATTTAACTTTATCACTTCTGTTCTGTATAGCCAAAATAATTTTAAAACTGTAAAATGCCTATACAAGGCCAATACAAGGCTTATACAAGCCCCCAAATGATATATCTTAATTTTGATAAATATGTGGAATACGTGGTTTTTTCTTATGACGTTGGAATAGGTGTTGTCCAATGATGAAAAACAATAATTACTCTATAATATAGTTATGATTTAAATGTGTTTCGTTTCCAATAAACTCAATTTTCATAAATACCTTTTTTATTCTTGGTTTTTATAAACCTTAGTCCTCATCAATCGATGTGCGATTTGTTATTCCACCTACATATACCATAATTATCATGAAACCGGAAGGGAATACAGATTAAAACAAAAAAAATTATGTTTCTCTCACATCGGTTTCCTCTATATTTGCATCCTTTTTTAATATTTTCCGAACTCTTGGACTTTACATATTGGTATGTCATATGTTATTCCACCTACATATACCGTGATTATAATAAAAACAGAAAGGTGTCATGCTTAAAAAGACAAAAATTGCCACGTTTCTCTTACACATCAGGTTATCTCTATTTTGAATCACTTTTTATATTTTTGATAAGCTTGGACCTTATCGATAGGTATGCCTTTTGTTATTCCAACTACATGCACCATGTACATCATATAAACAGAAAGGCATACTGCTTAAAATGGCGGAAATTTTTGTTTATATTTCGCATTTTTTTTTGCGTATGCCTGTAATTTTTACTCTCTCAAACCATATGCCAATTTCATATACATCTTACATTACCATAAACTTAATGAAAATGGAATGGCATACTGACTAAAATCACGGAATGTTATTCCGTACCTGTTCAAAATTTTTGCTGAGTTAACAGTACTTAGGCATACGCATTCAGTATGCCATCTTTTTTTAAAGCAGTTTCAGAACAATAACTTGTATACTTATCAGTGACAGCCTGTTTAAAAACACGGAAAATGTCCTTATTCTCATACAAATTTACGTGACCATACCAACCCTTCGGACCCGCCCTAACGGTATGCCAATGGTTTTCTGAGTATTTTATTTTTGTTATTTCATTACAAAACACATTAAAATCGTAGCGAAACACATATTTTTCGAACAAATGATTAATGATATTTTTTAGGAAGAACCCAGGACGACTCTTTTATTCCTGCCTTATTATCATGAGGAAATACAGACAATACTGTCCTCCAAAAGGCATACTGAGTAAAATCGTGTCTCAAAATCTGTCACCATCCCCCGGTCTATGATGTTACAACTGTTTTTATCACTTGAGATGCACACGCCATTAATTTAAAATGAAACATAACCTCCGTATGATAAATCATACCATAGGCATCAATGGGTTTATTGAATAATTACACTGAAACAGGTACCATTGCCCTCTTTGGACTATATGCAATGATTTAAGAGTAGTGAGACAGGTCTCACACATACAAAAATGGGGTTTTATTCCGGCTTCATTTTTCAACTGCTGCTATTTTCTTCAGTAAATGTGCGAAATAATCGCTGAATAAAAAAACAAATGACACTAAGGTAAACACGATTAAATTTCCACAGATTTATTGTCTTCGCGACATGTTTCGATACACTGTATCTTTTTCAAGCGAATGTAATACATTAAATTATTCTACCTTGAACATTACTTAAATACCCTTCTTAACAATTGAGGTAATTAGGAGCTACCTATGATAAAAATAAAATTGACAATACAATGTAGGTAGATACCTGGAAATCTCAAAACATATCTACTACTTAATTAGTTGAAAAGGTTCAACAAAGGGGAACTATTAAGGTCCAATTGATCATTTAGTAAACAATTCGAATTTTTCAATTTATTAATTTCCAAGAATTCTAAATAATTAAGTCTAATACCTTTATTTTCAACATGAAGGATTTCAAAGTTTTCATCGAAGTCATGGTCTTCTTCCAAAATATGATTGGCATATGTTGAATGTGTTTTATTATTTACATAATTCATACGGTGCTCACGTACACGGCTTTTGAATGGTCTACCAGTCTGGCCTACATATACTTTGGAACAAGAACCACAATTCAATTTATAAACTCCTGATTTTTTAGATTTTTGTGTTTTATCTTTATTATTTTTAATAAACCTTCCCAACGTGTTATCTGTTCTGAATGCTACTCTTAAATTTTGTTTTTTCAAAAATGACGCTATTTTTTCTGAAACGGGCCCTGAATAAGTTAATGTTCTGTAATTATTGTCAAGGTTCCTCATAGTGGGGTACACTTCTTGGATAGCCTTTCTATGTAATTTTTTAGCAAGAATATTCTCTATTAATTTGACTTGATATCCATTGTTAACTGCTATCTGTTTTATAATATTTAATTCTTTGCAGAAGTTTTCTTCAGAAAGAGGAATATTAACTAATCTATGTATCATACTATGGTATGCTGATATTTTATGTATATATGGATGTATCGAATTCGATACATCCATATATACATAAAATATCAGCATACCATAGTATGATACATAGATTAGTTAATATTCCTCTTTCTGAAGAAAACTTCTGCAAAGAATTAAATATTATAAAACAGATAGCAGTTAACAATGGATATCAAGTCAAATTAATAGAGAATATTCTTGCTAAAAAATTACATAGAAAGGCTATCCAAGAAGTGTACCCCACTATGAGGAACCTTGACAATAATTACAGAACATTAACTTATTCAGGGCCCGTTTCAGAAAAAATAGCGTCATTTTTGAAAAAACAAAATTTAAGAGTAGCATTCAGAACAGATAACACGTTGGGAAGGTTTATTAAAAATAATAAAGATAAAACACAAAAATCTAAAAAATCAGGAGTTTATAAATTGAATTGTGGTTCTTGTTCCAAAGTATATGTAGGCCAGACTGGTAGACCATTCAAAAGCCGTGTACGTGAGCACCGTATGAATTATGTAAATAATAAAACACATTCAACATATGCCAATCATATTTTGGAAGAAGACCATGACTTCGATGAAAACTTTGAAATCCTTCATGTTGAAAATAAAGGTATTAGACTTAATTATTTAGAATTCTTGGAAATTAATAAATTGAAAAATTCGAATTGTTTACTAAATGATCAATTGGACCTTAATAGTTCCCCTTTGTTGAACCTTTTCAACTAATTAAGTAGTAGATATGTTTTGAGATTTCCAGGTATCTACCTACATTGTATTGTCAATTTTATTTTTATCATAGGTAGCTCCTAATTACCTCAATTGTTAAGAAGGGTATTTAAGTAATGTTCAAGGTAGAATAATTTAATGTATTACATTCGCTTGAAAAAGATACAGCGTATCGAAACATGTCGCGAAGACAATAAATCTGTGGAAATTTAATCGTGTTTACCTTAGTGTCATATACTATGAATTTCCATCAAGTAAAGGCCACGTCAATCCAAAAAAAAAAAAACAAATCATGCAATTTCAAGTGAGGTTTGCATTATACATTTGTGCTGTTAAACATACATAAACAACCCTAAATCGTGTCAAAAATTCAAAGACCATCCAAAAATTAGTGTTTTTTACAGTGAAGAATTTTGTCGAACCGCGGGATTTTCAGAAACCCCTGAATATCATAAACGAAAGAAGATGAATATATCTTTTCATTTCATATACTCAACATAGTCCAGGATCATATCACCAAATCTCAGCACTGAAACCGGTCCCGTGCATGGCGCGCATTACACCTTAAAAAGTGAGGGCGTCGTCTTCCCTATCCATAATGATATAATAATAATACTAATATTTTTAATAAAAGCTCATCCATATAAGTCATCAGAATATTCCTTCCTCAGGGGTATGTAAAGTGAAAAACATTATGGAATATTGTACATTAATTATCATGTACTGTTCTTCTCTGAAGGAAACGCAAGTGCAAGTGCCAACTAATCTGTGTTTAGGATATTTTGTCATGGGTATATTCCTGTACAATTATATAGGAAATATTATGTTTTCATATATTTTCATACAAAATAATATATAATTTTCTAATGTTTTTTTGAAAGAATGTTATATAAAACTGAATGTTTTTTCTTAAACATCATATTGATTCCAATCTCAACTAACCTCTGAACAAAAAATATATTGGCACCGTTCTAACACAATTACATTAGCTGAGTTTCATGCTGCTACAATTCATCCTTCACGTTTGTCTCAAATTTGTTTATGGTTATTGGACTGAGTATGATTTAATAGTATTAATTAATGATAGTATTGAAGTTTTTAATAGAAAAACAGGTCAAACTCACTTTTAATTCTTGCACATATTGCAACATTCTTGTATCCAGAATTTTCAAAGTCCCATCAGTAGTTGAAGCAAACACAAGAGTGGATGGTGCTGGCATACTTTTCAAAGCATTTACAGGTGCAAATTTTGAAGACTCTAGAACACCCAAATTAACTCCCATGAACGGATCCCAAATGTGTACCACACTATCACAGGATGCTACCAAACGTACACCTTCTATGAATGTTATGGATAAAATTGGTTTTTTGTGGGCACTGTATGTCCACTGACAATTCGAAGTGCTCAAACCATCACCTTGACTCCTAAGAGACCAAAGTTTTATTGTTTTGTCTCTGCTACCAGATAAAAAGCTGTTTTCATTATCTAATGTATATAAGCACTTGACACTTTGACTATGACCCACAAACGTCTGTAATTTAATCTGTTTGAAGTTCAACAAATTGTTTATATCTGATCGTCCTATTTCATGCTCCCAATATGCTAACCAGTTACCACGAAGGTGTCTTGTGTTATTTTCCATTCGATTACTAACTAAACTCAGTAGATCTAGGTTCATGTTATCTATATTTTCTGGCTGAACGTCAATTCTATTGCCTATAAGAGATACATTACTGCCTATGCTATTTGAACTTTTAAATGATTGATTTTTTGTGAAATCTGATAACTTAAATGTAGGAATTGAGCTGGGGTTTGATAATTTGACACTCTCCTCGTGTTCTTGGCATAAGCAACGAATTCTATCGTGATTATTCAAAGAAATTTCCAAAGAACTGGATCCTAAGAGCTTGATGAGAGGTAAATAGGCTGTGTATGCTAGTTCTGGAGTAAAAACTTCTTTCAGTTCTTTTAGTGCTAGATTCAAAATTATTTCTTCTTCATGTGCTGAACTACAGTTAGCTGATTTCAACTGTTTCAATCGTGCATAAGGTTTTTCGGCTGAAATGTAATTTTGTTGGGAACCAGATGGAATTGAATGACTTGATTCTTCTCTGCCCAATGAAATAGTTTGTACTTTAGGAAGGATAACCTGAAACATAGAAACAATAGTGCGAGACACTTCTCTATTTATTTTCTCACCTCATTCACTGATTCCCATGATATTTTTTCGCAGTGAACAATGTCAAAAATTGAAAAAAATCTTTGGAGGGCAGGTGTCATCAGGTATTTCTTTGTCATGTCTGTTCCTATCCTTATTGAAAGTACATATAAAGCATCTAAATATTTACGTGCTAAAATATTCCTAGCACAGCCACCACTAGGAAATATATGTTTAGTTGAGTCTAGAATCTTCACCACGGGATGGATTATATTCTTCAATATAACATCCTGAAAATTAAAAATATATCTAATTGGTCACAGAGATACAAAAATATTATTCAAAAAATGTTCAATACCTGCAACTGGTCCATTAACATCATATCTGACAAGTAGGGAATTATTTTTTTCAAAAGTGCTAAACACGATATTAATCCTCCCTCTAAATTTGGTGTTATTCTCTTCTTACAAAGAAGTATCAATTCAGTCATATGTGGAATATATTGGAATAAGATAAATTGTTCCCCATAAAGACCTGGAATAAAAATACAACACTCCTGTAAAACTAAACACGTCACACAGAGGACATGTAACACTCTGCACTCACCATTGAAAAATATAAAACCATCTACTTATTTACTAGTAGCTACTGTCAGCTGCAAGTCTATTTTGTAACTCATAGACCAGTCAGAATTCTGACTTATTATCTCAGAATTAGCTAAAACCGATTTGTTGAGTCAGAATTTCAACTCAGTATCTCAGAATTATATACATCTCGTCACGGATATTAGCCACGTTTATACCGTCTGCGAATTTGATACTCTGATCCAATTTTTTTTTTATCCAAAGGATTTTAATCAATAGAAGGGTTATTCAGGGTTGCATAACAAAAATTAGAATCTTAAACTATAAAGTTTTGTACCTGTGGCATTCGAAATACTGATCAAAGGTTTCGATTTTCACGAAATTCATTAAAGTGCCAATATTTCCAAAACCATCAATATTTTACTAATGTCATATTGTGATATTCTGGTCAGTCATTGGAACTACTCATTCCCCATCCCCAGGCAAATACAAGCCAATAACCCTGATGTTGTTCTCCTCGACCACCAAAGTAGGACGATTTTCGTCATGGAGTTTTCCGCTCCAAGCGAAACGAATCTTGCCCTCATCCGACATCCTTGGTTCACTTAGTCTGCTCAGAGCACATGACTCGCGTATGCAATAGTCACTTACCCTACGGACGAGGGGAGTGGTTATTGGAGTAATGATGAGGCCAGCACGCCCTCCAAATGTGTCGGAGCTTCGGAACAGGGCCCAACTGGAGAGTTTTAATTCAAAAATATAATAATAATACTCCCTCATAAACACTCTTAGAGTGAGCCCATAGCCTGTACGGGTAGAGGACGGCATTATTATTTGCCGTGGCGCTCATATTCACGGGTGCTACCATAATGATCGTCATTCTGATCCTTATTACATAAATAAATATTAAATTATCAAGTCTGGAAGATATTACCTGAAATATTGGTAAGGCAATTAAGGACTTTAAGTGCAGCAGGATCACCCACAACATAGCTGGAAGCTACGGAAATATCGCTGAACTCTGTCAAATCATCAGGTATGTGGGCTGCTAAATTATCTTTTCCCATATAACAGAGAGCCAACATTTTCAGTAGGTTTCTTGACAAATATTTAGCTGTTAACAATGGCCCAAGTCTATGAGCCAACCAAATCAAGCTCTCAGAACTCATTTCAGATATTTTATGTTTAGATCTATGCATAACTTTTTGAGACTCGAGTGTCAAGTTGGAATTTGAGGAATGCGAGTTGACATTTACTTCGGCACTTTTGCTACCTATCTCACAGCTAATATTCATTACGTTATTGTGGTAACTTGAAGGTATTGGAATAGTGGGAGATTTCAAATTATTATGGGAATCAGCATTTTCCTCGGTTTGAAAATTTGATTCTTTAATATTATTTATATCATCAGTTAAATTAGCATCTAAACCCTCTTCTACACTAAAATTATTGCAAGTTAATTCTGATGCTGCGTTCAACTGTAGATGTTCTATGAGAAATTTGATTTGATCTTCGTTATTTTTTTCCTCTTCAAATTCAAATATTTCTTCCTCAGAAGGACGTTTCAACTCTACTTCAGATGCAAAGTCTTGCTTATCACTTGAAGTTGAGTCATCACTACCTGAAATATCCATTTGCTCAGTATCTATCGTTTTGAGATGAGAAGCCTTTTTAAGATTTTTTTCTGAATGATTGTGTAAAACAAATTCAACAGGTTCACAATCTTTATAACCTCCAACAGCTTCTACCAAAGAAACCACGAAGTTTTCTAAGAAACACTTCAAACCAAGCCTGACCATCAAACAAAGTAGGAAACTGTGGTGATATAGTTTAGCTATTTTTCCGATATAGGGAAGTTGAACGTCATTTGAGTCATTTTCATATAACTTCAAGAGTGAATCTAGCAAATATTGGGAAGACTTACGCGGTCCTAATAAACTTGAAAGAGGTTCAAATAAATACCAAGCAGCTAAAACTGAAGTTGGAGCATCTTCCATCAAATCTTTGATATGCAATAACAAAATACTAATAACTTCAGTATCAGTGTTTATGTTTATTTCATTGAATAAGATCTCCAAATGTTTTATGGAAGTTTTTACTTCACACTCTGCAATATTCTTAGACATTAAAATCTTCGTTTTTTCTAGAGGCTCGTATTCTGAACACATTTGCCCATTGCAATCAAAATGATAAAGTATATTCAATTCCATTGATACGTTTTTGAAATGTTTCAAGTTATAAAATATTTTATATAATTGTAAAAAATGTTTAGAAAATGGAATGGTACTGTGTAAAAGGGGCTCTAGCAGTAGGTGAGCACTAGGTGGAGGTAGGCCTAAGTCAGTAATAGCTGGATATGTATAGTTCGAGTTGGATACATCAGGTTGTAACAACAAATTGACAACATAGGAAATGCATGGTGGAAGGGCAGAGCTTTTAATAATGGCTAAACAATTTTTAACGCGTTTATCAAGAGTGAAATTAGAATAATTTGTTCCTAACACCCTCATTTGTTTTGCCATGAAAATTTCCACAATTATACAACCCAGTATTTTCAGTTCCCTAATTCTTCTTGATGTTATTATTTCAGCATAATTACGAACAATTGGTTCCTTTAATCTTTCAGTACAAGCTTTATGATTCACGTTCCTACTTTTTGAAAAGTTATGAAACTGTTTACTATTTGAGACCATATTGATTTTAATTTTGTTTTCTCCCGAAAATGAATTCTGAACATCATCACAGCAGGGATATTCTTGAACTCTATTCTCTGTTTTGCTCGTTACTGAAGGAAATGTTTTTGAAAAAAAAGTATATTTCCTTTCAAGAGCATCCAATGCAGAATCAGGTCTATACTCTTTTGGTAAATAAACGATTTCAGTGTTCGAATTTGAAGAAATATCTGACGACGATTCATCGAGCTTGAATTTTGGAGAAATGAAATCGTTGCGATGGTTACTATGACTACGGTTTGCTTTAGAAATCTTTTCTTCGTGTAGAGATGATCGACTGCTTGAAGAAACTTTTGATAATCCAGTGATAGTTTGAATATTATTAGTAATATTTCTCTCCTCACACTTATTTGTCTCTTGGGTAAAGGATGAGTTGCTTCTTCCTCTGGCTCCTAAAAATTATAATAGTCACTTTCATCTAATAATCATTTTGATATAAATAACGATTTCAATATTTTCATTGTAGCTATGTGCAATTGACACACTTTTCCAGCTTGTTTTTTTTTATTTGTTTTGTTTTCTGTTAGTTACTTCAAAAAATAGTTTCATTTAATTTCAACTATCTGAATGAAAATGCAGAAGACCTCGCACCGTTTCAATGGTAAATTTGCTCGAAATTTTGTAAATTGTAAAACTCATGATGCCATCGTAAAGACAATTTTTTGAATATATAAACCAAATCAACTATGCATTGATTATTCATATAGTCTTGGTGCCATTTTGAAAAGCTTGTTTCGAGGTATGAATAAAATGTTTTGACTGTTTTGGTAGCTTATGTTATGTTAATTCCAGAACCGATTGATGCCACTCTGCCAGAGTAATTCAAGATGGCGTCCAAGATGGAGCCCGATATATTGAAAATTTTATTCTGGAGCGATATTAACTTGTGGTATATCTTTGTACAGTTTGGCAAATCTAGCTATGGATGTCGAGAAACGTATGAGATGAGCGAATTTGGAATAAAAAAGTATTCGGACGATAAAGAGTGTAGTATAATTGTACATTTAATAATAAAACTTCACAGTGCACTTCGCGATGCGACAGATACAATATAACTGACCAGTACAGTAACTCATACTTGTTTTGGACTGTACTGAGCTCTTCTGCTACCGCGCATCGATAGGCGTGGCGATTTCACATTCAGAGCTAGATTTGTCAAGCTGTATGTATATTTTTTAGATCGTGGAGTACGAATATGTAAACCAATTTCACCTACAGTTAATGTATAAAATGTTATTGCCAAACTTAGAGCTGCGATAAACTCATATAGAAATGACTGATGTGTTAAAATACGAACTTGCTTCTGTGCCTCCATCTATGTTTAATGACGATGAAAACGTGAGAGAGGCGTTGGTAAGTCTGCATTAATGAACACTATGCATGAGCCGCAGTCTGTCAGAAGGAGAAAACCACCTACACTAATAATCATTGTGCTTTACTGTGGGTTTCGCATTGGCCTGTAGGAGGGTCTGTGTGTGATTTCCTGGAATATTTCCTGGAAAAATTATTGCTAAAATATGCCCCTGTCCACCTGGTGTTTGACAGATACCATGACTACGGCATCAAGAGTGCAACAAGAGCGGGTCGTGGGAAGAAAGTATCAAGGAAGTTTATACCTGTTAAAACGACACTTCTCCACCACAGAATATAACGCTGCCAAATAATGCTAACAAAGGCCAACTGATGCAGTTTTTATGCAACTACGTTTCTATAAATGCATGTAATGTCCCATTTGAGAACTGTTTGGCAATCTCACTCAGAGAACATCTTTGAAAACAGAACACGAAGAGGCGGACATTATAATGATTCAGCAGCTAAGCTGAAGGACAAGGAAATTAAACTATTTATGTTTTAAGTTCTGTTGCCCCACTCAATGGGAAAGGAAAGAAAAAAGTTCTTTTAAGTGTCTTCAGACTGGAGCCGAAAACAACCTTTCAGTTTTTTTTAATGTTTTAATTGATCTTCTGCATTTGAAGAAATTCCCAAAAACAATTTGAAAATAAGGCTACTCATCGTATCGTGACTTTTTTTCGCTTCTTTCATGTTTGAAACTGAAAGTATGTAATTTTTTTACACACCTATCTCACTTCCAGTATTTTATGATGTGAATACTTGTCAAGTGGTTGATTGAATATCATTTTTAATTCTACTACAGATTTTTTTTGTCATCAATAAACTTTCGAATATTTGAGTATCAAATAGCACATCCTGGGAAATGGGAATGAATGAATGAATAACATAACTGTGAATTTATTTTATTGATTACTGAATAATATTAGTCATTTTTCTTTTTATGTAGACCTCACATTTCAACCATATTACAATCAACCCTTCAGAGGGCCACAGAAGATGGCTTGATTCTGGTCCCCTGTCCTTTCTCATAATCAAACTCTGTTTGGTTGAATACATTAACTACATACCTATAATATGAGACTAAATGATAATCTCCACAATTATTGTAAATTCAATTTACCTAGAAGCAGGACTTATATAGGTCGATAGCCTTCGTACTGAATATGTATTTGATTCAATAAAATACATAACGATCATTATCTTTTATATAGAGTTCAATTTTAAATCTCACCTCACTCAAAGTACAAAAATGAATGTGTAAACAGGTATTCTAGTGTATTACTTTTGACATTTTCATCAAAAACTGCCATTGTAGAGATCGTTATTTTGAAGCCAATAAAAGGAGATTTACTTGGAATAGATGTCAGAAATGTTTGTGCTCTTCCTCATATATTCAACAGTTGTCTTTGAAAATGATTTCCAAAAGAGTTGATTGGCTTTTCTCAAGGGTGCTTTGTAACTTCTTCGTACAGGACACTTTGAATTCAGAGACAATAACATAACTGTGAAATCAGTTCTTCCTGACTGGTCTGGATTGAAGATATCACAATCACTGAGTTCAGGTAAATCAAGTGTTGGAAGTGAATTTGGCTTCAGTCTTGGCTGGATCTATCGGAACAAAACAATCATTTGTGAAATGATCCGAACAAATTTTGTATAGATGTGGTTGAGACCATTCCAAATGTAGATCACTTCTTGAGTTCTTGGTCCACGGAATCATTCTCTGAAATTAGCTTTCGGAAATCTGAAAAGGTTTTTATATTGTAGGGACATTTTGAAATGTTTTCCAAGTACTTACTTATGGAATGTACTATTTTCATTTTTTCCTTCTCCAAGAATTACCAAAATCCTTAACAAAACACCTCATCGTATAGAATGGCCAATATAAATTATAAACAATAAATTATTTTTTTATTTTTTAATAAATCGCCCAAAACACCAAAAGAATCAAAACTGACAACGCTGCTCTGTTTACAAACAAACTGGTAAACTGACTAGACATACGACTTATTTACTACTCATTTGCTCTTGAAGGTACAAGAGATAACGTATGTGCTTCCTTAGTGAAATTTGTCCCCTTTTCGGATGCCCACGATTTGTTCAAGATTAGAGTAGCCGAGGATACATAAAGCGCGTTCTAGTCATAAGATATAAGTATGAGTTCTGTGGTACGGACGCGCGCACACCCGCACAGACAAGTATGAGCTTGTCTTGAATGTTGTGCCGTCAGTTCTACTATCATTTCACATTTCATATTTTGTTCAGTAATCAGTGGATAGGTGATAGGTATGAGCTGTTGTTGTCGGCATATTACGGAACGTTATTTGGTAAGTTGGTTCTTTTTGTTTCAAGTCAACTTTACTTATGTGGACTGTTGGTTTTTCAAATTTGTATTAACTGTTTTAAAAAAAAAAAAAAAAAGATCATAAATACGGTTACATTTTTGTAATTCTTTTAAATTTTGAAAGATTCATTATTCACCGACTTCACCGTATCGTAAATGCAAATGAGTAGATATAAATTAGAAAAATCAAACTGTGCATGGAAGAGTATACATTTTAATTAGAATGAGCGCATGTAAGTTATTATTATGACATTTTCAGATTTAAAACATTGAGCAATCGAAATGTCGGAAATTGAAGATCCATATGCAACTGATAGCGGTAGCAATTATGAACCTGAGATTGATGGAGATACAGGTACAGAATTTAAGTTAGAAAGTTGATTAGTTAAATTAGAGTAATTTGTACAACACAAAATTTCATTTCATTTCGTTGTCTGTTTTAGCGTCATCTGCTACTACAAGTGCTACCCAAGAGTCCCAAGACATTGCATGCATGAGTAGTACTTCCGAGATTATTTCTGATTTGGATCTGGATACAGAAATAAAATCTAAAGCTAAAGATGGTTCTATTTTAGATGGCAAATTGTTTGACATCGTTAAAGAACGAGATGTGAATCACATTGCAGCGGAGTGTGTATCATGCAAACCAAAGAAATGTGTAATTAAGGGATCCTCTGTAACAACAACAAATTTTATTAAGCATTTAAAAAAGTGCATCAAAATAAATACACACAATATTTATCATACAAAACAAGTAAAAATAGGAAAAGGAAACTTGAAAAATTGAAACTTCGAGAAGGTGAAGAAAAAAAGAAAAAAAGTGACATTAGTACGAGTACACAGAACACCATTAAAAGTTTAATTTGCCAAATTCACAATCTGTTTCTGTTAGTCAGAAGGAATTTGAGAAACGGATTTTGAAGTTTGTAGTAAAAACGATGATGCCTATGTCCATTGTTGAACATGACGATTTTGTATCTTTGTTTGAAGGATTCAACGTAGAGGTGTTAAGTAGAAGAACTATTGTCAGAAGAATTACAGAATTATCTTATGAACGAGAAAGGTACTTGAAAAATATACTTTCAAATGTAGAATATATCTGTTCAACAGCAGATATTTGGTCCGGCTAGAGAAAAAGTTTTTTCGGGGCGACTTGTCATTGGATTGATACTAACTTTGAATGACACTCAGTTGCCCTATGCTGTAAAAGGTTCAAGGGCGTACATTCATATGATAAAATAGTAGACATGTTAGAAGATGTTCACTTGCGGTATGCTTTGGATTTGACTAAAATAACCGCAACAATCACTGACAACGGTTTAAACTTCGCTAAATCATTTAAAGAATGTGGGCTACAGAATGTCATACCCTATGATGATGTTGATTTTATTGACTCAGAAGTTGACGCCGCTGATGGAGAGGAAACTGAGGTTGAGGACGGAGCACTGGATATAGACGAAATACAATTCGCTGAGATCAATTTAGATAATTAGAAAGACAAGTACAGACTACCAAGGCATTTAAGATGAGCAAGTCACACATTAAATTTGATATGTACTACTGACGTTGCCAAAGTTATTAATGCAAATGCAAGTATGCGTTCTCGGCACACAAATGTGATATCCAAATGTTCATTGCTATGGAAGAAGGCAGCACTGCCAAAATCTGCAGAAATTATAAAAAACACTCTAGGACATACACTCATTTATCCTGGCCCAACCCGATGGAACTCGTTTTTTGATTCCCTAAAGCAAATTTTGAATAGTCGAGAAAAACTACCAGGACTTTATGAAAATCTTGGTATCAAAGGTGGTTTAAATGCAAATGAGATACTATTTATGGAAGAATACTGTGAAATTCTTGAACCCGTTGCTGCTACATTAGACGAAAAAAACATGTATTACGGTATTTTAATTCCCTGTTTATTTTAATTAAAAAACAAATTGGAGATGTTGAAACGTAAGCAGTTTCAACAAGCTGGACGGTTCGTAGATGTTTGCTTAGATGGGTTATTACGAAGATTTGATTCTTTCTTCAAATTAGAAAAATCCGTAAGGGATGCTGTAGTAGCGGCCGTAGTTCATCCCCGCTTTAAACTAAAATGGTTTGATACCGCTAACAAAACTGGCAAATCTGACATAGACATCAATCACATTCAAAAGTTGATTATTGATGAAGGTACCAAATTCCTTTGTCCATCCGAAAGTTTGGATGACAACGTTTCCCAATGCGATGATTTTTTTGATTTTGAAAGTGTAGAAAGCATGAGCCCAAGTGACTCTCAGCAGTCTCAGCCTCAGCCTTTGAACTCTGTTGTTGTGAGTGTTGGGACGAACATGAAAGAGAAAAACAGAATAGAACTTGAGTTCCTGCGATATCTAGATGATCCAAGAAACACCTTTTCAATGCTGGAAGAATATCCAGTAATGAAGAAATTTTTTGCCTTCTGCACCGGTTGAAAGGCTCTTCTCTTATGCAACAATAATACATGCTCCAAAGCGTAATGCCCTAAGCGATACGAATTTTGAAAACTTGGTTCTCTTAAAGAATTACTTTTAGTTATTTTTTGTTACCTACCTATACCTATAAATCACTTGATCAACCAAGTGATACTGATAGGCGAGAAGTACCAAAGTCTCTTATTACAATTTTGTGTTCATTTTTCATTTTGTAATGTTTGTTTTGTTTACTGAAAGTTATAATACTTTGTTATTTTTTCTTATAAAAAATGTATTTTGGAAGTGGCGTATTGTATATTATATACACATTTCTGAAATATACCTATGTCCTATACGTAACTGGTAACTGTTCTTTCGACTATCCTCTACCTAATACCTTTATTACCTGCATATGAGAAAATTAAAATGCAAAAACTGGGCGTACACATTAATGGTAAGTGCAAAGCATTTGAATTTGTCTGTCACTCTCATACTGACTGAGTCTGACAAGGCGGATACATTCAACGTTCATTATAATTACATTTTCAAATTTATAATTACATTTTCACTATATTGACTTCTTTTTTTGAAATACTCATACTCGTTACTAATTTTTCACGAGTACTCTGTAAATTTTGTAAAAGTACTCATATGTCTTGAGTATTTCTCATATAAGTACTCATACTCGATCACTTATGAGTACTATTTGAAGTTACTCATAGTGAACTACTCATGAGTACTTAATTGCAGTACTCTGTCCAGCTCTGGCTAGATATAGTAGAACAAAAATTTTGGCGTCAAGTAGCTTTTAAACAGGGTATCAATACAGCAAATATTGATTATGCAAACTTACGAACTGAATTAAATCTGCTGCCAGTTACAACTAGACGCAAACAGAAGGATCTTAGAACACTATATGATATTTTCAACTCTCTTATACCATGCACTCAATTACTTCATGAAAGTTGTATCTATGTTCCAGCCAGGACTACTCGTCCAATCAATACTTTCGAAATGCCTTTTTGTAGGACAATTATGGGCGGAACACATTTATTGCTCGTTCGACCAATTTTGCAAATCAGTACAACGAATGTCTTGACTTTTTTGATACCCGTGATAGTTTTGTACACCAATTAAAAGACCTAGTCATATGATCACATTATATTCTATACTTTTGTTTATATTCGTTCTGGAACGCTTGTGATTGTAAATTAAATTTGGAGGCGTATTCACTTTTCAGCTACAGGAAAACCCGGAAAAACCTACAGCACCACCCCGGTTTGTCGGTTGCACACTTCGAGCAACCACCAGACCTCGGGATTGGCATCTAGGCAACTCACTTCGCACTTGCTTCACAACCAGGTATGAGGTCGCCTATCGATACCGATGTACTTGAGAAAAATTCCCTCATACTCCGGATTCGATCACAAACGAGGATTTTTAGAGTGACCAGCTATATCTCCTGATATAATCCCACTAGATTTTTTGTGGGGATACCTCAAGTCAAAAGTTTACGTTAACAGATATGAATGAAATATCTTTTTATTTCTCGAAAATACGGTTATGTTACATGAGAAAAAATATGACATCCATTCACAGAAAAATGCGTTCTTTTTGAAGGTAACATCAAAATAGGGTAATGCCATTTAAAAAAATTATGTTGACGTCATAACTCGAACGGCGATGACGTCATCAAAAATCTGAGTAGACCAAAAAATGTGCAATTGAAAAAGAAAATCGACGAGTCTGAACTCTTTTTCCTCAATGGCTATATCAAGCTTTTAACGAATTTGTTCCAACCTTTACGTGCTCACTGTATATTGTAATTCAATGTTTCTATTTTATTTTATCCAATATTCTACCTTCGTCGCTCAAGTTATTCTACTATCTGTAGTAAATATAGATTTATACATGTTGAAATATTCCACAGTAAATTGTAAGAAATGTAACGACGATGTTTTCAAAAGAATGTGTTGATGGATACGCATCAATAAAATGAATCTCAAGTCTAACTGCTTGATACACCCTGTATATTTTGTGTATCTGCAGAATAAACTTCCATCATACACAAGTTTATCACTGAGTTAAGCAGGACGGGTGCGGCTTCATGAGAACATCTTGTATATAATACGTCAGTCTGATTCAGGATATCAATCGGATTTGATCTTTTTATCCTTCGAAGTATCTATAAATGAATGAAATCAATTTTTTAGAAATTATTAAAAAACTTGCTAGCTTTGAACGCACTCTGTATATTGTGGGTATGTGTAGGAATTATCCTCTATAGTGGAATTGCATCGGCCATATGCATAATCGATGCATAGTTGATTTGATTCATTTATTCGGAAAAATGTATTCACAATGAACATTTGAAATTTTGGAAAAGTTACCTTCAGCACCCTGTATAATCTAAACCATTGAATTCAGAGCTTTTGCGCAATGGAAATATTTGATGGTTTTCAGAAATCAGAATATATTCATTTATGTCAATGATTTATAAAGAAATTAATTACAAAAAACATGTTGCAGCAGTGCTCTGTGACCTTACGAAAGCATTCGATTGTGTTAATCACGAAATACCTGCTGTGCAAACTTCAACAGCATGGATTCAGAGGAAACACTTTTAAATGGTTCAACTCGTATCTCTTTGATAGAAAGCAATATGCGAGACTATCAACACCTTCAAACACTGCAGAAATTAAATGTGGAGTTCCCCAAGGCTCTGTTTTATTCCTTTTATACATAAATGATCTAACCATGTTACAAATTTCTGGAAAATTCACATTATTCGCGGACGACACCACCATAAAGATAAGTAAGTGAACTGCACGAATTAATATCTTCTGACATGGTTAAAATTCAGAATTGGTTCGATTCTAATTTACTCTCTCTAAATTCTAAAATAACAAGTGTTGCATTCAAATGTTGTATATCAAATGTGCATTTAGGAAGTCAACCGATAGAAAACAAGAATTCAGCAAAAATTTTGGGATTACTTTTGGACAGTAATTTAAAGAGACATAACTCAATTAAATAAAAAACTGGCTTCTGGTTGTTATGTTTTGAGAACAGTGTCAAACAAATTAGGATTTACTGCTGCCAAATCGGTTTATTTTGCACTCATAGACTCCCATTTACACTATGGCATATCTTTCTGGGGGGTATGTAACAATCAACTATTCCAGTCAGTTTTTGTACTTCAGAAACGGGTAATTAGGTACTTTTTCAAAGAAAAATTGAGAGAATCATGTAAACCTTTATTTAAAGATCATAAAATCCTAACTCTTGTCTCAATTTTTGTATTGGAGACAGTTTCTGTAATACATAAAAATAGATTTGAGTATGAAATCAACAACACCCCCTATAATACTCGCCGGAACGAAGTTCACTTGAAGGTCCCCATTCCCACACCCAATCTAGTGAAATATTCTCTAATTTAGAATGGAGTGAAAATGTATAACAAAATACCATGTGATTTTAAAAAGAGGAATTTCCAGGTATTTAGAAACAAAACTAAAAATCTATCAAGTGATAAGGCCTACTACAGCTTGAAAGAATTTTTTCATATATTTAAATTTATGTATTGTAAAAGTATTCAATTAACGCTCAATATTTGTTTTTTTATTATTTTTTTATTGTTTGTTCATCAATTTTTGACAGTAACATAATATATGTTCATCCATATACTGTAAATTTTTATACATGTGTTTGTCAACAAGAGTTTTTCTTATGTACAATAAACATATTGTCTCTCTCTCTCTCTGATCAGCATCACTAGTTTTACAGTACCTACACAAAAAATTTGAGCAAATTTAACGAATGCCAATTTCCCATTGAAACGATGCGAGGTCCTTTTCACATTCGGATTCTTTTCTTTCAAGTTAGGGTCTTATCACAATATCTATCAGATGTAGTTTGATGCCCAGCGTGGCCTTAGCCGGAGAAGTAATTGTTAAATTTTAATTTAAGAATATTTCCCTTATAAACATGAATACCTTCTGAGATGTTATCTTGAACGATGGAAAATTTCAGTTTCAGTTTGATTCCACGCCTGACTTTATGAACATCCTGTTCAAATTTTCAAAAAAAAATACAATGTTCAAGGTTCTTTTGTTTGTTTGTACATTTTCGGGTATAGAAACAGCCCAATGTCCCATTTTCTAGGGGCCCAAATGCTAGGATGGCATCCGAAAACGTCAAAAATACGAAAAATCGTTCATTTTCACCGTTTTCGCCATAGCATGGCCATGTTTGGGGGTCGAATGTTTGTTCTAATGGGTTAGTGTACATTTCCGGGTATAGGAATTGCCCACCGACCGATGTACTAGACTAGAAAGTAAGAGGTTAGTCACAATCACGGCGTGAAATGCAGGAAGATTTTCCAACTCAGGTGAACCTCAGGTAAACGGGTCACAACCTCATGAATTTGTACGTATTTTCTTTCTTTCACCATGAAACACCTGTCACCATGAAACACATAGATGCATTCATGGCACCATGGCACCAGAAGTAACAAAAATATGTCTGGATCTCTTGCACGACCACTGTCTTGCAGGGAATTCTGTGTAGTCTGACAAAAACCATGACAACTCAGTTTTGTTATTTAGTAGTGTTGTAAAGTTTTGTCAGTTTTGGGGCAGTGATATATTTTCTGTGTCTATATTTTTACGTCATTATAGGTCGGGGTTTGCCACTCCTCCTGGACCTTAAGAACAAACATTCGACGTCCAAACGTGGTTAGGTTAGGAAAAAACAGTGAAAAGTACCAATTTTTCGCATTTTTAGATGTTTTCGGTCGTCATCCTAGCATGTAGGCTCTAGTATATGTGGCGGTGGGCGGAAACGGTGCTATGGTCTGTACTTGATATTATTCTACTCTCAAATCTTCGGAACAATGTTTGTGTTGCTCGATAATGGTGAAAACGGCCGTTTTGAACGACATCTTGAATTATGGGGATTAAATGCCAAAATCGAGCTAGGCACAGGGCGCATCGTTTTCAGCGGGGTCGAATTACTATAGAACCGCCTTGTTGCCAATTTGTCGCACAAATCGCCTTTCGACAAATACGATCTAATTGATATTATTGCAAATGCCTCACCTCAAGGAAATTTTTCAAGCAGTCCATTTCATAACATCTATTACCTACCATTATTTTCTGTGTATACATGGTGATTCGTTATAACGGACTGAAATACTACCTGTAATATCTATGGGCAAGAATAAGACAAAAGTTTTTATCATCATATAGCCGTGTGTTGTTACTGAAATTTGTAATGGTACAAAAGTAAGGTAGCTATGACTTTCATACTTTTCTAAGAAAATAAGTTGTATGCAGAACTTGCATAAATTTTCATTCATTATTTCAATAATCATAAAAAGTACTCTTTTCTATATACGGGGACATGACAAATGGAACCAAACAACAAAAAATATTCCCACAGTTGTAAGACCAAGACGACAGCTCAATTCACGCCAATACAAGCAAAATAAAAATAGTAATTTCGGTTAGAAGCAGATTTCTTTCAGGTGAGACACTTGCTTCCAATAAACATTTTTTGATTGTACAAAAAATTTACTCACTTTGTTTCCCAGATTTGGCAACAAAAAGTTTCGGTGGAGATTTTGCCCAATATGGAGAATCGATAGCTCTTGTAGGATGTGGAGAAGAAAATAGTTGTACAAGACCTGACTTTGTTAAATATTCATGATCATCGACCAAATTCAGGCAAACATTTTTAGCTTTAACTGATGCACCACCACTCAATCTGAAATGTATAGCAATTCTATAGGGATATCAAAATTACTTTAAGGAAGGTAGTAATTATTATGATCGTGGACTACAGGTAAGTAATTTATTTTAGGTCATACTAGTTCGTTATTGCAATCCAATCTCAATACAAATCAGTATTTTAAAAAATCCGGTTTGAATTAATAACATTGCCATTTTTTCATAGTAGACACTATCGTTGATAGGTGAATGTTGACAAACGTAAATGTCATAAAATCACAATAATTTTTATATGTGTCAAAGTTAGAAGTCAAAATGAACGAAGATTTTGGAATTCCTGACGAAATTATTTCTCTTTATGCCCGCGCGGGCCATAAAGTGAACTTTATCGCTCGTTGAAACGTTGAACGAGGATGTTTACCTCAATATGTGAATTTTCTTGTGGATAGTGTATATATTTAAAGTTGAAACTTATATCAATCTGAAGGGGAAAACCTGGAGAATATACTTGGTGTGTTTGTAGTCAATGAAAAGTAGAAAATCGTCATGTAATTAGTGTTTAAACAACAATTTCAACAAGGTTATCTTAAATTACAAAAACTACCAGAACAAAAACTGGATATAGTAAAAAACATCAGTGATAAACTGTTCATTATATTTGTATACAAAGCTGAAAATTGGTAGTGTCTGCTGAGCCAACTGCTATTAAAATGGTCTGCAATACTTGTCAGATGGAAATTACTCATGGAGAAGGGGTATGTTGTGATAGTTGCCAAGTAACAACGCATTCTACCCTTAATTGTTCAGGAATATCCATTTCTGAGGTGAGGGCCTTAACATTACAAAAAAGGAATTTACTGTACTTTTGTGAAGAATGTCGAGATGCTTTCAAAAGTGTTCCAAAACTGCTTAGAGAAATGAGGGACATGAGAAAGGAGATTGACACATTAAAGGAGGATGTGGAAGCTCTTAAACAAAATGAAAAACAAGAAGTCAAAGATATAGAACAGATAGTGATGGAGCTGGAAAAAAGAAAAAATAAATCTAAAAAAGTTATTATACTCAATATAAATGAATCAGTTAAAACAAAAAAAATGAGAGAATAGAAGATGAAATGAATACAGTGAAAACAATTTTGTCGGAGACAGAAGTGGAAAATCTAGAATTTAGAGTCCAACGTATTGGAAAATATGAACCTGGAAAAAACAGACCCTTAAGAATAATGTTGGCCAAGCCAGAAGCAGCAAAGGAAATTTTGCGAAATAAAATCAAAATCAAAAGGTACAAAGTAACTATCTTTGGCGATCAAACCAAAGCGCAGAGAGAATATTATAATAAAATAAAGAAACAATTAGCAGAATGTAAGAACAGAGGGGAAAATAAATATATAAAATACATAAATAATATTCCCACACTAGTTGATTTGCCCCCTTCAAAAAACTCTCAACAACGATAAAAAATATCCTGAAAATTAATAGTATTAAGTGAATCGAGAGTCACTAAATTGATAACTACAGTGTAGTCCGCTGTGATAGCGATAGTCGACATACTGGAGGTGTTTTAGTTTTTATAAAACAAGGAGTAGACTACAGAATTCGAAAAAACAGTATTATTCCTGGAAATCTTTGGATGAGATGCGTTGAAGTGAAAAAATCAAATAAAAAGTGGTTGATTGGGGGACTCTTATCACTCGCCCAGTTCAAGTGATGCAGTGTTTATTAATTGTTTGGATGAATTATTTGAAAGCTATTTTCTTAAAAATAATTTTATATTGTTGGGAGATTTTAATATCGATTTTGAGGATAGCAATCAATGCTTTTTACACTAAAAAAAATAAAAATTTGTTAAATATGTATGGTTTTGCTCAAATAATTACGCAGTATACTAGAATTACATCAAACTCAAAAACCCTTATAGATTATGTTATAACAAATTGTAGCGATGTTCAAGCATCTGTATTTCTTACACTTAAGATAACTGACCATTCGATGATATCTGTCAGTTGTTTCAAATCCAATATAAATGTTCCTGAAAAAAAACTATATGTTCGAAATATGACTTTTGAGACATATTCAAACATAAATATTGAACTAATTGATCAAACGTGGCTATTAAATTCGATTGATGTTAATGCAATCTTGAATGAAATAATTGATAAAACTAAAATAATAGTAGATAATCATGCACCTGAACACATTATCTCCATAAAAAGTAATAATTTACCTTACTATGATATTGAATTGAAAAATAAAGCCAAGGAAAGAGACTCAATATATAAAGAATTTAAAAAAAGTTACAACTATCCTCAGAGAGATCAATTCTGGGAACACTATAAAATTGTTAGAAATCAGTATGTTAATATGATGAAACATAAAAAAATTCTTTACTATGAACAGCAAATTGACTCAAATCGTAACAATCCAAGAAAAATGTGGAAAAATCTTAAATTATTAATAAATCCAGTAAATAATAATGCAGTTAATAAAATCATCTTTCGTGAAAACAATTCAATAACAGTTAGTGAAAATGAACAAGAGATGCCGAGAATTTTAATACTTAGTTTGTTAACAGTGTTTCGAATATATCTGATAGTATTCCACAATCTGAGGAATGGTCATCTGCAAATTATGTAGTTATTAACAGTTCGTTTTCCGAATTTAAATTATTAACTATGACTGAACTTAGAAGGATTAATCATTCTGATAATAAGAACACGTCCGAAGTACTGAATAGCAAATTTTTGAAAGAAACATTTGAGGTTTTTGGGCATGTGTTAATAAACCTTGTAAATACATCTCTGGAAAAAGTAATTTTTCCGGATCAACTGAAGATAAGTACTATTGTTCCTATACCAAAGGTGAATAATACAATTGAAGCAAACGAATTTCGCCCAATAAAGTTCTTGAAATGGCAGCGTACGAGCAATTAGTTGAATACTATGATCATAACAAATTATTCTTAGGTCAGCAATCAGGATTTAGAAAAAATCACTCGTGTGAATCAGCTATTCAGTATACTTACTCTAAATGGAAAAAAGCATATGATGACAATAATTATACTGTTGCTGTATTTCTAGACTTTAAGCGAGCTTTTGAAACAATTGACAGAAACATTTTAATTTTAATTAAAAAAATTAAATTATTATGGAGAAGCAGGATCTGTACTGGCTTGGTTCATGAGTTACATCAATAAAAGAAAGCAGAAAACAAAAATCAGTTCTACAATATCTTGGTGTCCCCCAAGGAAGTGTTCTAGGGCCACTTCTATTTATAATTTACTTAAATGATATTTAATATGTTCCTGGGGTACATGAACTTAATCTGTTCGCAGATGATACATTATTTTATACTTCAAATGTGGATCTGAACAACGCTGTAGATGCTCTTAAAGGTTCTTTGAAGAATATTGAGAAATACTTACATAAAATAATTGAAATTGAATGCTAATAAAACAAAAGTTATGGTGATAACAACTAAATATAAATTAAACTCTATTAACTACAATGAAATAAAATTCGAAATTGATAGCACTGCATTAGAATATGTGTCTGAAATTAAATATTTGGGAGTTATTATAGACAACACTCTGAGTTTAAACAGTCATGCTGAATATTATTATAATTATATTTTTTTTCTAGAATAGCAAATAATCTGACTATTAACTCCAGAATATTAACATATAACTGTATAATTAAGCCTCATTTTGAGTACTGCCCAACTTTAATGCATTTAATAAACCAAAACAGACATTCCCAACTTCAAAAACTTCAGAATAGAGGTATGAGAATCATTTTGAGATGCAGTCGTTATACTTCCATTGATCAAATGTTGAATATGCTGCAGTGGCTGTCAATTTCAAATCGATTGTTTTTTCTAACGATGGTTTTCATATTCAAAATAACAAAGGGACTCCAACCAATATTAATGAATTTATTGTTTTCAATAATCAAATACATGAACACCAGACAAGATCAAATGCTTATTTTCATATATATAGAACCCACACTGGTGGTGGTATGAAAAATGTATTCTTTAAGGGGCTGCAAGAATTTAATAATTTACCAAATGTTATTAAAGTGGAAAATACTGTAAAGGGATTTAAAAGTAAATTGCTAGAATATCTAGAGCGTTAATTGGTTGGAATATATTTGTTAATATTTGTGTATGTATGTATATCTATATTTTTATATTTTTGTTATTCTTATTTCCATGTATTTTTTACTAGGTAATCTCAATTACTATGTTATTTCTATTCACATTTGAATGTTAACATTTAATTTTTTTTTGAACTATGTAATTATTCATTATTTCTATTGTAAGATTAGGATATATCCTATAATAAAGATTACTACTACTATGCCCGCACGAGCATAAAGTACGACATTAGATAGTTGGTAACTAAGCAATAAAAACACAATAATGAACTAGTTTGACATAAAGTTATGTATGTACCGCGGGCATAAACAGATGTGCATACCCATCAGGCCAGAGGCCCTCGGGTTCGTAAAACGTCGCCCTCAGGGCATAATCATCTATTTATACCCTTGGTACATAAATAACTATTGTTTGCAGATGAGGGTTTTTTTTTCAGAGGGATTACATACGGCACTACAAGTAACTGGTGAAGCCACAGAGGAACAATAGCCTTTGCCCATAGAGAGCATAGTCAGTGATCTTGATAGGCACTCTTTCATTGTGTCCAGCTCGGAAAAAACACTTGAAGATAACCTCAAATAACGTCCAAATTAATATGGAACTGTCAAAAAAGACTCTCAATAGGAAGATTCAACAATTTGTCTCTGGGCGGGATTCCTAGCCACTCTGGCATTGAGGGCAACGAAGCGAGGGAGATGCCGCAAAAGGTTTTATTGGACCAGAACCAGCACTTGGCATTTCACCAAGTGTTGCCAAACAAACACTGAATGCCTGGACTGCAAGAAGAGGATCAGACTTCTGGCATAACTTACCAGAATTGAACCATTCCAGGGCATTTATAAATCCTTCGATGCCTACTAACAAGCCTACTTACTGGCCACTGTCGTCTGAATCACTACAAGTCAATACTAGGACTGCCGAAAAATCCGGAATGCCGTCTTTGTCTTGTGAGATGATGAAACAGCAGAGCATATACTTTGTGCCTGGCCCGCCGCGGACTGAATCAGGTTTTCGATATTTGGCAGAGCCTCACTCTTGCCATCGGACCTGAAAGATCATTCACCAGGTAAACTAATCGGCTTTGTGAAGAAACTGGATTTATTTGGTGACATTTGAATTGGTGTGAGCCACAATAGATCCTCATGGGTCGCGGTGGAGGGCCTCAAAAGATCCACTCATTTAAAACCTAACCTATAACCTAACCTCAACCAAAAATGTCTCATGGAGGAACTGGAATCTGCCATGAACAGAAATGAATTCAACCAGGAATACCCAAATACTACAAAGGAATCACACCACAGCACAACCAGTGAGTCAAGTGGTAGAAATAAAATCATATTCTGTGGCGACCAGAACGCTATATACGCATTGCTAAAGTATTGTGGCGAAGCTGCGGGCGATGCCGGACCTGAACGCTCACGCAGACAGCGAGTGAGCGCATATGACTTTCGAGGCGCTATGCACCGAGAAGAATCTGGTTGAATCGAAGAACGTTCCTAAGGCTTGCTAGAAATATCAAGAGCGTTCGTCGAAATGAACTGTATATAAAAAGAACCACGCAGCAGAGTTGGACAGCCAGTGAAGCAGAAGTCCAATATAAATAGTCCAGAGATTGTTATATAAATTAGAGTATTGTGTGGAACTTATTGAAGCATTGTATTTCGTCAAATACATTATTTTAGAGTGAATTTGTGCTAATTTACTACAGTATTGAACAAGCCTTTGCAGAATAAACATAGCGTTAATGGAATAGTTACCCTTGAGAAAGAACTTTCGGAACTTATAGAAAATATAATTTTCAAAACAGAGTATAATATGGGCAGGAAGATGCTGATTGTTATGTTAAAAACAAATATGAGTAATGACAATAATATTTGCACTTAGTAAAACAACAAATGTGTTGACCATTTCCCAATGTAATTGCATACAATCTTATAATACCATACCATAAAAACAACAAAAACTGTTCTCTGAGCTTCTATGGCAACCAAAAAAAATACAAGGAAGTAAAGAACCCCGCACCATTCTTATGGAAAATGGGTCCCGGTGAAATTCGATGAATTTTTGATATGACGTAGTTCAAGTCAAGCTGATCAAAAGTGTCCATGAGCCCAATTCAATCCTATGGCTAGTTTTCGAGATACAGGGTGTCAAAGTTGGTAAGTGGCCATTTCTTTAAAGTAATACTACTTTCTGGAAAACATATTAAATAATAATGTTTTGAGCGACCAATATTGCTTGCCCATAAAGCAATACTTTCAGATTGGTTTCTGATAAAAAACATTGTTGGATACAGGGTGAAACCAGCATTATTCAAAATGAAATTCTCAATCAACCCTATGAAGTGAAGATGTGACCAAACCAAGTAACACATTGGCTTTGCTATGACCAGTTTTTGAGATACAGAGGGTAATATATTGAGAAGGCCTCTTTTTCATGTGGTTTTCCCAATAGACTCAATCCATGGGACACATGACATTAAAACAAACAACAATCAAGAAACAATTGATAAACAAGAACAACAGTAAGAATACAAAACAAATCAGCAACTGTTGATTAAGCCGCCAATAAAAAAAATATCAATAAATGAAGAGTTATATTTTCTTTTTTTTTCAATATTGAATACAATGTCTTCCATTGTACTATGATGAAATAACAATAAGTGAACGCCAACGTGTCTCTTACCTTTACTCTGTATGACATTTTCATTGTATACGAATTTTTCGACCACTTTTGTAATAACAGGAATATAGCAGGTAGCCTCTCTAAATTTATTTCCCGGTGTATCTCAAAAACTGGTCATAACAAAGCCAATACTGTTTGACATTATAATAGTGTACTCAAACTAAAAGTAATGACAAAAAATTGGAAAATTTCACGGACGAAATTTGTAATTACAGGGTGAAATACGAACTAATCGCCTTTTCGGAAGTTTTGTCTTCACCTGCGTTTGTGTCACACTGAGTATCAATATTGGACAAGCAGTATGCTAAATGGTTCGTAGTCAAGTATCCCTAAAGCTCATGATATAAAATAAAAATATATAAAATGTCAGCAGAAAAACTGTCACTTCCTGAATCACCCTGTACAAAATGTCGAATTTATCAATTTTGACATATTCAAACGATGAGTATATCAGTGTGTAACTTGGATTGTCACATCTTCCCTTCATAGGGTTGATTGAGAATTTTATTTTGAATAATGCTGGACTCAACCTGTATCCAACAATATTTTTCATCAAAAACCAGTCTAAAAGTATTGCTTCATGGGCAAGCAATATTCGTCGAGCAAAACATTTTTGTTTAAGATGTTTTCCTGAAATCAATATTACTTTAAAGAAATGGCCACTCCAACTTTGACAGCCTGTATCTCGAAAACTAGTCATAGGATTGAGTTGTGCCCAAGGACACTTTTGATCAACTTGGCTTGAACTACATCATATCAAAAATTCATCGAATTTCACCGAAACCCATTTTCCATAAGAATGGTGCGGAGTTCTTTGATGAGTAAGATGAAATTTTCAATAGATTACTATGAGAAGAGCCAAATAATTGTCTTAAAAACATTCAATATACGAGAATATATTGAAAAATTCTTAGCCTACTATAGAACCAAACAAAATTTCAATGTCAAAATATTTTATTACTCAACATATTCTCCTCTTAATTGGATATATTTATTACAGCGATCCTGCAACGTCTCTAGACCTTTCAAAAAAAATGTTTCTTCTTGCTCTGCAAACCAGACCTCCACAGCTTTTATTACTTCCTCGTTGGAAGAAATTTTACGACCTTTTAAACTTTTTTTCAGTTGAGGAAAGAGATGATAGTCGGACGGAGCCAAATCTGGTGTTCTAGTAATTCAAACCCTGAATCACGAATTTTTTGCATGGCAACATGAGATTTGTGTGCAGGGGCGTTGTCCTGCAAAAACAAAACACCTTTGGATAGCTTTCCGCGTCTTTTCTCTTTAATTTTTTCCCGTAGAGTGGTCAGTAATGTCGAATAGTAATATCCAGTTATTGTTCTTACCCTTATCCAAAAAAATCAATCATGATTACTCCATGGCAATCCCAAAAAACTGAAGCAAGAACTTTTCCAGCAGATTTTTGGACACGAAACTTCTTAGGACTTGGAGAACCGGAGTGTCGCCATTCCATCGATTGTTGCTTTGTTTCTGGATCGTAGAAATGTACCCAAGTCTCATCCATAGTAACAATTCGGTTTAAGAAGTCTACATCGTTTTCAAATCGAGCACAGATCGAACGCGATGCTACTACCCTTTCACGCTTTTGGTCAACATTCAAACATTTGGGGATCCATTTTGCAGCAATTTTTCTCATGTCCAAATTGACGTGAACTATATGATGAACGCGTTCGTATGAAATATTCAGTGCTTCAGATATCCGTTTTAGCCCAATTCGACGGTCTGTTAAAATCATGTCATGAACTGCATCGATATTTTCGGGGACTGCCACAGAAACTTGCCTTCCCGATCGGTCAATATGGAAAATTTACTTCTTTTGAAGCTTGCAGTCCAATTTTTCACGGTCGCATACGAAGGACATTGATCACCAAGGGTATTAAGCATATCTTCGTAAATCTGCTTACATCTTAACCCTTTTAAATACAGGTACTTGATGATGACTCTATACTCCAATTTTCCGATTTTCACAATTTTGGTGGACATATTTTTTCTTTTAATTTATTGCGTAACTCTGGTTTACTTATTTGACGTCAAACTTTACACTGACACTTCTAATAAGTTATTGTTCGTTGCTATGGTAACGCAATATTTTGTTTATGCAGGGAACTAGATATCAATACATCCTCGTATTTATAAAAAGTGCAAGTATAAATAGGCCCTGATGAGTACTAGTATAAATACCAGCAAATTAACAATCCCGGATAATATTCACAAAGTCGTTAATGTTGAAGATTTTTTAGAATTAATTTGATGTTACTTAATATACACTAAGGAACAAACCTACCGAACTAAATATTTTATGAGAATATAACTCTTTTCTTGAAACACTTACTGAACACTGGTTATTCATTGACGAATATATTCATCTGCCAGGTTATAGACAGAAAGATAGATATATAATTCTCGTTAGTTGTCTGTAAAGAGCTCGATATTTATATTTTATGTATTTGCAGATCACCTGTTGGGAATAATAGTAATAATAATAGTGTTTATTTGAATCAAATGGACATAATTTCAATTCATCATAAATGTACAGAACAATATTAATAATCTACAATACAATAAAATTGGTATAAAATTAATTCGCTAAATATATATACATATATACATATATACATATATATATATATATATATATATATATACACATATATACATATATATAATGACAAATACAATGCTGACATAAAATACTAAAATGAAGATAAATAAACATGGTGAACCACAAAGCCATAGGCTGTCCGTGCTGTAGGTATGTTTAATAGATTTTTTCAGTACTACGACTAAAGTTAAAATTATAATTTACTACATTTAGTTTGCGATGTGCAATTTTAGTGATTCAATTTGAAAATTCGAATAATTGTGCAATTTCGTTTCTATTTTGTGCCAATACATATTTTTTCAATTCCTTTTTGAATTTATTCATGGGATGTAAAAGTAGAATTTCTTGTGGTAAATAATTTAGAAATCTAGGCCCTAAAAAATTTAGGCATTTCTGTCCGATTGTTTTCTTTGCGATGTCTGTTTTATATTTGTTCGATTTTTTGGCTCTTGTTTCATATTTGTGTGTTAAAAATTCGAGGTTGCTATTTCTGTTTCTATTTTTATAGAGATACGAAACCATTTTTGTGAAGCTAATTTGCGTAATATCCATTACTTCAATGTCCTTGAACAGCTGATCAGACTGATATGTTTTCTTTTTTTTCAAAATAATTTTCAAGAATAATGTTTGAATTACCTGTAATTTCTGTAGGTGAGTATTTGATACACCTCCCCAGCCAATTATTCCATATGAAATTCGTGATTCAATTAGTGCATAATAGAGAATTTTCAAGTGGTGTGTATCTAAAATATTATTCAAATATTTGAATCTGCCTAATAATGATCTGAGGGTCCTAGAAATATTTTCGATATGGTGATTCCACCTTAAATGATAGTCTATAATAATTCCAAGATATTTAATTTTTTCAGTTGAGTTTATTATTATTATGTTTTCATGGTTATTAATATGTAAACTATTGAAATTAGGTAGGTTGTTTTTGTAACTTGTGATGGGTAGGTACATAGTTTTCTCGAAGTTAATGGTTAATAATTTGTAGTTGAACCAATCTATTATTTTATTCATATCAACTTCTATTTGTTGTTTTGTTTCACTCCATGAGTTCGACGAATAAAAAATTATAGTATCGTCTGCAAAGCTCAATATTTTCCCTTCGGTTTCCATGTTTAATAAGGAGTTGATATAAACAACGAATAATATTGGCCCCAAGACTGTTCCTTGTGGTACTCCGCATTTTATTGTTTTCTCTGTACTTACTGTCTCTTCTATTTTGACGCATTGTTTACGTTCTTCCATATATGATTTGAATAATTTATAGGCGTTTCCACGTATTCCTGCATCCTGCAAAGTGTCCAATAGCTGAGTGTGATCCACAGTATCGAACGCCTTTGCAAGATCCAGAAATACGGCTATTGCATGTTTTCTGTTTTCTACAGCATTGTACATTTTGCCTGTCAATGAGGCTATGGCGTCTTCTGTTGATATTCCTTTGCGGAAACCGTATTGATTTTTTGATATTATATGGTGTTTCTCAAAGAATATTTCGATTCTGTTTTTTATTATTTTCTCGAATACTTTAGCGATACTGCTCATTAGCGAGATGGGCCTATAATTTGATGGAATATGTCTATCTCCTTTTTTATATAAAGGTTTTATTATGGCGCATTTGAATTCCGATGGACATATTCCTTCCTCTATTATTGTATTTACAAGGAAGCACAAAGGAGGCGCTATTTCCGAGGCTATTTCTTTTAATGTTTCTGCTTTTATTCCGTCTCTACCAGGGGCTTTATTATTTTTTAATATCATTATATTTTCAATGATTTCTCTCTCATCCGTCGGTGAAAGAAATATCGAATTGGGTATTCTTTCTCTAACGCAGGGTGTTGTTGCCGGTTGCGTAATTTTTTCTGCCAATTTCGGCCCTACATTTATAAAAAAGTCATTGAATATTTCAGCTATCTCAAGATTATTTTCAATTAGTTTTCCGTTCGATTTTATATTTTTAATAGTTGTGTTTTTCTTATCGGTGTTAGTTATTTCTTTTATTGTTTTCCATAGCTCTTTTGAGTTACCATTTCTCATTTCTATTTGGTGTTTATGATAATTGATTTTCATCGTTTTTATGATTTCACTTAGCCGGTTTCGATAGGACACAAATTGTTCTTTCAAGTTATCATTATTTTTATCATTTTGATACTGTTTATATAGTTTATCTCTTTCGTTTATCGATTTCATTATTCCTACTGTTATCCAGCCCTGCCGTTTCGTATCTTTATGTTTTTGTTTTATTCTTTTTGTATTTTTCATGATATAGTTATGTAGAGTAGTGAAAAAATATGTTGTTGCTGTCTGTACATCTCTGACATTATATAAGATATTCCAATCGTGGCGGGATAAGTCTTTTTTTGAGACTGGCATATTTAATTCTCTCAATATATCTTTTGGTTTCTATACATTTCGTTTCTTGTGATATTTTCCAATTTAAAATTGTTGCGCAATGGTCTGTATCCTTACTTTTAATCATTTCCTTGGTTTTAAATATGTTTATAGTTGTTGTTAAAAAATAATATCTGTCAAGAAAATAATAAAAGCTGTCAGAACTAATTCCCAATTTAACAGAATATGCTGACTGTATTGGGTCCATTTCTTTAATTCCACACATCCTCATATTGTCAATTTCACCTTTGAAGTATTCTATCATAGTGGCGGGTGATTTTCATATAGATTAAAATGAAACACAATACAAAACATTCGAGAATCCAGTAGTAAATGCATATCACTGTCATTGAGCCAACTCGTTTATCCCAGGACAAAGAATCTCTTATATTGAATGAATGTGCAGTAACCTCGATAAAGTGCCAACGAAAGTTACATCCTCTAGTATATGATGAGCAAAAAACGGAAAATAGGACATTTCATTACGGCAGACGACTTAGTAGGAACAATTTCGAGCAGTGTCAATACTATTATGTGCACAAACTTTTTGGCTCAGCTTAGTACATTCAATAATTTGCTCCAGAAAAATTTCATACGCGCATTTCCAACACAAAAAAAATCAAACACGAAAAAAAAAAATTCTAACCTCAGGTAATAAAGTGTCTGCCAACAATCTAAGATCGTTGCATTCTATAAAAAATCAGAAACATAAATAAAGTTTAAAAAACTTTTTAAAGAAAAGCTTTTATTTAAATGCACTAAAAAGAAGAAAATTAATTTTAAAGAGAATTAAACCCATCATTTTGTTACATAATAAAATTTTAAATGATTTAAAAGCTTGTCGTGAGAAGTATGTATGTATTTCTTATTGTATATTAAATTTAAAATTACCTCAAGATTTATTCTCGCGACAAGCTTTTATATCATTTAAAATTTTATAATGTAAGAAAATGATGGGTTTAATTCACTTTGAAATACATTTTCATCTTTTTAATACATTTAAATAAAAGCATTTCTGTAAATAGTTTTTTTTTTAAGTTTATTTATTTATTCCTCTGTTAGTTTTCTTTGGAAATGTCTCTTAGATTGTTCATTTCAAATAATGCATCATTGTTGCACGGTCGCGTGCCTATTAATTTACTACAATCTAGTTCTTCAATGAGGAGATCTTCCAGTGACTCGGTGATTTGAGATTTGACCCTACTTAAAGCCACATATGCGTGGCCAGCAGTGAAGAGCTTTGGGCCTACATAATAATAATTTATTTGTACACTGAATAATTTATCATTTGTTAATTAAAATAGCCGATCTCATTCTGTACGATATAAGCTAACATAATAATGCAAGTTATATAATGGCCACCTGACAAGTGACATATAAATATTATGTCTCGACTGTTTAGATTACCCTACTCTCGTGATCTATGTGATTTCAGTCAGAGTTAACATTAAGAAATTCCTGCAATGAGTAATAGCATTTCTGTATCAAAAACCTCTTGAGATTTTTCTTGAATAATGTTGTTTCACATTCTCTGAACTGCTTCATTGCAGAAATCTTATTGTAGCATTTGGTTCCCATATAATTCGGATTTTCCTGCCCAATTGATAATCTGAAAAAACCTAAATTGATTTCGTCCTTCTGTCGTGTATTATGACTGTGGACCTCCTTTCTTGTCTTAATGTGTCCTATTTATTAGTAATGTAAACAATCACTGAGTAAATATACAAACTTGGTAACGACATAATACCCAATTCAGCAAAGTGGCTTTTGCATGATTCTTTATTAGGCAAGTTCAGCATGCATATTATAATTTTTTTTTTAATAATAAATAATCGGCCAAAGTTGTGGGTTTTTCCCAGAAAACTAGACCATATGAAAGGCATGACTGAATGAGGCCAAATAGTAATTTGAGTACATCGATCGATACTGTATTCCGTAAGTTCCTGATAATAAAACAATATGAGATCAATTTTGAGGCAGTATGAATAGCATGCTCATTCCATGTGAGATTTTGATCTAAATAAACTCCTAAAAAATTTTGTACAAGCTGAGTTCTCCAGGGATTTTCCTTCCGTTTTTCGTAATAAATTGGACAGCTATTGACTTGTCTACATTTAAAGAGATTTTATTATTACTGCACCATTGGGATATGCTTCTAATAGACTCAGTGGATTTATTTTGTGTTTCTCTCTTAGATTGTTGTGACGATTAAATTAGTATCATATGCGTAAAGTATTGGATAGCCTGTTTTACTTAATGCTCAGTTATAAATATATTAAATAATGTAGGTGAGAGGCATGATCCTTGCGGCATAGACAACGGCATGGACAATAGTACTACCCTGCATTTTGTCTACTGAGCAAGCCCAGCATAACATAATTGTCAAAAATTTTCGTCTATCAGTACCGTGACCACATTTTGACGGAAATTGCACAGATTTGGGCTGAATAACGTGAACACCGTCTATACGGACGGATGGTATATTAGTTTCGTACATTTGTTCTCTACCTAGCTTTTGAGGGGGGACAGGGGGGTGAAATTTTTTTAAACCATAATATTCGGTGGTCAGATATTTCTCACTACTTTTACGGATTTTTCCCATTTTAATTTAGCGAGTTTACCAACATTTTTCGAGAAAGGAGGGGGGTGGCGAGCCCCTACCTAAATTTTTTTTCGCTATAATTTTTGACGTCCAAATAGGTCAAAAAAACTTCCGAAACCTTACGCGTTCTCTATCTAGCTTTCGGGGGGAAGGGGTGGACTATTTCTTCGAAATTAATGTATTGTCATTGGAACTGAACCAACAGGTAAAATTTCAATTCCTAGGATGAGAGGCTTGCAAGATTTGTACCGATCTACAAACACACAAGCAAGTTAAATAAAAGCTTTTAAAAAAATGCTTCAACAATTTTTAATCAAAATACAAGAATATTTACAGTTACCAGCTGAAGTAAGACATTCCTCTACATGTGGTCATTAGAAGAATTCCCGATTTTATGAAAAATGGCAAAGTTCAAGCAAAGTGGTTCCGAAGAAAATCGTTTGATAAAACTCACATCCCTAGCGAGTACAATGTTTGTTTGAATGTTGTTGAAAATGGACAAACCAATATCGCTAATATTATAAGAAAAAAACCGGTTGTAACGGGAAAATTTTATTGAAAATAAATTTCGGGTTTAGTGAGGTTTTGGATAATAAGGACCTTAATATCATATTATCAGACAAAAGTTATATTAGCAGCTCTGAGGTGCACCAATAAACCAAACTGTTTCAGTAAAGCAGTGTATCAAACAAAATTTCAGAGGCAAAGTTATAGGACGAGATTGGGAGTATTATTGGCCACCCCGATCGCCCGATTTAACGCCGTTGGACTTTTACTTATGGGGTTATTTTGAACGAAAAGTTTATGAAAGAAGACTTTTCAGTAGTAATACCACAAGTGATTGAATTTTCGCGATAAGTCTGTCGATTCATTTCTGAACGAAACTGAATTGTTTCGAGAAAACACCACGAGTCCGCAGGACGAGTGGTGTTTTCTCGAATCAATTCAGTTGAGATCACAAATGAAAGACAGACTTATGAGATAAATTCAATCACGAGTGGAATTTTATTAGACTATTTCACAAACGAAGTGAAAGGTAAACAATCTGAAATTTGGCAGAATTAGACGAAATTAGCAAAAAAGTGTATCTGAGAAATTAATAAAGTTCAATAAACATAGGAAACATTGATTAATTCGATAGAATTTATCCCAAATCTGCTCGTTTTTAAATGCGTGCATAGCGTCTTACTTATATTTGACGTTTAACTGTCACATATACGGAGCTGAAAACACCGAACTTGACAGACCAATCAGAGTCAAGAGTCAAGTTCGGTATTATCGATAATCCGAACTTGACTAGAGCTCCTGATTGGTTCATTTGGGAAGTGCGTGAAATAGTCACTAATATTTATCATTTCGAGAGTGCATACAATTCGAGAGTGCTGCGCAAATATGAAAACACAAATTATAATAAATGCTGTTGAAGACATATGTATTGAACACGAAGGACAACATACTGAAATGTAAGGCATTGAACTGTTTAATCAAAACTACCTTTACTTTTCAGTATTATTATAACATGAAGTTTATAATAACTACAATTTAATTTGAAGAGTTTTGAAGTTTTCAGTTACCTATATTCATTAAATAAAAAATCAAGCTTTCATTTTTTCAAAAAACCGTAAAACTATTCAGACTTTGCAACACTTGTGCTTAAGTTTTTAGATTGTAATTTTAATTTCTTTTCAAATAAAGATCCATATAATAAATATAACATAAAAACTCAACCGCATGACATGTTGTTCACGAAGAAGTAAATCTGAAGTGATTGTCAAGTATTGTTTCCAAATAAACCTATTATGGCTGGTTCATAGACCAAACTTCTACTTTCACTTTTTTTTTTTAAATTTTTCTCAACTGTAAGCAGTGAAATCGACCGTTTATAAACCGATCTTAAAGAAAAAGTGACGCATGCGCTCCGTTGTTGAATTTGGTATGTTTTGATTTGAAACATTTCGCACAGAACGTAAAAATCATTCTACTTTATCGTTTGAAGCAAAATTAAAGTTATATTGTATGAATAGTACTACTGAAACCCACTTTGTCAACTTTCTTGGGATTAAGGTAAAAGAAGTAATAGTTTGGTCTATCATCCAGCCGTTTTATTTATAAAAAATAGCCAAATAAAATATGTTTGTTTATTATGCTTACTTGTATCCAAATGTGAGGTCAATCCAATGATGGATCTTTTCTGAAACACAGGCACTTTCCAAAGCTTCTCTATGTTTTTCAATAAAATCTTCAGGTCCATCTGCCCATGGTGGAACAGCTAAATCCTCCAAATCATCATGAATACTTCTAAAAACACTTGGATCAGAATAAAACTCTGGAATGCATTCATCAGGTGTCCACTCTTGAATTCTTTGTATGGAACTAGGGTATTCTGCGGGTACCCAAATTGTTCGAACATTTTTACATAATATTGATGCAGAAGTTCTTCTAGCCATATAAACATAATATGTTATAGAAGAGAGTACATCTGAAACATGATGGGGCACTTGAGCTTGGCAGTTATCATGAGTCAAATCTAGCTGATAATCTCCCTTGTTCAACCTGTACTTTGATTTTTTTAGGTCCCTCCAGTTTTTTCCACATCTTGATGTAAAATCAGTCACCCAGGGGAAAACATAGTGACAGTTTGGATCACCCCATACTCTACCAGAAAACTTGTTCAGAGACAATATATAGGTGAAATTGGATATTTTTCTACCAATCCACAACAAGCACAATTGTTCCAAACTCTCATCTGTGACTTCAACTTCATCGTATGTCTGAGCCCCACAATAATCACATTTCAGATCATTATCAAATGTGTGACCATGTTTTTGACAGTCTTGCATACTTCTTTGGCCCCTCAATACAAATTTAGAACTTTCAACAAAATGAAAATTGGAAGCAATTTCTGGAAATACATAAATCCACAAATCTTCAGTAATAAAAAAGTCATCCAAATGTACTTCTCCCAGTGTAACAGAGCATTCATGTAGTGATTTCAATACATTCAGTAACTGATAAACTATAAACAGAGCTTTGGTGTGAGACTTTTCTAGAATTGCAGGTGAAAACGTCACACAGTCACTTAAATTATGTTTCAAGTAGGGAAGATGTATTAGAAAAATTGCATTCATTGTTTCTACAGCACAAGCCGTAGGAAATATATTTAGGTGTCTTTCATAGTGCTTTGAACTGTCTATAGTCAATTCAGGATCACACAGATTAATGATGGAACAGCTGTAAATTCTTGAAATTGACTCCCTCAAAACATTATTGTAGTCAACGAGGTTAACTCTTGTATCTCCTGTTAATTTAGGAGATGAATATTTCTTGTGAGAATTTTTCCATAAACTGATATAGTTAGTTTGGAAAATATACTGCATGAACTGAGGAAACAGAAATGGTGCTTCCTCCTTCAAGGTACGAGTTTTTGGAAGTGGTAATACTTTGCAATCTTTTTTTTTCATTACTGAAATGAATATTTTGATCCAGGATGGATGACTTTCTTCTTCGGAAGGCCATATTTCCTGACAAGATTTCTTGATGAAATCGGATAACTTCAGATGTTTAATCAAGGACCTAGAAAGAACAATGATCAGAATTTCAAGAAATATGTTCCTACTGCTACTAACTTAAGCCACAATTTATTAACTAAAGCTATAAATCTATCTTCTCTGGTGGTATTTTGCAGGTATGCTTCAGGAATACCAAGTTCTTCGAAAATATGTTTCATTTTCATTCTCATACATGTTTGCAATATATTCAATATTGTATGATTTTTACGATTCAAGAAGTGCAAGTATAAACACTACAAACACATAATATATTCAGGTATATTAAATTTAAATAACTACTGTTCATCCTAATCCTATTATTAATATAACATGTATATGATGTATTATGTATTTGTTTGTTTTCTTTCTCTCTCTCTCTCTCTGCATTTCTTGGTCGTTGCTTCCTACTCGGCGCAATTGACCAGCTCATTTCCAGGGGTTGCAAACGTGTCTGATTGCTGACTCATGTTGCAACCCAGGTTGCAACCCTAATTCTTGGTACTCCCAATAATTTTACCACCGTGCTTATGGAGTTGTGTGTGTTTGTGTGTTCTTCTCTTTCGTATACACTTGGTCTCGTGCTGGAAATGTGTTAGTAGTTCGAACATATGACACAAACAAAGGGTGGGATAAATAGATATTTTAAAAGCTAGGATGATTTAGATGGATGTGCTTCGTTTCTTGTTATTCACAGCTTGATCTGGTTATAATCCATAAATTGAATTATTAGCTTAAGTATTGCAAAAGTCATATTTCTGAGAACTTCTGAAAAATGATATGGGGTATGCATACCCTTATTCACTAAAGAAAAGTAGAAGTTTACATTGGGAAGTTTATTGATAAGGCAAAATTTGTTTGTTTTGTATGTGGGGTGAGTGTTATGAGTTATGACATTGACATTAGTGACATGACATGTGACATGACTATGACCACAGAACACCTGTAGGAGTGTTATGTGCTATCAAGGAGACTAAACCTGAATTGAAATTATAATATGATGACTGGAATGCTCGTCAGGCTGCGCGACTGGATTTCTCATGGAGGCCGCCATGTTTATTTGTGGTTCCTCTCAGTGGCGGAGGAATCGAGACTGAGTTGATTGTAACGTATGAAACTGATACAAAGACGCACTGCACTGCACTGGCGTGTTTAAAAACCATAAACTGGGAAACTAATAACACGTACGTGCAGATGAATGTCTCTCTCGCACCCATACAAGTAAGCAATAGAGTATTTCTCTGCTAGATTGCATGTGCCTCCTTTCTTCATCTCCTAGAGTTATCACATTATACGGGTGCGCAGAGGAACTAAGAGCATTCCAGTCATCATATTATAATTTCATTTCAGTGGACTAAACTAACAAGGAGGGTTTAATAAGCTCTAGCCAATCAGAATCTTGTAGCATCAACACGTCATAGTGACGTACTTGGATATGAGTACAGAGTCGAACTCGAACCAAGCAACAAAACTGTCAGCAGTAACTCTCATATACCAAAAGCTGGTCCGTCACTGTCTATAGAGAACGGCGGCCATGACACGTCCTACAACGTCACATTTTGTCACAAGTGTTCTTTCTTTATAATTCCCATTTTCTTATGGGAATTATAAACACTCCTTGTTAAATTTTAGTCTTCTTGGTGTGCTATAACCATATATCTAAGTAGGGGGCAAATGAGAGAACAAACGGATTCGAAAAGGATTCGGTGCAAAAACATATGGGAGAATGAGTGGATTTCCATAAAACCCTATGAGAGAACAAACGGATTCGGATAAAACCCTATGAGAGAGCAAATAGATTTAAATTCAATGAGTGCACGTGTCAGATATCAGATTACCCCGAATTTGCTGACGTCATAGTTCCGGTCAGCGGAATTGAATACGGGTTCATTGACTTCTCTCAAGGCCAATAACTCAGATATCAGATTACCTGGAATTTTCTAACGTCACGTTACAGACAAGTCTTGACAAGTAGGAAACACTTGATATGGGCTCAATGACCTGGAATTTGCTGACGCCACATTACAGACAAGTCTCAAAAAGTTAGAACAATTTAATACGGGTTCAACGACCATTTTCAAGGTCAATAAGTGCACGTGTCAGGTATTAGATTACCTGGAATTTTCTGACATCATATTTCTGGTTACAGACAAGTCTCGACAAGTAGGAGACATCTGATTAAGGTTCAATGACCTGGAATTTGCTGACGCCACGTTACAATTAAGTCTCAACAAGTAGGAGACACCTGATACGAGTTTAACGACCTCTCTCAAGGCCAATAAGTCAGATATCAGATTACCTGAAATTTGTTGACGTTATAGTTCTGGTTACAAACAATTAAAACCTATGAGGGAGCTTTGGGATTCAAGGTCAAATCGTATGAGAGAGCAATGGGAGCGGTGCACGTGTAAAGGATCAGATTACCTGGAATTCGCTGACGCCATATTTCCGGTCAGCGATATTCAATATGGGTTCAATGACCTATTTTAAAGTCAATAATTGCAGATTACCTGGAATTTTCTGACGCCACGTTTCCGGTTACAGTCAAGTCTCGACATGTAGGAGAAATCCAAGATTGGTCCAATGACCTCTTTCAATTTAATAATATTATAATATAATAAGTGCACGTGTCAGATATTAAAGTACCTGGGATTCGCTGACACCATATTTCCGGTTACAGAGAGGTCAGCAAAATTCAATACGAGTTGAGTGGCCTATTTCAAGGTTGATGAATACACGTGTTAGATATCAAATTACCTGCTGACGCCATGTTCCAGTTACAAATAGGTCGTTGAAATTCGATACGGGTTCAATCACCTATTTCTAGGTAAATAAGTGCACGTGTTACATATCAGATTACCTGGAATTCGATGACTCAATAGCTCTGGTCAGCGAAAATCAGTACGGGTTGAATGACCAATCTCAAGGTTAATAAATGCACGTGTCAGATATCAGATTACCTGGAGTTTGCTGACATCACGTTACAGACCAGTCTCAACAAGTTAAAACAATTTAATACAGATTCAGTGACCTCTTTCAATGTCAATAAGTGCACGTGTCAGATATAATGTTTCACACGTTTCTGGTTACAGACAAGTCTCGACAAGTGGAAGAGATTCAATATGGGTTCGATGACCTATTTCAAGGTCAATAAGTGCACGTGTTGGGTATCAGATTACCTGGAATTCGATGACGCAGTAGTTCCGATCAGCGAAAATCAATACGGGTTGAATGACCTTCTTCAAGGTTAATTAATGCACGTGTCAGATATCAGATTACTTGGAATTTGCTGACGTCACGTTACAGACAAGTCTCGACAAGTAGAGAAACTTGAAACTGGTTCATTGACTTCTTTCGAAGTCATGGAGTGCAAGTTCATGATGTACACTGGTCAGATTTTAAATTACTTGGAATTTGCTGAATAAAATATGCGAACATACGAACAAACAGCTACACCAACAAACATACGAACAAATAGCTGTCTGTAGCACTCTATGACTATCTGACGCTAGAACACAAATACAAGAACATACAAACACTTGAAAAAGCGAACACGCAAACTTACTAACAAATACGAACACACAAACAGGCAAACACAAGAACAAACTCGAACACACAAACACGCGAAGACACAAACATACTCGAACACACAGACAGTAGAACACGCCAACATACGAACAAGCACCTACACTCAAACACACAAATTGTGATAATCTGAGTCTATCTGAATAGCTGTCTGTGGCACTTTATGACTATCTGAGGCTAGTACACAAATACACGAACATGCATGCACTCGAATAAGCGATCACGCGAACTCACTAACTGATACGAACACTCGAACACGTGAACAAACACGAGCAAACAGATACACGAACACAAGAATATGCAAATATATGAACAAATACCCACACAAACTCAATATCATGCAAACTCGTTATTACGCCAACAAACAACTTCACACAAACAGATGAATACACTAACACCCTTACTTACGAACACATAAGAACACTCGAACACCTGAACATGCGAACACACGAACACGCAGACAGTCAGAGACGAACAAACAAGAACACTAGAACTTGCGAACATGCGAACAAACAACTACACCCACACCAATGCGAACAAATGGCTGTCTGTGGCACTCTATGATGACTATCTGACGCCAGAACACAAACAAACACTCGAACACGCAAACACGAACAAACACGAGCAAACAGATACACGAACACAAGAATATGCGAATAAAAGAACAATTACCTACACACAAACTCAAGATCATGCAATCTCATGATTACGCCAACAAATACCTACACGAAAATACCCAACATGCGAACAGGCGAACACACGAACAAACATGAACACTCGAACACACGAACACGTAAATACACGAACATAACGAACACACGGAGAGTAGAACACACGAACACGCGAGCAAACCCGAACAGACGAACACGCGAGCAAACCCAAACAGACGGACACACGAACACGTGAATACACGAACAAACGCATACACTTGAACACATAAATTGTGAGAATCTATTTGAGTCTATTTGAGGCTTTCTATGACTATTTGAAATTATCTGAGGAGTGTATGTGCTGCATCGCCCTGCTACGCGCTGTATCGCTTTTTTGGTAGGTAGGTATATGATGAATTTGATGAAGCGCCATTATAAATTTCATGAGTTCGACACATAATTATCTAATATAAGTTTCTGGCTACAATCATGTCTGGACAAGTCAAAGAAACCCGAGATGGATTCAATAACCATTTTCAATAAGCACACGTGGTTATCGATCATTTCCTGTAATTCAGTGACGTCCCGTGTCCTGGAACTTACAAGTTATTACTACTTTTGACAAATCATAAGCGTTTATTTATAGTAGAATATTATAGCAGGTATTTTCTCGTCAAATGGGTAATACCTAGTCTGAATTTGAAATCTGAAGAAAAACCAAAAGTATTGTTGAGCACACAAAATTTCCTCTATCTAAATTGAAAAGTAAATTTGTAGTTGCGCATCTTTCAGATGATATGAATTTCTAATCGGATCGAAAATGAGAGGAATCGAATGATTTCTTATTGGAAATCTTGTGCATTTTTAGTCTACCCGACATCTTGTCTTCAAATGCGCTTATTCCAGTACCTAGACAATTGGGCAGATCTCAATCCAACTACTTGAAACGGATAGAATGGTAATACCTCGAGCATCTTTCGACCTTCATCACGACACCAGAGATTCTGTAGGAACCACATCTACGAAGGTTTATTTTGTGAGGATACATTATGACTTTGAAGGTATTTTACACTTACAGGATATATTGAAAAATTCTTAGCCCACTATAGAACCAAACAAAATTTCAATGTCAAAATATTTTATTACTCAACATATTCTCCTCTTGATTGGATACATTTATTACAGCGAACCTGCAACGTCTCTAGACCTTTCAAAAAAAATGTTTCTTCTTGCTCTGCAAACCAGACCACAACTCTTATTACCTCCTCGTTGGAAAAAAAATTTACGACCTTTTAAACTTTTTTCAGTTGAAGAAAGAGATGATAGTCACACGGAGCTAAATCTGGTGAATAAGGGGGGGTGTTCTAGTAATTCAAACCCTAAAGCACGAATTTTCAGCATGGCAACATGAGATTTGTGTGCAGGGGCGTTGTCCTGCAAAAACAAAACACCTTTGGATAGCTTTACGCGTCTTTTCTCTTTAATTTTTTCCCGTAGAGTGGTCAGTAATGTCGAATAGTAATCTCCAGTTATTGTTCTACCCTTATCCAAAAAATCAATCATGATTACTCCATGGCAATCCCAAAAAACTGAAGCAAGAACTTTTTCAGTAGATTTTTGGACACGAAACTTCTTAGGTCTTGGAGAACCGGAGTGTCGTCATTCCATCGATTGTTGCTTTGTTTCTGGATCGTAAGGCACCCATTCATTTACAGGCCGCCTTCAGGCCGTGGACTGTTGATCAAGTCGGCAGTCGGCGACCTTATTGAGGCCACACATTACTTAGTCCGCCTGAGAGATGAAGCCTTCAGGTTTCGGCCGGACAGGTCGCAGACTGCAGGCGGCCTCATATTTCACTACACACGTCAGTCTAGTTGATCCGAAGCAGGCGAAGACGGCTACACAAAATATACCAAAAAGTATCAAATATGATTAACTTCGAAAAAAGAAGAAAAATAGCGTGTTTTTTCATAGTGTTATTACTATTAGAGAGACCACCTCGACAAAGAAAGCGATTTTGGGTGAAGGATTGGCTTCTTGAAAGAGAACATTTGTCACACATGCAACTAATTGAAAAACTCCGTATGTCTAGTACAGATGATTTAAAGAATTATCTTCGTATGGGTGATGTTACTTTTCAAAAGTTATTAAAACTAGTGAAACCTTTTATATCGAAGAGAAACACTAGAATGAGGAGAGCAATTAGTGCAGAGGAAAGATTAATTGCAACACTACGGTTTCTTGCCACGGGACGCAGCTTTGAGGATTTAAAGTTTTCAACGCTCATTTCTCCACAGGCACTAGGAGTCATTATTCCAGAAACCTGCAAAATAATTTACAAAGTATTGAAAAGAGAATATTTGAAGGTAGGGAAAAATAAATTTATTTCTCAAATTATAACATAAAAATAAAAGACGTTTTATGTGAATAGGAGTGTACACATATTTCTTTTCATTTCTTGAAACTGATCAACTCCGTTAACTCTGACTGGACATCTTGGACGGGTGGCTGATATTGTCGTTCGAAAACGCATGGCTGATTTGGGACTGGTATCTGATGGTTGTTTAGATACGATGAGTAGGATACATTATAAACATTCTCGTTAACAGATTGGCTCAGTACAATATCAGACTCACTATTTAGTCTATTTTGAATGGCGTAAAAAGGGTTTTATTAATCAAATGTTCCGCGTACAGTCTCTGTTCTTTATTTATTCGACGAAACTTGTGGGCGACGTTTTCTCCTATTGTATCAAATTCATCAGACTTGTCCTTCTCTGTCAATGTACCGCAAATCTTTTCAATAATTTCCCGTTGCTCTGTTAGCATTCTTTTGGAAGCAGGCACTTTTCTAGAGGAAGTTGTATATGTTCGAGAAGGGGTCCTACTACACCCGGCCTCGATTGGAGTTTGTGAAGAATTAACTGGCGTGATATTCGAGTCTTCAAGCTCTTCGTGAACCATTGATGCCGGACTGTTGATATTCTCATTGTCTGTCTGAAATGTTTAAAAAAGGGTACTTTGAGTTTGCGTACACGTACTTAATAAACACTTGTTATGCTAACAGTACTCATTTTATGATCATTATTATTTCAGTTTCCAAGTACATCCGAAGAATGGCAAGTCATTGCGAGAAACTTTGAGAGTAGATGGAATTTTCCCAATTGCGGAGGATCTATTGATGGAAAGCATATCAGAATTGTCAAACCTGCTAAAAGTGGATCGTATTTTTATAACTACAAAGGCTACAATAGCATCGTCCTAATGGCAATTGTTAATGCCGATTATGAATTCATTTATGTCAGTGTTGGGTGTAACGGAAGAGTATCTGATGGAGGTGTTTTGTAGACGACAACTTTCTATGATAAACTGATGCAGGGAACAATGGGTCTGCCAAGTAAGGAATCTACTAAAGAAAACATGAATTTTGTATTTGTAGCAGATGATGCTTTCGCATTACATGAACACATAGTTAAACCCTTTCCTCAAAAAAACTTAACAACAGACGAGCGGATTTTCAATTATAGATTGAGCCGAGCCCGGCGTACTGTTGAAAATGCATTCGGAATTCTATCTAACCGATTCAGAGTTTTTCATACGTCAATCAACATGAAACCTGAAAAAATCAATTATATACTTCTTGCATCTTGTGCTTTGCATAACTTTTTACGACGACATTCATCAAACTCTTACTTGCCCAAAAATAGCATCGATACTGAAGTACTTGATACAGGGGACATCATAATGGGAGACTGGAGAAGAGATCAAACATTAGGAAACTTACAACATGGATATGGACGCAATCCATCAAATGCAGCAAAGGAAAATCGCGAAACTTACAAAAGATATTTCATGAACAACGGAAAGGTATCTTGGCAAGATAGGTTCATATAAAATAGTACAATTTTGTATACAACAACTGAAAACTTGTTCCATAAATAAATATCATTAAACGTATATATTCGTGTTTTAATAACTATCGGAATAGCATTCCTATAAGTATTATTTACTAGATATATATATAAACTCACCTCATTCTCAGAGTTTTCTGTTTCGGCGTCTTCGTCATTTGAAATTGGTTGTATGGGTTCTTCTTGATCGGATGTGAATAACAGTAGTTTATAGTACCAAAGTGTAGGTACATATATTTCGTCAGTACCACTTCCGGATTTTTTACTTTTATTAACTTTTTTCAATTCCTTTCTAAAAGAACTTCCGAGATTATTGATTTTGTTTTTCACCGAGTCTATTGTTGCATTTTTATCAACACTTTTATAATATTGTAACAACGACGCATATGCTTTATCGCGCAATTGTCTGTTTGAATAAAATTTTGATTTTATTTTCCATAAACATGGATGACTCCTATAAATATCAATGAAACCTGTAATAAATTCAGGTTTGTTGCATCCCTTTTCACTCATTTTGACGAATCGTTGAGGCAAATTTCAAACTGAATTGAGGTTCAGATCTTCAGTCATGGACTGGCGATAAATGAACACACACGATGCGAATTCAATGAGTTTCGATCGCCTGCAGGTCTGAACCTGTCATAGGACGGTGTGTCTGTGGTGAAAATTGGCCCTAAGGCGGCGCGCCTTGAGGCAACGGCCTGCAGGCCGCCTGTATGTGAATGGGTGCCTGTAGAAATGTACCCAAGTCTCATCCATAAGGTACCCATTCACATACAGTTTGTCTGCAGTTCTAAGACTGTACGATCTGAACTGAAGATATGAACTTTCTGAGGCCACACACTATTCAGTTTTCTGAAACGATGCGACCTCAGTTTCAAGACTGTCAGTTTCAGAACTGAAGGAAAACTGAGCTCTCGCCATACACACAAACATTTTGTCAGTGCTAATCAACTGAACAGTCTTGCTGTAGTGAAAAATGTTTTGTAGTAATAGAAAAAAAAACTAGCCGCACTTCTTGTGCTATTATTGTCTACAACAAAGGCAAAAAAACGTTTTTGGGTAAAAGATTGGCTGTTACAACGTGATACTTTATCTCATATGAGACTGGTGCAAAAATTAAGAACTAGTGCAACAGACGACCTTAAAAATTACCTCAGAATGGATGACACATGTTTTAAAGAACTCTTAAGCATGGTTAAGCCGTTAATATCAAAGAAAAATACTAAAATGAGAAAAGCAATTACAGCCGAAGAACGATTAATAGTGACACTTCGATATCTAGCAACGGGGCGAAGTTTGGAAGATTTGAAATTTTTGGCAATTATTTCTCCCCTGCGCCTGATCGCTTTGATTTCCTCACTTTTTTCAGTTCTTTTCGAAAAGTGCACCGTAAATTATTAATTTTCTTTTTAATAGAATCAATTGTTGCATTTGGATCTGTTTGTTTATAAAACAATAATAATTTTTCGTACGCTTTATTCTTTTCGTGCCTATTTGAGTATGACTTGATCTTTACTTTCCAAAGGCAAGGCAATTGCCTATAAATATCAATAAATTCGGTTACAAACGCTGTATTATTGCTTGACTCGGCCATTTCAGAAATAACGAAATCACGAAAACTTCCAACTAGTTTAAAGATGGGATCGTACGATTTCAACTGACGATTTTTCTCCATACACTTCAGTCCGTCGTTAGATTCAAAGGAACTTCAGGCTCAGACCTGTCGACGGCCTGTATGTGTGTGTACAAATTTTAACTGACGATATGCAAATCGGCAGTCCTGGACTGAAGGCAAACTGTATGTGAATGGGTACCTATAGTAACAATTTGGTTTAAGAAGTCTACATCGTTTTCAAATCGAGCACAGATCGAACGCGATGCTACTACCCTTGCACGCTTTTGGTCAACATTCAAACATTTGGGGATCCATTTTGAAGCAATTTTTCACATGTCCAAATTGACGTGAACTATATGATGAACGCGTTCGTATAAAATATTCAGTGCTTCAGATATCCGTTTTAGCCTAAGACGGTCTGTTAAAATCATGTCATGAATTGCATCGATATTTTCGGGGACTGACACAGAAACTGGCCTTCCCGATCGGTCATCATCTTCAATGGAAAATTTACCTCTTTTGAAGCTTGCAGTACAATTTTTCGCGGTCGCCTACGAAGGACATTGATCACCAAGGGTATTAAGCATATCTTCGTACATCTGCTTACCTCTTAACCATTTTAAATACAAGTACTTTCGCAATTTTCACAATTTCGGTGGACATATTTGTTCTTTTAATTTATTGCGTAACTCTCGTTTACTTCTTTGACGTCAAACTTTACACTGACACTTCTAATAAGTTATTGCTTGTTGCTATGGTAACGCAATATTTTGTTTATGCAGGGAACTGGTCTAGGCTAACTAGATATCAATACATCCTCGTACTTCAGACATGTAAGGGTTGAGTGATTTGTATTTGAATAAACACCAAACATTTCGAAATAAAAAATTGGCAAACGTTGGTTTGATTTTACACTGGAAAAAATTATACAGTCCTATGTATCATTTGTAAAAATTGAGAGATTTTAGTGTGCCTGGTTTTGCAGACATTTCCAAAAGATAAAAATACATTTATGAAAAGAATGACATTCCCGATACTGAGTCTGATTAATTTGGAAACTCGAATAAAATATTTGCAAAATGGCCTATCGATCTACTCAAAAAACTCAAATACTGTCTGAAGCAGGATTATTCCATGCAGGAATAGACGATTCTGAGTAAGGTTTTCATTATGGTCTCAAATATAGACAATGCTAACCCAAGATGATAATATATGGAGCCAACATGAAATTTTCAAGGGTGTATTATTTTTATTGTCAACACCTTCAAACTGCTAAGACCAAGGCAACTGATGAGGTATTTTGTGAAATTCATAATATATATCATATACTGAAATTTAAAAAAACATTAAATGTATCTAACGAGTTTGTCACAATAATATCCATGATATTTTCCAATTGAAAACCCGAAAAACTGAAATATTGCAAAAGATGATAGAGGCTACCGCAGAGAAAACTGATATAACTACGTTACATTTCAACTTTTGGATTCTTCCTCTTAAAAACTTTACATAATCTCTGAAAGTGATTAAATTTCCAACTATGTTATATAGATTCCAAAACCAACAAGAAATAGGTGGAAGATTTAATTCTTTGAGCATCGACTATGGTAATAAATATGAAATAGAGGCTGGTCGGCAACTTGGGTACCATGTTCCAGAAAGTAAGCGAATTTGTGAGCGAGACATCACCAACAGCAGATATCAAAAGTAAGCGAATTTGTGAGCGAGACATCACCAACAGTAGGTATCATCAACCCATGAACCACTTTTCTATATCCATAGAGTTGATAAGCTGATAATAGTGTAGGGTTTAAGTGGTAGTTGGTTATAATGTATAGGATACCAAGACGGTTTCTTGTTCAATACAATGACCTCCAAAAACAAGTAAAATATTTGTAAACTACACTGAAACTATCGTTCAAGTCTTTTAATAGAAACACAATAACTTTTCAGTTAGAGAAATCACAAATTTTCACAAATTGTTTGAAAATAGTAGAACAGATCATCAAAACGCCATACAACCTTGAATTGCAGAAGCTTTCAAAACTAATCGGAGATGAAATACCTTTGAATCACCTTACTGAAACGTTCTTTAGAGTCTTTCAATAGAAACACAATCACTTTTTAGATATAGAAATCACAAATTTTCACAAATTGTTTGAAAATAGGAGTACAGATCGTCAAAACGCCATATAAACACGTGTAAAGTCAAAAACCTTTGTCCGTGATTCGTAGTTCAAAGTCGTGCTATAGGTGGCGCTGCGATCTTATTTTCTTTCGCCAATAGTATAAAATACACAGAAAACGATTCGATCTCCACAAACTTTATTCAGACAGTGAAGAAGCTGCTGTGTTGGCGAAACATTGAATGAAATTTGTGAATATCTAATCGTTCCTGATTATATTAGCACAAGATTGACAGGTTCTAATGGTGAATTTTCCTGGAGCTTAATTTCGATACTTCCAAATGAAATGCGTGGTTATTATTGTAGTTAATTGCATTTCAGTAACAAATTATAAAAATAAGTCGAAAATGTAACAAATAAAACTGATTGGTGATTGTGATTCAGTAAATTTCAATAATTAGGTTTCTCTATTCAGTTCATCCGTCGACAATACTTGAAAACCTCTGTCAGGCCACGATTTCATTTGTTTTCTCTTAATCAAGCTGGCGAATTGTCTCTCGTTTTATCCCACAGTTTTGCAGGTATGAGTCGACACACCATAGTTTTTAGACATCTTAATTATATCTGTCCCGTGGCCCGTGGACACACATGAGGTTCATACATGACATATGGCAATGTTGCCATGCCTAACATCTACTGTAAATAAACGCTTATGATTTGTCAAAAGTAGTAATAACTTGTAAGTTCCAGGACACGGGACGTCACTGAATTACAGGAAATTAAGATGTATAAAAACCATGGTGTGTCGAGTGATTCGATTTTGTTTTGATTTTTCAGAAGACAAATAAACAAATGAAATAGTGGTCTGCTTCTTTGGTCGGTTCCAGAGAATTTTAGTCTTATATGGTGATCGATGACTGTTGTCAATTTTATGGAATTACAACAAACTTTAATCCAAAAGTGCAATAGTGCAATTTCCTTGTATTGATTACTATTATTGATGTGTTTCTTCATTTTGCTGTATATTTTCTTAGGCATTCATCCAATAATAATTCAATTATTCTGATTGACTCGTCATTTACTTGATGAAGATCCATAGTAATTGTACAAACTACACTAAAAACCATTCGATCCTCCACAAACTTTATTTAATCAGACAGTGAAGAAGCTAGTGTGCAGGCAAAACATGTGTGATAAAATAAAATTTGTGAATATCTAATCGTTTCCTGTGTAGTTTGTATGGTTTGTACAATAATAATTTGATCATGTTCCTTGCTTCCGTTTTTGTATCATTTGTGGGCAATCCAGAGGAACGAACAAAATAATTCATTTATATCCAGTACCGAAAGTGAGTACCACCATATTATGAAGATTATCACATAGTATCTTGTATTATTAGAAAACATTTTAATGAAAATCATGGCACGAATATATCACACACGGAATCCCGCCATTCCCGCTTATTAGCACAAGGTTGACATGTTCTAATGGTGACTTTTCATAAAGCTTAACTTCAATATTTCTAAATGAACTGCGTGGTTATTATTGTAGTGAATTTCATTTCAGTAAAAAATTGAATAAATAAGTCGAAAATGTAACAAATTAAACTGATTGGTGAAGTTTTTCAGTAAATTCCAATAATTACGTTTCTTTATTCATTTCATTCGTCGGCAATACTTGAAAACTTCTGTTCTTGTAAATTTACCCTAACAAGAAAACCGACAGTGGCGGTACTCGCAAATGCGGAATATTTGGGAAACAGACCACGAATTCATTTGTTTTCTCTTAATCAAGCTGGCGAATTGTCTCCCGTTTTGTCCCACAGTTTTCCAGGTATGAGTCGACACACCAGGATTTTTAGACATCTTACAGGAAATGATCGATAACCACGTGTGCTTATTGAATCCATCTCGGGTTTCTTTGACTTGTCCAGACATGATTGTAGCCAGAAACTTATATTAGATAATTATGTGTCGAACTCATGAAATTTATAATGGCGCTTCATCAAATTAATCATATACCTACCTACCAAAAAAGCGATACAGCGCGTAGCAGGGCGATGCAGCACATACACTCCTCAGATAATTTCAAATAGTCATAGAAAGCCTCAAATAGACTCAGATTCTCACAATTTATGTGTTCAAGTGTATGCGTTTGTTCGTGTATTCACGTGTTCGTGTGTCCGTCTGTTCGGGTTTGCTCGCGTGTTCGTCTGTTCGGGTTTGCTCGCGTGTTCGTCTGTTCGGGTTTGCTCGCGTGTTCGTGTGTTCTACTCTCCGTGTGTTCGTTATGTTCGTGTGTTTACGTGTTCGTGTGTTCGAGTGTTCATGTTTGTTCGTGTGTTCGCCTGTTCGCATGTTGAGTATTTTCGTGTAGGTGTTTGTTGGCGTAATCACGAGATTGCATGATCTTGAGTTTGTGTGTAGGTAATTGTTCTTTTATTCGCATATTCTTGTGTTCGTGTATCTGTTTGCTCGTGTTTGTTCGTGTGTTTGCGTGTTCGAGTGTTCGTTTGTGTTCTGGCGTCAGATAGTCATAGAGTGCCACAGACAGCCATTTGTTCGCATTGGTGTGGGTGTAGTTGTTTGTTCGCATGTTCGCAAGTTCTAGTGTTCTTGTTTGTTCGTCTCTGACTGTCTGCGTGTTCGTGTGTTCGCATGTTCAGGTGTTCGAGTGTTCTTATGTGTTCGTAAGGGTGTTAGTGTATTCATCTGTTTGTGTGAAGTTGTTTGTTGGCGTAATCACGAGTTTGCATGATATTGAGTTTGTGTGTGGGTATTTGTTCTTATATTTGCATATTCTTGTGTTCGTGTATCTGTTTGCTCGTGTTTGTTCACGTGTTCGAGTGTTCGTATCAGTTAGTGAGTTCGCGTGATCGCTTATTCGAGTGCATGCATGTTCGTGTATTTGTGTACTAGACTCAGATAGTCATAGAGTGCCACAGACAGCTATTCAGATAGACTCAGATTCTCACAATTTGTGTGTTTGAGTGTAGGTGCTTGTTCGTATGTTGGCGTGTTCTACTGTCTGTGTGTTCGAGTATGTTTGTGTCTTCGCGTGTTTGTGTGTTCGAGTTTGTTCTTGTGTTCGCCTGTTTGTGTGTTCGTATTTGTTAGTAAGTTTTCGTGTTCGCTTTTTCAAGTGTTTGTATGTTCTTGTATTTGTGTTCTAGCGTCAGATAGTCATAGAGTGCTACAGACAGCTATTTGTTCGTATGTTTGTTGGTGTAGCTGTTTGTTCGTATGTTCGCATATTTTAGTCAGTAAATTCCAAGAAATTTAAAATCTGACCAGTGTACATCATGAACTTGCACTCCATGACTTCAAGTTTCTCTACTTGTCGAGACTTGTCTGTAACGTGACGTCAGCAAATTCCAGGTAATCTGATATCTGACACGTGCATTCATTAACCTTGAAGAAGGTCATTCAACCCTTATTGATTTTCGCTGATCGGAACTACTGCGTCATCGAATTCCAGGTAATCTGATACCCAACACGTGCACTTATTGACCTTGAAATAGGTCATCGAACCCATATTGAATCTCTTCTACTTGTCGAGACTTGTCTGTAACCAGAAACGTGTGAAACATTATATCTGACACGTGCACTTATTGACCTTGAAAGAGGTCACTGAATCTGTATTGAATTGATTAAACTTGTTGAGACTGGTCTGTAACGTGATGTCAGCAAACTCCAGGTAATCTGATAACTGACACGTGCATTTATTAACCTTGAGATTGGTCATTCAACCCGTGCTGATTTTTGCTGACCAGAGCTATTGCGTCATCGAATTCCAGGTAATCTGATATGTAACACGTGCATTTATTCACCTTGAAATAGGTCATCGAACCCATATTAAATCTCTTCTACTTGTCGAGGCTTGTCTGTAACCAGAAACGTGTGAAACATTATATCTGACACGTGCACTTATTGACCTTGAAAGAGGTCACTGAATCCGTATTGAATTGTTTTAACTTGTTGAGACTAGTCTGTAACGTGATGTCAGCAAACTCCAGGTAATCTGATATCTGACACGTGCATTTATTAACCTTGAGATTGGTCATTCAACCCGTACTGATTTTCGCTGACCAGAGCTATTGCGTCATCGAATTCCAGGTAATCTGATATGTAACACGTGCACTTATTTACCTAGAAATAGGTGATTGAACCCGTATCTAATTTCAACGACCTATTTGAAACTGGAACATGGCGTCAGCAGGTAATTTGATATCTAACACGTGTATTCATCAACCTTGAAATAGGCCACTCAACTCGTATTGAATTTTGCTGACCTCTCTGTAACCGGAACCATGGTGTCAGCGAATCCCAGGTACTTTAATATCTGACACGTGCACTTATTATATTATAATATTATTAAATTGAAAGAGGTCATTGGACCAATCTTGGATTTCTCCTACTTGTCGAGACTTGACTGTAACCGGAAACGTGGCGTCAGAAAATTCCAGGTAATCTGCAATTATTGACTTTAAAATAGGTCATTGAACCCATATTGAATATCGCTGACCGGAAATATGGCGTCAGCGAATTCCAGGTAATCTGATCCTTTACACGTGCACCGCTCCCATTGCTCTCTCATACGATTTGACCTTGAATCCCAAAGCTCCCTCATAGGTTTTAATTGTTTGTAACCAGAACTATAACATCAACAAATTCCAGGTAATCTGATATCTGACAATTGACCTTGAAAGAGGTCGTTAAACTCGTATCAGGTGTCTCCTACTTGTCGAGACTTAATTGTAACGTGGCGTCAGCAAATTCCAGGTCATTGAACCCTAATCAGATGTCTCCTACTTGTCGAGACTTGTCTGTAACCAGAAATATGATGTCAGAAAATTCCAGGTAATCTAATACCTGACACGTGCACTTATTGACCTTGAAAATGGTCGTTGAACCCGTATTAAATTGTTCTAACTTTTTGAGACTTGTCTGTAATGTGGCGTCAGCAAATTCCAGGTCATTGAGCCCATATCAAGTGTTTCCTACTTGTCAAGACTTGTCTGTAACGTGACGTTAGAAAATTCCAGGTAATCTGATATCTGAGTTATTGGCCTTGAGAGAAGTCAATGAACCCGTATTCAATTCCGCTGACCGGAACTATGACGTCAGCAAATTCGGGGTAATCTGATATCTGACACGTGCACTCATTGAATTTAAATCTATTTGCTCTCTCATAGGGTTTTATCCGAATCCGTTTGTTCTCTCATAGGGTTTTATGGAAATCCACTCATTCTCCCATATGTTTTTGCACCGAATCCTTTTCGAATCCGTTTGTTCTCTCATTTGCCCCCTACTTATCTATTAACTACAAATATTGATAACACGCCATAAGACGCAATGTAATCAAATTGAAGCCAAAAATATCTACCTTACCTTTTCTCAAACGGACGCTAGGAAACTATTGCGCATGCCGAATTCTGAATCACGAGAAATGGCATACGTATTTTTAAGGCTATGCTTCTTTTGACATTTTCAACCGTCCCATATTGAAAATGGGCTAACATTTTTCTATAATGTAGATAAATGAAGAATGAGAATTATGCAAGACGGTCATCTAAACTTCGTGTCATTAAAAAAAAACGATTCATTGATCCATTTGTAACTCTAATAATAAAATGTCTGTTACCTGCTACCAGAGTTTCATCATTCAATTTTCCATCAAAAACGGACGAAAACTCATTAAACTTAAAGAAATATGGATTGGGTATGTGACGGACAATTGTTTGAAAAGGTAAATCTTGTTCCAAATCGACCTCATATATCCGCCGAGAAAAATAGTTTGCTGGTAGTGATATATTTTTTTCCTCCTGAACACGAACTCGAAGTAAAACGTGGCGATCTTAAATTCTTTCAGGCATGAACCTAGAAATTTATGAAAGGTGTAATGTTCTCAGGAATAAAACCACTGAAATGAAATTATAATATGATGACTGGAATGCTCGTCAGGCTGCGCGACTGAATTTCTCATGGAGGCCGCCATGTTTGTTTTGTGGTTCCTGGCAATAGCGGAGGAATCGAGATTGAGTTGATTGTAACATATAAAACTGATACAGAGACGCGCTGCACTACACTGGCGTGTTTACAAACCATAAATTGGGAAACTAACAACACGTACGTGCAGATGAATGTCTCTCTCGCACCCATACAATAAGTAAGCAAATAAAGTATTTATCTGCTAGATTGCATGTGCCTCCTTTCTTCATCTCCTAGAGTTATCACTTTATACGGGTGCGCAGAGGAACTAAGAGCATTCCTACGGAAGCCGGGTTGGCTCACTTGTTACTGGTAGACTAGTGGCACAGCACACGTCCACTTCCAACATGTGCACACGTTCACTTCCAACATGTTGGAAGTTGAAATACTGTAGCAGCGTTAGGGTGAGTTTCCCATGCTACGTTTTTGCGTTCGTTTTTCATGCTCACAGTGATTTTGATTTAAATGCTGAATTTAGCAATAATAGGTCGTTCGTTAGTCCCGAGCAAAGCTCAGAGAGTGTTCTTTTGTCAGGAGCAAGATTCCACAGATCACAAAAAGCAAGCTTTCTGTTTCAGAGAGCAGAAATATTTATATCAAAAGTGAAAGTTAATAGACGAGAAAAGTGATGACGTAACAAATGTCATTCTTGTCAAAAACTGATTCCAAACAAACCTCCGTAGAGGTGCGTTTCATAACTTTTCTTATGAAGCGTTTCGATATTAGAACGTCTTGTCCGACAACTTCATTCCATCGTTTCAAAATTCTTGAGTGGAACGTCCGACCGTCAACTATTTACCCCACGATTTAGGAGAGCGTTTCAAAATTCAATCCGACAGATATCGCCCTACGAAGCAACTATGACGTCATACATCGTCCGTTACCGGACGACAGACGTTAAATTGAAACCACAGAACTCATAATAATATATCTTATATAATATATCTATCGTAAGACATATTATTATGAGTTCTGTGATTGAAACGCACCTTAGAATTCAAATCAGCTTGTCCGATATATTTCCGTAAAGATTTTTCAACTTCTTCTGCCTAAGAAAACAACATACAACCAACCAAACACAAACTAATGAGCAAGGCAGCAAATCATCAACAGATAAAGTCTACTAAAATTCTTTATTTGGAATCAGTTTTTGACAAGAATGACATTTGTGAAGACACACTTTCCTCGTCTATAAAGTCATGAAAATCTACTCTTTGGTCGATGGTCATAAATTGGTCAATTAATGGTCATAGAGTCATAGACAAGAGTGATTAGAATTGAAGCGGATAATTGGACAAAAAAAGAAATGGAGAAAGTACCTAATAAGACAAAAATAATAAATGGTGATGTGGTAGACGCCAATTCAGAGTTTCATTGGGTTCGAACTATTCCGAATGCCAAATTGGTGATCGCGTCGGGAATTTGCCAATCAGAATGCGCCAAGCAAAAATAAAAAATGATGCATTGGGAACTCACCATAACGCTGTCAACTTCCAACATGTTGGCAGTGAACGTGTGCACATGTTGGAAGTGGCCGTGTGCGGTGTCACTTGTCTGCCAGTCACTGGTGAGCCAACCCGGCCACCGTACATTCCAGTCATCATATTATAATTTCATTTCAGTGAATAAAACCCATATAGTGCCGCCCTCTTATAATTAGCACAATCTACACTTGCTCTCTGTAAACTTATCTATATTATGAGGTTATGTTGGAATTTGCCGAATCAGCACCAGATAAGATATGCTTCTCATAAGAGTAAATATATATGATTTCTATGGGAGCTATCCACAGAGGTGCGTTTCAATATTACGTCCGACGTGCGTCCGACGTTTAACTTTTCTTATGAAGCGTTTCGATATTAGAACGTCTTGTCCGAAAACTTCATTCCATCGTTTCAAAATTCTTGAGTGGAACGTCCGACCGTCAACTATTTACCCCACGATTTAGGAGAGCGTTTCAAAATTCAATCTGACAGATATCGCCCGACGAAACAACTATGACGTCATACATCGTCCGTTACCGGACGACAGACGTTAAATTGAAACGCACCTCTGGGTCAATAGACGAGGAAAGTGTGTCGTCACAAATGTCATTCTTGTCAAAAATTGATTCCAAACAAAGAATTTTAGGTGTCATTCTCTGTTGATTATTTGCTGATTTGCTTTTTAGTTTGTGTATAGTTGTTTGGATTTTGTTTTCTCAAGCAAAAGAAGTTGAAAACTTTAACGGAAACAATATCGGACAAGCCGATTTAAATTCGACGGAGGTTTGTTTGGAATCAGTTTTTGACAAGAATGACATTTGTGGCGTCATCACTTTCCTTGTCTATTGTTGCTGCCGAACCATGCACGCTAGAAAGAGATGAAAAAACAAAATCGTGTCTTTGAATAGGAATCTCTGGCGCAAACGCATTAATTCCGCAGCATCCAACTCGAAGTCGATGCTCATTTTTTTGGCATCACATAGGCTGTCTCTCCATCATATCGATAACCGGTAGAAATCGCAATTGATCATATCAGTACAAGATAGAAATGTACAGTGGCATAAAGTAACGGACCATAAAGTAATCCATCATAATTTACATCAGCATAACGTACTTCATCACAAAGGATCTCGTCATAACGCTACAACATCAAAATATCATTGCAGAATAACCTCAATGCATCACAAAATCATTCCATCATAACAGCAACGTATCAAAACGTCAAGCGATCATATTCGTATATAATTGTAAAAACTCAAATGATGGATTCAACAATTGGATTTATTCATCCATTGTTCTTAATTTTTCGCAAATTTTTTTTTTTTTTTTTTAACTTGAATAAAATTTTAAAATGATGGCTGCTTGAAAGTACTTTCATGCCAATCAAACCACAACCAATCAGGCGACTAGAGCGTATTGATTTATTTACGTGTTATTGCAAATACATTTCAGGTTAATTTGTATTTTTCTCCTTTTCTGAGTAATTGCCAAAATACGAATAAAATTATTCTTGATATTTTTGAAAGGACAGGATTTTGTTTGTTTTCAAAACCAAGAGAAGCAATATACACAAAAGGTAAGTTCTCATGTTTAACCATTATTTCTATTACTTTATATTTATTCGAACATATTCTTTCCAAATGTTATTTGAGGCTAACTAAAACCATTTTATTTCAAACTCTACTTGAATTTATTTGAAACAATTCGTTCAGTGTAATTTTCATGGAGTTTATTCACCTTACTGGCCCTCGATTCTTGAAATTGGTAGAAGAGAACAATCCCTGGGCAGCGTTCCTCGATTTGTTTCTACTCCCTCATTTCAAAACGATAAGTCTGTATTCTTGAACACTAGGGAGAGAGCAAAATTATTGTTCCTCGACTAGCGGTGTTGCCAAACATATCAACCAATCAGAAACTTTTATTTTTTGACAGACAAATTGGGTTAAATGATTAATTGGAGATTTCTAAGTTCTCAGAATCCAACCACTTCCAATAATCATTATTAATTCCAAATAAACCCAACCTACCATTCATTCTTCATTCAGGTAATAGTAACATATTTGTGTAATGAACCTAATATGAACTAGTATTCAGTTGAACTGAGTGAAGTGTTTATTTAGTACTGTTTAGTGAGGAAGTCGAAGTACAGTAACTGCGAACTGCATTAGTATCCCGATTATTCATAAGTTATTATTGTTCTTGTATTGTTTATAATATGGCAAACGTAGAAAGGAAGAAGTCGCATCCTATTACAATTAAACAAAAAGAGGTATTAACTGAATACATCTCCCAAAGAGAAGAGATGTATATGGGTCGTTTCACGGCAAGTTATACCAAAGAAAAAATGATTAAAAACTGGATGGAAGTAACTAATATTTTAAACAGCATTCCGAATGGGCCTGCAAAAGAGTGGCGACAGTGGAAAAAGGTTAGTATCTAATGTACAAATGATAAAAAGTTGAAACTTTGAGACAATACATAATGTTTTGAATGTGTTATAATTGTTTCATTGTAAACTTTATATTTATTAGCATCTTACACTACCTACCCTATAATACGATTATTTTTATACTATTAACTATATATATATATATATATATATATATATATATATGTTTTTTTTCAGACATGGATTGATATTAAAAAAAATACTAAATCAAGGGCTGTGAAAGAGAGGAAATATGCAGGGGGAACCGGGGGTGGCCCTCCATTACCTCCAAATCCTGAACTCGATTTGGACCAAAAAATACTCAATATCATACCACCTGTAACCATCCAAGGAGATGGAAATTAATCATTTGTATCATTTTCGGAACATGAGGAGGCAGTGACAGTATCAGTAAGTAAAATATTTTTCAAAAAATGCTAACAAACATTTCCTATTGAATTTTAATTGTTCTAAACTAACGCTACTTTCTTGAGCTAGATTTGACAAAGTCCAAGAATGTAAAAAAAAAAATTGAAAGTTATTTTTAGTTCACTTCAATGTAGATTTGTGTAATTATTAATATATTTAAATTTTATAATAGATGGTTTTTTTAGGAGGAAAGTTGGAATAAAGAAAACGAGCAGACCAATAGTATTGTAATGATTACCTATACTATGATATACTACCAAGAAGTGGAGAGAAGAATATTTCAACTAAATCCTCCTGTCTCACTGCTCCGATGAACTCTGGTACATCTGCTCCAATGTGCTCTAGTCAGACTGCACCAATGCACAAGAAAATTAGGATGAATAAAACAAGCAGACTGCAGGAATCATTAAAAACAAATACAAAATTCATTGACCTAAATGAAGATAAGTTCAAAAATGACAAGCAATACCAAGACAGGAAAATTCATTTGATGGAAACTGAAATACAGAATAAACAAACATACCGAAGAAGAAAAGCAACTGCATTGGAAAGTATAGCTGATAGTTTGGCACAAATTGCTTCAAGGATGTCAGAAAGCAGTTTGTAGACAGCAGCATTATGGTGCAAAAATAGTTTTGTTTTCAGAGTCTGTCACTGTTTTCATGATACTTGACTTATACTTTTGTTGTGAAGTTTATATTTTGTTTTAAAGTTTTTTTTTATTTTTATTACATGAAGTTTTTGTATTTTTTTTTGTTGAAAGGCTATTTTTTAATTAAAGTTTATATTATTTAGAAAATTTATTCATTTCAAATATCCTGGAATAACTTAAATTATATAAAAAATGTCGTACTTAAAAACCATTTTGAAAAATTGATAATAGTTTGAATTATGAAGATGAATTAATACAAAGGTTAATGATAATATTCTGTCTCCTCAACTCTCTTGCTGCTTTTGTATTTTTGTTTCATAGAGTTTCATATTTTATTAAATGCAGTTTTGCTACTGATTATTTATGGTTTGATTATATATATATGTTAAACAAACACACAATATATAAAAAATTTATTCACATCAAATAACCACGAATAAATTATATTACATATAACAATTTTGAAAAAGATAGCAATACTTATTTGAAATATAACAAAGATGAATTAATACAAAAAATGGTTATTGATAATATTTTGTCTCAGCTCTCTTGCTGCAAGCAAATCCAGATTCACCCTTGCATTATGTCTTTGTTCCCTTGGTGGCCTTGGTGCATAAATGCCAAAGTCAATATGATCAAGATCCTCTTCCTGTGGCTCAGGTACATTAGCTACTATGCACATGTTGTGCAAAACCACACATGCATTAACAATAGTAGCTGCAACCGTTGGAGAATAGTGCAAGACACGATGTTTCAGTAGACACCGAAAACGATTTTTCAACACTCCATTACAACGTTCAATACCACATCTGATGCTACGAAACCTTTCATTGAATCTTTCTTCTTCCTGTGTTTCTGTATTGGGTATGGGAGTCAATATCCACGGCCTTGTAGGGTAACCTAAAGAAACATGTATTAATTCAATAATTATAACTTCATTTGAATTTTGATAGCTAAGTATTCATTTTCATACCATCTTTTTTATCAGATGAAATGTACTTTTACTTTACCTGAATCACCAATCACAAAAAAAGTGTTGGCACGATTTCGTCTATAAATTATCTCCAATGTCTCTGAAACCCTAGACTGTGACCAAATAAAGGCATCATGTGTACTGCCTGGAAATCTTGCATTGACATTTAATATTTTTAAGTCGCTGTCACATATCTACAAGAAATATATAATTATTATTATTTTCAAAGTTATTGGAATTTGACGAATAAATTCATTACCAATTGAACATTGAGCGAATAATAATTTTTCCTATTGACGTAGGCTCTTTCTGGCTGTTCTGCATTATTCACCCTGGGTGAAACAATCGCCACATGGGTACAATCAATAATGCCAACTATCCCAGGAAACTGATATTTTTCATAAAAACTGAAAAGAATAGTATATTTCATTAGGAGTTCAGAAAATAGGCTTTTTCCGTGGGTGTGCGACATGTTCCTGTGGGAGGCGAAGCCGAACACGGGAAGTCGTGCAAGCACGGAAAAAGCATTTATGGACGAGTAATGAACGATATTTTTCATTGTATCTACCTGAAAACCATAGATTGTTAAGAAACATTCATTTTTAATGATGAAGGAACAAAAACATGTATTATTAATTAAAATATTTATGGTACAAAAATATCCAAAAATTGCCACAAAACAAGCTATTTACCCTGTTGGTAAGGAAATATTCAAACAATTTGCGATTTCTAGAGAACTGTCACTAACATATTATTTAATTTTGACATGTAAATATAATGACACCTGCACACCGTAAAATTTTCCGTGGGCACGGAAAAATCCCATTTTCGGTATGCTAAATAAGCATGTAAATATAGTGTTTCCAGATAGGTATAATGAAAATAGAGCTTAACTAATCTATCAATTACCAAATATAGAATAAATTCAATAATATTACGCTATATTCATCAAAGTTATAAGAAAATACTTAGATACAAAAAATTCTGATAAGATCATGGATCATATGTTCTCAGAAGTACAATCTACATTTTTTACAGGTAAATGTTCAACTGCAGCTGAACTAGGTTTACTTACTTCCTTCTTACATTCTCCAATTCTTCAATGTTTCCAGGAAAATGAACCCACTGATTGAATATCTCTGGCGAGTTTAAAACACTGCATATTTCTTTTAAGCAGCGGCTTACACTGGGTTGGCTTATTCCAATGAAATAATTGGAACCAGTAATTTCTTGATAACTACCAGTAGCCAAAAACCTTAATGTTGCGAACACCTAGAAAAATTATTTGTTGCATGATACCTTCAAGTCAAAACTCTTTTATCATAGGATCGAAACTTTCCTTAGACGCTTTCCAGTAATGTAAATGAGAAGTTCGGTATAGCTGTTTTGCTTTCATGAAACGCTGAAAGTGCATGAGCTGTACTGAGCTTCCCATTTATGTTGCTTGAAAGCGCCACTTATATGATATGTCTTCATTAATATTTTGTTTATCAATAACATATTTTTTATTTTATCTCAATAATTTTTATACACATAAATTTCGACTAATAAGCCAGAATTTTAAAAATAAATCTATCATTAAATACTTCATGTATCACGTGAAACCTAACTAGGGGCATTTTTTTTGTTTAGTCCTTCTATGCATAGTAAATATGGGACTTACCTTAGTCTCTACAGTAAGAGCAGAAGCTCTTGTGGGTGCTGCCACATGAAGACTCACAATGTTAATGAGTTGCCTCGTTAAAGCTTTTGTTAACCGAAACATTTTTATAAACTTCTGATCAGACAACTCAAATGGATTTTGTTTTGGGAGTATATCCACACCTACGTTAATTTGTAGTTCGGCATCCTGAATATCTTCATTTATTTGGTCCCAAATTATCGCATTCGCCATGTCCATGTTCAAATCAAAAAATAAGTATTTGTACCCAAATTCCAAAGCACAAATTATAGCGTATAACCATCTGTTCAAATCTGTTGTAACAGAAATTTGAAAACATTCATTTAATTTAATCTTAATCACTGATGTGACTGATGACAGTTGACAGACTAAGGAAGCCAATCAAAAGCATTCCTTGTTTGGTTCTACTGCAAATTCTGAGAGAAGCATTATTTGTTCCCCAGGGAGTGCTTTTGAGGTCAAGAATACGGTTTGAAGTTTTGTGAGGTGGACACGCCCACTTTTCCTTGATCGTTCTACTCCCCGGTTTTCAAGAATACGGGCCCAGGTAGATAGATCGTTTCTAAAGGAATAATATAATGTAGCAAAAAACTTAGTTGAAAAAAATCAAAGCCAACATTGATTAGGATCTAGTGTATGAATTTTCCTGTATAATTCAGAATGAATATTCAATCAATTACCTATATCATGCCGTAAACATAACAGAATTATATAACACATGTGTTTATTTTCAAGGTTTCACTTATTGCCGATAATGAAACTTGAACGAAATTGATAGAGATGACGCAGAACAATTCACACCTCCCACATTTTTCCTCGATTTCGATTCTTCAATGCAATACAACTAACTACTATAAACTTCACTGATTTATTGAAGAAAATTTACGTATACTCGAGCAATAAAAGATATAGAGATGCACATTTTGTCCTTGATCGCAACTTACCTCACTTCGTTCTTTTACGTCGTAGTCTGGATCATGCTAAGGGAAGTCATTGTCGGGTATGTTCGTTTTTACTCGTAATACGGTATGGACACAGATTAGAATCTGTGGTATGGATTCCATTTTTTACTCATTTTGTAAATCATGTTCTTCCCAGCAAACACAGTTACATCACAGATGCATCGCAGCGATATCGCATTCTATGTCGAATAGACGTCGCTGCGATGTCGGAGGGATGTTACTTTGTCCCACTCAAGAAACATCCATGCGACGTCGCTGCAACAAGTTCCGCGATGTAACAACGATATATTTTTTGAGATGTAACTGCGATGATTCCATATTGATATCGCAGGTATGTGAACATGTGACATATCACAGCGATGTACTTTTGTCACGCAAGGTTTAGGTAATACAAAGGAAAATATATCAATAAAAAAAGCTTTGGATGGAAAATATGTATTTATTTAAACATTTTATTTTCAATAAATATAATTTACTCAAAATGAAACAACATTGTTCTAATTGAAGCATTTTCCGACAGTAAAAAATAATGATACCTAAAACAATAAAACTTTATCATTCGTCTTTTATGACGATAAGAGAAAGAGGGAAATGAACGCTTTGCCATAGTTTCAAGTGAAAAATTATTGTTACTTACTTTCATCCTGGGAACTATTCCTAGAAAAAGTTATTTCCACAGCTTTGTCACAGGTTATTAAACATTTATTAAATTACTATGACCATTATAAGTTAATCGAACTTGGTGCAACAAGCCATTTTTGGTTATGTTCAATGTTCTTCTTCTTGTTAATCATTTAATGAGCTATGCTTGCGCAATTTACTCAGAATCCCCATATATGTGTTATGCAAGAATCCGTCTCGCCCCGGCCTCTAACCGGCGTAAATAACACGGGCTTCGTCGTGGGATGAGGATTGTCTTGCTCGAAGCAATATCCTCACCCTGGTCTATTGTTTGCTTACACTTCATGCTCATTAGATATTAGATGGACTAAGACCTAATGGCAAACATTCACTAACATTTACATACACTTCATGCACATTATCTATAATGATGGACATTTATGGTAGATTTATGCAGCAATCATAAGTCATAAGTCTTTAGTCATAAGGAAGAATATTCGTCAATGATTGGTTGGTCCGTATATTCCAACCAATCATTGACGAATATTCTTCCTTATGACTTAAGAGTTATGAAATAATAACTGCCCGTCTTAGGAACTCGACAAGGCTTTTCACAAATTCTTGCATTAATTCATCTATAAAGGTCATTATTGATCAGAAATGTACAGGAAGCAAATTCTTGGTGGCAAATGAAATGAAGGACTACATTATTAACCCAGTACGGGTTAATAATATTGCTTTAAAAATGATTAATACACATCTCTCTCTGGAAAGTTATATGGAAAAAAACGTTCAATCTACTACGGATGCAGTTAGTCTACCTGATAATACTTCTTTTTTAGTCAATGTACCGGAACTGAATCCACCAATTTAAAATCAATATACCCCAAAAATAAATCTTGTATGTCAGTAAAACGAGTAGGTAGCAGTAAAACACTACATGTATTTCGATTTGCCACCAAAATATCAGATGCTTAAGTAATAAAGTACTACAACTAGATGTCTTATTGGAAAACGATGTTTCAGACTGTGATTTTCTGTGTGTGTCAGAACACTGGCAAAACAAAGACCAGTTAGATGTTCTGAAACTGAAAAAATTTGAATTATGTTCTTTTTTTTGTAGAGAGGTCATGAAAAATGGTGGTGTTGCGTTGTATAAAAATAATGACTGTATTTTAAACTGTGATATTTTGAATTTAGATAGGTTTTGTGTGGAACACGTTTTTGAATGCTGCGGCATTGTTTTACCGCTTGTGAAAGTAGCAATTGTATGTATTTATCGTCCACCCGATGGAGATTTTGATTTATTTTTGAACCTGTTAAATGGCCTTTTGTTTCATACAACTGACAATAATCTTAATGTTATAATTGGAGGCGATTTTAATGTAGATTTTAATGTAGACAGCGCTAAGCTACGGCGCATGAATGATGTTTTGGGGTGTTTTGCCCTGAATAGAACTATCATGGAACCGACAAGAGTAACTTCTGCGTCTGGTTCTTGTATAGATAATTTTCTGGTGAGCGAGCATCTTATTTACTTTGAGTCATCAAACATAAATCTCTGTCTGTCAGACCATTTTGCACAGCTCCTGAAGGTGCATGTACAGGGAAAACTGAAGGTTATGGACACTAATAGTTCCAATATGTCCATGTTCCGTAGAGACTTTTCAGAAACAAACACCGCAAAATTCTTAGAGTTCTTAGAAAAGGAAGACTGGGCAGATCTTACTAAGGAAACATGTCCAAATGCAGCTTATGAAATATTTCATAGAATATTAATGTACTATATTGAAGTAGCTTTCCCTATGAAGAAAACGAAAACAGGAGGAATTTTAAAGACTCAATTGTCACCTGAAATATTAGATTTAAAAAAATTAGTCACTCTTTATAACGAACTTTCAAATACAGATGAAAACTACAGAGAACCTAGCAGACAAATAACAGAAACTTACAGGAAAAAACTAAGGGAACATAATATAAAAACTATAGATCAGAGAGTTCATAGCTCGCAAAATAAAACTAAAACAACATGGAAATGTATTAATGAAATCCAGAAGAAAAACAGTGTTAGAAAAGAAATTACTATTCTAGAAGAGGGGGAACAACTTCCTAAAGATATCGCTGCTGGTAAATTCAATAGTTATTTTACACAGGATCAGGCGAGTGGCAATATTGACTACGACTTCATGATAAGCTGTGTCAATATGTGCGCAAACTCCATATATATGGTGCCAGTTTCTGCTGCTGATGTTATAGCTTTAATAAGATCTCTCAAAACTTCAAATGCTAGTGGTTACGACGACATTTCAAATAACCTTTTAAAAAAATGTCAGGAAAAATTAAGCTATCCCCTGACACATATCATCAATATATCAGTTGAAAACGGTACTTACCCGGATAGATTGAAGCTAGCTCAAATAAATCCAATATATAAAAAAAATGACCCGCACCAAATAGAGAACTACAGGGCAGTCAGTATCCTATCCAGCATAGGTAAAATTTTTGAAATGAATATAAAGAACCAATTTCTGTCATTTTTAAATAAAAATGAAATGCTTTCCCCTCATCAACATGGTTTTACGCTGGGTAAGAGCACAGAAACGGCATTGAATGCTTTTCAGGAACAGATAGTAACGGCTCTTGATAGCAGGGTTAAAATATGTGGACTTTTCATTGATTTTTCACGAGCTTTTGACTGTGTTAACCACGAGCTGTTATTATCAAAAATGGAAAGGTATGGGATAAGAGGAGTAGCCTTAAAGTTGATGCGCTCTTATTTAACAAATAGACATCAAAGTGTTGTTATGCAAAACACACAGAGCCCTTCCCTACTCATTAAACAGGGTGTGCCTCAAGGTTCCATATTGGGTCCCCTTCTGTTTCTCATATATGCAAATGATCTCATTCACTTTTTACAGAACCTGTCAACGATCCAAGTGATCACGTATGCTGACGATACAAATATTATAGTATCACAAAAGGATGTCGAAAGTCTTGTGGAATCAACTGAAACTGCCTATAAAAAAGTTATTTTGTGGTCGGCAAAAAACCACCTAACTTTAAATGTACAAAAAACAGTGTTAGTTAATTTTTCCCTGAGCAATCAAACCGAAACCCTCTCTATCTTTGAAAATGAGGATATAAGAGTAGATGCATCAGAGACAACTAAATTACTGGGTGTCAATATTGATAATAAATGGAGCTGGGAAACACATATTGATAGTCTCTGTGCAAAACTACGTAAGAACTGCTATGCATTGCGATTTATGTCCAATCACTGTAGCAAATCTATATTGTTAAGTCTATATTATGCCAACATCAATAGCCATTTGAGGTATGGGATACTTAACTGGGGTTCATCTGCTTCATGGGAAAGAGTTTTTGTTTTACAAAAAATGGCAATTAGGATATTGGAATGTCTAGGATGGAGGGTCTCATGTAGAGACACTTTCAAAAGTTTAAAAATTTTGACTGTAGCAGGCCTGTATGTATATGAGCTGTGTATTTTTGTCTATCAGAACAGAGATAAGTTTGCTCGTAATGGAGAAAATCATCTGCATGAAACAAGATCTAGAAATATGCTTGTTCCAGGCCAACACCGTACAAAAAAGTTTCAGAGAAGCCACCTGTTTCTTGGCTGCAAGGTCTACAATAAATTAGATCAGAATATTAAAAGTGCCTCTAATATAAGTTTATTCAAGAAATCATTGAAAACCCATTTAATAAATAAGAATATCTACTCTGTAGACGAATTTCTCTCATAATCCGTATGTAAAAACTTAATCGTTTATTTTCACTTGATCAATGTCTCTACTGGTATTTTTGTTTTAAATTTAATTTACATTTATTCTTTATTCTTTATTCTATATTCTAGACGTTTTCTTTGTTATTGTACAACTGTACCTTTCAACAAACGAAATAAATTATATTATTATTATTATTATTATTGCTGCATAAATCCACCATTACTTCTACATCAACTTGACTTCCAACACGAGGCCGCCGTCTGACCTCAACCGCTGCCGGAAGTCGAATCTATGTTCAATGTTTATGATCGAGAAGCAAAATGAACGAATATAGAAATTTACGAATCTCAGGCGCATCTGCAATGGCGTTCATTATTGACATCGCAAAAATCACCTATGACGATAACATCATCGCGGCGAGGAGAAATTTGTAAAATCGCAACTGTAACATCTTAGAAATGGCAAGTCATAGATTAGCTTTTGTACATCGCAGCGATGCAACGTATGTAATATCGTACTGTTGCCTCATTGTGACATCTCAGAGATGTCATGTCACAGATGTATTTGCTTCTGTACATCATCGCAGCGATGCAATGTTTTTGATATCGCCGTGTTGCCTCATTGCGACATCTCAGAGATGTCATGTCACAGATGTGTTTGCTGGGTTCTTGTTCACTGCTTATATAAATGATGAGACGCCGCTGCTTCCAGGATATCAGAACAATAATAATTGGCTCACCAACAAACTATTACAAAAGGGAACAATATGTGTCATGCCCTTACATCATATTTAGATATAACAATGCAGCAATAAAATGTTTGCAAAAATCTATCTGTAATGGGTCCGTAAGGCCGTAAGGGAAACTTTCGCTTGCATAGGAAGTGTAGCACTCTATTACTCTCGGTGAAATGTACACTCGGTTTAAGTATTCCTTCACTTAACTGCACTTATTCAAAATGTAGTGTAGTTCACAATACACCAAGAAACAAATGGAAGTACCTAAAATATGACCAGCCTTAAAGATGGATTTGCCTTATTTGATTGGCCTTTATGACGAATGCCTGTGAATGTGAAAATTACTATTAAATATATTTTATCTTTCGAAATCTACAGCAATTCAATAGACGCGGAAAATGTGTCGTCACAAATGTCAACCTTGTCAAAAACTGATTCCAAACCTGATTCCAAACAAAGTATTTTAGGTGAAATTCTCTGTGGATTATTTGCTGCTTTGCTTTTTAGTTTGTGTTTGGCTGTTTGGATTTTGATTTCTCAAGAAATAGAAGTTGAAAAACTTCAACAGAAACAATATCGGACAAGCTGATTTAAATTCGACGAAGGTTTGTTTGGAATCAGTTTTTGACAAGAATGACATTTGTGACGTCATCACTTTCCTCTTCTATTAGAATTTGAATGAGACTGTAATGAAATTTGTCAGCTGATCACTTCACTGTTTGGAGCCTAAATTCTAAGTGCCATCTAGCGGGAACGATTATTTCGCAATCAATACCCTTCATTTTGGCTAACGTCATATTGTTAGGTCAGGGAGCCTATCTAGACAAAACATTCTGCCATTAGAAAATTCATGTGTATTTCAAGTTCGAGTCATTAGGCTTTTTATCATTCTTAGATTATTATTCATTTCTCCATTGTTTTGTTGGACTATTTTTGGTCAATTGAGATCATATTACATCATCTCACATTGAGATGAGATGAAATAGAAAAGAATACTCCTATTATTATTGAAACTATGTGAAAATGACTCCATTTTACATATTCTAGAGACTATATTGCTTTTTTTATCTTGAAGATCCCCGTATGAAAACATGGGAAAGTATCCTCTTCAGTATGATGTAGTGGTATGGATGTACCATTTATACATATAGTGAATATTCTGTTCTGATGTTGACACAATGTACATAAAAGTAGTTCGACCTTTTGCCACATTAGCGCTGGAATCTAATTTTGATTTCCCAATAGAAAGTTTAAGGATAAGGTTTCGCCACAGATTAGAAAACATATTTAGGCCACAGATTAGAAAACATTTTCTAATCTGTGTTTAGGCTGAGTCAAGTCTCCGAACTGACCAATATGATTAGACCAGTGCGGTCATTTGGTTGACTTGACGACCTAATTAGAACTGTATGTATGTGACCAATATTTTCAATCATCTGATCGGTCCGACTCATCGTCATACTTCATACTAAACGCGCGTGCCTTGTCCGACCGGTGACTTGACGCAGCCCTAATCTGTTGTTTCGCGCCAAACAGAGACTATATAAACTCAACAGCCAATGCTAGACAAAACAATCCGGAGCCACTTTCGATTAGCTCCGATTTACTACGAGTTGAACCTGAAGTGATCTCGCTGACCACGAAAAATCATGAATAACATGTATTTAGTTCAGGTTCAGTTCGGGAGACAAGCGTCTAGTCACACCAATTCTACTTTGATGGCGCAGTTCCGCATGACATTATTGACATTTGAGAAAACTCAGGTTATGTCTGGTTATGACTGTTATGTTATGAAAATTGCTATTTTGTGAGCTTCTAAACTTTTATATGCTTTCATTTAATTCATTGTGAAAGTACTCATCGTTTCCACTAAATAATTAACAATATCAGGATACATTATTTTTGGGAAAAGTGAAATATCTTCAGCTTCAAGAAGATATGGATCAATGCCGATTATTGATATTTTATCTTTACCGTTGTCGATGAACATCATCTAAACGTGACTAATCCATTATTCCTAAATTTCAACATAACAGCAGAAACAGGAAAAACACATCAGAAATATTGATTTCATTGAAAATATGAACAGGATGTTCATAAAGTCAGTTGTGGAATCATTTGCGACTGAAAGTTGGAATTTAGTCGCTGTTTTCCATCGTACAAGATAACCTCTCTTGGAAGGGATTCATGATTTTTTCTCTCAAGTTATATAGGGTCTTTCTCAATATCTATCAGATGTAGTTCAATGTCCAGTGTGGCTTTTGCCGGGGAAGTAGTTGTTTTCTGTTAGATATTACAATAAAGTAACTTCAATTTTATCGTAGGGTTTTATTCCATTTCCAGAGGAGTCATGTATTGATTCAATTTTCAGTTGAGAATGTTTCTCTTTAAAACACATCAGAAATAGTTATTACACGGCAGAAATAGTTAAAACACGGCAGAAATAGAAAAAACTTCGAAAAACTTTATTTACAAAAGCAAACAGAAAAGTGAGGTTCTTTCTGTCAGTTACACTCTCTACTAAACCAATTTTCATTTCGTGTGTTATGTGTTAGTGTTAGCACAATAAAAACAAAAAGCTTAACGTGGTAGGTTAGGCTAAGAACAAGGGAGGATATAAACATTTCGAAGGCCGTTTTTTAATGTGTTAAAGTATTTTTTTTTTCTAGGTTTCTAACCATTGGCTTGGAAAGCCTGAATATACTTTTGAATTGTGAATCCGACAAATTGAATTGATTTTCTTTCCTCCAAAATATCCTGCGACCTTCAACCTGTTCTTGAGCATTTTCTTCAACATTAAATATTTGATCGTATATCAAATCATCCATCAACTCATCTATTAGAGTATCACATCAAAATAACAGACTTTTCAAATCTCTATTCCCTGACGTTTCCCTCGAAAATACCAAGAGAAATGTCAGGGAGTTATTTCTCTCGACAGGTAAGAGAAAACAAATTCAAGAATTCACTCATAATCGCTAAAAGAGAAAAGTGCCTGTTTTCTCTTGGCTTTTCTACTACCTGAAACTCAAGAATAGCCACCCAGAGTGGAAAGTTTTCACATGTTGGATAAAATTTGAATTTGTCGAGAATGATTTTCCACATTCAACACAGATAGCTTCAACGCTTTTTTTTTTTTGGGGGGCTATTTTATCCAGTTCATCTGAAAATATAGGTAGATTTACATTTTTCATAACATTTTATCAGTGCACAGATAAAAATAATCATGTATACACACTAACCTGGGTGGAAATTTTTACATGCCCTCTCAAACTACTAACATCGTAAAACGATTTGTTACAAATAGTGCACAAAGTCATTTTAAACAGTTTATTCAACAAAAAAACAAATCAGTTATCAAATAAACACACCTTTCAAGACTAAAAATCATTCGATTTCTTCACAACAAATAACAATTACTGACAGCTATCAACATGGATATCGGTATTTAAAATTTGGCGCGGACACAGTGCGCATGCCGAACTGCGCCATCAAAGTAGAATTGGTGTGACTAGACGCTTGTAAAATCAATCGATCGGCCATTCTCTACAAATATGTTCAGTGTCCCTGGTTTCAGACGACAATAAAGTGCACGGCATTAAGCGGTCTGTGATTGGTCACTCTAATGGCGGTACAAAGATACGAACTTTCATCCTCAGATTAGATGATTTGCCATCTGTACATCAAACAAACAAAAAATAGGATTATGTCAACGATGAAGAGTAAAAATTTCATTCTCGAAAATTCAACAACTCCGGTTTTTTCGTGAATCAGGGATTTGGGAGAATATCCTGGACTCTATCTATAGTATTTAGATCATTGATTCCATAGAAATGTGTTGATCATATTTCTATGATTGTGACCGCAATATCCAAGAGTATTCCCACCCAGCGCCATCTTTCGCCAGGAGGCTAAAGTGCAATCAGAATAACGACACGCTGGTCCCTAGGTGTGTTGTTCTTATTGATGAAACCTGTAAACCGTTAGGAAAACTGAGCACGTTGACTTTCTAGAACCATTGTTTATATAGAAGATAAATAGTCAACCTTATGGGATTATAATTGGATCAAAATGGATGCGACATGTAGATGGCGATAGTGAGCTCGCATCCAAGTCATGTCGTAACTTCAGTAATCTGGCCTCTAAGTCATGTCGTAACTTGATTGAAACGATGGGACAGCATTAAAATCAGGGTTATTTGAAGGAACCTGCATTAAAATGACGTCAAATATTCATGTTTGTAACTAATCACGCTAGATGGCACTCGCGTTTGCGTCCAACACCAATTACACAGGCATTGACTATCTTACTTCTATATAAACAATGCTAGAACTAACCCAAATACAAAGGCAATATTATTATAATCAACTGACATTAACAATTCGTCAATGAATTCTCCCATTTGTCAACTACAAATAATGTGCGATAAATACTTTTTTCTGCAAACGATCGACACTTCATTCAATATAGGCACAAAGTATTACCATATTATAAGTAAATCATTATACTATGGTATTACCTATGAGAAAATAAACACTCGATAGTAATCCCAAATGTATAAGCTTTTCAAAAATCAAAATTTTCACATGTCTAACAAAAGGAAAGAAGGGAAATAAATTATTTGAACAAAAATTTCCGAATTGCGAGATCGAACCCAGGCCATCAGTTTAGTAGTCAGAGTTGCTAACCTTGGTACTACCACAGCTGCTTGAAATGCTAAGAATTTATTTTCTATACTTTCCATCATACAAGAATAATAGGTTCGTTTTTAACAAAAGCTAAGAAGATCAGGAGTTTTTTCAATATTTTCGCTGTCAAAAAGCTGTAAAAAAATTACACTTCTGGGAAAACGTCAACTTTGCGTTGATATCTGAAAGCGTCAAAGGCTACTTTATTAAGCGGTTGTAGAAAAGTGACATTTTCGGGAGAAGTCAACTTTGCGTTGAGCTCTGAAAGCGTCAAAGGCTGATTCGGTAAGCGGTAGTAGAAAAAAGCGTTTTTCCGTGTATCTATGACTATGGCAACGGAATAAGTTATCTGTTTTTTTGTCAAAAATAGCACTCTCAGCCAATAGGATACCTATAGTCGTGATAAAAGCTTCGAATTTGTTTTCGCGGTTTTTGTTTCTTTTGTAATCACCACATCCGTTTAATTTCATTTTCAGGTATGTACAATAATATTGATCACAAGTTCATACTACTAATTATTTCGATTCGAGCTTTGAAGAAACTTGGCTCAGCCCACCGACTACTGGCAGGGAAACATCGTGAAGCTGACTGATGCGCGCGCATCCAAATTATGCTGGAATACGATTTCTACACAATACGAATATGATCAGGTACGAATTCTATCCAATACGAATTCTGGGTAATAACGTTATGTTGCAGTGACGACATGATACAATACGAAAATGATGGATTACGAATATGATTCGGTCGTGTTTCTAAAAGCACATTATGCTGTGTTACGTTATGCTGCAATACGTTTATGACAGTGTACTTTTCTTTGCATTGCGAATTCTATATTTTACGAATATGACCCTGTAGCCTTATGATGCTTTGCGATTTCTATTTTTGATGTTATGATGGGATATATTGTGATGGTTTGGATGGACCCCTATAACTGACCAAAGATACTTTAACTAACAGGAGGGTTTATTAAGCTCTAGCTAATCAGAATCTTGTAGCATCAACGCGTCATAGTGACGTCCTTGCACATGAGTACAGAGTCGAACTCGAACCAAGCAACAAAACTGTCAGCAGTAAATAAGTAACTCGTCACAAATGTTCTTTCATCTCTTTCTATTAGTGTCCCCATTGTCAAATGGGGATTAGACTCAAGAAGACTAAAAAAAAAACAAGGAGGGTTTAATAAGCTCTAGCCAATGAGAAACTTGTATCATCAACGCGTCATAGTGACGTACTTGGGTATGAGTACAGAGTCGAACTCGAAACAAGCAACAAAACTGTCAGTAGTAACTCTCATATACCAAGAGCTGGTCCGTCACTGTCTATAGAGAACGGCGGCCATGACATGTATAACTACGTCACATTTCGTCACAAATGTTCTTTCATCTCTTTCTACTAGTGTCGCCATTGTCTTATGGGAATCAAACACTCCTTTAGACTCTCTCTCCTCTTAAATAATGTTTAGGCTGTGTCAAGTCACCGGTCGGACAAGGCACGTGCGTTCAGTATGAAGTATGACAATGAGTCGGACCGATCAGATGATTGAAAATATTGGTCACATACATACGGTTCTAATTAGGTCGTCAAGTCAACCAAATGACCGCGCTGGTCTAATCATATTGGTCAGACCCACTGAAATATACTTAATAACTGGAATGCCAATGCAGGCATATGCGCGAAGAATTTTTGTAATGTAGATGAAAAGATGTAAAAATCATGTCTTTGATCATAACAGAGACCAGTGAATTGTTCTGTTATGGAAACATACGTTTTTGATCAATGAATTCGGCCAGGAGCGGCTTAGGCGCTATTTATAGCAGTTCATTGAGTTCAGTCCTCCATTTTATGTTTGGTTTTGCTTGTGTGAGTTTTTTCCCAGAAAATGTTCAAAAAAAGAGTGGCTAGGTTAATCACATTTGAAACTCCTTGGTAGGGCATTGTTTTTCAATTTGTTTTTCATTATAACTTATTTTTTATCGTGAAGTTCATTTTTATTCTGGGAAAATGAATGTGGTGTGGTCATTTTTCCACGATTTGATATTTGTGAAGTCTAAGTATCAAGCTGATCCAAATTGTTAGCGTCAGACTGCGGTGGTTTTTCAACAATTTAGTCGTATAGAAATTTGTCATCTATACTATGAACCAGACCGGTCCTGTTTCGAATACACATGCTCCCCCCTTGACTTTTTTTACTGCTGCGCGAGGTTCAAAAGGGAACACTTTTGAGAAGTTGCATTGGCATTCCAGTTATAAGGTATATTTCAGTGGTCAGACCGGAGACTTGACTCAGCCTTAAGCCTGATCCACATAATGGCAGTAGCAGTGGCGTCACCCCCCTCTATTGATAATATAACCAATGGCAAACATTTTTAGACGACGTTGAAAATTCAAGGTCACGCTGCTGAAAGTTTGATTCATTTAAACTTTTTGCAGTCAAATCTAGCAGTGTTCGCATTTCCAACCTTAAAATTATCATGAAATCGAGATTGCTGTTATGATTGCTTTCTACTGCTTTTAACAAACAATTAGTTGAAAATTTCCATCCCAATGTCACTCATTCGCATAACAGCGTCAAAAGGGGCGGAGTCACTGCCTTTAGTGCCACTGCTACTGCCATTATGTGAATCAGGCTTTAGTCTTCATGATAACTGACTACTGCCTCATCGGTGCTTTTCAATTGAAAGCTTAAGGCTGAATTCCCACAGATCCGACGGCCGATGATACGATGGTACGAAAATGTTCTGATTGGTTGGAAAAATGTCCTGATTGGTTGATTTGTTGTCACACCTACCAATTCAACTAATCAGAACATTTTCGTACCATCGGATCATCGGACATCGGATCTGTGGGAATTCAGCCTTAGACGCTTTGGCTCCGAGTAACTCCAAGGAGCTCCTGAAGTGATATCACAGACCACGAAAGAACATTTTTCTATTGAATAACATGTATTTCTGTCATTTGAACTGATCCTGAAGTGATTCCAGGGGTAACAAGCTCATCTTGTTACCCCTGAGATCAGTTCAGGGGTAGTTCAACTGACAGGAATACATGTTTTTTATTATGAACATGTTCTTTCGAGATCACTGAGATCACTTCAGGAGCTCCTCGGAGCTTCTCACTATGTCTCGGATAAGGATTCAGTGATGCCACCACACAACTTTTGGCTTTAAAACTACTGGCACGTTTTTCGGCAAGTTTTCTTCATATCAGGGTTCCTGGCAGCCTCAGGAACCCCGTAATATGATTGAAATTGTTCATAACGACGGGAATATTGAGATTTTCCATAAAATATTTTTCTCACAAAATGGCGCTAATTTCAAAATATATCATTTTCCTGAATTTAAAAAAAAATTGCGTATTTCACGTTTCCTAGTTGCCAAATAGTTAATCATATTATTATTGAAAATAGTCTGAGTGGTAACTTTCACGGACAAACAAACCTTTATTACTTTTCTGATTAAAATGCTCTTGGCCTGAATACTTAGAGGTTACATCACAGAATTTGCATTTTGTTTCAGTTTTGTGGGTATGTATTTTAATCATAACTGTTAAAATGGTTGAATATCATTTCTACTTTTGAAATTTTTCATGGAACGAATGTGCACTGACAAAGAAGTAACCCTACACTCAGTGCCGCATTTGCCAGCTAGCATCCTACCAAGTACCAGTTAGCAAATTAGCCAGTAAGCAAATGCTACGGGCTCCGCGCCTGGGGGGCCTCGCGCCTGTGCGCAAAGTAAAAAAATACTATCAAGTAAGATATGTTTTTTATACCACCTACAGAAAATTAATAAAGTTAGAAATGGGAATAATAACTATAGCATGGAATGAAATTCTAGAACACTTGCAAGCGACTAACGATTCGTTGCAGTCGTCCGATCAAGATCTTAACACGAGATAGGTACGCTCTTTATAAATCATTACAAGGCTACTTCCAAGCAAAAGCCAAAGCCCTAATTGGCTGTGAAGAATATCAGCAATCGACTTCAAGAAAACCCAGCAAAATACAAAGTACGACCATTTCAGCAGCAGCTCTACTCACAGACCTCATAAAAGAAGAAGTTGTAGAACATCAAACACCAGGACAACGTTTTGAAATTCATGTTTTTATTGTTGTAATTGTCTGCATTAGCTAAATGCATGGAAGCTTGCCATCAAGTGACTAGTGTATTTGGAATACTTCGGCAGAAAAAGAAGAACTATCGTCAATTATTTCCTAGACGATGTGGAAGACACTCTGGGCAATGAACTGGTGCAGGTTGCGAAGCTGCTGAAAACAGATGTGGCTGCTGATATTGACTGCAGAAAGAAAAAGCACGAGGCTCAGGAACTTCAAGTTTATAAACTGTTGACATAAAATTCATTGGAATCGTGTTTCCCAAATGTTGGAATAGTGTTTCGCATTCACTTGATTTTTATAATCACCAACTACAGCGGAAAATGTTCTTTTTCAATGTTAAAGCGTTTTAAAAATGTGTTAAGGAGCACAATTGTTAAAAAAAAATTGTTTTTTCCTTTAACCGTTAACAATGGGACAAGAACATCAAACGACCTCAATATAATGAACATAGAAAGTGATTAACTTAGAAATATTGATTTGACAAGTGTTATCTCCAAATTTGCTCGGATTAAATCACGGAAAGTCTTTTTGTAAATGTGCTGTTTTATTTTATATTCTATACTTTAATACTTAATGCAAATCAAGGGCCTCTTGTTCACATTTGCTACGGACCCCACGGTACTTCCTAGACTACACAATACCTCTTTCAATAACAAAACTCTAGCTCTAGTTTTGAATTTAGCGCCATTTTGTAAGAAAAATCCCTAAACAAAATTAAAGTCCCTAGTGTTTTGTATTTTAAGGAAAATCTCAATATTTCCGTCGTTATGAACAATTTCAATCATAATACGGGGTTGCTGAGGGTGCCAGGAACCCTGACATGAAGAAAAAATGCCGAAAAACGTGCCAGTAGTTTTAAAGCCAAAAGTTGTGTGGTGGCATCACTGAATCCTTATCCGAAGTCCTCTATTGGAAAGCGGCTCATGACTAATGCCAAACTAGTGTCGTGTCATAAAACAAGTGTCAAATAGTGAGGTGCGTTTCAATATTACGTCCGACGTCTAACTTTTCTTACGAAGCGTTTCGATATTAGAACGTCCTGTCCGAAAACTTCATTCCATCGTTTCAAAATTCTTGAGTGGAACGTCCGACCGTCAACTATTTACACCACGATTTAGGAGAGCGTTTCAAAATTCAATCCGAAAGATATCGCCCTACGAAACAACTATGACGTCATACATCGTCCGTTACCGGACGTCCGACGTTAAATTGAAACGCACCTGAGGTGCGTTTCAATATTACGTCCCACGTCTAACTTTTTTTACGAAGCGTTTCGATATTAGAACGTCCTGTCCGAAAACTTCATTCCATCGTTTCAAAATTCTTGAGTGGAACGTCCGACCGTCAACTATTTACACCACGATTTAGGAGAGCGTTTCAAAATTCAGTCCGAAAGATATCGCCCTACGAAACAACTATGACGTCATACATCGTCCGTTACCGGACGTCAGACGTTAAATTGAAACGCACCTCTGTGGATTGACCATATTTCACCTAAAAAAGATGAGGGATTTGTCGTTATGCAGTTGGCGCCACTTGCTGTCAATTTCAAGATTTACAAGTCACCTGTCAATGTCACTTGTCAAATATTTGAAAATAAATGGAGAAAATCTCAAGAATATTCTTGTTGATTAGAGCTGTTTGATAGTTTATGAGCATCATTCCGTTACTTTTATTGTTTATTTGTGGTTTTCAACTTTATTGAGTTATAAAATTAATGATGCTTCCCAAATGGTCCCAAGCCATCCAGGGGCAGTTTTACGTGCCCCATTGCAGAAATAGGATAAATGTTGGCACAAAAAGGTAGCAAAACACTATCAGCAAATTCAAGAAGAATAAAGCACAATTTATAATCTCCGCTGCCGTAGTTAAGCTCAATTTATAAACTCCGCTGACGTAGTTACAGTTGATGCAGCTTATAAACTCCGCAGCGACCCGTTGCCGCAGGAAAATAACCAACTTTCATCTTTAGTATTTTCTGGTTTTTGATTTATTAGGTTAGTCTGGCGAGTGACACAACTATGGATGTAGGGTTGTTTTTTACTCTTTTGGAATCATTTACTCATATAATTGGTGCAGCATCAACTGTAGCTACGGCAGCGGAGTTTATAAATTGAGCTTAACTTGATTTAAAAAAATCAAAAATTATGTATTAATTTAAACAGGCTAATACTATCACAGTACTGCAGGGTGGGCAAAGGGAGGGAGTATAGACTGCATGTGTTAGGTCTATTCCTGACCATTTGGGATCTCCAAAGGTCTGGCAGACCGCTCACTACTGCCCTAGGGCAGCCCTATGATGTTTGTAGGTTTGTGCTAGTAGGCAACTTTAGTCATAGGCTGTTGGACTAACCCGTCTCCTCCATTTTATACGGGTGGATTTAATATATTCTCTGTACAACATCAAATCATCAAATTTTCCTCATCAAAGTTTTAAGTTGATTCCCAGAAAAGCAGCTAAAAAACTGGATTAGACATTATGCCTTGGTGTTACTGTCCTTACGTATAAGGAGTCATCTTATTGTGTTATGGAATTTCATGGAAAAGATCCAATTCCTGGTATATGAACCCACAGTGCTTCTGTCGCACGTTATGGTGGGCTCTTACTGTCGTGATGTTTCTGGTAAAAGGACTTCCAAGAATGAAGTACAGACAGAATTTGTCAGCAAGATTTTTAATGTGATCTTCTACTCCTACTGTGTTAATATCGTTCAGTTCGCGCAATGCGTTCAGCTGAAAGTATTTATCACTGTTTGTGACAATACGAAGCACTTTATTTTGCATCTTCTCCAGTCCCAACATTTGAGTTTTGGGAAGGCTGCAGAACACTGGACAGGCATAGGTCATTGCTGGCCTAATAACCTGTTTATATAAGCGTAGCTTACTCGTCATTGCCAGCTTGTAATTCCTTGCTATCAAAGGATAGGTTCTTTTTACCGCTGCTGCAGCTCGCTGAATTGCCAAGCTGACATGTTTATGGAGAGTAAGCCATCTCCCAGGTACGTATCTTTGAGAAATTTATAAGCTCTGTTTCATCAGGATTCAACACTATCTTGTTATTCGCTAGATACAGCACGACTAGCCTTCCAAGATGTACTTTTACCATCCTAGCAGCTGCCATGCAGAGTGTGAATGAACATAGATTGCAGTGTCATCAACATAGACAGCCGTGTTGGTGGCACCATACATTGGAAAGTCATGCGAATATAGCGAATACAAGAGTGGAGACAAGCTCGACCCCTGTGGCACATCTTTTATTGCTCGGAGACCTGCTCCGGCCGGCCTCATAGCGGAGCTGGTTCCATTGACCCTAACCCTGCAAACCAGGTACGAGTAAAGTAATTTTACCATGTGTAAAGGCATGTCTGTCCTTTGCATCTTCATGACAAAACCATCTGTCAAGACAGAGTCGAATGCTTTCTGAATATCCAGCAGGACTTGGTGAATGTGAATTACTTTGAATACTTTATTTATTTTCAAATTTGTTATATTCTTCTTCTTCTATGTTTTTGGCCTTTTCTCCTAGAGAAATTAGCCAGGTCGTCTCCTGGTTTTTGTTTTGTTTTTATTTTTGAGGGCCACCGTGAGGTGTGTCTGAGATTTACTCACACCCTCTGTAAGTGTATTTTTGTTGCTGTAAATATTGTGGGGGGTAGGTATTAATAAACAAGGATCACAACAAAGGACACATTTAGACTCTTCTCGCTCCCAGGCAACGGAGGAGCTTAACACAACCGAAATGTTGCGTCGGTAAAGGACCCAGGGTTATGAAAGATATGATCTGTAAGGAAGAATATTATAGATTATAAATTGATTTTATTGTGGTTGGTAAAATTTATGAGTAATTTGACAATGTTAAAATTAAGGTTTGCAAGTACTATTTTCATGTTAAATGGGGTACATAGGCAATTCGATTTATGGGACATTGGAAAAAAACATGATCAAGATTTTCGGTTTGTCCACATTCACAATATTTATCGTCTTTCACTCCTATTTTGTGTAAATGTTCTGCTGTTAAACAGTGTCCGGTTCTCATTCGGATTATAGTAGTTATATGCCTTCGGTCTATGAATGGAAATTTGGAATACCATGCAAGGTTTGATCGGGAATTGGTTTTGTATATCAACATACTATTGTCCTTTCTGTTTACCTATGTTTGTCCATTTTGCATTGTGCTCACCTTTAATTTTAGTTTTCAGCATTGGTAATAAATTATGTTTGTCAACTTTGAGCCTCATAGGGATGTTTAGGTTTCCACCAACATTGGCCAATACTTCTGCTTGTTCATTTCCTGGGATTTTCGAATGGCTTGGTATACAAGGAAGAGATATATTTGTGTTGTTCATTTAGTTCAAGTATCAATCTTTTTGTCATTAGGCAAGTATAATCATTTTTTGCATCAATTTTAGTTCGGCATAGTTTACTCAATGCACTTTGCGAATCTGTAAAAATTATGTTGTTGGTCAAACTTCTGTCAGCACATATCGAACACCCTTTATTTATTGCTGTTATTTCTGAGCTACAAATATCTAAAATGTCAGGAAGCCTGGTAGTGTAATTTAGTTGTATTTCTGGGATATGTACCCCAAGCCCCGTTCGGTTATTGCCTTTGGAGGCATCAGTGTATATAAATGTGTGATTCCGTTTGTAATTTTCTGTTGCTAATAAAAATTCGTGTTTATTGTTTGTTGTTTCTTTAATGATAAATTAATTGTTTTCAGTTGTCGAGTTTGTATTTCGTAATCAAATTCAAAGCAAGGTAAGGTTTCACTAGTATGGATTATATTCATGTATGGTTGTATATACTTGTAGGCCTCCACTAAATATGGAGTTAATTCCCATGCCAGTAGCCCTTATCTAAATCACAATTATTGTTAATTGTTTCTACCAATAATACTATAAAGGATGATTTTTAAATGCCATTATTTTTGTTAAAAATTTGGTTGCTAACCATTTACGCCTGAACTCTAGATTAGTTTCAGCTGTTTCTCCTAACAGTGCATTTGTTGGCGTTGATTTCATGCATCCCAAAATTAGCCGAAGACCCTGGAAGTGTATTCTGTCTAGTTTCTTCAAGTTTGCTTTACTGGTTGGTTTTATAACTATGGATCCAAAATCTAAATGGGATTTGACTATGCCGTTAAATGCCATTTGCAATGTAATTGGATCAGCTCCCCACCAAACCCTGCTAAAAGTTCTTATAATGTTTATTCCTTTGGATGCTTTTATTGAAATATTCTGAATGTGATTGTCCCATTTTAAATGTTTTGTAATAGTAAAACCCCTATTTAACGTGAGTTTTATGTGGAATGTTTTTGTTGTCGATATTAATTTCTGGGGGGTTGTTTTTCAGTGGTCCTTTGCTAAAGCACATTGCTTCACATTTGTCCAAGGACAAACTGAAGCCATGTTCGTACATCCATTGATTAATCATCTCTAAACTGATATTTATTTTGTCGGTCATTTGTTCAAGGTTTTTTCCAAGAATTAGGAGTGATAGATCATCTGCATATCCTAGTAGAGTAATATCGTTTGATATTCGTTCAAAAAGCGATGTTAAATAGATGTTGAATAATAAGGGGCTCAGTGGAAACCCTTGTGGTAGTCCTGAATTAGTAGTTTTTGGTCCGTATGTTTGCCCATTTTGATCTTTTATGAAGATTTCTCTGTTGTCTAGGAGTCTATGGATTAGGTTGCAAATTTCTATGGGTATGTCCAGTCGTAATAAGTTCCTGTAGAAATATGTTATATTATAATAACAAACATTTGAAATCGACAGCAAGTGGTGCCAACCGCATAACGACAAATCCCTCATCTTTTTCAGGTGAAATATGGTCAATTGAAACAAGGAGACTAAAATTTAACAAGGAGGGTTTAATAAGCTCTAGCCAATCAAAATCTTGTAGCATCAACGCGTCATAGTGACGTACTTGGATATGAGTACAGAGTGGACCTCGAACCAAGCAACAAAACTGTCAGCGCAGTAACTCTCATATACCAAGAGCTAGTCCGTGACTGTCTTTTGAGAACGGCGGCCATGACACGTCCTACTACGTCACATTTCGTCACAAATGTTCTTTCATCTCTTTCTACTAGTGTCCCCATTGTCTTATGGGAATCAAACACTCCTTGTTTAGGCTGAGTCAAGTCTCCGGTCTGACCAATATGATTCGACCAGCGCGGTCATTTGGTTGACTTGACGACCTCATTAGAACTGTATGTATGTGACCAATATTTTCAATCATCTGGTCAGTCCGACTCATCGTCATACTTCATACTGAACGCGCGTGCCTTGTCCGACCAGTGACTTGACACAGCCTTAGTCTCCTTGGAATTGAAATACCTCTAGAATTTATCCAAGTATTCGGAAGCGATACAAAATCGGATCGTAGTCGGATTATTATCTAAAATTAGTCCGACAACATTTCGAACATTCATATATTAATTCAAGAAATCGTGACTTCAAACTGTCGGATAACCGGGATAAATAGCAGATGACGTCGACTGTCAACAATCATCAACGAAGAACTAAGGGCATCGATGCCAATTTAACGCCATACGGAAAGCGAGGTGCAGGCACAGATTAGAGAAAGTATCTCTAATCTGTGGTGCATGCAACTTTATTTTGACCCCCTTATTTACAGACTAACACAGACGTTTGTCATTAATAACTTAAATCAAATATCAGTCTCTTGGTTAATGATGAATCATCATGTCACTTTTCGGTATTGTAGTAATATCACTAATATCCAAATTCCAAACCCAAATACTGAAAAATGACATGTTATGATTCATCATTCACCGCAACTTTTTCGCCGTATGAGTCGAGTCGCAAAAAAATTGAGGATATTCGCAAGAAAATGAACGATCCTTAATAACTCTTGTCTATGATCCTTAACGGTACCTCGAACAAGGATATATTTTCGGGGTTCGAAATCCAAAATACATCTCAACGGGTGGAGGGGGTTATAACCCTGAAAACCTCCATTTGGGTGCGCCCTTGCCCAAGGAGCTCTAACCACAACCACAGACCTCCTGTGGCTCTAACCGTCGTAAGTACGCAGGACGCAGGTGGTAATTTATGTAGAAACACGCAGATAGCGTAGAATTCGTCAAGGTCTGTACAAACGAAGGTACAATACAATTTTTTTTAATCTTCAACGTTTTGCCATTCTTCTCTGTATTACCACAACAATTTAAACCAATTTTTTTTTTATATAATTGATAATAAATTACTACACTTTTTAAGGATAGTCTCAAGTGAACATCATATGTACAACGTCAACTATTTGCATAAAGGTGAAAAACAGTAAATTCATTGTTTCTGGAATTTGCTTTTCCACTACCTATATATTCAGAACGAGCTGAGAAAGCATACCTACCCCATTTCAGATTTTGAATATCAATACTCACCTTAGAAACTACCCCGTAATCATAGAAAAATCTACAAAACGAAGTTTAATTCAAAGTTTCTGGAAATTTCTGTTTCAATGTATATTTAGAACGAGCTGATGTAGCTATTTCAGATTGTATGTATCAATACACTTTCCGTGGAAACTTCTCCCGTATTTTCCCAAAAATCTACAACATAGAGTTAATTCATATAGTTTCGGAAATTTATTTTCCACTGTCTAGCTACTCGCCCTGGCGGAAACTGCACGCGTATTCAAGGAAATATACAAAATATAGTTAATTCATAGTTTCTGGAATTTTCTTTTTCATTGTATATTCAGAACGATTTTTTTTTCAGAAACGTCTTTTTTATCCCATGGTGTGTGTATGCGGTTGTCACGGCTGGTGATAAAATAAAATGATCTTGTTTTATCAAAAGCATCGTTATCATATATTCATTATTTTTGTGTAAACTATTATCTCCTTAATAATGTGGACAATATAAATAACTCCGAAATCAAGCTTTGATTCATTACGTATATACATCAGTGCCCGCCTATGAGTTATTCGAGGAGTTATTATAATAATATTTTTACTTTGAACAGATAAATCTGGCATCGAATTAGTTTGTGCTTGTTATTTTATCACATTTGTATTCCCTACAATATGAAAATTATTGAAAAAGTACCCAGTTTTTGTAGAAAATTGTGAACATTTTGGCATTTCAATAAAAAACAATTAAGCTGATTTTATTTACCGATGTTTATTTCAATTTTTCAATATAAATCATGTTTTTCAGATGGTGTTTTTAAGTTTTCAGAAAAATTTTAATTTCGTTTCAAACAACTATTATTTCAGAAGTTATTTAACAAATAAAACTAGAGCTAGAGTACACTACGTTACCATACAATCATCAAAATTTAATAAAAAACATTCAACATTAAACAAGCTGAATAATATTGGTACAAACAGCATTGGGCATCTTTTTGATAAAACTTTATTTGATTTGATTTTACGAATTACTCTTTCAGCATGTACTCTTGACTTTGCAGTTCTCTTCGTTAATATCTTTTCATCAGAAGGGGTGGTGTATAAAATATCACATTAATTTCATCCAATAAATCTCTAATAGTGAATCCACGATCGACGATAAGCCATAGGTAATTGCATAATTTTCCTGCAAGAGGTTCTCCATATCGCATTGTTCAAACAGTTCTCTGTCAGAAATTGCTACTTCGTACCCTTTACTGGAATATATGATGACACCACTCGGGCTAATTCCAACTAAAAACTTGACAGTGTTGGAATGCTTGTAACTGAAAAATGTGATTTTCTAAATGTAAGGCATTTGTAAGAATATTTCAGTTCCATCACCAATCACCACTGTAATAGCAGTGTTTATAGAGAAAGAAGATAGTTAGCCAATCTTACGTACTTTCAGTTGGATTCAAATGGAGACCATCACTAGAGGTCGCTAGTCCACGAGTCTCTAGTATGTTCTTAATTTTAGCGTAAAATATGATTTATTGAATAATCCCATAGATGGCTCTGAAATATGATTTTGACACATGCATCCTATCCAGCGTTGTACTGGTAAACGCGAGATTCCATTCATTTCAGTTTTTCTATTTAATGTTACCTGGAACTTGATGTTATCAAGACCATTCCCAGTGAATTTTGTGTTTATTTGTTTTGTGCCGTTATCATTTGTGAAATTGTCACGTTACCCTTCGTGTATTGTTGAATATTATATTTGTTCAACACTTGCTAATAATATACAGGGTGGGGCACCGAAAACGAAACAGATCGAATATCTTTGAAACGCATGTGTTGTGAATAAAATACAGAAGCACGTCGATTTTTAATCCAAGGGGTACATCTTTCTATCATAACCTCAACTGTCATACCTCTCCCCCACCCCTTGGACACTATCACCCAAACAATTTGAATAGGGAAAGTAGTAAGTGTGATACATCATTAGGAAGGTAATTTCATAAGGAATTCATCCATGTCAATTTTTGCCACCTAACTTTTCATTTTGGCGCCCTCTTGCGGGACTAACAACTGTTCCGTATTCCAAATTGTGATACTGCATTTGCAAGCTATTCTGACATAAATTAGGTGAAGATGCATTATGGAATTTTTCTAAATGAAAGAACAAAATAGCGACTCAAAATGGTGGACATGATATGCAATTATGGTGCGATTCGATTCAAAATTGATATGTGGTGGTTTCCAAGGTCGGAAATTATGATTTGTTTGTCAATGCGAAAAAATAAGATGGTGGCTCCAAGATGGCGGACGAAATTTGTAATTCTGGTCTGATTCGAATCAAAATTAGTATGTGGGGATTTTCAGGGTGAAAGATTATGATGTTTTTGTCAATGCAAAAAACCAAGATGGTGGACAAAATTTGTAATTGTGGTTCGATTCGATTCAAAATTGGCATATGGGGGTTTTCAGTATGACTAAAATGAAATGATTAAATTGATAAAAAAAATTAAACAAATGCGCTAAAAAGGAAATAATAGTTTTTTTCAGATGTGTGACTGAGGTTATTCTATACGTAACGGAATCGAAATTTTACCTTGCAAAAATACCTATTTTGTACTCGCGGCAAGCTTTCGAATCTGTTACGGACAGAGTAACCTATACGTCACACATCTAAAAAAATATGAATACCTTTTCTCTCTTTTTCGTTTATTTGCCGTTATCTCCTTTTAGCGCATTTGTATAAAAGCTTTTTTTATCAATTTAAATAATTCATTTTATTCATACTGAAAACCCCCATATGCTAATTTTGACTTTAATCGAAACACAATTACAAATTTAGCCCGCCATCTTGTTATTTGCATCGACAAAAAATCCTAATTTCTATCTCCCTGAAAATCTCCACATACTAATTTTGATTCGAATTGGACCAGAATTACAAATTTCATCTGCCATCTTGGACCACCATCTTGTTTTTTTGCATTGATAAATAAATCATAATTTCCCAGCAAACATTAAACAAACGGCACTGTAATGGCAAGATCCCTGTTGCCAACAGTCAGTTTTACTGGGCCCGAAACGGCTCCAGACAAAGGCCCGGCTAGCCCGCGTCCCGGCGGCCGATAGCTGGCCAAGGTATACAACCCCGGTGAATCCCTAACGCGCCCGGCACCGCGCCAGTTTTGGCACGTACCAAAGTCAGGCACTGGTCAGTGACTGGATCACTTGAGGTCAGTCAAACGCAGACATGAAATAACCCGTAAATGGGTTACGCATGGAAACTGCACTTTTGCCGTTGTTACACCAGCACTGGTTTCTTTCATGGATAATGAAGGCACTCAAATTTGTTCTTATGAAATGATGCCGAGTGACACAAAATAATTCGCGCGATTTGGTAGACCTGTCAGACTTATTTGACAAATATAAAACAAAAAAGTGGAATTTGTCCTCGGAATTACCTGAACTGTTAAGAGGAAAATCTTTTTTTTAATTGACCCCTAATTTAATCTGACAAACTTTTTTTTGGGACAACAAAAACTGTTCTGTCAATTTCATATAATCCTAGACATTATGCCGTTTTGGTGATACCCGCGATTAATTATGTATGTGTCATTCAGCATATTTTTTTAAGCAAGAACCAATGTTGAAGTAAAATTCCACACAAAATTCTACAAATTGATAATGTTAAAATTTATGATTTCGTGTCTGCTCCAAGTTTTTATCTGTCATAATAATTATTATTAATCTTAATAATTGTGTGCTAACAATAAGATTATATACAGGTTCTTATTGGAAATGGAACATAATAATGAAAAATATTGAAATAATTATTTTATTATGAAAACATCCTACCTATACAAAAACAAACAGTTCGATTGTGACATATCTAAAACACATTGTTGATTCTTGGATCAGTTCACACATTACTTTTCAATGGAAAAAATACCCACATATCACAGTTAAAAAACGTCACAGTTCAGTTAGAATGTTAGTTTTATTTTCACTCGTCTTGGTTCGTCCTCCCTCTCTGTCTGGAGCATGGTGCAGCCAAACTTTTATGATGATGACTTAGAGTAGCCTCCAACGGTTTTTTCAACAGTAACTAAAATGAAAATGTTCCTTATTAAAACTAATAGAAATTGTTAATGAAATAATAAAGTTTTTTGTAATTTGTGACTCTAACAGATAAATAAAGCTCTACCTGTAGGTACCTACAAAGGCGTAAAAGTGTCACATATTTTTAAAAAAATAGTTTTACCAATTTCTTACTTCGAACACACGGAATTTAATAAAATTCCAAGTTTAAAGTCAGAATTTAAAAAAATTCCTAGTTTGAAGTCGGAATTTCAATATAATTACGAGTTTGATGTCGAAATTCAAAATATGGTAATCTCAACGTGTTATAAAATTCCGTCTTCAAACTCCGAATTATATTGAATTCCGACTTTAAAGTCGGAATTTTATTCTGTCTCCATACTCGAAATTTTTTAAAAATTTCGACTTTAAACTCGGAATTTTATTAAATTCTGATTTTAAACTCGGAATTTTAATAAATTCTGGTTTTAAACTCGGAATTTTATTAAATTCTGAGTTCAAAGTAGGAAAATAGTAGAAAATATTTCCAAAAAATTATATAGCCCTTCTACGCCTTCGTAGGTACCACATTTTCAACAATAGAAAAAATACCTAGTAAAAAAATATTCAATTTCCAGTGTTAATGTCATCTATTTTCAGTTGTAATGCACTCTTATTTTTGAAAAATAGGGGTATTTGATCTTCTAACACTCAAATTTTATATATACTTTTATACTTAGGGCAAATGGTAATTTCAAACGTTAGGTTTTCGTTGGTTCAGAAATATGTACCAACTAAAAATTACCATGCCTGCATTTAAGTAATGCTACCAATAAAATTTTAAAAAGCCCCATGTTTCTTGGATCACACAGTTTTCTCTCCTCTATCATTTCTGAATGTTTTAACTTCCTATAAAAGTTTGATGTAACAGTCCTTATATTTAAAGTGAAACACACTGTATGTATTGATCTTACCGTGGATAATCTTGAATATAGGTATCATTGTTTCAAATCCAACTTTTTCATTACATCCACTCCAGTTCATCGAAAAGGTTAGTTTGTGACTAAGTACTCAATAGTGCTAGTATTTTCCTTATAGCCTCATGATTTCATGAAGATCTTCTCTTACACGTTGCAATTTTATGAACTAAAAATTAAAACGTGGATATTCCAAATATACCTACTAAAATAAAAACCTTACAGCATTCACTAAGGTCTTTTCATCTGATAATTCGTCATTCAATTTGTATAAATCAGCTTCTTCATATTATGGAAACTTCTCAAATATATATCTGTACGTTTTAACTCTGACTAAGTAGGACTTGTTATCACTTCCATCAGTTTTAAAGTCATTATATTGTGTAGTTGACTTTTGTGCTTGATGAACAGCAATGATGAATTCGAGAGGCTAGACATAGAAATTTTTATTGATTCAAGGGTACATAAACCTAATTAAAAGCTTACCCTTTCGTAGTTGTTACCCAGCAGGAACAATACCTAATTTCTTTAAACTATTCAATTATGAGATGGCAAACACATTTTATTCTCAAACTTGTTTCCCTAAGATGTTTTCTGAACACATTCATAAGAAGAGAGCTTTCCACCATTTTGATATTAAACAGTAAACACGAAACACCGACCGAAGACCGAACAAGAACGTACAACAACGATCCGCTACAAAAATGCGGGTAATTTGAAATGGAATATCAATCGCTCGTTTCATGCGGCTAAATACCAGTCAATCTGTGGCGGGCCAGCCTTGCTAAGCCGGGGACGGTAAGTTAAAGTAAATACTGCCGTGGTCCTTTGCAAATTAGAATCCGCAACACCGTACCGTGAATGCCGTTACCGAATTTCAACAGGTCCAACATAGGCATGCCGATGCCATCAATTTGCCACGCTTTCCATCTGAAGGCCGATTGTTTACCGGCAGTTGATGTTTGCTGGGTTCCGACCTTGCAAACCACCACATATCAATTTTGAATCGAATCGGACCATAATTGCAAATCATGTCCGCCATTTTAGAGCCGCCATTTTGTTTTTTCTCTTAGAAATATTCCATAATGCATTGTCACCGAATTTATGTCAAAATAGCTTGCAAATGCAGTATCATAATTTGGAATACGGAACAGTTGTTTTTCCCGCAATAGGGCGCCAAAATAAAAATTTATGTGGCAAAAATTGACATGGCTGAATTCCTTATGAAATTACCTTTCCAATGATGTGTCACACTTACTACTTTCCCTATTCAAATTATTTCGGTTATGGTGCCCAAGGGGTGGGGGGAGAGGTATGACAGTTGAGGTTATGATAGGAAGATTTCTCCCTTGGATTAAAAATCGACGTGTTTTTGCATTTCATTCACAACACATGCGTTTTGAATATATTCGATCTGTTTCGTTTTCGGTGCCCCACCCTGTATAGATAACAATTTAGTTGGTAAACACATTCAATCTCTTCATTCAATAATCGTTGTCTTTATAACACTTCGCACCTGTTCTGATTTCTGATGGCATATATGGAGCCCCATTTCGATGAAATAAATTCAGTTTGAATAAATGAGCACAGGTGTAAAATGTACACACTAGCACTAGTTAAGAGATATCTTCAAGGTGAATACAGAGACTAAATAAACTGATGATTACAAACATACTATTTGTTCCATTGTGTGTCACCACCTTTTCACTAGTGAAGTGTGCGACACAAATGTCACCCACCCACAGTGATTGAAATTAAATAACAAACACAAAGCAGTTTGCCCCGAAAATAATAAGGCAAAGGTGCTGTTCACCGGTAGTTCCCAGTGATTTTGGCTTAAAAAATACACTGGACACCACATGTAGGTGAAAAGATATGAAATTCCACACTCATTTTTCAATTGAACCATGCCACAGTATTGTTCATGATGATTGAAGTCAAAATGACAAAATTGATATTTAGTTCACGTTCACTTTATTACATTTATGAATAGTTCATTCAATTTATATCAAATAATAAACAAAAAATTATGCACTTCATTTTTATTGAATGACATTGTATTTGTGAATAAAATATGCTACTCTGTTAGAAACTATGATTAGAAAATTTCAAGTACGTCCCTGTCAGGGCGAACGATTCACTACTAGGATTCTTCGACGAAAATAAAAATCCTCAAGTATACCTCAAAAAATGCAAGTTGATTGTAGGAGGCGCATTCGTACGGGTGTATTTTCTGCCTAGGTTCGTCGTTATCGAGCTAGATGTCTCGCGCGATTGTATCAAACGCGAATTCCACAGGCATTGACTATCTTCGTTGTATGAGGATTATACAACGCTATCTTCTTTCTCTATAAACAATGGTAATAGTCATGTCGAAAACAAAATATGGTCCTACTTTTTTTTAAAACTTCTGCTGCCACTGAACATGTTTCCTCTTATATACCAATCGTCTGGTGATACATGAACTGCCCAGGTGTGAAATATAACAGATATCAGAGTTTTTTAATATTACAAGAAATGAGAGAGTACGTCAAGGGTAAAACCACGCCTCCACCTAACTAGTGTCAAGCATAACTTTTCTCTGTTCGAAATATTTTGATGTTTGATCAGTTGCTCCTTACTTCTTTGATAGTCTTTAAATTGATATTTCGAGTGGTTCATCACGAATGGATCCAAAAAACTATAATGTAGAATTTTCACTTCTGTAAAAAACTTGAAATATTATTCTTCTTTTAATAAATTTTCAAAACAAGATTTGTTTGTTAAAGTTGACGTCGGTTCACAGTCAGACTTAACACTTTGCACAGATACTCTCTATTCTCAGGGATTGTTTTGGGGGTTGGCTGAATGATACACAGGACCAGGAGTTCCAACAAAGCTTTATTCTGGGGGGTTGATAAAGCACGTTTTCTCGATATATTTTCTACAACTAAATAAAATGTTTTAACACCCACTTGTAGATGAACAACTGAATGATAGGACCCTTCAGGGACCAGGAACAGAAAACTGGTACATTTCCTCATGAAATAATTAATGCTTACCTAAATAAAATGACCAGGCATCAAGCGCAAACGTCGTGTTGTCCGCCACTCGATAGAAACCAACAAGGCTCAAAATTATCAGTGTATGAAAATTCAAGAAAAAAGATAATGGTGTAAATCTGCGTGATTTTAGCAGTATCGTCCATCAACTAATTTCCACAGCGCTTGAACAGCTCAAAACTTTCGATAGTGAAATAAAAAGTTGTTATAAAAAGTGTCCTGTTTTTATATCTCCCACTGAAAATATCTTACCAAGTGCGCGGGTTTGAATTTGATATTTCTGCAACTCACAATACACACTCGGCATCAAAAGTTGCCTAACTATAAGGGAACTAAATTAAATTCTCGTTTATAGGTTATAAGCTCGATTTTGTCATCTGACACTGACAGACAGAACCTTGGTGTTTTAAATAATCTTTATACAAGTGTTGAATTGAATTCCCACAAGTGGTTTCAGCACATCGCGCCCCCAAAGCTTAAGTGAAGGAATAGTGAATTTCCTGAGTCTTAAGGTTTTTTATAGAGTTTAATATGGGATGCATGGAACACCCCTCTATCTTGCTCATTTTCTATATATTGAAGAACGTAAGTTGCCTCCCTCACTTTCTTCTTGATCCGGAAAGGACCCTCAAAGATCAAAAGAAACTTTTTAGTCTCCTCCTTTAAGGCGGAGGACATATTGTTTGCACGAAGCAGAACCACAGACCTCTGAGGTCTGTGAGCAGAAATAGATCACCAGGTGCAAAATTAGGAAAAGGACGACCCGGATTTCTAAGTGCTCGACGAGCAGCCTTTCCCTGTAAGGTGGCTTCAGCTAATACCAGCTTCAAATTTGGCGACCAGTGAGGAACTTCCTGCTCAGTAGGTGGACAGAACTCGGCTGGTAAAAGTTTAGAAGGCTCAACACCAAGTTGCAATTCATTTGGGGTATACCCCGACGAGAGGTGAATTGTGTCCCATTATCATGCAATATCCTCTGAATCTTACCATATTTTGGAAAATATTCTTTTAGCATTCGATTTAGGATTGCTCGAGAAGTAGCCTTTTTCAATGGGAACAAAGCCACATGTTTCGTAAACAAATTGTATAGAACAATCAAGTAACGGGCACCACCCCTACTTCAAATAAGGGGACCATACAGATCCATAGCCACAATTTCTTCTTTTGAAGTTGGAACAATTTGTTGCTGTGGAGGTTTTGGCATTACTGAGGACTTAGCTCGCTGACAAATATCACAAAATAAAACATGTTTCTTCACTTCTCGGTGCATATTTGTCCACCAAACCTCTGAACTCATAGCGACCCAGGTCTTATAAACCCCAAAATGTCCTATTGCTTCGTGATAAGCCAGAATGAAATCCCTAATCAACTGTTTGGGCACACACAAAAAGTAAGAATTTTCTTCAGACCCTCGTTTGTACAAAACATTATTGTGTAGTAAAAATTTTTTTTTTAGGTTAGGGTCTAACCCTAGTTGAGATCGAATGAGGTTCAGTTTTTCATCAGCCACTTGATGTTCGGCTATATGCCTCAGAATTACCTTGAAATTATCAGAAAATTTCCTCAGGCTCAACACATGAAAAACTTTACTTTCTGGTACACGAAACCTCACACAGGCATAAGGGGACAATGTATCAGCCTCAACATTCTGATGTCCAGGAACAAAATTCACAATAAAAGAGAACTCCTGGAGTGCCAACGCCCACCTGGTAGTCCGAGGAGAGAGCAGCCTACAGGTTTTGATATATGTTAGAGCCCTGCAGTCCGTATGAAGTGTAAAAGTTACTCCAAGCAGATAAATGCGCCATTTCTGTATACACCACAGTGCTGCTAAAACTTCCTTCTCAAAAGAACAGTACCTACGTTCTCTTTCCAAAAGTAAACGTGATACATAGGCAACCACCCGACGTCCTCCTTCTACCATCTGAAATAAAATACCCGCGACACCAGTGTCACTTGCATCTGATTGGACATGCCACTCTGCTTGTAGATCAGGGTGGTAAAGTAGTACATTCCGTTGCATTTCCTTTTTTAAGTTGCAAAAAGCCGCTTCCTGTGGCTCACCCCACTTCCAAGGAACCTTCTTCCTCAACAGTTCAGTAAGTGGGCTAGCTAATTCCGAAAATTGATGGACAAAAATTCTATCATACTGACAGAATCCCAAGAATTTTTGCAATTCTTTTTGATTTTTTGGTCTAATATAATCAGCTAACGCTTGCACCCTCTGCTTATCAGGTCTAACGCCATCTGAGCTCAAAACATAACCTAAATAAGACAACTCCGCCTGGAAAAATTTACATTTTTCGATTCTTAAAGTGAACCCAGCTTTTGACAAACGTGCAAATACCAGTTTCAAATGATGTAGATGTTGTTCCAAAGAGTCACTCATGACTAAAATATCATCAATGTAAGCTACCACAAAACTGCTAAATTCGGGTCCCAATATGAGGTTGAGGCACCTGCTAAAACAACTTACTGCTGTAGTGAGACCGAAAGGAACAACACAGAAGCGATATGTTTTTGTGCCCACAATAAACCCTAGATATTCTTGGTCTTCTTCTCGTACCGGAATTTGCCAGTAACCGTGAGTGAAATCCAGCGAACTCATCACCTTTTTACCAGACATTGACCTAATAAGCTCGCCAATCGGCCTTGGCAACTCATGATCAGGTTCGACAACTGAATTCGGTCTCCGAGCATCTAAACAGACCCTCACTGTATTATCTTTTTTCAGAGTTGTTACGAGTGGTGAGATATACTTTGAGGAACAACGTTTTATTACCCCCCATGACTCCATGTCACAAATAGCCTTGTCCACTGCAGGTCGATGTGCCATTGGAATCGGGTAAGGCTTTACAAAAAACTCTGTTTTATCTTTGAGCGAAATGCTGTGAACATATTCACTAGTTCTACCTGGTACATTTGAAAACAATTCAGAAAAAGAGTTCAAAATGTTACTAAAACTTTCTTTGAATTTTTCAGGAATTTCCAAAGAGGCAACCAAGTTCATTAAGTTCTTATCAGAGATCTGATTGGGTAAATCAATACTTTGTATAGTTATTTACAATTGCACAAACTGACAAAGAATCCTGGTTGGTTATGGTACGATAATAATCAGATTCAGGTACTTCTATGGTATTCTTTCCTACAGTTAATAAAACCGTATGTCTTCCTAAATCAATACAAACTTGAAAAAGTCTCATAAAATCACAGCCAATCAAGATTGGATAACATAAACTATCTATTACTAAAAATTCGTGAGTGAACATTTCTTTTTCAGTCTCAAAGGGAATCAAAGCCTGCAAGGCTACTTTTTTAAATTTTGATTTGAACGCTCCTATCACTTTTATACCTGTACAAGGAGAATGTGGTATTATTTTATGGAAATTACAAAGTTGGGACCATATATCATGTGATATTGCTGAGATGGAACTTTGATGAATTTTGTGTCGTTGATACGGAAAAAATAAAGCAGTGACAACTTTATTTTAGTTTTATTTATTTATCCAATAGACAAACATGTATGGAAAACATTTTACTACAACCTTTTTTTTATTATGTCTAAGTCACAGAAAAAACTGACAGCTGACTTAATAAAATGCAGTGTTGCTGCTTCATCCACAGAACACTAGAATACTCAGAACACATTACAAAAAATATTTGTTGCAAACATTTCAACATCCCCCCTCAACAAATATTTCTCTCAAACAATTTGCCAAAATACTCAACTTAATTTTAACATACAATCTCTGAATTTTTTAAAAAGTATTTTACTCAAAGGTTTTGTAAACATATCTGCAATGTTTTCAGATGTTGGAACATATTCAAGTTGAACATCCCCTTTGTTAACATTGTCTAAAATGTAATTGTACCGAATATCAACATGCTTCAAACGCCTATTGTTTTCATTATTTTCCGAAATTTTTATAACTGACTGTCCTCATAAATCAAAATTGGATCTGAAATTGATAACATGAAATCAAATATTAATTTTTTAATGTAAAATGCTTCTGTTAGTACGTTGCTTAATGCTATATATTCTGCCTCTGATGATGATAAAGCAACAGCAATTTGTTTTTTTGAAAACCAACTAATTAAACAATCATGTAATGTTAAAATGTAACCTGATGTTGATTTTCGGTCCCTTGTATCCCCTGCCCAATCTGCATCAACAAATCCCTTCAATTCAGATTCCAAATTGCATGTATAAATAAGAGACAAATTTAAAGTACTTTTGATATAACGTAAGATTCTTTTGAGCGCTTTATATAATACTGTACTAGCACAATGTTGATATCTACTTAAAAAAATAACTGATACACATAAATTAGGACGAGTTCCTGAGACCGCATAGAGCAAGCTACCAATTAATTGTCTGCATTGTTTTTCAATCAATTCACTCTCTGACTTTTCTCTCTGTAAAGTTTTAAAATCAAAATTTTGATCAATAGGTGTATCTGCACCCTTACAATCTGACATTCCGAATTTTCCTAGAACTTTTTCCAAATATTTTTGTTGATTTAGAACTGTTATACCTTTATTTGTATCTTGCTTTATGCTTATGCCCAAGTAATTACTTGCTAAGCCTAAATATTTTGTTTTGAAATTTTGATTTAATAGGAATTTGAAGTTTTCAATTTCATTTTCGTCATTACCAAAAATAAGCAAGTCATCGACATATATTAATAAGAACAATGAATTACCATTATGCCATCTAGTATATAAACATAAATCATTTTTTGACCTTTCAAATTTCTCACTACTCATAAAAGTATCAAATTTTTTATTCCAATATTTAGGCGACTTATTTAGTCCATAAATTGAACGATTCAGTTTACAGTAGGTCCCATTCGGTAGTTTCATATACACCGTTTCATCAATGTCCCCATAAAGAAAAGCTCCAGTTACATCCAGCTGGTGTACTGGTAACTTCATTTTATTCGCAATAACCATAAACAGTCTGAAAGTTGTGAGTCTGGCTACTGGTGCATATATTTCTGAATCGCAGTCTGTCTGTTCAAAACCTCGTGCTACTAGACGTGCCTTATATTGTTTTCCACCGTCCAGGTTCTCCTTTATTTTAAATACCCATTTGCTACTTACGATCTGAACATCTTTTGGGCATTCTTTAACATCTGTCCAGGTATTATTTTCCTTTAGGGTTTTAATTTCTTTCTCTATGGCTTCTAACCAATTTTCTTTGTCGCCTCTTTGTAATGCTTCTTCATATGAATTTGGTTCATTATTTATTGCCAAAAAATTTGTTTCAGCATCACTATCTTCAAAATTGGTTTCATAGTCATTCAGCCATCTCGGTTGCCTTGTCATCCTTTTGTTTTCTGTCACATTTTTATCTCCTTCTATTTCTGTTGTACTTTTATCGACTTTCGCTTGTATGTCTCCTCCATCTTGTCTTAAATGTTTATGTTATTTTCAGGAATATTTTCTTCAAGACTAATTTCTTCTTTGGACTGGGTTAGGGTTTCATCATTATGCTCAAGTAAAACATCTTGTAATATTTCCTTATCATCTTTTTGTGTAGGTATTTTATCATATATTTGGGCATTTTCAATTTTTATTTCCACCTTGTTTTTTGTAGGGAAATAAATTCTGAAACCTTTAGTGTCTTCACCATACCCCAAAAAGATTCCTATTTCAGATTTCGGATCCCACTTTTTCCTTTTTTGGTCGGGTATAAGGACTGCTACTTTCATACCAAATATTTTTAGGTTACGTATGTCATACATGTCTTTATCGAACCATATTTCGAAAGGTGTCTTATTTTTCACTCTACTTTGGCCCGTTCTGTTAAGTACAAAGACAGCAGTGTTAACTGCTTCTGCCCATAGATTTTTATTGAAATTTCCTTCTAATATCATGGTCCTTGCGGCTTCAACAATTGTTCGAATCTCCCTTTCAGCACAACCATTCTGTTGTGGAGTGAAGGCTACGCTGGTTTGATGTATTGGATTCCATTGTTTATCATTATCTGTTTCACCTTATTGTTAATAAACTGTTCCATTGTCACTCCTTATTGTTTGAATTACATGTCCAGGATGGGTCTTTGTTCTCATGATGAATTCATAAATTTTATTTTCTGTTTCACTTTTATTTCTTATAAAATACACTGTCCTGTAACGTGAGTAATCATCTTTTATCAAGAGAAAATACTTTGCTCCGCCCAAGGAGTCAGATTCCATAGGACCACACAAGTCTATGTGAATCAATTGACCTGGTTTTTGTGTTTTTGTTTCACTCAAGTTGTAGGTTAGTTTATGTTGTTTGCCTTTTAAACATGGAACGCAAATATTACCTGAGCCACCATCATACTGTATGTTAAACCTGTTCAAAATGTTCTTTACTTGGTCAACGTTTTGGTGTACCATTTTACAATGCCACTGGATTAGGTTTTCACTTACTGTACCGATGTTTGCACAAGAAACTGTCTCATGTTTTTAAAACACATTTTATAAATTTTATCGTCTCTTTCTGCAACAGCACCGACTACATTATCTTTCACAAACATACACCGATCATAGTTCATTTTAACTTCATATCCTTTAGTGACAGCCGCACCAACAGAAAAGAGATTAGCAGTCATTTTAGGTACATGTAAAACATTGTTTAGCGTAGTTTCAACCCAGTATTTTCCATTGAATGCTTCCAACTTTATTTGACCAATACCTATGCATTGAATCATTGTTCCATCACCAATCATAATGTTTTTAGTTTGTGAAAGTTTTTCATTTACACACAACAGTTCTGCATTATAACACATGTGTTCCGATGCTCCGCTATCAACTATCCAGTCATTTAATACCATTTGTCCATGAAACACTACACTATTTGCTGTAAACGCATTGCTTGAGGTTTCGCCTTGGGTTCCGCTTTCCTTTTTTTTATTCAAAAACCAACAGTCTTTTTTATAGTGTCCTTTCTTCCTGCAATTTTCACAAAACTTATTGCTTGTGTTCGATCTACAATCTTTCTTGTAGTGCCCCACCTTATTGCACTTGAAACATTTCCGGTTTTCACCTTTCGGTATAGCTACTAGAGCTGTAACTTCTTGTTTATTAGTAATTCGCTGTTCTTCTATCAATAATCTAGCCACCAATTCAGGTAATTTTTGATTTTCCGGTGTAACCGATTCCCAAGCTGACACAAAATGCTTGTAATTATCTGGCAGGGAGGTTATGATTTTTGTTAACACCATTTTTTCCGGAACTTCACCTTTTAGTTGTCGAATTTGGTTGATAGTTTCTTCGATTTTAGCAATGAATGTGGCCATATCGTCATTTTGACTGTATTGCATACTAAAAAACTTTTGTTGCAATAGATGCAATGACATCTCTGATGATTGCTCATATATGGTATGTAATTTATCCCAGATTCCTTTGGAGGTTTCACAGTTCATCATTTGTAACATTACTTTCTGTGATAACCTTGTAACTAGAACACTTTGAGCTTTGGCATCCTTTTTTTCCCAGTTTTCTCTGGCGGCAGCCTCTTCCGGCTTTAATACTGAACCATCCACAACACCATAAACTTCGAGTGCTTTCAGAATAACTTTGACTTGAAACTTCCATATTGACCAATTTGATAGACCATCTAGTTTTACATTTGAGCCGGTCATCTCACTGGAATTACAATACAATACTTTTATTCATCACTCAACTTAATGCACAATTTCCATTGCATATACAAGTTACCATGTTCTCCATTTTCCTTTTTGGTACCAACGCTTTACCGCGTTTTTTGTTGCTCTTTCGCCCCTTGTCCTTTCTTGCAATTTGCTGCTTTACCACAGCTATTTTCTCACTGCAAAGTATTATCCGTATACCACTGGGCCCATAACCTGATGAATTTTGTGTCGTTGATACGGAAAAAATAAAGCAGTGACAACTTTATTTGTAGTTTTATTTATTTATCCAAAAGACAAACATGTATTGAAAACATTTTACTACAACCTTTTTTTTTATTATGTCTACGTCACAGAAAAAAACTGACAGCTGACTTAATAAAATGCAGTGTTGCTGCTTCATCCACAGAACACTACAATACTCAGAACACATTACAAAAAATATTTGTTGCAAACATTTCAACAAACTTCCACTATCTATAAGAGCAGGTATTTTTTGTCCAAATACTTTCAAGATAATAACTGGAGAACGATTTTCAGAAAAAGAATGGTCATACTCACATTCCTCTAGCAAATCTGCAGTGGGGTTATTTGCTATAAATTTTCCAGCCCTACTGAGAACAGCTCCCACCTTAGGGCTCACAGGTGAGAATTTGTCTCGTTTTCCGAAGGAATAGTTTCCTCCAGTGATAAATTACATACACTTTTATTTTTATTTTCTAACCCTCTTTGTTGAAAACCACTATTTCTGTTCGAATTAAACTGCCTATTTTCCCTTTCATAAAACGGTTTATTAGGATTTGTATCCCTTTGATCATAATATTTTATCTTTTTAGGTGTATTCTTGAAATACTCATCAGCATGACGCAATCTTGACAGCGCTTGTGAAAGTGAAGTCGCCCCCATGATTGCCCCAGCAACGTTCGGTGGAAAATGTGGTGCCATGATGTCAATTAGATCGGATTCTGGATAAGGAGGTTGTAAATGTTTGGCTTTAGCAACCCAAAAATTAAAATGGTCTGAAAATAAACCCCCTGTATATGTTGCGCTCTCTAATTGCATTTTTATTTTGTTTTGTTTTCTAGTGTTCCAGAAATTACCCAGAAATTCGGATCTAAATTGTTGATAACACAATTGTCAGAAAAAGCATCCCACCACAATTTCACTGAGTTTTTAAAAGCAGTATTCAAGAGTATTTTTATTTTGTTGAAAGGAAAATCGTTGATGTTGATACCACTTTCTAAGATTTGCAAAGAATCTGGTGGTTGTATATCGGATTCATTATCAAATATTGGAATAATTTTTTGTAAATCAGACAATGAAAATTCGTTGATGCAATGATACACAGGACCAGGAGTTCCAACAAAGCTTTATTCTGGGGGGTTGATAAAGCACGTTTTCTCGATATATTTTCTACAACTAAATAAAATGTTTTAACACCTACCTGTAGATGAACAAATGAATGATAGGACCCTTCAGGGACCAGGAACAGAAAACTGGTAAATTTCCTCATGAAATAATTAATGCTTACCTAAATAAAATGACCAGGCATCAAGCGCAAACGTCGTGTTGTCCGCCACTCGATAGAAACCAACAAGGCTCAAAATTATCAGTGTATGAAAATTCAAGAAAAAAGATAATGGTGTAAATCTGACGTGATTTTAGCAGTATCGTCCATCAACTAATTTCCACAGCGCGTGAACAGCTCAAAACTTTCGATAGTGAAATAAAAAGTTGTTATAAAAAGAGTCCTGTTTTTATATCTCCCACTGAAAATATCTTACCAAGTGCGCGGGTTTGAATTTGATATTTCTGCAACTCACAATACACACTCGGCATCAAAAGTTGCCTAACTATAAGGGAACTAAATTAAATTCTCGTTAATAGGTTATAAGCTCGATTTTGTCATCTGACAGACAGAACCTTGGTGTTTTAAATAATGTCTTTATACAAGTGTTGAATTGAATTCCCACAAGTGGTTTCAGCACAACTTCGAAGCGATTCTTTGGAGCCAGGCAGTAGTTATGTTCTAAAAGTAACTTCATGTCATTTCGAGTTCCCTGAACACAAATCTAAAGTCAAAACTCCTCGATCTCAATATTCTGTTTTTGTTCTTTTGTGGCATTTTTTTAATGCTTATAGGAATGTATCAGAGATGTGCACAAAATGTTATCTTGTGGATGTTTTCATTTGGCATGACATAGTTCACCCTTTTGAGACGTTCACCGAGAATATATCTAGAGTTCGCGCAATCGCAAATGTGATCACGTGATCTCAGTGATGTTAGAGTTGACGAAGAGTATTGGCAAAAGAAAATAAGATCGCAGCGCCACCTATAGCAAGACTTTGAACTACGAATCACGGACAAAGGTTTTTGACTTTACACGTGTTTATATGGCGTTTTGACGATCTGTACTCCTATTTTCAAACAATTTGTGAAAATTTGTGATTTCTCTAACTAAAAAGTGATTGTGTTTCTATTGAAAGACTTTAAAGAACGTTTTAGTCAGGTGATTCAAAGGAATTTCATCTCCGATTAGTTTTGAATGCTTCTGCAATTCAAGGTTGCATGGCGTTTTGATGATCTGTTCTCCTATTTTCAAACAATTTACAATTTGTGAAAATTTGTGATTTCTTTAACTGAAAAGTTATTGTGTTTCTATTAAAAGACTTGAACGATAGTTTCAGTGTAGTTTACAAATATTTTACGTGTTTTTTGAAGTCATGATTTGTGAGTTATTGATCTGATTCATTCTGTTGATTAAGGATATTTCCATGCTCGTTTTCTGTTTCTGTTCGTATTTTTTTGGTTTATACTGTTGATAGACTGCCAAATATGGGAAATGGGAAAATACAATCCTAGTTGTTCAGTCCCAGGATGCAGGACATATGGCAAGAAGGAAAATGTGGGATATTACAAATTTTCCCCAAAAATAAAAAAGCAAGGTTAAAAAATCACCAATTGGTTCGACCAGATTGAAGAAATTGACCAAAGGAAAGCATGGATTTTGAAACTGAAAATTGGCAAGCTAAATAATATCGAAGTATATGCTTGTTTGACAAACAGACTGATGAATGAATCAGATCAATAATTGATCGCAAATCATGACCTCCAAAAACAAGTAAAATATTTGTAAACTACACTGAAACTATCGTTCAAGTCTTTTAATAGAAACACAATAACTTTTCATTTAGAGAAATCACAAATTTTCACAAATTGTTTGAAAATAGTAGAACAGATCATCAAAACGCATACAACCTTGAATTGCAGAAGCATTCAAAACTAATCGGAGATGAAATACCTTTGAATCACCTTACTAAAACGTTCTTTAGAGTCTTTCAATAGAAACACAATCACTTATTAGTTATAGAAATCACAAATTTTCACAAAATAGGTTTGTTCGGGTTCTCATTTTATCCGATTCGGAACCGTTCGGAGCATGCGTCTTTTGGAATTCGCGTTCGAGTTCGACGCGAACGGTTCAGGATTTCGCTATGGCTTGTTTTGGTTTAATTTGAATTCGATCCCGAACGGATTCGAACCGTTCTCACTAGTCCCTGCGGTCAAGCTTGAACTATTTGGAATCGATAATTTGACTCATGCGTATTTTGTGATTTGTCATTGTCAATAATGTCATTGAGCCATTTGAGGTTATAAAAATAAGTTCCGAATAGTGTTTATTACAGAAATATTCCTATTATTTGTTGATTTGTAATTAGTGATCATGAATGTATTTCTATTGTCAAGCTCGTCATCGAGTTCGTCATCTGGGGATGAAGAAGTGGAGGTTATTTTTCAAGAATTGCAAACTCCTCACATCAAAAATGAGGACTATTTTGAGAATACTATACACCTGCTTACTGACAAAGAATTCAAAGGACATTTTAGGTAGATTTAAATAAATGTTATTCTCTTGAATCATTGTTCTTTTTTTGCTAGGGTTGATAGAAGTATACTAGAATCTCATTCTCATGCCCATGAGGGATCTGAGTTTTATTCTAATATTTAAACCGGACATGCTAGGATTGCTCCAAAGAAAATTATTTTAGTTTTCTTGTGGTATGCATATTGAGTCAGATTCATTATTTTCACATATTTCAGTTCTTACCGGACATCATAATAGAAAAGTATTTCGTTTTAAGCAAGGTTGCTATGTTACTAATTTTGGGTTTCAAAGGTGTGCGCCGAAAATCTAAAAGTAAACAAAGCCACGGAACACATCAGTAGAAGTCAGAAAACAGATGGCAAATTTAACGTCAGTTGTAATATCAGTTCACCACTACACCAATAGGTTCCGCCACACTCTTCACACAAGTACGTTTTGGTTTTTATTAAATTAGAAATAGTTCTGAATCGTTCCCAATTTTTGTCATTGCGTCGATAGTTCTGCGCAGGTTCCCAACAGTTTTCAATTAAAGAACCCGAACAAACCTAAAGTTTGAAAATAGGAGTACAGATCGTCAAAACGCCATATAAACACGTGTAAAGTCAAAAACCTTTGTCCGTGATTCGTAGTTCAAAGTCGTGCTATAGGTGGCGCTGCGATCTTATTTTCTTTCGCCAATAGTGTCTAGTTTTAACTCATTTGACCCCATTTTGTTTTTCGTAAAAGTAGTCTTTTTTAGAGTGAAGTTAAACGTTTGGTCAAGACAAAATATTATATTTAGTAACCAAGTTGATGACGAACTGCAAATTAAGGAATGAATTGTGTCGATACTCAGAAAATATATAACCTCAAAAACATTTACCGGTTCTGACTTGTGAAATCATCATTCTAATCATTATGTACCTTATCTATTGGACCAAGCTGTTTACATCCTGGTTTGAAGTCGTGTATGGCCACAATCTGTACTCTGTAGTCGTGATATTGAGTTGGGCGTTGTCACATCGCGTAGGTAATAAGTCTTTATCATAGACAAAATTGTGTCACTATACGTATTCCATTCGATTACAAGAATGAAGAATGGTGATGGCGACATTATCGCACGCAACTCAAACCTGTATTCTGTATTACTTACAAGTTTAAAAATCCAAACTATCGAAAAAAATCATTACTTGCGTCTTCAAATGGTTGTAAAGAAATTATTGTATATGGACGTTTGTCAACGCTGTCAAATATCAATGTTTGTGTTTTCCACAAAGTAAACTTCTGACAGTTCTGTCATTGATTTTTTGTGTGATTATTGCTGAAATCGTGGTTTTTGAACTCATTCGAGATATATAGTGGCAGTACAATAGTAAGAGAATCATAATGGTGCAATCTTGTTGGGTTTTCAAACAATCCATGTGTTCGAACCCCAATATCAGATTTCATTCGTAGTAAGTACCATAGGCGTTACAGTGGGTATCAATCTGTTTTCGCCGAATAAAATGAAATTAATACGTGAATTCAAACCTTTAGATGTGGAGATAATGAAATATAGATATCTCACGAAACATTTAACTTCATTAGTTTTTTGGATGATTCATTAAAACAAAAAGGTTGCCAAAAAGTCCAAGAAATGTCTATTAAAATTTTGATTTATCTTTAGGTTTCCAGCTGATGTCACAGTAAAAGTGGCTTGGTTGAAAGAGTTGGGGATGAAATGTTCAACTGAATGTGTTCCAAAGTCTGTTAGGATTTGTTCCATTTATTTCAAAGACGCAGCATTCGAGATTAACTCAAGTGGAAGAATATTTTTGAAGAAAAGGGTTCTTCCTTTATTATATGATGAATGGTATATCCCAAGAAATTCAGCTGCTTCAACTTTAGGGTAATTATTATCAGCCGTCAGAATTGTTATTTTCTATGAGTTATTTCAAATAATAACAGAATTGTATAAATAAACAATATATTACATATTTTCAGATTGAACGATTTCAGCAAGAAAAAATCGTCTACTGGTTCCACTGAAACAGCCCCAGGTACAGATTCTGAAGAAATTGTTGATAACTCAAGTCCCCCACTGAAGAAGTGAGGACAAATTGAGAATAGTAAAAATTGTTAACTCAAATTTCGCAACTCAGTTTTCATCCACTTCAGGTTGTTTGGCTTTGAAATACTGAGTATCTGACAGATAATATTATCAAAGTCAATTTCATATTTTCTGGTATGAAAAACAGGACAGAATCCCGTGATTTTTCGAAAGAAAAAGTGAGTAGTATTAGTTGGTAGCAGTATCAAATCTATCTAATATCTTTAAAAGCAATTCTTGTATATTGATATATTTATTTTGGCTATCTCGGAAACAGCTTTAAAGATTTGGATCAAAATTTTTTTAAAAAAGGTTTTAGTTTCCTCCATACAGGCGATTTTCCTGAATAAACTCGATTCCACTAATAATAATTATGTGAATTTTTAAATTCTATTTTCACCCACTTCCAATTATCATAATCTGAAATTTGGCCACATATCAAGGACCGACGATAATACAAGAATTTCCTACTATTAATGTAATATAAATAATGATAATAATAATAATTGCAATTTCAAATTCAACTTTCATCCTTTATTAATCCTCCAAATTATCTAAAATTTTTCAAAAATTTCCAGAACCAACGACAATACAACAATTTTATGATAATAACGCACCTAATAATAATAATGATGACAATTTTCGAATTTGATTTCAATCGTCCGTATAAACCGATTGCAATACAAGGACTTAATTATAAAAGTTTAATGATAATGATAATGACGTGAATTTTTTATTCAATATCCACCCACTTCTAATCATCCGAAAATTTTAAAATTTGGCATACTTACCAAGGACCGACGATAATATAAGAATTTTATTATATTAATGTTTTATTGATAATAATAAACTTAATTTCCACCCACTTCCAATCCTCTGAATAATCTTAAATTTAGCACACACTTCAAGAACTGACGACAATACAAGAATTCCATATCAATGTGATAATAATAATAATGATGAGAATTTTCAAATGCTGCTTTACATCAGTACACGTACTTTGTCACTGCAAGAGCTCTAAACGATTTCGAAAGGCTCACACAATATGTCTGAAATGGTCGCAGTGTAAAGGCTTTTAGCGCGGAAGCCAAAAGTGAATCTAAACTAAGTAAAGATATCTTCAAGCAAAGTTTAAGGGAACACAACTTGATGCCATGCAGGGCAGCAACAAGGCCTTCATTGACTGCAGAACATTGCAGATCACGGCTTGATTTTGCTCGCCAGTATTTCCGGGCGATCTTGCCCGCGAGAAGTCCTGATACGTACCCCATAGAACATATTATATACAGTACGATGCAAATGTATGGAATAAATTCATTATTTCTGAATATACAAATATTTTGGTAAATTCCTCGAACACGTCGATTTTCTTTTCCGATTGGCCAATTTCTGAACACCACCCTGAATATATTGGGTTATCCGCATTCGAGTACAAATGACTTTAGTGATATTTTTAAATGGGACACCCAGTGTATTTTTCCATATATTGTTAGGGATCGTCATTACAAATCCAGTGATACCAGGTTTGATGGGATTATGTCAAACGGCTGCGGAGATATGGGCAAAAAACTTCCTCGTATATCCAATGAGTATGACTGAGACCCCACACGATTCGGAAGGTCAAAAGTCTCTGCTGCACTCATTGTGCATATGGAGAAGTTTTTTGCTCATATCTCCGTAGCCGTTGGACATAATCCCATCAAACCTAGTATCACACTGGATTTCTAATAACGATCCCTAACCAAATATTGAACTGGGTGTTCTATTTAAAAATATCACTTAAGTCATTTTTACTTGAATGCGGATAACCCTATACATTTTGGGTGGGGTTCAAAAATTGGCCAATCGGAAAAGAAAATCGACGTATTCGAGGAATTTCCCAAAATATGTTTATGTTCAGAAATAATGAATTTATTCCATACATTTGCATCGTACTGTATGATATTCTTGGGAGATGAATTAGAGCCCTGCAGCAGCCCAAAGTTACTTTGAATGTGCAGAGGGACATTTTAGTGAATTTGGAGACATAATTGAATAAGGGCTCTGATATTGAGTATAACAGGCGGTTATCATTGCTCGAGGAGGGAACTCAAGAAATTAGCAAATCATTTCAGAATAGAAAACAAATTCTTCATTTTTATTTTATTGTTGTTTTTGTGAAACTCTGTATACGTACTTGATTTTTGATATCTTCTAGAAAAAAAATGTTAGTTTGATTATCTGTATTGTGAATTTTGTTTGCATATTGTCGTAAATACATTAAAATTTCGTATTTCTGAATTTGAATAATATGCGCTGAAAATTCCTTTGGAATATTTATTCTTCACAATATTCATTTATTTTAATATGTATAAGAACATGTATTTATTGAATATATAAATTACCATTTTTTAGTAAATGCATTTTTATTCTTTTTTTTTCAGTCGACTGTCCCCAGCTTTCCATTAATTGAAAACGAAAGTCTTAAGTCTTTTTTTTTTTGAAAAATTTGTGAACCTAATTTTCTAAGGATCGATACTATCCGAGTCAATGAAGTTTTTTATGACATCAGGTATGTCAAATGAGTTTTTCTATCTTACGAAGTCCCATCGGATGTATATTCTAACACTTTCCTTGATATTTTCATCATTATTTCAAATTCAGTATTTTTTTCTTGTGATTGAACCCTATTTTCAGCAAATGCGTGCGCTCCTGTCTGTTTTGGGAAGGTCACAGTCTATCGCTACCTTCTCTCTTCCCTGCAGCCCGCGCGCCTAAAAACAGAGCGACTTCAAATCAGTCTGTGTCGTAGGTATGGCAATGCTGAGTCCAGCTGTATTTATACGATATTATACGTCCATGATGTAAAGTGAGTATCCACAGTTTGTTTAAATTCAGTTGAACCAGACATTAACCAGTGTTAGTGATATTTACATTTTTTTTAAATATTCAATTTGTATAAACAGAAAATATTTGTATGTATGTTCTTTGTTCCAATTAAAATAAGTTTACCGATGTTTTTTTTTTTAATTGCCCAAGAGTCCTCTGCATGTTTTGACTTTTGTTAATTTGTACAATCAATGAGAAAAAAAACCAAAATAAAAGTTCATTTTGTGATGTCCCTGGAACATCTCTAAAAATGTTTTATATACAGTGATTTAATGTAGGCGAAAAGCTTTGAAAATGTTATTTTGTGTCCTTAAAAAGGCTTTGAAAAAAACGCGAAAAATAGCCGCGTGCGGCGGACATTTGCACCTACATAAACGTTCTATTCATGTATGAACAGAATAACATCGCAGTGGAGGTTTGATGTCTCAAAAACTCTTACTTTTAACATCTCTGAGATGTTTCTGTACTCACTGGGTATTTTCAAAATCGAATTTCTTCCACAAAAATCAATCACTTGGTGTTTTCTTTCATATCAACACAACCTACACACTCTTAGCATTTTCAGTTCGTTTTGTATATTATTTTGAATTCTTTATTGAAAATAAAAGATTTGACATAGCACAATAAAAAATAACTATTGTCTAGCGACAGACCGGATATTTTGGAGAAAACAGATAAAATAGTAGTAGAAAAGCTCGCGTATTTTTTGCTATGGATCTTCACCGATCTTCACCAAGAAATAAGGGATGACCCTTTCTAAAAAAGTATATCTACTGGGCACTACTATGCGGGAGTATCAGAACACGACCGTTTGTTATCCATATCTGTCATAGCCATTACTTACTGCCAATAAACGAAATCCATCGAATGTATCATGTTAAGTCAAATCTTACATTTTCAATACATGTGTAGGCGCGTTCGGTAAATGCAGATCTGACAGTCCACTACATGTATAGGGAAACCAAGCCTACAGATTGAATCGAGCTGTCAGATTTGCATTTACCGAACTCGCTGAAAGTTGGAAACACTGCAAACTGTGCCAAAAATGCGTGAAATAATGTAAAATTTGTAAATTTTGTAAAATTTGTTTTTACGAAACTCCCAGGTTTTCGGAGAAAACTCCTCAAAAGCAGAGCTTGTGCGAGCAAGGGAGATCCGGGACCTACAGTTTAAATAAAAGTGGAATCCGAACCACTTCAGCTCAGTGACACACGACCGGGGATCGAACCCGGACCGTCTGGGTGGAAGCCAAACGCTCTAACACCTCGACCACTTCGCTGTCTAGATTGTGCTGATATAAAGCAAACGCAAATTGGTTTTTGTGACATTTGATTGGTCGTAAATCAAAAAGTAAGGGAGAGCGAGGCTTTTTGACTTCATTTGTGTTCAAGGACCTCGAAATTACCCCCAAAAAAAATTTCGTCAAAATCCCTTTAATCGGCGCATTTAGAAAGATTTGCACTTCAATTATTTATAACGCGATTGTGCAAAAACTACATGTCGGCCAGAAACCATCTTGCGCACAGTTGAACTACATGTTATTATCTATCAGTTTCCGCAATATTGTTTGTCCACCTTCAGATTTATAAAAATTATGAATTTTTGAAAAATGGTCTCTTTTTCGAGGTTTTCCCGGATTTTCTCAATGAAAAATGCACCGATCTGGGCGTATAAAAAACCATTCGGTAAGTTTCATAAATTTCTACAAAAGTTCCATTGACTGTAAAACGATTTCTTGAAGAATCTTTGAAATATTTCCAAAAATCTAAAAAAGTTGTAATTTTTTTAACTATTCCTTGTTTAAAAGATTCCACAAAGCGATTTTGCTGGGGTTTTCATTAACGAACTATCTTATAAAAATTAGCTATACTACAACTACTACTTTAGGCAAATCTGGCGGTGCTGAATATGGAATAGGATTTGTGTTTTCAGTCATTATTATTGAACCAGTACAAACGAATTTCATGCGAGTAACATGAAATTTGAAATTTTACTGTCACAAAACATGAAATTTCAAATTTTACAGTCACAAAACATGAAAAACTGAGTCAGAAGGCCAACATTTTAACAAAACTTACCTCAAAATCACTTAATCTCGATTTTCTATCAAATGGCTATGAATTAGGATTGTAAAATGATTCAGGGAACCGAAAGGTATAGATAAAATGCGAAAAAAATGCGTTTCCAGTGGTAGAGTATTTTTGGCCATTTACAAGGTTGGCAATATGTGGCTGAACTCGTCCATTAGGCTGTACGCACATAATAAGACCATTGTTTATATAGAAGATAGTTAGGCTGTGTCAAGTCACCGGTCGGACAAGGCACGCGCGTTCAGTATGAAGTATGACGATGAGTCGGACCGATCAGATTATTGAAAATATTGGTCACATATCAAACAGTTCTAATTAGGTCGTCAAGTCAACCAAATTACCGCGCTGGTCTAATCATATTGGTCAGACCGGAGACTTGACTCAGCCTTAGTCAACCTTATGGGATTATAATTGGATCAAAATGGATGCGACATTTAGATGGCGATAGTGAGCTCGCATCCAAGTCATGTCGTAACTTCAGTGATCTGGCCTCCAAGTCATGTCGTAACTTGATTAAAACAATGGAAAAGCATTAAAATCAGGGTTTTTTGAAGAAACCTGCATTAAAATGACGTCAAATATTCATGTTTGTAACTAATCACGCTAGATGACACTCGCGTTTGTGTCCAATACCTTTTCTACAGGCATTGACTAACTATGGTTTATTTAAACAATAAGACCAAGCTGTAGAGGTTTTTTTTCCCCACAAAATAAAAGACGCAAATTGGCCTATACTAATTTTTATAAGATAGTTCGTTAATGAAAAACCCCAGCAAAATCGCTTAGTGGAATCTTTTAAACAAGGAATAGTCAAAAAAATTATAACTTTTTTAGATTTTTGGAAATAATTCAAAGATTTTTCAAGAAATCGTTTTACAGTCAATGGAACCTTTGTAGAAATTTATGAAACTTACCGAATGTTTTTTTATACGCCCAGATCGGTGCATTTTCACTGAGAAAATCCGGGAAAACCTCGAAAAAGAGACAATTTTTAAAAAATTCATAATTTTTATAAATCTGAAGGTGGACAAACAATATTGCAGAAACTGATAGATAATAACATGTAGTTCAACTGTGCGCAAGATGGTTTATATTTTGGATTTTCACCTGAGAGGTGAGAATGTGTTGAAAATGTCACTGAAAGTGTCAGTTGCTGATTTCGCAGTATACAGAAAATAATACTCGTAAATACAGATGAAATAACTTGACAAATCTTTTACATCAACGTCAATACCTAAAAATCAATTACACGATGACAATATGAACCGTTATACAAAGTATTCTAAATATCATATTTTAACAGAAAGTTGATTAAAACGCTTCAAAGTGCGTCCGAAGTCACCCGAAGTCGAACTGAAGTTAATGAGAGCGACTTCGGGTGGACTTTGTAGCACTTAGAGTAACTTCCAGTAACATTTTCAATACATTTCCCACCTCTCAGGTGAAAATCCAAAATATACAAATTGTAGATATAGATCTCTACTTCCATATATGCCGTTTACCGAATTTGAATAAGATGATTTCCCTCAAATCGACGCATTTAGAAAGATTTGCCCTTAAATTGTTTATAACGCGATTGTGCAAAAACTATACATATCGAACAAAAACCATCTTGCGCACAGTTGAACCATATGTTTTGATCTATCAGTTTCCGCAATATTGTTTGTCCACATTCAGATTTATAAAAATAATGAACTTTTGAAAAATGGCCTCTTTTTCGAGGTTTTCCCGGTTTTTCGCAGTGAAAACTGCACGGATCTGGGCGTATAAAAAAACATTTTGTAGGTTTTATAAATTTCTATAAAAATTCTATTGATTGTAAAACGATTCTTCGAATAATCTTTGAGATATTTAAAAAAAAACAAAAAAGTCTTTTCACTTTTTCTTGTTTAAAAAATTCCACAAAGCGATTTTGCTGGGGCGAAAACGGGGGTTTTCATTTACGAACTATCTTATAAAAAGTAGTAAAGGCAGTTTGCGTCTTTTATTTTGTATAAAAAAGTCTCTTATTTGTATCTACAGCTCTGCTTATATCGGTTATTGCCATTGGCGTGCGGCTAAGCGGGAAACTGACGATATTCTAAATTCACGATAGAGTAAAGTTACATTAATATCCAAAATATCGAAAAATGTTATCGAAAAAAGTTTTTTGCAATTGAATGATATTCCAAGTTATCCAGTTTAGTCTACCAATTACTAATTTTGATAACTACTTGAAGAGTTGGCCTCAATTTTTAATGGGAATTATCCACAATAATTTTTAAGTAGTAAGTTACTGAATTAGCATAAATTTTCTGTCAAAGCAATTACCTGATCTGAAAAAACTTTTATTTGAGTAAAAAAAACAGTAATGGAAAGATTATGAAATTAGGCCAGTATAATTTAAAAAATTTAAATTGGTAGACTAAACTGGATAACTGGGAATATCATTCAATTGCAAACAACTTTTTTTAATAACATTTTTCGATATTTTGCATATTAATGTCACTTTACTCTATAGCGAATTTAGAATATTGGCCGTTACCCGCTTAGCCGCACGCCACTGGCAATAAACGATATGCGCATCCTTAATCTAATTGGATGCACCAAATTTCTTGAAAAATTAAATTTTCTGAGAAACTGTTAAAGTTTCTCATATGGTTCCAACTTCCAACATTTTGGCGGACACTGTATTAAAAAATAAGGGTAAGCTTGGCAAATCTATCTGTGCCTTTAAAAATCTCGAACGATAAACAGAGAGGGTAAATATCCGCTACCAACTTCAATCGGGAAGAACAAGAAAGAACGGCGGCTTTTCTACCGCGCACCCAATATTCAGAGGCACAGATAGATTTGCTAAGCTGTATATAAAAAAAACGGATTTGTTTCCAAAACAACATTGACCACCAACTTCGCGGTGACTGCCATGTCCACGACGTGCGCTCAGTCGGTGCGCGTCACACCTTCCAGGAGTTGCGTGTATACAGTACTTCTCAGAGGGTACTTAACATAGGTAGAGTTAGAGCAATTGATAATTGTCCGGCCTATTTTCAAACTTTTCAACAAATAATACTGTTTTGTATTGTATATAGTTTGATTCGTTTTTGTGCTTATTTGGTTTTAAATTGATAAATTAGTATGACAATTGTTGAAAAGCTTGGTTTATTGATAGTGATACATAAATCTGACAGTTCATCAACATGAACGGTATCCATAACAACGGATATCTACAGGGCTAATATATTATAACATTGTACATTTCCCCCCTCCTTGAAAGGACTGGAGCTTTCAAATGAAAAAATTATCAGGTACCTATTACTCAGCTTCAATGGGTAGAATACAAATCTTGGAGTACGAACGCTTCACTTCTCCTGAAGATGTCTTGATTGAGGCTACCCTGGCAACGCCATCTGGACCAGGATGGATAGCAGTGATTCTTCCAAGGTGCCAATGGAGGGATTGGCAGTTATCATGTTTGATGATTACCATATCGCCGACTTTCAAGTTTACTTTGAGTAACCTTCCATTTCTGTTTTTGTTGAAGTTCAGAGACGTATTCTTTTTCCCATCTTGTCCAAAAGTGTTGCTGGATCTGCTGAATTGTTTGAAACCTTGATAGTCGATTCTCAGGAATGTGGGTTAGCGATGGATCAGGCAGTGAAGTGAGTTTGCGGCCAATTAGAAAATGGGATGGTGTCAAGGGTTCGAGGTCAGATGGATCGTGAGATAAAGGGGTGAGAGGTCTTGAGTTGAGTATTGCCTCAATTTGAGTCAAAACTGTATAAAATTCTTCATATGTTAATAATGCTTTCGACAAGACTCTTTTCAGGTGATATTTGGAAGATTTAACTCCCGCTTCCCATAGCCCTCCAAAATTCGGACTATATGCTGGTATAAATGACCAGTTTACACCTTCATTAGCTACATTTTCAGAAATATTTTTGTTGGAGTCTAACAGAAATGACCCTAATTCAAGCAGTTCCGATTTTGCACCAACCATAGTTGTACCATTATCAGAATAAATGGTTTCGGGCTTACCCCTTCTTGAAACAAATCTTCTGAACATTGCCAAGAATGCTTCAGAAGACATTTGAGTCACAGGTTCAAGATGAATCGCTTTTGTAACCAAACAAATAAATAAACTAATCCAACATTTGACTGATTTTGAACCTCTTCCAAGTTTTTCTTTTATATAAAAAGGTCCAGCGTAATCAACACCGCTAAAGTTGAATGGACAGGCAATAGTTACTCGATCTTTTGGTAATACACCCATTATTGGGCTTGGTTGAGTTGGATTGTAACGAAAACATTTTACACAAGAACGTACAGTTTTTCTTGCTAAATATCTGGCCAGTACGTAATAATTGAGGTGCAGCATGAAAACATCTCAAATGTTCATGAGAAAAAAGTAGCTTGGTGAACTGATGTTTAGCTGAAAGTAAAATAGGATGTTTTTTCTCATAGGGAAATTGTGACATTTGCAATCTTCCCCCTACTCTCAAAATACCTGGTGGTCAATAAATGGACTCAAACCTACAATAGTTCCTTTCAATTGACTGATTTTATTATTCTTCAAATCATTTATAACATCCGAGAAGTGTGTTCTCGTTGAATAATTCGTACTAGAGACAGAATAGCAAAATCACATTCATCAACTGTAAGAAATCCTTCCTTTCGTTTATCAGGAAAACGACAATTGTGAATAAATCGTAGAACATATGCAGTGACACGTTTCAATTTGCTAAATTTCGAGAAATTATCGAAAAGAAATGGTTCATCAGAATTTTTTATGCAAATATTGCAATATTTCTTGAGTTCAGGAATATCATTTTGTATTTGTGGGCAGGAATTCGGCCATCGATCATTGTTTTCAGAAAGCTAGCTAGGACCGATCCACCACAATGAAAAATCAGATAGTAAATCTGGTTGTATACCTCTAGACAAAACATCTGCAGGATTGTTTTCAGAAGTAACATGTCGCCATCAATTTGATTCAGTTAAGCTTTGAATTTGTGTAACCCTATTTGATACGAATTATTGTAAATAACAAGGTTCCTTCTTTATCCAATATAATACTACTGCTGAATCTGACCCAAAATATACTTCATCGAACTTATAATTCATAGCCTTTATGATCTTTGAGTAAAGTTTGGATAAAATTAGGGCAGCACAAAGTTCCAAACGTGGAACAGTCAAATGTTTTATAGGTGCTACGTTTGATTTGGCACACAATAGAGGCACATACATTTCTTCTGAAGGCGTTATACTTCTTACATAAATGCAACCACCAATGCAACAGAAGATCCATCGCAAAAGCCATGAAGTTCAACACGTCTAGCATTTTCATGAATTACATGTCTGGGAATTCGGAGATTATTTAATAATGTCAATTTTTCTTTGAAAAATCTCCATTTGGTATCCATAGATAATGGAATACTTTCGTCCCATGCAATTTTATGTAATCAAAGTTTTTGTAATAAAATCTTTGTTGAAATAATACATGGACTTACTAATCCTAAAGGATCGAATATCTGTGATATTTCAGATAAAATACTTCTTTTTGTGACTGGTTTAGAATCGAAAGAAACATCTATATTGTATCTGAAAATATCATCTTGACTATGCCAGTAAAGACCAAGTGTTTTAGTTGTTTCTTTCTCACCTAGTTTCAAAATATGAAATGAGTCTTCGCTCATTTCTAATTTGTGTAAGACCTCTTCCTTATTTGAAGCCCACTTTCTGAGTTTTAATGATGCACTTGACAAAATTGAATTTATTTCGGAAGCCAACTGAACCGCTTGATTTATAGTTTCTGCGCCAGTCAACAGATCAACCATATAAAAATCCTTCAAATAACATTGGAGGCTGATGGGTAACTGACAGAATGGTCCATGGCTAATTGTTTCAAGCATCTAACTGCGAGAAATGGAGCTGCTGCTGTTCCAATGTTATTATATTTAATTTGTATGATTCAATTTTATCGTGATGATTTGATCTCCAAATGATTTTTTGCAAAGATCTCTGACAAGGATGAATCAGTATCATCCGGTACATTTTTTCCACATCTGAACAAATAACTACATTGTGTTTTCTGAATCTTAAAATGATTGATAAAAGATCGTCCTGTATTGTAGGGCCTATTATTTGAAGATCATTGAATGACCATCCAGAAGTTGTTGGTGATGAACCGTTGAATACAACTCTGAGTTTTGAGTCGTTTTCATCTCATTGATAATTCCATGGTGAGGAAGAAAATATGAAATTTCATCATCTGCTGAAGAGACATCAACTTTTGAAATATGCTCCATTTGAACATATTCATTCATGAAATCTTTGTACATTTTACAAAGCTTCGGAATTCTGGCTAATCTATTTTCTAGTGAGAAAAACTGTTTAACTGCCTGTTGCTTGGAATCACCAAGATATTTTGGAGATTGTTTTAAAGGATATTGAACAATAAATTGTCCATTTTTAGAACGACTAGTGGTTGATTGAAAAATAGCCTCACATACTTGCTCCTCTGCTGTCAAAATTGTTTGAGCAACTGAACATTCCTCAAGTTCCCAAAATTTTCTCAACCGATTTTGCACTTCTGAATTGGCATCATTGAGATTGAGAAAACACGATGGATTAGTAGAACCTACCACTCTCGATGGACCTGATATCACCTAACCAAGAATTGTTTTTTGTAAAATGGGTTGGTGTTCACCCAACTTTATCTGTCCTACACATAAAAGGCGATAAAATATTGGGGCACCAAGTAGCAAGTCAATTTTTCCTGGGATGTTGAATGAAGGATCTGCTAACCTTAGATTTTGTGGGATTTTGATAGGGAAAATGATATGTTGTCGTGGGAGATTTGGACTGATCTGAGGAATGACTAGACATGAAATATTAGATTGGAAATTGTTATGGCAAGAATGAATTGTGAATGTAGTTCTATGTTTTAGCCCTGATGATATCTGTCCGATACCTATTACAGACGTATTGAAATCAATTGTTTTCAAGTTCAACTTGTCGCATAATCCTTGAGTGATCATATTTGATTGACTTGCCGAATCGAGTAGGGCTCTGCAAGTATGTGTAATGTTGAATGAATCGGTTATCTGAATCAATGCTGTCGATAGAAATACATCATTTATGTCATTAATATTCTGATTGGATAAATTGATTGATTGTAATTCTGATTCAGATTGTTTAGAAGAAGAAGCAATTTGATTTTGTGACTCATCATTGACCGGTTGAATTTGATTTGCGCTAGTCTGATGTTCTATGTGCAATAACGTATTATGTTTTGAACCACATTTCTTACAGCCGACAGTCATGAAACAGTAATTTGAAGAATGATTAGATTTTAAGCAATTTCTACATAATTTCAGTCGTTTATTGGTTTGAATTCTGTCTTGAATTGATAAATTGAGAAATTTGACACAATTAAAGATTGAATGGTTTTCTTGACACATTTTACATTTTATTTGAAATGTTGAGGAAGTGAACGTAGTTGTTTGATTGTATTTCAATTTGTGAAATGGAACTTTTGTATTATGATTTTTGGACTTGTTTGAATTTAGTGTTTCCAGTAAATTTGATTTACTTCTCAAGAATGATTTGAATTCGTTCAATGAAGGAAGATCGGATTTTATTGTATTCTTCCCATTCTCGAGACGTAATATCATCAAGTTTTTGACTCATAGTGTATATAATTATTGGATCCCAGTTTGATATTTCTATTCCGAGAGACTGAAGAGCTTGCAAATGTTTTGAAATTGTATCAACTAATCTCTGAATATCATGAGCTGATTCTTGTAGAATTTTTTGAAAATTTAAAAGTGATTTCAGATGATTATTCAATAATAAACGTGTGTTATCGTATCTTTCATGTAGTAATTGCCATGCATTCTTGTAATTTGCAGCAGTGAATTCTAAAGATACAATAACCTGTTTCGCACTTCCTTCCAAAGACGATAGTAAATAATGAAATTTGTGAATATCAGTCAATGTATTGTTATTATGTATAAGTGACTCATATGTATCTCGGAATTCTAACCAATATTCTAAGTTGCCATTGAATTTGTTTAGTTGGATTTGAGGTAAACGGATGCCTTTTAATGCAAATTCGGAAATACTTGAATTATCGCTCTGTATTTCATGACGTTTATTGTTTTCAAATTCGGAAATTTTGTCATTGTATTCTTTGATATGCTTTTTGGCTTGCGCTATTAACATGAAATATAATGATTCAAATGTTTTTCTCTCTTCGATTAATTCAGGTGACAGAACCATGACAGTTTCCAAAGAATTTTGACATATCTCAAAATCTTCGAAGAGATTTTCACATCTCGTTAATCTATCTTTGAGTTCAATAATCATTGCTTTATCATTATAGCCTTTTTCAATTATCTTTTGATTGACAACTTCCAAATAATCACCAAAAAGACGCAGTCTAATTGATTCTCTCTGTTTGATTAATGGTGTGATTTCATCATCTAGTTGCTGTCCTCTTTTTGGCATTATGATATTATGAAATTAAAAAAGAATGAAGCAATACTCGATAAAGGATTTAGGAATAGGTAAGGATTGGTAAAGGAATAGGGAAACTCACTAGAACCCTTTCTCTGGCTTGGCTCTTGACGACGCTGACGGCCGGTTTGACTTTTAAATCCAATACTCCGATGAATTATCTCCTTGGCGCTTGAATACCCTCTCGAAGGACCAAAATGTTTTGTATTGTATATAGTTTGATTCGTTTTTGTGCTTATTTGGTTTTAAATTGATAAATTAGTATGACAATTGTTGAAAAGCTTGGTTTATTGACAGTGATACATAAATCTGACAGTTTATCAAGATGAACGGTATCCATAACAACGGATATCTACTTTTCCTATTGTATAGGATATTAGCAATGAGCAGTCCTCCGGACATCTTATGCCTCTTGTCATAAGCTCATTGTGAACTACAGATTTCTTTTCCGTTTCATATACGGTCTTGACGATCGTGGAGCACGGATATTGCTTGGTTGGACTTCCGGCGCTGGGATGGCGCTCGCAGTTTGGAGTTAATCCACTGTGCGGGCGCGATCTCAGTTTCGGTCTTTAAATGGGAATGGTCGTCGATTCATTCGTTGCAGTCATTAGTTATTGACTGCTAGACCTACCCTATACTGATGAGGAGCAACACTCCGAAATCGATATATAGGTGGTCCGAATGTTTCTATGATCATTCCCATGCAACCAAGCAATTGCAGAGATAACCTTGTAGGAACTCTGCACGGAAATTTCATCAGATGTAATTCAATGTTCGTCGTGGCATTAGCCAGGAAAGTAGTTGTTTTCTGATGGATTTTCGATCCAACTTTTCCTATTGTATAGGATATTAGCAATGAGCAGTCCTCCGGACATCTTATGCCTCTTGTCATAAGCTCATTGTGAACTACAGATTTCTTTTCCGGATATCTACGTACAAGGCTAATATATTATAACATTGTACAAATACTTTAATCTAACGCAATGTACGTCCTTGATCCTTGAAAATACCATTTGACAATTTGCACTTTCTCAGCAATTTCGTAAACCATGTTCAACAAATGTTATTACGTCTTTAAATGAACTACATGAAAAGCGGAACCGAAAACGGCGAAAACTGAAGGGGTTGAACGATAGTTAATTGGTCATATCCTCTCCTATGTTCGCAGTGCTACGAGATGATCTGTACGTAAATTTCTAGGAGACAACAAGAACTTCATTCATCTCAATCATTATCATCCTAATAATATAGAAAATTCCATTGGACTATATTCGTAAAGGAATAAATTGGTGGCACCAAGGATATATAAAACTGACAGGGTTACCAATTAAAGTTCAGCAGCTTTTTCAGTTTCAATCATGGTACAAGTAGATCCTTTATCTAAAAGAGCGAAAACTGGAAATTCTCCAGCTGGGCCACGTCCTTTTACTGGTGCGATCCTGAGCAATACTGATTGTACCGCAGACATGTTCTGGTTGGCGCAGAATTCATCAGCTCTAGTTAATCTCCTAGATCTTGATGTTAAAGGTCGTTCAGTTATATCTTTCCAGGTGCAAAATAATGTTGTCTACCTTGACATCCATTCTCGTTGAATTCGATTTTCTGATTGAAACATCTTGTGGCTATAATAATACGACTCACTTTTAGGCAAATAAAACCAAGTTTTCGTTCTGAAGCTGCAGTACTTCTCTTGGTGACTGTTTTTTTTTTTCAAGAAAACCTCTACATTCAGCAATGTTATGATGCGAACTATTGCAATATAAACATTCATTTGCGAATTGTTCATTTTCGACAGGCTTCTTCTTGGAAACAAACACATTTTCATTTTTGTAGCTGGGGTTTTGAGTGTTTTTTCTCGACTCTTCAAACCACTCAACAAAATCTTCAAGTGAAGTATAATGCTGCTGTTTTTCCTCTTCGAGTTAATGTTTAACTCTTGCCCAACTGTTCTTTTGTATTTGTGGGAACTTTTCAACTAACGAAAATTTTCGGATTGAACAAATTATTGCAGCCAACGTTCTTGATCGTTGTTGCCAAACTCGACTCTGCATTCAAGAAAATACTACTCTTATTGGATTTAGCTTCTTCAAGATAATCCATTCCGTCGCTGGTTCATATCCGGCTCGAAGGGCCTTGTAACTTTCAAAGAGTAAATCACACAATAAATCTCTTGAAAGTTTTACTTTATTTTTCAATTAACATAAACTATCAACAATATATCAAGAACTTTATTTATACATAGAAACAAAAACAATAAAATAAAACATAAGGATTTAACACTATGCTTTTTATTACATGTTCTTTAGATACAAATATAAAATATCTACAAGGGAGAATTTCACGTTAAATTCTTACTAGACACAAATAGATAACTTCACACATTGTCTTCCGACTGTATTTGTTCCTCATCTTCCGCGACCATTTCATTTTCAATTTGAGAAGTACTTTCCTGAGTTTCAACATAACCCGGGTCAGTTGGGGCATTATCGTTCATTTCATCAGCATGCTGGTTCTTCATATGATCCCTGAGAGCAAACGCTCTTGCATATGTTGCTCCGCACAACCAACAATCAAATTTTAGATTGTTTTCTCTTTTGTGGGTTTCCATATGGGCTCTAACTGCATACAAGGAAGCAAAAGGACGATTACATTCAGTACAAGGAAATGGTTTTGTGTGACTATTTTTATGACCTGCTAATTGCACACTGGTTTTGAAGGCCTTGGGGCAGTACGTACATTTATAAGCTCTCACATTTGAGTGGGTTAGCAGATGATGGTTATAGACACTATGTGATTTGAATCTCTTGCCACAATGGTCACACTGATACGGTCTTGTACCAGAATGTGTTCTTAAATGTAGAGTTAGACAATAACTTACTCGGAAAGCTTTTCCGCAAACTTGACAAACATGTGGTTTTTCTCCTGTGTGTATTCTTTCATGTTTTACTTTCTCATGTGGTCTAGAAAATCGTCTTCCACAGTACTGACACTCGTATTGTCTCTGCTGACAAAACGATGCCACGTGTTCTTGTAATGCATTATCGGTAGAGAAAGGTCTTTTGCAATAGGAGCACGTAAATTTTTTTGTATTGTTGTGCGCTTTGGCGTGCATTTCCAAATTTTCCTTTGAGTAAAATTTGCGATTACAAATAGTACAGTCGAAATTACTTTCCTCATCATGAGATTTCATATGAACTTCTTCGTATTCTTTATCATAAGTATTGTTACATACACTGCAAACGAACATTTGGCGAACTACTCCTTCAGAACCATCCTCAACACCTGTAGAGCTATAACTGACTGGAGCATCAGGAGCTTTGCTTTTCACTGGTACATGCATTCTTTGATGCAATCGAAGACTTTTGAAAGAGGGAAACATTGTCTTGCAAATATCACAGGTATGCGGTCCCAGAGTAACCACTTTGGTCACCGTTTCACCATTTTCATTCAATAGATGAGTCTTCATGTGTCCCTTTAGAGACTGGTAATTGGGAAACACTAAGGGGCAGTGACTGCATTTGAGTTTATGGTTGATTTTATTAGGGTCACACACATGCTTCAAAAAGTGATATAGTTGAGGAAATTGTAGGGAACACTTCGGACATTGGTGAATTTGGATTAGTGAATTCTTGTCTTCAATTTGTTCAACTTCTTCTTCTGTAACTTTTCTCACTTGTCCGTTTTCAAGCATATAATTTTCGGTCATGGGACTTCTGGTATTTTCGTCATCCCAGAATTTACCAATTCTAACAACTTTCCTAGTGAACGCTCTACCCTCTTTGTCAAGACATTGTTGTTCATTAATATTATTTGAATCAACATAATCATTCTCATCGATGGGTACATCACATATTTCATTATCCGACCTTATCACTGAATCACTTTCTAATTCATATCCTTCATTTTCAGTATCTTCAGTTTCCTGAAAAAAAAATAGTATTTAAAAGAGGGTAGAAAAAAATATGAAAATAATTTTTATTGGAATGTAGGCCTCACGGCTGACGTCAGTGTTCTGGTTGGTTTCCGGGTTTTGCCGTGGTCGTTAGTTAAAATCTCCAAACGATTGAATTGCTACTGCGGCAATCATCTTCAGATCCGTGGACGAAGTACTTTTCGCGACGTATCAACTGAAACTGACACTTTCGTTCCTGGTAACCATTTATGATGCTGTTTTGGCGAGCATTTTGTGCGTGGGAAGGCATGCGCGTGGATTCCGCTCGATTTGGGAGGATTTTATGTGATTGTGGTAACGTTTATACAGGACAAACAAAAAAAAAGGAGCATTGGTCCCGGCTTAGTAGAGCACAAGCGAAGTTGTCGATTGGAACAATCCGAGAAGTTCGCAATCACCAAACACATGTCCGACGGAGAACACAAGCTCTTATTAGACTAGGAGATGGTGACAGATTTCAGGTGACGATTTTTTCGTTTATGCCTTTGAGACCAGTGAAAGATATAAAACTGACACTTTCGTTCCTGGTAACCATTTATGATGCTGTTTTGGCGAGCATTTTGTGCGTGGGAAGGCATGCGTGTGGATTCCGCTCGATTTGGGAGGATTTTATGTGATTGTGGTAACGTTTATACAGGACAAACAAAAAAAAGAAGCATTGGTTCCGGCTTAGTAGAGCACAAGCGAAGTTGTCGATTGGAACAATCCGAGAAGTTCGCAATCACCAAACACATGTCCGACGGAGAACACAAGCTCTTATTAGACTAGGAGATGGTGACAGATTTCAGATGACGATTTTTTCGTTTATGCCTTTGAGACCAGTGAAAGATATAAAAATTCTGACCAAAATGATGAAAATTTTGAGCGGTCGCCGTGTGGCCTTCATATAAAAAATTCAATTCCGGCACTTAACCTCACTTCGACATCCGCAAACCGTATGCCACTTTTATGGGACATTCATGATGGAAACTTTCATTATTTCAATTGGTTGGCAGCAACGGGAATATCGTCTAAAATTTAAAAAAAAATCATAAGTTTACGCCATCATTAGTACCCTTTGGCCACGTGCTACCTATAATTTTTTCGCTGCTATTGTCTATCTTAACATGCCGTTGGTGTACATGGCAGCGGCGATAAAATCGTCCCAAAACATATTTTTTAATGAAAATTGAATTATTTATAAGAAAGCCACGCGGCCACCGCTCAAATTTTTTATCATTCTTGTCAGAATTTTCATATCTTTCACTGGTCTCAGAGGCATAAACGAGAAAATTGTCACCTGAGATCTGTCAACAACGTCGGAATATTATCCTGTCAGAATTTATTTAGGACCCATAGAAATACAGGAACATTGAACATTGATTGAAAGTTTGATATTGTGGAGTGAATTCACTTCTTAACATGGTCTTTTGAGTGTTTCAACCTTCCAGTCTGAAAATGAATAAAATGTAAGTTCAAGGAAAATCTATACACGTGTCGATCAATTTGCCCCGATTACTTCCTATGTTTACAAGACTTTTGTCCCAGTAGGGCTCGGAATTTTTCAACTTTGAGTTTTCCCAAAGCCTTTGTGAAAATATCTGCTATCTGATTCTCGGTTTTAAAGTAACCCAATTGAATTTCGCCTCGGGCCAATATGTCTTGAACGAAATGGTAGCGAATATCGATGCGTTTGGTTTTTGGATTGAATCCACAATTATTTGGGATAGAAATTGAACTTTGGTTGTCACAGTACATCATCAAATGAGATTACATTCCCAATTCATGAGAAAAACCTCGCAACGTAGCATGTGCTTGGCAGCAATCCAATGATTGATCCCGTAACAAATATCTGGTCTTGTGCGATTCGCTAAATACATCATGCATCCCAAAAGTTTATGGTACGGAATATTACTCGTTCTTGCTTTCTCTTCTTCAGTAACGGGACAGTTTTGCTTAGAAATACTTGCAGCAATGTTAATTGGAGTAGTTACTGCATGACAATCGTTCATACCAAATCGGTCCAAAAATTGTATTATGTATAATTATTGATCTAGGGTCATCAGATTTAATTACTCTGATTCCCAGAACATGATTAGCATCTCCCAAATCTTTCATTCTGAATTTGTTGTCCACTTCGGTAGCCCATTCGGCGCAATTCGAAAACAATTAAATATCGTCAACATATCGACTACATCAAGTTTGGTCTTGAACAACCATTTGCATTTGATTGCGTTCCGACCCAAAGGGAGATCGCAAATGTTCCATGTTTCATTTGCCTGCAACGCTTCAAATTCCTCTTGCATGGTGATTTTCGAAAAATGTGTCTGAGGGGATGTAAGTGCTTCTTGGAGTATTTCAGGCTTTTTTTGGATGTTTCGTTGAAGGTTTCTGTTGTACATTCGAATGCAATGTGTACGCAATAAATGTACTTCATTAAGTCTTCATTGGGCAGAAACTTTTCAGTGCTGTACTCAAAGAAATTTTGGCTTTCTTTTAGCTTTGCCGCGGGGACATGTTTCGTAATCGCCATGTGATGAAGTAGAGATTTGCATTCCAGTTGCAATATTCGTCAGTTTCTTCAATGCTCCATAATTCAAATATCTCATTCGTCGATGCCAAATATCAATCGGAGCGTTGGTAGAAAAATTCACTCGGTGTGTTAGTACTTGAAGAAGGCGATACAGATTGTCTTCGAGAACTCCTGTAGCAATAATCAATATTCCCTTGCGACTATGAACATAACAAGCACATTTGTCAAACTTTACATTATACCCCATTTTTGAAATTTTGCTAGCAGACAAGAGATTCGATGAGTTTTCTGGAACACATTAGACATGAAGTGTCACTCTTTGTCCTGTAGTCGATGGGTAAATGAGAACTTTGCAAATAGCCGAAATTCGAATTGATTTATCATTGGCTGCTTTGACTTTTCCATTCCTAGGTCGAGCGTCAATCAAAACAGTCGAATCAGGTGTCATGTGAGAAGTTGCTGAAAGAACAGTGCACCAAGCATATTCTGTATCTGAGTCTTCCTCCAGATTTAGGTTTGAAAGTTGCGGTGGCTGAATTGCAATAGAGAGTTATTGCAACCTCTATTGCAATGATAAAGTTTTCCTTTATTTGACATATATTCAATATGTCCTTTAAAATTTTCTTTAATTAAAATAAAGGAATACAAACTTTTCTTTATTATGACATAACTGCCAAATTTTTGTGAATCATAACTTATAAATTGGCAGTGAACATCAAAATATAGTAGTAGCTTTTGTGTGAGGAAATTGTGAGTTCAAGGTAGGTAATCATGAGGGAAAAATATTAAATACGTTCAATACGTATGAGGACAATACTATTCTTCTCCAAGTAGTGCCTCGTAGCAAACGGATTTTTTTTTGTGAACTATTCGGCAGCACATACAAATGATGTTATGAGAAGGTGATTGGGATGAATAGATGAAAAGATTTGAAATTTGACGTAATTGTTGAATTAAAGTTTAACTAAAAGTATCTAGAAAGAAGGTTGATGCAATAACACCATTACGAAACAGTTACAAATCACAATACAGGATACTTTAAAATTTCTTGTAATTAAGTGAACATCTTTCAGTTTGCAATAACTCTCTAATCTCGCTTCAAATGACCAGGATTATGACATTTATGGCATTTTGGTGGTGATTGTGGAGGCTTGAAATTTTTCTCACGATTACTCATTAATGGGTGGTATGTTCTCCTGAAGCAATTTAATCTTCAAACGCGCATTTCTGTCTTTCGCTTTTTCCACTTGAGATATGACTTTTCCATCATTATCAACTGTCACGTCCACAACGCCAGTCCATAGATCGTCCAGCTCCAAAACAGCCTGAATCGTCTCCAGCCACGTGTCGATGAAGTTTCTCGATAGAAACTCCTCCTGAAATGAAAGTTTCCGTACTCAAGCAGTCCTACGACTAGCTTTATCCGTGGTTGATCATCTGAACTCGTGGTTGTCTTCTCAACAAAGATCTTGTTTGACAAAGTCAAATGAAATCTGATAAAATAATTCTTTAGGGTGAAATTTACTATCTTGATACATATTATGTCCGGAATCAATCAGTCACCATTCTCTAATTTCTCACTTCTTCTCTGACCCGAAACAATTAGAAACGTTCAAAGAGAATCGCCTTGGGTATTATCTAGAAGACAGACAATTAAACCATCTAATTTTTGATCATTTTGGGAATATTTTTTGTTTTTATTTCATTAATTTATTAGTAAGATTTTTTTCCTCGTCAATTTTCTTATGTATCATAGTCACAAAATTATACGTATTATACGAATACGTATTATCCGCAATTTCAAATATGGGGGTTGCAATTTTTAAAATATATCGAACTGCCACCTGAAAAAATTATATTTCGAAAAATAAAAATTAAAATTGACGTGTCCGATCAATTTTTCTCTTTTGGCCCTGTAAAGATTTTAGCAAATTTATTCCAACCTTATTGTGCCCACTGTACTATTTCTATGTTCTTCCTGTCACACAGTCAATGAACTTGACGTTTCACCCATATAATTTTCACCAAACGAAGAAGATATGTTGTAAAAGCAATTTTTTGGCCAATACGTTTCATTCGGGGACATGAGGTATTATGTTGATTGTTTGGTGTAATACTGTTTTCAATTTCGTGATTAGTTTTTCCCACGAATTTATCTGGATAAGCTTCTTTCTTGAGAACAGAAGAAGTAAAAATATATGTACTTCCTAAGGCACAACGTGACTATAGCACATTTTCCTTGGTTGCACTTCGATCGAATTATGGTGCAAACATAGGGATGACTAGATTAATTGTACAGGCCAATGTTCACTCAAGGGCTATTTAATTTTTTTCCGTTTCGCTTTGGCAAGTGAAGAGAGCTACTATGGAGCTCAAGTTTTTTAGCTTTAATTGTCCATTTCATTTTAATTTGTTTTGTTTTTGTCCAGTTAGTGTATAAAACTGTTAAATATAGGTAGTTATACAGGGAGTCCGGTAAACCTTGTACAATATTGAAACTAGTGATGGACCAGGTCATGACTGTTCAGAATATCGGAATTTCACCTCAGTAAGAATATCACCGTTTTCGAGATAATGGGCATTTTAAGAATTTCTGGAAAATCGCTACCCAACCTTGGATTTTTGAGTGCTATGTATACAAATTGAGACGAATTCAAATATATTTAATGTTGAAGATTACTGATGAGTAATGCATTCAGACGTACAGAACAGTTTTTCAGAAAGTGAAAAAAAAATTCAAGAAATGAGGGTAAAATGACAGATTTGAGTTTCATCAATTTTTTTTTTAAGTTTGACATTATTGTCTGAAAGAAAAATAACCAATTGGAAGTAGACATCCATTTCAAAAGAATGCTCATTTTGTCCAGACTCTACCATGGTATAAAACAAACTATAATTATTTTTGGAGAGAGTGATTTCCATTGAATTAGGCGTGGTTTTATTCTAGGCTTCCATCAACTTTTATACTTACGCTCAAAAATGATTTTATTTCGATTTTATCAAGATAAAATGTAGACATGATTATGAATAGTAAAGAATAGACTGTTTGGTAGCATTAAATAGTATGTCAATAAAATTAACTTTTCATAATAAAATTATCGAAATGAAATGTCGATTATCCGACATGGCACCGATTAATACGAATTCTTGTGATAAATGTCGCAATTGTCCAACATCCAGATTCCAACGAAGTTTCAGAGACCGACAGATATACAGGGTGTTACCAAATAAGTGCAAAAATTTTTAGGAGGTGAATCCTTGTCGAAAATTAAAAACTTTTCTAATTCCTGTGTTGTGTCCGTAGAAGCAATAGTTTCCCAATGAAAAAATAAAATACAGCATTGTGCATGAACGGATTTTCTGTAATTAGAATTGAAAAAATCTAGTAGGTGGCTGTCACATTTTGTTTGAACAACTTGTGACTTCTGTCGTAGTTTTTTTTGAAATTATTCGCTTGTTTCATTCAGTGGTATTTAATTCTCTGTCATGCCGTACACACATTATACTCCCCGATAATATGCGCATATGCACTACATTTATGGTGAATGTGGAGGTAGTGCTACTGCTGCAGCAGCGCTTTATGCAGAACGATATCCGACTGCACAATGCCGCTCAGAGAATCGCTGATTTGGGGGCTATAACCTATAACGCTATTGAAAAGGTCATTCTTGAAAATATGTCGTCTCTGAGGACGAGTAGATGGAAAATAACATTTTTGCAATATTATTCAATGCGATGTTGAATAATCGTTATTATGGTTTATAGTGTTTGTTAATTCAAAAAAAACTTTGAATTAGTATTGTAACATGAATTATGGTGACCCTGTGATGCAACACCACCTGTCCGCAGACTTCTTCCCAGTTGACAGTGGCAGTTATGACAACAGATATATCGTATGGTCCGAGTTCAAGTTTTCCTTCAAGTTGACATTTATTATTTCACCTTTTCTAAAAATAGTTAATGAAAACTGTTCATCTTGCTGTGTTCAAGTGCAGTTGAATAAAGCAACACCGTATTTTCGGTATCTAACCTTTTTCTAAACGGAGAACCACAACACCCTCATTACAACTGGCGCCCAACGTGGGGCCGTTGAAAGGTTAGGGTTTCTCAAATTGTGCTTGGACATTTTTCGCCGGTTTTGGTGCATATAGAAATAGGATTAACTTTCTGTTTACGAGTAAGTACATACTCGAATTGACTTTATCGGAATTTCCGCAATCAATTGGAACTACCTACCTACCTCGCAGTTTTTTTCACATCTCGTGTGTGCGAACGAAATTTTTAACATTTTCGTTAAATATTTCAAACAATTCGAACTACCTCGCATTTTTTTTTCACATCTCGTGTGTGCGAACGAAATTTTTAACATTTTCGTTAAATATTTCAAACAATTCGAACTACCTTGCAGTTTTTTTCACATCTCGTGTGTGCGAACGAAATTTTGAACAATTTCGTTGAATATTTCGAACAATTCGATCTACTTCGCAGTTTTTTCACATCGTGTTTTCCAGAGACGGTTTCAACATTTTTCGAATATTACATGCTTGAAAGTTGCATTCGTGTGAATCAAATAATTTGAACTATTCTGCCGTCTTGTTTTTCACATCTCGTGCGTGCTCATGATATCTTCGTGCATATGAACTATAACAGTAAACTTCGCAGTTATAGTGTGTCGAATCAAGCAAAAATGGAGAATATGGTTGCCATGTCTGCTGAGCAGCTTCAAGCACTATTGGAGGGTATGAAACAAATGGTAACATGTAATCAACAGCCTTTACCCGCACCACAAACAGGTAACCTTTCAAAATGTTATAGTAGATTCACTGGAAAAAAAGACGATGACGTCGAAGCATTTATCGAAGCCATCAGCATTTATAAAAAATGTGTTAGTATTACTGATGCCAATGCTATAAAAGGTATCCCTATGTTACTAGATTCGCATGCAGCTACATGGTGGCAAGGTGCAAAAGCCTCGATTACCACGTGGGACGAAGCTATAACAGCCCTTCGCCATGCTTTTGGTAGGAATAAATCTCCACCAAAAATTTTCAGAGAACTGTTTTCTAGAGAACAAGGGGACAGGGAACCAACCGATGTTTTTGTAAATAAATGTAGGGCATTGTTATCACAGCTCCCTGCTACTCCTGAATTGCATGATACTCATAAACTTGATATGATTTACGGTTTATTGTACTCGAAAATCCGAGAACGTATTTCTCGCACTGATATTGCTTCTTTCGAAGAACTCATTACAATGAGCAGAGCTGTTGAAGACTCTTTCGCTGAAACTAGACAAATAAGCAATATTGTCAAGTCATCACTAGATAACACTAAATTCCGACCGAAGTGCACGTTTTGTAAAAACTTTGGCCATCTTCAAGCAGAATGTAGGAAATTTACGCATTCCAAACAGCCTATGAATACTCAAAATGAGTAGATCAAATACAGATTTGCCAACTCGCACGAATGATGTGCGCATGCCCACGCATAACAATATCAGCTGCTATGGTTGCAATACACCCGGTTATGTGAGGTCGAACTGTCCCAACTGCAGTGCCTCGTCTCACGCAGAGGCTCCATCTTCTCAAAATGTATTTTATCTGTAGATGTTCTCTTAGTTGATACCAATGATGACGTTAGAAGGCCCCTATTGAGAATTACAGTTGAAGGTCTTTCCGGAGGTGCTTACGCGGATACTGGCGCTAAATGTTCTCTCGCCGGGTCTCGTCTTTATAAACATTTCATGGAAAATAATATCCCCTTCTCTTCCGAAACTAGGACTGTGATTCTAGCCGATGGTAAATCCCGCCAAGTTTCAACTCGCATATTTCAATGCAACGTTATTTTGTTCGATAGTCATCCCTACTCTATTCATAGCCATTCCAGATCATGTATCTGCCAAAACTCTATTAGGAGTTGATTTCATAACTAATGCTAATATTGTTATGGATATACCAAAAATGAAGTATCACTTTACGGATTCCCCTCATATTCAATATGATTTCCTGTCAGAAACTCCTCAAGTTGAAGATACAACTTTGCATTTCTTGGACATTTTCCTTTGTGACGACGAGGCCACGCAAATCAGTGACCTTGAACGTGACCAGTTGCAAAATCTGCTGGAATGCCACAGAGATGTTTTTGAAGATAACGAGATAGCTACTCCGTACGCAGAGCATGCAATCAATTTGTCAAATGAGACTACAATAACAGTGTCCCCATATAGAATGACGACGCAGAAATCGGAAATTCTAAGGGCGGAACTGGATAGCTTGGTCAACAAAGGGATCGTCGAAGAATGTGAATCAGCTTTTGCTGCACCTGTTGTTTTGGTCCCAAAGAAAAATGGCGCTTTTCGCATGTGCGTTGACTATCGAAAACTTAATAATGTAACCATACCTGACAGATATTCGTTACCACGCATGGACGACTTGATGCACGCCACGACACATTCTATATTCAAGTCAACTTTGGACCTCAAAAGTGGATACTACCAAGTTGCAGTTCGTCATGAGGATCGTGACAAAACGGCTTTTATTACCCCCTTCGACTTCTATCGTTTTACGCGCATGTCTTTTGGGCTCCGGAATGCACCGGCTACGTTCCGATGACTCATTGATCGTTTTCGAGTAGGTCTCAGTGACGTAACTATTTTAGCCTATTTAGACGACCTGACTGTGTTAAGTGGAACATTATATAAACATTTGCAGGACTTGCAAAGTGTTTTCGATCGTTTGAGACAATTTAAATTGAACGCAAATCGCGAAAAGTGTTTTTTCGTGCGACAGACAGTCAAATATCTAGGACATTTGATAACTCCTACGGGTATAGCGCCCGACCCCGGTAAAATAACCGCGATACGAGATATGAAACCCCCTCAGTCGGTACGACATGTGATGTCATTTTTACAAACTTGTAGTTGGTTTCGTCGGTTTGTGCCGAAGTTTGCCGAAGTATCTAAACCACTAAGCGACCTTACCAAGAAGAACGCTATATTTTCTTGGGGTCCCATTCAACAAGAAGCTTTTGACAAACTTAAAGTATTGTTGACTTCATCACCGATTTTAAAGCAAGCAGATCCATCGTTGCCATTCACACTCAAGACTGATGCCAGTTCCTATGCCATTGGAGCATGTTTGCTCCAGGGGAAGGGAGAAGATGAGCGACCTGTCGAGTATGCCAGCAGGCTACTCACGTCGGCAGAACGTAACTACAATACGACAGAGCGTGAAGCCTTAACGATTGTATATGCAGTAAATAAGTTTCGTGGGTACTTGGAAAATTCGCCCATATTGATCAAGTCAGATCATCAACCTCTGCGTTGGTTAATGACCTTGCGGACACCCAGCGGACGCTTAGCACGTTGGGCACTCGAACTACAGAGTTACGATCTCCGAATAGAATACATACCCGGAAGAACCAATAGTATTGCAGATTTATTGTCACGTCCGCCATGTGACATAACAGAACAAAGTTCATGCGAGGTGTGTACCATCGCCATTAGCCTACCAACTCAAGGTAATACATCCCTTAGAGAAGAACAACTCTCTGATCCGGAGGTCAAGAAAATAATCGATTGTTTTGAATCGCCAGAACCGAACCAAGTGGACTTTAGCCGATGGACTGATCGAGGATACATCATGACTAAAGGAGTGCTTTATCGCTTTACTCCTGATGTGGAATCAGAAGAGGCCCAGTTGGTTGTACCACTTTCAAGGGTTCCCACAATTCTCAAAGAATATCATGACTCCTCTATCGCTGGCCATTATGGCGTAGAAAAGACCATTCAACGGATAATCACCCGTTACTACTGGCCAACACTTAGGCGAGATGTTAATCATCACGGTAGGAGTTGTGTCGATTGTCAGAAGTTCAAACCAAACAACCTCAAACCAGCGGGTCTGATACAAACTCCAGTCCTAGCGCAACGGTTTGAAACCATAGCAATGGATCTCGTGGGACCACTTCCAATTAGTAGAAAGGGTCATCGATAGATTTTCGCAATAGAAGATACCGCTACAAAGTGGATAGAATTATTTCCTAAGAAGATGATTTTGGAAATCTGTTTACGATACGGAACTCCCAGACGGGTTATAAGTGACAACGGCTCGCAATTCGTGAGTGTTGTGATGCAACATGTATGTCATTGCCTCGGTATACATCAATCTCTAATACCAGTTTATCATCCAGCTTCCAATCCGGAAGAACGGAAAAATCGAGATCTAAAAACTCAACTCGCCATTCTGGTCCAGGATGATCACACTGGATTGGATGAAATGTTGGCTGCTGTAAGATTCGCGATGAACAGCGTTCCCAACCTCAGTACGGGATCTCAATTTTACTCGTGAAATGCGTACGCCTTTCGATGTCCAGTAAGACTTACGTGTTATATTGGATAACAATAATATTGTACCCGAAATTACTCCTTATTTGAAACATGTGGAAACACTGCAACGTGCTCGCGAAACGAATGAAAGGCAGCAGGACTCTATTAAAAAGTACGCGGATGAACATTTTCGTGAAACGCCGATATTTAAACCTGGTGACAAAGTGCTAATCGATACTCACGTACTAAGTAAAGCGAGTGCCGCGTACACGTCCAAATTCGCACCCAAACGCGACGGACCATATGTGGTATTGATATCAGCGACTTTCTATGAAGTAGCCAGTCTCGCAAATCCCACCGTTCCCCTCAGTAAATACCATGTCTCAGCTACGAGGCCATTCGTCTCACACGGGACCGACAAACCGCCAGAGCCCGTACGACCACTTCGCCGGAGAGGCCGTCCGAAGCATCAGGCTCAGCCCGAGTCTCAGCAAGAGGAAAAGGACCGTCAGGCTCCTACCGAGCTTCATCAAGAGGATCAGCCTTTACCCTCTACTAGCTGCTCTGCTAGACCGATGCGCATCAAGAAGATGCCACAACGTTATTTATAGTGATCTTTCTTGTATCACTCCCGAGACGTTAGAGTGATACAAAGGGGGAGATTGTAACATGAATTATGGTGACCCTGTGATGCAAAACCACCTGTCCGCAGACTTCTTCCCAGTTGACAGTGGCAGTTATGACAACAGATATATCGTATGGTCCGAGTTCAAGTTTTCCTTCAAGTTGACATTTATTATTTCACCTTTTCTAAAAATAGTTAATGAAAAGTGTTCATCTTGCTGTGTTCAAGTGCAGTTGAATAAAGCAACACCGTATTTTCGTATCTAACCTTTTTCTAAACGGAGAACCACAACATCCCCATTACAGTATTTACTTCTTTACATCTCATTGAATGCTTCTAAGCAGTTGATTCGTTATTACTCATAATTATTCAATCATTTTATCCTGATAGGATAAAAATAAAAGACATTACTGACAAAGTCTAATAGAGTTGATTTTAGCTCAGAATAACATCACACTCTAATATAATCGAAATTCTGTTCCTTCCAAAAATAATTATCGTATGTTTTATACCATGGGAGAGTCTGAACAAGATGGGCATTGTTTTGTAATGAATATCCACTTCCACTTGGTTATGTTTTTTTTTTTTCAAACAATAATGTCAAACTGTTGTTAAAAAAAATGGTAAAACTCAAATCTGGCATTTTACCCTCATTCTTGAAAAATTGTATCGTTTTCTGAAAAACTGTTTTGTACGTCTGAAAGCATCACTCATCAGTAATTTTCAGCAGCAATGATATTTGAATTGGTCTCAATTTGTAGACATGGCACTCAAAAAAGCTCATTATCTCGAAAACGGTGAGATTTTTACTAAGGTGAAATTTCGATATTCTGAACAGTCATGACCTGGTCTATCACCAGTTTCAATATTGTACAAGGTTTACCGGACACCCTGTATATTTTTTATATTTTTTTCTTAGTGTTTTATGACATTGTAAATGGGTATCTTCTTCCCGTGTAATAAATAAATAAATAAAAAGGTTTAATCCTTCTTCCAGTTCCTGGTTTGAATTGTAAACAATGTGTGACCTATTCCACAATTTCCTTCTTTACGCTGGTGTAATTAGGGTTGTAGTGAAGATATCAGTTAGTATATGTTTTCTTTCAATCAACAGTTGTATTTACTCGAGATGTTGATTTTTTTTCAAAACATCTAAGAAAGGAAGTTGATTTCCATTTTCTGTATCTAAAGTGAATGTTATTCACTGTAGTTTCTTGTAAATTAATGTAATCTAAGAAAAGATTCAATTCATCTTGCTACGATTCCAAATGGCAAACACATATCTCCACCATACCCATTCTGATAAGTTTCAACGAAACCCATGGCCATACACATACCGAATTTCTGTTAGTAGAATTCATTTTCAAATTAATATTTTCAGTGGACATTAGGAAGAATGTTTCGTTGAAACTTACCCAAATGGTCCCAGGGTATGGTAGAGATATGTTGGCCATTTGGAATCAGAGTAGTGATGACTTGAACCATTTCTTAGATCACATTAGTAAATAAGAATCGACAATAACATGCACTTTAGAAACAGAAAAAGATGAGCAACTTGTACCTTTTGACGAAAAAATCAGCATCTCGAGTCAATACAACTGTTTATCGTCAGGTTTGTCAAACAAGATCTTATTATCTTCAAACGAAGTCTCCGAAAGGAATTTATTACTTCAAACACGATAGAAATAGAGCTTCAACGGGTCCCCGAAACGTCAACTTTTTTTGAGAAAGAGAAGTGGTTTTCGGAAATTCAGAATATTATACGTTACTTACAAATTTTATATTTTTATTCGAGACAACAGTGTTGTAAACGCAGTAACTTGTATAGATTTTCCTCGAATTAACATATTTTTTCATTTTCAGACAGTGGAAGGTTAAAATGCCCAAAGGACCATGTCACGAATACCTACCAAAGATCTGGCACATGGTACTGAAAGGTGCCAAAACAAAGTCATGCCTCCCCAATCGACCGGAAAGTATCCGCGAGCTCAACCACGCTACAAAACAACATCATAAATGGCGTGCCATGAACGATAGCTTCAGTTTCAGCTGATACGCCGCGAAGAGTACTTCGTCCACGCCACTGAAGGTGACTGCCGTAGTTGCAGTCGAAACGTTTAACCAAGGAATGCGACAAAATTCGCAAACCGACCAGAGCATAATTTTCATTCTCTTAATGGAATCGGAAAAGAAATGAATGATACTAAGGAAGATGGAAAAATTCGGTTCAGATGAAGTAATAATAAGTTTGATTTATTTTCTGAGACATTTACATACTTAAACCTAAAATAGGATTTGAGATCACATGATAAACTAACAATAAAAATGATAACGTAGTATAAAATAGTAAAAATATAATGTGTGAAATTTTCCTGTTTAATTGTTTTTTTTTTTGTTTAAACTTGTTTTTTCCGTTAACCAGCTGTCGTCCCCTTACAAACGGCAGCCCTCAAAACTCGAAACTTGTGCGAGCCAAGGATTAACGAGGTCTTACCTTTTTACGTGCGATTCCAAGTTCTAATACTATACAATTTAGCGTAAGTAAACCAACAAAAGCCGGAGCCGCGCGTATACTTATATTTCTAAATGATGAAAAGTTACTTAGAATGGCGAACATGTAATTTGTGTTTACGCCGATTGTAGGTATTTGGTGCTTCAGATTTGTTAGATTTACGATACTGTAGTAAATCTGTATTGCCATGGTTAAGCGTCACCTTTAATAAACAATGACAGTTGAACATGACACTAATGTCAGATTGACAACACACGCTGCAAGAAGAAATTAAATAAAGATTTTGCAAGTTTTAAACCGAATTATATAATTTCTTATCAAACAGAAAAAGTTCAAGTACATTTGGTACAATTCATAACAGTTGATAATCTAAAATAGTTTCTTGTACTATATACTTGTAAAAAAATATATTTTCCGTTTGATGCGAAGTTGAGAATTTGAGCACTTCACGAGAACAATATTTTAGTTATTTTCTCCAAGCAATATTATTGCTCAAAGGTTATTTTTTGTTATAACTGCATCATAATCCTTATCCTTGTCAAATGCAAGACAAGGCACGCACAAGCTTCGAAATTAAAACAGGCTGTGTTAGACAGGTTGTTGCTAGGTAACAACTCCAAGTTCTCAGTTTCATCATTATTTATTTATTTGTTATATACATCCAGCAAGCCGAAGCCCAATTACAGGAGTACTTAATGAATATTACATGTGGTTGTGAAATGTAAAGTAGTAATAACAAATTATAGTAAGTTGGGGCAAGTGCGTTTTTGGAGTAAGTGCGTCCACAATTCATTGTTCTTTCTGTGGTTGATTGAATTACTCTGAACGGCAATAATAAAAACTACTGACTCTCATTCATTGATAGAAGTTGATATTGTTCGAGTTCAAAGCTCGCAGTGGACTCTCTTCTCGAATGTTGAAGAGTAAAGACGTGTTTGCTGTGCGCTGTTTGTTTCTATCCAATCCAATATTGTTTGATTCATAAAGTGATATTAAAAGTATTGTTTCGAAGAACAAAAAGTGTTGAGCAGAATATCAGTAAGAAAAAGTTTTCTTTATAACGACCATACAGTACTGATTCCATATTAAACGACCAAGGTCGTTCGAGAGACCCGCGCCAGCGAAATAAAATCGCCGGTCAGGGCCGTCTTCAGCGACTTACCTGATGAAAATTAATTCAAAATGACCGATGCTTCTGACTACAGGGGCATTCAACATATTGCTCAAAATAGTAACACCCAACCACAAAACCAACCTACAACCACCTACTCATCTGTTGTCGGTAAACAAGCACCAACTTTTCCCACCAAAAATCAAGCAATCATTTTCAACTCTTCGAATGATACCAAACTCGAAGAATATCTTCTAACTCTTGGTTCCATTATTGGCCCATCAAACATTATATTTTCATCAAGAATATCTATTAATCGTATTTGCATTTACCTATCCAGCAAAAATATTGTTGACGAATTTCTTAATACATATTATTATTACTATATAATGGGACAATATCGCGAACGACTTCTGTTATCAAATGTAAGCCCCACTATCCACCATGATGTGATAGATGAAGAACTACGAAACCTAGGCATCAAAACATTATCGCCAATATCTTTTTTGATGATTAATTCCTTCAATCCCTCCTACAGGCATATCCTAAGCTTTCGTCGACAAATGTACATATCCCCTTCTGAAATCTCCCAACCTGATTCTATACTCCTATCACACGATAACACATCATACCGTATATTCTTGTCCCAAGAAAATCAATCATGTTTCAAGTGTAAACAGCAAGGCCATGTTGCAGCCAACTGTACGACTGTCACACCTCAGTCCAACAACGAAACGAATGAAATGGAAGAACCTAATGTAATATCGGAAACTTCCACCTCAGAGAATATCGTTGCAGAAACTCCAAATACCACATTACCCCTACTAGCCAATGCTCCAAGTGGAAGCCAATGCTCCAAGTGGAAGCCAAATCTTCATCAAACCCTCAAAAAGAAACATCACCGAAGTCATAACTCCCCCTCCTCAAGAAACTTCGGCGAATATATTCATCAAACCGGCAGAAAAGCCCACGAAGAAAAGTAAAACCAATATCACTGCAGACAAATCATCAGTAGAAGAGTTATTACTACCAGCCAAAGCATTATTTGACGACAAGACCTCCAGCACCATATTGAGCTTTGAACAAATAACTGACTGTTTCGAAAATGTATATGGTTCTAACGACCCCCTCAGCGTGACTAGTTTAGAAGCAGTAGCAGTGAGCATATCATCAACTAGAAAAATCAATCTATGCAATATTTATATCCCCCCCAGAGCAGAAATTGATACCGAACAAATTAAGAACCTGATCGATCAAATCCTATCACCACAAATAATCCTGGGAGACTTCAACAGCCATAAAAATCGAAAAGATCATAGATGGATTCACCTTCAACCTTCTCAACGACGGATCGAATACCCGCTTTGACCTCTTCACGGGGGAATCCTCTGCTATTGATCTATCGTTCTGCGAACCAACTCTATCACCTTCGTTTAGTTGGAACGTGATACCTTTTTTATATGGCAGCGATCCCCACCCAATAAATATTTCTAACGAACAAAACAGGGAAGAAGGCAATCTCCATATATACCAAAAGTGGAACACAAAAAAAGCTGATTGGCCAGAATACTCAATTGGGATTGAAAGAAAAGTTGACAAACTCAATGGGGTCCACCAGAACTCAGATGTAATTGACCTATTACAAATCTTCTCCAATATAATAATAGGGGCAGCCGAGGTTCACGTAGGTAAAACGAAGCACATCAAACAGCACAAGCCAGTAACCTGGTGGAATAAAGATTGCGAGAAAGCAGTTACCTCAAACAAAAAAGCTTTTAAGGAATACAAAAGACACAATACCACAGAAAACTTCCTGGAGTTCAAAAAACATAGAGCTAAGATAAGATACATAATTCGAAAAAGTAAGAAAGAGAGTTGGCAGACATTCGTAAGTAATATAAACAGTTCTACTCCTGCCTCTACTGTATGGAAAAATATTAAGAAAGTCTCGGGAATTAGAACACTCAATGAAATAAAGTTTCTTGCTAAAAATGATCACATTATATCATCCAACGAGGAAATCATCGACACCTTGGCATAAAACTTTGAAATACATTCAAGTGACATAAACTACAGAGAATCTTTCAAAGCAATGAAAACGAGTGCTGAAAAGATACAGACAGAATTCGGAGAAGAGGTTCCCAACCCACTGAACGCACAAATAAGCATTGAAGAACTCGAAGAATCACTTCATCAGAGCAAGAACTAAAGCGCAGGACCAGATGATATTCCACCTATCTTTCTACAGAACCTTCCTCTGAATGCAAAAATATATCTCCTTCAAATCTACAATCATGTCTGGATAAACAAAGTGTTTCCTTCAAAGTGGTCCCAAGCAATCATTATACCCGTTCTCAAGACAAACAAACCAAAAATGAACCCAGATTCTTACAGACCCATATCTCTCACATGTGCACTAGGCAAAATACTGAAAAAAATTGTAAACAAGAGACTAATGTGGTTCTTAGAATCAAAAAATTTATTAATTCCCGAACAAAGCGGATTCAGAAAAAATAGGACAACTGCAGATAATCTGGTCGATATGGAATCCGAAATTCATGAGGGCTTCGCCAACAAACAGGATTGTATTGAAATATTTTTTGACATCACCCGAGCATACGACTCGGCGTGGAGACAAGGAATTTTAAAAACATTACACAAATGGGACATACGAGGCAATATATTACAATTCATCGATAACTTCCTTAAAGAACGCCACTTCTGTGTTCGAGTAAACGGTACTACGTCGTAGGAGATAATACAAATGGAACACCACAAGGATCAGTTCTTAGCGTCACCCTCTTCTTGGTAGCAATAAACAACATTCTGGACAATTGCAGATCCCCAGTTAAAGCCAGACTTTATGCAGACGATTAGGTCATTTTTACAAAAGGCAAAAATGTGTATTCAATGCAAAAACAGCTGCAGAAAACACTCGATAGTCTTGGAAAATAGACAGAAACTAATGGCGTTCAATTCTCCGACGAGAAAACAAAATGCCTACTGTTCTCCAAAAAACATAATCCTGAAATTCCTCGTTTAACGTTAGATGGACGACCACTGAATTTTGTTGACAAATTGAAGTTTTTGGAAATGATGTTCGACAAAAAGCTGAACTGGAAAGATCACATTATTAACTTGAAAAGTGTATGTCAAAACGGTCTGAACCTGATGAGAACATTTGCAAACAGGAACTGGGGTGCTGATTACAACAGTCTAATGCTGATATATAAATCCTTAACCAGATCTTAGCTGGACAACGGCTCATTAGTATATTCATCTGCAAAAAAATCTATTTTGAGAAGCCTGGATACCATCCCAAATACAGCACTAAAAAATCACTTTGGGAGCCTTTTGTACAAGTCCTACTGCCAGTGTCCACTGCGAAACAGGAGAATATCCCCTCCATTCAAGAAGACAATTTTTGAGTCTTTCATACCCTGCTGCAGTATCCCCAAACCCCACTTATCCTGCAAAACACAACATATTCTCTGATCGCTTCAAAAACCTCTATGCTTCAAAACCAAAAACAGATCCTTCTATGAGAGAATCAACCGATACCTTGCTGAATACCAGTTAATTTTCCTCCAAACATTTTCCAACAATATCCCCACCCTACCACCCTGGACAATCAACCTTCCAGAAATCAACAAAAACCTACTACAGTACAATAAAAATGATACCAACTCCCTCCTAATCATTCAAAAATTCAACGAAATAGTGGAAAATCATCAGGGATTTTACGAAGTTTACACGGATGCGTCAAAACTGAAGATGGCACAACAGCAGCTTTCATGACCCCAAATTACAGCACCGCTTATAAACTTAATAAGACCTGTAGCATATACCACGGAGAACTTCTGGCTATTATTAAGGCAAGGGAGTACATAAAAACGATAGAGCAACAAAATATAATTATTATCGAACTCTCTCAGTGCACTTTCTAGCCTCTCCCAGGTATTTCCGAACAATCCAATACTTCTCTCTATCAAGAACGTGCTATATAATCTGCAACTGCAACACAAAACCGGGTGAGTATTGAGACACAAAATCTTATATGGGGTAGGTATGCTTACTCAGATCGTTTCAAATATACAGTGAAAAATAATTTTCCAGAAACGATGAATTAACGCAATTTTGTAGATTTCGGTGATTAGGGAGGTAGTTTCCAGGGTGCGTATTGAGATACAAAATCTGAAATAGGGTAGGTATGCTTTCTCATATCGTTCTGAATATACATTGAAAAAGAAATTTTCAGAAACGATGAAATAACGCAATTTTGTAGATTTTGGTAATTTAGGGGGTAGTTTCCAGGGTGCGTATTGGGATACAAAATCTGAAATGGGGTAGGTATGTTTCCTCAGATCGTTTTGAATATACAGTGATGAAGAAATTTTCAGAAACGATGAATTAACGCTATTATGTAGATTTCGGTGATTACGGGGGTAGTTTCCAGGGTGCGTATTGAGATACAACTTCTGAAATAGGGTAGGTATGTTTCCTCAGATCGTTTTGAATATACAGTGAGAAAGAAATTTCCAGAAACGATGAATCAGAGCTATTCTGTACATTTTCGTGATTACGGGGGTAGTTTCCAGGGTGCGTATTGAGATACAAAATCTGAAAAGGTGTAGGAATGTTTCCTCAGATCGTTTTGAATATACAGTGAGAAAGAAATTTCCAGAAACGATGAATTACAGCTATTCTGTAGATTTTCGTGATTACGGGGGTAGTTTCCAGGGTGCGTATTGAGATACAAAATCTGAAATTGGGTAGGAATGTTTCCTCAGATCGTTTTGAATATACAGTGAGAAAGAAATTTCCAGAAACGATGAATTAAAGCTATTCGGTAGATTTTCGTGATTACGGGGGTACTTTCCAGGGTGCGTATTGGGATACAAAGTCTGAAATTGGGTAGGAATGTTTCCTCCGATCGTTTTGAATATACAGTGAAAAATAAATTTCCAGAAACGATGAATTAAAGCAATCTGTATATTTTCGTGATTACGGGGGTAGTTTCCAGGGTGCGTATTGAGATACAAAATCTGAAATGGTGTAGGAATGTTTCCTCAGATCGTTTTGCATATACAGTGAGAAAGAAATTTCCAGAAACGATGAATTAAAGCTATTCTGTAGATTTTCGTGATTACGGGGGTAGTTTCCAGGGTGCGTATTGAGATACAAAATTTAAATGGTGTAGGAATGTTTCCTCAGATCGTTTTGAATATACAGTGAGAAAGAAATTTCCAGAAACGATGAATTAAAGCTATTCTGTAGATTTTTGTGATTACGGGGGTAGTTTCCAGGGTGCGTATTGAGATACAAAATCTGAAATGGGGTAGGAATGTTTCCTCAGATCATTTAGAATATACAGTGAGAAAAAAATTTCCAGAAACGATGAATCAGAGCTATTCTGTACATTTTCGTGATTACGGGGGTAGTTTCCAGGGTGCGTATTGAGATACAAAATCTGAAATGAGGTAGGAATGTTTTCTCAGATCGTTTTGAATATACAGTGAGAGAGAAATTTCCAGAAACGATGAATTAACGCTATTTTGTAGATTTCAGGGATTACGGGGGTAGTTTCCAGGGTGCGTATTGAGATACAAATTCTGAAATGGGGTAGGTATGTTTCCTCAGATCGTTTTGAATATACAGCGAGAAAGAAATTTCCAGAAACGATGAATCAAAGCTATTCTGTACATTTTCGTGATTACGGGGGTAGTTTCCAGGGTGCGTATTGAGATACAAAATCTGAAAAGGTGTAGGAATGTTTCCTCAGATCGTTTTGAATATACAGTGAGAAAGAAATTTCCAGAAACGATGAATTACAGCTATTCTGTAGATTTTCGTGATTACGGGGGTAGTTTCCAGGGTGCGTATTGAGATACAAAGTCTGAAATGGTGTAGGAATGTTTCCTCAGATCGTTTTGAATATACAGACCCCCGTAAAGCTAGCAGAACCACTTTGGAATTTACAAAAATTTTTTAGGCCATAATTTTAGGCTAATTTATTACCCTATTCCCAAATTTTTTTCTCTTCAATTGTGAGAGATATCGCGGGTTCTGCTAGCTTAACTTTAAGCTGGCAGAATCAAACCGCCAAACGAATGATTATGAAAAGTCTAAGCACATCATAATTTTAGGCTCATTTTAGGCTCACGTTTGAACCCATCGCCGATTTTTTTGGAATTCGTTTTTTAAAAAAAATCCCGGGTTCTGCTAGCTTTACCGTTAAGCTAGCAGAACCCAACCTTGAAAAAGTAACTCAGAACAAATCCAGTTGGACAATAATTTTAGGCTCTATTCAGGTTAATTTATTACCCAATTATAAATTTTTTGGCTATTCAGTTGGAGGAGAAATCATAGGTCGTGTTAGCTCGACACTGAGCTGGCAGTACTAAAAGGCTAACCGAATCGTTATGGAAAATCTGATCGCACCATAATTTTGAGCTCATTTTGGGCTCGTTTGAACCTGTGGCCGATTTTTTTGGAATTCGATTTTTTTTTTAATCCTGGGTTCTGCTAGCTTTACCGTCAAGCCAGCAGAACCCAACCTTAAAAAAGCAACTCAGAACAAATCCAGTTGGACAATAATTTTAGGCTCTATTCAGGCTAATTTATTACCCAATTACAAATTTTTTTGCTCTTCATTTGGAGGAGAAATCATAGGTTGTGTGAGTTCAAGACTGAGCTGGCAGAGCACCAGAAGGCTAACCGAATCGTTATGGAAAATATGATCGCACCATAATTTTAGGCTCATTTAAGGCTCACGTTTGAACCCATCGACGATTTTTTTGGAATTCGTTTTTTAAAAAGATCCTGGGTTCTGCTAGCTTAACGGTAAAGCTAGCAGAACCCAGGATTTTTTTTAAAAAACGTCGAAGGAGAAATCATAGGTTGTGTTAGGTCAACACTGAGCTGGTAGTACCAAAAGGCTAACCGAATCGTTATGGAAAATCTGATCGCACCATTAATTTTAGGCTCACGTTTGAACCCTTCGCCGATTTTTTTGGAATTCGTTTTTTAAAAAAAATCCTGGGTTCTGCTAGCTTTACCGTTAAGCCAGCAGAACCCAACCTTTAAAAAGCAACTCAGAACAAATCCAGTTGGACAATAATTTTAGGCTCTATTCAGGCTAATTTATTGCCCAATTATAATTTTTTTTTGCTCTTCAGTTGGACGAGATATCATAGGTTGTGTTCTGCTAGCTTAACGGTAAAGCTAGCAGAACCCAGTTTTTTTTTTAAACGAATTCCCAAAAAGTCGGCGATGGGTTCAAACGTGAGCCTAAGATGAGCCTAAAATTATGGTGCGATCAGATTTTCCATAACGATTCGGTTATCCTTTTGGTACTGCCAGCTCAGTGTTGAACTCACACAACCTATGATTTCTCCTCCAAGTGAAGAGCAACAAAATTTATAATTGGGTAATAAATTAGCCTGAATAGAGCCTAAAATCAATCACAACCAAAGCTGACATGATATTAAATTACTTCCCATCCTTCCACAAACGAAAAGGTTGAAAAGAAAACAATAAACAATGCAAGTATGCCAAACTAAAATTAGGACAAACATAAGAGCAGATTATTCAAATAATTCATTGCTAGTTCAAATGTTTTAATGAATCTCGATTTAGTTCAAAATATAGTCATCAAATTTAACAGGTCTTCTAATTGTTCTAGATACCCTTCCTTCAGATCTCTCAGAGCCCTCAGTTCTTTCATCAGATGGTTTAGTGAAAACGGACGATGAGGTTTTCAACAGCTTTGTTTCTCCTTAGTATTCTTCCTGATTCATCCTCCACTATGTATGATCTTGGACTTTGATGTTCACTTATCACTGTTCCGGGCTCCCATATTCCATCTTTTCTGATAACAATTTTATCACCTTCTTTCACCTTTGGCAAATTCTTAACTCCCTTCTTGTCATAATGATACTTCTGATCATTCTGATTTTTTATCAGTTTTCTTCTGACTTCCTCGATGTTTGTCCTTTCCTGTTTCAACAATCCAGAATGAACTGGTAATTTATCCCGTAATCTTCGGTTGTTGAGAAGTTGGCTGGGTGAGAGTCCTATAGATACAATTGGTGAATTCCTATATTCAAGGAGACCCGCATAAAAGTCTTTGCTTTTTCTCATAATTGATTTCGCTATGCCAACAGCTTTTTCAGCCAAGCCATTTGATTGAGGGTATGTAGGACTAGAAGTGATTGTTCTAAATTGCCAATCACTCGCAAAACTCAGAAATTCGATACTACTGAAGGGCATATTGTCAGAACAGAAAACGTCTGGAATACCCTGTGAACTAAAAATGTCTTTCAGTACTGAAATTATATCCGAGGATCGTTTCGACCTCAATTTACGAATTTCAAGCCATTTACTATATGCATCTATAACAACCAGATAGTCATTGTTTCCATAAAACATTATATCCCCTGCAATTCTTTCCCATGGCCTTGATGGAACCTGAGGTTGTAATAGAGGTTCATTTGCATTATTTTTGGCATATTTTTCGCAGACTTTACAAGTTTTAACCAATGAAGCAATTTCACTTGACATTTTAGGCCAATAAAAAAAACACCTTGCTCTAGCTTTCGTTTTATTTTCTCCAAAATGATTTTCATGAAGTAAAGACAGAATTTTTGGTCTCAATGAAGAAGGAATAATCAACTTGTCATTCACAAAAAGCAAATTTTCGCCAATAGAAATATCATGACTTATTTTTCTAAAATTTTCAAGATCATTATCTAATTTTTTTCGTGGCCAACCTTTTTCTGTGAATTCAAATACCTTCCTTAATATGGCATCTTTTTGTGTTTCAATTTGAAACTCTGATTTTCGTTCATCTGACATCGGTATATATTTGGATGCTAAGTGTACCATTTTATCTTCATCGTCTATTTCGTGTTCCCCAGTTTCTGGCAAGGGAGCTCTAGATAAAAAATCTGCAATATACATAAGGGACCCTTTCAAATATTTTACATTCAGAGAATATTTTAAAGTTTTCATTCGTAAATTTTGAAGTCTACAGGTGAGTTGACTTATATTTTTCTTAAAAATCGATTCGAGAGGTTTATGATCTGTATGAACCGTTACTTCATGTCCATATATATAAAAATGAAATTTTTCACAGGCAAATTTTATACTTAGCATTTCTTTTTCAATCTGGGCGTACCGCTTTTCACAGTTTGTCAGACTTCTTGAAGCAAATGCAACAGGTTGTTCATTTTGTAAAAGACAAGAACCAAGACCATTTTGTGACGCATCCGTTTGTATGACCATTGGCTCCCTACTATTGAAAATTTTCAAATTAGGTGCTCTTGTTACTATCAGTTTGATTTTATCAACAGCTTTTTTATGTATTTCATCAAATTTAAAAATAACATCTTTTTTCAGTAGGTCTCGAAGAGGAGCAGTTATTTGTGACAAATTGGGAATAAATTTTGTTAGATATTTTAAAAACCCCAGAAATCTCTCCAAAGATTTTTTGTCGGATGGATAATCAATAAGTGTAACAGCTTTGATATATCTGTCATCTAACTTGACTTCATTTTCCGAAATTACATGTCCGCAATACTTGACTTGGCAAACTTTAAACTGAATTTTGTTTTTATTGAGTTTGACTCCAAATTGTTTTGCCCGGTCCAGAAATATGATTAGATTCTGATCATGTTCAAGTTCATTCTTACCGCAGATGACTATATCGTCAAAATAAATAAAAACACCCGGTAGGTCCCCGAAAATTTCCATGTTTTTTCGCTGAAAAACTTCAGGGGCAGATGAAATCCCGAATGGAAGCCGATTAAAACGATACCGCGCAAATGGTGTATTGAATGTACATAAATCTGCACTTTCCTCGTCTAGCTTTATGTGCCAGAACCCTTTTTTCATATCGAAAACTGAAAAAAGTGCCATACCTGTTAATTGTGCGATTATGTCTTCTGGTTTAGGGATGAGATATAATTCCCTTTTGACAGCAGCATTCAAGTCCTTCGGGTCAAGACATAAACGCAACTCACCATTGATTTTCTCCCTTATTACTAGGTTGTGCACCCAATTGGTTGGTTTGTCGATTCTAGAAATTATACCTCTTTCTTCTAATCTCTCCAGTGTCCCTTTCAGTTTTTCTAATAGAGCATGAGGGACTCGTCGAGGGGGATTCACTACTGGAATGGCATCAGATTTAATATGTATATGATATGTTCCAGGAAAATTTCCTGTACCAGTGAATAAATCGGAATAGTGACTAAACAAATCATTTTCAGATCTTAATGAATGATTCAGAATATCTACTCTTTTGATGAGTCCAAAATTAACACAGTCACTCAATCCTAGAATTGGTTCAGAATCAACATCGACTACTACAAATTCAACAATTTTCCTAACATTTTTTATAATACAATTCAATTTAGCAATACCCAAAGGTTTGATTTTCGAATTAATGTTCCCAAATCCTAAAATCATAATATTTGTTGGTTGTAAGTTTACATCTTGGAATTTTGAGAAAACTTTCAACGGTAAACAATTTATTTCTGCACCACTATCTAATTTTATTTTGATTTTCAAACCATTGATAATGATATCTTCATACCAGACTTGTTGACGCTCAATTTGTGACTTTCTAACTTCACTCACATATAACTCAACAGAATTATGTTCATTGGGATCCTCCCTGCAATCAGGATCGTCAGACTCTGCCTCATCTTCATGAATCTCATGAAAAAATTTATAATTGGGTAATAAATTAGCCTGAATAGAGCCTAAAATTATTAACCAACTGGATTTGTTCTGAGTTGCTTTTTAAAGGTTGGGTTCTGCTGGCTTGACGGTAAAGCTAGCAGAACTCAGGATTTTCTTTTAAAACTAATTCCAAAAAAATCGGCGACGGGTTCAAACGTGAGCCTAAAATGAGCCTAAAATTATGGTGCGATCAGATTTTCCATAACGATTCGGTTAGCCTTTTGGTCCTGCCAGCTCAGTGTTGAGCTAACACGACCTATGAGTTCTCTTCCAACTGAAGAGCAAAAAAATTTATAATTGGGTAATAAATTAGCCTGAATAGAGCCTAAAATTATTGTCCAACTGGATTTGTTCTGAGTTGCTTTTTGAAGGTTGGGTTCTGCTGGCTTGACGGTAAAGCTAGCAGAACTCAGGATTTTTTTTTTAAAATGAATTCCAAAAAAATCGGCGACGGGTTCAAACGTGAGCCTAAAATGAGCCTAAAATTATGGTGCGATCAGATTTTCCATAACGATTCGGTTAGCCTTTTGGTCCTGCCAGCTCAGTGTTGAGCTAACACGACATATGATTTCTCTTCCAACTGAAGAGCAAAAAAATTTATAAGTGGGTAATGAATTAGCCTGAATAGAGCCTAAAATTATTGTCCAACTGGATTTGTTCTGAGTTGCTTTTTAAAGGTTGGGTTCTGCTGGTTCGACGGTAAAGCTAGCAGAACTCAGGATTTTTTTTTAAAACGGATTCCAAAAAAATCGGCGACGGGTTCCAACGTGAGCCTAAAATTATGGTGCGATCAGATTTTCCATAACGATTCGGTTAGCCTTTTGGTCCTGCCAGCTCAGTGTTGAGCTAACACGACCTATGATTTCTCTTCCAACTGAAGAGCAAAAAAATTTATAATTGGGTAATAAATTAGCCTGAATAGAGCCTAAAATAATTGTCCAACTGGATTTGTTCTGAGTTGCTTTTTAAAGGTTGGGTTCTGCTGGCTTGACGGTAAAGCTAGCAGAACTCAGGATTTTTTTAAAAAACGAATTACAAAAAAATCGGCGACGGGTTCAAACGTGAGCCTAAAATGAGCCTAAAATTATGGTGCGATCAGATTTTCCATAACGATTCGGTTAGCCTTTTGGTCCTGCGGGCTCAGTGTTGAGCTAACACGACCTATGATTTCTCTTCCAACTGAAGAGCAAAAAAATTTATAATTGGGTAATAAATTAGCCTAAATAGAGCCTAAAATTATTGTCCAACTGGATTTGTTCTGAGTTGCTTTTTAAAGGTTGGGTTCTGCTGGCTTGACGGTAAAGCTAGCAGAACTCAGGATTTTTTTTAAAAACGAATTCCAAAAAAATCGGCGACGGGTTCAAACGTGAGCCTAAAATGAGCCTAAAATTATGGTGCGATCAGATTTTCCATAACGATTCGGTTAGCCTTTTGGTCCTGCCAGCTCAGTGTTGAGCTAACACGACCTATGATTTCTCTTCCAACTGAAGAGCAAAAAAATTTATAATTGGGTAATAAATTAGCCTGAATAGAGCCTAAAATTATTGTCCAACTGGATTTGTTCTGAGTTGCTTTTTAAAGGTTGGGTTCTGCTGGCTTGACGGTAAAGCTAGCAGAACTCAGGATTTTTTTAAAAAACGAATTCCAAAAAAATCGGCGACGGGTTCAAACGTGAGCCTAAAATGAGCCTAAAATTATGGTGCGATCAGATTTTCCATAACGATTCGGTTAGCCTTTTGGTCCTGCCAGCTCAGTGTTGAGCTAACACGACCTATGATTTCTCTTCCAACTGAAGAGCAAAAAAATTTATACTTAATTGGGTAATAAATTAGCCTAAATAGAGCCTAAAATTATTGTCCAATTGGATTTGTTCTGAGTTGCTTTTTAAAGGTTGGGTTCTGCTGGCTTGACGGTAAAGCTAGCAGAACTCAGAATTTTTTTTAAAAAACGAATTCCAAAAAAATCGGCGACGGGTTCAAACGTGAGCCTAAAATGAGCCTAAAATTATGGTGTGCTTAGACTTTTCATAATCATTCGTTTGGCGGTTTGGTTCTGCCAGCTTAACGTTAAGCTAGCAGAACCCGCGATATCTCTCACAATTGAAGAGCAAAAAATTTGGGAATAGGGTAATAAATCAGCCTAAAATTAGCCTAAAATTAAGACCTAAAATTTTTTTTTTAATTCCAAAGTGGTTCTGCTAGCTTTACGGGGGTAATATACAATGGAAAAGAAATTTCCAGAAACGATGAATTAAAGCTATTCTGTAGATTTTCGTGATTACGGGGGTAGTTTCCAGGGTGCGTATTGAGATACAAAATCTGAAATGGTGTAGAAATGTTTCCTCAAATCGTTTTGATTACACGGTATGAAAGAAATTTCCAGAAACGATGAATTAAAGCTATTCTGTAGATTTTCGTGATTACGGGGGTAGTTTCCAGGGTGCGTATTGAGATACAAAATCTGAAATGGGGTAGGAATGTTTCCTCAGATCGTTTTGAATATAAAGTGAGGAAGAAATATCCAGAAACGATGAATTAACGCTATTTTGTAGATTTCATGGATTACGGGGGTAGTTTCCAGGGTGTGTATTGAGATAAAAAAATCTGAAATGGTGTAGGAATGTTTCCTCAGATCGATTTGAATATACAGTGAGAAAGAAATTTCCAGAAACGATGAATTAAAGCTATTCTGTAGATTTTCGTGATTACGGGGGTAGTTTCCAGGGTGCGTATTGAGATACAAAATCTGAAATGAGGTAGGAATGTTTTCTCAGATCGTTTTGAATATACAGTGAGAGAGAAATTTCCAGAAACGATGAATTAACGCTATTTTGTAGATTTCAGGGATTACGGGGGTAGTTTCCAGGGTGCGTATTGAGATACAAATTCTGAAATGGTGTAGGAATGTTTCCTCAGATCGTTTTGAATATACAGTGAGAAAGAAATTTCCAGAAACGGTGAATTAAAGCTATTCTGTAGATTTTCGTGATTACGGGGGTAGTTTCCAGGGTGCGTATTGAGATACAAAATCTGAAATGGTGTAGGAATGTTTCCTCAGATCGATTTGAATATACAGTGAGGAAGAAATTTCCAGAAACAATGAATTAAAGCTATTCTATAGATTTTCGTGATTACGGGGGTAGTTTCCAGGGTGCGTATTGAGACACAAAATCTGAAATGGCGTAGGAATGTTTCCTCAGATCGTTTTGAATATACAGTGAGAAAGAAATTTCCAGAAACGATGAATTAAAGCTATTCTGTAGATTTTCGTGATTACGGGGGTAGTTTCCAGGGTGCGTATTGAGATACAAAATCTGAAATGGGGTAGGAATGTTTCCTCAGATCGTTTTGAATATACAGTGAGAAAGAAATTTACAGAAACGATGAATTAACGCTATTTTGTAGATTTCAGGGATTACGGGGGTAGTTTCCAGGGTGTGTATTGAGATAAAAAATCTGAAATGGTGTAGGAATGTTTCCTCAGATCTTTTTGAATATACAGTGAGAAATAAATTTCCAGAAACGATGAATTAAAGCTATTCTGTAGATTTTCGTGATTACGGGGTAGTTTCCAGGGTGCGTATTGAGATAAAAAATCTGTAAAGGTGTAGGAATGTTTCCTCAGATCGATTTGAATATACAGTGAGAAAGAAATTTCCAGAAACGATGAATTAAAGCTTTTCTGTAGATTTTCGTGATTACGGGGGTAGTTTCCAGGGTGCGTATTGAGATACAAAATCTGAATTGGGGTAGGAATGTTTCCTCAGATCGTTTTGAATATACAGTGAGAAATAAATTTCCAGAAACGATGAATTAACGCAATGTTGTAGATTTCAGGGATTACGGGGGTAGTTTCCAGGGTATGTATTGAGATAAAAAATCTGAAATGAGGTAGGTATGCTTTCTCAGATCGTTTTAAATATACAGTGAAGAAGAAATTTCCAGAAACGTTGAATTAAAGCTATTCTGTAGATTTTCGTGATTACGGGGGTAGTTTCCAGGGTACGTGTTTAGATACAAAATCTGAAATGGGGTAGGTATGCTTCATCAGATCGTTCTGAATATACACCGGAAAATAAATTACCAGAAACGCACTTTTCATCCCATGATATAGGTGATTGTTTCAGCCACTGAAAATTATGATCTCATGTTTTATTAAAAGCATCATTATCATAAATAATTTCATCATTTTTGTGTCTAAACCTTCATTCAACTTGATCATTTTCATGATAATAATGTAGAAAACCACAATTGCAATATAAATTCGGAAGATTTTCAAGGAGTAACAAATGACACCCTTGCGCATGTACTAATATTTCGTTTCTGGCGTTGCAACCGTTTCTGTTTTCACACTGGTATTATTCAAAACTTTTGTAAAAATTTAGATAACTATTCTAATTTTTAAAAAAATGACACAATGGTTTTTCCGTTTGACGCAATTAAAGTACTTCTAAAGAACAAAATTTCAGTTAATTTTTTGAGCCGGCAAAACTTTAGAATTTTCTTCGACAAATTAGGTATAATAACAATATTTTATTGTGAAACAAACATTTCCGTTTTGTTTGAATGGATACAAATTTTTTGGAAGATATAAACTACTATTTTTCAAAACACTTCGAAAGTTCGCAAAACTTTTGTTTGTTTTTTTGGTAGAGTACAAATACGGAAATATTTTTCTTTTGATTTTACCCTCATTTTCGTGTTGCAGGCGAGGTTGCAAATTAATGAAAACATTGTATGTGAGGACATCTTCATTTGTAACCATCATTATAAAAATTTGTAAAAATCCCTATACTAATTTTAATTTAAAAAAAAAAACAAATTAATGAAAACATACATTTTCCGTTTGGCGCAAGATGTTGCAAATTGAAGAATTTCTCAAGAAAAATATTTTAGTTAATTTTTCTAGTTTGCAGAAGTTTTGCAATTTTCTTTGAAAAATTTTGATCAAAAACATTTTTTTTTTTTTGACAAAACTAACATTTCCGTTTTGTTTGAATGGTTGCAAATTTATTAGACGATTTAAACTGCCATTTGTCAACACTTCGAAAGTTTGCAGAACTTTTGCAATTTTTTCAGCGCTAATAATGCGAAAATTCATTAAATTCCCTTTTTCAACATCTTCCGATCAGAAAAAAGGGTTGCAAAATCAGACATGATTTAGACGTTCTTTTCATATTACTGAAGTTTTAAAACTTTTGTAATTACTATTCGAAATCTTTATTAATAATTATTAACATCATAAACGTACCAAAACCTACATAAAACCTTAGTCATAATACATTAGTTACCATAATTTAATACGTTAGTTACGAAAGTATAATACGTTAGATACTAAATAATATTAGAACTAGTTTTCATAAACATGTAAAACAATATTTTGACAGTTTTCAAATTTGATGGATACACCTTTGCCTTTAGTGTCCATGATCGTAGGTATATCCTCTGAAGCCTGATTAATGACTGAGCAAGCACTCTTTTCGATTTCGTGCGGTTCCCCAGTGCTTAATCAACTGCCGGAAAAATCGCCGCTTTGAATTTTGCGAGCAATGGAAACTTTCCTGGTCACACTTTCTTCTAAATAACCTCTAGCAACCTTTGCCGATTCGCATCCACCAAGTTCTTGTAGGTCTTCTAATATATATCGTCCAGCATTAACAAGAAAATTTGCAGGGGCCAGTATACAAATTAGGATTTTCCAGTGAGAGATACAGCTATTTTTTGAGGTATTTTAGAGAAGAAACGAATGCCGCAGGGCTGTACCATACATTTCCCGTTTCTTATGGGTTTTTAAGTCGGGTATAGTAGCAATCAGCTTGTCCTCTGAAACGTCAACATCATCCATGGTCATCTTCGCTAATTCATTGGTTCAACAAGCTCCTCCAATTCCAATTAAAAAAGCCAATTTTAACATTAAAAACTCCTCATCTGGGACAGAACGCACAAATTCGTTGACTTGTTCTCTTGTAAATAATTTTGATTTTTTTGCTCTATATCCAACGTTTTTCTTCTTGATGAAACGTAATAAGGTGTCGTATTTGTGGATTTCCACTCTTTCCTTCAGTTCTAGAGTCGCTCGTAACATGGAATATTTTGGCCATAAGGATGAAGCAGAATATTCCTCAGAGAGTTTTGCAAAATACGCTAGTAACACCAGTTCTTCTGCACCTTGAAAACATGTACTTTGTTTCGCCACTCACAAAACTGCCAATATTCTTTTTCCTAATGGATTTTAGATTTGTCTGGAAGCAAGTTCAACCTTACAGTGTTGGCTGCAGCTAATTTATTGTCAGGAATATCAAAATCTTGCATAATTTTAATGATGACTTTTTGAAATGCCAAAATGAAATGACATAAAACCTTGTTACTTATATTTTCGCATCGCCGTTGTCAATGATACGATAAAGCTTTGAATGTAACTCGATTATTAGCGATTTAACACTGTCTCGGACATTGCGGGTGACTCAGCTGTCGCCTTGTCACCTAGCAATGTCCTCTACTATTATGAATCTCATAATAATCTCGTTATATCAATAGCTATTATCAAAATCTTGAATAGAATATACCTAGTTAAAGACATAACAGATTCATGATGACTGTAGTTATTTGGACAAGTGTAATGTCATGTTTTTTATTACATTATTGTAAAAGAGTAAGGTACCAATGCAACTCAATGAATTGATGATCTGAATAAAAAATCCAAATTAACTTGCTGAATATAATTGGAAACTCGGCTATTTTCAACTTGTGTGCCTTCCATTGACGAATGGAACCAACATCGCAATGAAATAACAGAATTGAGAACTCTTGGTAAAACCAAATCATTTTAGTGATTACAACTCGGTTTGTATGGATATTGCCTAAATATAACTTCCTTGAATTACACTTACCAATACAACTTCCTCCCCATCGTGGAATTTTTGTAAATGTTCGTCAATGCAAGTGAAATGCACTTCGCACATTACACACATGTACATTACACTCTCCTCATCTTCAGTAGTTACAGACTTGATTTTTTCACTTTCCAATAATTCAATTTCTGGGGTAACTTCGATGTTTTGACTAACATCCACATCTCTACAAATCAGGGAACTTGACGGTTCTATAGAAGCTTCCTTTTTTATGTTTTCCGTAGAAACTATATGAGAGGTCGTATCCATTTCATTTTCCCGACATTCTCTTCCCAAATGTTCTACCAAGTTTAAAATGTCATCAAATCTCATGTTGCAAGCTGGGCATAACAAGTTATCGATTATGCTTAAAATGTGGTATTTTAAAGAGTGATGTGAGGAAAACTTCTCCTCACAACACAGCGGACAAATCAACGACAACGAAGCATCCATTATTAAAATGGTTGTGATATTGTCACGCACCACGCAGAAGAGTTCTGAATAATCCAAATTCCAAATACTTGATTAGTATTTCGTATACCGTTTACAACTTTTACAAGTGTTTACAAACTTTCAAATTATTAGTTCAAAGAGACCGTTTTCAACTTCACTTCGTGTGGATTCTTCTTCGTTAGTAATAATTTATAAAAGACAGAAAAGACACGTTATATTTAACATTTCATTAGCTAGCAGCTAGCAGGGTCAAACATTGTTGCCAACAACTAACAATGCCAACGCCAAACCTACTTGAACTGGACCATAGATATATATTATAATTATGATTTCTATGAACTGGACCAAAAATCGGAAGTGATCACCATAGACGCTTTCCAAGTTTCCAATCATATTCGTTAAACAATAAATTGATGGCATATTAATTTTTTTGTGATAGGATCCATGAATATGTAATAATAATATCCATTGCCAATGGGAGAGTTTTGTTCAAGTTGCCAGCCTACATTTTTCATAAAAAACCTCTATCGCTTCAATTGCCCTAATTTACATATAATTGTGTATAAAAATTAAAATTATCTCAGTTTTGATCATAGCCGCTTTCCATTTGACCCAGAGGGTAGCTCCGAGTTACCACGAGGAGCTCCTGAAGTGATCTCACAGACTACGAAAGAACATATTTCTATTAAATAACTGTATTCCTGTCAGTTGAACTGATCCTAAAGTGATTTCATAGGTAGTTCAGGGGTAACAAACTCTCAATAGGAAAGCGCCTCGAGAGCCGCTTTCCCCTGAACCTGAAGTAATCTCACAGACCACGAAAGAACAGTTTGTGAAGTGATTTAAGAGGCAGTTAAGAGGCGCTTTCTAATTGAGAGCGTGTTTCCCACTGAACAACCCTGTAGAAATAGATTAGTAAAACTCGTTTGGCCGGACTTGCAGCACAAACCACACTTGATATTTTCTTTATTGACTCACAATTTGAATGTATTTGAGTAAGTTAAAGTATGTATGGGTGTGAGTAAGTAGTAGTAGTAATAGTATAGTATAGTACTCAAATTCCTAAAATATAGAATTATATGATAACCAATATAAATCAAACTGAACTGAATTACTTACGGTTGCCTCTATAGTTCAAATCTATTTCCCAAAAATGTTTTTGTTAATCAATTTTTCATTTGACATTAATTGTCATTCATAGATTGCCAACTTTTTTAACAGTATTTAAATGAACATATTGAGAAGGTATTATTCTTCACACTCCCGCCCGGTACAGCTCTTTAGGACTGAAGAGGTTGTACCATCTCATTCTTCTCTGTTGACGGATAACACAGCAAGTTTCACGACAGGTCTTTCAAAAATACCTTCGCTCTTCTGACTTGACCATCTGGAGCTTTTTTCACTTCAATAACTCTACCCTTTGGCCAATTGCAGCGCGGAAGATCTTTGTCACAAATAATCACGATGTCTCCGACTTTTACGGGATTCACTTGTTTATGCCACTTGCTTCGCAACAATAGTTTTGGAATGAACTCGGATACGAACCTTCTCCAACACTTATTTGCGAATTGTTCTTTGTAGAGATAGTTGAACTTAAGCACTTTAGTATCATCATTTAGTTGCCCTATGGGTTTATTGCCATTAGAATTTCCAATCAGGAAATGATTTGGCGTTAAAGCATCTGATTCTTCAGTATCCAGGGGTAAGTATGTAAGGGGCCTCGAATTAACAATATTTTCTGCCGCAATAAGACAGCTCTGCAGCAAGGGATCGGATGGTGTTCTAGAAGGTAAGGCTTCATACAGGGATATTTTTACAGCTTTCACAAGACGCTCCCAGGCGCCACCCATATGAGGAGATAATGGTGAGTTTAAATGAAACGTTATTTCTGGACTGATGAATGATTTAGCAATCAGATAAGGATCTACTTCTTGCAATTCCTCACGTAACACTCGTTCTGTGGCAATGAAATTAGTTCCTCGATCACAAAATATGGAGCGCGGCTGTCCTCTTCTATTCATGAAATTCGAAAAACAAAGAATGCAACTGTCAACATCTAATTTATAGGCCATTTCTAGGTGTACCGCTCTTGTGAGATAGGTAAAGAGTGCTCCCCATCTTTTCTCAATTCGTCTTCCTACCGTCACATTTATCGGCCCAAAATAATCAACGCCAGTGTACGTAAATGGAGCTGTGAAGGTAGCAAGTCGACATTCAGGCAGCGTTGACATTTCGGGTTCAACAGGAGTAGCAAATTTTATTTTACATGTCTGGCAATTTTTTCTTATCTTGTATAGAACTCGGCGTAATTGAGATATGTAATATTTTTGTCTTATCTCATTAACTACCGTTTCATGGTTTCGATGGAGAAATGTTTGGTGATAATATTCTACAATCAGAATCGTGAGATAACTTTCACGAGGTAGAATTATCGGTCTCTTTGTGTCGTTGTTTATTGAATTGGCTGCATCAATTCTACCACGAATTCGAAGTAATCCTTCTTCATCTAAATAGGGAGATAATTTATACAAACTGCTAGATTTGTCCACGATCGGCTGAAGTAGAAATTCCATCTTTTTCGGTTGGAGTTGCTTGATCTCTTCTTTATAGAATTCCGACTGAACCATCCTGATCAAGGTATTTGTGGATCTTAACAATTCATCAGATTTTAAAATTCCCTGGGGTTTCTGCCTTTTCTGTATTTTAGCACGTAACATATCTATGAATGTATAGACGTAGGCTAGCATATGAAGAAGTTTCGAAAATTTAGAGAATTTCTTCATGTCTATTAAAGGTTCAATGGTTTCATGTTTCGTTAACACCTCTTCATGAGTTATATCTGAAGTCGAATCGGTAGGCCAACATTTTTCTGGTTTGTTTAAGAAATCCGGACCTCTGAACCATCTGCATGAGTATTCCAAAGAAGGTTGTTTGTTCCATTTTGTAGCCTCATCTGCTATATTCAATTTGGTTGGAACATATCGCCAGTTGGATATCGTCGAATTTTCCTGGATTTCTGCCACTCTGTAGGCAACATATTTATTAAATTTCCTCGGTTCATTTGTTCGTAACCAACTCAGTACGATCAAGGAATCAGACCAGTAAAATGTATCCTGAATGTTAATTGACAAGTGCTCACGAAGACTTTTAGCAAATCTGCTACCCATGACTGCTCCGTTGAGTTCTAGTCGAGGGATTGTTTGGATTTTGATTGGTGCCACATGAGTTTTTGCTCCTAATTGAACACATTCCAAGATGTTTTCTTTCTCGATCCTCAGGTATGCTACTACAGCACTAGCATGTTCACTAGCGTCCACGAATACATACATTTGTACAGTTGCTCCATCCCAATTCTGTATATTTCCCAGATAACATCGTGGAATTGATATTTCTTCAATTTTAGGAAGCTGTTTCAACCAAATGAGCCATTTTTCAAACTGTTCATCAGTGATAGGTTGGTCCCAATTAATATTGCTCCTCCATATTTCTTGAAGTATCTTCAGATAAATGAGGAAGTTGGAAAGGAGTCCTAATGGATCGTACACCGACATTAGTATACATAAAACTTCTCTCTTTGTTGGTTTTCTGTCCCCGCTTAGAACTTGTTCGTTTCCTTTATTAAAACGTAACGAATACGTGAAACAATCTGTTTTCAAGTTCCACCACATGCCTAGGACTTTTCCAGTGTTTTTCTCACCTCCAATATTCAAATTTATTTCTATAAGATTTTCCGCAGATGAATTCATAATGTTCGAAACCTTTTTTGAATTGGAACGCAAATTTCTTATTTCAAAATTTGCTTGAGAATGTATGAAATAAACTTGTCTAGCAATGGTTACTGCTTCCTCCTCTGTATTCATGGAATCCAGTAAATCATCGACATAATGTTGGCACAAACACATAAATTATATCACTAGTAAAATAGTTCCAATAGTAGGCGCATTGAAAAGATGTGCTTACATGATGAGTGACAAACATAAAAACACAATTTATTATTGCTTAGTTGGATCCAGGTTGAGATATCTTATTAACTGTTGGGGAAATGCTTCAGATACATTAATTTCAAAATTACAAATTATGCAAATTAAAACCATAAAGGTATTGTATAACTATGACTCACGAAAATCTACTGCAGAACTTTATTCAGAAACGAAATTAATCAATATCAGAAATTTGAAGAAACTTGAACAAGTTAAACTAGTTCATGGCATGCAAGTTGGCTATATTAAATCAAATCACACATTCATGTTAGCACAAGATGTGCACAATCATAACACTCGAAATAAAGATTTTTTAAGAAACGAATTGAGACTTTCCAAAAAAACCCAAGATTCACCGATTTATAGGGCAATTGAAGCATATAACACAATTCCAGCACAAATAAAAAAGATAGAAAACAAAAATTCATTTAATATCAAATTAAAACTACATCTGAAATGTATTATGTTAGATGTATGACTATTTAATAATATGATTCATGTGATATCTGTGAATACCCTGTGATATATCTATTTAAATGAATTAACGCCAAAAAAGTTATTTGTATATGTGTGTATATAACAAACATTCCAGCTATTCTGGATACTATTTCATTATGTTTTATATTTGATTATGTATTAGATTTTATGTATAGGCCTTGTTACCAGTATCCTTTTTGTACTGTATTTGAGGTCATAAATAAATAAATAAATGATTTTTTATAATACATTCTACGGCTCTTGGATATTCAGTCAAATATTTGTTGGCATTGGTATTTTTCACGAACTGGGCACAACTTGGTGAACATGAGGCTCCAAAAGTCATTACCCTCATTATATATGTTTCCAGAGGTTTGTTAGGATCACCACCTCGCCATAAAAACCGCTGCGCTTGTTGATCCTCATCTCTTATGCCAATTCGAAGGAATATTTCCTTAATATCACCAGAAAATCCAATTTTTCCTTCTCGAAAACGTAAAAGAACACCCAAGAGCGATGCTAGTTGATCATCTCCTTTCAATAGCATAGAATTTAGTGATATCCCTTGGACAGAAGCAGCTGCGTCCCAGACGATCCTGAATTTGCCAGGTTTATTGGGATTGTAAACTGGAAAGATGGGAAGATACCATATTTTCCCATGGGATTCAGACAGTTCTCTTTCAGTGAGTTTCTTTATGTAATTTTTCTTGGTAAATTCATCTAACTGCTCATTCATTTTGATAGCTAATTCTGGATTGCGTTTTATACGTTTCTCTATACATTCCAGCCTTCTTATAGCCATGCTTCTACTATCAGGTAAGTTTATTTTGTCATACTTCCACAACAGACCAATGTTGTATTTACTTCCATTTTGAGTGAGTGTTGATTCTTGTATGTTCCTGGCTCTCTGCAGTTCTTTGGAAACGATATTATTTGAAGGCTGCACTCCCAAACTTTCTATTGAAAAATACTCTTTCACAGCTTCATGTAGTCCATCATTATTCATTATTTCATCAGAACAATCGCACACGTGGTAATTAAATGATGGTGTGGGATTTGATGAATTTGTTGGTAGTAGAGCAAAAACTGTCCACCCTAACCTGCTTTTTGCAGCTATAGGTTGTCCTTCGTGACCTTCTTTCACTCGAAGTGGTAAAGCCAGTTCCCAGTTGTCTAAACCAATGAGTATTTGTGGGTTTGCATTTTCATAGGATTCAAAAGGTAGATTTCTCAAATAGGAATAATTCTGTTTAAGTTCATTGCTATTGAGTGATTGTCGAGGAAGATTCAGAGCAGTAACAGTTCGTGCTGGACGAAAATCAAATTGTTTCGATCCTTTGAAATCTCCTGCAATCGATAAACAAACCCTCTTTGAATCATTCTCTAAACGCTCTTGATCCCCTGTCCATCTGAGACATAATTGTTCCTGGTTTCCACATAAATCCAACTCCCTGGCAATACTTTCATTCAACAAAGTGACTGAAGATCCTTCATCCAAGAAGGCAAACGTTTTGACTGATTTACCTCCATTTTTCAAAGTCACAGGTAATATTCTGAAACGGATACATTGGGAAGTTACTTGAGCCACGTTGATTTGTGAGGACACTGAGAGGTGGTGAGGTTCTTGAATGGACAATGCTTGCTGCATTTGAGTTTTATTGACTCACAATTTGAATGTATTTGAGTAAGTTAAAGAATGTATGGGTGTGCGTAAGTAGTAGTAGTAATAGTATAGTACTCAAATTCCTAAAATATAGAATTATATGATAACTAATATAAATCAAACTGAACTGAATTACTTACGGTTGCCTCTATAGTTCAAATCTATTTCCCAAAAATGTTTTTGTCAATCAATTTTTCATTTGACATTAATTGTCATTCATAGATTGCCAACACAGACAACACAGTATGTTCACAAACCCCTTAAATCATTTCAGGATCAGTTCAACTGACAGGAATACATGATATATAATAGAAACATGTTCTTTCGTGGACTATGAGATCACTTCACGAGCTCCTCGGATTTACCCGGAGCTAACCACTGAGTCAATTGGAAAGCGGCTCAGCAGGAAATCGCCACTGGGCTGGAGGCACAGAACTCATAATAATATATCTGTCGTAAGATATATTATTATGAATTCTGTGGCTGGAGGTCAACATTCTCACTTTCCCATGAACCTTAGAGAGAGAAAGAAAATGACTTCTTTGAAGAAGTTATTTTTCTTCCTTTTTCTAAGGTTAATGGGAAAATGCGAATGTTTAACTCCTGTCAGTTGTGCACCAAACCAATTAAAATCCTACAGAGGGTGCTTTATGGAATCGATTACAGTAGCAATTTTTTGCACTCGATGCAATTAACAATCGATTTTAGTATTCCTTTGGCGATTGGATTGACACCATGCTTTGTGTAAAAGCACCATTGAAATATACACTGAAATATAGTCATAAGGTATATATTTCAGTGAAATGCACTGAATGGCCTCGATTCAAAATGTATTATATATTCCACCACTTCGCGTTAACAGCACGATCAGGCAAAACTGTTCGGTCACAGATTAGAAAACACATCAGTTAGTCTGGTTAAGGCTCGTTCATACCCTTACGAATATTCTCAAATTTATTGAGATTCAGAAATGCGTCGAATAATGAATAATCATGCAATTTTTCTGAGAAATGACATGTTATGATTTATCATCCCGCGCAATTTTTTCGCCGTAAATTGAATCGCAAAAAATTGTGGATATGAACGAGCCTTAGTCGCCGGCCGCCGACATTCACCCACTGAAATGAAATTATAATAATTAATTTCATTTCAGTGCATTCACCGCGCCGTTGCCATTCGCCATTTGGCAGAAGTCGGTGTCGCCCACTGAAATGAAATTATAATATGATTATATTATAAATTTCATTTCAGTGGTGTCGCCCAAAGAGATGAAACGTTATTTGATTACGAGAGTCTAATGGTGGATTTATGCAGCAATCATAAGTCTTAAGTCATAAGGAAGAATATTCGTCAATGATTGGTTGGTCCGTTTATTCCAACCAATCACTGACGAATATTCTTCCTTATGACTTATGACTGCTGCATCTTATGGTGGATTTATGCAGCAATCATAAGTCTTAAGTCATAAGGAAGAATATTCGTCAATGATTGGTTGGTCCGTATATTCCAACCAATCATTGACGAATATTCTTCCTTATGACTTAAGACTTATGACTTATGATTGCTGCATAAATCCAACATAATAATGGTGGATTTATGAAGCAGTCATAAGTTTTAAGTCATAAGGAAGAATATTCGTCAATGATTGGTTGGTCCGTTTATTCCAACCAATCACTGACGAATATTCTTCCTTATGACTTATGACTGCTGCATCTTATGGTGGATTTATGTAGCAATCATAAGTCATAAGTCTTAAGTCATAAGGAAGAATATTCGTCAATGATTGGTTGGTCCGTATATTCCAACCAATCATTGACGAATATTCTTCCTTATGACTTATGATTGCTGCATAAATCCACCATTATGGTGGATTTATGCAGCAATCATAAGTCATAAGCCATAAGGAAGAATATTCGTCAATGATTGGTTGGTCCGTATATTCCAACCAATCATTGACGAATATTCTTCCTTATGACTTAAGACTTATGACTGCTGCATAAGGCTGAGTCAAGTCTCCGGTCTGACCAATATGATTAGACCAGCGCGGTCATTTGGTTGACTTGATGGCCTAATTAGAACTGTATGTATGTGACCAATATTTTCAATCATATGATCGGTCCGACTCATCGTCATACTTCATACTGAACGCGCGTGCCTTGTCCGACCGGTAACTTGACACAGCCTAAATCCACCATTAATAATCGCATTGTATCACAACATCAACGTATCATATCGCTACAGCACAGAATTCGTATTGCACAGAATACGTACTGGATCATATTCGCATTGTGTAGAATACGTAATGTTTCAGAACGTATTCCATCATAATTTGGATGCGCGCGCATCAACTCTGTCTCAACGTATTATAGTCGACGGGCCAACTTAAATATGTTCGAATTGAATTAACTACCACTAGGACAAATGCACTTGGCATCCTTCTTGATGAAATTGAAGATGTGATTACTACGCAGGAAACACAAATCACAAAATCATTTCCAAGCTTTCCAAACTACTAACCGTTTGGCTGATCAGTGAATTAAATTTTTATTAATCATATTCAACACTCCAGCATTTACTGTAGTGGAAGAAAAGCGGCTGAAATACCTACATAATTCGAGAAAACCACGGCGTGGGCGACATCTATTTTTTATTACTATAACCTAAAACTGGGGGAACACAATACCATTGCCTAAAGAAGAATAGTCAAACAATCCCTGTGTAAAATGCATTGGATGGCCGTCACCTGAGACATCTATACTATTTTACTGGAAACATCGAAAATGTATCCAGTAATGTGGTGCCTTCATCGGATGGCACGCAAAACTATACTTCTGTCTCTTTTTAAAATAGAAAGCCAGTTTTCATTCACTTTTCATTCATAAATGTGCAGAAAATTGTCATTGGTGAGCAAGAAGACTAAAAACAAGGAGGGTTTAATAAGCTCTAGCCAATCAGAAACTTGTATCATCAACGCGTCAAAGTGACGTACTTGGGTATGAGTACAGAGTCGAACTCGAATCAAGCAACAAAACTGTCGGCAGTAACTCTCATATACCAAGAGCTAGTCCGTCACTGTCTATACAGAACGGCGGCCATGACATGTATAACCACGTCACATTTCGTCACAAATGTTCTTCCATCTCTTTCTACTAGTGTCCCCATTGGGAATCAAACACTCCTTGTTTTTAGTCTTCTTGATTGGTGAGATGTTTAGCAGAATAAAAGTCGAGTCAAAGTTTGCATTCGGATGTTTCGAATATCAGATGATGATCAGTGGTAATTTTATATTGCTGCAATTAAGACTAATATAATAAAACACGTTATGTAGCAATATTCTTACTGAAAAATTATGCTTAAGTATATGTACAAAAAAATGTTCTATTACGATATTCTATCGAAGTTGATTTGTTTTGAAAACACGTAAAGAATATTCATTAGTGCTTGAAGTTACCTAATGAGTAGGTAAATAATAATATATCAGTATTATTTGTACAAGCTTTTGTTTAGTTTCACTCACACGTAACAGGTGTGGTATCTACTGTCTATAACGGAGTCAAAACTTCAGTGGAAATTTTGAGCCAATTCCACTGATCCAATCATCTTTAAATTTGGCAGGTGTCCATTGAATTCATTCAGGTTCGTTACGACATTCACAAGAGAAAAAAACAAGATAGAGAACAGTTTTTGTGATTTATTGTCCAACTATTTATAATTCGAATCTCGGGTAGATTTTGTATTTTTTCAAAATTTGAAATGGCAAATACGATTTTTCATTAGATTCTTTCAAAATTGGTACCTATACAGGGGCTTGTTGTGTTGGAGACCAATACGAACATTCAAGATGGAGGACAAATTTTGTGATTCATGTCCGAATCCGTCCATGATAGATATCCAGAATTATTTGGGTAGGACACTGGAAAATTTAAATATTCAAGTGTTGGCGGATGTTTCAAGGTTCGATGTTATCAACAACAATTTATGGACATATAAGGAGAGTTTCAAAGGAGGTTGTCACCAGAAATCATTCATCTCCCCAGCACGGGCCTAAAATTTTTGTTGTACAATATAGTTATTTGTGTATTTAGAGCGGGAGGGAGCGTGGTAATTTTTGGAGAGCGCCAATGGCACTTTGTTCTCGGAATAAACACATGTTTTTTTTTCTTCAAACGCAGCTTTTCAACGAAGAAACGATCGACACTTCATTCAACATAGGCACCTAATAGTACCCATGAGAAAATAAACACTCAATAGTAATCCCAAATGAATAACCTATCCAAATATCCAATAATTTACATCTCTAACAAAACAAGATAACTTGCTTGAAAAAAAAAACGAATGTCGAGATTGAATCACAGGCCTTCAGCTTGATAGCAGCTACGCTCTCAACACCACCACAGTTCCCAAGAGTGTTATGAATTTATTGTCTATCATCATGCAAGAATAGGTTCGTTTTCAACAAAAGCTGTGGAGATCGACCGTTTCTTCAATATTTTCGCTCTAGAGCGAAAAAGCTGTCACAAAATGACATTTCTGAGAAAACATCAGCTTTGCGTTGAGATCTAAAAGCGTCAAAGACTACCTACTTTGGTAAGAGGTTGTAGAAAAAAATATAGTTTACTGACCATGCACGATCATCGGGGAGATGGAAATATTTATGGTTTTACGCACTGTCCACAGTGCCTAAAGTGATACTTTTCAGCACACGGAAGTGAAAAAATCAGATGTGCGTAAAGGTATGTTTTACGCATCGTTCGTATAATTTCAGAAGGCAGTATTTTGCGTCAGATTTTACTCGGAAGTCATCAAATGAAAACTTCATAGAATAAAATATACTCAATAACAATTGCTACAATTTGCCAATATAATAACAGTCGTAGAAATAAAATTGTAGATACATTTTCGTAAAGAGATTTTTTGTACTCACGTGTTTCCACGCTCATAAAAAAGTCCAAATTTACGAATTTTTGTATCATATATAAATAACTATTTCATCTTCTTTATATGAGTTTTCTGTGCATATTGGTCATGAAGTCATAAAGTTTCATTTTTGATTCTACTTATAGAGGTTATTTCGAACGATCGACTGAAACTTCAAATTCAGTCGCACATAATGCCATTATCTCAGTACCTACCTAATTTTGAAAGAAAACCCTTATTAGGTTTTACAACTTTGACTGTATGGTAAATAAATAAACTTGAAAAAAAAAACATTTTAGAGAAAAGCTTCTATTTAAATGTACTAAAAAGAAGAAAATAAATTTTAAATTGAATAAACCCATCATTTTGTTACATTATAAAATTCTAAATTATATAAAAGCTTGTCGCGAGAACTATGTATGTAATTCTTATAGTAAATTAAATTTAAAATTACCTCAAGATTTATTCACACGACAAGCTTTTATATAATTTTAAATTTTATAATGTAACAAAATTATGAGTTTTTCGCTTTAGCGCATTTAAATAAAAGCTTTTAACTGAAAAGGTTTTTTAAGTTTGTTTATTCATTTCTTTTTTAGTTTTCTGTGAATATGTTTCTTATTAGTATGTTCATTTCAATCAATGCGCCATTGTTGCACGGTCGCTTGCCTGTTAATTTACCGTTAGAAATTTTTCCAAATTTCTATATACGTGTTCTCTAAATAGCTTTAGAGGGGGGTAGAGGGGTAAATTTTTTAAAAACCGTTTCATTCAATGGCCAGATAATTTTCACTATTTTTACGGAGATTTTTTATTTCTATTCCGCGAGTTTTCCTAGTTTTTTTGTGACAGGAAAGCCCCCCGATCTATTTTTGTATTCATCATTATTTTACATGTCCGAAACTGTTGAAACATTTACCGAATTTCTTCGCGTTCTCTATCTAGCTTTTGAGGGGGGAAAGGGGGGGTGAAATTTTTTAAAACATAATTTCCGACGGTCAGATATTTTTCACTATTTTTACAGATTTTTCCGATTATAATTTCGCGTGTTTTCCATTTTTTTTTTTGAGAAAAGAGGGAGACGTGCACCCCCCACTACTTTATTTTTTCTTGCTGTATTTTTTGACGCCCAAATCCGTCAAGAAAACGTCCGAAAACCTTCGCGTTCTCTATCTAGCTTTCGGAGGAGGGGGGGGGGCAATTCCTTTTTATAAACCATAACATTCGACTGTCAGATATTTTTCACGATTTTTAGAGATTTTTCCGATTTTAATTTCACGAGTTAGTTTTCCAACTTTTTGAGAGAAGGGGGGCAGCCCCCCTCCCAACTTATTTTTTTTTTCGCTGTTATTTCTGACGTCCAAATCCGTCAATAAAACTTCCGAAACCCTAAGCGTTCTCTATCTAACTTTCGGGGGGCAGGGGGGACAAGTTCTTCGACATTAATGTTTTGTCATCGGAACTGAACCAACACGAAAAATTTCAATTCCATAGAATAAGAGAAAGTGGTTCTAATTCAGCTTTCAAAGATTTGTACCCATCTAACACACACCAGGGACCCGGACCTAAATGAAAAATCGGTTCCGGTTCGGGTTCGGGTCCAAGGGAAATTGAAAATATCGGTTCCGATTCAGTTACGGTTCTCAGAATATTATTTCGGTTCGGTTCTCACAATTTTTTTCGGTCCAAACGGTTCTTTTCGGTCCGTTTCCTATATATGTATGGATTCAGTAATATATGCGGAAAATAGTATTTAATAGCTTTTTTTCTACTCCGATAACTATAAAGGCATTTTTTTGAACTCATATAACCTAGCATCGTTATTTCCCCATTCTTTCAAATTATATGTACCTATATCCAAACAAAACTGCTTCAGCAATGGAAATGGATAAGACCTGTGACTCCAGTGCAAAGAGACAAAGAGTACACGTTTTGTAGGTACTCTTTACTCCAGTGAGTGACAGTGACCTTAATTAATGCGCCAAAACCAAAGAGTACACCAACTAACTGTACTCTGTGGCCAAAACGCCCAAAACATGAAGCATAAATGAGAAAAATAAAGTCTTTCCACAAAACAAGTCAGTTAATGGTGGATTTATGCAGCAGTCATTAGTCATAAGTTTTGAGTCATAAGGAAGAATTATCGACAATGATTGGTTGGAATAAACGGACCAACCAATCATTGACGAATATTCTTCCTTATGACTTAAAACTTATGACTGCTGCATAAATCCAAGGAGACTAAAATTTAACAAGGAGAGTTTAATCCCCATAAGACAATGGGGACATTATAGTAGTTTAGACTCTTTGGCATAAATCCACTATAAATTCTGCGTTATTTTGCTGTGATTCTGCCTGTCACTTGTCATTCTATTGATATCGAAAGAAATGTACCTTCTGTGACATCCACAGAACTTAAACATTTGTTTAAACTAAGTTTAAGGTCTGTGGTGACATCTCACATTTCATCTCACATTTCATGTGGATAGAACCGAAATTAACCGAAAAAACCTTAGATCATATATGCTTATATGATCTAAGGAAAAAACCGTTATTTTTTTTAAGGGTTTCGGTTCGGTACCACGAAATGATCGAATTTGAAATATGGGTTCGGTTTCGGTCCCGGTCCACGAAAAAATATCGGTTCCGTTACGGTTTTCGGTTCAAAACGGTTCCGGTCCGGGTCCCAGAACACACAGAGCAAGTTAAATAAAAGCTTTCAATAAAAACAGAAAATAATATGGTAACTGTCGGAAATGGCATTATTACTTTCATAACTTGAAACCAATCATCGGTTGTCATCATGAACGTTGGACATCTTCCCCCAAACATTAGTCAAGAGAAATCATCCTGAAAATATCTATGTGAATTCGAAAACTGACTGAGACCTAACAACTAACAAGACAAAAACAATGAAATGCCAAACACCCACTGAAATATAAATATATTTCAGTGCAAACACCACGAAAGTTCGCTACTTTGCTCTCTTGTTTACATGCAAATTGCAGGTGGAACGGACGCTGAGCCAATTAAAAACACGAAATAATGTCCATTCATTATTCACTTTCCGCGATTACTACGACACTTTCCATCTCATTCGTTTGTCTTCTTTTTGGGGGCAACCGTGCTGGCGTCATCTACTAATAAACCCCATCGTCATCCAATAATAATCCCATAAGGTTGACTGACTATACTTCTTTAGACAATGACAATACATTTGTCATTTACTTCAGTGGTTTCAGTGGTTATAAATAAACAAGTTAGTGTTGTAACAACACTGACAAACAACAGTGTTGTTTGTCATACGAAGTGAACGTTTGTTCAAGTAAATTGTTGAAAATTTCTTCGTTATGACTAGTAAGTCGAAAAAGTTTTGTTCGGTTTCTATGTGTAGTAACTATATTTCGGAAAATGTTCCCATGCAATCGTTCCCAAAGGATTTGAAATCGACGAAGGAATAGATAATAAAACTGAAATAGGCAAACCAGTCAGTAAATACATATGTGTTTGCAGTGAACAGTTCCTTCCTGAAGACTTTATATTGAGAAATACTATTTTGAAGTTTTTGTCAAGAATCTAACCAATAATGTTTTCATATACAAGAAATTGAAACGACTGAAGAAAGGGGTTATTCCATCTCAGAATTTTCCTATGTAAAAGACAGATCGTAATATTAATCGCTCCGATGGGGCAAGGTATATAGGTACATTTACAAACAATTGAAATTCAATCAAACATTTTTCAGGTTACGAACCGAAAAAAGAGATGTTTATATTGATGTAGTTAACATAGAAACTGAACTTGTACCTGACATTTATATGGACGTCGAAGTAGAATCTGAGCTGGTACCTGCATTTTCTGTGGATGAAGTGCTTCCTGTTGCAAAATCTAGAAATCAGTATGGCACCTGCAAGATGCCAATCATAGCAGAACCATTACAACTTTTGCTGATATTTCCACATATCTGTTAAATTCACTGCAATCTGATTATAGTATGAAGTGTTCTACTGGTGTTGACACAACAGTCGTAACTGCTCTTGTGAAGTGTTCCATTAATGTTCTAAATGTGAATTCACAAGACATTCCTGATAATCTTCGGATGAGGATATAGTGCTCGTGCTCACCAAATTAAGGTGTAGTAATTCCCACCGCAATTCTGTTTGATTTGCCAAGAACATGTACTACATATTTTTATTCCACTCTGGCATTGCTTGCCAAAGTGTTGCAACCCCTAGTACACTGACCCAGTAAGGAGAGCATACTTGCAAATATGCCAAAGTGTTTCGAGAAGTTCAAAAACACTAGGGTGGTATTGGATTGCACCAAAGTTCCAGTGCAAAAAAGTAAATGTTTGATTACCATCAGAATAAATAGATATTCACATTACAAAGGAACTCAGACTTTCAAGGTTTCAATAGGAATCACACCGTCTGGCTTGACATCATTTGTCAGTCCTGGATATGGAGAAAGAGCTGGTGATGAGGGAATTTTCAATAAATAGAATTTGATTTAAAAATTAGACCCATTGGATGCAGTAATGGTTGACAAGGTTTTTATGATTGAAAAAGAATGTGAGGATTACTTCATAAAACTGATTCAACCTCCGTTTCTAAAAAAACTATTTTCAAAAGAAGAAGCTAATCGAACTGCAGATATAGCTAGAGCCCGTATTCATGTTGAGCGAGCTATACAGAGACTCAAACTATATAAAATCATTTCAACTCAAAATGGTAGATGATTCCACATACGGATGAAGTTATGATTGTAATTGCAGGGTTAGTCAATTTGTCTCCTATTATGTCAATAAGCAAGAAATTTTGAATAAAATATTCACCAAACATTTTTTATGATTTTTATATTTACTATTTGGTATCTGTTATTATAATCAACAAGCACAATGTGGTCATAATTACGAGAATTTATAATAAAAAAAATCAACGTCAGCATAATAATTAATGATTTTATTACTAATGGTGGATTTATGCAGGAGTCATAAGTTTTAAGTCTTAAGTAAGAATATTCGTCAATAATTGGTAATTGGACCAACCAATCATTGACAAAATACTCTTCCTTATGCCTTGAAACTTATGAGTGCTGCATAAATCCACCATAAACATTTTCTCTTGGAAAATTCTGTTTTGTTTTTGTTTAATTGATAATTCAGTTATGTTATTTATATAAAATGTTCATCCCATTCGCAAAAACTTTAGTTTACATTTGAATTTGATTTTCTGAGTTGTTTGATTCAATTTGGCGTTCACTGTTGTTTTCAACAAGTTTGTTTTATACAAGAACAGAGATTGTTAAATATCCTCTGATTCTGTATCTGTACACTGTAGAACAAAATAGTTTCATAATTTTTTTAAAATATTTAGGACCAGAACAACAAAAAACTGAACTTACTTATTTTGATAAAAACAAAACTCAAAATTACTTAAACATAAATATAATTCCCTATTCATACAATACTGGTGGACCTTATACTTCAAATATTTCTCACTACTGACTGCTATCAAATTTTTAGTGAATACATTATAGAATTCCACTACAATTTCTATAAAATTATCAAAAAAAGACGAATAAATTAGTTAGTATGTGCATTTTAATCCTAAAAGGGCCATTCCTAGTTGTATCTGTCCAAACTCTTTCCATTCTTCCGAGCCCTGTTTATATTTCAAAGTAAGATGTATAAAAACCAGCTTTATTCACATCATCGTGGCTTAGCTTTGATAACACATTTGTACAATTGTTTTGTGGGTACCACTCTTCCTTTATTTTCAGCTGTCATAAATTCTGAGTTCCTCCTTTAACATTTTTGAAATCTCTGATTCATCTGTCGAGTCTTCCATTACAGTGTTTTCAACTCCTTCCATATTCATACCACTTTCTGTTGCCGGAACAGTAAAAGAAACAAAAGAAAATAACCAAAGTTAAGAGGTGCGTTTCAATATTACGTCCGACGTGCGTCCGACGTTTAACTTTTCTTATAAAGCGTTACGATATTATGCCCGGTTTTATAAGCTCGGGTTACCTCTGCCCCAAGACTCCCAAGAGTTAACCCGGTGACCGGTGAGTGATATAGCGTTTTATAAACCAGGGTAGGAGTTAACCTTACCCTACCATTTGTCTCGGGTTAACTCAGGAGTTTAGCGGTTGTCATGCGCAAACTGCTATATGAAGCGATGAGGATGAGAGGTTATGTCAAAAACATAAAATATAATACATATTTTTACTTGTGTTGCTATTGTCAAAAATTATTTTGCAGTTTTTTATTTAAAAATTTAGATATGGATGAAGTGAGAGATTTATTTGAAATTTTTGATGATTTCCTAACAGATGATGAGGAAGATATTATTCAAATAGTTGAGGCACCTCGAGAGCCTAGGGTTTTTAGAGATAGAATGGAGACTTTAGATTATTGGAATGATAAAGAATTCATAGCACGTTTCCGTTTATCTAACCAGTCAACAGAATATACTATTGAACTTGTGGGTAACCAACTTAGACAAATTACTGACCGGTAAGTAGTCATATACATCTATAATAGTAGATGTTAGGTGTGTGTAATTGAAATAACACTGCTTTGTTAACTAAAATGTATTTTTTCAGAAATCATGCCCTCAGTCCTTTGACACAAGTACTTGTTGCCTTAAGGTTTTATGCTACAGGCAGTTTTGAAATTGTTGTGGGTGATTTTGTAGGAGTTAACAAATCTACAGTGTGTCAAGTTCTGAAAAAAGTATCGGGAGCCATTGCAGGGTTGGCTCCTACAATAATTAAATTTCCAGATCATGGATTAAATGATTTAAAGAGAGAATTTCTCGAAATTGCAAGATTTCCTAATGTAATTGGAGCCATAGACTGTACAGATGTGCCAATTCAATCACCAGGTAAAATACTTGTTAAAAAAGTTGAAATAAAACAAGCATTTCACAAGATCTGAATAGTACAATAATTTTTTGAGTTATCTCCAGAGACATTTTGTCTCTCTCTCTCTCCTTTTCATTAAACAATATAAAATGCTTAAAACAGCAATACATATTATTTTTAGGTGGAGACAATGCTGAAAATTTTAGGAATCAAAAGGGATATTTTTCCATTAAGGTGCAAACTGTCTGTGATGCCAATTTAAAAATATTGGATATAGTCGCTCGGTGGCCTGGTGCTACAAGTGATCGCACAATATTTGCTAACTCTCGACTAAGGAGAAGATTAGAGGAGGGGGATTTTGGGGATGGAGTCTTATTAGGAGACTCGGGTTATACCTTGACGCAGTACTTGTTGATTCCTTTAGCTAATCCCATGACAAGGGCTGAATTATTATACCAAGAGTCCCAGATTCGAACTAGAAATGTGGTAGAAAGGAGCTACGGAGTATGGAAAAGAAGATTTCCATGTCTTAGGTATCAGCTACGACTCAAACTGGATACTAGCCTAGCTGTAATCGTGACTACAGCTGTTTTGCATAATATTGCAGTAGAAAATAATGATGAAGAACCAGAGGATCCAATACTTGAAGAGGAACAAGGAAATGCACAACCTCATGAAGTTGTCATTGAGGGCAATGGAGCAGAAGTGCGTCAAAATTTAATAAATAATTACTTTGCCACATTAGAATAAATCTTAGAGACTCATACAATATTAAATGAAAAAGTTGTATTTCGTGTACTAATTTATTACAATTATTGTAAAGCGCTTTCGGCTATTATGCCATCATCAGTGCGATACTCTACATGTTGTTTAGGAACACCCTACGTATTTAAATTATCTTTTAAGATGTTATGTGTATTCATGTCCAAAATATTGTCAACCATGGTTATGACAACTTTAACGGGATCTCCTGTATAATTACCTGACGATTATCGCACTGATGGTGGCCTAATAGCCGAAAGCGCTTTGCAATAATTGTAATAAATCAGTACACGAAATACAGCTTTTTGTAAACAGCTATAACAAACTCTACATATAATATAAACTGAAACCCAGTTTAGCCCAGATTTTTATTGTTTTTCCTTATTGTAAGTATTATTACAAAGCTGTATCTATCTGGTGAAAAATAAACATTATTTTGGAACACAAACTATTTTATTTATTTATTAATCCATATGCGATGCCAAATTTTATGAAGTTAACAACTTAGACATTTAAACGAAAATAATTGATAACACTAACAAAAAAACAAACTATAACAGCCTGGGAGGCAGCGACAGAAAATTTGCACATATTTCTACAAAGCCAGTTTTTTGTCAGTTTGTTGTTTCATTGTAACAAGTAAACAAAATGAGAATCTACCACTCCAAAGAGATTGCGTTCATATACAGTGAGTTTCAAAAGTTTTCACCATTCAGGAAACTTTTTTATCATAGATTTGTCATAAAATTTTATACTTCATAAAAATTGGTGCATTGCAGCATAATTGCAAATGAGTTGTCAAAATTTCAAATTTCCACACAGTATATAGAGAACAAAAAATAGGAATGTTGATCACGTGAATGACATTTTTATTCTAAATAAATTTACTGATGTGTCATAAATGAAAAACTTACGTCTTACAGTAATACCTTTTGGGGTACTCGGTTCAGTATGTTCATTACAATACTGTTTACTAGGGCCAGCAGTCAACACCGTTTCTTGTCTTTTGTCTAAAATGTATTTATAACTATTATAATTAAGTTCAAACAAATGTTTAAGACGAAATTATACTAAACTTACCATTGCTACCTGATGAAAGCTTTACCATAACTCGCTTGCCTGGTAGAACTGAGGTTACTGCTGAAAATGTATAAACAGTATTAGGGGGTGTGTGTGTTATAATAGGATTATATTGCTTTTTTATAATAATTCCAACTATTTCCATACTTGCACTCTGGGTTGGTTGGACTTTCGGATTAACATCCTCATTTATTTCCATACGCGCACTCTGGGTTGCTTGGATTTTTAGATTACCATCCTCATTATTTATTCTCTTGTAAGTCAAAGCCCTGGAAATTGGCTGCTTTTGTAAGTTAGGATTCCACTTCTTGGTCCAGGTAAGACTGTGTTTATTACTTCCACAATCCAAATCTATAACTAACCAAGGTACTGTCAGATAATCATTTAATTTTGGGTAGATAAGAACATGTATAAATAGTATGATAAGCAAAATCTCGAAAACTTACCTGGAGTAGATTGCTGCTTGGCGTTTTCTTCGGTGCTTTCTTTAGCCCCACATTCTTGTTCCATTTGATCTGAATCGAAGATATTATTTAAACCAACCACATTAACATCTCCAATTATTGATTTCACTTGTATATCTAGAGGAGTTATATGTATCAGTTTACTTTCACCTCCACCAGTTTTCAACAACTCTTGTTTCTCTTCGGAAATTTTTTTTTTTACATCTTTTTTGATATTCTTCCATTTTTCCCTCAACTGCTTTCCTGTTCGTGGAGTGTATCCAGAATCTGCCCATTCAGATGCCACTTTTTCCCACATACCATCCTTTTCTTTCGTTGTAACTGCATCAGTTTTTTTGTTTTCCAAAATGTGCTTGAAGGTTTCTACAAATGCAGCCAGAGCAACAATTTCTTCTTCCGAGAAGTTCACACTCCCAGTAACATCCATTTTAAAATTTTGTTCGCCAAATTTTCTACGCCACTAACGACTTCCACAGAAATTTTCAAAAATGTAAGGTTATGTTGTGTCCGACTCCCAGAACAAAAAAGTGTTCTGTGGCCCAACTTGTATTTTAACACGAGTCTTAACCCTCGGGGTAACTCGAGATATTTAACTCTACTTTATAAAACCGGGCATTAGAACGTCTTGTCCGAAAACTTCATTCCATCGTTTCAAAATTCTTGAGTGGAACGTCCGACCGTCAACTATTTACCCCACGATTTAGGAGAGCGCTTCTAAATTCAATCTGACAGATATCGCCCGACGAAACAACTATGACGTCATACATCGTCCGTTACCGGACGACAGACGTTAAATTGAAACGCACCTAAGGAGGTGAAGCTTTTTTCTTTTACCCACACCTGTTTGATAACTGTGCAACTCAATGGATCCAGTTCTTCAATACTGAAAATGAAAGGTGTTATTTTGAGAAAAACAAATTGTGTACCAACTCACTGACAAAGAGTAGGTTATAAAGAGGAAACTCATCAATGAAATAGTAAATTTTGCTCGTTGACCTTGGGCTAACCCAACTACGAATTTTTAATGGGATGAAGCGATGGGTTAAGCCAATCAGAGCGATTGTAGAGTGACAGTTGTCGATGTCATTCGAGATTCTAACTATCGTAATTGAGAAATCGCTTCGGAAAGATTCGAGTTGAAACGCACAATCATTTCTAAGCAATTATTCTTATAATTACTATTTTTATCAGAAAGCAATTTAAACTAATGTTTTCAAGAAAAATATGTTCTTTCGAAAGCTGCACAGAGATCATTCTGGTTGGAAATTTAAAAAAAAAATGTAATTCCGGACAACCGACGAAAAACGAAGTGAAAACATATTTCACATTTGAATTTTGTTTTTAATTATAATTATTTGAAACATATTTTATTGTTGTGGTGTTATGATGTTCGAAATATTTTTGGGTTTTTCATCTTCCACAAACGATCGAAAAAAGGAAAACTACTCGCAAGAAAATATTTTCAGAAATATTTATAATTATTAATTTGTTATTGAAGCAGACGTACGAGTCTTCCAACAACCAGAAATGATAAGTTCATTTTATATACCTAATTTCTTCCTTTTTTCAGAAAACATTCATAAGTTATTCGACAAGATATTTTTTTTTCGTTTCTTCAATAGACTAATGATTTGTTTTTTTTGTAGATATTTGAGGAAGGTTAAAATTCAAAAAGTATGTCAAACTTAAAATATCTCGAATGATCTTGTTTAAGTATTCATGTTCTATCTGCCTGCAGGAAGTAGACTCTACATATGTTTAGAGACAAAATGATAAGTGGAAGAAAATAGCTATGAGCTAAACTCTGTTGAGTAAAATAAAGTCCATTTATTATTATATTTATTACTTGAAGTTTCTTTAAATTAAACTAATTTTCAACCTTAGCATTAAACACAAAAGTACATCTCTATTTACTCTTACGAAAAGAGTCGTGTTTTCCCAAGTTAAAAGCTCATCAGAAACTGATGAAATATATTTTTTGGTTAATCAACTTTCACTCTGTATCGCACTATCACTGCTGTTTTTACAAATACTTCAAACTTGTTTTTAAAACGATTCATGATTATTTTTAGCTGGTAATATTACAGAATGTAACGTTTTATGTTCGTAAGTTATTGCATGTCTTCAGAATGACAAGAAATAAACACTTTCTCATTACCAATACACTTTTTTTTTTTTCAATATAAATGACAGTATATAAAGTTTCAAAATGAATTAATTACTTATATATTTCAAACATTTTAAAATTGAAGATAATACAGCAATAAAAACTGAGAGGAAAATAAATTCAGTTGCATTTAAGATATTAGCGAATTTACTATTTCAGCTGCAGGAAAACTAAAACTTCATTCATTTTTCTTTTTATCTGACTGGTCTGCAAAAATATTGAGGTTTCTATGGAGTTGACATCTTCTCCTCGATCTCCACAAAAATACTTATGCATGAAATGAGAGAAGAATATACAGTGAAATATAATAACCTTCTGATGTGTACACTCACAATTATTGTTCGTAAGCTTCAATAATCTACTGGGATAATGATGTTCTCGTACAGTTTCCTAAAAAATATTCTTGCCATAAAACAAAAAAAAGGTAGAACAACACACAATGCTTTCAATGTAATTATTAGTAAATACCTACTTACAATGGGATTTCACATCCCTAGCCGTACAAGTCATATCCATACATTTTCACGTTCACAGAGGCTACAATGAAAAAAGGATACAAATGAAAAATTGCTTGATTCACTGTGTCTTCAATTCTTGTCCGAGTGCTGGCATCAATATATTTACTATCCAATCCAATTTCCACATAACTTGTTATATCCATACTATCAACTCGGAAATAAGAATGTTGGTGGCTGCCACAGATTTAATGAAGGCGCTGCAGTATGACATAGCTTATGTTCAAGCACAAGATTGTCTTTAAAATGTAGACTACAAATCCTATGCTATTTTTGTATAAAACTAATGGTTCCTTCAACATTAATCTTCATTATTACACGCAATTTTCCATTTAAGAACACGGTCCTTTTCTTTTGGGTAGGGAAACCGGAGAAATCTTAAAGTTTTCTTTGAACTATCACTGGAAAAATATTGGCTAGGACAGTTTATGATAGCACACTTAATGCCACAATTTCCACCCATTTTGGCAATTTTTAGCTACTAATAAATACGGCGAAGAACAAGGGCATGAACATCCTGTAAAAAATGTCAAAGTTTGTGATCAAATTAGGAATAGGTCCAACAGTAAAACAATCCAGCACCAAAATAATTCAATTCTGATTTTTGAGCTTTGATAAATTCGCTAATTTGGAATCACTTTCTTTCGATCTGAAAAAGAACAGAATTTTTGACATTTGACGAATTGTAAATAGTAGTAAAAATTCAAGGTCAATCGTGAAATGTTCCCGTCCTTTTAGAGTGCACCATCTTTGCTAATCTAATCTTTGTCACTGATTCACATGTAATAAAACAGCAATTAGAGGAATGATCAAGAACACTGAATTTCAACTTCTCTCTCTCTGTATTTCTTGGACCATGCTTCCTAATGGTGCACTTGTCCAGCTCCCCACCTTTGGTAAACGAGAATCCGTCTCGTCATATATATCTATGGTCTCGTCCCTACCAGGGGCCCAATTTTTGAATTGTCGGAATAGAGGACTTTGGATAAGGATTCAGTGATGCCACCACACAACTTTTGGCTTTAAAACTACTGGCACGTTTTTCGGCATTTTTTCTTCATGACAGGGTTCCTGGCACCCTCAGGAACCCCGTAATATGATTGAAATTGTTCATAACGACGGAAATATTGAGATTTTCCATAAAATACAAAACACTAGGGACTTTAATTTTGTTTAGGGATTTTTCTTTCAAAATGGCGCTAAATTCAAAACTAGAGCTAGAGTTTTGTTATTGAAAGAGGTATTGTGTAGTCTAGGAAGTGCCAGATAAAGCCACCGTTTGGTCCGTAGCAAATGTGAACAAGAGGCCCTTGATTTGCATTAAGTATTAAAGTATAGAATATAAAATAAAACAGCACATTTACAAAGAATTTCCGTGATTTAATCCGAGCAAATTTGGAGATAACACTCGTCAAATCAATATTTCTAAGTTAATCACTTTCTATGTTCATTATATTGAGGTCGTTTGATGTTCTTGTCCCATTGTGCTCCCTAACACATTGTTAAAACGCTTTAACGTTGAAAAAGAGCATTCTCCGCTGTAGTTGGTAATTATCAAAATCAAGTGAATGCGAAACACTATTCCAACATTTGGGAAACACGATTCCAATGAATTTTATGTCAACAGTTTATAAACTTGAAGTTCCTGAGCCTCGTGCTTTTTCTTTCTGCTGTCAATATCAGCAGCCACATCTGTTTTCAGCAGCTTCGCAAACTGCACCAGTTCATTGCCCAGACTGTCTTCGACATCATCTAGGAAATGATTGACGATAGTTCTTTTCTGCCGAAGTATTCCAAATACACTAGTCACTTGATGGTAAGCTTCCAAGCATTTAGCTAATGCAGACAATTACAACAATAAAAACATGAATTTCAGAACGTTGTCTAGGTGTTTGATGTTCTACAACTTCTTCGAGTGGTCTGTAAGTAGAGCTGCTGCTGAAAAGGTCGTACTTTGTATTTTGCTTGGGTTTTCTTGAAGTCGATTGCTGATATTCTTCACAGCCAATTAGGACTTTGGCCTCTACATCTGAAAATTTGGATCGTATTGCTTGGAAGTAGCCTTGTAATGATTTATGATAAGAGCGTACCTATCTCGTGTTAAGATCTTGATCGGACGACTGCAACGAAGCGTTAGTCGCTTGCAAGTGTTCTAGAATTTCATTCCACGCTATAGTTATTATTCCCATTTCTAACTTTATTCATTTTCTGTAGGTGGTATAAAAAACATATCTTACTTGATAGTTTTTTTTTTTACTTTGCGCACAGGCGCTAGCCCCCTCAGGCGCGGGGCCCGTAGCATTTGCTTACTGGCTAATTTGCTAACTGGTACTTGGTAGCATGATAATTGATAGCTGGCAAATGCGGCACTGAGTGTAGGATTATTTCTTTGTCAGTGCACATTCGTTCCATTAAAAAGTTCAAAAGTAGAAATGATATTCAACCATTTTAACAGTTATGATTAAAATGTAACACATACCCACAAATTCTGTGATGTAACCTCAAAGTATTCAGGCCAAGAGCATTTTAATCAGAAAGGTAATAAGGTTTGTTTGTTCGTGAAAGTCCGTGAAAGTCAGAATATTTTCTAGATCGATCAACTATTTGGCAACTAGGAAACGTGAAATACGCAATTTTTTTTAAATTCAGGAAAATGATATATTTTGAAATTAGCGCCATTCTGTGAGAAAAATCCCTAAATAAAATTAAAGTCCCTAGAGTTTTGTATTTTATGGAAAATCTCAATATTCCCGTCGTTATGAACAATTTCAATCATATTACGGGGTTCCTGAGGCTGCCAGGAACCCTGGCATGAAGAAAACTTGCGAAAAAACGTGCCAGTAGTTTTAAAGCCAAAAGTTGTGTGGTGGCATGACTGAATCCTTATCCGAAGTCCTCTATTGACCATGGGCCTTATTCAGGTGCACCTTGAAACTTGTTTATTGAATTGAATATTGAAAAGTATGGCGGATGTCTATTCTGGTGCTCTTTGAAAACCCCTATTGATTGTTGGTTATTGAAAAGTTCTTCACTATTGAATATTTTTCAATTTTTCCAATTCACGTGTCCAAAAACTTTCAACAACAGTTTTCCAAGTTTCATATATCATAAGCAGATGATTAAGGAACTGTTTATAAACTTGAATCCTGAAAATGTAGAGGTTATGTATTGATGGCTCTGAGTATTTTTAATCAACTATACCCAACAACCCAACTAGTCAACTTTTTTTAGTGAGAAAATGGGTATGATCTAAGTTTCCCTCTTTTAATTACAGCATTGCAAAATTAGGAAAGAAGATGAAAACAAATGTACATATTTAGCATTTTTCTGTATTTACATATCATTTTCCAGACTAGAGCACAACCAAAGACATTTTTGTAATAAAATACCTACTTTAGATTCCCTTGGTCTTCCTGAAATTTTTCGCAAATCTCTGTGTATAGGTAAGTATCGATTTAAGGATATGTCAAAAAGATACCCAATGAATGAAATAGGACGCGATTCAGAATGAAATTATTAGAAATCTCCAAATCACAAATAATGTTGTGTCCTCTATACTTTCATCTCACTAAAATGCTTACAGGCATTAAGCATTTTACTGTACTTTTATGCCCAAGGGACATATCAAAAATCCACTGGACAGGATATGAGCTGTCCCATGAGGTAATCTTTCGTTACCAGGTGCATTGACTTGTAACTCTGCCCTCCTAGTCCTTAGCCAAAACGCAGTCTCTGCAGAAAAGTCAAAATTGAGTTTTTGTTAAGATGTCTGACCGTGAAAGAATGATGCATCAACGGTCAGACATCTAAACAAAAAGATCTTACTGACTTCTCTTCAGATACGGCGTTTTGGCTAAGGAGGGCAGAACTGACATCCTTGGACATAAAGTTAATTTTCCTCAAACTGATGGAGAAAAATATGAGGAAAAGGTTAAGTTTTTTAACAACTTCGTTGCGTTTCAAGGTTGGTTATTGATAAAAAATTTGTTTCTAGTCTCTCTTTTGTCAAATAATTCAAATAGTAAAAATGAATATATTATAAATTCTCCAATCCAAACAAATTTGAACCAAAGAGTAGGGTCTATGACCCCTACTCTTTGTTTGAACAACGCAGTCGCATCTGTCAAAAATGTATCATTTGACCGAATTTCCAACGTTGCCAAGTCTGAAATCTTATTCCAATAACAGTTTTTCAACATTCAATAATTTGATTTTCAAGAGTGACTCGTGAATACCAAACTTTCCTGAAATTGAAAAGTTACAATATTCAATATTGAAAATTTTCCAATATTCATGTGGACACCTGAATAAGGCTGCATAAGCGTGTTCCGTTTCATGCATTCATCGCATCACTATTGCAGACATAATCAAGCGTACCGTTTCAACTACCATTGACGTTGGTGGGTTGATTCGGAACGATTTTTGCTTGCGTGGTGCATGCCGTCTCCCGCAGATGTTGACATTTATCACTTCATCAGTTAACCAAATTCTTATGTAACAAAAACAAATCTGTTAATCTAGTAAATAAATTAATATGGGTAGAACGAAAGTGTTAATGGCAAGAGTAGGAAGCGAGCTTTGTGAAAATGAGAGTAGCTCAGATTATGATACAAATGATAGTTATGAGGATAATATCGTCTGTCCCACGCAGAAACCGCGAATATGCTAATTCCAGGGTTCTGACTTCAATATGTAAAATTATAATTTTCTACCAAAATTTTCAATGCCAAACTCACGAAAGTGCTATCAGGTTGTCTACTGTGAACGAGAGTGAATTCGCGAATGTGAAAACTTACCTAGGTTTTCAAAGCAAGAAGCACGAATATTCTTAAAAGTCTTCTCATTCGAAATGACAAATTGCACATTCGTGGTTTTGGCATGAGACCGACGATGATGTTGAATGAATTGACGATTTTTTCTTCCATTGTACGGTAAATCAGGTAAATGTGATAATGCACGATACTTGACATTTCATCAAATTTGAACTTTGAATTCGGTTTGTGAAGTTTCTGTTTGAACGTGAAACCAAAGACAAGAAACTTTTTGTTTTGACTTTGACAGATCTAACTTGGATCGCATTCATCGCTGCTAGACGAACGGGCAGTAGTTCATGCACTTTCGATGTCTCAAGGCCAAAGAGGGGAATATAAAAGTGGGCGTGTCAATGCGCTTCCAATGTAGGAAACGGAACGGTCATATGCGCATTATGTCCTCAATGCATGAAACGGAACACGCTTCATATTCACCGTCGCCATACTGTGATGCGACAATACCAACTGCCCCAGGGTTCTCAACTAAGAATAACGAAATTAACTCATTCCACACAACCGCGAAAGTTTGAAATAAGAATATTTGGAAATCGCATTCCTTTCAAGTAAAAATTTAACTCAAAAATGTAAGTAGAGAGGAACTGAAAAGGCAGTGAAAAAATATAATGTGTTGCATCTACATTTTCAAATTTATAAATGTGGCTTGTGTAAATCCTGGAGTTTCTTTTCTAGCTACCACACCATGATAGGCTTGATTATGACAATACTTTGCAAAGATTTCACCTCTTGGAAATAAAAAACATTGGTGAAAGGTGGTTTGATAAACAAACTTTATGTTTGAGAGGGATTAAAGTTTTGATTCTTTTACATGATTTTTAAATTTTATCATCGCATATATTATGTACACGTTAATTGTTCATTTCCAGTCAACTTATGGATCCCACCAAAAAATTAAAATAGTAATTTATTTAAGTGCAAAAAGTGATTTTTTATTGCACAGAACATAAAAATTGTTTTATAGGGCCGCAACAATAAACACCAACTCTGTGCATTCAAAATTTTTACTTTTGGAATGATCATAAAAATTGTATTTATTGGCATTACTTAAGATATCACAACAAAACTAATTAATAATATACATCTGTAGTGTAGTCAGCCATAGTATTTGGAATGCTACTGCATAATATTCTGTTCAACTTCACATTTTTTATCAATCTCTCGACATGAACCCGAACACCTAAAAATGAAGATCATTTGTTAAACTGTTTAATAAAAAAATATCACACCTTACTTGCAATATCCCTAGTCAAAATTTCATCTGCATCAGTGAACTGTTGATTGTTGCCATATGAAAACGGTGGTATATTCAAATCAACATCAATGGCTGCTAGTTCTTTGCAAATAGTGAATCCTTTATCAGCCATTACTGAGTCACCTGGTTCAAGCTTTTCCAATAAGCCATTTTTCTAAAATGATTTCTTTTTCAGAAGTTCTACCTGGGTAGAGTTCTGAAACAAAACACACAAATCTATTTGGTGTTACTCCGATTATGCCTATGGCAGTATTATGTGCCTTATACACAGAATATGTGCTACTCTGCACTATATACTCTGAAGGTTTTTCAATGAAAATCTCAGTTCCATCTAAAATCAGTATTGTACTGGGGTAGTTATTGACGAAACATTCTGGCATATATTTTTCACAATTTCTCTTGAAGGCCAAATAGGTATCTGTATGAAATATGAATACATTACGTTTATCCAAAACCTAAACATTCTGGAGACTGTAGACTGAGAAATTTTGTATCAAATAGACCAACACGAAGCCTTATGAAGCCTTACGAAGCCTTATGAAGATTAATTATAATAATAAATTAACTTTATTGAACCAATTACATTGATCCAATATTATGAAAATTAAAAATCAATAGATCTGATTTTCATAGTCCAATCCCAAATTACTGTTGTCCTTGCGCAAGTACATTTTTTTGTATGCCACTGTATACTTGATAATTAAGCTTGTGAAACTTCTCTAAGTAATGATGTTACTGAATCCTGTGTAGAAGCTCAGAAAGAGGTGGTTATTGATTGAAGATTGAATGGACTTTGGAATTTTTTTTTCCTTATCTTCCTCGATCTTCAGTTCGAAGTGGTAAACATATCTCAGCAGATTTTGTAACTTGGTTGAGTAATCTTGTTGGAAATATAAGTATGGTCGTGGTTCACAGATTTATGGTTCGTTGATGGTTTAATTTGGTCCTGACATTCTGAAAAATCATTTGTGTACAGAAGAAATTATTTTACTGGGGATGACATTATACAAGTTTTAAAAAGTGTTTCATGCGGATTTACCTCCAACATTCCAGTTAGCATCGGGCGAATCATTAGGTAGAAGATTCACTGGATTCAGCGCATTTTTTTGAGTGTGGTAATCTGCAACAATTCGGATTAATCACCCTGACAATACTTTAGGATGCGATCAAACTTTACCTCTGAGATGTTTCAGACAGGATTTGAGAATTTTTCCAGGATATCGTGCAGAAAATATTTTGGTGTTAGTTTTTTCTTTCTTGGATCTGTGTTATGAATTGTACAAAATGTACTTGAACTTTTTCTGTTTGATTAGAAATGATATAATTTGGTCTGAACTTGCAAAATCTTTATTTCATTTCGTCTTGCAGCGCGTCTTTTCAATCTGACATAAGTCATGTTCAACTGTTATTGTTTATAAAATGTGACGATAAACCATGGCAATACAGATTCACTGCACAATCGTAAATCTAACAAATATAAGGCAACAAATACAATCGGCGTAAACATGCCCCCCGCCTTGAAAGGGTTAAGCTTTCAAACATAAAAATAACAAACGATTAATAGTAAATTGCAGTTCATTTGTTCTATAAATGACTTATTGTTTTTGATTACTCTCGCGATGATTTCGCACTGTAAGAACTATGGTTCATTTTCCACAGGGAGTTTACAAATCTTAGCAAACGATCGCTTCACTTCACCAGACACAGTTCTGATGGTTGCAACTCTTGTAATGCCGTCTGGCCCAGGGTGTAGGGAAGTTACTCGTCCAAGCTGCCAGTGAAGGGGTGAAGTGTGATCCTCTTTTATGAGCATCAAGGCGCCCTCCTCGAGAGAGAATTGATTGGTCTTCCACTTGGTTCTTATTTGCATTTCGGAGAGGAACTCCTTTGACCAGCGGTTCCAAAAATGCTGTTGCATTTGCTGCAGTAGCTGGTATCTGGATAGTCTGCTAATCGGGATATGCGTGACGTCAGGGTCAGGCAGTGTAGTTAAAGGTCGTCCGGTGAGAAAATGGGATGGAGTAAGTGCGGAAAAATCGTTGGGATCTGAGGATATTGGGGAAATAGGACGCGAATTTAGAATTGCCTCTATTTCGGTCAACAGAGTTGATAACTCTTCGAAGGTTAAGCAAGTCTCTCCCATTACCCTTCTCAGGTGAGATTTTGCCGACTTAACGCCTGCCTCCCATATCCCGCCAAAGTGGGGAGAATAGGCAGGTATAAAATGCCACGTAACGCCTAATTTGGTAACATTTTCTCCGATCTGGTTGTGATTATTCGCCAGAAAATTAGCTATAGTTCCGCTATTTCTGAGTTAGCACCAACAAAGGTGGTACCATTGTCGGAGTAAACCTCTGCTGGCTTACCCCTTCGAGAACTAAAACGCCGAAACGCTGCTATAAAGGCGTCTTTGGTCAAATCGCTAACTAGTTCTAAATGAACAGCCTTTGTCGTCAAACAAACAAATAAACACAGGTATGCTTTCAGCGTTTTAGCTCCTCGTCCCTTCCTGTCCTTGATTTTAAGTGGTCCAGCATAATCCACCCCGGTTAGGTTAAAAGGTGGTGCAGGACAAATCCTTGCCTTAGGTAAATTACCCATTATTGGATGATCTTGACGTGGTTTAACGCGAAAACACCGTACACACGAATGCACCGTTTGTCTCGCTAAGTTTCTGCCAGAAAGTGGCCAAAAACGTTCACGAATTGAAAATAATAAATGTTGAGGACCGCAATGATATAATCTAACATGTTCTTGCTGGAAAAGCAGTTTAGTCAAATGATGTTTGTTAGAGAGTAAGGCAGGATGTTTCTTATTGTAATTATAGTTTGATAGTTGTAATCTACCACCTACTCTAAGAATGCCATTTTCATCAATAAAGGGATTCAAGCAGATAATTTTGGAACCCTTTTGTAGTGGTTTATTATCTTTCAGTAATGACAGCTCATTTGGAAAACTTTCAATTTGTGATAATCTGACTAAACAATTCAATGCGCGGTTCAATTCGAATGTGTCAAGTGTACCAAGTTTTCGGCTAGAATCTTTATTTCTGCAATTGAAAATGAATCGTTGACAGTATGCCATTATTCTTTGCAAGTGGTTTAAATTTGAAAATCGATTCATCGATAATAAGTCCGATTCCTTGACGGATCTACTGACGTTATGACAGCTAGATTTTTGGGTTTTCAATTCAGGGATTTCAGGGGGAAATTGAATGGTGGACTTAGGCCAACTGTCCTTGTGTAGAGATAGCCAAGGGGGACTGAACCACCACAACGTGGAATATTGCAAGTCTTTTGGAAACATTCCTCTTGTTAAAATGTCACTAGGGTTTTCTTTGGTTCTAACAAAATGCCAATCAGACGGGTTGGTAAGAGACTGAATTTGCGCAACTCTGTTTTGCACAAATGTCTTTAAGGTATTTGGCTGAGTTTTTATCCAGCAGAGGCAAACACTAGAATCACTCCAATAATATGATTCATCAAATTTAGTTTTCATGCAAGTTTTTGCCTTATTGACTAGCTGGGCTAGCAGCAAAGCACCACACAGCTCCAATTGTGGTATGGTAAGGGATTTTAAGGGAGCGACCCGAGCCTTTGAGCACAAAAGACGAATTTTTATTTCGCCTGATTTGGTAATTGTACGTACGTATAAAGCTGACCCGTAGGCCTCTAGAGAAGCGTCTGAGAAAGCGTGTAGCTCCTTTATGGTAGCTTCATCATCCAAAACTCTTCTGGGAACTTGCAATGTATTTAACTCCGGCAACTGAACCCTTAGTTTAAACCAGTTGGAATAAACTTCTTCAGGTAGTGCTTCATCCCATGTGAGTTTGAGCATCCACAGTTTTTGCATTATCATTTTTCCCAAGATTATGCAAGGACTCAACAAGCCTAGCGGATCAAATACCTGCGCTATCTCAGATAAAATTGATCGCTTCGTAATAGGTTTTTTGATATCGAATTTTCCAATATTATACATTAAAGTATCGGTTGAACAAGACCAGTAAAGTCCCAAGGTTTTGGTTTTTTCATTCTCTCCCAGTTTTAGGATAGCTAAAGGATCTATAGCTTGCACATGATCCAGAAATTGCTTACTGTTTGATGCCCATTTTTTGTAAATGGAACCCACCAGTACTCAAGATTTTGGAAATTTCATCACATAGCCTCAGTGCCTCTTCTATCGTGTTACAACCCGTTAGGAGATCATCCATGTAGAAATCTTGTATCATGATAGTTGAGGCTTGTGGAAACTGTTCCAAGTGTTCCTTTGCAAGCTGTTGCAAACAACGAACTGCGAGCCAGGGAGCCGACTTGGTCCCGTATGACACAGTATTTAGTTGGTAAATCTGCAAGTCCTCTGAAGGATCACTTCTCCAGAAGATTTGTTGTAAGCATCGCTGCTCGGGTTGCACAAGTATTTGACGGTACATCTTTACTAGATCTGAGCAAATCACTATATTATGCTCACGAAAACGTAACAGAATGGACACAAGATCGTCCTGTATAGTTGGACCTGCATATTGTAAATCATTGAATGAAATGCCCGTATCTGAAGGATTAGACCCATCGAAAACTACCCTCAGACGGGTTGTCTGGTTATTTTCGTTAAATACTCCATGATGTGGAAAAAAGTAGTTTATGTTATTTATGGAATCAGGACTCTTTGACATGTGTCCCAATCGAAAATATTCTTCCATAAAATCAACATACAATTTTTTCATGGCAGGGTTTCTTTTAAGTTTTGTTTCTAGAGATCGAAATCGGTTGAAAGCGTTTTTCCTTGAGTCACCGAGAGAGGTGAGCGAGCCCTTTATAGGTATTTGGACAACAAATCTACCTTGTTCATCCCTCCTTGTAGTCTTTAGGAATATTTCCTCACACAATTTGTCGTCCTGGGAAACAATAGGTTTTTTATGAAAGGGTTCCTCTATTTCCCAAAACTTTGACAATTGGCTTTGGATTTGTGCATTTATGTCATTAGTACTTAAATTGCATTGAACCCTTGCAGGTGGTTGAACTGAATTGATCGGTCCAGAAACAATCCACCCAAATACGGTTTTTTGTAATTTTGATAAACCTCTACCCAAAGAAATTTGACCTATGCACATCAAATCATAAAAGATTCCTGCACCTAGTAGTATGTCAATTTTGCCACATTCGCTAAAACCTAGATCCGCCAATTTGATATGCTGTGGAATGTTCAACATTGAAATGTCTACAGGTTGATTAGGTAAATTTTCATTGATTTTTGGAAGAATTAAACAGGTGACGTTATTGCAAAATGCATTATGAAGAGATTCTATATTTTCGGTACATTGCTGATTTATGTCTGACGTCACTTGATTAATCCCTACGACAGATATGTGAACCTTTTTTCTAGGTAAATTTAATTTTCTACACAATTCGTCTGTTATGAAATGACTTTGTGATGCTGAGTCCAGCAGAACCCTGCAAGTGTGCAAACCTCCTGCCTTATCTCGTACTTGAATCAATGCTGTTGTCAAAGCGAACTGGTCAACACTTGAATAGTTAACTAATTCACCTTCGGATGTACTGGCCTCATTTGCCTTGGTAATTTGCCCAACATTTTCAGATTTTTGAGAATTTTGGTTTTCAATGTGGAGAAGTGTGTTGTGTTTAGCATTACATTTTCTGCAATGCCCAGCAAAACAATATTGACTCAAGTGCTTTCCACGTAAGCAATTTATGCAGAATTTTATCCGTTTAATATGCTCAATCCGCTCATTAACCGGTAGATTCAAAAATTTTGAACATGTTTGAATATAATGTTGCTGGTCTTTACAAAATACACACATCTGTCTATTTGGATGGTATGTATTTGTCTGAAAGGTAACTTGAGAAGTCTTGCCCCTCGGCATTTTTGCATCATTGGTTATTTTCAAAGTTTCTAGTAGATCAGCTTTGTTTTTTATAAATGATTTGAAATCTTCAAGTGTAGGAAGTTTTTGCTTACTGGCACTATTTTTGTTACCCTTGAATTCTTCCCACTCTCGTGCAGTTACTTTATCTAATTTGTTACTTAATACATAAATAAGTATGGTATCCCACTGTTCGACTGGTTGTCCGAGAGTTTCCAACGATTTCAGATGTTTGGCAACAGTGTCAAGCATTTTTCGTAAATCATGAGCTGATTCATGGTTTAAGGTTGTAATTGAAAAAATGGATTTAACGTGATTATTTATCAACAAGCTGTCGTTATTATATCGATTGAGCAATGCTTCCCAAGCCGCAGAAAATTCCAAAGACCGAATAACCTGCGCAGCACCACCTTCCAACGCTGCCCGTAAATAGTGGTATTTTTGTATTTGACCAATTGTAGGATTTGAGTTAATTAACGAGTCAAACGTATCTCGAAATTCCAACCAGTTTTCATACAAACCGGAAAACTTAGGAAGATGAATTTGGGGAAGTTTGATATTTTCAACCGGTGGAAGAGGGTTAGGTTTATTGTCCTGATTATTTTGACAAGCTAAATTATTGGCATCTCGTGCAGCATAATAGTTTGAAATATACTTTCTAGCTAAAGCGATTACAGAAAAAAATATTTCTTGAAATTCTTCCCTTTCGACCAATTGTTCATTTGGCTCGTTTACCGAAGACTCTATTGCAAATTGAACTTCCTCAAATTCGGCTAGTAAAGGTTCTTGTTTTTCTAAACGTACTTGTAATTCTAAAATCTTTTCATACTGAATTTGATGCATAGGTTGATCACATATCAAAAGTGTAAATGATTCCAGGTAGGTTTTAAACATTGTTTGTCGCTGTTTTAATGAGTTTCTTTTGAATATTAATGTTTTTATTTCTTCAGTCATCTTGTTGAATAACAGAGAAATAGGAGTAACTTGCAATAACCCGGTATAGACAACGAAATAAAGCAATTCAAAATAAGCAGAGGTGGGATTGTAGGAAGGTAAAATGGAACGGACTCACCGGAACAAACGTTTTGTCCGTCTTTCGCTTCGCCTTTGCTTCAGTTGATGTACTTTTAGTAATATTTCTTGCAATCTTCTATGCTTTCACTGGTATAATTGGCTCGAAGGACCATGTTATGAATTGTACAAAATGTACTTGAACTTTTTCTGTTTGATTAGAAATGATATAATTTGGTCTGAACTTGCAAAATCTTTATTTCATTTCGTCTTGAAGCGCGTCTTTTCAATCTGACATAAGTCATGTTCAACTGTTATTGTTTATAAAATGTGACGATAAACCATGGCAATACAGATTCACTGCACAATCGTAAATCTAACAAATATAAGGCAACAAATACAATCGGCGTAAACAATCTGTTTCTTGCCGAACAATTACTGACACAACAACTAGGGCCTCCACTATTATACTATTTTCTTTCGATTTTCTGTTATATTTTTCGGAATGTCACAAAAACACAATGACATGACATAACCTTTAAATCCGTCACATTTTTAATTTTCGCGGTTTTATAATAGAAAAATTATATTTTTAACCGTTGTTAACACTAAACAGTTGGTATTGTCGCATCACAGTATGGCGACGGTGAAGAGGACTTCGATAAGGATTCAGTCATGCCACCACACAACTTTTGGCTTTAAAACTACTGGCACGTTTTTCGGCAAGTTTTCTTCATGTCGGGTTCCTGGCAGCCTCAGGAACCCCGTAATATGATTGAAATTGTTCATAACGACGGGAATATTGAGATTTTCCATAAAATATAAAACCCTAGGGAATTTAATTTTTTTTAGGGATTTTTCTCACAAAATGGCGCTAATTTCAAAATATATCATTTTCCTGAATACCTGAATTAAAAAAAAAATGCGTATTTCACGTTTCCCAGTTGCCAAATAGTTGATCGATCTAGAAAATATTCTGAGTGGTAACTTTCACGGACAAACAAACCTTATTACCTTTCTGATTAAAATGCTCTTGGCCTGAATACTTTGAGGTTACATCACAGTATTTGTATTTTGTTTGTTTTGTGGGTATGTGTTACATTTTAATCATAACTGTTAAAAATGTTGAATATCATTTCTACTTTTGAACTTTTTCATGGAACGAATGTGCACTGACAAAGAAATAACCCTACACTCAGTGCCGCATTTGCCAGCTAGCATGCTACCAAGTACCAGTTAGCAAATTAGCCATTAAGCAAATGCTACGGGCTCCGCGCCTGGGGGGCCTCGCGCCTGTGCGCAAAGTAAAAAAAAAACTGTCAAGTAAGATATGTTTTTTATACCACCTACAGAAAATGAATAAAGTTAGAAATGGGAATAATAACTATAGCGTGGAATGAAATTCTAGAACACTTGCAATCGACTAACACTTCGTTGCAGTCGTCCGATCAAGATCTTAACATTCCACCCTACTTTTCAAATGCTACATGGATAGTCTCAAGGGGCCTTTGGCCATAGTCTTTAATACGGTAATTCAAAGTGGTGTATTTACAAAGCGATTTAAAATAGGTCGCATTATCCCAATACATAAATCTGGTAATCACAGCATGATAATTAATTATAGACCGGTGACAGTACTTCCATCACCATCTAAAATTTTAGAAAGGGTCTTGTATAATAGAATTTATGCACATATTGAAAATGTAATATGCATAGAACAACATGGATTTGTAAGCCGCAAATCAACAGTGACAAACCTTATGATATTTAGCAATGATGTTAGGACAACAAGTAGATGTAATATACACAGACCTAGCGAAAGCCTTTGACAAAGTGAACCATGGAACACTAATTTCTAAACTGAAAAATTATTCCTTGAATGACTCATTGGTAGGGCTAATGAAATCATATCTAACGGACCGAGATCAATTTGTCTCATTCAATGAAAAAAAATCGAAAATAATTAGACCTACGTCAGGCGTACCTCAAAGTTCAATTTTAGGGCCATTATTATTTGTTATTTTCATTAACGATATAGGTATAGGTATATAAAAACATCAAAATTCTTACTATACGCAGATGACTTAAAACTATATCAGGTTATCAACAATGAGACCGACTATTTGAACCTTATTCAAACAGACCTTGATTCTATCTCTTTATTTTGTAAAGCAAACGACTTAAGACTAAACGAGGGAAAATGCAAAAGCATGTCATTCTCACGCAAAAAATGTATCCTCCACACTGAATACACACTATAAATGAAAACAAATTAGACAAGCTAGAGAAAATTAAAGACCTGGGAGTGATATTCAGTAACAATTTCAGTTTCAATAACCACATAGATTACATAACTAGAGATGCAAACCGAAAACTAAGTTTTGTTCTGAGAAATTCCAAAGAATTTAAATGGGATAATAATAATAATAATAAGGTTTATTTGAAAAGAAGAGTACATATATAGACATCAGTTACATCAAAAATATCTTAATAATTAATAGTAAAAGTAATAATGTTATTCATAATATTGGAGAACAGATATTATTGATTCAACAAAAAAAAGTTAATTACAAATAAACATAGGTGAGTCACAGAAGTGTATAACAGTTTTTAGCTGTTATACTCCTTGTGCGTGACTAATAATTATACAAATATTTGTTTTTGATTTTACAATATATTGATTTACAAAATCTTATTATATATCCCAATAATTTTTGCAAGATGGTCGAGTCAAAAGGGCACCCATTAGGACCGATTAGGTTGAGTATGGGTTTTTGATCGTGTCTTGCAGGTTTATAGGTTTATATATGAACAAACTAAGCATTGAGTGAGTTATTGTATAATTTATGGTAGGTATTTAGTTGAATAAGACATCAAGCGAATCTCTTTCTAGTGACAGAATATAACTTTTGAATATTTTTTTTATCAAACCAATGGAATTTATCTTTTCTATGTATATTTTGTACATGTCAGGAAGAAAATTATATATTTTCCTGGACAGAAATAGGAAGCAATGTTGTCCAATGGACTTTTAACAAAATGGTATTTGAATAAAGTTCTTATCCATAGTTCGTGTGAAATATATATTGTCTACTTGTGATGTGATGTGGGCATCCTTCTATTCAACTCATTTGTCAGATCGAAACTGGAGTATGCATCAACAATTTGGAACCCTCAAACAGTACTCCACTCAGAAATGATGGAAAAAATCCAGAAAAAATTCCTAAGATGCACATACTATAGAAAAAATAAAGTATCCGCCTTTATGATTGCCTATAAAACACAGCTGGAACTCTTTGAGATGAACACTCTGGCTGATCGCCGAAGAATGAATGATGCGCTATTTATTTTCAATATTTTTAACCAAGCTATCGATACACCTGAGCTGTTGTCTGCAATAAATATACAAATTCCAGATAACAGACTCAGAAATCGAAATCGTGTTTTCATGACAAATGTCCAATCGGAATCTCCACTCAATCGCTGCCTTAAGGAAATTAATGACATAAATAAAAAGCATTCGATTTTCGATTTTTTCAACAGCACAGCAACTGAAATAAAGCACAAAATACTAATGTGATATCTTGTGATTGTTAGATGACTATTATTTATTTTATCTTTTATGTATTTTAACCACTATTTTTACTATAAATTTGCACCTATTAACCAATACTACTTTGTGATTGTTAGATGTTTTTATTATTTATTTTATATACTATTTGCTACAACTTATCATAGTACTAGGTTTAGACTTAAGTGTTACACTGTGTACATGTCAGTGGGTAATAACCTGTTTGTAATGCAGTATAAATAAATTCTATTCTATTCTATTCTATTCTATTCTATTCTATTCTATTCTATTCTATTCTATTCTATTCTATTCTATTCTATTCTATTCTATTCTATTCTATTCTATTCTATTCTATTCTATTCTATTCTATTCTATTCTATTCTATTCTATTCTATTCTATTCTATTCTATTCTATTCTATTCTATTCTATTCTATTCTATTCTATTCTATTCTATTCTATTCTATTCTATTCTATTCTATTCTATTCTATTCTATTCTATTCTATTCTATTCTATTCTATTCTATTCTATTCTATTCTATTCTATTCTATTCTATTCTATTCTATTCTATTCTATTCTATTCTATTCTATTCTATTCTATTCTATTCTATTCTATTCTATTCTATTCTATTCTATTCTATTCTATTCTATTCTATTCTATTCTATTCTATTCTATTCTATTCTATTCTATTCTATTCTATTCTATTCTATTCTATTCTATTCTATTCTATTCTATTCTATTCTATTCTATTCTATTCTATTCTATTCTATTCTATTCTATTCTATTCTATTCTATTCTATTCTATTCTATTCTATTCTATTCTATTCTATTCTATTCTAACACGAGATAGGTACGCTCTTTATAAATCATTACAAGGCTACTTCCAAGCAATACGATGCAAATTTTCAGATGTAGAGGCAAAAGCCAAAGCCCTAATTGGCTGTGAAGAATATCAGCAATCGACAAGAAAACCCAAGCAAAATACAAAGTACGACCATTTCAGCAGCAGCTCTACTCACAGACCTCATAAAAGAACACTCGAAGAAGTTGTAGAACATCAAACAGCTGGACAACGTTTTGAAATTCATGGTTTTATTGTTGTAATTGTCTGCATTAGCTAAATGAATGGAAGCTTACCATCAAGTGACTAGAGTGTATTTGGAATACTTCGGCAGAAAATATCTTAAAAAGAACTATCGTCAATTATTTCCTAGACGATGTGGAAGACAGTCTGGGCAATGAACTGGTGCAGTTTGCGAAGCTGCTGAAAACAGATGTGGCTGCTGATATTGACAGCAGAAAGAAAAAGCACGAGGCTCAAGAACTTCAAGTTTATAAACTGTTGACATAAAATTCATTGGAATCGTGTTTCCCAAATGTTGGAATAGTGTTTCGCATTCACTTGATTTTGATAATCACCAACTACAGCGGAGAATGTTCTTTTTCAACGTTAAGGCGTTTTAAAAATGTGTTAAGGAGCACAATGGGACAAGAACATCAAACGACCTCAATATAATGAAAGTGAATAACTTAGAAATATTGATTTGACGACTGTTATCTCCAAATTTGCTCGGATTAAATCACGGAAAGTCTTTTTGTAAATGTGCTGTTTTATTTTATATTCTATACTTTAATACTTAATGCAAATCTCTTGTTCACATTTGCTACGGACCCCACGGTGGCTTTATCCGGCACTTCCTAGACTACACAATACCTCTTTCAATAACAAAACTCTAGCTCTAGTTTTGAATTTAGCGCCATTTTGAAAGAAAAATCCCTAAACAAAATTAAAGTCCCTAGTGTTTTGTATTTTATGGAAAATCTCAATATTTCCGTCGTTATGAACAATTTCAATCATATTACGGGGTTCCTGAGGGTGCCAGGAACCCTGATGACATGAAGAAAAAATGCCGAAAAACGTGCCAGTAGTTTTAAAGCCAAAAGTTGTGTGGTGGCATCACTGAATCCTTATCCGAAGTCCTCTATTGATTCTCTAGAGAAATATGACGTCATTTTCTCTCAATTTCGAGCAATAGGTAGGTAGGTGCCTATAAAATGACGTCATATTTCTCTTGAGAATCTTGAGAATTAATTCCGTTAATTCAAAAATTGGGAGGGACCCAATTTTTGAAATCGTTAGAATTGATTCTCTCATGAAATATTTCTCTAGATTAAATTCCCACGTAAAATAATGAAACGAGAGAACTGCTATTTTTGAACACCGTAGGAAGTCATTTCCTAGGAATTTAGTTTTGGGACGTATGTCTTGCATGCGATCATAGAAGAATTTTGTTTGACCAATTAAAAAATAGGATTTTTGGGCACGAATTTGAATTTGACGTTTGCAGATATGATTTTTGCTAGGTTTTGTAATAACTTCCTAGAAATAGACGTCAACAGAAGATTCACAAGCAGCGCTCAAAAAATGCTTTACAACTACAGAAAATGATGCAGAACTAAGAATTGGTAAATTTAGAAAAAAAATTACTCATAATATCCGCAATAGAAAGGTGGAAGAGTATTGCTATTATATTGAATGCCATGACGGGGGAACATAAAACTGGGGTTTGCTGAAAAAAGGTATATATGTTGATGGAATCATAAATAAGAGATAACTTGAAGCAAAGTTTTCCTATCGTTGGCAAGATCTGAAAAATCATGCAAATAAAAAGAATAAAGGGACGCAAAAAATTATAACAAAATGAACCAGCGGAGGGCCACCAAAAACATTCACTGATAATGATAATGATTTTTTCATTGCGAAAACTCGACAGGGAGGTTAATGCAGCTCATCATCGATTTCTAACAATAACTTCTGAAAAGTATCCTTCTTAAATCTGAAGTGTTTCACAAACTGTCGTTGGCTTGAATTGTGGAACGAATTTTGCTCTCGCAAAAAATTGTGTCATGATTTAGCCATTGCAGCCTCTAAATTGTTCAAAACCATCCCTTGTACAATATCCATACCTATTTCTACCTGAATAATAATAATTTCATCAATAAATAGAAAAAATCTTAGAGTTTCTTTAACCTGAAAACTGAATTCCTAGGAGAATTTTCGAATTCTCCTGCATTGGGTACTAGGAATTTCATCTGTCACTATCAAGAGAAATATTTCTCTCGTGATATTTCAAAAATTAATAGCTATTGTTTGAAATTGAGAGAAAATGACGTCATATTTCTCTAGAGAACCAATTCCGACAATTCAAAAATTGGGTAACAGGGGCTTCGTTGGATGGGTGGAGAGAGTCTTGCTCATATAGAAATCATAATATAGAGTAATTATATATAATATATATCTATGGTCTTGCTCCACCCAAATTTTTTATACACTTCATTTTTAAATGGATTGCACGTGCAATACCATGGCATGATGGCGGACTTCACAAACACTTATAAATTCTTTATTGCACGTACTATCGACGGCGAACATCACAACATATAACACATAACTTTAAATTTGTTCGTTTTAATTACGGCAGAAATTCACACATAACCTCTTGACTTCCACCCTACACGACAGCCGGAAGTCGAATTGATTTCAACTTCAACAAAATTTCAACGACAAACATCTCATTTGGGGCCCTATTCTCAAATGTCGACTATCATCAAGGAGACTAAACGTTATTTAACAAGGAGAGTTTAATCCCCATAAGACAATGGGGACACTATAGAGATTAAAGAACATTTGTGACGAAAGGTGACGTAGTTGGACATGTCATGGCCGCCGTTCTCTATAGACAGTGACGGACTAGCTCTTGGTTTATGAAAGTTACATGTGACAGTTTTGTTTCTTGGTTCGAGTTCGAATCTGTAGGTACTAGGTACTCATGTCCAAGTACGTCACTATGACGCGTCGATGCTACAAGATTCTGATTGGCTAGAGCTTATTATTATTATTAGTTTAGTCTCTTTGTTTATCTACTACTTTTTTTGGCATAGGTGAGACACTAACAGGTAACAGAAATTTTGTGATTCGAATTTTGTTTCGTCTTTGCTAGGTGATACAGTAAACTAAGGCTGAGTCAAGTCTCCGGTCTGACCATTATGATTAGACCAGCGCGGTCATTTGGTTGACTTGACGACCTAATTAGAACTGTTTGTATGTGACCAATATTTTCAATAATCTGATCGGTCCGACTCATCGTCATACTTCATACTGAACGCGCGTGCCTTGCATAGAAATCATAATATCTAGAATGCCAATCAATGGGACGAAAGTGTTATCAAAAGTTCGAGGCATGATTCAGTGCGCATGATCACCACCAGCTTCATTCATAACAGGGTAGGTTTCAGTAAGATTTTTAAATGATTCGTGACATTAAGTAAAATCGATTTAATAGTACTTTGGTGTCAGGCTTACAAATTTGTATGGAATATGAAAAATGCATTTTGGAGGAGATGTTTTGTTAAGAAACTGATTATATTCAAGAAATGCATCTAATAAAAGAATGACATGAAAAAAAATTATTTCTCAAGTCGGTCACTATATTGGTGAAGTTTCTGAAATATGTTTATGAAAGATTCATCTAGAAGTATCACGGTTAAATTTTTCAAAATATATGATAATAATAATTTTATTGATTTCGAAGACCTACAAGGTATAAAACAAGTCAGAAATTTCAGTCACATTAGTAGGACGAACAAATATACATATATGAAATAGATAAAATAGTGTGGAATAATACAAATATATATAAAATAGTTAAAAGAGTATGAGGTACAAAGGGAGCCCACTATGATGAAAGGAACTCTTCCATCGTATAAAACAAATTGTTCAATAAATATTCCTTCAAAGCTTTTCGGAATTTGAAGTAGGATACTTCTTGTTTGATATTAGAGAGTAAGTGATTGTATACCTTAATCCCATTAGACACGGGGCCATTCTGGCATATATTCAAGTGATTTTGAGGTGCGTACAGATGATGGCTAAACCTTGTTGGGTATAATTGTGTATGTCATTATGACAGGGAATGATATTTCTGCTTTTGTGTATGTAGCAAGAGATTTCCAGTATGTATATGCAGCATAATGGAAGTATTTTTAATTTTTTGAAGAAAGGTCTGCACGATTCTCTTTGATTTTTCTTCAGCATTGCACGTATGCATTTCTTCTGGAGCACAAATAGTTTTTGTACTGAAGAAGACAGGCCCCAGAATATGCCATACGATAGTCGAGACTGTATTTCAGCAAAATAATTTTTTTTTAGAACATGAAGGTTGAGCACTCTGTGATTTGATACAGCTTACAGTTCAGAGTTTTTCTTGTATTGCTTATATGTGGTTCCCAGTCAAGTGTGTCGTTTATAGTTATACTTAGAAATTTAATATTGTGACATTTCTCTAGAGTCATTTCCCCTAAATGTATTTCTGTTTTCGGCTGTTCTCTGTTTTGTGTGGTAAATCAAAAATTGGGAAAACCATAGAATAATTTTTTCCATGACGTTATTACATGCTTGTTGATGGAGATTGAGTGAGTCTTTTGATACCAGTATAGAGAGATCATCAGAATATAATGTCAATTTGAAAGGTGCAAGATATTTTACGATATCTGCTACATAAATTTAGAACAAAACTGGCGCAAGCACACTTCCCTGAGGGACTCCAACTTCCACATGGGCCAGACGAGAACGAGATACTATGTTTTGACCTCCTTCTTCATTGCAAGATATCTGAACGTTTTGCTTTCTATTTGTCAAAAAGGACCTGAACCAGCTTAACACAGGACCTCTAATTCCATATGACCAAAGCTTATCAAGCAGCCGATCATGTGGAACACAATCGAAAGCTTTACTTAAATCACAGTATATGCAGACAGGACTTTTTTTGCATCTAAATCATTGAGAATATTATTATAGGTTTCTATTGTTGCTGTAGGTGTAGATTTTGATTTCCTAAGCTTGAATCTTGCAATGAAGGAGTTTAGCCTCTCAAGCATGCAGTATTCAAAGAGTTTGGAGAAAACTGATGTTATTGATATGAGTCTGTAGTTGTTCATAATATTTTTATCTTTTTTTTTGTGAAGTGGGATTACTTTCGCCATTTTGAGAGCTTCAGGGAACGTACCTGTTTCTAATGAAAATTTATTATGTTAGTTATGGGTTTTAACAGCTCATTTTTTAATTCTTTTATAATATTGTTGGGTAGGTCATCAGGCCCAAAGGAACGTTTATTTTTGAGTTTTGAGAAAATTGTTAGCATTTCTTCCTCAGTGAAAGGAATTATAACCATTGAAGAAAGATGCAGTTGAGGCTATGTTCAAACTTATTGTGGTCAATTTGTGGGATCTCGTCTATGACTTGTTTTAGAGCATCTATAAAAAACTATTAAAGAGATTGGCAATGTCCTCTGGACAGAAGAAAACTTTATTTTCATGAGAGATTTTTAATGTGGGTGTTTTTGTGCTTCTGTTATTTTTAATTTTATTTATAACTGTCCAGGAAGTTTTACTCTTATTATCAGAAGATTGAATTATTTTGTCATGATTTTTTTTACACGATTCTATAAGAACAATCTCAGAATGCTATCCAGACTAAAACAGGATACAGCATACATACACATTTTAATCTAAAGGTTTAATGCTATGAGAATATAAGTATCTGTATATAAATTATTTTTCAAGCAAACCGTAAGTACAAGTTTCGAGCTTTTTGGCTCTCATCAGTACGACGTAGCCAAGTATGAGGATAAGCAATACTTGGTTGCACTCAACAGAAGCTTCTGGTTCTGACTCCGTTTGTTTGCTGTTTTTGCATGCAATCAAGTATTGTTTATCCTCACACTTCGCTACACCGTACTGATAAAAGCCAAAAAATTCAACATAGCCGATAGAACTCCATAGAATTTCATTCATAGAAAAAAATGATCGTTTGATCTGAATCTATATCGTTGAGATGGAAAGAGGATGTTAGTGAGATCTATAGTAATTTGAGTAATTACTAGTCGAAAGCATATTTCATATAGCTTTCCTATTTCCAATATTGTTAAATGAAAAATCATTCAGTTCCCATACTATTTGATGTTACATGAAATATTGTCTTGTTCATGTACTATAAGACATATTGTTTTTTGTTTCAAGTTGTTGATTTGAATGTCGGTCAATAAATTCATGAAAACGAAAAGTCAAGCACATTTTTTACACCACATTTTCTTGGTCTTCGAGCCGAACGTAAAGGCATTATTGGTCTACAAGCATTAGGACGAGCAGAATTGATCCAGTTCAACGATTAATATCAACGACATGAGCAGCAGCTGAGCTGAGGTCAGTTCCCATCCTACCCATCTTCCTTTCCTTATATTCAGATAAATGCAACCATTTGGTATTAGCTTCATTGACCTTTAAGCAATTCAACCAATTCAAATAATATTATCGGACGTACCAGCAGTTAGTAGCTTCATTAAACAATTCAATTTTGAAAGGCAATCATTTCTTTGTTGAAACCACATTTTGTAATAATAAAATAAATACACCATGGCTGATATTAGGAAGTTGATATCACGGCGGGGTGTTTTGAAAGCACAATTAACAAGATTCAGCACGTTTTTGAATACATTTGAGAACAACCAGGCTAGTGAACAAGCTACATTTTTGCAACAATTGCAGGCCCGCCTTGATACAATCACAAGCATTTATTCAGAGTATGATAATGTTCAATCTGAGATAGAATTTTTGTCGCCAGATGATGATATCGTAAATAATGAAGATCGTAGTGAATTTGAAACCAAATATTTCGATTTAGTAGCTCGTGCGAAGAAAGTTTTATCAAATGTAGAAATGCACAATGATAGTCTATCAATAGCTAACACAGGAATTTCTCAAATTCCTCAAAGTACTTCTTTTATTCACAATAACTCTAATGTGAAGTTTTCAGGATCTTATGAAAAATGGTCACAATTTCATGATACCTTTGATGCATTCATAAACAAAAATATGACTTTAAGTAAGATTCAAAAATATTATTATTTACAAGCTTCTTTGAAGGCTGAGGCTGCTCAAGTTATCAGTTCTTTATCGGTTTCAGATGCCAACTATGAAGTTGCTTGGAAACTTCTGAAAGATAGATTTCAGAACACTAAAGCAATTATTTCTTCCCATATCAGAGGTATAGTCGAACTTCCAAGCAATATTAAAGATTCATATGAAGCTTTGAGGGTATTTTTGGATACTTTTTTGAAACATTATCGTGCTCTCGAAAAACTTGAACCGGAATCAAAATATTGGGATACATTATTAATTTACTTATTAGTATCAAAATTAGACATCAATTCAAGGAAAGAGTGGGAAAGGTACATTAAAGATAATGAATCTCCAAAAATAGAGGATTTCACAAAGTTTTTGTCTGAAAAGTGTAATTTGTTAGAAGCTGTTGACGTAAAAGCGAATAACAAACAAATATTTATATCAAAATGATTTCAATAAAAAATCTCATGAGATGAAACAAGGTATTCGAACTTTGACACATGTCACGACAAATAAAATATCATGTATTTTATGTCAGGGTTCTCATTACTTATTTTCTTGTAAGACATTTTTAGACATGCCGGTATCAGCTAGATATTCAGAAGTCAAACGTTTGAAATTATGCACAAATTGCTTACGGTCGGGACACGCAAATTCTGAATGTCGAAATCCAAGCTCATGCAAGACATGTTTGAAGAGGCATAACTCACTTTTACATTTTCCTTCTTCAAATTCTTCAAGTCAACAGGCTATTACTCGTGATAAAGAAGTAGGTAGACTACAAGATAATTCGATGTTGCAAGCAGAAAATTCGCTCAATAATGATCACACAAAACTACAAGCAACAGTTTCAAATTTTGCACAAAATAATTATAGTTTAAGTTCGCATACAAATTGCTCATATTCAGATTCTTTCGTTTTCCTTCCAACTGCCATTGTTAGTGTTTGTGATTCAAACAATCAATATGTACAATGTCGAGCTCTTTTAGATAGCGGATCGCAGTCAAATTTTGCGACAAGCGATTTGATTAAACGTTTGAATCTTCAGACATCTTCTATTAACTTACCAATTTTTGGAATAAATCAAGCTTCAACAAACATCACAAAACGAACTAATATAAAAATGAAATCATTATTCAATGATTATAGAACAAGTTTCTCTTGCTTGATTATAGATAGAATAACTGACACCATACCTCAGCGAAAGGTAAATATACAAGAATTCAAAATTCCCGATAACATAAGAATGGCAGATTCTCATTTCTATCAGCCTGGTAATATTGATCTGCTGTTAGGAGCGAGTATATTCTTTGATTTACTTTCTGTAGGTCAAATCAAACTAGGGAATGATTTACCTTTCCTTCAAAAAACTCAATTAGGTTGGATCGTAGCAGGTCGTATGTTCATTCCACAAATAAATCAACAATCATCTTGTTTTGTTGTGGCTAATTCAGAACTTCAAGATCAATTAGAAAGATTCTGGCAGGTTGATGAAAATTTTCCTCAAGTAAAATATTCAAAGGAGGAAGATGAGTGTGAAGCACATTTTATTGAAAATTACAGTCGTGATGATTCAGGCAGATTCATTGTTAAACTTCCTTTAAAAAATCACATTTCACCATTAGGCAATTCATTGGAAATGGCAACTCGACGTTTCTGTTCAATCGAAAAGAAATTTGCTCGCAATTTCAATTTGAAAAATGAATATAGCAAATTTATAAAAGAATATGAATCGCTTGGTCACATGATTCGAATTAATTGCGATCACAACTTTGATAATAACAGTTATTATTTACCACATCATTTCGTAGAAAGGGCTGACAGTTTGACAACTAAACTCAGAGTTGTATTTGACGCCTCATCAAAGACTTCTTCTGGACTATCATTGAATGATGTTCTGAAGGTGGGTCCAAGTATACAGAGTGATCTTTTTTCTATAATTGTTAAATTTCGTCAGCATAATGTTGTATTAATTGGAGATTTGACAAAAATGTACAGGCAGATAAAGGTTCATAGTTCCCAACGAGATCTTCAGCGTATTGTTTGGCGAGACAGTCCTGAAGAAAAATTAAGTCATTTTCAACTTCAAACTTTAACATATGGTATGGCACCATCTTCATTTTTAGCTACGCGTTGTCTCAAACAGGTTGCTTTGGATAATCAAACTTCATACCCAAAAGAATGTAAAATCATCTTATCCGATTTTTATATGGATGATGTTTTAACAGGTTCACATGACATAGAAAGTGTTATTTCTATCAGAAAAAATCTAACAAAAATTTTAGGAGATGCTTGTTTCGAACTGCGGAAGTTTTCTTCAAATGAGCCAAAAGTTTTATATGATTTAAAAGATAATAATCAGAATATACCATATATTATAACAGATAATGAACATACAAAAACTCTTGGAATTTTATGGAATGCTTCAGCTGATGAATTTGAATATCATGTGAAAAATGATGATCCACTGAATAATATTTCGAAACGAACCATCTTATCCTATATTTCCAAAATATTTGATCCTCTTGGATTGTTAGGTCCAATAACCATACAGGCAAAGATTATTCTACAGAGGCTTTGGCAATATAACATTGATTGGGATGAATCTATTCCTTCAAATTTGTATACTTCATGGAAAAGGTTCTACAGTAAGTTGAATGAAATGGGTACTATTCGAATACCAAGACAGGTAATTTGTCGGGGGTCATCAAAGGTACAAATTCACTGCTTTTGCGACGCTTCTGAATATTCGTACGCAGCAGCAATCTACATAAGGTCACAGACTGAAAATGTTATACATGTAAGGCTATTATGTGCGAAGGCACGGGTGGCGCCTTTGAAATCCATTTCCATAGCCAGGTTAGAATTATGTGGGGCTTTGTTATTAGCAAAATTGGGAAATAAAATAACATCTAACTTAAATGAACTACATATAGAGGATATTTATTATTGGACTGATTCGACAATAGTATTATCTTGGATATCAGCTGAACCTTATACATGGAAAACCTTTGTATGCAATAGAGTTTCCGAAATTCAGAAACTAACACAGTTAGAAAAATGGCATCACATACGTTCTTCAGACAATCCCGCAGATATAATATCTCGCGGAATAGAACCCACTGAGCTCACTAATTCAACTTTATGGTGGAATGGCCCTTCATTCTTAACTTCAGATTCCGAATTTTGGCCAAAAAATACACATATATCAAATTTTGCTCGTAAACACTCAGACTTACAAGAGTTCAAACGTAAGACGACCACATACTCATGCACTATTTCTTTTGATTTAGTTGATAGATACTCTAGTTTCACGAAACTCCAGAGAGTTGTAGCTTATTGTCTTAGATTTTCAAGAAATTGTAAGTCAACTCCTGAAGGTTGACATAATGGAACTCTGACCATTGATGAGTTATCCAATAGTACAAATACTTTGTTATATCTAGTACAAGCCCAAGCTTTCTCAGAAGACTTAAAATCCCTTCAATCTCATGGTAGGGTAAAATCAAACAGTAACATTGCATCCTTAAATCCTTTCATTGACAAAAATAATATTCTACGTGTGGGTGGCAGACTCAAACATTCTTCATTATCTTTTAATCAAAAACATCAAATTCTCCTACCGAAACATCATAATTTCACGAACCTGATAATAAGATATGAACATATTCGCAACTTCCACTCAGGCCCACAAGCAACTTTTTCCTTCATTCGACAAAATTATTGGCCTTTGCATGGAAAGAGAGCAGTAAAGTCGATCATTCGTAAATGTTTGTTTCAAAGCAAATCCAACAAGCACAACACAGCAAATGGGTAATTTACCTGATTTTCGGGTAAAACCATCCAGAATTTTTTCATTTTGTGGCGTTGATTATGCTGGACCGTTCCAAATCAAAGATGGAAAAACTCGAAATAGGAAATTAGTAAAGGGCTACATATGTTTGTTTGTCTGTTTAGCTAGTAAAGCAGTTCATTTGGAATTAGTCAGCGATCTCACTACTGAATCGTTTTTAAATGCTTTGAAAAGATTTGTATCAAGACGAGGAATATGCAGAAAATTGTTCTCTGATAATGGTACGAATTTTACTGGTGCTAATAATGAATTAACAAAAATAAATGAATTATTACGAAATGACCAATTTCAGCAATACTTATCTCAACAAAATATTGAATGGAAATTTATTCCCGCGAAGTCACCTCATATGGGAGGTTTGTGGGAGGCTGCTGTACGGTCCGTGAAATATTATTTGAAAAGGGTAACAATAAATTTTTTGTTCACTTATGAGGAATTTTATACCACTCTTACACCTCTGATTCCCCTTTCCAACAATCCGAACGACCTGGAAGCAATCACTCCTGGGCATTTCATAATCGGAGAAGCTTTAAATTCCTTACCTCAAATAAATTTGCAAGATACTCCAGTTAGTCATTTGTCACGTTATCAACATATATGTAAAATGTCTCAACAAATATGGTCACGTTGGTCAAGAGACTATTTGCATTCACTTCAACAAAGAACGAAATGGAGATTTCGTAAGGAGAATCCCGATCTGCTGGTTGGTGCACTAGTACTGCTGAAGGAGGACAACATACCACCTTTACATTGGAACTTAGGAAGAATTACTGAGCTACATCACGGAGCAGATGGATTAGTACGAGTCGTCAGTGTAAAAACAAAAAATACTATTTTAAAACGTGCAGTTGCCAAGATCTGTTTAGTGCCTACTGACGTTTAAAAACATTTCATAAATTTGTTTTCGGAAATGACTGATGATCATTAACATCAGAATTTCTTTGATTTCATTGTGTTACAGTCCACTGATTATTTTGAAACTGAGTTAGAGAATTTAAATTATTTATTCATTGAAACGGGAACGTTTCAAGGGAGGCTGTTTATGTTAAATGAAAAATCATTCAGTTCCCATACTATTTGATGTTACATGAAATATTGTCTTGTTCATGTACTATAAGACATATTGTTTTTTGTTTCAAGTTGTTGATTTGAATGTCGGTCAATAAATTCATGAAAACGAAAAGTCAAGCACATTTTTTACACCACAAATATATTCCATCAATAAGTGAATGTTTCAGATATTTTCAGAATTTTGCTTGATTAGTTGAATTAAATGAAGGAATGAAATGTTTATAATACATATTTTATCGAGTTGACCGGTAACTTTATGAATTAATTTTTCACAAAGAAATCCGAAGAAAGTAACAAAATTCAAAACGTCAATTATTACAAATATAGTTTACTTAAAATATTGTGTACAGTAGTATTCCAGAATATAACAAAATAATTGTACAATCCTGAATGTACATAGGTAAACAGTTCAGCAACATAGCAACAATTCGAGATATTCATTGAATAAATAAAAGAAACACTTTCTAAATTGAATAACATGTCACTACTAGAACCAGCAGATATTTGGAAATTTCTATATACACATCGCTGGTTCACATCATTTCTGTGAAGTTTGGTTCCCCTGGGAAAAACCTAGCCATAAAGTATTGTGAAGATGGTTTACGGACGGTGGTCACCACTGAATTTCTCTCTCAATTTTTTCCATGCAATCCTTTCTTTTTTGATTTCTATAGTCCATTTCATCAAGGATAGCGGGACACCTATCAGGGATTTTTCCAAGAAGTCGATATTATCTGCTTCAAGGTTGTGACTCTTTTCTTCAGGCGATTGATTTTCACTGTCATAGCTTTTACTTTTTTCTGGGCTATGGATTTTTTTTTAAATTTGCTTGTTTGAGTTTAAGATGAAGTTTTGAGGGAGATGCACTGAAAATATAAAATACATGAAATGAGAAAATATAAAAATAAAAATACATAAAATAAAATACTTCTATGGAAATTATTAAACAAAACTCAAATCCAATTTCCAAACTACTTCAAATGATGTTTATTTTTCACTTCTCAGTTCAATCAAAGTGAGTACTGTCACCAGTCAATTGTATGCAAAGAAAAATAATTACTAGTATGTCTGTGATATCAATTTGGAAAGAATAGAAAATATCGCATATATGTCATTTATATTAAAATTTGATAGTTTTCTTGTAAAAAGTTGGCTTCATCAGACCTAAAATAAATATTTCAGTAGAATGGAAGAGTTCAATTGATATTAAACGGATTCTAAGTGTATTCAACATCCAACAAATATGATACAAGCATAATAAAAATAAACATTGAAATCAACTAACCTGTAATTGTGTCTCGTTTTGATATCTCTTCTTGCTCTTTTAATTTGTCCCCTATTACCTTCACTGTTGATGTCTCTCCATGTGTCCTTTTGAAACTTCTGGGGGAGTCCACAGATGAAGTGGTAGCACTTGAAGGTGAGCTGAAATAGAATTATCATTGACTTATTTTAAAATTATTCATAGATAAGGTGCGTTATATCAAAAACTATTGCTAATAACATTGAAACAATAGAATTCCTACCAGAAGATGAGAAGTTAAAAACAAAAAAAATCGCAATATCGACATAAAATATGTAATAAGTTTGGTGGGTCAATAACAATTTACTTTGGAGGTTAGTTGGGGTTACAAAAATTGTGTAAAGTATCAAATTTAGAGATCTTAGTTCAAGTCTTATTTGGAATCTTAAAATAATATTTGATAATAACAGGGGACTTTCGAAAAATTATGAGAACATACTTGTTTCGACAAATAATAATAATAATGTCACAATAATGGGCTGAAGGACCTAGGTCAATGGCCTATTGGATCAATGTAATTGGTTCAATAAAGTCCATTTATTATATGTTTATTTAATAATAATACCTATTCCCTTCTCTACCTCCACAGGCTGTGTCTTGGATACAACACTCATAAGAGTGTTTATGAAGGAGTATTAATATTATATAAATTTTAAAATATAATCATGCCCAAATGTTCACAAGTAAATTTTATGAGTATTATAAAGGACCCCGCAAACTCCTTATGGAATTTGGGTCCCGGTGGATTTTTTTGAATTTTTGGTATGATGTAGTCCATGTAATTCTCAACCGATGTTACCATTGCGCCAACCCAAAAAAATGAACAGTTTTGCTGCTAGGGGGCGTTGAAATCACCCCTTGCGCAGATTAGACTATTTATTTTTGAACCCGGTAACAATATTTTCACTTTTTTGCACAATATTGTACTGTTTTATAAAAAATTCTCACCCCCTCCCCTTTTCCCCCAACTCCTATTAAGGAACGCAAAAAAAATATTTCTCGAGTGCCTTCAAATGTATCGTCGAATGTTTAAATATGCCTAAATAAGGGAAATAGCAGTATTTTATGATTGTCTCCCCACCCCCCAAATGACACAAAACGAAAAAATTTCGGTGGATTTTTCTGAATTTTTGATATGATGCAGTTCAAGTTATTTTGAATAGAAATAAATTGGGTAACAAACTTCAAAAATGAATAGTTTTGATGCTATTAGGGGGTGTTGAAATCATACCTTGCTCAGAAGGAACTATTCATTATTATAGGCGGAAATAATAGCTCTACGTATTTTAGTTTAGATTATGCTGATCAATTCTGTAATTTTTCATGAAATGAAAATCTAAAACCTCCCCCTTACCCCCTACCCTTAATTTAAAACACGAAAAAATGTATTCCCGACTACTTGTAAATGCTTTATCAAAATAAATGTTTTAATCAGCTCAAATTGAGGAAATCGTACAGTTGTTTAATATCACCTTTTCCTCCCTTCAGAAAAATATTGATGGAGTTTGTTGACTTATTAGTAGGGCGTAGTTCATAATTTTTGAATATCAATCAATTGGGCGAATATCTTGAAAATAAATAAAAATTAGACATCCACAATTTGAATTTGAGGTGGTGCCAGAATTATTTTTTTTCGTGTTTTGAAATAGGGGTTGGGAGTAAGGGGGAGGTTTAGATTTTCAATTTATGAAAGTTTACACAATTGTTCGGCATAAAATAAAACAAAAATACATAGAGATATTGTTTCCGCCTATAATAATGAATAGTCTATTCTGAGCAAGGTATGATTTCAACGCCCCGTAGCATCAAAACTGTTCATTTTTGGGGTTTGTCACCCGATTTCTTTCTATTCAAAATAACTTGAACTGCATCATATCAAAAATTCAGAAAAATCCACCGAACTTTTTTCGTTTTGTGTCATTTGGAGGGTGGGGGGATAATCATAAAAAACTGTTATTTTCCTTATTTAGGCATATTTAAACAGTTGACGATACATTTGAAGGAACTCGAAAAATATTTTTTTTGCGTTCCGTAATAGGAGTTGGGGGAAAAAGGGGAGGGGGTAAGAATTTTTTTTATAAAACAGCACAATATTGTGCAACATTAGCAATAATGAAACAGATGAAAATATTGTTACCGGGCTCAAAAATAAATAGTCTAATTTGCGCAAGGGGTGATTTCAACGCCCCCTAGCTGCAAAACTGCTCATTTTTTTGGGTTGGCGCAATGGTAACATTGGTTAAGAATTACATGGACTACATCATACCAAAAATTCAAAAAAATCCACCGGTACCCAAATTCCATAAGGAGTTTGCGGGGTCCTTTAATATCTTACCTCACTGCAATTTCAATAGTAGGAGTGCAAGAAACTTGAAGAGTAATGAAACATTGTCCTTGTTTTCAATAAAAAGTACTTCCAAGTTATCATCCATTTCGATGCGTTGGGGAATTCATGAAGAGTTCTGAAAAAAGTGTAAAATAGTTTGCATAATTTCAGAAGTAACACTATAAATTATCTGAATTCCTTAAAAACTACAAACCTTTATAAATCGTACATCATGAATGAATTGCACAAATTCTAAAGACTTGTTCATACCCTCGCGAATTTTGCAATTTTTCTGCAATTAAAATGGCTGCCAGTCCTGCCGAACCAATCGTTGATGCAGAACCATGTCGGCAGCTATTTTATTCGCAGAAAAATTGCGAAATTCGCGCTGGTATGAACGAGACTTTAAGTTTCAGGATTCCTACCTAGTATACCTATGTTGTTAGGTTAGATTTTGTATATGACTCACCTTTCTTGGGTGGAAACTTCATCATGTTTTCGTAAAAAAAGGCTTGGAACTGCATTTGGTTTCGACAACATTCGACTACCCTGAATATATACATCGTTTGGAGAAAAATGTTTGCTACAAATTACATTTTTTTCACCCAGATGCTCCGCGGTAGGATTTCTTCCCAATGCTCTCATCCAAACGTCATGCATTGCTCTTTGCTCTCGTCAAACTAGAAATAATGTGCATAAGTCAGACATGAAGAAATAATAAGTATAGTATAGTAGGTACTCAGTTTTATCAACGATATAATATTCCATTTACTTACTAAAAATAATGGATTCCAGGAATTTTTCCTTTGTTTTCACTCCATAGCACCAAGCACGTCATCATAGTAAAAATTAAAAACTGTAATTTACCACAGAAAAACTCGAAAACTAATAACACAATACACACTACTGACAAAGTACTAATATTTAAACCACATTTAAAATGACCACAATAAAATAAAACCGTCCCTGCCAAACTCAAATCCCTTCTCTTTGGACAATGGAAACTATTAACGCTGTTGAACGATCTAAAGAATTCGACGGAACTTTAAGCACGCTTCGCACTTTCGCAGTAATGCTAGATCATCTTTGCCCGAATCGCAACAACAAAGATAAAAGTTGCTGAAATTTGTCATCGCTGTAGCTGGTTATGAGCATGCGCATTGACGCAATCATTCGACTTTTTATAACACTTTTCAGACAAAACGTAGACGGGATTAGCGATCTAGAGTAAATATATATATAATATACCGGGTGGCTACGGAAGTATTGCCTACGGAATATCTCAGTTATTGTATGAAGTAGGTTTGTGAAATTTGGAGCGTCGATATAATGACATAAGAGCTAGAATTTGAGCATATTGACATGTCGAAGTTAACTTCCGGTCTGACCGGAAGTAACATCAACTTTCTTATTTTGAATGGAAACCCTATTTTTTTTTCTTTTCGCTTTATTCAGCATTCAATTCCCTTTCTAATGACATATCACAAGTTGGTATCTAACCAGAAACTAGATCAGAAAAAAATTATTATTGAAATTCACCGAGTAGGCCGTGGAAGCAAAATGAAAGCCAAAAATTGAAAAGTTGGCTATGGAAACCATACGTCACTTGATAACAGTTGCTACTACTGTGATATTTTATTTTCATTCGTCGGCGTTATAAAAAGCCGCAAAAAAAAATATTGGAAAAATTGGGAAAAAAACAATACTCTGTAGGTCCATAACTTAAATAGGAACATACAACTTTTTCTTGCCTGTACTATTCAGCATAACCATTCCTTTCTAATGATATAATAGAAAATAATTTTTTGAACTGAGATACCGAAAAATCCAATTATTATTCTTCAAATAACAAAACAGATTATCGCCATACGCAAAAATAAAATTAAAAATAATGTGGAATGATAAATTATATCCTGTAGGTTCTAGGTTAAATATGAACATAAACGTACTTGGTCTGTGCCATCGTCCATAGATATTCTAATATCTACCTATGGACGATGTTTGTGCTATTCAGAATAATCATTCCATTGCAATACTCATTCGAACCAAAATATTAACAAGTAGGCTGATTAAGATGTATTTTGGAATGAAACAAAAAAGAAATGAGAGCTGTCACGAACGCTGCTATCCATATTATTTTGACGTTCGAAGTAGTGTTTTTAATTCTGCCATTTTAAAAGGGTTTGGAAATCGAAATCAGTTAGTGGAATATTCAAAAAATGCCCCGTTATTCACGAACCGAACAAATTGACATGCTTCTCATTTATGGTGAATGTTTAAAAAATTCTTATGCCGCTGAACGATTGTATTTAGAGCGATATCCAGTGGCTTGAAGAAAAATTAAGAACTGAGCCTGATGTTCACGAAGACCAAGAAGCATTTGTTATTAATGAGGAAACTGAAATTAATGTATTAGCTTTAGTACAATATGATAGCACAATTTCCTCAAGGCAGATTGGCGCCGAATTAGTTATAAGTAATGACTCTGCTAGGAAAATTTTGAAAAAACATCGATTGAAATCCTTCAAGTATCAGTTGCATCAACATTTGTATGAAAATGACGGTGAAAGGCGCCTGGAATATTGTAATTGGTTTCTTCGACAAAATGCTGAGAATCACCTATTTAACTATTATATCTTGTTTACGGACGAGTCAAGATTTACCAACAATGGATTATTTAACAGGAATAATACAAGGTAGGTACTGTACTTTATTTGGATTATTATCGATAGTCGAAGTGTAAAGTGCTAAAAGTGTGAACGGTCTTTTGTTCCAGGTACTGGGCGATAGCAAACGAGCACCGGTTTCGACAAGGCGGCTTCCAGGAGAGATTTGGTGTGAAGGTTTGGGCAGGAATAGTTGGAACTCATATTGTTGGCCCCATTCTTTTTCAAGGCCAACTAACCGGAGAGAGATACTTTAATTTTTTAACGAATGAAATTTCGGAATTCATTAACAACCTACCAGCGGAAATGACTGAGAGAATGTACTTCCAGCAAGATGGCGCCCCTCCGCATAATTCAAGAATAGCGAGAAATTATCTTCAAAATCGCTTTCAAGAGAGACTTATAACAACCCATGGTCCAGTCAGGTGGCCACCAAGGTCACCTGATCTTACTCCGTGCGACTTTTTTCTATGGGGGCATCTTAAAAATAGGGTGTATTCCACACAGCCTACAACTCTACATGAGCTAGAAGTAAACATTCGTAGAGTTTTCCAAGATATCACGCCCCAAATGTTGAGAAACGTTTTACATGAAAATATCACCAGAGTCAATAAATGTATTGATGCTGAGGGAATGCATTTCGAACATTTGTTTTGAATTTATTTTATCTTTAATCCTATCAATTTGAATTTTTTTTTTCGATAAATCTGTTTTTTCGTTATTTGAAGAATAATAATTGGATTTTTTGGTATTTCATTTCAAAAAATTACTTTCTATTATATCATTAGAAAGGAATGGTTATGCTGAATAGTACAGGCAAGAAAAAGTTGTATGTTCCTATTTAAGTTATGGACCTACAGAGTATTGTTTTTTCCCCAATTTTTCCAATATTTTTTTTGGCGGCTTTTTATAACGCCGACGAATGAAAATAAAATATCGCAGTAGTAGCAACTGTTATCAAGTGACATATGGTTTCCATAGCCAACTTTTCAATTTTTGGCTTTCATTTTGCTTCCACGGCCTACTCGGTGAATTTCAATAATAATTTTTTTCTGATCTAGTTTCTGGTTAGATACCAACTTGTGATATGTCATTAGAAAGGGAATTGAATGCTGAATAAAGCGAAAAGAAAAAAAATAGGGTTTCCATTTAAAATAAGAAAGTTGATGTTACTTCCGGTCAGACCGGAAGTTAACTTCGACATGTCAATATGCTCAAATTCTAGCTCTTATGTCATTATATCGACGCTCCAAATTTCACAAACCTACTTCATACAATAACTGAGATATTCCGTAGGCAATACTTCCGCAGCCACCCGGTATATCTATGGTGCCTTGTCCGACCGGTGACTTGACATATATCTATTAACTACAAATATTGATAACACGCCATAAGACGCAATGTAATCAAATTGATGCCAAAAATATATATCCGTCCTTTTCTCAAACGGCCGCTGGAAAACTATTGCGCATGACGAATTCTGAAACAAGTGAAACATGACAAATGTCATAAATTTTTGAGGTTGTGTTACTTTTGACATTTTCAACCGTCCCAAATTGGAAATGGACTATTTTTCAATAATGTGGATGAAATAAAGGATAAATAAAGTGAGAATTATGCAAGACGGTCAATTAACCTTTGCGTCATTTAAAAAACGATTCATTGATTCAATGGAAACTCAAATAATATGCCTGTTTGTTACCTGCTACCAGATCAATCAATCAATTTTCTGCCAAAAGCTGATAAAAACTCATTTAACTTGAGGAAATGTGGATTGGCTCTGTAACGGACAGTTGTTTGAAAAGGTAAATCTTGTTCCATATCGGTCTCATAACCGCCGAGAAAAATAGTTTGCTAGTAGTGATGTATTTTTTTGTCTGAACAAGAACCCGAAATAACGCGGTGATCGGAATGAGTCTGAAGATGGGTAATTTTCTCAGCAATACAACCCTTATAGTGTCGCTCTCTTATCTACACTTACTCTCGGAGAGAAATCCGTCTTCCATTAGAAAGAATATCTTGTGTACTTCCTCAGGAAGGCCAATTTTCCTTTGAAAAAAGAAGTTATATACATGTATCTGATTGACAATTCAAAAATTAATTATTTATAAGTATTTAAGGGAGCCACATTTTGACTTTGTATTCAAGAGAAAAAAAATACCTATCAGAATTTCTCGGAAGTTGTGAGCCCAATGGAAGACATTTACCAAATTAAGAACAGACAAGAGTATATAAACCTACCAGTATCATTCCTGTAATTTGAATGAAAATTGCACTATTTTTTGACTGGGCAGGCAGACTTCATTCAACTTTGGCTCTACTCAGAGCTCATACCATTTTTGATCACATCACAAGATCAATATTTTTCAGTTCTGATGAACAATTCCAATGTTATCTTTCTACAAAATTCAAAATGGACACTATTTTATCATTTTTTGAAAATTTTGGATAGGTACATGCAGTGTAGTTTGCTGTGTGTATAAGTGCTATTATTCTGAGAAAAAAGTAGCGTTGAACTTTTGATCTGCTCTACTCAAAGAGATCATAAAAAGTCGGTATAGTGAAATATACGGTAAGGAGAGGCTATGCTAAGGATAATGCTTCCCCTCAGTCCTCATTCGAAAGTGGAGTAAAATTATATTCTGAGCTCAGTTTTCTTGTCTGAGAAAGTCTGTTTCAAGAGTACATATGTATCTAAGGACTCATAGTTAATTACCGAACAAATCCAACAAGGGACTTCTAATGCCATGTCATCAACGAGAATCTATTTGTAACTTCGAAAGCGTATTAGATGACTGGCCCATAAAATGGGTCTCCTCTTCCAAAAACCCAGGGATTTAATTTGATATTTGCTTCACATTCAGCGCTCATTTGAACCATATCTCTAAAAATCTATCAAGTGGAAGTCAGTATCATCTGAAACTCCACTTAAATAAAATTATCAAACTAAAATTGGTGAAAGCTCTGATATTATCGCCCATTGATGACTGCTGCATGGTTTATTACTTCTTTCTAACCTTTTTGACAATGTAAGTCTAAAATTAATTAGACTAGACATACCGAAAATCGATAGTTGGGAAACATTAAGTTTAATCCGTTTTGCACAAATTTTCTTCTGAAAAATAACTACTTACCTCCATTCGTAGACCATTTATAGAGTTGATGATTTCACAATTGTTCAGCATTCCACAAAAAATATCGAGGATAGCTTCCCATATAATGCACCTAAGTAAGTTGTTAAAAAAAAAATTGTTTTTGCCGATAACCAGCTGTAGTCCCATTAGGAACGGCTGCCCTCAGAAGTCGAAACTTGTGCGAGCCAAGGACTAACGAGGTCTTACCTTTTTACATGCGATCCCTAGCACTTTTTCGGGCCACAAGGAAAATGTCTGCAGTAGCTAGGGATTGAATTTTCGACGGCAGCCAGAGTGATTGAAAACAGCGGCCCTTTCATACTGGCCCCTATTGAATCTTCACATCATCAAAGTTATCATTTTTTACATTCAGAAGAGAACTGAATGAAATTATTCTAACCTGACAAAGTTGAATCACTGTTTTTTTAATATACTGTATTTTATTTGCAGAAAATTAAATTTTTCAGTAATATTTCCGAATATAAGTCACAACATCCGTCAATGGTTTACCAAAATGATTTGACAAACAACAGGACCTTTGCTAAATCTTCATAAAATATAAGCATAACGAAATTGTCAGAATACGGGCTTTTGAAATGATTTTTGAATTAGGAAAAGCTTAAAAAATTGTTCTTCAACGAGTGGATTCTCTGACTAGATATTTAAATGAAAAAAACTAAACAGTACAACTTTGACAAATGCAAATGTCTATCATTGTGACAATTTTTTTATCGATATACTTTTCATATTCGTTATTTCAACTTGTTTTACCTGAAGTTCACACTATTATTAATTTTGAAGGTAAAGGAGAGTTTTTCTTGATGAACAAGCTTTTCTGAATCCCTGCTAATTTCTTCAGAGAATATATATATATATATATATATATATATAACTTAGTCATATAATTTCTGATACACCCTGAATTAGTACCTATTTTATTAAATGAATAATTTATATAGAATATTCTCCTAAAGTTCATTTGATGGCATTGAGAAATATATTTATTTTGGTATTATTTAGTCGGAATAGGATACTAACGGTCAGACACTATTTATTGCCAACGTTTCGAAATGTTTTATTTCTTCCTCTACTCTGAAATGTACATATTAAAGGTTAACCTAGCCTATAATTTGTAGGTACATGTCAGCCTTGAGAAAAAAAATAATTACATTTCGAAACGTTTGCTGTAAATAAGACAAAGAAAATCCAGTTAAAAGGGCGCAAAATACAGATGATTGAGAACTACAGCTCCACCTGAGGAAGATAACAGTGTAGTGATACAAGAATTGTGGCTCAATCGAATGCAATTTCATGTTTTGTAAAATTGCAAGATCATGATGCATTGTAGTTTCTATATCTCTCGGTGAAATTAAAGTTACAATACCTAGGCATCGATTTCACCAGGTGTGCTTAAAATGAAACAAATCAGACCAAAATAATCTTTCGATATATTTTAGTTTGAATGATAAATCTGGAGAAAATAATTTTCATGACGTTCTAGATGTGTATTCATGGGATGAATACCGTTAATAATATAACATTTTTGGAGATGGTTAATATCAATAATAAAACAAGAAATATAATTAAACATTTATTTATTTTCCAGTCACAACAATGTATTAAACAGAAAAAAGATATAATGGAATAAATATAAATACAAAGTAAATACTTTTCAAATAAGGTATTGCGTTCGGGTATTTGTTACGGAGCAGGAGTTAGGAGTGAATGTAACAGAGTGCTGAATCACACACAGTTCATTCCAATTGTAATAAATGAACGGTAAAGGAGTGTTTGGAGTGGAATATCCGAATGCAACAAGGGTTGGACAAATTATGACTAATTTTTTCGTATGGTGATTAATCCCTGAATCTTTTTATAAATTCCTATGATTTATTGAGAATATTCACTGCTGAAGAAATTCCAAACAGATCGGATGTACGAACTATGAAAACACCCTATATAGTTATATAAAAAGTGTAACGTATCTGCAGGTCATTTATTATTTCAATTAATTTGTGGAATATAATGTACTACTTTTCAAATGAATAATTTTTTGAAAAAAATTATTACTACTTACTAGGTACTACCAATGTTTTCTCTAATTATGGTCAAATTCTTGTCCAACCCCAAAATGAAAAAGGTTGTTTTTAAAAGAAAATGAATCATTTTCAGATTTGACGTAAATTATGAATCACAATCAAACAAATAGCAATCTGAATCTGAAACCTTGCAAATAATGATTCTTCTTCTTCTTAAATTCTGAGGAATATGAATTGAAAATAACATGCACTGGAACTAAATGAACAGAGGTATACATAAGTAACATAAAGCCGAAATGATTTTTTCTTAATTCACAACTAACCTCAGTACAAAATTAAAAGAATTAACTATGATAAAATGACCCAAAGTCTTATTCTTCGTCTGAATTTTCTCAAATTGGGAGTAATAGAATAGGATAGGGGTAGTCAGGTAGTTGAGCTATAAATAGGATGGTGCAATGATAGTAAACTGTATGCAGGTTAGGAAATGACTGAAATAAAGCATTTCAATTAATATACATACCTTATTCTTCTGTTTATGACTATTCATGATTGCACGGCAAATTGAATTGTAGCCTCAGCCGAAATCAGTTGTTAGGAAAAAAATAGGATTGGGCTTTCAGGGAATTATAAAAAATAGGAAAATTTTTGGGGTTTTTCAGAAATTTGGGATTAGAATGGATCGTGAGGATTTGGCGTCCTCGATGTTTAACCTGAAAAATATATTGAAATATAAGTTAATGCCTTCAATTATACTTTCTCCATTTATTTTACACCCCATGAGTATTTTTTTAAATATTATATTAACTTCTATTAGTTGGAGTTCAAAATAATAATAAGGCCTACCAGAACACATGGCTAATGACCATAGCAGTCGATGCTTAAGCACCAAGAAAAAAAATAACATTTAAAAACACACAATGAAAAAGCAACCTTGTTATTATGATCTAATGATGGTGGTTGTAATGGAATACATATAACTATTAATATTTTTCATGTTTCAAAACATTTTCTGACATGTGTCCATTAGTCACCCCATGAAGTTACCTCAAATAGTTCTACCCCGTTAAGTGGCATAAGATGGTCCAATGTTTCATTTTAAAAAATATACCATAATGACGATTTGTTCATTTCATTAAAAGGCGAAATTGAACCATACATGAAAACATATTCAGTGTTCAACCTTGTTACTTATTTGTTGAAGATACTCTGTAGCTTTTGAATCTATGTGTAGAAAAAATCTATAATTTGACAACAAAAAGGAGTTAAAAAGGAAAATATTCTCAATTAAAAAATGTGACGTTTCCGGAGAAAATCTACGATAAAATTAAGCTATTGTTAACAGAAAACAACTTTTTCCTCCGCAAAAGCCACGCTGGACGTTTAACTATATCTGATAGATATTGTGAAAAGGCCCTAACTTGAAAGAAAAATTCTGAAAGAGACAATTTGTATTGTTATTCAGATAGTCGATTTTTCAATTTTATAAAATCCAGTTTTCATTGGGAAAAATTAGATAACACAGAATATTGTTAGAAGTATCAGATTCCACATCTGATAGTATGAACATCCTGTTCATATTTTGGAAAAGTCAAAAACGAGTTTTTTGAGCCTCAAGAAACTCGAAAAATGGCACATGTAATTTTTCTTCAATTTTTTTTTGGTTATGAATTTTTAACGAATATCAAATGCTTCTAATCTATTTTTCTCAACTATCTCTCTGGAAGGGTGCAAGTCATACTAACACTAACTTGTATATTCCAGTATATTGATAAGCGAAACACATTGGGCGGTTTGATTAAAAAGAGTATTTACTTGTTCTTCAAGTTAATGTTCCATGTTGTAGTTTTCACTTAAAAAAATTAAAGCTTTTACTCCACATAATTCTTAAAGTAACAAGTAAGTACTAGGACCAATTACTTTATACTTTGATATATAGAAGTTAATACTGCAGAAATTTCTAATGTTGTCTAGTATTTCCTCCATTTTCCATAAACTTCTAACCTGAGTCAACACTTCCCATCGAAGAATTTGCTTCATGTAAAATATTATTCTCTACAAAATACTAGTAAATAAAAGGTCTTATTCTTTTTATTGTCATTGTCCTTTCAGTTGTTATTTCAGAACCTACTTTCTGAGAAGAATAAAAAACTTTCAATAAAAAAAACTGTCAAAAAGCATGTTGCATCTTCAAGAAAAACCATTTTGTTTCAGTTGTATCAGTCTTCAAACTGATAACTTCTCAATGTTAATATGATACTACTGATTTTTAAAGAGAATCAATTTTGTCAACTTCTGTCTAATGTATTCGTCTTTCTCTAGAGTTTTCAATTTCGCCTCGTAATGAAATCTGACATCTATGAAACATTCTACTATTAATTTCATCAATTGGACCCTATGGTTGTTCAAGATATCTTGAGTTTTGATATGATTGGTCATTTCAACCGTATCAAATATTTCCATTGCATTGTTCATAACATTTGTTATTATTAAGCATTTGATATTTTTTTTGGTGAATAGTAAATCTTTGTGTAGCCTAATTGTTTTTTCAGTCATTTCACAAAGTTTTATTACATCTCTAGAGGGAATTAGTAACTTTCCCCTATTTTTTATACTAATCAATAGAGGACATGTTTTGCCCAACAAATGTTCCCTGCATATTTTGCACATATCTGGTTTTATAACTTTACTGACAATATAACCTGACATATACTCTATTACTCCTTCCACATATAAATTTAGTGACCAAATTGAACTGATGAATAAATCATCGTCTGAATCAATATCTATAATTTTTTCCTCGCTAGTAATTTGATCATTACAGATTTTCCTTGAGGAAACACTCAATATATCTAAGTAATAATTGATACAATTACTATTTCCATCAAAGAACTTAATTTCATTTTTTATCAGTAGCCGTCTAAAAGCACTCTTAAACTGGATTACATTAGGATTATTATTGAATCCCCCTCTATTTCTTACTGCACTAAAAAACATTTCAATGGGATCTTGAGTTATTTTGAAGGTTAATAAATATGATAGACCACGGGAATGAAAAGTTCTGAATAATTGAAACACATTTCTAAGGCAAATTATTATTCCCAAAAACCCCGTGAATCTTTTTGTTTCTAAAATTGGAGTTCCATATTCATCTTTGATATTAATAATATATTTCTCAAACTCAATAGCATTCTTCTCAAGATAATCTATCGAAGATATGTCAATGGGAACATTGAATTTGTTTTTTTTCGAAAATCGGTTCCTACAATTCAGTAGGTCAAAGATATGATTCAGATTATAACAGAAATCTGCAGTTGGTTGAACGTTTTCGAAACCATTTCTCTTAGATTTATTCAAATAAATGAACGCATTAGAAACACTTTCACTAAGAGTTTGCACAGCTAGGCGAACATTCATTCTGCTGTTCCCATACATAATATGCTTTTTAGTGAGCTTATTTGTAAGGTGGAGCCCTTGATCTGCTTGAAGATCATGGAGTTTTTGAAAGTATCGCCATTCAATTTTATTGTTATCCCCATCAAGGAGAATTTTTTTATCTCCAATCGTATTTCTTACCAACTTTATCATGTGGCATGGGTCCCATGAAAACTTTTTCTTTGGTGTTGGGATTAATGAAATATGGTTTGAAATTTTCACCAATGGTGAAACTTGCACCAAGCACTTTACACATTTTTAAATTAACTGATGTACCATCAAATGTTAAGGATGTTACAATGCTCCCTGTTTCGTGAATTAGTTTTAAACATAGCATGAGTAAATTAGCTCTCTCATCAGCATCTAAACCGTTTATCAAGCAATACCCAATCGGCAACTTCCAATTACTGTTGATAGCAACAACCAAAAAAACAAGAGCACTGGTTGCATGTTGAACACATTCATTTTCATTTTGAAACCCTGTGCCCAAATCTACACCTCCAACAAATGTGTTATTATGATATATCATTTGTGACCGAATTGACATTTCATCTATAATGATATTCAATAGCACCTGTCCATCTTTATTTCTCAAAGTAAGAGAATTCAATGCCTCACTCGAAAATCCAGGTTTACCATCTACCACACTATACTATTTTCTGATGGTACTTGTATGAGGCAATAAATTTCCAAAAGTTTTTCTCACGTAGTTGTAAGCCCTGGTGGAGTAAAACTGCAAAGTCACTGCAAATTTCCGTAACTCTGGGGAATACTTCACATTTCTTCGGCCATGCTGTCTTTCAAAAATATATTTCAAATTTTCGGGAACATTCTCCTGTGAAAAATTAATCATCAACATTTATTTTTTCATTATAAAATTGACTTTGAGTTGATTTTCACAAGCCTTTTTCTATCATTTTTCCAATTCTGACTATACCCAATGAATATAGTAGCTATTAACAATAGTTGTGAAAAGTATAAATCAAAATTTCCATCTAAGAGATATTTTCACTGAACTAAATATAAATGTAACGGTCAACTGTTACATTTATATTTAGTAGAAAAAAAGGCTCAACAAAATGTTGAGCCTTTTTTCACTTTGTTTGAAAATGACCAATGAAATGTATCATTGATTTCATCACAGTAAATTGTGATTCTAATGGTGGATTTATGCAGCAATCATAAGTCATAAGTCATAAGGAAGAATATTCGTCAATGATTGGTTGGAATATACGGACCAACCAATCATTGACGATTATTCTTCCTTATGACTTAAGACTTATGATTGCTGCATAAATCCACCATTATTTGAATGCATTTGTGCTTATGAAATTGTTGAGCCATAAAGATTTTAAAGAAGAAGAATAGCGAGTAAAAATTTTAGTAGAATTTCAAATATATTAAAATCCATTAACATTTTCCAATGTTTTAGGTTTTATTGTTTCAATGTCAATGCAAGACACATTCAAATAATCAAACAAGAATTATGTATGTGTTTATACCACTTTTATTTACTATAAACTATAAAAAGTTTGTAGTATTCATTTGATAATGTCAAAAGTATGACGAAACTGCAGTAATGTCAGTTAAAAATAAAACTGGTGAAAAAACATATTATTTTTCTTATTATATTTTCACTAATGTCATTCGTTTCATTATACATTCAAACTTTGAAATTTGGGTTCATAGAATATAGAGAAAACTAAGGATACCACTCATCACAATAATAATGTTCTTGTAATCTCACAAAATAAGATGATTGAAATATAATTGATTTTCCCCAATTAATGTGCATAATAATGTGAAATATTGCTTTTGCAATTTATGTATAATATAATAGTATATTGTACACCAAGGTTGAGAGGGCACATGGAATATAATTGTCTCCTCAACCATAGTGAACACATGATTTTTCCACTACCATTAATTAATGCCGATTATTTATTTTGGAATAAAAAATGAGAGAAATATAGCTTTTTCAACAAGTAGGCATATCTATCAAGTATTAGCAAATTAATAATTTGTACTGTCACATTGGTGACATGTCCTTTTCTCAAAGACCTTCGAATTACGACATAAAAGGCTTTCTCTGCTAGTAAAACATTTCATATAGCTACCAACTTTGAAGATTCAATTGTTTTTCGGTATGACTTTTCCATTTGATTATTACGCTTATGATTGAGACCCTTTAGATTCTACTGCAATTTAATAAATACAAAATAAATGTATATTTGATAAAATATAAGTTAGTTGAATGTCAGAGAGCTTTGTTGATTGGAAAAGTATACGTTACCGTAAGATAATCATATGCACCACTTGATATTAAATTTCTGGACTTCAGTTGCCCCAGAAGTTGTTTGAGGTTGGCAATCTTCTTTTTTTGTCGTCTGTTCTTCTGCTGGAGGATTCTAATTCGTTTCTTCTGGTTCTCTACTCTCTTTTGCAGAATTTGTCTGTTTGGTGAAATATCTGGAAAAAAAATTATATGCTATAATCGAAGTCATCAAATCAAATTATGGTATCTCTGAAAACAAGGTTCGTATGGCAGGGGGAAGTTAAGCATTGGACAGCAGGTATATCATATAGGGTAGTCCAGAATGGAAAATCGAATAGGGGGCATCAATACCTACTCATTTTGGAGATATTTACGATTTTGTCTTCTTGAAGAATTCTTCAGCATAAATTCTTCAATAATTTTTTTGAGTGTTAGTCACTATTTGTTTTTTACACTTCAGTTATAATAATTGATCAGTAAACAGAAGTGAGAAAATACCAAAAAAAAAAATGTTATATTGAATCATTATCAACTTCAAAACTTTTGATTAAATCTTGCTACACCTTCTGGCCTGATTACTCAACAAATTAAAAATTTACCTCTTTCATTAACTTGTATTCTCCAGTAATTCTAAAACCACAGAAAATTTTGACTAGTTTTCTGGAAGCAAGGAAAGGTTGTTTTGCTGAAGAATCAAGAGATATTCTTTAAAAAAAGAAATTAAATTCATTTTTTTCACGTTTTCAAGAAGACATGAGCTATGTTCATTTACAGCCCCACAATAGACAATAGGTAGATAGATGTCCTCTCTATTCAGTTTTCAACTTTGAACATTATGCTACATGTATTCCATTAATTTTTGTTACTTACTGGTGTTCTCCCTTATAATTACTGTCTGATTGCTATTTCCTTGTTCTTCTGTGCCATAATCCGGTGTGGAATATAATGAATTTGTTTCACCTGAAAAATCAATCACTTCAAATTATACCATATTTTGCATAAAGTTTAGAAAAGTTGTTTTCTGAATAAATATAAGTACTCAACAGCCATGTGAGTTTAGAACACATACAAACTGGGCGCATTTTTTTTGCAATTCTTGGTAATTTTATTATTTCCACCAAATTGTGTTTTCAACTAATGTGAAAATGAGAAAATTCACTTTACATACTTAATTTGATTGTTGCTGTGCTGAAAAGTTTTGTGTTGTACAGTACAACTAATTTTCATTGAAACTGGACCTTTCACTGGATAATGTGAAATAATAACAAATATTTAGTTTGTCAATATTTCTCAATAAAATTATCAATACCATTATCTATATTACTCACAAAGAACATCTTCCACATCCATTGTTTTCTTCTTTGTTTGTAGATCACCACTACTAACACATGTTTCTTTTCTTTTTGGAGGATTCTTCAAAACCTGGCAGTTATCTATGAGAGACATAAACGGAAAAATTAGTAATTATTCAAATATTTTTCGTCGATTCACAAACATAGCTCCTGGTTCATTTTTAGATCAATTTCGATTATTGCATTGATTTATATTTATCTGATGAAAAAGAAATGTAACTGGAAATTTTCAAGACTGGATAATAGAGAAGTGATAATCTCTGATAAAAATCATCCAATGAATAAAAGTTATAAGTTTCAAAAAGCAAAGAGAGATCCAGTCAAAAATTATTTTTGTTATGGTTTCTGCTCCATTTAAAATAAGTAATATTGTACACTTGTTTTTCTCAGGAACGAGAAAACAAAAAATCTCCCATACAAATATAGGTACTACAGTCTTCAGTTGAATGCATTCATGTGGAAAAATTAAAAAAAAATGTTGCTGATGATTCCTTCTGGAGATATTTTTCGAAAATATTTGGGTTTCATAGGTATATGGTGAACAAATTTATTCCTCCTTAACCCTTTGCGGTCCTTTGTCGGGGCAGCCCCGACAGTACAAGAATATAAATGGACTGCAAAAGGTTAAGTTAATTGAAAATGACAAATTATGAAAAGTACCATTCAAGAAACAATTTTACTCACAGAGTTATGAAATATGCAAAAGAATAAGATTTTAGTGATTCCTACATATTTTTCCTCCTGAACACAAACCCATAGTTGAAATGCCGCTCTCTTGAAAAAGAGGTCGTTTTTATACGAATTTTTGACAAACACTCATCCTTCTAAAGAGTAACTCAAAATACATTTTCCCCGAATTAAATACTTCTCTCCTAGTCTCAGAAAAAAAAAACATTTGAAACTACAGTTCTTCACATCTCAATAAGTGAATATACAAAGTGTATAATGTGCTTATTAAAAAGTCTTTTGATTATTATGGTCTTTTTCTACCTTTAAGAGTATTCGAAAGCGCTGCATTTCGGATTCATGTTTAGGAAATAGAAATATATAAATTCCACTGAACCCAATCAAAACTAGTATTAGTACAAGAACCGAAGAGAGGTTGATCTTCACCCATCTGTTAATTGGACGAAACATATTTTTTATGAAATTTCATAAATAGACGAATCTGCCTAAAATGCCTTGCCTGTCAAAATGTGGTTCAGGCTATGTTCGATTAAAATAGGTAGTTTTTTTTCTGTGCCGCACCCATTTGTGAAACAAACGTATTTCGTTTTTACTGATAGTTTATAATATAAAGAATATGCCTAGGTAGTAGATATTGCCTATATATTCAAAAGATAGATAACGCGATTGCCTGCAATAAACCGTTCATCATTATTATTTTAATAAAAAATAGCCTGGTCCACATTTTGATAGGCAAGCCATTTTAGGCGTATTTGTCAATTTATAAAACTCCAAAAGAAAATATGTTTCATCCAGCTAAGAGATTGGTGAGGCTCGACCTCTCTCCGGCTCTTAGACTATCTATTATGTTTTTGGGAATGTGCATATAAAATTTCAAACGTACCTATACTATAATCATTCCATTGTCTATATCGAGGCCAAAGAGTGGGCGAGTCAATATGCAATGAGGGAAACGCATCTTTTTTCAAAATGGTCATTGAACCAGAGATTTTGAAATCCTCTGGGCGAAAATGATTTCCACATATTCTTGCATTGGACACTTCATCATTTTGATCCAAAACGCAAATGTTCTTCCATACCAATAGCCGTTGTGGATCTTTTGGGAATCTGAGGTGCGTTTCAATATTACGTCCGACGTGCGTCCGACGTTTAACTTTTCTTATGAAGCGTTTCGATATTAGAACGTCTTGTCCGAAAACTTCATTCCATCGTTTCAAAATTCTTGAGTGGAACGTCCGACCGTCAACTATTTACCCCACGATTTAGGAGAGCGTTTCAAAATTCAATCTGACAGATATCGCCCGACGAAACAACTATGACGTCATCATCGTCCGTTACCGGACGACAGACGTTAAATTGAAACGCACCTCTGAAATGAAATTCACTGACAGGGATGAATATTTCAAAAGAAATTATCTTACCTATGATAGGAGCTGGAATTTCTGTTATCACAAAGTAAACAAACTGTTTTTTTCAATGTGGCCATCGTACACTATAATGAACTACGAACTATAACCGAAACACAAGGAACAAATAAACGAAAACGAACTTCAATAAACGAACTACAAACTACAATACTAAACTTCAATAATACACGAAAACAAACCCAAATAACGAAAACACTTCAAACAACAACAGGAAAAAATAAAACTATGATAATTTAAGAACACTCGCAATGAAATTTAAACCACTGTGCACTGAAACATAAAATACCAACAAAACAACCAAATTAGAAATAATGAGGTTATATATTTGAAATTTGCCGAATCAGGGGTGGGATTATGAACACTCGATAAGAGAGCTGTCACGATACGTAGGCTAGAACGATGGTTGTTCCCGATTCGAAACGAAGTCGAAATTATGAAATTTCTTTGAATAGAGATAGAATGGAATTATATATATCATATAGACCATTGATATCGACTCAAGTTGCAATATATTTTGAATAGTATTCGATTTCATAATTGATAAAATCTGACATATGTCAAACTAACTACGGATCGAGTGTTCGTAATCGCACCCCAGCACCACAGGAGATATGCTTCTCATGCCTTCGATATTTATTGCTGCCGAACCTTGCACGCTAGAAAGAGATGAAAAAACAAAATCATGTGCTTGAATAGGAATCTTCTGGCGCAAGCGCAATAATTCAACAGCGTCCAATTCGAAGTCGATGCTAATTTGTTTTGGCATCACATAGGCTGTCTTTATTATCCATATTCGTAGATAATAGATATATGCTTGACACAGCCTGGATTTAAAACTTGAAAGTGGTATTTTCTTTACGTCACACAATAATTAGGACCAGTGAGTTTCTTGCAATTTTGTTTGGGTAATTATTATTTGGAAGGTGTATCACTAAATCAAAGCCTAAAGCTAAAAGTAAAGAATATAGGCCCTCCACCTCGTCATCTGTGAGTCCGTCACGGAAGTCAAATTTGCCGAGCAATAAAAGATATAGATATGCCTTTTCTGCAAATCGGGCTTTATCCATTTACATCGTACCCTGGATCATGCTAAGAGGAGACATTGTCGAGTATTTCCGGTTTCACTCGTGATAACTCTATAAAGCATTGAAAAGCACGCGTCACGGAAGCTGTATGACATATTTTCTCTAAAATTTCATTTACGTAGTGGTACTCCAAACTACGAAGGCTCTGGAGGGCCAGTGCGAAAAAAACCAAGTAGAAATTTCGACTTAACTAACTCGAAAATTCGACTTTCCGAAAGTACTAAGTCGAAATTTCGGGTAATTCCAAATTCCGACTTGTTTTTTTTGAGTTGATGAAGGTGAAATTTCGCGTTAGTCAATTCGAAATTTTGAGTGTAAGTTGAAATTTCGGGTTAGTGAGACAAAATTTCGAGTTTAAAGTCGAAATTTCGACTTATTTTTTTTCGCACTTTCCCTCCAGAGCCATATCGTACCAAAGAGACAAAACGTTATATGTATTTTTATTTTGATAAAGGGATTTAGCCATTGAAGAAAAACTGTGAAAGTAGGAGAAAGGCGGGTAAGATGGCGAAGTCGCTAAGATGACGAATGTCGAATTTCAGCTATTCAAAGCAAGATGGGGCTACGAGGTCAACCGTGGACATTGTTTACTTGAAAAGCCACTGATATTGAAGTGCGTCGATACATTTGGAATTGTATTCAGTTTGCCACCGGTCATCAAAGGGTTTACGTAGGCTACGATCTTATTAGAGAGTTGAAGTGATTACATACGTGAACCTTCACGTATACGTTAACGTACGAAATATAACTGTTATATTTGAACTTTCAAATATATCTTTTTAAAAAACACAAATACTTTAAAAACTTTATTACAAAATAAACACAACTACTTGGTTGGAATATCAAAATCAACTAACTAACTTTTGACCTCGCAGGGTCTATTTATGTATTCCAAGTAGCTTCATCAGCAGCAGACTTAAAATAACAAAGAGTATCTGTTCTGCTGATTCTACGTCTTGGATTTATGGGAAGCCGTTATCTCAAGGTGACCCGATAAGGGACTGCGTAGATTAAGGCATAATTACAATATAACAACTCCCCTTTTCAAAGAAAAGTTGGTGCTTTGCAGCAACTTTTATCAAGCAATAGATTTATCAAAACAAGAGGTTAATTCGACATCTTCTTCAATTGGTTCTCCTATTCGGACGCTGGGTCTTCTTCTAGGGATGCATCTTGAAAGGGTTCTGAGGGATGTTCTTGGTGGTCTTGGTGGATGATCGTCGGTTGACGAGGTGATTCCAATTCTAATTCCTTTCCTACGGCGACATTTAATGGAGGTATAAAAAATAATCACTAAGACAATAAGGGCGATCGTGAAATACGTAAACCAGGAAATATGTTTGTTTACGAAGGGTTCATTGATCAATTTATCCAAATCGTCAGAGTATTGGTTCAGTTTATGTTCAGCAATACTAAGGTCCTCGGTATTTAGTTTACTGAGTTTAAGCGGCTTGAGTTCCGGGAGTTTTGATTTCTCCGGTAGGTGCTCACAACACTGATATGGAATTTGAACTGCATGATTTTTATACGTGATGTTTTTGAGTTCGTCGAGAAAGTATTTCGAATAAACTCTGGTATTTCCAATATAAGCATTGCACTCAGGCTGAAGTTTCAGGAGAGAGTTGGATTCTATGATTTTTGTAATCACTTCTCTGTTGACACATTTGATCGTGACTGGTAGCGGATCAGATATAGAAATCAACCATAAATTTTGGGAGATTTCCTGAACATTGTAGTCCTTTGCGTAAATCAATGTTGATTGACAGGATTCTGGGATTTTCAAAACTTGTTTGAGAAGTTGGGCTTCACAAATGGCGTTATTGTCGATTGGGTACGGAAGCACTTCGGAACAGATTCGCTCGTCGCGTTGGATCACTTTACAATTTTCTAAATTCCGAAGGGAAATGTACAACATTGAATCATCGTCACGCGCAATGAATTTTTGAAAAGCTAATAAAATATGATGAAGTCCTGTTCGAGTATCCAAAATCGGTATTGGGTACAAGTGATAAAGGGTATATGTTTCATGTTCCACGAGTGGAATTTTCAAAACAAATACTACTTTATGATCTGTTTGAAATGCCTGCAATTCAATAAGTTCAAAATATTGAGCAATATATCCAAGATTTGTTGGTAAAGGCAATTTGTTTTTGCTGAGTGTTTGCGATATTTCCCCAAGGGAAAAGGCCAAGTCTCTTGAGGTTATAATTGAATTATGAATAATTTTTAGGCGAGCGAAAGTGATCGCATTTGTAATATCATCAATGGCATTTTCAAGGAACAAATAACTTTCCATGAGTGATTCACATATTTCGAGGGCTTTTACTTGTGCTTCATAGAATGCCAAGGTATCTGACATATCCATTAGGGTTTTTTCAATTTCTTTGATATCCTGGTTGAATGTTTCTTCATCAACCTGTAATTTTTGAATAGTTGAGTTGAAACTCTTGATAACGGAGGTGGTAACCGAAATTTGATTTTTCAAAAGGTTTTCAATTTGATGTTCATCTTGACTGATTTTATTTATGCAATCTGTGAAGTATTCACCATCAGATGCATCAAGATTTCCTGTGATGGCTTTCCAAAATGTGCCAACACCATTTATTAGGCCACGTTTGGTCCTTTTTTCGAAACTTCCAGTATCAGCGAAGATTTCTCTATATTTTAGTCGTAATGAATCTGATATTTGACTAAGGAGGCTGATATGTGTCTTTACTTGAGCTTTAAATGATATTATACTGGGTTCATCCTTTTCGAGGAAATATATCAAATTTTCTAAAATTTTATCGTTATTGTCTAAAGCTTCTTTGATAGATGATATGTCTTTGTAAACCAAAAGGGTCCATTTTTCATTGGATATTTTGAGGGTTCCTTCTTCATGGAAGAAAACTCCTATTGAGCTATTAACTTGTTCAATGGTGTATTGGGAATTGGCTGTTGATGACAGCAGGAGTGTCCTGAAAGAAATTAATCTTCGTGAAAGGGTTTCAGTCTATCAAAATTGACTTTAGTTTTATTTTTAGTTTTCCAATTTACTAACATTGCGGAATTTGGGTAGATTTCTATGATTTCGAAAGGTCCATTAAATTTATTTTCAAGTTTATTTGAAATTTGGGACTCTTTTACATAAACTTTGTCTCCTACTTTGTAATCGGGGACAGTTTCGGAAACCGTTCGGTCAAATCTAATTTTTGCTTTTTCTTTCTGTCTATCTGTCTTGGCTCTAGCAGCTTTATAATAGAATGATATTTTATTATTTAGGTCCCTAACATATTTTGAGATGAGTTCTTTTTTATTGTAGACCGTCTCTGCAGGTCTGCTAGCTGTATGTCCAAATACTAACTCTTGAGGGGTAAAACCGTGTGTTTTATTTTTTGTATTATTATAACATATGACAGCATAAGGTAAAACATTCAATGGGTGTTCGTCGGGATTTTCTGCTTTATGAGCACGCATCATTTCGGCGAATGTCGCGTGGAATCGTTCTATAGATCCATTAGACTGGGGGTGGTTAACACTAGAGTATGTTATTTTAATATCATATAAGGTACAAAGGTCTTTCATAATTTGACTAGTGAATTCACGACCGAAGTCGCAATGAATTCTCAAAGGTACACCAAAATGTTGGAAGTAAATAAGTAGGGTGTTTACAACAGATCTTGTAGTTTTATCTTCCAAAGAATAAGCTTGAGTAAACTTAGTTAACTCGTCTCTTACTGTCAGTACGTAGTATTTAGTTGGAACTTCAAAAATGTCAACGTTAATACGTTCGAAACAAGTTTTTGGAGTTTCAGTGATGACAAGGGGTGTACTGAGGTTTTTTCGGCAAATTTTGACTTTTTGACAAATTTCGCATTTCTTAACGAAATTTTCAACGTCTTTCACAAGTCCTTGCCAATTATATTTTTCTCTAACTCGCCTAACCGTTTCATTGATGCCACGGTGTAAGTTGGTTTTTCCTAGATGACTCTGATCTAAGATTATAGGGATCTGGTCTGCATCAGGGGTTGTTGTTATGTTTTGACAGACTTTCAACTTTATGTCTTTATCTGCAAATATAAATGAGAATATTTCCAATATAGGTAATTCCAGATTATTCTCAATTGAATATACTTCTTGGGAATTGAATTCATCTTGGGATGAATAAATGATGTAAAATAAAGTTTGTACGACAGTTGTAGGGTCATACGGAAGAGGGACGATGAAGTATTTCCTATTTTTGACCGATTTACTGGCAAGTATATTAACTTTATCATGATGAAAATCGGGATGTTCTCCGAAAAAATCTTCAATGATTTCATAATGCATTGCGTCTAGTTTATTTTGCCAAAAAAAACTAACAATATTTTTATGATGTTTATCAAGTAGTTGAGAATTGTCGAATTCTACTTTGGAATAATCGATCAACGATTTAGTTTTATAAAGGTTCATGAAGTTTTCGTATTCTTCTTGAATAGTTTCCACGGGGATTTCAGGTTTTTCTACAGGGTTTTCTCCTTCATTTTCTTCTTGACTTTCCTTTTGACTTTCGTCTTGTTTTTCTTCAGGTTCGCTTTCAGTTTCTTCAGGGTTATCTAGTTTCTCACTTTCGTCAGTGTTGGATGTGAGAACAGAAATTTTCTTTTGAAAATTTGCACATTCCTTGAAGTGGTTGACTTTAATGCGGGATAGAGCATCGGCATTTTTATTTATTTTGCCGGGTTTGTATTCTATCTCGTAATCATATTCTTCAAGTTTAAGTCGCCAACGTGCCAATCTACTTCCGGGGTCTTTTATTGAAAAGAGCCAGGTGAGAGGTCTATGGTCAGTGACAAGTTTAAACTTTCTTCCAAAAAGGTAAGGGCGAAAATGTTTTACTGCCCAAACAATGGCAAGAAGTTCTCTTTCAATTGTAGAGTACTTCGACTCAGCGTTACAGAGGGTTCTGGACGCATAGGCTATTGGGAGATCTTTGCCAATAGGTCCCTGAGACAAAATTCCTCCAATAGCAAAGGCACTCGCGTCAGTTGTCAATAAAAATGGTTCTTCGAAGTTCGGGTAGATGAGAATTGGGCTAGATGTAAGCGCATTCCTTAATTCATCAAATGATCGTTTGCATTCAGTGTCAAAATTGAAAGGGGTGTCTTTTTGTAATAATCGTGTAAGGGGTTTTGAAGTTTTGGCAAAGTTATATATGAACCGTCGGTAATAACCGGCTAAACCTAAAAAGGATTTAATTTCTTTTTGGTTTTTTGGTTCGGGAAAATTTTGAATGCATTCTATCTTTGAAGGGTTTGGTCTAACTCCGTCCTGGGTGATCACATGTCCAAGATAGGCAACTTCTTTTCTCAAGAACTCGCACTTATCTGGCTGAATCTTTAAATTGGCTTTTTGAAGTCTTTTAAACACTTCGGTGAGTCTAGCTATATGCTCATGGATGGTAGGGGAATATACAATGATGTCGTCCATGTAGACGAGACATCGTTCATTTTGTATGCCCAGGAGAATGTTGTCCATTACTCGCTGGAAAGTAGAGGGAGCATTCTTCAGACCAAATGGCATACGAACAAATTCATAGTGGCCATTGTCAACAGAAAATGCTGTTTTTTGAATGTCATTTGGTTGAATTTCGATTTGATGAAATCCTGAAGCCAGATCGAGCGTGGTAAAGTACTGGCACTTTCCAAGCTGATCTAAAAGGTCAGAGATATTTGGCAATGGATACTTATCATCTACAGTCAACTCGTTGAGTTTTCTGTAGTCGATAACCACTCTCCACTTTTGTTTTCCTGGGGCGTCTAGCTTTTTGGGTACAACCCAAACAGGTGACGACCAAGGCGAAATCGATGGTTGAATAATGCCTTGATTTAGCATTTTGGAGATTTGGGTTTTTACTTCCTCTTTGTGTACCTGTGGGTACCTGTAGGATTTAGTAAAAACTGGTCTAGCATCCTTTGTTTCTATACCGTGTTTTATCTCGTTGGTAAATGTGAGATTATCTCCTTCTAAATAAAAAATATCTTCGTACTGAAGACATAAATCAGTTATCAATTGATCCTCTTCTTCATTCAAGTGTTCAGTTCTCAGTTGATTTTTAATTTCTTGGATTCGATTTACTGGGTGCGTGTTTTGGGGATGTGTTAGGTTCATATTCAAAATTACTTCTTCGGCTGGAAGGGGTTGTAATTTTATTTCCGAAAAATCAATTAATTTGGGTATGGCGTTCGTATTTATTATAGAAGTATAAAATGTACCATTTTCGTCGATTTTTACTAAGGCGTTAGGAAGTCTAACTTTTTCTTTTTCTTCCGCTAGCAGTATAGCGTCGGTATTCCTAAGGTCACAACTCAATTTAAAAATTCGTTCCATGCGGGGTTCAATTTTAATTTGGTTTGGTTTTTCAATATGATTGTGATCTAGTTGATTTTCTTCTGGAACTTTGAATAATGGAACTGTCTTGAAATTTGTTACTAATTGTTTGTTTTTCAAATCTATTATGCAGTTATAATGTTCTAAAAAATCAGATCCGAGTAGGCCATCAAAGTCAATATCTAAATTATAAATATATACCTTGTGTGGGTCTTTTGGTTTAAAATCAATCAAAGTGGATTCATTGACAGTTATTTTCTGATCAGTAATGCCTTGGATAGTGACATTCTCAGGGAATCTATAGGAATATTTTTCACATGTTTTGGGTTTAAAAATGGATATACCTGCACCAGTATCGATGAGAATTCTAAAAGTATTCGAAGCGTCTTTGATGTAGTAAAGGTTCTTCGAATTCATGGAAAATAATGAACTCATATGAAACTCTGTTCCGGGAAGTTCAGATCTGGGTGATAATCTTGAATGTTCAATGACTGAATTTGGGTTTGGATTTCGTACATGGGATCGACTGATTGGTTGTTGCTCATTTGGAATTGATTCGGTGGGTGGTTTGTATTCGGGAGTGACAGAAAATCCTGGTATGTAGAAGGGTCTTCTGGAGGTTGTGATTGTTGCAGTGTGTCATTTTGATAATATTGATTACTATCAGTATAGTAATCATAATCGTTGTTACTAGGATAATAATCATCGGATTGAGGATAATTAGCAGAATAATTATCTTGATTATCACCTGTATGATAATCCTGATTTTCGTATGTCATAAAGTGAGCTCTTTGTTGGTTAGGACGTTCTGAAACGTTTGGATTTCTTTGGATCACTGGTGGTCGATATTGGTTTTGGTTATTTTGGGATTGGGGTCGAAACTGGAGTTGAAACTGGGGTTGATTCGTTTGAGGTTTATTGTATTGTTGGTTAGGTTGAGGATTCTGTTGTCTCGGGAAGTTCTGGTTATATTGGGAACTTGGTTGTCTTGAATAATTCTGATTGAAATTTTGAGGAGGATTTTGGGGTGGAATTCTTTGCTGTCTTACTCGACATTCAGTGGAAATATGACCTACACGACCGCAAGAGTGACAAGTTCTTTGAAATGCGGGTGGTTGATTCCTCCTAACCATTTGTTGAGAACGTGGCTGATTTGGTCTTTCAGATTTTTGATTTTCGAAATAGGAAAGTTGCATTTCTCTCCTAATTCTGATGTGAGCTTCAAGTAGGTCTCCAGGGTTGGAAGCACGGATTATTTGACCTATTCGAGGTTCAAGACCGGTTAAAAGTGTGTTTAATGCCATAGTCTCTATAAGACCACATTGAGCGGTTTTCTGTTCTACAGTAAGACCAGATTTTTGAATGCAGGAGTGCATTTTGGCATTGTGGACTTGCAGACGATTGAAAAATGTTATAGGTGATTCATTAGGTAGTTGTTTAATACGTTGAAGATCGTGAATTAATGAAGTGAGATCACGAGCGTCACCAAAATATAATGTTAAAAGATGTCTAATTTCGTGGTAGGTTACAGGGTTCCTAGAACTTATTAGTTGTGCAGCTCTACCTCTGAGTTTATTCTTTATGTGAATCACTAATAGAACTCGTTGGTCCACTGTGGCCATGCGATATGCACAGTCACATGCATTTAAAAAGGTGTTCAAAAAAATTTGGTCTCCTTCAAACTCAGGCACTAAAGAAAACACTTCAGATAATTTATACGGCTCAATTGCATCGCCTTCATGTTCAGGTCTATGCTGATTATCTCTATCTTGGTTATTTTCAGCCATTTTAAATAAACTTATTGGATACAGGTAAATCAAACTTTGAAATAGTCGAACAGTACGACTTTTCCAGCACGGTAATTGGCTGTACAATTACCAATATTGTTCAACTAGAAATAATTAATCAGTATGATTATTGGTTAATTGCAAACAAATATAAACGAGTTGATTCAAAATTGTCTTACAATAGTATGATGCTCATTCTGATTCGTCTTGTTCTCGAAGTCGTTCAGCTAGGGGCTTCACCAGGTGTTCCTTCCGCTGCTCTTCGAGTGTTGACTCCTCTGGGGTTTTCGGTTCGTCTTCTGTTGAGGGATAGGGATCCGCCGCTACTAGTTGGGGTGTCTCCGTGTTCTAGTAACGTTTTTCAGATCCTACCGACTGCGCCAATTGTTATATTTGAACTTTCAAATATATCTTTTTAAAAAACACAAATACTTTAAAAACTTTATTACAAAATAAACACAACTACTTGGTTGGAATATCAAAATCAACTAACTAACTTTTGACCTCGCAGGGTCTCTTTATGTATTCCAAGTAGCTTCATCAGCAGCAGACTTAAAATAACAAAGAGTATCTGTTCTGCTGATTCTACGTCTTGGATTTATGGGAAGCCGTTATCTCAAGGTGACCCGATAAGGGACTGCGTAGATTAAGGCATAATTACAATATAACATAACGTTTACGGCTTGTTATGAAATTGACTTGAAGTTGAACGTATGTCAACCGTTAACCTTAACATGTTAATTTGTGTTTATTTCGCTTTTATGCTGTTTTCTATGAACAACTGGAAGATAAACTCTACTTTGCGGATCTTAATAGGGATTTTGACCATATACCTCCCTTGTCAAATGCAAATCAAATTCTTCCGGAATTGGCTTTTCGAAATGTTCATTGTTTTAAATAATAAAGCGAAATACCGAGCAAGATCATCAAAAATACATTGAAGAAATGATGTAAAATTGTAAATATTGCTTTGTCACTTTTTGATTTTATGGCTTTAATAAAGTCAAAATTCGCTCATTCGCAACTCATCGGTGTGATTCGTATATTCTTCGGTTAATGTGCGTTGATTTTATAATAATAATAATAATAATATGTCTTTATTCATACTGCATTTTTCACAATGGGAAAATAAATCAATATATACGTCTACAGTATGATAGGGCAGAATTCAGTCGCCAGTATCCGGGGATATCGAAAACTGCTCTTCCATTTTTAAGGTATCCGTGTGAGACCGTTAGGTTACGTATATGCCCGTAAACCTATTTTCAACGTTAACGTGAATAGCTGACGAATGCGCATGCGTAGATGTCAATTTGTACGTTAACGTTTACGTTCATGGCAGCACTTCAACTCTCTATATTGAGCAAATTCACTAAATAAGGTATTGACAAATTTCGGTGAGTAATAATTTCACCTTAACTGCATGATATGAAATTTGTAACATTTCGTGACCTCTGAACAAATGAATTGTTGATTTTATTCATCATCCAACTTGATTAAACATTATTCATATTATGTCGTCATTTCTGCTAAGATGACGTATTACTACTGTTGCTAAGATGACGATGTCGTCATCTTAGGCTGGATTCCCACAGATCCGATGTCCGATGATCCGATGGTACGAAAATGTTCTGATTGGTTGAATTGGTAGGTGTGACAACAAATCAACCAATCAGGACATTTTTCCAACCAATCAGAACATTTTAGTACCATCGTATCATCGGACGTCGGATCTGTGGGAATTCAGCCGCATACTCAAGATTTACTTAACGTTATCATATTTTATAGGTCAATCATGGGAAGATACGCAAGAAAAACCGCAAGGCAATCATGGAGCAAGGATGCCATGAGAGAAGCAATGAGAGCTATTGAAAACCATGAAATAAGTGTTAATGCAGCTTCAAAACAATTTTGTATCCCAGAAGCAACTCTTAAGTCTGATTCACATAATGGCAGTAGCAGTGTCACTAAAGGCAGTGACTCCGCCCCTTTTGACGCTGTTATCCGAATGAGTGACATTGGAATGGAAATTTCCAACTAATTGTTTGTTAAAAGCAGTAGAAAGGAATCATAACAGCAATCTCGATTTCATGATGATTTTAAGGTTAAAAATGCGAACACTGCCAGATTTTACTGCAAAAAGTTTAAATTAATCAAACTTTCAGCAGCGTGACCTTGAATTTTCAGCGTCGTCTAAACATGTTTGCCATTGGTTATCTTATCAATAGAGGGGGGTGACGCCACTGCTACTGCCATTATGTGAATCAGGCTTTAGACGTTACGTCAAAAAGTATGGGCCAGGTTCCGATATTACTGAACAGTACTGCCCAGTAAATGTGGTCTCTCTCTCTCCCCATAGACACTATAGGGGAAGAGAGAGTCAACAATTTACTGGGCAGTACTGTTCAGCAATATCGGAACCTGAGAATGGTGACAAGGTAACATAGTTGTACAGAAAATTAGGTGATTATAAAATACTGAAGGTAATATATATGTTGCAGAATTTTCCACAAAATGCTGGACGTTTCAAGTCCACATTTACTGATGAGCAGTTATTGCAGCTGAAAAATTACATGGTAGAAATAGACCAAAGGGCATTTGGATTAACAAAAAAACAATTCAGTAAAATTGTTTATAGCTATACAGAATACCATGGCATTGAACATAGATTCAACTTAGATAAGAAAAGAGCTGGAAGGGAATTTTGCGAAAATTTCATAAAGAAATTCAATTTGTCTTTGAGAGCACCAGAGTCAATCTCTATTGCACGACTGATGGCATTCAACAAAGAAAATATTGACAAATTTTTCAAAACACTTAAAGAACTCAGACTAAAATATAACTATACTGCTAATCAAATCTATAATTGTGATGAGACTGGTATTTCGACAGTTCCTACTAAAAATCCAAAAATTTTAACTCCCAGAGGAAAACGTAGGGTAATTAAAATATCATCGGCCGAAAGAGGAACGAATGTAACAGCTCTTTGTTGCATCAGTGCAGTTGGTACATTTGTACCCCCGCTCTTGATATTTCCAAGAGTTAGAATGCAGCCAGCATACATGAACGGAGCTCCCCCAGGTGCAATTGGCGTAGCTCATGAGACGGGTTGGATGACATCCGGAAATTTTGTCAAATATCTCCAACATTTTATTCAGTATGTCAAACCATCAAAAGATAATCCTATATTGTTACTGATGGATAACCATGCAACACATGTAACTTTGGATGCCATAAATTTGTGTAGAGAGAATAACATCACCTTACTTGGGTTTCCAGCACACACAAGTCACAGGATGCAGCCCTTGGATGTTTCTTTTTTCGGTCCATTAAAAACAGCTTATAGCTTGGTTTGTGAAAATTTTCTAATAAGTAATCCAGGAAAGACAATAACACTCCATGATATTGCTCATCTATTTGGACAAGCATATTTAAAAGCTGCATCTATACCGAATGCTATAAATGGCTTCAAGGCCTGTGGAGTCGAACCTTTCGATTCAAATATTTTTTCTGAAGTAGATTTTATGGCATCCAAAACTACAGAGAGACCCGATGATACCCATGAAATCCTTAATCCGACTACAGTTTTGCAACCTATTGAAAATCGTCCAGATGGAGGCCATAATCATTTTAACGAGGATCAACCATGTACCTCAAATGAACTAGAGTCTCATGAAAAACAGCACTTGACACCTCCATATGCTGAGAATAAGAAAGGACTTCCTTCATTTCCTGTTGCTGAAGTTAAAAATAAACGGCAGAGGAAAAAACTGCCCTCATTAATAATTTATAGCACACCAGTTAAGACATCTCTCGAAGCCAAAGAACAGGAAAAAATGGAGAAAGAACGGAAAAAGAGGTTGAGACAATTGAATAAAGAGGAAAAATTAAGGAATTCGAAACTAAAGCAAGCGAACCAAAGAATAAAAACACAAACAATAAAGCGGAAAGTTAATCTTCGGAATCCTCTTGCGAAGTTGAGATGATCGATACTGAAGATGAGATGGATATGAGCTCTGAAGATTACAGAAATTGCATCATTTGTGACGATGCAGGAAAGCACAAGGAGCTATGGTACCAGTGTGCTAAGTGCAGAGAGTGGGCCCATGCCGAATGCACTGGATTGAACGTTAAAGAAGCAAAATCAAAACAGTGGTTTTGCGATTTTTGTCAGTAGTTGATGACAAATTGTTTATTTCATAATTTCTGTCAGTCCTTTTATTCGTTTTTGTTCGAGAACCATTTTTGTTTTGTTACAATTATTTTTGTTTTTGAATAAATCGTTACTGAAGTCGAAATGTTACCTTATTGCCAAACTATCACATTGAAATGACAATATTATTCCATGGTCGTCATCTTACCCACATATAAGAGTCATCTTAGCAACTAGTTATGGTAAGTTGACGAATTTGACATTTTTTTTTTAAATGTCAGAATTTATGAAATTGTTCATATTTATTATGATCACCTGAACGATTTGTGTAGAAAAATGATTACTTTCTGTACTTTATAAAAAATACATATAATATGTTTGTTCATTTAGTAGTTATCGGACCTCGATCCTTAAGGTCGTCATCTTACCCGCCTTTCCCCTACACATAAGATGAGTTAGAAAAGTTATTCAATAAATGAATGTATCAAAAGGCAAGCTGAGAATGCAATACAGTACTGAAACTGTATTTTGAGTTGAATATTTGATACTTGCTAAATACTATTTTGATTTAAAATTTGCAGTAAGAGGTCAAATTTTTCTCAAATTTAAAAAAATAAAAGAGCCCCCTTCATTCAACATGTATTATTTCACTTACATTATTCTTGTATGAAGTTGTCAAGAAACGTGAACCTGTATAAATATCATTAAATATATCGTAAAAATAAAGAAATGTCAAAAAACTATGACATTTGATATCGTATAAAAGATAGAAAACAGTTTTGAATTCGTCGTTTTTTGAAACAGTTTCATATTTTGTTACAGAAATATCAGGTAGAAGCAATATTCTGCATTTTCAGCAAAAGTAGTTTTTTTCTGGTTAATCACTCACAGAACAAAAATATTAAAATACAACAAAAATGTTATTTTTTTTTATTAAAAATATGGGCACTAACCAGAAATTAACACTTTTTTATTGGTGCCCCTTTTTACCTACTTATAGCACGCCTCAGCGCGTTTTTTGAAGTCACCATGGTAACATCAACAACTCGGAAAAACGTGAAGTCTGAATGACAACTTTTGATTATTGATCTGACATCAGCAATAACTTGTAACGTCAAATAAACAAATCGTTCATTTATATCTGTTACCTTTTGCTTTTTCATCCATTTGATGAACTTGTCATTATCTTTTTTATGCGCCTCAATAGATTTTTGCCATATTAAACGCGATTCTGCTTAACCATTCAAAGACTCGATATAAGAATTGATTTTTAGGCGCTACAGTGGCAACAATTAATCTTCGATGACAAATTGCAAATTTAACTCTGACAACAATAGGTTTACTGATGTCTCATCATGAATTCAACCATTTCACATTATTAGTACATATCAACATTTCTGTAGAAATAATACCAGTATTTATAATTTGAAATTGCACCAATAAAAAAAATGCGTAAAGTATTCGTTTATAACTGGTATTTCAAACACTTGCTCTATTCTATAAAAATCGCGCGTGTTTGGAAGACCTTTCTATCCACTTATACTTCAATATACTATTTGTCTTACCTAACTTGTATAAAACAACTTTCTGCTTGCTAGTATAGGTGGAACGGAAAAATAATGTTACGATACATTCATCAGATAGTTTGAATAATTTGAGTTTGTTTTGATCATAATAATTGGGGAAAGAATAACATGAATCTAATAATCCCGTCACATATTGTGTCTCTTGATTTTGGCATCAACAAAATCGTTTATTTGACCATTATTATTTAGTTATCTGTATTTTGCTATCTCTTTCATAAAATGAGAAAAATTAATGAATTTGAAATGAATTTACGATAACCTACAAACAAAATAAACAAAAGACGGATAGGAGATATAGGGTTCAGTCTCGCCTGCAATTGGTTTTGTGTTGTGAACTGGACCTCAAAGAAGCCAATGTTCTTGAAATATCAGTTATTATTGTAATGTAAAATTATGGAAAATTAAGAACAATTGATGTTTTTTTCCCACATGCAACAAGACACCTTCATTCTAAACATGCTACATTCGAGCATTTTGTAATTATGTAGAATAAGTACTTTTATTATTATTATTATTATTAAGAACAATTGATGAATAAATCTAATTATTCAATGATAGTTCAAGCCTCCTCCATTTCTTGATCTCTTCTTAGGTCTTCAATTAGTATGAAACTTTCACCACAAAGTGTAAGCAAGCGCATGGACTATAGGATTATGAAAAAGTACGTTCTGAAACATTACGTTCGGAAGTATAACGTTGTGAAGAAATACGTTATGATGCGTTACGAATTCTACCGAATACGATTATGATCGTTTGATGTTATGATGCATTGCTATTGTGATAGTTTGATATTATGATGCTTTGTTTTTATGATACAATGATTTTATGAAATTTTATGGTTATGATGGAGTACGTTATGAAAAAGTACGTTATGAAGGTGTAAATTGTGATAGAATACGTTTTGAAACTACAATATGTCGCTGTACATTTCTGTCTTGTACTATATGATCTATTGCGATTTCTATCCTTTGACGATATGATGGAGTATTTTTCTGTGTATTACGATTTCTGTACTGTACATTATAGGCGTTTTCCATTTAGGAATGTTAAGCCCCAGAGCTTCAAGCCCCTGAGATCGGAAATTACTTTATCACTGACTTTTTCGCCAAAAAACTATGTATTCGCGTTTAGACTTTTGTTTCGTGCACAAATAAAACGGGTGGTGCTCGAGGGGCAAGAGGAATGTCAATCGGTGCTTGAAGCCCCACTAAATGGAACGCATGGTGATACGCTCTGGGTAGCTCTGATGAGCTCCTTACGGTAAATGGAAAGCAGCTTATGCATTGGGTGTTCCCTCCAAACGTCCAAACCAATGAAATGAAATTATAATATGATGACAGGAATGCTCGTCAGGCTGCGCGACTGGATTTCTCACCGACTTATGGTGGATTTATGCAGCAGTCATAAGTCATAAGTTTTAAGTCATAAGGAAGAATATCCGTCAATGATTGGTTGGTCCGTAAATTCCAACCAATCATTAACGAATATTCTTCATCCTTATGACTTAAGACTTATGACTGCTGCATAAATCCACCATTAACCTTTAAAGGTCAAGTCGGTGGGATTCCTCATGGAGGCCCATGTTTGTTTTGTCACAGAATAAAAGGAGGGTTAATTATGTGGTTTTGTGGTTCCTGACAGTGGCGGAGGAATAGAGATTGAGTTGATTGTAACATATAAAACTGATACGAAGACGCGCTTCACTGCACTGGCGTGTTTACAAACCATAAATTGCAAAATTAATAACACGTAAGTGCAGATGAATGTCTCTCTCGCACCCATACAAGTAAGCAATAAAGTATTTCTCTGCTAGATTGCATGTGCCTCCTTTCTTCATCTCCTAGAGTTATCACTTTATACGGATGCGCAGAGGAACTAAGAGCATTCTAGTCATCATATAATTTCATTTCAGTCAAAGAATATCTACATCAGTATTGTAGATATTCTTTGTTTCAGTGTTCCAAACAAACCTCCATCGAATTTAACCCTGTGTCAAGTCACCGGTCGGACCAGGCACGCGCGTTCAGTATGAAGTATGACCATGAGTCGGACCGACCAGATGATTGAAAATATTGGTCACATACATACAGTTCTAATGAGGTCGTCAAGTCAACCAAATGACCGCGCTGGTCGAATCATATTGGTCAGACCGTAGACTTGACTCAGCCTAAATCAGCTTGTCCGATATTATTCAAGATTCAATGGTCCACCATAATAGCACCGAATATGTCAAGTATGTCACCTAAAATTCTTTGTTTGGAATCAGTTCTCGACAAGAATGACATTTGTGACGACACACTTTCCTCGTCTTTATAAAGAGATGAAACAACATTTGTGACCAAATGTGACGTAGTTGGTTATGTCATGGCCACTATAATAGACAGTGACGGACTAGCGCACTCCCTTTTGGTATATGAGAGCAAGGACATTGAACATTGTTTTATGTAGAGAATGGCACGATCGACTGATTTTATGGGCCTGTCGAATGATGTCAGCACGATGCCTCCTAATGGTTTACTATATCTTATGTCACGCTGGTAGCTATAGCTGCCTCCGTGGCGACGTTAGTTGTTGCCTTGTGAGCACAAGGTCTTCTAACCTATGCCACAAATGTCTGGTTGGCTTCCTGTTGTTGACTTCCTTAGTTTCTATTTTTACATCCAAGTGTTGTACATCTTCGCATTTGATTTAACCGTATTGACGAGAGCTTAAGCTCAAAACACGTTTCTACGGTTGCAAAACATTTTGAGGGTTATACCCATGAAAAAAATGGCTGACAAATAATATGCTTGCACTCATTTATTACAGACCGTCAGATAAGGACAGATTCTGCTGACTCATTAGAGAGATATTGCAATAACGTCAGGCAGTATTTAAGGCAACTTTATTTTAATAGTGACTGCCGCTATTCTGCCAGTTTATATGTGGCGATCATTATTCATAACCTAAATTAAATCTTAAAAACTTCGATTTTTCTTTCTACATAATTCATTTCAGTATCAGATAAAATTATTCTTATGATAGATAGGGGTTGAAACATCGATTCCTGCTAAACATATTATATATTTATCAATCATGAGTCATGTCAAATAAAGGAACAGAATAGAACATAAAGGAACTTCAATCCTCGCCTTTATACGTCCTCTAATAAAGGAATATTTTAGTAACGTTGTTCTTTTTCCATATTCTCACGAGTACATGTCAAAATAACGGCGCCTTTCTATTGCCTGCTGACGGCGTTTGTTCCATGAAACGTTTGACTGATTATGTTAGTCTTATTTTAGGTAATATGAACTACTTACACAAAAATTTTCATATTTTATAAAACTCTTTTACAAACCCATTTTTTTTTGACGGGTTTACCGGACCGCTGACGCATCGTGTTCCAATATTGTGCTGACTGACTATGTCTACACAGTTTCTTAGTTATGTTGCTATCCACAGACTAATTTTCAGTATTTATAAAACTCTTTCACGAACCCATTTATTTTGACGGGTTTAACGAACCGCTGACGCGAAGTGTCCGAATATTCTGATGACTGACTATGTCCACACAGTTTGTTAGTTGTCTTGCTATCATCCACAGACTAATTTTCAGATTTTATAACACTCTTTCACGAACCCATTTTTTTTGACGTGTTTGCCGGACCGCTGACGCGTAGTGTTCCAATATTGTGCTGACTGACTATGTCCACACAGTTTGTTGGTTGCCTAGCTATCCACAGACAAATTTTCTGATTTTATAAAACAGTTGCGACATACGTGTTTTTTTTACAAGTTTGGAACCACCCCCATGCCAGTTGTCCCAAAAACTGGCTGACTGACGGCAGGCTATTGATATTCAACCTATTCATGACCCAATATCAAAATATCAGCTTTTATAAAACTCTTGCAGTTTTGGTCCCTAAGCTCTTAGACTAATATGAGAGTTACTGCTGAGTGCTGACAGTTTTGTTCTTTGGTTCGACTCTGTACTCATGTCCAAGTACGTCACTATGACGCGTTGATGCCATATAATAATAATTTAATAGATATATGGTTGATGCAACAAGATTCTGATTGGCAGAGCTTTTTAAACCCTCCTCTTAGTTTGGGCATTGTTTATGTAGAAGATAGTTAGTCAACCTTATGGGATTATAATTGGATCAAAATGGATGCGACATGTAGATGGCGATAGTGAGCTCGCATCCAAGTCATGTCGTAACTTCAGTGATCTGCCTCCAAGTCATGACGTAACTTGATTGAAACACTGGGACAGCATTAAAATTAGGGGTTTTTGAAGGAACCTTCATTAAAATGACGTCAAATATTCATGTTTGTAACTAATCACGCTAGATGACACTCGCGTTTGTGTCCAATACCTTTTCCACAGGCATTGACTAATGGTGGATTTATGCAGCAATCATAAGTCATAAGTCTTAAGTCAGAAGGAAGAATATTTGTCAATGATTGGTTGGAATATACGGACCAACCAATCATTGACGATTATTCTTCCTTATGACTTAAGACTTATGACTTATGATTGCTGCATAAATCCACCATAACTATGTTCTATTTAAACAATGGTTTGGGGAAGGTGGTCGGTGGTCAAGAAGACTTATGGTGGATTTATGCAGCAATCATAAGTCATAAGTCTTAAGTCATAAGAAAGAATATTCGTCAATGATTGGTTGGTCCGTATATTCCAACCAATCATTGACAAATATTCTTCCTTATGACTTAAGACTTATGATTGCTGCATAAATGCACCATAAAAACAAGGAGTGTTTGATTCCCATAAGACAATGGGGACACTAGTAGAAAGGGGTGAAAGAACATTTGTGACGAAATATGACGTAGTTATACATGCCATGGCCGCCGTTCTCTATAGACAGTGACGGACTAGCTCTTGGTATATGAGAGTTACTGCTGACAGTTTTGTTGCTTGATTCGAGTTCGACTCTGTACCATAGAAATCATAATATCTAGAATGCCAGACCGGAAAAGTCGTGACGTCACTGTCATGTTGGTACCACTGAAATGTTTCCAATCAAAACAAATGTTATTTAAAATTTAAAGCTCCTGTCAGTAGCAGTGTTGTCAGCAATTGTCAGTGTATCTCCATAAGTGAATGTTTGAACTTGTATGTTATTTATACTGTGCGGAATAATATCATTCTGAAGGAAGTCTCGAGTGAAGCCTAGTACAGTTATCCATAGAAAAATTAGAAACAGGTAATATCAGTGATATAATTTGAAAGAATACGGATTAGAGTGAAGTGAGGTTATGTCATTCGATTTATTATGTTTTTTACTTTTAGTTCACTCATCATCTCACAATGGTAATGTGCTTTGTACCTGATTGTAATCATTATAGCGAAAAACAAACATGTTCCTGGTTCCGCTTCCCCAAAGAAACCGTGTTGAGAAAAAAGTGGATAACTCTCATCAGGTAAAAAAATAACATATTGTAGAAATGTTCAAAGTTTTAAAGGAATTTCTTTTTATAGACGTCAAGACAGAGAGCCGACAATCCATTCTTTGGTGTGCAGTTGCCATTTTGTGAACAAGGATAGAACGAATCTTCCAACAATGTTTGAGCACAACAAGAACCGTTCGTTTTCATATACTTCACCAGAGAGAAAGAAAATAAGGTAAAGGAAACAAAATATACTAGAGATGAGACATATAATGAACCGTTTTTCGTTGTAGGTCAGAGAAACAAACGAAAGTTGATACTGTGGAAGATATTTCTGTAGTTGAAACTGAAAATATGCCTGGAACTTCAGGAGGTTCGAGAAGCCCTTCTAGAACTCTCAAAGAAGATTTGCCTGGGACTTCAGTAGGAAGTATGAGTTTTCCAAGCTCTGCTCAACAAAATGCTGAAATGTACTTTCTGCAAAAAGAAAATGAAGAGCTTCACACAAAATTGGAACACTTGAATGTTAGTTTTTCATTTGAACACATAGAAAGAAAAGGATAAACTGATAAATATGTATACTGGAATACCCAATCAGTATCTCTTTGAAGCAATGTTTAGCTTATTTGAAAACATTAATCTATCCTATTATCTAGGATGGAATGTGGTAAATATCAGTAAGAAAGATCAGCTCTTGATAACTCTAATGAAATTGAGACTGAATCTTCTTCATTCTGATTTAGCATGTCGTTTCAATTGCAGTTCCACGACAATATCTAATATTGTCTTGACATGGATTTATGTGCTCCATGAAGTTTTGGTTGAGCAACTAATGGCAAACATTCCCTCAAGGAGCAAAAATAAATCCTGTCTTCCGTCATGTTTCAGTACCTTCACAAACTGCCGCATTGTACTGGATTGCACTGAAGTGAAATGTGTCAGACCTACTTCCATGGAGAAACAAAGATTAACCTACAGTTCCTATAAGCATATGAACACATTGAAAGCCCTGATAGGGGTTGCTCCAAATGGAGTGGTCACTTATGTTAGTGATCTGTACCCAGGCTCCACTTCTGATAAAAAAATTGTAGAGGATTCTGGTATTTTAGAAAAGATGGAAACTGGGGATCTCATATTAGCTGACAAAGGTTTCCTTATAAAAGATTTATTACCTCAGGGAGTATCTGTGAATATCCCGTCATTTTTAACAACTGCACAATTTACACCTCAGCAAGCAATTCAAACAACAACAATAGCTAGGGCTCGAATTCATGTGGAGAGAGCAATCAGGCGAATAAAATGTTTCTCAATATTGAACTCTATACCACATTCACTGTTTGAGCAATCTTCGATGATAATAAGAATTTGTGGTGCTTTGACGAATATGCAATTTCCACTTATATCTGAAGTTGAACAATTATATGAGTGAATATTTTATTTAAGGAAATTTAAGGTTTATATAATACAAACTTGGGTTCCATAACAGAAAAAATATATTTATTATTTTACAAAAAGTTACTTGTGACATCTATAGTCAATTGTTACACAAGTTACTTTTTGTAATATACTGTTGTTGCCTTTCGGCATTAATTTTGAGTGGATTCGATTTGATTTCGAGAGCTTCAAGAAATCCTTTCTATTGACTGGGTTACCACGAAACAACTGTCAAAGGTTGGAACTCTCGGAATCAAATCGAAATATACTCTATTTTCACATTTATTATTTTATATATTATGAACATACCGGGTGATTCTCCAAGGTGGCTCACCCCTATAACTTTTTTATTATTGAAGATAGAAAAACGAAATTTGGGGGTTGTGTATTATAGTTCAATTTACATTTTTTGACATATTAACTTGCTTTATCGTACTTCCGGTTCGACCGGAAATGAGCATAACTTTCGATTTTTAAATGGGACATCCTATATATTTTTACTTATTTCGATCGAGAATGACATTCTAAATCCAACAACACCTCACTTGTCAATATTTGACAAATGAAGTAATTTTTATTTCAATTTTCATTTTTTGATCTAGAATGCCATGGATCGTGTAAATCGCTTCATTCTTGATCAAGTAACATGGGAAAAATACGACTTTGAGGCTTTTGACTTCACAGTCGTTGAAAGAATTATTCAAAAGTCTCAAATATGAATTTTTCCAGTTAACGTGAATTTTTCAAATGGAAAGGGGGTGGCTCGTCGGCTTTTTGTGAAAGATCATTTTCTTACGAATAATTTGATACCACACACTTTCACTTTATTTTCACTATTTCTGTGAGCGATTGCAAGAAGCGACCATACCCAATTACAAATAATACGTATTCGGTATGCACTGAGTCCTGTTATTCTAGTTATTCGTGACAAACAATTGAAGCTGTTGCTAGGACTATACCTAAACAAATAGGCCAATGAATATGCTGTCACTTTCAAAAATTCTTTTGTTGCATAGTTCATAATTTGATATGGAAAATTATACTAGAAACGAGAAAATTGACATGTTGCTAATTTACGGAGAAGCAAAAAAGAATGCATCTGATGCAGCTCGAATTTATGCTCAGAGATTCCCTAATCGTCGCCATCCCACTCGGCACTATTTTCCAAAACTGGAAAAGAAAATGCGAAATGAACCAGAAGAAAATGCCAATAAATTCATCGTCAGTGAAGAAAAAGAAGTAGACGTGTTGGCCTATGTTGAAGTGAATTGTACGGCGTCAATTCGCCAAATTGTTTCTGAGTGTGATATAAGTTATTCGTCCGTTTGGAGAATTCTCCACAAATATAATTATCGATCATTCAAGTACCAACTACACCAACATCTTTACGATAACGATCACAACCGAAGATTAACTTATTGCAACTGGTTTTTGACTAAATACAGAGAAGATGTACGTTTTCCATTTAAAATTATTTATTCAGATGAAACTCGATTCACCAACTTGGGTCTGTTTAATCGGAATAATAAAAGGTACTGGTCACAAACAAATTTACATCTCATGCAAGAAGGAAATTTTCAAGAGCGATTTGGTTTCAATTGCTGGATGGGTATTATCGGAGGAAAACTTTTAGGCCCAATAATTTTCGACGGACAACTTACTGGGGAAAAATATCTGCAGTTCCTTAGAAATCAAATAAATGATTTCATTGAAGATTTGCCACTAGCTACCCAAGTTGATATCTATTTTCAACAAGATGGAGCGCCACCTCACAATTCCCAAATCGTAAGAGAACATCTGAATGACACCTTCCCAGAAAAGTGGATTGGCACCAATGGACCTATTCAGTGGCCTGCGAGGTACATTCTTGAGATGTCATATTTTTTTATAATGTATTATTTCTTTTTCATATTCTAGATCACCAGATCTCACTCCACTAGATTTTTTTCTCTGGGGAACAATTAAAAATCAGGTTTATAATACAACATCAGCTACTCGTGAAGAACTGGAGTATAAAGTAAGGGTGGCATTCCAGAACGTTACTGCGGAACAGCTAAACAATGTGGTGCGCGCAACAATTGATAAAGTTGAACTTTGCCGTGATCAAGGAGGGGGTCATTTTGAAAATTTAGAAACTTAATGGACTAATGGTGATATTTGCGTCTTTTAAACAATTCTTAAAACGACTGTGAATTCAATTGTTTGTCACGAATAACTAGAATAACAGGACTTAGTGCATAAGTATACCGAATACGTATTATTTGTTATTGGGTATGATCGCTTCTTGCAATCGCTCACAGAAATAGTGAAAATAAAGTGAAAGTGTGTGGTATCAAATTATTCGTAAGAAAATGATCTTTCACAAAAAGCCGACGAGCCACCCCCTTTCCATTTGAAAAATTCACGTTAACTGGAAAAATTCATATTTGAGACTTTTGAATAATTCTTTCAACGACTGTGAAGTCAAAAGCCTCAAAGTCGTATTTTTCCCATGTTACTTGATCAAGAATGAAGCGATTTACACGATCCATGGCATTCTAGATCAAAAAATGAAAATTGAAATAAAAATTACTTCATTTGTCAAATATTGACAAGTGAGGTGTTGTTGGATTTAGAATGTCATTCTCGATCGAAATAAGTAAAAATATATAGGATGTCCCATTTAAAAATCGAAAGTTATGCTCATTTCCGGTCGAACCGGAAGTACGATAAAGCAAGTTAATATGTCAAAAAATGTAAATTGAACTATAATACACAACCCCCAAATTTCGTTTTTCTATCTTCAATAATAAAAAAGTTATAGGGGTGAGCCACGAGCCACCTTGGAGAATCACCCGGTATATTTAGACATAATTAAAACTACTAAAATTACATTTTTATATTTTAATCTTAGAAATATTTTACATTTATGTACTACAACTATGTTTTCATTCCACAAATTTACATTGAATAAAAATTATGAAAAAACAATAGTTTATATATCAGCCTGTTCTCCTCCAAGCAGAAACTTGACAAAGTGGGCGAGATAAAACTATCAAGATATTTATATTACTTTCAAAGTCTCCCACTTTTATCTTAACAATCACAACTTCTTGGAGAGTCCGAATAACCAAGTGACAAATTTTTCTCTTTGTAAAAGCAAGCTGTCCTTGGATTTAGAAAAAATAGTCGCAGAAATGATATATTCTGTGGACGATTTGATTTAGTCCATCATGGACATAGCCCTATACTTGAAGGGGTATTTCACCTCAACTATGGCATCCTCTCCTATTAATCCATCTGGGCTTGCCCCCAAAAATCCACATGAATGCAACCACAGTCCAGTTCAAATAACTTTTACTCCTAAAGCTTTCTCTACAGCAGCTATACCTTCTGCTTCATGTTCTCGCCCCCACTGAACAGATTTGATGTGGTCCGAATTGCATGCTCCTGAAACAAGGTTAAAATTTTATATTTTCAATTACTATTTGTATCAAAAACCTACCAGCTAATCTTTTGAATGAGGATTCAGGAAAATGGTTCCTCTCACAAGCACCCAAAACTATTCCAAAGTTGCTGGCTGTGAGACGATGTTTTCTACAAAAAAGCCATTTTTCATTTTGTGCTTGACCAATTGTTAGTTGAGACACCTCAAGAATCTTCTCATGTGACATCTGCAATTTTTCACAGAAATACTTCATTTTGTCAATAGTTTTGAAGTATGTGTCATTGAATATTATATCCTCAATGCTAACTAAAAGACTCTCATTACTTTCTTCAGGTTCGCTTGACAAGAGCCATGTAAATCCAACTGCACCATCAAATATGCCCAGTTTACTTTTAAATCCTTCGATTTCTTATGCAGTCAAGTCTCTCTCTGTCAATCAATGTACCTTTGGAGAATACAATTGCGTTATTCTTTTCACTTCAAATGATAAGGACGTATCTTTCTTACCGCTCCACGTGCAAGCCTTGTCTGTTACAGACACATTATGGTGTCCAAATATTACTAATGCTGCCATGTGATGACACATGAACTGCCCTCTTGGACAGGTACATTCTGCATCTTCAATCACCCACTCGGAATTGAATTGAATCTGAAAAGAGTGTGAATATTTCAATTGTTTTCATTTAATATTTTTATTACCTTACCTGCACTTTATACGTTTTATCACGCATACTAAAATGAACAAACCCCTTCAAAATCTTGATTACAGAATCGAATATCATGTTTTCAACATGGACCGATTCCACTGCATTTTCTCCTCTAGATATCAGTTTTTCATCATCCTTGAAATAACGCATGATAGCTGACAACTTGATAACATGATAACGTGGTTTCCACCAAGTTTTTGGTACAATGATGAACTTGTATCAAAAATTAGAGTTTATTTCAAATAAATCCACCGATAAACACTGAAATTACATAACCTCAATAATTTTTAACAAGTTTTTATTTAAATTTTATAGCTTTCCTCACCTGTTTCTATTTTTCATATAATAAATATCACCTCGTTCTTCACATAAATTATAACAAAATTCGTTAACTCTCAAAAACACTTTAGATATTGGTGTTTGAAAATTTCCTTATGGACTTTTACATGTAAACAAAATTTGTTTGGAAACAAATCAGAAGCACAGTATTATGCTTAAATATTAATATTACATCCATAGCAATCATTCTCATCAACACAGTAAGTGGTTCTTCTTCAAAGTTTTCTTTCCATTAATCGTACAATTTTGCTTGTTACTTGTAGCTTCCCTGAAGATGACAGTATTCACTGTTGAAATATCGGAAATATAGTGTTAAAAGAGTACACGTTTTGCTTGCTGCTATACCCAAAAAATTTCCTGCTTTGTATCCTAACTAGTCAGCAAAGACTACCCTTCTACTATATATATATATATATATATATATATATATATATATATATATATATATATATATATATATAAAATAGTTAAAAGAGTATGAGGAACAAAGGAAGCCCACTATGATGAAAGGAACTCTTCCATTGTATAAAACATATTGTTCAATAAATATTCCTTCAAAGCTTTTCGGAATTTGAAGTAGGATACTTCTTGTTTGATATTAGAGAGTGAGTGATTGTATACCTTAATCCCATTAGAAACGGGGCCATTCTGGCATATATTCAAGTGATTTTGAGGTGCGTACAGATGATGGCTAAACCTTGTTGGGTAATTGTGTGTCATTATGACAGGGAATGATATTTCTGCTTTTGTGTATGTAGCAAGAGATTTCCAGTATGTATATGCAGCATAATGGAAGTATTTTTAAATTTTTGAAGAGAGGTCTGCACGACTCTCTTTGATTTTTCTTCAGCATTGCACGTATGCATTTCTTCTGGAACTCAAATAGTTTGTGTACTGAAGAAGACATGCCCCAGAATAATATGCCATACGATAGTCGAGACTGTATTTCAACAAAATAAATTTTTTTTTAGAACATGAAGGTTGAGCACTCTGTGATTTGATACAGCTTACAGTTCAGAGTTTTTCTTGTATTGCTTATATGTGGTTCCCAGTCAAGTGTGTCGTTTATAGTTATACTTAGAAATTTAATATTGTGACATTTCTCTAGAGTCATTTCCCCTAAATTTATTTCTGTTTTCGGCTGTTCTCTGCTTTGTGTGGTAAATCAAAAATTGGGAAAACCATAGAATAATTTTTTCCATGAGGTTATTACATGCTTGTTGATGGAGATTGAGTGAGTCTTTTGATACCAGTATAGAGAGATCATCAGCATATAATGTTAATTTGAAAGGTGCAAGATATTTTACGATATCTGCTACATAAATTTAGAACAAAACTGGCGCAAGCACACTTCCCTGAGGAATTCCAACTTCCACATGGGCCAGACGAGAACGAGATACTATGTTTTGACCTCCTTCTTCATTGCAAGATATCTGAACGTATTGCTTTCTATTTGTCAAAAAGGACCTGAACCAGCTTAACACAGGACCTCTAATTCCATATGACCAAAGCTTATCAAGCAGCCGATCATGTGGAACACAATCGAAAGCTTTACTTAAATCACAGTATATGCAGACAGGACTTTTTTTGCATCTAAATCATTGAGAATATTATAGGTTTCTATTGTTGCTGTAGGTGCAGATTTTGATTTCCTAAGCTTGAATCTTGCAATGAAGGAGTTTAGCCTCTCAAGCATGCAGTATTCAAAGAGTTTGGAGAAAACTAATGTTATTGATATGGGTCTGTAGTTGTTCATATTTTTATCTTTTTTCTTGTGAAGGGGTTAGTTATGGGTTTTAACAGCTCATTTTTGAATTCTTTTATAATATTTTTGGGTAGGTCATCAGGCTCAAAGGAACGTTTATTTTTGAGTTTTGAGAAAATTGTTAGCATTTCTTCCTCAGTGAAAGGAAGTATAACGATTGAAGAAAGATGCAGTTGAGGCTATGTCCAAACTTATTGTGGTCAATTTGTGGGATCTCGTCTATGACTTGTTTTAGAGCATCTATAAAAAAACTATTGAAGAGATTGGCAATGTCCTCTGGACAGGAGAACACTTTATTTTCATGAGAGATTTTTAATATGGGTGTTTTTGTGCTACTGTTATTTTTAATTTTATTTATAACTGTCCTGGAAGTTTTACTTTTATTATCAGAAGATTGAATTATTTTGTCATAATGATTTTTTTTACACGATTCTAAAAGAACAATATCAGAATGCTATCCAGACTAAAACAGGATACAGCATACATACACATTTTAATCTAAAGGTTTAATCAAGCTATGAGAATATAAGTATCTGTATATAAATTATCCGTAGGTACAAGTTTCGAGCTTTTTGGCTCTCATCAGCACGGCGTAGCCAAGTATGAGGATAAGCAATACTTGGTTGCACTCAACAGAAGCTTCTGGTTCTGACTCCGTTTGTTTGCTGTTTTTTCATTCAATCAAGTATTGTTTATCTTCACACTTCGCTACACCGTACTGATAAAAGCCAAAAAATTCGACATAGCCGATAGAACTCCATAGAATTTCATTCATAGAAAAAAAGGATCGTTTGATCTGAATCTATATCGTTGAGATGGAAAGAGGATGATAGTGAGATCTATAGAAATTTGATTAATTACTAGTCGAAAGCATATTTCATATAGCTTTCCTATTTCCAATGTATTCCATCAATAAGTGAATGTTTCAGATATTTTCAGAATTTTGCTTGATTAGTTGAGTTACATGAAGGAATGAAATGTTTATAATACATATTTTATTGGGTTGAACGGTAACTTTATGAATTAATTTTTCACAAAGAAATCCGAAGAAAGTAACAAAATTCAAAACGTCAATTATTACAAATATAGTTTACTTAAAATATTGTGTACAGTAGTATTCCAGAATATAACAAAATAATTGTACAATCCTGAATGTACATAGGTAAACAGTTCAGCAACATAGCAACAATTCGAGATATTCATTGAATAAATAAAAGAAACACTTTCTAAATTGAATAACATGTCACTACTAGAACCAGCAGATATTTGGAAATTTCTATATACGCATCGCTGGTTCACATCATTTCTGTGAAGTTTGGTTCCCCTGGGAAAAACCTAGCCATAAAGTATTGTGAAGATGGTTTACGGACAGTGGTCATCACTGAATTTCTCTCTCAATTTTTTCCATGCAATCCTTTCTTTTTTGATTTCTACAGTCCGTTTCATCAAGGATAGCGGGACACCTGTCAGGGACTTTTCCAAGAAGTCGATATTATCTGCTTCAAGGTTGTGACTCTTTTCTTCAGGCGATTGATTTTCACTGTCATAGCTTTTACTTTTTTCTGGGCTATGGATTTTTTTAAAATTTGCTTGTTTGAATTTAAGATGAAGTTTTGAGGGAGATGCACTGAAAATATAAAATACATGAAATGAGAAAATATAAAAATAAAAATACATAAAATAAAATACTTCTATGGAAATTATTAAACAAAACTCAAATCCAATTTCCAAACTACTTCAAGTGATGTTTATTTTTCACTTCTCAGTTCAATCAAAGTGAGTACTGTCACCAGTCAATTGTATGCAAAGAAAAATAATTACTAGTATGTCTGTGATATCAATTTGGAAAGAATAGAAAATATCGCATATATGTCATTTATATTAAAATTATTGGCCTTTGCATGGAAAGAGAGCAGTAAAGTCGATCATTCGTAAATGTTTGTTTCAAAGCAAATCCAACAAGCACAACACAGCAAATGGGTAATTTACCTGATTTTCGGGTAAAACCATCCAGAATTTTTTCATTTTGTGGCGTTGATTATGCTGGACCGTTCCAAATCAAAGATGGAAAAACTCGAAATAGGAAATTAGTAAAGGGCTACATATGTTTGTTTGTCTGTTTAGCTAGTAAAGCAGTTCATTTGGAATTAGTCAGCGATCTCACTACTGAATCGTTTTTAAATGCTTTGAAAAGATTTGTATCAAGACGAGGAATATGCAGAAAATTGTTCTCTGATAATGGTACGAATTTTACTGGTGCTAATAATGAATTAACAAAAATAAATGAATTATTACGAAATGACCAATTTCAGCAATACTTATCTCAACAAAATATTGAATGGAAATTTATTCCCGCGAAGTCACCTCATATGGGAGGTTTGTGGGAGGCTGCTGTACGGTCCGTGAAATATTATTTGAAAAGGGTAACAATAAATTTTTTGTTCACTTATGAGGAATTTTATACCACTCTTACACCTCTGATTCCCCTTTCCAACAATCCGAACGACCTGGAAGCAATCACTCCTGGGCATTTCATAATCGGAGAAGCTTTAAATTCCTTACCTCAAATAAATTTGCAAGATACTCCAGTTAGTCATTTGTCACGTTATCAACATATATGTAAAATGTCTCAACAAATATGGTCACGTTGGTCAAGAGACTATTTGCATTCACTTCAACAAAGAACGAAATGGAGATTTCGTAAGGAGAATCCCGATCTGCTGGTTGGTGCACTAGTACTGCTGAAGGAGGACAACATACCACCTTTACATTGGAACTTAGGAAGAATTACTGAGCTACATCACGGAGCAGATGGATTAGTACGAGTCGTCAGTGTAAAAACAAAAAATACTATTTTAAAACGTGCAGTTGCCAAGATCTGTTTAGTGCCTACTGACGTTTAAAAACATTTCATAAATTTGTTTTCGGAAATGACTGATGATCATTAACATCAGAATTTCTTTGATTTCATTGTGTTACAGTCCACTGATTATTTTGAAACTGAGTTAGAGAATTTAAATTATTTATTCATTGAAACGGGAACGTTTCAAGGGAGGCTGTTTATGTTAAATGAAAAATCATTCAGTTCCCATACTATTTGATGTTACATGAAATATTGTCTTGTTCATGTACTATAAGACATATTGTTTTTTGTTTCAAGTTGTTGATTTGAATGTCGGTCAATAAATTCATGAAAACGAAAAGTCAAGCACATTTTTTACACCACAAATATATTCCATCAATAAGTGAATGTTTCAGATATTTTCAGAATTTTGCTTGATTAGTTGAATTAAATGAAGGAATGAAATGTTTATAATACATATTTTATCGAGTTGACCGGTAACTTTATGAATTAATTTTTCACAAAGAAATCCGAAGAAAGTAACAAAATTCAAAACGTCAATTATTACAAATATAGTTTACTTAAAATATTGTGTACAGTAGTATTCCAGAATATAACAAAATAATTGTACAATCCTGAATGTACATAGGTAAACAGTTCAGCAACATAGCAACAATTCGAGATATTCATTGAATAAATAAAAGAAACACTTTCTAAATTGAATAACATGTCACTACTAGAACCAGCAGATATTTGGAAATTTCTATATACGCATCGCTGGTTCACATCATTTCTGTGAAGTTTGGTTCCCCTGGGAAAAACCTAGCCATAAAGTATTGTGAAGATGGTTTACGGACAGTGGTCATCACTGAATTTCTCTCTCAATTTTTTCCATGCAATCCTTTCTTTTTTGATTTCTACAGTCCGTTTCATCAAGGATAGCGGGACACCTGTCAGGGACTTTTCCAAGAAGTCGATATTATCTGCTTCAAGGTTGTGACTCTTTTCTTCAGGCGATTGATTTTCACTGTCATAGCTTTTACTTTTTTCTGGGCTATGGATTTTTTTAAAATTTGCTTGTTTGAATTTAAGATGAAGTTTTGAGGGAGATGCACTGAAAATATAAAATACATGAAATGAGAAAATATAAAAATAAAAATACATAAAATAAAATACTTCTATGGAAATTATTAAACAAAACTCAAATCCAATTTCCAAACTACTTCAAGTGATGTTTATTTTTCACTTCTCAGTTCAATCAAAGTGAGTACTGTCACCAGTCAATTGTATGCAAAGAAAAATAATTACTAGTATGTCTGTGATATCAATTTGGAAAGAATAGAAAATATCGCATATATGTCATTTATATTAAAATTTGATAGTTTTCTTGTAAAAAGTTGGCTTCATCAGACCTAAAATAAATATTTCAGTAGAATGGAAGAGTTCAATTGATATTAAACGGATTCTAAGTGTATTCAACATCCAATAAATATGATACAAGCATAATAAAAATAAGCATTGAAAATAACTAACCTGTAATTGTGTCTCGTTTTGATATCTCTTCTTGCTCTTTTAATTTGTCCCCTATTACCTTCACTGTTGATGTTTCTCCATGTGTCCTTTTGAAACTTCTGGGGGAGTCCACAGATGAAGTGGTAGCACTTGAAGGTGAGCTAAAATATAATTATCATTGACTTATAATAAAATTATCCATAGATATGGCGCGTTATATCAAAAACTATTGCTAATAACATTGAAACAATAGAATTCCTACCAGACGATGAGAAGTTAAAAACAAAAAAAATGCCAATATCGACATAAAATATGTAATAAGTTTGGTGGGTCAATAACAATTTACTTTGGAGGTTACTTGGGGTTACAAAAATTGAGTAAAGTATCAAATTCAGAGATCTTAGTTCAAGTCTTATTTGGAATCTTAAAATAATAATATTTGATAATAAGAGGGAACTTTCGAAAAATTATGAGAACATACTTGTTTCGACAAATAATAATAATAATGTCACAATGGGCTGAAGGACCTAGGTCAATGGCCTATTGGATCAATGTAATTGGTTCAATAAAGTTCATTTATTATATGTTTATTTAATAATAATACCTATTCCCTTCTCTACTTCCACAGGCCATGTCTTGGATACAACACTCATAGGAGTGTTTATGAGGGAGTATTAATATTATTACATTACTATTATTATATCACATCATATATATCACGAATATATAAATTTCAAAATATAATCTTGCCCAAATGTTCACAAGTAAATTTTATGATTATTATAAATTTAATATCTTACCTCACTGCAATTTCAATAGTAGGAGTGCAAGAAACTTGAAGAGTAACACCTGAAACATTGTCCTTGTTTTCCTTGTTTTCAATAAAAAGTACTTCCAAGTTATCATCCATTTCGATGCGTTGGGAAATTCATGAAGAGTTCTGAAAAAAGTGTAAAATAGTTTGCATAATTTCAGAAGTAACACTATAAATTATCTGAATTCCTTAAAAACTACAAACCTTTATAAATCGTACATCATGAATGAATTGCACAAATTCTAAACACTTGTTCATACCCTCGCGAATTTTGCAATTTTTCTGCAATTAAAATGTCTGCCAGTCCTGCCGAACCAATCGTTGATGCAGAACCATGTCGGCAGCTATTTTATTCGCAGAAAAATTGCGAAATTCGCGCTGGTATGAACGAGACTTTAAGTTTCAGGATTCCTACCTAGTACCTATGTTGTTAGGTTAGATTTTGTATATGACTCACCTTTCTTCATGTTTCATCATGTTTTCGTAAAAAAAGGCTTGGAACTGCATTTGGTTTCAACAACATTCGACTACCCTGAATATATAGGTACATCGTTTGGAGAAAAATGTTTGCTACAAATGACATTTTTTTCACCCAGATGCTCCGCGGTAGGATCTCTTCCCAATGCTCTCATCCAAATGTCATGCATTGCTCTTTGCTCTCGTTAAACTAGAAATAATAATAATAATAATAATAATAATAATAAATATACTTTATTGTCATTAAAGAATTTCTTCTTGTCGACAAAGCATGAAGTCAGTAAAGAGTGTTATATATAAAATAAATATAAATATACAACTATAGCATTAAAATTACTGTAATAGAACATTGAATAAAAACATTGAACAAATGTTTTTGTCGAAACATACATAGGTATAGAAACAACACAAACTTGAATATATAAGCAGACCTAATGAGAGTGAGGTAATCACAAAAATTCTAATCAGTATACCCATACCTATATTAGGACATTCGAGAAGTATTCAGATTGAGTCATCGTAGAATTCTTTAAGGCTGTAATATGGTCTGAGCTTCAGTAGTTCTTTGACAGTTTTCCTGAATATTTCAATATCCATTAATGTACCCCTAACATGGTTTGGCAAGTGGTTATACATTTTAACACCATTGTAATACAAGGAATCTCTCACCAAAGACGTGCTGGGTATCGGCAGTTTCAAACTATTAATGCTGTGGCGTGTGGAATAATTAGACTGAGCACTGTCAAATTTGGTGAAGTGTTTCCTCACCAAGCATACGGTCTCTAATATAAACAAAGATGTCACTGTCAAAATTTTATTTTCTTTAAACAATGGCCTACATGAGTCGCGAGGTTTAGCTTTATAAATATATCGAATTGCTCTTTTTTGAAGTACCTGCACAGTTTCTAGTTGGTCTAGGGTACACACTCCCCAGAAAGGTATCCCGTACCTTAAATGTGACTCGATTAAGGCATAATATGCTGTTTTAGCAGTCTGGGATCCAAGCTCTTTTGAAATTACCCTCACTGCATAGCATCCAGAGGATACTTTACTTTTGAGTTGCTCGACATGCCTATCAAATTTTAATTTTTTATCTATGAAGACTCCCAAGAATTTGGTGCAGTCTGTATTTTCAATGACTCCGTTATCAAAGGAAAAATTATCAAGTGAGCATCTAAAAGTAACTATATTTGTTTTATTTATATTGAAGGATAGAAGATTCGAGTCACACCATAACTTGATCTTTTTTACATCTACAGATATTTTTTCCTTCAGATCTTCTTCTGTTTTACTGTGCCACAAAATCGTGGTATCATCTGCGAAGAGTGTTACTTTACCAGTCAAGTCAATATTTGTGAGATCATTAACATATATCAGGAAAAGTATGGGACCCAATACAGATCCTTGAGGCACACCAGAATTGATCTCAATTTGCTTCGAGTATTCATTTGTATTTGATTTTACTGTTTGTCTTCGACCTATGAGATATGATTTGAACCATTGCAGAGTCACTCCTTTACATCCATAGTGATTTAGTATCCGCAAGAGTATCTCGTGATCCACGCAGTCAAAGGCTTTTGTTAGATCACAAAACACTGCCGCCGCAACATCTCCACCATTGATGTTTGAGTAGACCTCGTATAGAAATGTAAACACCGCATCATGGGTGTTTTTATGTTCCTGAAATCCAAACTGATTCTTACTAATAATATTATGCGTTAGGAGGAAAGAGCTGAGTCGTTTCTTAACCAGTTTTTCTATCATTTTCGCAATGGTCGGGATAAGGGAGATTGGTCTATAATTAGAGGGGTCGTCCAGGTTGCCTCCTTTGTGTAGGGGAATAATTACGGATGTTTTCAGGAAGGATGGGAACAAACCATTTTGAAATGAATGATTAATCAGTGATACTAGTACCTCAAGTACACTGACTGGAAGATTTTCAATAATCTTAATGGATATATCATCGTAACCAGATGCACTTTTATTTTTGATATCCTTAATTGTTTCAATCAGTTCATTTATGTTGGTGTCATATAATACGAAATTGGTATTTACTGTGTGATTTTTTAAATTATTCAAAGGATCAAATGGTACAACTATTTTTTCGGTCAATTTTTGTGCTATGGAACAGTAAAATTCATTCATCTTATCTGGACTAATAGGTATGTCGATAAGGTTTCTTTTATTGCAATTGCCTCTTAGATCTTTTATAATCGACCAAGTCTCTTTCATTTTATTGCTCGAATTATTAATTCTGTTCTTATAGTAATTTTCTTTTGCTAACTTTAGGACTTTTCTGTAGATTTTTTTATAAAGATTAATATGAGAGTGGATAATGGGATTGTTTGTAAACTTTCTTATGCAGTGCAGTGAGCGTAAGTTTCTTGAGGACGTCTTTATTCCTTGTGTTATCCATGGTTTCTTATGTTTGAGTTTGATTTTTTGAATAGGAAAAGATTCATTGAATACCTTCACTAATTGATTGTGAAATATTAGGAATGCATCAGTCTGAGATGAAATAAAAGCCCAATTTAAGTTAAGACACTTATGATAAAACTTCACGTAATTTGTACTGCTGTACAGCCTGCCATATTTATATTTAACATTATTTTCTGTATCATTGAAACATATTGTACATTCAACCGTTTCATGGTCCGATAGTCCGGAGGATGAAACTGAGCAATTGATCTTCTCTTCAACCAAGTTGCTACAGATATAATCGATACAAGATGAGGAATACTGTGATATACGGGTATCTGACTTGACATGCATACTCAAGTTGAATGATTCAAGTAGTCTTACAAGTGACTGAGTTGCTGTAGAATTGTTGTTATTATAATCTATATTGAGATCACCAGTAACTAGTATAATGGAATTTATTGATAAGTCATTTAGTATTAACTCTAAGTCCTCTAAAAATAGATTCACATCCGATGATGGTGATCTGTACAGGCACAATATATACAAATTTATTTTTTTGAAGTGACAAATGGAGCATTCAAATACTTTCTCTTTTATTAAGTGATTGTACTTGGAAATATTTTCAACAGGAAATTTTTCGGAGAATTCCTTGTTTACTAAAATCATGGTGCCTCCATAGCCCAGAGCTCTACAATATTTAGAGGGTACAATATAATTAGGTATAAAACAAGGTTCATCATTATTAAGCCAGTGCTCAGTTAACACAATTACATTTGGAAAGTTTTTGTCATCAAGATATACCAACAGTTCATCACTTTTACAACATATGGATTGAATATTCAATAATAATAGAGAGAATTTTTGTTGGCAGATTTTGTTCGTTACCTTTGCTGTGTGTTTTGGTCTCGATTTTCGAAAAAAGAATTTTCCTTAGAGTTTTCTGCACTCATTGTAACATAGTCCTCTTGCAATGTACTGCTTGTGGCACTATCCATTCTCGAAACTCTGCTTATGGTCTTGAGGACAATACTACCGGTTTTTTGTGTGAGGAATCTCAATACATCTTCAAGTATTCCAAGTTTTCTTCCTTTTTGCTTATGGTCGATCATAATCTTCAGGGATGTGCATAGGTTTTGTTTGCTGAAGAATTTTGCTCGTCCTAGTATTTTTTTAATAATAATATTATCTATGTGCTTATCGCATTCCGTAATGAGTAGTAGATTCGTAATTTTACTTATGGGTAACAGTTGTCTTAGTGCTGCGTGTAATGTTTTGTTGTTACTGATGTTACTAGTAGTACACATGATTATGACATAGTCTTCGGACCCATAGTCAAAAGTGTCATTGAAAATTGTACTAGTTAGTTCTGATAGCTCCTTTTTCGGTTTCAGAATTTCAGAAATATTGTATTTGGCATTTTGAATAGATTTTCTTAACACGTCAGAAAATCCTGTAGCATACTGATCACCGATTATAAGTATTTTGTCCCTGTGCATATGGGTTTCCTCAACAATGCTTGAAGTTTCCTCACATGACCTTATTGTGATTTCTACTTGATTATTGAGAACATCATTTTGCCCAACTGGACACTCAGCTATGTTGGTTTTCAGTCCATTATCTGGGTGATTTTCTACGTCTGAGGGTTGATGTTGATTCTCATTGTGAGAAACGTCGTTCAAAATGTCCACTGAATATATGTCCGTTTCTTGAGATAGTGTGTTCAATCGAGTATCTTCATTGGGTTGAATATTGTCATCATTTAATATTTCAACTTCAAAGGAATTAATTTTCCTGGATTGCCTTTTCTTCCTCCTTTTTTTTTTACATCTTATGTCTTCCACTTTGTATAGTCTGTCATTTCTAGTTTGTGTACCTTGCTCAATACTCTGTATAATTGTCAGAGTTGGAGTTGAAGTCTCAGTCACTTCTATTTTATTCTCTTCCTGCTGTAGAGCTTTGTCAATGAATAAATTTATTGGTTCCCGTTGCTTATCACCCTGTATATGGAGCCTGCTTGGTGATTCATTGGGTTTCGGAGACACATTGTCCTTTTTTGCCGGGGTATTCCTTTTTTTGTCCAGTTCCGCGTCTGATAGGAATTCCTTGGTCGAATGTTTTTCATCAGTTTGAGTTTCAGTTGTTTTTGTTTCAAGATATTTATCAGCTTGTTTTTGTATGTAAACGGTGATTTGTTGTTCTAGTTTTACAATCTGTTGTCGTTGGATTTCTACCTGTTCATTGAGTTTAGATTCCATTTCAAGGGCTTCACTTTTCCATACACTCGTTTCTTCTTTCAGTTTGGTAATATAATTGCATTTCCAGTGATTATCCTCCACCAGATCTCTAATAGTTTGTTCAAGAACGCTGTCAGGCTGGCTTGTGTTTTCTTCATTTTCACTTTCGGCTTCACAGCAAATCACTTTGTTCCCACTAATAAAGGTAATTGTTTTTTTCATTCGCATGATGCAACTTTGGTGAAAAACACTGAAGCATTTAGTGCACACATAATGTTTTAGAGGCTTTTTACAACATTTATAACTATGAGAGCCATCCACAATACCTTCACTTTCGGCCATCTTGTATAGTAATAATAATAATAATGTGCATAAGTCAGACATGAAGAAATAATAAGTATTAGTAGGTACTCAGTTTTATCAGCGATATAATATTCCATTTACTTACTAAAAATAATGGATTCCAGGAATTTTTCCTTTGTTTCCACTCCATAGCACCAAGCACGTCATCATAGTAAAAATTAAAAACTGTAATTTACCACAGAAAAACTCGAAAACTAATGGTGGATTTATGCAGCCATCATAAGTCATAAGTCTTAAGTCATAAGAAAGAATATTCGTCAATGATTGGTTGGTCCGTATATTCCAACCAATCATTGACGAATATTCTTCCTTATGACTTAAGACTTATGACTTATGCATAAATCCACCATAACACAATACACAATACACACTACTGACACAGTATTATGCTTTCAAGCATAATACTGTGCTACTGACAAAGTACTAATATGTAAACCACACATTTATGGTGGATTTATGCAGCAATCATAAGTCATAAGTCTTAAGTCATAAGGAAGAATATTCGTCAATGATTGGTTGGAATATACGGACCAACCAATCATTGACGAATATTCTTCCTTATGACTTAAGACTTATGACTTATGATTGCTGCATAAATCCACCATTAAATTTTAAAGTGACCACAATAAAATAAAACCGTCCCTGCCAAACTCAAATCCCTTCTCTTTGATCAATGGAAACTATTAACGCTGTTGAACGATTTAAAGAATTCGACGGAACTTTGAGCACGCTTCGCACTTTCGCAGTAATGCTAGATCATCTTAATCAACAAAGATAAAAGTTGCTGAAATTTGTCATCGCTGTAGCTGGTTATGACCATGCGCATTGACGCAATCATTCGACTTTTTATAACACTTTTCAGACAAAACGTAGACGGGATTAGCAATCTAGAGTAAGTATATATAATATATATCTATGGTAAAATCATCAACTGTGCGTGAAGTAATTTTTTACACACTGTTCATACATTTATGCACTTTTGAAAAATACAGTATTTTGCGTCAAATATTACTCGGAAGTCTTTATTTGATAATACGACGACAATTCAACATTCAAATTAATGATGTAATTTCTACAATTTGGCAATATAATAACAGTCGAAGAAAAAACTTTGTAAGTATATATAATATATATCTATGCTCTGTACTCATACCCAAGTACGTCACTATGACGCGTTGATGATACAAGTTTCTGATTGGCTAGAGCTTATTAAACCCTCCTTGTTTTTAGTCTTCTTGGTCGGTGGTCTGTGTAGTTTAGTCACAGAACTCCTAACCTACAGTTTTGGGTGTCGCCTGTTGGTTGCCGCAGTTGCCGGTGTCAGACGTCGGTTACTCGGGTTGGTGTCGGTGCAGACTACTGTGCACCAGAGGAAAAGTCGTTTCGTCTGACTGCCTGAGGTTTTAATTTTAAGACATCTTCATTCTTCACTTTTTATTTATTAGTGGTTCTTAAAGTCACCTTAAGATGTTATATTCAGACGTATAATGGATGATTAATATGTTGTGCCAAGAATTGAGAAGTTTGTAATTGATTAAATGCCACAAAATGGACCAAGTCTTGGATGTTTTCATCTCTCAGTTGGAAATAAAAGATGGGAAAAAGAAACGAAGGCTCAGCAGTGTTCCTGAACAAGATTTCAATAATGAAATAAATAAAAACGAAAACTTGAGACGTTCTGGGCGTAAGAGAATTCGACCACCAGAACGGGAAAAAAAGATAGTTATTTCAAAACCCAAGAAACTACTTGAGGAGAGCAACTCCAAAGACATACAAAATTATTATCTTGACAAAAAAATCAAGAGACTTCCTCCTTCATTGGAGACCATATTTGAAGAGCCTAATTCTGAAAATTTTATGAGCACTAGAAAATTCAAAAGATGCATAAACTTTCCGAATAGTGCTGGTTTGTCTAGAAGTAAATTTAAAGTAAAAAAACGTGCAATGAAAGCCAAAAAAGTGTCTTCTAGACCGAAGAACAAAATTACGTTGGATATGCTGTTCAGGCAATTAGCAGGTATTGAAGAAAATGAAACAACACCGCCAAAATGAAGTATATGCTGTATGCTTTCATGAACAAGTTTTGTGTTCTAAGTTTAAATGAATGAGTGAACACCAATGGATAGCAATTAGTTAATCAGTTTTCCAAGTTCGAATTGTTAGTAAATTTTGATATACTTATTTGTTTGTATTTTGTGACTGCAATGTATTTTCATCTGGTGAATAAGAATTGAAAATTGCAACGTAGTTGATCTGTCTACAAAACTTCATATCCTTCACTTTCTGCCAAAAATACTCATAATTTATTATACAATGACCTCTTAGGAAGTTGTATTATCTACGATTCGAAATACACAGCAGACCTACATTTTTTATTTGAAGAGATAGAGTCATGAATCCAACGGGACCATGTTTCTTATCAAAAATTTTGAAAAAAAAGAAAAAAGAATGATAATAATAATACTATCTTCATCTACTGGAGGGCCCTAACTTTTTTATCTGAAGAGAGAGGAATGGTCCCTGAAGATAAATTATCTCCATATAAAAATAGAAAAAACAAAATAATAATGAAAAAAAAAAATGTCCAGATCTCTGTCGTGGTACTTCAAAACGCTATATTTTCAGAACCATAGGAGATATCGCTTTGAAATTTGAATCATTTTAATAACTCAAAGACGGTATTTGTCAGTTGTTTTAAGTCGGCGATTGGAAAACTCTGAAAATTTTTACAGGTTTTTTTACCTTTTTTTTCAAGTTTTTACTTCTCTCTATACACAGGTTCAGGAATTAATTTGATTCATTTCATATTCCTTGAATGTCTTATAGAAGACTGCAGTTTTTGCGATGGATCGGAAAATGATAACCAGGTTTTCCGTGCAATTTTCTTAAAAATGTCAATATTTTGAAACACAAAAAAATCGAATCAATGAGATTGAAACTGAATTTCAAACAATGCAGATGGTTGAGCTCGAGTAAACCAACAAATCACATCTCTTCTGAATTACCACTAAAATGACCGGAAAACTGAGAAAACTTAAATCAAAAAATTTGAATATCTCGGAAACGCTCAATATTTTCCAAATTTATCAAGATATCTTTTCTGACCGCCTTCAGGAAATCAAAAAAATTGAATTATTTGCCTCTTATATCAATAGTTCGGGAGATATTTGAAAAAATCGGAAAATCGAAATATTGACCGTACTGACAGAGGTAATGCAAAGTTTTGAATCGCATTCAGTTCGCACTACGAGCCCTTTCAATGCTCTAAAACAGTTTTTCTCCAACTTGATTATAAAGTGGAAAAATGACAAAAAAATTGAAAAAAAAAACAAAAAATTTTGACTTATCTTTCAAATCGCCAACAACTCGAAAACCAATCGAGATATCCAAAAATTTTATAGGAACAAATTTATTCTCCTTGAAAAATCCAATAAAAAAGTCAGGTGAAAAATTTTTCGTTACTAGTAAAACAAACGAGAAAACTACGATTTTGTGGGAAAAATTATATTTTTGGTTTCCAAAAACCCATTTTACACAGTGGGGTCAACTTTTTTGTTTGAAGAGATAGAACAATGATTTAAAGATGAAAATGACCCTTGTCAAAAATTTAGATAAGAACAAGAAAAAAAATTATTATCATTATTATTATTTTTTTGACTGGGCGACCCTCATTTTTTGAAGAGATAGAGAAAAGTTTACTCGAAAGAAAATGATCCCCATCGAAAAATACATACGGTCAGACAAAAAAAATCGAAAAAAAAACAAATGTTTGTCCATTTTTTGTCTGTCGGTCTGTCTGTAGCTTTTTTTTTTTGTGGCACTTTGGCACGCTCGCATTTCCATACCCTTAGACATATCGCTTTGAAATTTGAATCATATCAATAACTCAAGGACAATATTTCTCAAATTTTTTTTTGCGATCGAAAAATCAGGAAAATTTTTACTGGCTTTTTTCGTTTTTTCATACTTCCCTCGATAGCGGTTCAGGAATTGATTTTTTTTCTCCCACATTTCTTGGAGCCATACGCTTATGTCTCCTACACAAGTATATAGTTTTTGAGAGGGATCGGAAAATGCTTACGGGTTTTCCGGCCAATTTTCCGAAAAGTAAAATAGTCAAATAAAAACCGAGCCGATGATTTAAACTGAATTTGAAATTTTCAAAAAAATGATCGGAAAACTGAAAAAAAAACTTCAGTTTTTTTAAAAACGGAATATCTTACGAACGGTTTTTTCGAAAAAATCAATAGTCCAGGAAATACTTGAAAAGAACCTAAAAATTGATATATTGACCGTACTAATAACAAAATTCAAATTTTTCAAATCGTTCCGTATACGTCTCCACAAGTTCCACCGATGTTTCAAACCATTCTTCTCCGACTCCATAATAAGGTGGAAAAATGATGGAAAAACTTTTAAAAAAATTGCAAAATGTGTATTTTGGGTCTAAAACCGCCAAAAATTCGAAAACGTAACTGGAGATCACAAAAATGTGTAGTGACAATTTTATTGCCCTTTGATAGCTCTACAAAAAAGTCCTAACAACTTTTTCTATATCTTGATAAATAAGCTCGTAAAAATCGAATGGACCTAAAAAAATGAGCATTTTTTGAGTGGAAACAAATTTGACCAAAAATAAAAAATTTCAAGATGTCAAAAATGTATTTGAACAATTTTATTGTCTTTGATCAGATTAACAAAAAGTTCAGATAACATTTTTTCATATCTTGAAAAAAATAAATTGAGAGGTGAATTTTTCCTTTTTTTTTGTTTTTTAAACACCAAAAATTCGAAAACGAAACGAGATATCGAAAAAATGTATATGAACAATTTTATAGTTCCCAAAAAGTTCTACAAAAAATTCAAATGAAATTTTTCCATGTCTTGAAAAAAAATTGCGATTTGGAAAAATTCGGGACTTTCTAAAAACACAAAAAACTCGAAAACTGAACGATATATCGAAAAAATGTATTCGAACATTTATTTTATATTGAACTCAGATATGTCTACAAAAAGTGTTCATGAAATTTTTGCATATTTTGGAAAATAAACAAAATATTTGATTTTCACAACAACAAAAACTCCAAGATGGCGATAGATTTTCAAATTTTACATAAAAACTTTTTTGATCACCTCCTAAAAGTATGCAAAAAATATGGAAACGTTTTTTCCGTAAAATGGAAATATCACAAAAACGAAAAATTTTGGACTTTGGGATTTTTGAATATTTACTTCCCCCCCTTCGAATTTTCCCGGGCGCGACACGACCAGATTTTTGAATATTTCCTTCCCCCACCCTCCTTCGAATTTTCCCGGGCGCGAAGCGCCCTGATTTTTGAATATTTACTTCCCCCTTCTCCTTCGAATTTACCCGGGTGCGAAGCGCCCGGATTGTTCAATATTTACTTCCCCCCCTCCTTCGAATTTTCACGGGCGCGGAGCGCCTGTATTTTTTAATATTTAATTCCCCCCTCCTTCGAATTTTCCCAGGCACGAATCGTATCGATGTATTCGTATCTACCGCCCCGTTCCCCCATCCTCCAAATTTTCCATATATTGAAAAAAAAAATGCGATTTGGAAACATTAGGGACTTCACATTTTTTCCTAAAAACACCAAAACCTCGAAAACTAAACGAGATATCAAGAAAATGTAAATCAACAGTTCCATTGAACTCAAAGATTTCTACCAAAAATTTTCATGGCATTTTTTCATATCTTAAAAATAAACTGAATATGGATTTTTATTTTATAAAAACACCAAAAACTCAAAGATATCGACAGATTTTCGAGTTTCCCAAAACACATTTTTTGATCATCTCATGAAAGTCTACAACAATTGTAGATGAATTTTTTCCGTGATATCGATAGTCCAGAAAATATTTCACAAAAACAAGCAGTTTTCATGAATTTTCTTTAAATTTTGAAAAATAAGACAGTCATGAATTGAAAACGCGAATATTTGTGGGAAATTAGTCAAAAGACAGTCATGTATTGAAAACGCGTATTTTTGAGAGGAATTAGTCAAGACAGTCATGTATTGAAAACGCGTATTTTTGTGAGGAATTAGTCAAGACAGTCACGTATTGAAAACGCGTAATTTTGTGGGAAATCAGTCATGTATTGAAAACGAGTATTTTTGTGGGAAATTAGTCAAGACAGTCATGTATTGAAAACGCGTATTTTTGTGGGAAATGAGTCAAGACAGTCATGTATTGAAAACGCGTATTTTTGTGGGAAATTAGTCAAGACAGTCATGTATTAAAAACGCGTATTTTTGTGGGAAATTATTCAAGACAGTCTTGTATTGAAAACGCGTATTTTTGTGGGAAATTAGTCAAGACAGTCATGTATTGAAAACGCGTATTATTGTGGGAAATTATTCAAGACAGTTATATATTGAAAACGCGTATTTTTGTGGGAAATTAGTCAAGTCAGTCATGTATTGAAAACGCGTATTTTTGTGGGAAATCATTCAAAACAGTTATGTATTGAAAACGCGTATTTCTGTGGAAAATTAGTCAAAACAGTCATGTATTGAAAACACGTATTTTTGTGGGAAGTTATTCAAGACAGTCATGTATTGAAAACGCGTATTTTTGTTGGAAATTAGTCAAGAGTCATGTATTGAAAACGCGTATTTTTGTGGGAAATTATTCAAGACAGTCATGTATTGAAAACGCGTATTTTTGTGGGAAATTAGTCAAGATTGAAAAACATACTTGGATTTTTTTTCAAGTCTCGCATTAGTCGTTGTATTCAAATTATTGGTGTCCAATTATAGTTTTAAATTACAATAGTCGTATTCATATTATTGGTATCCAATTACAGTTGTGAACGCATTAAAGTCGTTGTATTCATATTATTGGTTTCCAATTATAGTTTCAAAGGCATTAGTCGTAGTATTCATATTATTGGTGTCCAATTATAGTTTAAAATGCATATTATTTGTGTCCAATCATAGTTTTGAAGGCATTGGTCGTTGTATTCATATTAATGGTGTTTAATTATAGTTTAAAAGGCATTAGGGTAGTTGTATTCATATTATTGGTGTCCAATTATAGTTTTAAAGGCATTACGGTCGTTGTATTCATATTATTAAGGTGTCCAATTATAGTTATTAAGGTCATCGTTGTATTCATATTATTGGTGCCCAATTATAGTTCTAAACCATTCAACTTCCGAGCTTTTATGAGCATAGTTCGCGCGAAGCGCGATGAACTATGCCCTTCAACTTCCGAGCACTAGCTTGTTATGACTCACGTTCACACATAATCTTCCTCAACATGTTTTTAATTATGTTATGAGGAAGATTGTTTTTTTTTCATTGCCTAATTCAAGGATAGGTACATCATGTGTCTGAATGCACAAGTTAATGACAATATACATATATATTGAGATATACATTGTTATAATTATTACTACTCTATTAAAGATTGAATACTATATTGATATTAATATTTTGCTATTATTGGTAACCATGAAATGGGTCATTTATTAGTATTGTAGACATAGTAAAAGAAAGCAATTAAGATTGCCAAATTTTGATTTACATGTTTTCAAAGAGTCCCGTCTTATTTTGTATTGAATAGGTGAGAGTAAAAGAAAAAAACTTGGAAATAATCATTAAAGAATCACATTTTTTTTTATTGGTCCAATGTTTTGAAATTTTTCATTATCATGTTTATTTTTTTTTTTGTTTTTTCACTTGGTAGAAAGCATTTCATGTTTGCTAGCTCCATCCTGAAATGACAGAGGCAATTTGACATTTATTATGAAATATTGAACTAAACAGTCTCTGAAAAGTATTGATTGAAAGTTGATTTTGTGGAGGAAATGCGGTTTTTGGCATGGAATTTTGGGATTTAGACCTTCCACAGTCTGAAAATGAAAAAATGTAAATCAAAGAAATTTATACAAATGTAGAAGCACTGCACAACCTTTGGTGTAGGAATGAATACACTAGAGCTTTATCCCAATACCAAACCACCATTTTCAACACCTCGACATGTGTTTCAGTAACCATCAAGGACGAGGATAATTAATTTTGAATCTTTCTCCAGAAGATAGTCACTTGGTGAAAAATAGTAGTTTGGTGTTGGGATTGTAATAAATCGCTAGTGGGGTACGCGACGATTTATTTGGTTCGGTTCCAAACTTCACCAAAGCAACCAACCACTCCTGAGTCGCCCACACTAGGAAATATTTTTATAAAATGGTAGCATGCTGCCACCAGGTCCGAATTGAGTTTTGAATCCGCTAAGACCATACGGATTTTAGACAGTGGATAGCTTTTAAAAAATGATGATGCTGCTGGATGCTGAACTTCTTCAGCGCTACTGGTTTTCGTGTTTCACCATCATCTCAAAGGACAGTTGTTAATTTGCAGGTACGGCCACGGCTTCACAAATGCGTGGACTTCACATTAGGGTTTGAAGAGGTGAATAATAGTCAGCAAAGTTCCACAAACCAGCTTTATTCATTAATCAAACTGGTGGAAATAATTAAACGATAAATTGAAAAAAAAATGCATCAAATATAGTAATCAAAGTGTAAAATAATCAAACGCTTCTAATAAACCAGTAATAAAGAATAAAATAAACATTTAGTTTCGGAAGTCCGGAAGTCCGTTCTTTGCCAAAAACGCAAAAACAATCAAAATCGATAAATGGGATAGTCACCCTCCCATAAACAAAAAAATATATACATAAAAGCTTGCTCTATTGTTGAGTACACTCACCAACATAAAATTCCAGTTGTTTTTGTCCATCCGGATAGAACGTACGACACTATTATAATTATTGTTATTAATAAAGAAAAATGCCTCGAACATGTATTTAACTATTTAGATTGAATACCTGAACACCCACTTATCCCTATTTAAATATCATCCCTTTCACGCCCCAAAATTAGAAAACAATTTTCTCTATTATTGTTATTATTATTATTAAACGAATAGAATACCCCTAACATATATTTAATTACTTATTTTAGTTGACTAATTGAACACCCACTTATCCCTAAAAAATTAACACCCACATCGGCCCCATTATCGGGGGTGGCAAAAAGCCACCCTCACCGGAAGTTCGAAATCGAACCAACTCTTGTCACTAGCACTTCAACACCGACTGTCTCGCTCCAAAAGCTCGTTCTTCCGAAGAGCCGAGATTATTCTTCATAACCTACCCTCTGCGCTATTTTTACATCGTGGCTTATCTTCAGACAGATACCCACTAGAAATTGTTTAGTCTAGCGCGCCGTTTAACACCCCTTCATGAATTTTTACCGGAGAAATGATATCTTGAATAAACTCATAAATTTAAATAAGACTATTCTAATACTAATATAGGACCATCTTATACAGGGCACAACGTTATACATAAAACAGTGCACACTGTTACAGGATGAAACCCCAGCGTATCCAAGTGTAGAAGGGCAAAGTCAGAATTGGATTAACCACTAACGAAATTAAATAATTTTTTTTCATTTGCCCTTCAACATTTGTATGGATAACGTTTATATCAAACTTTAATGTTAACTTTCACAAATGTTTGCTTCACAAAACCGCAACAATGGACCTTTACATTTACGGAAAATTAATTACAAAACTCTTTTAAATCGATAGTTGTTAGTCTGAAAAGTCCATTTAACAAAAAGTTCCATTATTTTTCTTTCATTTTAAAAAAATATCACATTTGAAAGTGTGCCGCTGACGTCACGTTCATCGGAAATATCTCCCACCATAATCCACGTTCCGAAACAGGCAATACCGTTTTCCTTAAAAATATAACTTCTAGCATGAAATAAGCCGTTGAGAAATAATCAATACATTGTCACTTGATCAACTCATAGATTAAAATCCACATATTAGCTATTTTTTATTGTATTTGTAACTTTCAAATTTTCTGAACAGACCATCCTTTTGATGAATAACGAGCATTGACAACACAGCAAATCGTAATGACAGTTCTCAACTGTCAAAAGTTATATGGAGATGTGAGGTTAATGTTTATTTTATTTACATTCAACAATCAACATTCAACTGATAAATTCGGTAATAGTGTAGTGACGTGTTATCATAAACGATTTGGTGTGAATTTATTTGTGTAATTGTGTATTAAAAATATGGAACAAGGCTTCGTGAAGGGAAGTTCGGATAATTTACCGAGGTACAAAGCACCTTTTCGACATGTTCAGTTATTGCAGGGATACAGGTACTGGAGATACAGGAATTAATAACAAATTTTAGAACACAAACAACAAAAGCTCTCAAATTTTAGAAAACCGCATTAACCTCAAAAAATAAATCAAGGTAGTGTTGTAATAAATCGCTAGTGTGGTAGGCGACAATTTCTTTGGATCGGTTCCACACTTCACCAAAGCAACCATGAACCACTCCAAAAGTCGACCACACTAGGAAATATTTTTATAAAATGGTAGCATGCTGCCACCAGGTCCGAATTGAGTTTTGAATCCGCTAAGACCATACGGATTTTAGACAGTGGAAAGCTTTTAAAAAAATGATGATTCTGCTGGATGCTGAACTTCTTCAGCGCTACTGGTTTTCGTGTTTCACCATCATCTCAAAGGACAGTTATTAATTTGCAGGTACGGCCACGGCTTCACAAATGCGTGGACTTTACATAAGGGGTTGAAGAGGTAAATAATAGTCAGCAAAGTTCCACGAACCAGCTTTATTTACTGAGCACACTGGTGGGAAATAATTAAACGAAATATAACAAAGATTGTATCAAATATAGACAGACAGTGTGAAATAATTAAAACGCTTCAAATAAACCAATCCTAAAGAATAAAATGTGCATTTAGTATCGGAACAATTCATAACTCCGTTAGTAATCAAAAATAAAAAGAAAAAATAAATAAAATCGATGAATGGGATAGTCACCCTCTCATAGAAAAAAATTATATAAAAGTTTGCTCTATTGTTGAATACATATGATTCTATAAGCCAGCAAAACTCACCAGCGTAAAACTTCAGTTATTTCTGTCCACCGGGTACACAACGACACTATTTTAATTATTATTATTGAAGATTATTTCACGCCCCAAAATTAGAAAACAATTTTTTCTATTATTGTTATTATTATTAAACAAATAGAATACCCCAAATATATATTTAATTACTTATTTTTGTTGAATAATTGAACACCCACTTATCCCTAAATATTAACATCCCCATCGGCCCCTTTATCGGGGGTGGCAAAGAGCCACCCTCACCGGGCGTTCGAAATCGAACCAACTTTTGTCACTAGCACTTCAACACCGACTGTCCAGCTCCAAAAGCTCGTTCTTCCGAAAAACCGAGAGCATTCTTCACAACCTACCCTCTGTGCTATTTTTAGATCGTGGCTTATCTTCAGACAGAGACCCACTAGAAATTGTTTAGTCTAGCGCGCCGTTTAACACCCCTTCATGAAATTTTACGATAAACTTTAACCCGGAGAAGTGATATCTTGAATAAACTCAGAAAATTAAATAAGACTATTCTAATACTAATATAGGACCATCTTATACAGGGCACAACGTTATACATAAAACAGTGCACACTGTTACAGTGTTCGTTGAAGTTTAGATCTGATGGAACTGCTTCACTTGTATCAAATGGGTAGGCAAATGAGTTAGACAGAGACAAATTATTCTTATTGATCGCACCGTGAAACAGACGAAAGAACCCATCTGGTATCAAATGAAAACTGTCATAGGGACACATATTTGAATGAGAATTTGGTGCACAACTTTAACAAAGTTGCCAAGTTTAGTTTTGATGAACGTGACGTCACGAAACCACTTTTCTTCTGATTGTAGATAAACTAGCGGTCAGAAAAAAATAAATAAAAAATCCCGAGTGATATTAGCGAATTTACTTTCTAATTTCAGTGTTACCTCATATCTCTTGGAAAGGTCCATTGGTTCTTCTGGCTTCTGGTAGAAGTAAACTAAGTTAGGATATCCTGGGCCAGTTTTTCATGTTCGAGTTAACCTCCACATAACTAATTAATAGTTTAGATGGTGAATATCATTCTTTAAAATGACGTTGGGAGGATCACATACTAACCATTGGTTAATAAATCTGGAGGTTAACTGGAACTTGAAAAACCGGCCCTTACTATAACTAATTAAGGAGCAATTTTGTACCTGTCCTTCAATCAATCTTTAACACTTTTTGTTTTTTATTATTAACCTTACTACATTTATCGTCAGTTGAGCAAAGTCTCTCTCGATGTTCTCGAACTTCTATACCACAGTTAAATTCAATCTGTTATGGTCTTGAACAATGGTGTTTATCATTCATAAAAAGGCACATGCATCTTCAAGTGAACATTGCAGGCCATTACTTATGCATTTTAATTTATCAATGATTCCTTGTTATATTTACCAAACTTTGACATAATTTTATTAAATACAAAATTTCAGCTCTTCCAAAAAATTAACAAATCTATAAACATTTCAATTTTCAACTACATCAACTATATAGAAGATTAACAGTATCGCAGAGTCATCCCTTGTGCTTTGGGGTTAAGATTTATAATAAGTTTAGTGACGACATTAAAGCCTCAAATACCTAAGTTGTTAAAAGGCGACTCATGCAAAAAGCATTCTATTTTATTGAAGAGTTCTTCCTTGAATCCTAAAAGGATTACATGATTTTATAATTTTTTCCAATGTTTTTATCTTTATTCGTATCACAAATTGAGACTATTTCTAGTTTATTCCCGTGATTTGGCTTAAATGTCATGCTTTTGGAAACGCAACATTATTATGATCCAAATCAGTATTTAGATTACTATTTCGACGTTGTTTACTCCACTTATCAGAACTGATATTATTTCTAGTTTAATTTCGAGTTTTTTTTGCTGAGTACTATTGACCGTTTAGAAAATCAACACTATGTTAGTGCAAGCATATACTCTAATATATCCTATTCCGAGGTTATTCACTTTCATTCTTTCAACAATAACCACATATTTTCAATTTTTGAAGTTAATATGTGAAAAACCTTAGGCCAAACTTATATTTTAAAAATACTAGGGCTAAAATTTACAATTCACAACACCACCGAAACTTTCGAAATCTATGAAGACAGCCAACTAGAGGTGACATCCAACTCAGTAACGAGAATGCTGGGTCTTACTCTAGATTATAAACTCACTTGGAGTCCACATATTGATTCACTATGTGATAAACTGAGAAAGAACTGTTACGCATTGAGATTTATGTCAAATCATTGTGGAAAGAAAGTTCTATTGAATCTGTATCATGCCACTATTGGCTGTCACTTGCGCTATGCAGTCTTGAACTGGGGTATGAGTTCTTCTGCTGAAAGAGTATTCATTCTGCAAAAGTATATTGTCAGAATAATTGCCAAATTAGGATGGCGGCAGACATGCAGAATTCTTTTGGAGAACCAAAGATACTCACAGTTGCCGGTCTATACAGTACGGTGCAAATGTATGGAATAAATTCATTATTTCTGAATATAAACATATTTTGGAAAATTCCTCGAACACGTCGATTTTCTTTTCCGATTGACCGATTTTTGAACCCCACCCTAAATATATAGGGTTATCTGCATTCGAGTAAAAATTATTTTTGTGATATTTTTAAATGGGACACCCAGTGTATTTTTCCATATTTGGTTGGGGATCGTCATTACAAATCCAGTGATACCAGGTTTGATGGGATTATGTCAAATGACTGCGGAGATATGGGCAAAAAACTTCCTCGTATGTCTAATGAGTATGACTGAGACTCCACACGATTCGGAAGGTCAAAAGTCTCTGTCGCACTCATTGGGCATATGAAGAAGTATTTTGCTCATATCTCCGCAGCCGTTTGACATAATCCCATCAATCCTGGTATCCTTGGATTTGTAATGACGATCCCTAACCAAATATGAAAAAATGCACTAGGTGTCCCATTTAAAAGTATCACGAAAGTCATTTTTATTCGAATGCGAATAACCCTGTATATTTTGGGTGGGGTTCAAAAATTGGTCAATCGGAAAAGAAAATCGACGTGTTCGAGGAATTTTCCAAAATATATTTATATTCAGAAATAATGAATTTATTCCATTCATTTGCACCGTACTGTATATATGAGATGTGCATAATACGTTCATAAAAATAAACAAAAAATTATGGCAAATCAACAAGACCATCCATATCCAACTAGAGCTAGATGTTTACTAATACCGAATCCCCACCGAACCTCTCATCAAAAGAGTCATCTCTACCTCGGACCGAAACTATATAATAAGTTAGATACGTCTATTAAGGATTCAGTGAATATTTCCATATTCAAGGGGAAACTAAAAGCATATCTTAAAGAAAAAAATTGCTACATCGTTGAGGAGCTTTAATAACAATTTTTATAAAATATAACTTATCTCCATATGTTTTATTCAATTTTTTCATGTCAATTTATTGTTTTTATCTATATATTATTTATTTTTACACTGACGTCTTCCTTCCCTGCCAAAAATGTCTCATAGAGACTGATAAAAAAATATTTAAGAGAATTTATGAGATCCAAGTTGGATAGTGAAACGGCAAATCCGTATAGAGCCATATTCGATATCCATCAGTATTTAAAAGACATTACAGATACATATTCCTTTAATTTCTAATGTGTTCTTGCTGCTACATGTTTCTATGAGGTCCTGCAGTTTGAAAATGAATTAGAACGTATGAGACTTCATCGCACATCGCAGTAACTTGATTATTTAAAAAAAAATCATTGATATTCTGCGAGGTCTGCCAGATTGTTCCTGGCACGTTCCATATGAAGATTGAATAATCAATCCAATGGATTTTATAATTTTATATGCACTTATGCACATAAAGAATAAAGTCTTTTTCAAATTAGAAAAAATATGTAAATTACACATTCATTTCTAACAGAAACGAAAAAGAGGTAGATAGGGTAGATCTGTGCAGCCAGTTTTAACACCATCTGTTCCTCGTCTGTTTTATCACAACTTTCATCCTACCGTGTGTTATCTTTGGCCAGAAATACTACTATTTTGAAGTTTTCGAAAATACTCACTGGAGGCGAGAGCTCTAATAGGCTTCGCCTACCAGCGTTTTTGCGATACCATTGGCCGACTTAAATGTTCGGCAATGGTATAAATAAAGGCTCAAATGGCTGTTTTAGTCGACTTAGACACTTTCCATCCAGCTGGAAAGAAGCGACGGCCATCATGATTCCGAAGCCCAACAAGAACCACACGTTCCCGCAAAACCACCGCCCCATCAGCCTAACACCTGCCATGAGTAAGGTCGCAGAAAGGGTGATCAGGACTCGACTTGAGACAATGTCTGAAGAATTGAACATCCTACCAGATGAGCAATTCGGCTTCAGACAGGAACACTCAACAGAACTCCAGGTCACCCGGATAGTGGATGCCACCATCCAGAACTGGAACCGCACGAGAAGAGGACATCTTACAGGAGCAGTTTTCCTTGACGTCTCCAAGGCCTTCGATAGAGTTTGGCACGATGGGCTGATCGCAAAACTGGTTGATGCCGGATACTCCATACTAATGGTCAAGCTGATAAACTCCTTCCTAAGGGGTAGACATTACCGATGCAAAGTCGGAAATGCTCTCTCTTCACGAAGGAGGCTAGAAGCAGGAGTACCACAGGGAGCAGTACTGGTCGCCACACCTGTTTTAGATCTACACTGCAGACATGCCTATGTCGGACAACCCCATGACCAAACTTGCTCTCTATGCAGATGACACGGCAATCTTTGCTAAGTCATAACATGAGAGAGGAGTAACATCGAAGCTGCAACTTCAGATAAACAAGCTGGAACCGTGGTTCAATCGTTGGAAGATCGGAATCAATGCAGACAAAGGAAAGCCATACTGTTCACGAGGCGACGTAGGACACCCGAGGGCCATGTTACTATGAACGACGAGAGAATTCCATGGGTAGACGAAGCCGTTTACCTAGGAGTAACCTTGGACAAGAAACTCACGTTTCAGAGGCACGTCTCCCACAGATTAGCTATAGCGAAAGCCGCAAGGCATAAGCTGTACCCACTCATCGGACGTAGGAGCAACATGGCACTCGAGTTGAAACTATGCCTCATCAAGACAATTCTTCTGCCTATCATATTGTACGCTTCCACTGCTTGGGGACAGTTATAGGCAGAAGATACAGGCCTTCTTCAACGTCTGCCTGAGGACGGCAACAGACGCACCACAATATATGCCCAACAGGTTCATATATCGAGACTTAGACATCCACCCGGACTATATAGACAGACTGATCAGACAACATGTGGGGACTACTCTAGACAGAGTAGAGACCCACACGAACCCGCTGCTCACGGAGCTCCACGAGAACAGACGTGAGCAAGACGACAGAGACAGATACAGACGTCCAGTAAACCAAGGAGACAACGACACCCCTGAAGAAGTACGGCGGAGGCGAGACCTTCGGCGACGCCAACGTCTACTTCAACAGGCACCAAATCACGATTAATCATGCTTTTATGTTTCAGATACCAAGAAGAACCGACCAAGTAGTAATTTCAATTTCAGTTAACTCAGTACACAGCACTCGGCCCTCAGCCGAGAGTTTTTTCAGGCCTTCAGCCAGTTTCAGGGGGGCACCATGCACAGTAAAGTAAAGTCATTGTTTTAAAAGTCAACTCATGTCAGATATAAGGGAGCTTCAAGCCGAGAATTGGCTGGGCACTCCATATCAAACGATCAGATTTTATTCTGCTGATCGCCAGTCATCAGGATGAGGAACCGCTTTAACGACCGGGGGTGGTGGATACGGGGGGAGTGAGCTTTCGAGTACGTACGAGTGCTGGGGAGTTCATCCTTCCGGGCCTCAACCTTGAGGGGTGCAAGGTGGTGGTGTTTTAGTCATCCAGGAGCCGCCCGAGGGCTCGGACAATTCCCAGGAGAGAAGCCCTCACTTCTGGATGGCTCAGTAGTGTTAAGTGCAAGTGTAAATAGTATTTCTGGTTTTTAGGTATCTTCGGCCTGGCATGCGAATTAAAGGAACCTTGTTGGTTGGCAACACCAACAAATCCAAAAAGAATTCGTATGTCAGACACGTTCCTGCTGGTTATTCCAAATAGATGAAGAGCTCCGGAGTTGCTGAGATTTTTGCGACGATGCTGTACTTCGGATAGGCGATCTGAGCTAGCTGGAAGAGGCAATGCGTCCTAACTTCCTACTATCCGAGTGCACGCATTTGTTGACACGTGGTTATATTTACTTAGTCTGATCCCGCTCTATGAAACGTGGTCTAGGCCGCACCATCTTCCGAGTAGAGGAAGAAGCTCTCCGAGTAGCCTATTAGAGATTCATTCATTTCATACATTCAGACGTTGTATGAGGATTAACCCTCATACAACGATTCAGACATTCAGAGCTCACGACTTGTGAAAGAACCACGCTGTTCATTCGAAAAGAAACGAAAACTGTTCATCAGCGAATACATTTGACATACGAGGGAAATAATAAGTAAATAAATTCATTCCCGATTATCCGGTGATGATAAAAAAAATTATCATTTGCAATTGAAGTCATTTTGAAATATATTTCATTATTTGTAGGCGTAGATAAAATAACCTAGGGTACATTATGATTCCTCTATGTTTTGAAAATCTGGAGTAATATGATAATGATAATCTATTCGAATATTTCAGCAATATTCTAGAAAGATAATCCTGGAATGTTGCATTTCGTTGATCTTGTGTTGATATTCTGTCATGATATGATAATAATAATCTATTCGAATATTCCTAAGAATATTTTGTTTAGAATATTCCATTTGGTTTCATAATGTTCCTACTGTTGGATCTCATGAAATCTCATAGGATTCGCATAAAATTGGATATGGAATTCCAAATACAGATTGGACCATCAAGTCCTGAACACACTTTTTTTATACGATATCGAATGAGATTATAAATTGTGAATTTCCACAAATAGGTTCTCAAGATTTTGAATGAGGATAAATCATTATTTTGTTTGAAATTGGAATACCTCATCGAATCGTGTATGGTATAGTCTCTTTGTACCACTATTGCCTAAAACAAACTCCTATACTCTGTATCCTTGTTTTCTTATCGACACTTATTGTGAATTCTCAGTGATTTTGAGTTGCATGAAAACTTATAGGAATCGCATAAATTTAGATGAGGAGTTCCTGCTCCAAACCATCACATCGTGATCCCACTTTTTCCACAAGATACCCAATAAAATTGGATACGGAATTTCTGATTCTGATGACATATTCGGGTATGCTTATAAATTACACCTACTCATAAATCCTCATTCATGCTTCCAAAAAGTGTATGTGCCAGGGATTACGTTCGTGTAGGTTACAGACTTTCCACGTAGGTCCTTATACATTCTCATAATTCGTCTATATTTTTTTATGAGATTATATGTAATATTTTTGGCAGGGTTGTTATTGTACAAAAATATTAATTGTGATAAATTTATACTTTTGAACAAGCGAAATAAATATTATTATTATACAAAAAGTAAATCTTCATATGTATATCTGACTACTTGATGATTTCAGGAAACTCATTTTCTTTTCCGCTGACCGCTACCTCACGAACAGTGACATCTTGAACGCATTCCAAAATATTGGTACTTAGTTGAAAATTTTATATAATTTTAAGAGTCTGTAATTCCGAATCCTAAAATTTTTCATTCAACAGACATTTTTTTAAGGATGCCACAGTCGATGAGTTAGCTAACGAGATTAGTCGAAAGGCTTTGGAAGAAAACCACGTAAAACAAAATTATCTGATCAGACATCGCGGAATCTGGCAAAACCTCATCGGTCATCAGATTGATTTTCCCAGATTTTAACTAAAAGTCTTTAAAAATCTAACTTTTGGAGTTTTTCAGTTACGGCTGTCTCCATCATATATAAGGTGAAGTTGCCAATCATGGACGGTATAAGAGTAACATGTAATGCTTTTAATGACGATTTGCACAGTTTATCTAAATTATCCTAATTGCAATATGTCCAATGAAAAAACATGTTTTGAAGGAACATATATTCATGTATCAGAAAAGTAAATAATAATTCATTCAAGATGTATATTTAAAAAAAAATAGATCATTAAATCTCCATTAATGAACAAAAATATGGACACTCCTCAGCAATGGATACCCAGTTATGGAATATTTTTATTGAACTAATATTCTTATAGTGAACAATTTTCAGATATTGCAATGCTGCTTTACATTGTTATAACTTATCATACATATCATTACGTCATGAGGTCAACTCAGAGGTGCGTTTCAATTTAACGTCTGACGTCCGGTAACGGACGATGTATGACGTCATAGTTGTTTCGTAGGGCGATATCTTTCGGATTGAATTTTGAAACGCTCTCCTAAATCGTGGTGTAAATAGTTGACGGTCGGACGTTCCACTCAAGAATTTTGAAACGATGGAATGAAGTTTTCGGACAGGACGTTCTAATATCGAAACGCTTCGTAAGAAAAGTTAGACGTCGGACGCACGTCGGACGTAATATTGAAACGCACCTCTGGCATTGAATTTGTAGTAGATGCGTCCTCCACGCGCAACTATAGAAGGGTCATTACTGCCAGAGTCGGACTGGGACCATTTGGCCCACGTGGCAGGGACCTATTTGGCCCAACACTTCCCCAATGAAAATATCTTATTTATAACAAGTTTTGGCCCACCACTTCCCCATTAAAAAAATTATTTATAACGAGTTTGGACCTTCATCATTTGCCAACTTTTATTAATAAAACTACTAAATTACAAAAATAAATTTTAAATTGGAAAATCTGAAAGAAAATAACAAAATAACTAGCTAATTGAAAAAAAAATTATACTGATTTTATTGAATTATATTTTCATTTCTTCGCTCTAGCAATTTTGAATGTCATATATATTTAATTATTATTGAGTTGTTATATTTTCCTTGTTGGAATTAACAATTTATTCTTTATAATACTTCTTTGGTGGTACAGAAAAAGTATGATAAAAAATCTTCACATTGCTTATTTGAATGTTCGTTCTTTGCTACCAAAAATAAATGATATTAAAGATCTGATATCGAGGGAAGAATATGACATTTTAGGAATATCTGAAACATGGTTAAATAATCAGGTAACAAATGAGAGTATAAAAATCCCTGGATATATAACCGTCAGAAAAGATAGGGGCACACGAGGTGGTGGACTTTGCTTGTTCGTGAGAGAATTATTAAATATTAGAATAAAAACTTGTCAGACATGTGACTCATTCGAACAAAAATGGTTGAGTAAACAAAAGTAAAATTGCAATAGGGCTTATATATCGTCCACCTAGTAAAGATGTAAACATATTCTTAGATGATTTCGAAAGTTCAATAACAGCAAATTTCATTGAATCCGACTACCTAGTTTGTATCGGCGATTTCAATATAAATATTCTCAATGCAAGCAAATCGACTAAACTTTTTTCTTCATTACTGGAAGGTTTTGGACTGATCCAAATTGTTAATGAGCCTACTCGGCTTACTTTGAACTCTGTTTCTCTTATTGATTTGATACTGGTAAATGATAACCTTAGTATAATTGAATGTGCGGCATCCGATACTAACTTGTCTGACCATTGCATCACAGAATGCACTTTGGCTATTAACATTGAAAATCCTCCACATTGTACACGAACATATACAGATGTAACAACCGACGGTCGTGCGACGATAGCCCTTTGGTTCAAATCCTCCAAAGCTATACCTCAAAGACTTTGTCGCCCCTATCGTCGTCACGCCGAAGGATTGTTTTTATTGAAGGTAGCTTTCTGCCACCAGGTCGGAATTGTGTTTTGAATCCGCTCTGACCACACGGATTTGAAGTTGGTGGTTGGTTAGCGTTACTTTACTATAGCGGTTGGCTAGGTTGTATCACCAGTATGTCCTTGTAGGGTGGACTCCGCCACGGCTTAAATGCGTGGTCTTTTGAATGGTTGAAGGGATGAACTGAGACCAGAGAGTTCGACAAACTAACTTTATTAAAAATAAAGTGGTCGAAATGGTGAACAAAATGATTATTAACAATATAAAATTTACGAGAGAAATTTTCTACGAACCTAAATAGTAATCCCGATTGACAATCAATCAAAGAATTAAATTAATCCTACAAAAAAAAGTATTTTTCTAGAATCTAACTGTAGCAAGTAATAGAGATAAGCTCTGCTTGATTCTTTTGATATATACCACCTACTCTACTACTGTCGATAATATTCGCCTACGATAAAATGAGCTATCTCAGTATACGGAGAAGTATTAAGCGGCCCTCTTAATTACTCCTTCCAGTATAATATTTATATATACCTACTCTAGTATGGGAAAAAGGAACCTTGATCATAATCAGATATTGGTTAAACAGTGCCTCATATACCACCTTGATATCAAACAGATACTCTCACCAAAGTCTAGAAGCGGGAACTCTTCACCAAATACCACGACACTTAAAAATATCCAAATGGGACTCCAAACGTCCCTACAAATAATAATACTAAAAACAAAAAATCGCTTCTAACTCAGATAAAATCGCCTCGCGTATTCGAGCCTTGAAGCACCCCGTACTCCAAAACTTCCACAAAATTCTACGTCGCTAATCACAACTTACTAAGTGTCAGTCGACCGGTATTCTTCGCGCCCTACAACCGACTCCCTTTATTTTCCTCCGAAACCAACCTCAACTCCAGTCAGGGTGGCTTATCTCTCATAGACGAAAATACTTTTAGATAAACCCTTGTTGAGTGGTTATAGTTTTGTTTTGGACGCTAGATAAAAATATTCCCGCAACGTTGAAGTTTTAACGATGTTCACAAGGTCCTTTTGACCTTAGCGTCGATAGCACAGATACCCGGTTCCATTTTCCGTTAAAATTAAACTTGAATAATACTTCTATATTCTAAAATATATTATAACACCTACAGGGTGTTACAATACTTCCCCCTTTGAAAAAGTTTTGGCCTTATTGCCCTAACTTTTCTTATCACTTCATGCCCACCGGCAATCCGAAGTAACGCAACTCATGTCGAGTTCAAACCGGAGAACTAACTGAAACTAAAAATCACCTTTTATGGATATCCAATATTCAGTGGGGTTACTAACGGGTAATAATTAGGGGTCCCTACTAAATATTTCCTAACCTACAACAATAATATTGTGTCACTTAATATTTGCATGCAAGCAACAAAGAGTAAAGCTATTCTAAAATCCACTTATGTTCATGCACCAACGAAACCAAGGTAATATTCACTCCCGAGTAAAGTTTCATTGTAGCTGTGTAACGCTGGGAAATTGATTACCGGCGTTTTGGTGACTTTGCCTTCTCAACTATCATCCTATGATTGACTACCATTGTCGGTCAGTGGGGCACTCTCTTGAATTCGATTAGCATCGGATGTCCTATTACTTGATCGACTCGATAATATGCTCTGCTTCCAAAGTCCTATTCGATTATAGACCGCACTACGAGTTCACTGTATTAAAAAAGTTTGTTTTGGATCCATCACTCAAACTCCTCGTTACAGACCTTGCGGTCAGACCATCAGTGTGTCTGAGGCAAGATAGGGTAACCGCCTCGATGGAGTGGATGTGGCATTTGGCTGGGGTCTCGGTGGTCGGCGTAGTTGTTGGGGATGCTGGGGTTATCTGCTATGCGTCCTAATATGATCAACGATGCTGTGGTCGAGCCATTGATGTCATCTGCCTAATGTCATCTTGGTAGGTTTACAGCCTGGTGTCGATGAACCAATCGACAGTCCTCTGCTCTCAATCTATACCGGTACAGGTACTATACGGTTACTTTCACTGAACAAGTCCATACGCGTCGAACATCATTGCGCTGTACTATTCACACCGACCTGGCAATACTCATATACTGGGTCCTGATTCTGGGCACTTCTTAACGTCTTTGCGAAAAATGGTAGTAATGTTCATTTTCCCACCACTACAGTCATGCACGATCATATTACCGTTCACCACTCGAAATAGTGCACGACCAACTCAACAAGATAGCTATCATCAGGATGTTCGTTGATCTACTGTATTTTCCCATCATGCTGGATTAACGCTATTTGCGTTAACTCTTCTCTCGTTCATAAATAACTATTGAAATATGTCCAAATACAACAATGTTCGTATTTTCACACAGTGTCACAAAAATGAAACAAATCGAATGAATATAACAGTGAAAAAGAATACAAGCATATCGGATTATTTGCCTTATGTCGGTCCGGGCCAAGGACAGACACTAGCTATAGTTACAAATATAACAGTTATAGTTAGCTTGAAGAGAGTTCACCCCGCGCTCATCTGATTCACATCACTCCGCCATTTTCTCACATCCCTCACTTCACTTCCATCCCTTTTCATTGACTCAGATCCAATCATTCATCCAACTCTTTCTCGTCCCTCCAACGATTTTCCATTCATTCAACTCTTCATCGTGCCGCTCCCCTTCATTTACTCAGTTAACATTTTCTCACAGGTTCAGTCTATCTGGTTCTCTCCGGATCCTAGTCGATCTTCTCAAAGGTTGGGGCTCCTCTATACCTTCCTCCTCATCATCATCTCCTGTATTTTCGCCATCAGTCACCTCTTCTTCCGAGTAACCTTGAAATTCCATCCACTGGGGAGGTATGAAAACTCTCTTTCTCTCTTCCACCTCAGTTCGTGTGGGCTTGGACGTCCTCTCAATACCCAACTCAATCTCCTCATCGGTACCACTACCGGTTCCCACAGATCCACCCTCTTGGGGCTCATAGGTCGAGTACGCTTTTAGTCTGTTAGCGTGCACTACCTGCTCATTTTTACCTCCAAAGAGTTTCACTCGATAGGTTACTGGTCCAATTATTTCTGTTATTACATATGGACCTACCCAAGGTTTGACGAGCTTCTTTGATATTCCTGATTTAACATTCATACTCAAGAGATATACATAGTCTCCGAGCTCATATGTCCTTTCCTTTGTTTTCTTGTTGTATTGGTGAGCTCGTACTCCTTTGGCTTTCTCCGATGTTTTCAGCGCTCGAGAATAAACCTGTTTGAGTCTGGCCGCTAACTCAGAGGCGTAGTTTTCTGCACAATCATACTTGATCCGCTGTGGTCGAATAAAGTCCTCTATCGGTAATATTTGTTCTCGTCCATGCAACAAGAAGAATGGGGTATAGCCAGTGGAAATATGAACATTTCCACGGTACGCCATCAGTACCAACGGAACCCATGTATCCCAGTCTCGCTGGTTGTCCGCTATGTAATGCGACAACATGTCCTTCAATACTCGGTGCATCCTTTCGATTTGATCATTCGATGTGGGGGAATAGCTGGACGTTTGGATCTTCTTGATTCCCAAAATTTTGCATACTTCCTTAAATAATTCAGACAAAAAGTTTGCACCTCTGTCTGTTAGTAGCATCCTAGGCGCTCCATGTCGGCAGATGATTTGTTCGATGAAAGCTCTTGCAATTGTATCTGCTTTCTGATTTGGAAGGGGAATAGCTTCCACGTACTTTGTAAAATAATCTTGGAAGGTTAGAAGGTAACGATTTCCATTCCAAGAGGTTACTAGAGGGCCAACTACATCCATGGACGTCAATTCCGAAGGTTCATAAGCTGTTGTAAACTTTTGTAAGGGTACTTTTCTCTGATGTGGAGAGGTTTTTCGCTATTACAGGATTCGCAAGTTGTCACATATTTTGTAATTTCTGCTCTCATGTTAAGCCAAAAAAATCTCTTCCTAATACTCCACAACGTCTTTTGTTGTCCCTGATGCCCTGCCATTGGTGAATCATGAAAATCTTTCAGAACTTTCTTCACCATTTCCTTAGGTACCACTAATTTTTCTTCTTTATCCGCTTCAATTCTGTAAAGTATGCCATCCTTATCCAGGTAATATTCTTCATTTTGCGTTTCTTCATCTTTCAGTTGGAGCATTATAGTTTGACAAAACTCATCTCGACTTTGAGCATTCTCCAACATATCTCGATCCCAAACTGGTTCCATCACCAGATCTTCTTCTAATAACCAGACAGGTTTTTCCATAGTATTTCTTCCCTCGTATACTTTTATCTCGATGTCTGAACCGTAGAAAATGAATTCAATCATTTCTACCACCTTTTCCCAAACCAATCCATCCAGTCCACACCCAAGCTTAGGAATTGCCAGAAACTTATCTTGGTTCCTTTCACAACTAGCTCTGAGTTCTTTTAAACATGCCCATAAGGTATGGTAAGTAGGCACTCTTTGTGACCAGGTAATAAATGGTCCTTTCGGGGAGCACTAGAATCGCTACTTCTCCTATGGTTTTTCCCTGTCTCTGTAGGGAGTCCACAGATCCATATCTCTCCTTAAAGGTCTTGGCAATACCTGCTCCCATTGCTAAGTCCTTAGATACACAATGAGCTAGTGCCCAATTTTCAGGTGAAGTGAACAAATCCCCTTTTTCATAGGTCAATTTCTGGAACTTAGGTGTTTTATGCTGTTTCTGGTACTTCTCGAATTCCCCGTACTTCACATCTACGAAGTTTTCTTCTTCATTATACATCCGACTAAGGGCATCGGCATTTCCGTGGAGTTTTCCTTGTCGGTGAATTATATCAAAATCGTACTCTGCTAGGGCTAGTGCCCATCTGGTCAATCTTGAACTCGGATCCTTCAATGTCAGTAACCATTTAAGTGGCCGATGGTCAGTTATAACTGAGAATTTTTTCCGTATACATAACAACGGAAGGTTTGTATTCCATACACAACTCCAAGAAGCTCCTTCTCTGTTGTCGTGTAGTTAAGTTCGGCCTTCTTGAGTTTTCGACTCGAGTAGGCTATGGGTCGTTCGTATCCTTCACGGAGTTGGCTCAGCACCGCTCCTACTCCCAATCCAGAGCCATCCGTGGCCAAAATAAATGTTTGGTCAAAGTCTGGAAAAATTAAAATCGAGTCTGATTTCAAGACATTTTTTAGTTTTTGTATTGCCTCTAATACTTCTTCCGTGATTTCAAATTTTACATTCTTCTTCGTCAAATTAACCAGAGGTGCTGATATCTCAGTGATATTGGGAATGAACCGCCGGTACCAATTTACTATCCCCAAAAATGATCTGACTCCTTTGATGTTCTTAGGCAAGGGAAAGCGGGTGATCGTCTCTATGGTTTCGGGATCTGGTAGTATACCTTCCTGGGAAATAATATGTCCCAAATATTTAACTCTTTTCAACATAAAATTGCATTTCTTTGGCTTTAATTTTACGTTTGCTTCGCTCAACCGTGCGAAAACTTTCTCTAGCTTATCAATGTGGTCTTTTCCACCTTCTGAGTTGAAAATGATGATATCATCCAAATAGACCATACATAATTCCGGAGTTAATCCTGTGAGTGTCATGTTCATAAACCGTTGAAAAGTTGAAGGAGCATTGACTAGTCCAAAAGGCATTTTAGTATACTCGTAATGACCTTGGAACGTGCTGAATCCTGTAAGTGGTATCGCCTGCTCTTCCATGTCTATTTGATGATAGGCTTCGGCTACATCAACGACCGAAAATAGCATATTATTCCCTGCCTTGTATCCCTGGATTAGATCCGATATATTGGGTAGAGGATAATACTCCTTTTTTGTAATACTATTCAGCCCTCTGTAGTTGAAACACATCCTTACTTTTTCTTCCCCGTTGGGTAGGCGTTTGGTTACCAATACTACAGGTGCCGACCATGGACTACAGGAAGGTCTTATCACTTTCATTTCCATTAACCTTTCTATTTCTTTTTCGAGTACTTCTCGTTGACGATAAGGTATGCGATATGGAGCTTTACAAATTGGCTGTGCTCCTGGTACTAAAGTCAGACTATGCTTCACCTTCGTTGTGCTTGTCAGCTCTTCGTCGTCGTCTCTGAATAGATGCCTATACTTCCTGATTGACTCATACATTTCCTTTTTGATTTCTTCCTCCAAATGTTGCAAGTCGAATCCTTGTGTGATCCAGTCATCGTTAGAAAAATCCAGTTTGCAGATGTTGCCATCAGAGAGGTTCTGTGGAGGTATTTCCTCGCCTACACTGGCCCTGCCGAGTCTCTGTCCTTTCTTCAATTTAACCTCTTTCCATGATAAATTGATTATCTTCACTGGGATCTCCTTTTGATTTCCGACAACTGTACGAGCTACGTGTGCTTGAGGATTTCCTATTTCGAAGGGCTCACATACCAATAAATCTCCCTTCATAGCCACTTTCAAGTTTCCTCGGATAAGTGCTTCAGTTCTCGGTGCAATTACTAGATCCTCCACTGCTAGTACGTCAGATTCGATAACGTACTCCTCTACTGTCCGCTGGTGATCATCCTGAATAATCACAGACTTCATCTCTTTGGTGTCGGTTGAAAGCGTATCCGCTTGAATGTCCTTAATTTCCATTGTCCCCAGTTCATCAGCTACTTCTTCCTGCAAGTTCTGTATTGAAATTGTAACGACGCTGTCACTCTTGCTGACATTTTCCGCCTCGATAGTCTGTTCGGACCGATGAATTTCGGTTGATTTTCCAGTTTTCTTGGAATCAAGGAGCTGGCTTTCCATTTTCCTTCCTATCCTATCAGGCGTCTGCTCATAATTCTTCGGCCTCCGTAATTCTATTTGCGAACCTGGCACCTTGTTCGTAGTCTCCCTACTCTTGTTCCCGTAGGTAGCTTCTTGACATCCAGTTTCAACTCTCATAAAATAATTTTACCCTTTGGAGCCAACTTGTCCAATCATCTCTCCATCTAGGTTGTTGAGAATAGGATGGACTTATAGGAGCCCTACTGTTGAAAATTCGCGAAGGGTATAAATTCCTGAATCCAGACGGTGATTCCATATGAGTGGTATTTCTCCTTCTATCATTCTTTTTGCTCGCTGATTCTTGGTAGTTTTCCCTTTTGGTAATTTGTCCTATTCCCGGAGCCTGATCACTAACATTTCTATGGATATTTTCTGCATCCAAAAATAGGATGGTCCTTCCCCATATGGTGACTGATGGCTCTTGCTGGTATAGAGAAAATCCCTTCCCAATAAAACTTGAACAGATCCCAGCAGTTCATCATCACAAATGATGGCGATACATCTCGTACTCACGCTTCCATCTGCAGGACCTATCAGCATATTCGTACTGAGTGTCCGGTGACACTAGTGAGATGGTATCTTTCCGCTCCTCTTGAATCCATTTCATTCTTGGGTACTATCTTCCTTTGAATAAGAGTCACTGCTGCCCCTGTATCCACTAAACAATCACTCAACACTCCATTCACACGTACTCTAATAATATGAGGTATATCCAGTATATCTTGAGAGGTTACTTCCGGTATAACCATAACTCGGCGGTTTCCTATTCCTATATTATTGAATCTGCCCCTATTCTCCGATCCTTTCGAAGCAAATAAATATCTCTGCCCCCCGGTGCGCCATTGGCCTCCATCCTGGCAGAAGGAATTCGGCCTTAACAGTTTAAATTCGGATTGTTTTGACTGTTCTCGTGCGGCCCTGAAAAAGATGGTTGCTCTTGCCTAGGTATCGCACCCGTGAACTGCATTACTCCCCTGTGGACTTGAGGCTCCGGATTCTAAGGTAACCCTCTATCTCCAATCGCTTCCCTTTTAGCTGAACTCCAAGATTGCTGATGAAGCCCGACTCCTTGTTGGTTCCTCCTATCAACTTCACGGAATCCTGGTCTTCCCCCACTCCTATCATTTCTTGGACAATCTCTTGCCCAATGACCTCCTTGATTGCACAAAAAGCAATTACTTCCGGTTCCTCGTTGAGAATTACGGCAACCTCTGGCAATATGACCTGATTGACCACATGAATAACAGCCCCCTCCTGCACTGGGATTGCGTGCACTGCCAAAACCTCTGGAACCCCTAAATGCATTTCTGATCATCCCTCTATTTTCCCCCTCCTTTTCCCTAGATAACTGGTCAGGTATTCCACCACGGGTCTGGTACTCGCATTCCGTATCTACTGCAGAAATCCTCATTTTCGCACATCTTCCTTGGATCATCATCAGAGTTGTCTCCTGTAATTTTACCAACGTCTCCAAATTTAAATTATCCTCACGCAACAATAACACACCGGTTTCTTTCATAAGGTCTTTCTGCAGACCAACCTTAAATTGATTCAATAATAAATCCCTGTTTTTCTTCTTCATGCCTGACTCCTCCTCAACGGTGGCTTCTGCCAAATCCTCTTTGAGTAAACTAGCACCTAAAATCCTCAACCTAGTACAAAATGACGACACATCCTCATCATGTCGTTGGAAACACCTACTCAGATTCCATTGATTTTCGCCAGGCAATTTGAATGGGGTGAATTTCTGCAACAACTTAGCCTTAAGATCAGAATAATTCAACGAGTTCAACCCTGGATCTGATTTAAAATAATTATAGGCATCACCAGCTAGCTTAAATTTCAATAATTGGAGGGTTTCATCCTCCGACCAACCGTCTAATTTGGAACGCAATTCCAACTTTTCTAAATACCTTGCTGCCTCATTTCCTGAAAAATCATCTAGGGTTGCAGCAATCATCCCTAGCGAATATTTCGCTGCCACCATAACGGGGGTAGTTACGGGTGCAGCCCCTGGTGCGCCTATCATAGGATTCATTATGAATATTAAATAAAAACCGGTCCTGGAGCTGCTACTTGGATTCCTTGCTCAATTAAAAAAAAATAACACACTTACAGGCACAAATCGGTTTATATCAAGGGTTCCCTTTCCTATCCTGAAATTCCCTATCTTAATCTGAGATTGATTAACGTTGATAACCCTATCTTACTTCTATCAAATATAAAAAAATAGTTAAAAAAAATTGAATATTAAAAAAAAATGTTATTATTATTGGTTTCACACGTTCCATTTAAAACTCCTCAAAACAACCACACACATTTTTTTTTAGCGAACTAAGCTCCACCTCCTAGATTACGGAGGTTTCACGCACTTTTCCAAAGTCGTAGAACCCGTTCAGTCTATCTACTGACTCGAAACTGTTCAGTGTATCTACTTTTTATATTTCATTAAAATAAATGAATTTGAACTCAAACTAATAATATCAATTACAATTGTCGGAAAACCTTCTGTAACGCAATTATTTTTAACTAGTAAAAAAAAAAAAGAAACAGTTACAAAAAAAATTAAATTCGCCCTCTGAACGAAATTTTCCTGACAACCCTCTTTTAACCCCCTAAAAACAATATATCCCACCGCTGCCACCACTGTAACAACCGACGGTCGTGCGACGATAGCCCTTTGGTTCAAATCCTCCAAAGCTATACCTCAAAGACTTTGTCGCCCCTATCGTCGTCACGCCGAAGGATTGTTTTTATTGAAGGTAGCTTTCTGCCACCAGGTCGGAATTGTGTTTTGAATCCGCTCTGACCACACGGATTTGAAGTTGGTGGTTGGTTAGCGTTACTTTACTATAGCGGTTGGCTAGGTTGTATCACCAGTATGTCCTTGTAGGGTGGACTCCGCCACGGCTTAAATGCGTGGTTTTTTGAATGGTTGAGGGGATGAAGTGAGACCAAAGAGTTCGACAAACTAACTTTATTAAATATAAAGTGGTCGAAATGGTGAACAAAATGATTATTAACAATATACAATTTACGAGAGAAATTTTCTACGAACCTAAATAGTAATCCCGATCGACAATCAATCAAAGAATTAAATTAATCCTACAAAAAAAAGTATTTTTCTAGAATCTAACTGTAGCAAGTAACAGAGATAAGCTCTGCTTGATTCTTTTGATATATACCACCTACTCTACTACTGTCGATAATATTCGCCTACGATAAAATGAGCTATCTCAGTATACGGAGAAGTATTAAGCGGCCCTCTTAATTACTCCTTCCAGTATAATATTTATATATACCTACTCTAGTATGGGAAAAAGGAACCTTGATCATAATCAGATATTGGTTAAACAGTGCCTCATATACCACCTTGATATCAAACAGATACTCTCACCAAAGTCTAGAAGCGGGAACTCTTCACCAAATACCACGACACTTAAAAATATCCAAATGGGACTCCAAACGTCCCTACAAATAATAATACTAAAAACAAAAAATCGCTTCTAACTCAGATAAAATCGCCTCGCGTATTCGAGCCTTGAAGCACCCCGTACTCCAAAACTGCCACAAAATTCTACGTCGCTAATCACAACTTACTAAGTGTCAGTCGACCGGTATTCTTCGCGCCCTATAACCGACTCCCTTTATTTTCCTCCGAAACCAACCTCAACTCCAGTCAGGGTGGCTTATCTCTCGTAGACGAAAATACTTTTAGATAAACCCTTGTTGAGTGGTTATAGTTTTGTTTTGGACGCTAGATAAAAATATTCCCGCAACGTTGAAGTTTTAACGATGTTCACAAGGTCCTTTTGACCTTATCGTCGATAGCACATATACCCGGTTCCATTTTCCGTTAAAATTAAACTTGAATAATACTTCTATATTCTAAAATATATTATAACACCTACAGGGTGTTACACAGAGACTTCTCAAAACTCAATTTGAGGGCATTTGAAGTTGAGATGGAATCTTACCCGTGGAATTCTATTTTCGAGGCAGATAACATTGATGAGAAAGTAAGTATAATGAATCGTCTAATCACCTCCTTATTCGATAGCCACGCTCCGTACAAAACAACAGTATTTAGACGTTTACCACAACCATGGATAACCGATAATCTCAAGTTTCTCTTTAAATTAAGAAACAAAGCCTTAGCTAGATATAAACACTCCAGAAATGTTGCCCCACTGGAATTATTACAAATCACTCAGAAACCTATCAACACAATTAATAAGAAATGAAAAGAAGGCATACGTTGAATTTAAATTGAAAAACGCAAACAAAAAAGAAACTTGGAAAATTTTAAAAACACTCCAAATAGGGAAAGCGCGCAAAATAATCGTACCTTCAACTTCCATTCAGATGAAAATGAAATTAATGAACATTTTTTGAAAAACACGAATAAATTGAATAATCCTGATGCCTCGATTATCGACTTTTATAAAAATAATCAAAAAGCAAATTTTATAACGAAATTCAAATTTTCAGAAGTGATGAGAACGCAATAGCAAAAATTATTCTCAATATATCAACTAAAGCATGCGGTTCTAATGACATTAATATCATCATGATACGCTTTCTCTGTCCATTTCTAATCCCATATATAACTCATATTGTTAATTACTGTCTAAAATCATATATCTATTAACTACAAATATTGATAACACGCCATAAGACGCAATTTAATCAAATTGAAGCCAAAAATATATATCTTACCTTTTCTCAAACGGGGGCTGGGAAACTATTGCGCATGCCTCGCATGCCGAATTCTAAATCACGAGAAATGTCCACAGAACTCATACTTGTATCTTATAGATATAAGTATGAGTTCTGTGGAAATGTCATACATTTTTAAGGTTATGATGATGATGATTGTTGGTTTGATGGGTTTCGTCGTGAGACATATACCCAGGAACAAGTTTTTTTTAAAGTGTTAGAAGAGAGTGTACAGTTAAGTACGCCTGGGAGGTCCCATATTCTCTTCTGGTAGTAATAATATCGACATCGACGATACCGGGGGAGTTATAGAGACAGACACAACAGAGGTATAGACTTTTCTCGCTTGGGGGCAACGGCCAAGCTATACACATCCCATAAATGTTGCCTCGGAAGACAGTTAAAGCACCCAGGTTACTCGATAGATAGGATCTGTAATTAAAATAGGAGGGTTAGTTTATAATTCTATAGAATGTTTTTGTAGAAATTGTATGAGTATTTTGCAAGTTTCAAATGTTAAATTCTGAAGAAGTGTATGAATATTAATTGGAGTAGGTATTTGGCATGTTGCCAGTTTCTTATACAAATCATCATTGTCGTGTGTTAGTCGGCATTCCAAAACGACATGTTGCAGATCACCATCTTCGCCACATTCACATAGAGGTGTGGGTTGGATGCCAAGTCGATAAAGATGATGGGGGGTAAGACAGTGTCCCGTTCTTGCTCTGATAATTGTGGTTATATGACGTCTATCTTTAAAGGGAAATTTTGCATACCATGGTTGTGTAGGAAATTCATTCGTAATTTGTCCATAAAAGGTTGGTTTGTTAGTTATGTTTTCTTTCCACTCCTTGCGCCAGGTTACCCATATTTTTTGTTTGATTGTTGGCAGGAAGTTGTCATGAAAAAGTTGAACTTGCATAGGGATGTTCAGCATTCGTCCGATATTAGCCTGTTTGTCTGACCTATGATTTCCTTTTATACCGAGATGTCCAGGAAGCCAGGAGAGGCATACCACTATGTCTGAGTGAAGCATGTCAAGTATTAATCTTTTCGTTATGATACTTATATGATCTTTATTATTTTGATAAGTGTCTTGTGTTATTTTCTGTAAGGCTGATTTTGAATCGGAGAATATGATTATTTGTTTTTGTTCTTTCGAGAGACAAATATTAAGAGCCTTATGTATTGCTATCATTTCTGCTGTACAGATCTGGCAGTATATAGGTAGATTTTCGGAATAACTTATGTTCAGTTTTGGGATGAATACTCCATATCCAGCCCTAGAGGTCACAGGGTTAAGGGATCCATCAGTGAATGCCCAGGTATAGTTTGAGTACTTCTCTTGAAAATGAGTTGTGAATACATCATGATTAGTGAAGGAATCTCGTGTAGAATCAATATTCAGCACAGGGATATGTGCCAGTTGTTCATCCAGAGCATATTTATGACAGGGTAGGATATCTGATTTATACATATTTGTTTGAAATGTGTCCAACTCGCTGAGGGCTTCAACGTAATATGGTTGTTTTCTCCTCTTCCAATAATTTCTTTTCCCGTTGCAGTGGTGTGCAAGGCTGCGTATTGAGGTTATCATTGGGTGTGAGTGGTAAGTAAGTTTGTTTAAAATCAACTTTCTTGTTAACCAGTGTCTTCTTGTATCCAGCGATGGTTCTGCACATTCTGCCAGAAGTGCTACAATAGAGGTAGACTTCATGCACCCTGTAACTATTCTTAATGCTTGATATTGTATTTTATCTAGTTTTGCTAAATCTGTTTGACTCGATGGTTTCAATAACTGTCCGCCATATTCCAGGTGGGATCTCACCAGTCCTTTATAAATCGTCATTAGAGTGTGAGGATCTGCTCCCCATCAGGTGCGACAAAGAGCCCGCATTACATTTATTCCTTTCAGTGCTTTTTGAGTGATATATTCTATATGCGCTGTCCAATTGAGTGTGGTAGTAAGAATCATTCCTAGATATTTTATTTGATTGCTATAAGGAATAGGATATTGGTTGACGGATATAGATGGATATGGTTGTCGTGAAATACCTTTTCTGAATATAATAGCTTTAGATTTATTTGGAGCTAATTTTAGGTTGTAGGTAGTTAGCCAGTCTGCAAGTTGACTTAATGCTAGATTCATTTGATGGATAAGAGTGTTGATTGAGGATCCCTGTGTCAATAACACAATATCATCTGCATACTGTATAATTGTGATATTTTCATTGAATGTGTTATGAAGCGAGGCAGTGTAAATGTTAAATAGTGTTGGGCTTAATGGAGAGCCTTGTTGTAGACCATAGGAGGTGAGTTGTGGACCATGTATCGTCCCATCCCTATCTTTTATATTTATATTTCGATTTGACAGAAATTGAAAAATGAGGTTGTTGAGTTGGCTAGGAATTTGTAATTTTGCAATCTCGTGGTATAGCTGGAAAATATTGACTGTATCATATGCTGACTTAAGGTCCAGAAAACAAGCTATTGTGAAATAGTTATCACTGAATCCGTTATATATGTAGCTAGTAATGGTTGTTAAGGCATCTATACATCCCTTATTTCTTCTGAAACCAAACTGTAATTGTGGTAATAAGTTATTGTGTTCCAGAATCCAATCCAGTCTTACATTTATAATGGTTTCTAGGATTTTACCAAAGCATGATGATAGAGCTATAGCTCTATAGTTTTCTGGTATATTTATCTCTCTATTAGGTTTTAAAATTGGTAATATTACTATGTTTGTCCATTCATTCGGTATTTTGTCACCTACTAGCATTGTTTAAATAGAACATAGTTAGTCAATGCCTGTGGAAAAGGTATTGGACACAAACGCGAGTGTCATCTAGCGTGATTAGTTACAAACATGAATATTTGACGTCATTTTAATGCAGGTTTCTTCAAAAAACCCTAATGGTGGATTTATGCAGCAATCATAAGTCTTTAGTCATAAGGAAGAATATTCGTCAATGATTGGTTGGAATATACGGACCAACCAATCATTGACGAATATTCTTCCTTATGACTAAAGACTTATGACTTATGATTGCTGCATAAATCCACCATAATTTTAATGCTTTTCCATTGTTTTAATCAAGTTACGACATGACTTGGAGGCCAGATCACTGAAGTTACGACATGACTTGGATGCGAGCTCACTATCGCCATCTACATGTCGCATCCATTTTGATCCAATTATAATCCCATAAGGTTGACTAACTATCTTCTATATTGGTATCAGGTTTTAAGATCGCAGCGACAGTGCGGACAAAAGTTGAACTACAGATGGACAGTAGTTGCCCAAGACTGTAGCATTGTCAGTAATGGATGTTTGTTGTAGTTGTGTCGTTGTTTTCAGTTTTTATTGTTAATTCGTTGTGTTTTTTCGCTCAGTGCCGTTTAATTATCTTCTGTAAGGAGTGATAGAGACATTATATTATTTTTGTAAGTTCAGTTCAGTTATTTCCTAGTTAGGCAAGATGAAATTATTTGTCCCCTTTTTTCAAAACTTTCCATTCATTTTCTTACCCCTTGAATTTAATTCAAAATAACTGGTTTCAGATAAAGCTGAAATGCCTAGATTAAGCATTGTGGAGTATATGAGGTATCTGGGAGGGACAGAGTCTTCAAGATGTGTTCATGAAGGGGAGGAACTTGTAAATGCTGGGCATATTATCACACTAGGAAGAATATGCACAGCAGACACGAAACATGTGAAGCTATGTGCATTATGCTTACAAACAAGCGCTTTGAAATCGGCTCCGCATCATATCAATGGAATGTTGCATATTGAAGGAAGAGGAAATGTAAAAGTTGTGAAAATGGATTGTACCTGTAAAGCTGGAAATAGTGGAAAATGCAAACATGTTTCAGCAGTTTTGATAAGATGTACAAGGTAAGTTCTTTGGTGTTTGTTTGGTGTGGTGTTTAGCTTAACAACAATTTTTTATGAATTGAAAAAAGTCAACATGTGAAGGTGTGTTGGTTGTTCTAACCTTTAGAAATGTTAATATACCTAATGCTGAATGAGTAGTGTAAAGGATTTCCCTATTATGTACAGGGATGTGATAATCAGCTTACCATACTGGTTAATGTTGAAAATATTGACTTTCAAAATTTCATTTCAGGGAGAATATTGATGATTTAGACGTAATGTCACAGACAGACCTTAAATGTGTGTGGTCAACGCAGAAAAATTTTACACAAGAAAAGTACAAAGCCGTTTCGATAGATGAAATGCCATGTTTGAAAGCGAAAATTGTGGAGCCAGAGTTGAATGTAGACGAACAAACAATGGGGGAGTTTTTTATGAGAAAGATATGTGACTCAGCAATTACAAAACATAGGTTGGTAGTATATTTTACTCTTCTCAAAGTTTATCTTATTCCTAAGTATATTTTCATTTAATAAATTATTTTTACTTTTAGTGTTGGTCGCAGAGATTTGGGAAGTTCCCCATCAAGTAGTACTGTGGAATCAAATGAAAAAGAAATTTGGACAAATATTTTAAATCATGCCTGTCAGTCAACCATAATGATGGAGTTGGCATCAATAGAGACTGCCAACAGAAATGAGTGTTGCAAAATCCTGTACAATAGGCTATTCGACAAGGACATTTCAGATAACGCAATTTTTCAATCACAGCACTCTAACGAATGGAAAGCAAATAGAAAGTACAGGGTGACAGGATCACGGGTTTATGAGCTGTTCACATATTCCAAACAGGAGTGGAAAAGTAAATCTCTACAGTATTTCTTCCCCAAAGGATTCACCAACAAATTTGTCAAGCATGGCCTCAAATATGAAAGTAATGCCAGAGATGCTTTCATGGAAAAAACTGGATTGATGGTAATTGAATGTGGAATGGTGATTTCACATTGTAATGAATGGCTAGGATTTTCACCTGATGGCATAATCGTGACACAATTGAAGCCAGTTGCTTTACTGGAGATAAAATGTCTGTATGAAGGTAATATATTAGACAAATTGATATTATGTGGTATTTTGGGTGTTTTAACCTTCCAAAGTCTGAAAATGAACAACTGTAAATTCTTCGTGAAAGAATAAGATCTTTGTTGACCAAGTCGAGACAAAGTCAAATGAAATTTACAATTTTTCATTTTCAGACTGTGGAAGATTAAAAGTCAAGAAGCGACTTTCCTCAACAAAATAAAACTTCCAATCAATGGATATTACACTTCATACTTGTTTCAGGTGCCACATCTACAATAATGGAAGCAATGTCCAACGCAAAATATCTTTATAAGTTGAATGGAAAATATTATCTCAAGGAAAAACATAAGTACCATGGACAGATTCAGCTTGGGATGGCATTACTGAATTTGGACAGCTGTTATTTGGCCCTTTTTGCCTCATTCGATAAAAGTATGCACATCATTGAAATTAATTATGATAGAGATTTTACCCTAAAAATGCTGAAAAAAGTAAAAATACATTTTTTTGAAAATATGATACACAATTTATGTGAAAGTGAATCCATATTACAAATATGATAGTTATAAGTTATTGTGAAAGTACTGTTTAGTTATGATAATTATATTTTATATCTCCTTAATGTTTTCTAATTTAATTTTTTCCTTTCCCACTATGAAATGAGTTCATCCTGAATTTCAGTTTATTATTGGTTGAATCACACAGACTGGTGCAAACTAATCACAATAGTAAATAAAAGACATTTGAATATAAAAAAATATTTATTTGCTGAAAACTCATCTATATTGCAAAATACCTAATATAATAATACATAATTTTCTTATAAACATTTGTAGAATACAGTTTTATCATGAAGGTTGGCAAAATCAGCTTAAAAACTTGTTGTCTGCTAAAATTGGGCTTGATAGATTCACAACAGCACAGGCAATGACAAAAATATGATGAATCATGGGAATCAATGACCACTGCAATTTTCCATTTAATATTTTGAAAACTTTGATACGTTGATTTGCTCTCTCAATGTGTACACGAGCAGCAGCTATTTTTGAATTAAGTAAGGCCTCTTCAGCACTAAGTTGTTTTTTGTCTAGCAAGAAAGGTGGTCTTATCAACCTTATTTTGAATTTTTCACATGCATCGTCAATCATAAATCCTTTGTCTACCATAATTGCATCAACTGATTTTGTCAATTTTGTAATCAAATTACTTTGATCGAAAATCAACTTATCAGATGCACGACCTCCATATGGTTTACTGATGAAAGTGATTATTCCACCAGGTGATACACCTGTCATGAATTTTACTGTTTCATGGGACTTATATTGAGAGTAAAATTTTATACGACAGCATAAGCATTTTGGTGTCTGAATACGTATTTCAGTACAATCCAGAACAATTCGAACATCCTGAAAACCTTCGAAACATTTTGGCATGTTATTTTTTATTTCGATTGAATCAGGAAACCGTATGCAGGATTTTAACACCTGACCCAAAACTGGCAACATATCTAATATATAAGTTCTGCAAAGCTCATGAGAAATATTGAAAAGAATTGAGAGTGTTATATATGACATGTCACACTTGAGTTTAGTAAATACCAAAACAATCCTCTCTTTTATGCTCAAACGATGAGATCTGATATCATTAAATACAACTCCTACACCTTCAATTATTGCATCTAATATTTTGAAACTACTTATTCCAGTAAAACTATTGAGCGCAGAATCACTAATCAAAAGATCACATAATGTTAACACTTTTGGCGTGTTCACTTGAACTTCAGAATCCCTGACTTGTATTGGACCAGTATAATCAGGTTGGGATTGAAGCATTAGCAGTAAGCTTTCAGCAGCAGCAATATCTTCCTGGCTATGGTTTGGTTTCTCATTTTCTTCACATTCAATTTGAATTTCAGATTGATTGGAGGCTACCTCTTTCTTAGCGAGTCGTTGTTTCCTCCTTTCTGCTGTACTCAAAGATCTTGGTGACACTCTCTGCTTTGGTAGCTTCTGGGAGGGCACAGCCGTCTTTTTCAATAGCCTTCTTTTATCGATATTGTCAGCTGAAAACAAAAGTTCACTTAATTTTTAAGAATATTTTTTGATAAATAGTGCCGATTTCAAATAAGCAAAAAAGTTTTAAAAGGGTGAATTATTATTATTCAGGTATGAATATCGTGCTGGTGTTTATGTTTTGGTAGCCACAAACTGAATTTCAACTCACCATTACTGAAGTAATCATTATCTGTAAAGTGAAGAGAACACACTCTCATGAATTTGGTAACAGGTTTTCCAATTTTTAATTTCAAAATCCATGCCTTCTGATGGTCAACTAGAGACTTTGTGCCCATTTTGTTTTCCATGTACACCTTTCGTTGTCCGGGTTTAGGAAACAAATGAAATGATAGTTCAGGATGTTTTTTCCCCCACGAATTACAAAAAGGCACTGAACAATACCGACTCATGATTAAAACTTTAAAACAAATAAACAATATCAATAAATGATGTACTAACAACCACTATCTCTTATGTAAACAAATCCAACTACTGCCTGTTTATGGTTTCAGATTTGTCCACCAGAGAGCGTATCGCTTATTTTGCATTGCCAATAAACAATGCTACTAGTAATTTATTATACAATGTGATTATTATCTTCTGACTCTCTATGGACAAATTTTTTATCATACTATAAGATATGTTATCCATTCCTGTGGCTTTATCCGTTTTCCTTAATAGAGAATTACGTAATTCATTTATGGTAAATTGTGATATTTCATTGTTATCATTAATAATAAGGAAGTCTGGGTTATATACACATGGAGATAGATTGTTTAGTATTTCTTGTGCTATAGTTTTATTTGGTACGATAAGTTTATGAGTTGTATTTGAATTAGAAAATCGCTTTATTGTTGACCAGATATACGTGAGGGGGGTATCGCGGTTGAGTGTTGAACAGAAGGTTCGAAATTTTGTCTTTTTCTTGATTTTAAGTTTTTTCCTTGTGGTTGCTATTGTTTTTTTAACATATATGTAATTTTCCATAGAAGGATTGTTATTGAAATTTTGTAAGGCTACCTTTCTCTTTGAAATTTCTTGAGTGCATTCATCATCCCACCAAGGGACTGTATGTTTGCATGGTTTTTGTGATGGTTTTGTAACTGGGATAAAGTTGTCACTTGCTATATTTAATATTTCATAAATTTTTTCAAATGTGGGGTTTATGCTATTTTCTATATTTTGAGATGTTGAAATATTGTACGATTCCCAGTCAGCATCTTTGTAGAGTTTTCGTATTGGTCTGACTCTCTTACATGTTGGGATTTGTGAGATTTCGCAGTGAGTTGGGAAATGATCGCTCATACCACAGTCTTGGATAACATTCCAAGAGCATTTATTGGCTATTGTATTGGTTGTTAGTGTTATGTCCACCGCTGACTTATTTTGTGTTGGTGGGGTTAATCTAGTTGGTGATCCATCATTTAATATAACTAAATTTAAGTCTTCTATAATTTTTTGTATAATGCGACCATTTCTATTTGTAGATGAGCTTCCCCATGAGGGGTTATGGCCATTGAGATCACCCATTAATAAGAAGGGCGACTGTATTGATTCACATATATTTTTTAGGGTATCATAGCATAAGTTTATATTCGGTGAATTATACATGTTTATAATCGAAACATTCTGTACTGGTAAATGTATGATTTGAAATTGAAATTTGTCAGGTTGATTTGGTATATTTGTTGTATGAATGATATATTCAATATGGGATCGTATGAATATGGCGATTCCTCCCTTACCATCCTGTCGATCTACTCGAACAGAAAAATAATGAGGGATATTGATGTTATTGTTTGTAGTCAATCAGGTTTCATTTAGTAGTATGATATCTGGATTATAATCATTTATCAAGATTAACAGATTACTTCTATTATTATAAAAACTACGTATATTCCATTGAATAATATTAAGTGTTGGGTTAGTATTCATCTGGTTCAATTGAATTTGTGTTTTTCATATTATTTAAATGATCAATTAGTATATTAAATGAAGTAGGCATTTCTATTTGAGGACCATCTCATATTCACCTTGGGATGAGGTTGAGACATTGGTAGGAGTTTTCGGATTATAGTTAGGGTGCTGATAAATTGGTGTTTTTTGCCTTGGTATGAATTGTCCTTGGGGGGTATTTAAGTTTTCATTATGGGCTTGTCTATCAAAGCCAAGTGATGGGGCCAATCTTCTTTTTCTTTTATCGGTGTATCCTGTACTTGTTCTTTGGGCGTAAGTGATAAATTCCGGATCGGTTTGTCTACTCATAGTTATTTGTTGGATAGACGAGATACTATCTGTGTTGGTTAAGGTTGGATATTCCGCAGGTTTATATAAATATTGGCTATTTGTTTTTGGTTTTGGTATGAGTTCGTTGGCATCATAAAATGACATGTTGGAGTACGACATATGCTGTCTGATAAGTTTTTGTCGATCATATTCTGGGCATTGTTTACTAGTGGATTTATGCTTCCCATTGCAGTGTCTACAGTGGGGAGGATTAGAGCATTGATCTATAATATCATGTGTTTGGGCGCAATTTTGACATATTGACTTACCTCGGCATTGATTTTTTGTATGTCCATAGAGCATACATTGATAGCATTGAACTACCGGCATTCGATATGGTTCCACCAACATTACATAAGAGTATACTTCTATTTCTGATGGTAGACTTTTACCTGTGAAGGTTACACATACTGTTCCTGTTGGTAAAAAGCAGATCTCTCCATTTATATTGGTTCTTCGGTTCAAACGTCTGGCATTGATGATTTTACAATTTACCTTTTTTGTTTCAGAATGTTGTATGATTTCTTCCTCTGTTATATTGTCATCCACATATCTGAGTATTCCCCTGCAGGTAATATTGTTGCCTGGAATGAATGTTTCAAGTCCTTTAGATATTAGACCTTCATGGTTTAGAAAATTATTGGCTGCTGTGTAATTTTTAAATTCTACACTAATACGGTTTCTACCTTTACGCCGAAGTTTTTTAATCTCCCCTACATTCAGATTATATATCATTTTGGCAATGGAAAGTTGGTGTAGATTTCCCAAATTTGAATTGTCGTTGGTATTGGATGTTTTCTTCTGTACATATACCTCATAGGGTCCTGTATCTGTATAAGAATATTTTAAAGCTCGATCTTGCTTGCCTGTTGTTCCATCTAATGGTTTATCAGGAGGGTCTTTTCCCCCAGGTTCCACGTCCACGTTCATATTCTAACCTCAAAGTTTATAAGTATTAAGTACTTACTGAAATATTTTCAATTTTAGTTTGTATATACACAGGAAGGTTGGGATATTATGTTTAACAAAGGAAATGTTAGTAAACGCACTCGATGATAGCAAATTTGAATTTTTTTTTTCAAAAGCCTGATTTGCACACACTTTTGACTTCTTCTCCAAACTTCTTTATATTTTTAAGGTTATGCTTCTTTTGATATTTTCAACCGTCCCATATTGAAAATGGGCTAACATTTTTATAATGTGGATAAATGAAGAATGAGAATTATGCAAGACGATCAATTAAACTTCGTGTCATTAAAAAGACGATTCATTGATCCATTTGTAACACAATGTCTGTTACCTGCTACTAGAGTTTCATCAATCAATTTTCTGCCAAAAGCGGATGAAAATTCACTAAACTTGAAGAAATATGGATTGGGTACGTGACAGACAGTTGTTTGAAAGGCTAAATCTCGTTCCACATCGGCATCATAACTGCCGAGAAAAACAGTTTGCTGGTAGTGATGTATTTTTTGCCTCCTGAACACGAACTCCAAGTAAAACGCTGCGATCTTAAATTCCTTGAAGCATGAATCTAGAAATTTATAAAATGTGTCAAATTCTCAGGAATAAAACCCATTTAGTGCCGTCCTCTCTTATAATTTGCACAATCTACACTTGCTCTCTGTAAACTTATCCATATTATGAGGTTGTGTTGGAAAGATATGCTTCTCATATGTTCGATAATTGCTGCTACCGAATCATGCACGCTAGAAAGAGATGAAAAAACAAAATCTTTACTGTCAACTCTATCCAAAGTTCTAGCATTGTTTATATAGAAGATAGTTAGTCAACCTTATGGGATTATAATTGGATCAAAATGGATGCGACATGTAGATGGCGATAGTGAGCTCGCATCCAAGTCATGTCGTAACTTCAGTGATCTGGGCTCCAAGTCATGTCGTAACTTGAATGGAAAAGCATTAAAATCAGGGTTTTTTGAAGAAACCTGCATTGAAATGACGTCAAATATTCATGTTTGTAACTAATCACGCTAGATGACACTCGCGTTTGTGTCCAATACCTTTTCTACAGGCATTGACTAACAATGGTCTATTTAAACAATGGTTCTAGAGAGAGAAGTAGAAACTCAAATCAGGCAACATTTAAATTCATTCAATATTTTACCTAGCGTACAGTCTGGATTCAGATCCGGATATAGCTGTGGAACCGCCCTGCTTAAAATTACGGACGATATAATTCAACAACTAGATAAGCGAAATTGTGGTGTACTTCTCTTAATCGATTTTAGTAAGGCGTTCGATACAATAAATTATCAAATACTCTTATCCATCTTACACTACATTGGACTTGACGGCTCAGCAATCAAATTCTTCGAAAGTTACTTCTCTAGGCGAAGTCAAAGAGTCGCCTATAATGATGCCATCTCTGAAAAAGGATTGATATTCCGCGGTGTCGCTCAAGGTTCTATTCTTGGACCCTTAATCTATACCATATATACTAGTAATATTCCTTCTATCATGCTATATCCACATGTACGCTGACGACACCCAAATATATCACTTTTTCAAAAAATCGGAAGTTGGCGAATCGCAAATAAAAATTAATGCTGACCTGAAGGCTCTCACAGAATATTCTGAAAAACATGATCTCGTTGTAAACCCGGCCAAGTCTAAAGTATTGTACTTCGGAGACTTTGATCCGGCTAATCTTCAAATCACCTCAAATTACATAGCTATACCTATATCTGAGAAAGCAAAAAATTTGGGTTTGATTATTGACAAACAATTACGCTTCACGGACCACGTATCATCTATCCTACAGAAATCGTATGGACAACTCAAAATGTTATTCTCCGTTAGACATATGATAACTTTCAAACTAAAAACTGTATTTTGCGAATCTCTTGTCTTATCTCATGCTAATTATTTCGATTACGTTTACGGACCCTGCTTGACTGTCCGAGACAGTTTTCGCATCCAAAATTCTTGCTTGAGACTGATTTTTGGCATACGAAAGTTCGAGGGAATTTCGCACACAATCTCGCAGGTCGCTGGCTCAATATGAGTAATAGAAGAAAATTACATTCCATCTCTCTCTATCACAAAATAATAACTCAAGGAACCCCACCTTATCTAGTCGAAAAAATCAGATTCAGAACAGATATTCATAACATCAACTTGAGAAGAAAAAATAATATTTCAATCCCTCATCATAGTTCCAATTTATTTCAGAGAAGCTTTTCTTATCAAATCTGCAAAGAGTATAATAATCTATAAACACAAATAAAAGAAATAGCGAACCACGACAAGTTCAAAAAACTCGTTTTTGATAAATTATTCAATGAACAAATTCTACGAAGGACATTATTGTATTTTTTATCTGCTGCTTTCTGTATCACAAAAAAAATCCTAAAATAAATAGTTAGAAAGCTGGTAATCGATTAATTGTAAGAATAGTTTTATTTTTGTTTTAATTAATTTTAGTTTAAGGAACAAACTCAACAAATGACATAATTTATGTATTTCTCTCAATGTGCAAAAAATGTTAGGAAGCTTGATAGTTATTTGTATTTTTGGTTTGTTCATAACTTTAAATTTTTTTTGTTGTTTTTCTTTTTCTACAGGTTCATGAGGTAGAACAGTTTTATACTGATCATGCGCCTTTTATCCTTATAGGCTATAGCATTTTGTAATATGTTCGAGTCATCAAATTGGATAATAAAGATTTTTATTATTATTATAAATTGAAAAGTAAAATAACAAACAAAATATAAAAAAGGTAATTAAATTAAAACAAAAGTAAAAGCTTCGAGGAAAAATTAAAAACATAATTTTTAGAGGTTTTTAAAGTTTTCCCGAAAACCATTGATCAGATTCCATTTCAAATATCATGACATATCAATGTCATAGTAAAAGATTATCACGATTTTTTCCAGAATTTTCTACTTCAACGTTGCCCCACAATTAAAAAAAAATCTGAAAATCTTGATATAAAATCAAAGACAGTTGAGAAGAATCGCTTTTACAAGTAATATTTATATGAATTTTAAAAGACTGAACATTGAGGAATTATTCATACTATTTTTCAGAAATACAATCAAACGATTTATATTTTCAATAATGATTTTCAAAACCTCGGACAAAAAACGGTAAATTGCTCCAGTAAGTGATTCCTATGTAGTACATGAACGAAAAGACAAAAACAATTATGCTACTGCCCACAAGGTATTGCACAGAATTATTGTCACTGTCATATTTACTGTAATTTGTTTAATTTTTCGAAAATGAAAGTTACGTCGGTAGGGGTTTGTCAGTTCATCAGTTGGATTGGTCCGCCTAAAGCCATGGAGTCCTTGGAAACAATTGAAGAAATATGTAGGTGATAAGTTTCGTGTTTTGCGATTTGAAATATCAGTTTTGGAAATAAAACAGGACGCAAAACAGAATTGAAAAATAATAATAATAACCATAATAGCGTCTTTATTGTCCATTCCAGTTGTTTTTATATAACTTTATATTATATACTTAAAAAATAACGGCATAATAGGCGGAGTTCAGCTTACAAAGTTGAAAAATATTGATAAAAATGAATTATAGTGAGTTGTTCATATTAGCTGCTCTTTTTAAATTTTACCAACAATATTGTTGTTTGTGCTAAAAGCAAATCTAATCCAAGCAAGATCAAGGGACTGACTATATCTATAACAAACCTATGGGCACTGCAACCCCGAATAACAGAAAAACAAACGAAATGAATACAATAAATAATATACAAATAATGAACCGGAAAAAAGGGCAATACCAAAGATTCCCAAGATCTCCTTCCACAGGAAAACCGACGGCACAGTCATCATCAATAAACCAAAATCTAAGAAAAAGAATAAATCAGCTTTGAAGGAAATGGTCCACACCTTTTAATGAGGCCCGCGAAGTCTACATTCACAAAAAAAACCGGAGATGCTACAAAACTGAAATATTTAGACCACTGAACAATAAGCCTATACGAAGAGCTGGAAAAAAGAAGAAAAGAAAGAAAGAACCTTGAAAACGTAGCTCAAAAACATAACAATAAACTCATAATTCCGAAAAACAATGAAATAAACCAACAAATTACAAACGGTAGAAAAGGTATGGATACAATCGTTACTAGTCCACTTCAAAATGGAGAGAATAATAGAAGAGAGAAGATGGCGTCTCACATTACCACAATTAATACCAGATAATGATTAATAATCCTGTGAGCTATTTCGCAGTACTCCGAATAATGTTGAGATTTGGCACCAATGCATTCGCAGTAGGGTAGACCGTTGAATATTCGGTAGATATTCCAGAAGAAAACTGTAATTTATTTGAAAATATTATGACAGATCGCTGTCACTATGGTAAGAAAAATATATCTTGTCAGTGCCATCTTACAGTTCAGAAACGCGCAATATTTGACTTTATATGAACCTTAACGATTACTATCAACTTGAAGATGATAAGGGTCAATGATCAGTGGAAGTGTATACCATTTAGTTGTGTTCGTGTCATTTTGTATTTGGCCCCACATTTTTGCTTTTGGCCCCCCACATTTTCTAAGGTTGGCCCAGGTGGCAACTGCCGCCCTGTCATGTCCGACCCTGTTAATCGAACCTAATATCTGGTCATATGTTACATATATCTCAGCTCAGCGGTTCGATGCATTGGACGTATCTTCGATGTGTCAGCCGTTGAATCTTCCGCTATATAGCATCTGACCCGGTTCGAATCCGGAGTATGTGGGAATGTTTCTCAAGTACATTGGAATCGATAGAGAACCCCATTTCTTGCTTTGAAGCAAGTGCAATGTGGGTTGCCTAGATGCCAATTCCTGCGTCTGCTGTTAGGATAAAATAACTAATTTTCGATATCAGTAGCTCTTTCTTACCTTCGCTTCTCCTTTTCCTCCTCCATCAACTTTTTTTAGATCCTTTCTCTCACTCTGTGCTCTCTCTACAAGCTTTACTTGTAATGGCTGAGGGTACTTTTTCTTTAGAAATTCGACGTTTCTTTTTTCAGGTTCTTGTCAAAATAAACATTCTTGAAAGGTGGAGGTATTCTTAGGATTGAAAATATTAATTAACGGAGATGTCAACGCAGGTATATTGATAGTTACCAACAGTAAGATATTTTCTTCACTTAGTATGGATAGAGACCTCCTTTTGTTGTGAAAGGGGTTATCTATTCAATCGTTTTTAGTGTTTCCAAAGGTGGGGACCATTTTCATTTTCTTTTTTCTTAGATTTTGGTTTATTGATGATATGCCTGTGCCGTCGTTTTTCCTGTGGGAGGTGATCTTGGGAAACTATGGTATTGCCCCTTTTTTCCGGTTCACCAGTTTTCTGATATTCGGGGTTGCAGTGCCCATGGGTTTGCTATAGAAATAGTCAGCCGGTCCTTTATCTTGCTTAGATTAGAAAATTCAAAAAGAGCAGCTAATATGAAACACTCATTATAATATATTTTTATTAATATTTTTCTACTTTGTTAGCTGAACTCCGCCTATTATGCCTTCATTTTTTATGTACATAATAATATGATATTTAAAAACAACTGAAATGGACAATAACGGGAATTGATTAACTTAATAAATTAATTGGTTTATTTCATATTTTCATAATAGTTTTTGTGTGTGATAGTGAATATTGTGAAACAAATCAATTCATCAGTTCTCATCAGTGTCTATATATGATGATTGAATAAGTAATAGATGACAAATTCGCACAAGATCAATCGGATATTTCCATAATGGACACTCTGGACTATTATTAAGGACACAAAAAAATACTCATCAGGTGAGTTTCTCTATATATCTGTTGTTTAATTTCAAATTCAGCTAAGCTGAGCATTATATAAATAATAAATAATCCAATGCCAATTTACCTATAAATCCCGCCTCAAGATTTAGGCACTAGGTAGGTATGACAGAAAGATGATTTCAACTTATTGATAGAGAAATGCCTAGCTGTTTATTAAAAGGAAAATATTTTCCTTCAATGACATTGTTTTACGTATGTCCTAAATAGGTACGAATACGTAGAGTTCAGACTGCAAATAAAAATGATAGAGAATGATATTTGAATAACTTTTTTAACTACTAAAACAAGTTAGGATTTCTCTTCCTTAATCAAAACTTAATGCATACCCCCAATCCCTCGTATCAAACAATAATATACAACATCCAGTGTCTAAAATAATTTTTTTGCATGAAGATTTACCCGCTTCAAATTTGAAATTAAAATACGTCTTCCGACTTCCGACATGAGTTGCGCGTTACAGTCGTTGCTCTAGGTGCAGCCACAGATTACATACACCCCTACCAGATACGACAGCTTTGTCGGAACCTTTGATCTTTGTGTGTCAAAATTCTATGACCTCGAAAATGACAGAGTATATCTATTTTCACACTGAGAAATTGTAATTGTATAACATTATCTCTATATCTACACTAGGAAAAATAACTTTGACTGAACAAATGTGTGTGAATTCAAAAAATTTGTTTTTAGATCCACTTTTAGGCTAGATCAATATATTGAATGGAAACAAAACTTGGTTGATGGTTAACGAATGAAAACGAGTCTAGCTTACTTATTTATTATACTCATTCTGGAATATTTGTTCAAATTTTCGAATAGAATATTTTGGTATGAAAGTCAATGTGAAAAATGTTCTACCTGAACTGATGCTATCTCTTGTCATCTATACCAAGACCAGACATATTTATATGTCAAATATGTATGAATTTGCAAAGTTTCTATAAGGTCTAGGAACATCATGACATATATTTTACGGAAGACAACTCAAGGAATGTTGTACAGAAATAGGTAGTTGTCTCATAACTTAGCTGACTAAATTTCCCATAAACTATTCTTCAATAAATGTAAGGATTCCAAAATATTTATATTCGTCAACGTTAGTTGAATTGTTCTATATATATATAAGGTTTGTTTTTGACAGGAAATGAGGCTTATATGGGAACAAGAAAGTAGACTTTTATCTGCTTTTAATTGAGAGCTCTCGAAATTCTTTTATTTCTTTTTCAATCAATATCTGAAGAGAAAATTACAAATATTGGGGCTACATATTATGTTATTCTACTTACAGCATAGTGAAATTTACAAATAAACTGTTTTCAACATCGACAGAAGTGGTTTTGTAGATATCATAGGGCTTATCTCAGTCAATATTCCATTTTTTGTTTATGAAGTTTTTGATGAATGTTGACGACATTCATCAAAATAAAATTGGTTTGCAAATTCAGTAGTAGTGGTCTTATTCCAATTAGGATAAAGGGGCTTGGTTTCTCCCCTCTTAATACCATCCAATCGATATGCTTTATATGTGTAGGTAGGTAGTAATAAATAGAACGGTAATAATAAAATATTTATTGGTGCCCAAAGAATATGAACATGCATTACATTTTCGATATATTCAAATACATTTCCAAATAAGTCACTTATATGGGATATAAAAACTATTTTTATGAATAGATTTCTTCACCCAAAAATGTATATGAAAAATAAAAATTGATAATCTATGCTAAACAGATGATTTGTTTCAGAACAGTCTGAAAAATTAAAGAACAATTTCAAACGTGAAGTAGAGTACATGTATGTAATTCATTTCTAACATAATATAAATGAACCCTAAAAAGTAAATACATTATTGTCTAAAATACTTGATTAAATATGTGACAATATACATAATTTTCTTCTACTTTTATCTTTCAAACTTTTCATGTCTCGGTTGAGATATTTCAAGGAATAAAATATTCTCAGCCTAATGAATAGTTTCAGAACTTTCAATATAGGGAACTGAGAACAGGGATGTTGAAACTTCACTATTTTCATAATACTCAAATGAGAATTTGAGACAGAAACGCTTGTGCATACTTCTTCTGGTTTGCAAACTACTTTTTCCGTTATCCTCTGTAAACTTCTTTTGCTTGGGAGTTATAAAAAATTACTGATGAATGCATAGGCCCGTGGTCCTAGAAAATAAAGTGTAAGAGCAAACTGTTTATATTCTAGCTTTGGGAGATTTTTCATTTAAATATGCTTGAACTTTCACAATTTCAGCAAGGTCTTTATGTAGGAATTTTTCACATAAGTTACTGAAATCTTGAAGTGTCCATTCCTTTTCCTCATATGATTTCATTTCTTGAGATTTCCTCCTGAAAGTTTTTACTCTTTGTCTCAATTTCTCCTTTCGAGGTGTATGAGAGCTCAACCAGGCACTTGTTTGAGTTCCCACAGGTGAAAGTGAAGCAGATGTTTCAGGAATGGTAACATTAGAGGATGGACCTGAAATTCAGAAGAAAAACACATTGATGATTATGATAAAGTGAGCAGAAAATTGAAAAACATATTTAACAGTATTTCTTTACTTGCAAAAGTTATTTGAAGCGCTGTGAAACAACTACAGTTGTGTAGAGTGGCAAAAACTTCAGAATGAAGTGATCAGGAAGAGTAAAAAAACATTTTCATTAATATACATTTTTTTAAATTTCAACTTTTGAAAAGTAGAAAATGATTCGATAATTAACTGCTAGTAGAGTGAACAATGAACAGTAAAACTCAATTTGGTATTGTTAAGGAAAATTCTAATTTTGTTAGTTTAGAGATAAGCACATCCGCCTGCGGGAGACCAGGGTTCGATTCCCCGTCACGAAACCACCGAGCTGGAATTCGCACGTTAAAAAGTATGGCATTCGTTCATTGCTCACACAAGTTTCGAGTTTTGAGGGTTGACGTTTGTAGGGGGGCGCCAGCTGGCTAACGGAAAAACCCATTTTAAAACCCTTTTCGAATATCTGCAGTGTCACAAGTAACCCATTTTACCAATTTTCACTTGTGCCTACAAAATGTTGATGTTTCTTGACACATCTGATAAGGTTTTGTTGATGTTTCTAATTTTAATTATGATACAAAAATAATAATTCTAAGAGTTTTTTTAACCACTAGTTTTTGATTATTTGAATTTCTTACCGGGAATTGCCAAAGATAAGTTTTCGCTTGCTTCAAGAGTAGGTCCTATATTGGCACAAACTGACTGCTGACTACTTCCAGGTTTAGAAGAACAAGAAAATTCTTGATGAGTTGATGAGTACTGAAGTTTTACTCGGCTCAACTAGGCGTATGTCTATAAAAACAGAGGAATCATATAAAATAACCTAGAGAATAATAATAAACATTTGTTGAATTGAAAATGATCATTAGTTGAACTTGAAAGTTCACACTTGAATTCAACTATATTTGCTTGATCTTTACCATTTTAATAAATAGAAAATTTGAGAGACACATTGCTTATATATTTTTTCCTGTATCCCTGAAAACGAATGAAATGATGAATCTGATCTCATTAAAAATTGGTCGACTCAACTTTCAGATAAATGAACCTCAGAGAATCTGACGAGAGGTTTCCAAGAATGGCAATGCATGAATACATTTGTTAGTGATATTGTGTCTATCAGACACAACAAGTATTTTCTCATTTTTATAGCAGATGAAAGATCCTTCACTAGCTCCCTTCTCTGGCCTTTGGAGATTAACGGTGCATTTAGTCAACATCATTGCAAAATTGTGCTTATCTATATGTTAAAAGTGAAAGTTTATACCAATGTTAAGCTTGTGTTAAAAACCTTTTGTTACCATTATGTTTATGATAATGCTTGTGTGTAAAGTTGACTAAATCCACCCTATATCTTCAAAAGTAGATGTGAATCTTTGCTTCAACTTTAAATTAGTATTCCGAAGACCAAATATATTTGAAATCCTAGGTTAAGCATCAATAATGCAATTTAATTAACCTCAACTTATTAAACTTTATAATGAATACATACCTGATAAAATTGAAACTTTTCGAGGTGGTTCTGTTGTTTCCTCAGGAAGTGGTAAAAACAATGTTGGGTAGGCATCTGGCAGTAAACGCTTCCTGACATCAGTACTTGTAGAGAGGAACTTGCTTTCGAAATGCCTCTCACAAACCTTGTGACTTTTGTACCAATTCTCACTGGAGAACTTGGCCATCAAATCTTCACGGTTGCAATACTTCATCCAAATCTTAGCTCTAAAAAACCAAAAATTAATAGAGTTCAAAAACTAAAAATAATCATCCCTAGATACTATGAGTAGAAAAGTTGTGTAGAAACATGAAACTTTTGAATAGAGCTAAATTTCCCAACAACCAAACACTTGAGTGTGCTAGGTAATCGAGCTCTTTTTGGAATTTTTCATTTTCAGATAAAATCATACATATGTTTAGATACCTATCGGCGTCTTTGGGAAATTGAAATAATGCACATTCTCCACTTCTGGAGTTACATCCACGACACGCACATGAGAATCCTCCCTGTATTGTGGACATTTCTATATGAATGCAAAACTCCAAGTAAAAATAACAATATTTCAATAACTATCTTTAAATAAATCTCAAACTCTGATCAGCACACTATCAACGGGTCGTATACAACTTGTAAATAAACAAACATAAACAAGTGACGCTCTGTTCGTTCATTTCATTCTTATACTCTGATGTAATCATCCACTTCCTTTTACCACATGGATTATCGATCTACCGTCTCTCTTCTTCTTCTTTCTGAAATATGACAAGTGCCAACATAATCGAACAAACCTTCAGATGATTCTATGATTGGTCGATTCAATCTTGACAGAAATACTCTTTATTTGGCACATGCGCTCTGAAATTTAGTTTTTGGCGGTACGCTTGGTGACGCATCTGGTAGGGGTGTATGTAATCTGTGGTGCAGCTGCACTCTGTAGTCTGCACTAGAAATGACAAAATTATTGTTATTGTTATGTTTGAGGCTGTGATCAAGCACAACGGTTTTATTCAAAGTCCTTGTTTTCGAATAGACATTTTTGATGTTGTGAAAGTACAATACAAGTGGTTGAGGATATGCACAGTGTTGTAATTTGTGGCACAATTGTGCCAAAAGCGGCACTTTGAGCGCTAGAGTAGCACCATGGCACGCACTATTGAAATAGAGTGAAAAATAAGCACTATTTCGTTATCTGACATACTATGACGTTTGAGCATAATTTTATTGACGACAGCAGCCATAAGGACAGATAAACCTCTATCGAGATCCTGTATTTCTGTGCTCCGTGGCTCGGGCGTATGATATGGTTTATTATTTTTTTAAAATGTTTTTTGTTTGTATGACTGTTGTGAGTAATGTCAGTACTGTCAGTAGTGACATGTGACTCGTATTCAGCTGCTGCCCTCTTGTGGATGTAGACTGTGGTTATTGTTTATTGTGCGGAATCACAGAACTCGAAATTATATCTTATGACATAATTTCGAGTTCTGTGTGCGGAATATGTTTCAGTTTAGTATTACTCCGATTACCTCTTTATTTATATTATTTTTTCCCAGTATTAAACGAGTTTGTATTGAGCAATGATTTATTTATTAAAAATATCACGAAGTTTGAAATTGACAGCGATTGTAATCCCGCCATCTGTTGGTAGAACAGTAAAGTGATTATATAAATAAGAAGAAGAAAATGAAAACTGGCACCAAAAGGCACCTTTGGGTAACTAACTTCGGCACAATAGAAAATTCCTTCTTAACAACACTGGATATGCAGATTGTGAAGGTCAATCACCAGATAACTATTTTTTGTGAGTGGACGTTTCTAGAGCAGAGCGCCGAATGTGATTAAATTCGTGTTCGCCTTGATATCAAACCATGTAAGTAGAATCAAAAGGCGTATTTCACCAGTTTCCAATATAAGCGAGCAATAACAAATATTATTCCCATTCCTAAAAGTTAGAGACCTATTGAATAACTCAATTTCAACAATCCATAACCTAAAACACGTTTGTCAATATTTAAACTTTCTCAAATTTGTTGTTCTCTGAGAAATTTTGAAATTAGTTAACACAAAAGGCAAATCAGAAATGCTCTATAAACGTCCTAGCATTTCAAAATATTTGAGTTTCCTACCATTTTTCTCACTAAAAAATTCAATTAAAATTCAGAAATAGGTATTGTGTGAACCAAGAATTGTTGGAAAGGATTGGACTAATTTATATGTTTTGAATTGTAAGCTTTGTGGAATACATGCCAAGTTAATATAAGTTCCTAAGCTTTGTACTTCTTGAAATAACTACTTAGTCCTAGAAAAGAAATGTTCAACAAGTCTCCAGGCCATTAAAAAAATTAAAGAGTCTCAACTTGTCTGCAGGGTTCCAGGAAAGTAAGCGTGATTGTGAGAGAGGTATTACCAATGAGATGCTTTGCTATTTTCTCAATGACATTTAATCTAGCACAGGAGCTGAATTCTAAATATGTGAATACCCACCTATAACAAGTCGGATCTGTAGCATATAGATTATAAATCTATATCTCTTGGCACAAAACAGAAAACAGTTTCTAAGTGGCTCTTTTGACAATGGACTCTTGGTGGTTAGTTTTTAGAGTATTGTTGACAGTAATACTGAGCATCAAAATGGATGATTTTAATGTTACTGGGACAGACATAACTGGGTACTCTCAAATAAGCTTTTTTTAAAATTTAGTTTCTCTAGATGAATTTTTAGAAAAGTTAATTCCAAACTTTGATCTTTTGTGCATTACAATCCCTCATTCTTAATAATCAAATTACGCTCCTAATTATGTGAAAAAAAAATTTTTTTGTGCAGATAAGATGGAATATTCTTGGTGGTAACTGGTAGGAACAATAATGGAGACTATCAATTGCTTTCAATTTATTTTGTAGGAAAATCGTTTGTTTCTATTGAATACCCTAAATAAAAAACCTATGAAATTCCCATAAAATTCTGTACCTAAGCCATCAAACACAACCAGATTCACTCAGAAATATCACACAAATCAATTTTACCAAATTAATTCAAATGTCTTTATCTTTCTATCAGTTCAAATGATATATGTGGGCGAGTGTGCTACAAATTTTCTTTCATCTCTTGATTCAAACATCATTTAATTTATTTTCCAGCTCAAGGCAGAAAACTTATGAAGACGTATATGCTATGGGATATCAAAGAAACGTGATGGGGGTTGTTGGTGCAACCACATATAAAATATTCATCCAGAACAGAGAAATATTACGTAAGTATAAAATTCTGGTTTTTTCACCTTTTAGGTGGAAAATTATTTGTTTAGTTCCTATTTCCTATAATGGTTAATAGAGGATGATGAATCTCATTACATTACAACTCAAATAACCTATTGCAAAAATGAACTGAATATTATTTTAATTTCGACTTGTAAGCCACAAAGATTTTTCTGTTATGGACCGTGGTGGTCAGCTGGTAGAGCCGTTTGCCTCTCCAGCGTAGGATCGTGGGTTCGAATCCCATGGTCACCGGTCTTGTGCATGGATAAGGGTTGCATGTAGGGATGCAACAGGTTAACGGAAATAACAATAACTTCTGTTCAAACTGATTATGGTTTATTCCATAATCTCCAATTGCCAGTGTTTTTCAGGTGAATTCTTTTTCAAAATACTTCCAGATAAGTTTCGTGAAAATCACAATTTGAACTTTTCAATCAATTCACCTTACAGTATCTACAATATTATTTTTGATTTAGTTCAATATTTTACTTATTTATTTTTAATTCCAGTATAATACGCTGAAAGATTTTGTAGAAAACTTAGTAGGGCAAAACATTTTTAATTCAGATATATTTTCAATTTGTTTCAGAGACATGCCTTTCTCTCTTTGAGTTAAAACTTTTAGTGATTTGTAACTACTATCATGTGTTTTATTGAATTCATGAAAATTTTTTTCACACTTTCATATTTGAATTACCTACGAGTTTTCAAATGATTGTTCTGTTCTGAGGTTCACAAGATTCAATTCAATTCTTTCAATTCTCTATTCAAAAATAACAAATGTGATACATTCATATAACAAGTTCGCCAGTACATTTTTACAGTTATGCACCTAAATACAAAATAATCTTGTAGTAGTGTTTGTATTTAGCTATTACTTCAATTTCATTTAGTAAGATGTTATAAATTTTTGGTGCAACAGTTCATACAAACTTTTGGTTTCCATCATATTTTCTAAATGGTATTACGATATGTTTGTTTGTGTACTGTCTAGTTTGGTAGCAATGGTTCACAAAATGTTTATTTGTAGATTTAAAACAGAAGATGCAGTTACTAAGATAGTATAGACATCGGACATTCAGAATTGATTCATTATAGAAACTAGGGAATGTAATCCCGGATCGGGATCAGTGAATCGGGATTTCGGGATCAATATTTTTCGATCCCGGGATTCATTCCGGGATCCATTCTTCACTGGAAAAACTGTTGAAACTTCATATGAAAAATTTGGTTTTAATCAAAATATGAATAAAATTGAATAACAATCCGTATGTAAATGAAAACTTGAAACTTAATAAAATGAAATGGAAATTTCTGGTTTCCTAAAAAAGAAGTGTAAACAAAGAATCTAGAAATTCTCTTGGTAAAATTTATATTTAGTCCTGGTTCTGGAAGTAACTCCTCAGGAATAGAAGCGTATCCAGAGAATCATCACTCAATCTGCTCCTTACTTTAGTGCACAACGAGCCAGCAGCAGAAAATGCTCTTTCTGATTCGACACTAGTTGGTCGAATTTTTGATAGGAGATTGAATGTTTTTTATTTATTTTTTTATTTATTGTACACAAAATGATACAGTGATACAGAATACGTATGATACAAAGTATGATACAAAGATAAATTAGGTTAATAACATAATAATAAAGAATAATAAAACAAACAAGTATGAATGAAGACAAACAATATATAAGGGACAGAGTATAGATTGTGTACAGAAAGCACCTAAGTGACTTAACACTTGTGTTGTGCTACAAAGTAATGTTAATTGATCTAAAATTACAGTTGTGTACAGAAAGTAAAGAATTAAATAATGGTTTTATATCATGTTAGTGTAACTATTGATGTTCTAGTATTTTAATAAATTTGAAGTAATTTGCGAAGATGAATTTTTTTGATTCTCTCGAGAAGGTTTTATGATTTTTAATATGTTTTACCTCTAGGGGTAGGATATTACAAGTTTTGGGTAACGTATAAGTTAAGAAACGGTGACAAACATTTTTGTTGAATTTTGGAGTGGGTAGCGATTGGTTTGTATTGCTTCTAGTGGTATAAGCTGTTGGAACAGAATTCTGAAGTATTTTATTTTTGAATGCATACATACATACACTGTGAAAATATAATGTACGGATATTACTAATGTCTTCTGTATATATAAGGTTTGTATGGAATGATCTTTTTTTCTTCAAAATTATTTTTAGAATATAGTTTTGTATTGTGTTCAGTTTTTGTAAAGAATTCTTGTACATTGCCCCCCACACCAGAATACCATAACGAAAAAGTGATTCAGCTAGAGATTTGTAAATTAGTATCAGTAGATTTTTCGATAAAAACTGTCGTAGCTGGTAAAATTTATATATTAGCTTCCTCACCTTTTTTGTTAGATAGTCAATATGATTGTTCCACCTTAGATTTTCGTCAATAATTATGCCCAGGTATTTCACCTCGTTTGTTTCTTTAATTTCATCTTTCATACCTGGAACTTTAATACTGGAGAAATTAGGTCTGTTTGTTGCTGATATAGAGAAGGCGAGATAGTGGGTCTTACTTGTGTTTAATGAAAGGCGATACATACTCAGCCATTTATTAATTGCTGCCATGCTCTGCTGGACATAATTTTTAGTTTCAAGCCATGTGTTTCCACTCAAGATTGCGACCGTATCATCAGCGTATGATATAATTTTTGCTTTCCCGTTTAAACAGAGCAATGAATTTATATAAGCTTGAAAAAGTATTGGACCAAGAACGGTTCCTTGGGGGACCCCCATTCTTATAGTCATAGTTTCACTTATGGTATTGTTTATTTTAACACATTGTTCCCGATTAGCCAAGTAACTGCTAAAGACATCCAACACTGCACCACGTATACCAAAACGTTCCAGTATGTTAAGAAGTATTGCATGGTCAACAGTGTCGAATGCTTTTGCCAAGTCTAAAAACACTGCAATGCATTTTTTGTTTTTATCAAGTCCCTCTGTAATACTAGTAATAACATTGTGCATGGCATCAGTAGTAGCTATACCGGCCCGAAACCCATATTGGTGATTATGTATAATCTTATTTTCATCAAAAAATTGTACTAAGCGTGTTTTTAGACATTTTTCAAAGATCTTTCCAAAGCTGTTTATTACACTGATAGGTCTATAATTACTAATTTTAGTTTTGTCGCCAGTTTTATGAATTGGTGTAATTATAGAAGATTTGAACTGAGTGGGGACATGTCCCTTTTGGATGATCAGATTGAATAAATGTTTAAGGGGTTGGAGAATGTATTGGTGGATCTGTTTAATTATTTCAGTGGTTATTCCATCTATGCCAGGGGAAGTGTTATTTTTCAATGTAGAAATATGCTTTATGAGTTCATTTTCTGTTATTGGATTGAGAAACATGGAATTGGGATTTATTTCAATATTTTCATTAATTGTTAATGAAGTGTCAATTTCTTTAACCATATGTAAGCCAACATTATTAAAATAGTTATTACAATAATTTGCCATTAGTTTGGTATCATTAAATACAACACCATCTTCGTTAGCAATCTGTAAGATATTTTTATTGTTATTTCTTTCATTGGTAGCTTCTGATATTAGTTGATACGTTTTTTTTAGATTATTTTTATTGTTTTTAATTTGTTCAAGATAATAGTTATTTTTAGTTTTATTCAGTAGTTTATTTAGTTTATTTCTATAAATTTTGTATTCTTGTTCTAATTCATATGAGAAGTGTTTATTTAATTGATTTTTCAATTTATCCCTATTTCTTATTGATATAATTAACCCTTTAGTTATCCATGGTTTAATTTTCGTGTTTTTTTTATGCCATAATTTTGTAGTTTTGGAGTTTTCAATAACGTTATTAAGTTTATTTAAGAAGACATTGGTTCCGAGTTGAGGGTCATTTTCATTTAATACTACATCCCAGTTTTCTAGCTGCAGTAAGTTTTCTAGTTTTTTTAAATCAATTTTTGTTGCAATTTTTTTTGTTGTATCAGGAGTTATTGTTTTTTTGCGATTGTACTCTATATTTAGTGATATTGGGTAATGATCTGTAATATTATACTTAAGAATATATGAATTAAAAATCAAATTTTTGTTATTGTTAGATTTTTTAAGGAAGATATGATCAATGCATGACTTAGTTTCTGGGGTAATTCTTGTGGGATTCAGTATGTATGGTACAAATCCATATTTAGCAAGCACAGACAGATATTTATTAACATAAACGTCGTTTTCATTTAATAGATTGATGTTGATGTCACCAATAAGAACATCCATTTTATTGGTCTGTATTTTGTCCAGGTATGAATCTAGTTCATCAATAAACGAGATCAGGTTAGTTGGGTTAGGCCTATATAGGGCAATTATTCTACAGGATACATTATTTATTGTTAGATTTATGATACATAATGAGACACCACATATGGTTAATTTGTAGTTTGAAATATTGTAGTTGAGGTTTGATTTTATTAGAATCAAAACTCCATCATTCTTATTAAAATCACCGTCATTATGTATCGTTGTATATCCTGGTATATTAAGGTTATTTATACATACATTTTTAAAGCATTCACTTAAGACAAACACATCACAGGTTAAGTTATATGTTTCAATGAGTGCTAGGAACTCATTGAAGTTTTTGTTAGCACTTCGAATATTAAAATGTGTAATGTTAAACAGTTTCGTTTTTGGTAGCACAAAATTTCCAGGTTCTACATATTCTCCTCGGTGGTCTTGTTCTAGTAAACTTAAATTTTCTAAGATAGTATCTTGATCCACTAGTACCATTAACTACTATAGTCAATTTTATTTTTTGTCAAATTGATATGGAACTGTAGAGTTGGACAATTAGTATCTGTCGAGTAATGGTCAACACTATTTTTCAATTTGTATTTATCGTTGGATTTAACACAATTGGCACAAACTTTTTTTATTTTTGGACAGCTTTCTTGTTCATGTTCTTCACTACATAGGGGACAGATTAGTTTGTTAGGGCAGTTTTGTTTTTTATGATAAAACTCTTGACATTGGAAACAACGTGGGACTGTAAGATCCTCAAAGACTGAGTAACGTTCCCAACCTATGAATACCTTATTCAGTCGCATTAGTTGTCTAAAGGTTGATGGTGAGCATTCTCCAAAGACTGTTGACTTGTTATTTTTTCCTTTTTTAATAAATGTTACCTTGATTTCGTCCAGGGCTTCGTTTTGTTGTTTTATTGAGGTTTCAATTTCTTCCTTTGATAGATTTTGTTGAAACATTGGTATTTTAATCCTTGGTTTCTTCATCTTAGATGCTTCTATATTATACATATTTTCCATTTTATTTTTGATTTCATTTTCCAGAATTTCAAATTCTGTCTTGTTTTTGCATTTGATGATGACCGATCCAGATTTCGTAGATTTCAAACTTCTAATGCCAATTTTTAAATCGGATGGATTGATAGTATTTATAATTTCATTCTTAGTTTTTTCCACATCTTGGGGGATCTTAGGTTTTATTATTATATCAGGAGCGTTTGGTGGAGATATGTTAGAAAATGTATTCGGGTTCTGTTGTAGAGCCTCGGAGTAAGTAGGCATTGTTATGTAGGTGCGTTCTGCTTCATAGTTGTTAAGTTTTTCTTGTAACATTTTTATAATTTCGTTCTTATTATTTATTATTTCTTCCTTGTCTTTTATAGTATATTGCAAACTTTCCACAACAAAATAATGTTGTCGAAAGATTTTTCCCCTTTCCTCCATTCTGATAAAGAACCATTTCTTTTTTAATCATATTGACTGAACCGATGCCGCCGGGACCATCTTTTTCATTTCGCAGCTGGTTGTTCTTCTCCAATTCCTCCTCTTATCTTTGTTTCAATGAGTTAGAAACCTCAATATTCTTTAATTCTGATAGAGGTATGTTGTCATCTCGATCCTCGGTTTCATTTTCGACATTTTGTTTTGTGAACTGCCTAAGGAATTCGACGATGAATTGTCTAATAGTTGCCTTTTCACGTAGTTCAAAGATGTCTTCATCAGGAATATTACTATTATTTAAATACGAAAAGACACCAGATGTGATTGATCGACGTTCTTTTATTCTCCTAATTAAGGATTCTTCTACAGATCCACAGAATGGTGTTCTCACCTTTGAAAAATAGCTCTTTTTTAGATCCCGAAAATCCCGGGATTGACTTTACACAATCCCGAGAATTTTTTATTCCGGGATATTTTTGAACAATATTATTCTTAGTATGTAGTTTTGTACTACATTTAGTTGAGTTACTGCATCGTCATAGAGCCCCCCATACTATGATTCCATAATTTAGGAGTGATTCGACTAGGAACTTGTAGATTTGCAAAAGAAGTTTTTTTTGTTAAAATTTTGCATATTATATAAAATTTATGAATCAATATTCTAATTTTGTCAGTTAAGTCTTTAATATGAGTTGTCCATTCTAGACTGATACCTAGATATTTTATGGAATTAGTTTCTTTTATTATGAGATCATTCATTGTGATATAATTAAATTGTGGTCTCTTTGAATCTGTCATTGAAAAGGCAATATAAAATGTTTTATCAGAATTTAAAGTTAGTTTATTTTTGTTGTGCCAACATTTTATTACCAAATCTAATCCATGAGATACCTTATTTTTAACATTTTCTCAGTTTTCTCATATAAAAAGTAGGACTGTGTCATCTGCATAAGAGATAAAGATGCCATTTATGTTTAGGTTTAGCAGTGAGTTGATGTAAGTGATGAAAAGAAGTGGACCAAGCACTGTTCCCTGAGGGATACCTATCTTAGTTTCAAGGGGAATATTAACATAATTCACACATGAAACTAATAGTGTGCTTACTTATGAAATGAAGTGATACAAAAAAATGCAATGTTGCTCTTAATTTGACCTTTTTTGTTAACTATCTGAGCCCTTACAAACAACTAAAAAAAAATAAACTCATTTAATGTATCTTCATTGGAAACTCATATGAGATCTTGTGTAAACAGGGAACATTCAGAACCTACTGCTTTTGTGAGAGTAGATTCCGAACCACTCTTAGCTTGGTGGCAGATGCTGTTTTGATCCTAGGTCGTCTGGGTGAAAGGGCATCACTGTAGCGCGATGGCCACTTAGCTTATAGTATATTGGAAAGACAATACCTAGGAAAGACGGGGACCTGTTTTTCAACTTGTGATCCCAGACAAAGTTGAGAACCAATTGATTTTTTTTAGATGTACATTAGTCACCCATCTAAGAGAGTCAGCTTTGCTCAACATTTAACATATAACTCTTCAGGTGGCTTCACAGTCATCTAGCTACTTTTATCAAGAATAGAATAGCACTTTATTCACTTATGAGGAGTATACAGATATATAAAATTGATTGCAGAGCGTACCCTATCAGTTCAGTTAGTCAAAACAATATTAATATTCTAATTAATCCAAGCACAATAAGAATCCATATTTCTCATTTGAGTATAAGAAAATATAATTTCCAGGTTTTATAAAATATATATTACCCCTTCATTTATATTTATTTCACTATTTATATTTTAATGTAGCTGATTTATGATTTTTAATTACAGAGGGGGTGCAAACTTTCAATGATAAGAGGCTTGGATTTTTTGCCGCAGAGATGATCTTCTGTTAACTTCAAGAAGACACACTGGAAGGACTATCTTGCACCAGGTTCATTCTTGGAATTTCTTCAGGCTAATCATTTAAGAAGTTCAGTCTAAGCAGATTTAATACTTTTCTTTGAAGCAATTTCAAACTTCTCTGCTCAATAAAGCAAAGACAATTGTTGGATAGTAAAGGAGTCAAAAGAAAGTTTTCAATTTTGTCAGAAGGAAATGAAATAAGATATCATATTCTGAAAAGTTATCTCATTAGAGATATTTTAATTTTCCTTTTTGCTTCATCCTCTTATGGTGGATTTATGCAGCAGTCATAAGTCATAAGCTTCAAGTCACAAGGAAGAATATTTGTCAGTGATTGGCTGAACCATTTATTTCACCCAATCATTGACGAACATTCGTATGACTTAAAACTGCTGCATAAATCCACCATAAAACAGAAAATGCAACCAAAGAAATCTCATTATTATTTGGTATATGAGGGAGATGAATAAGTGCACCAAGAGTAAAGTAGGAGCATTAGTTTTCATTAGGAAAAAAATATTTCAAAAAGGTTTTCACAATCAGAACATAATTTAAAATAAATAAAAAGATTTGAGGTTTTTTAGACAAATAAAAAGTGGCAACCCAAAGTCGTCAAGAAAACATTGCAAATGATTACTGATCCATCACGCTGCAGAAAAAAAACAGGCCCTCTTGGGTCTTTATTTAATAAATTATGGAAACATTTAATTTGCAGCAGAAAAGTTGCTGAATTTTTGTAAATTTTGACTTTATCTAGACCAGTTCGGCAACATTTGTTTGTCATAAAAAAGAGATTCCACAATTGAAAAAGTAATTCTGTTTTTTTTTTTGGATCTAGCAGTAAAATTTGAGTTCTAAATAAGAAATATGCTATTGTACTGTTTTTATTAGCTCAAATCCATTTGATCAATACTTTTATTAATCAACTACTGTCAAATCTCATATTTGAATTGCGATATATCAGGAAAATATAGCCCTACTACAACTAAGACAATTTGAGAGATTCTAGATGTTTTCTTGGAATTCTTCTGAAGTCTATCTAATATAATTCTCTCGAAGGAGTAAAAGTTTTGTTTTCCATTGTAGTATAATTTTCTGATTTTTTTTATTGAATATTGTGTATATTGTATGTATTTTACATTAAGATTATTGAAATGTTTTGATTTTTGTATGTATGTAATATATTCAACATTTGCGTTCATTTTGATATTGCACCTTGAAATGATACTTTGTCAACAAGTTATTTTCTTATACCATAAGTACATTTTGAATTGAGTAATCTCCACACAATTTATAATTGCTATAAAAGACTGTAACCACAAATATGATCTTAGGTAAATATTGATTTTAATTTGTACTGTAAATGTAGTCAGTGGCCTTTCTGTAGAATTTTGTAATAAATATGTAGGTATACATAATACATAGACCACATAGGTGGGCTCTTTGAAGTGGATGATTGGTTTTCAATTATTGTTTCCTGGATTTCAAAGTACACAGAGAAACCTTGATCTTTTTTTTTACATAAAAACCTGTTTTTTGAATGGAGAGTAAAATGTGCTCGTATTGCTTTCGATAAAAGTTTATTTATTTCAACTCTCTGTCCATTCAGAAAACTGGGTTTTAATGGAACTGTTTACAAATTATTTATTGGTCTAGCAACCTTGTGATGTAGAATATAAATTTGTAATCTCTGTGATGTTAAACACTGGACAAACTCAAAATAAAAGCTAGTATTGTATAAAAAATCAAAATGCATGGAAACTTTCAACAGGTTGGTAGTGGAACTTGAATGTTATGGCTAAATGTTGAATAATATTCACTTAGACATTTGACTCGTACTTTATAAAAAATGTACTCTAGTGTTTGAGTTGAGCCTATATTCAATTTATTGTTGTAAGATGATTTCTATTTGTGAACCATTTTTTTACAAGATAAATCAGATTTATTCATGTTGGGGTTTTTATTTGGAATGATTGAATGGATGTATTCATTGATCTCAATAAGTACTTATATTTACTTCATAGTTGAGATTAAAACCGCAAAATGTAATGCAAGTGTTTTTGTATTATCGAGATTTGCTTTTGATCCTAAAATGTTAATATTTTAAAAAGCTCAGATTGGTATTGATACTGGTAAATTTCTTGATAGGATTCTTGTCAGATTTTAATTTCCATTTATTCTATTGTTCAAGTGAAAGTGGCATTTTGATAATTTTTTGAAAACATTCAAATCGTGAAAATTTGTCTCTTATTTAAACAATTTCATAATTGTCTTTCCCTACAATTCACGAAAATGGGTTATAGAACCTAAAAAAAATTATTGACTGAGAGTTTTATTTTGTGGAGGAATTCTTTTCTTGATAAATTTCGAAAATGAATAAATGTAAGACTAAGAAAATCTTTACAAGTGGAGGCAGATCAATTTATCTCGATAAGTTACAACATTTGTAGGACTTGTTTCGAAGAAGTTATTTAGTTTTTTCAATAAATTATCATACTCTGAGTTTGCATATCTAATTCTTCATCTGCCCTTCAATTCTATCATAGTTTTTTTTTAATTTCCTTTTTTTTCATCTTAAGACAGGAAGCTTAAAATCCTAAAAATAGGATGTTGAAAATGTCTTCTCATGTGATTGCTGTTCATTCAAGCTTCTCACAAAATCAGAATATCCCTCTTAAATTGGAATATAGATATTTTGTCAAAAGATTTGATTATTAAATCATTTCTTAAGAATTGACATTCATTTTAGAAAATAACTATTCAATTCCAATGTAAAATGAAAAATAGTGATTCCAAACATTGAGCTCAGTTAAAATTTATCTAAAAAACTTAACCTCTGCCTCTTGAAACTACAAACCTCTCAGAAATCTCCCAGCCATGTTTGAAAGCATTTTGAATAAGTAAAATGTACACAAACTCAGAAATATATTATTTATTTCAGTTATACATTTTCCACTCCCATCTATAATATTTGATTTCTTTCTTACAGTAGATTTGAAGAAAAAAACCCTTTTGTGAAGTGGTGACGCTTTTTCATATAATAATAATAATTTGCCAATCCGTGGAAATTCTCATCAACCTGAAACAGAACATCTATTCATTTTGGGAAATAAAAATTGAAAAATATACAAAATGCTTTGGGAGCTAGATACAATTTTTGAAGAATTTCGAGTATTTCTTGTCAAATTTTATATTTTAAAAGGAATATAACAAGTTATGAGTGAAACATTTATTTGAAATTGAACATTCCATGATTGTATTTTAATTATATCACTGCTCAAACATTTTGAAAGGAAATCTGGTACCATTTACTAATTGCTATTTATTTGACTGATGAAACGTTAGGAAGAAACTCGAACACACAAATGTCTCAAAACTCAACAAAAGAGAACCATAGCTCCTAATCATATATTTAAACTAATGGCAAATTTGAGATAGAACCTTGCCTTGCCTTCCTGTTCTCAGTAATTTTTCTATATTTGTTTGGTAGTGTTAATTTGGAATGCAACTTACATCAGCAACAGTTTCTCACTATTCCAGTTTCATTTTTTCTATCCTGATCAGAACCTGAACAAATATTCATCAATTCGATTTCTCATAGATTTTACCCATCTTTTGACTGAAATGAAAAATCATTTTATTGAAACAGAAGGTCCAGTAAAATCTATTAGTAAATAAACAATAAAATTGACCAATATTGGTTGTATTTAGGTACACATGGCAATTCATTGTCCCAACAAAACTGGTGTTAGTTTTTCTCAGAAATAAATACCAACATAATGAAATGTGAAATGACCAGAACTTTGCAATATCTCATCAAATACATAATACATTATGATACATTCTGAAATATTGTTTAAATTGTACTGGGGTTTCATGAACTAATGACAAGCTTCCTTTTTGTTTGTTTTTTGTGCATCCAAGGTCTTTCCACCATCTCCCAGATTTTGTACTCTTGAGTTTTGCAATGCATATTAATGTGAATGTGACGCAGTGTAAATTATTGACTATTCTTGGTGAAATAATAATGTACCCTCTGTGAATCGGTAAGTAAAAGCCTCAAAAATCTAAATTTATGTTTTGTATTAAATTATACAATGAATTTATAGTTATCATAACACTCATAACAGCCGAAAGTTACAGAAACTAGTTTAAAGGTAACAAAATTGATGAAGTTATCGAACTGTATAATTTCGAACTAAAACAAGAGGTTATGTCCACTACCAGTATAATTTCATTGAATCTTAAAAGCAGTAATAGTCTTGAACATTCTTAAAACTATTCTAAATGGTTTTTATCCTAATTTTCCATTATACCTAATAAGAAACTATGCTAAAATATTCGAAGCATTCTGAATGATATTTTTCAAACTGTTTCTTCCCTCCAATTTTAATCTAATGGCTTTAATATAGTTTCATCTACATGCTACCTAATAATTGTGTAAAGAAAAGCATTTTATTTATGAATCAATTTGCAAAATGATCTATCAGGATGTTAAGTTTAACCTTGCTTTTTTAATGCTGCATTCAAATCAGGGATGACAAAGAAATGTAATAATCCACTTGACTAACAAGCTACATGAAGTAATATTGCTACTTCAATTGAAATACTTACATGAATATGAAATGATCACTGCATATAGATTATGAATTTTTATTTGAAATGCCCCTGCACGTATTATTTACACACACACAAACTTCTGAATACTTCATGATTTCTCTCGAAATAATCGAAACAATATTCATGTGAACGTTCAACACGGTATTCAAGTCAAATTTCACGAAATACACAATAGCTGCGTTTTTTTCCTCTCTACCGGTAGCAACAGAATGACAAGTGACGGCTCGAGAACCAATCACATCTATCAGAATGGGAATAACAGTTCAATAAAACGACATGAATCATCATTCCGGTAGCTGAATCACAGCAACAAAACACGGCTATCATTTTCAATGAATAAATATTCCAAACATTTTGAAACTGTCAAAAATCGAAAAACATTCTGTATATGTCAACAATCCATTTATTCAAGGAATTTTGTTGCCAACCTTGAAAAAGTTGGAGTTGGCGTAGCTATATTCACTTTGCCATTTTTATGAATGAACTGTGTTTCCCGCGCAAAATCAGATTTTATTTTTTTTACGGCTCTGATTCAAAAAGATATATAAGTGTTATATATATTCGGAACCAGGGCGTTGAGCTCTATCCACTGTAAAATTATGATTTTTTTTTTTTTTTGAATTCCGATTTCTCATTGTGTCCAAGGACTCCCAGGCTTTAGGCAGACCAATCCAACATCCAACTCATGAACTGACAATTGACAAACCCCTATCGACGTAACTTTCTTTTTCGAAAAATTAATACATCGGTTACCTCCACAGAACTCATACTTATATCTTATGCCTATAAGTATGAGTTCTGTGGTTACCTCTGTCTAGAACTATTGGCATCGCTGTATAGTAAATATGACAGTGACAATAATTCTGTGCAAATTGTGCAATCAGGGTTGCCACTGCTATTACTTTCGTAATAGATCTATTACTATTGAATAAAATCTATTACGCTATTACCTAAGACCAAAAAACTATTACTATTTCTTCGTATTTTCTGAACAATCCAAACGCTCTAAACTGTTTCCGCACCTTTTTCAAGGTAACAGAGTCTATCATACTAGGCGTTTTCCATTTAGGAGTGTCAAGCCCCAGAGCTACAAGCCCCTGAGATCGGAAATTATTTTATCACTGACTTTTTCGCCAAAAAACTGTGTATTCGCGTTTTGACTTTTGTCTACTTGTGCTTCATGCACCAATAAAACGGGTGGTGCTCGAGGGGCAAGGGGAATGTCAATCGGTGCTTGAAACCCCACTAAATGGAACGCATGGTCATACGCTCTGGGTAGCTCTGAGGAGCTCCTTACGTTAAATGGAAAGCAGCTACTATCACCGATATGATGCTTTGTGTAAGTGAAATCGAATAGAACGCTAGAAGCACAGAACAAACGTAGATCGTTTTTACAAAACAAGTTCCGTGTCTTGATTGCTATATGTTCATGTACAGTATATTGATACTATTGATGTCATCGACAAATTGAAAATAAGGATACTGAAATTGAAACATTAGCTCATTATCAGCAATACAGCATATTAGGCAATTGACTGGTGACACATGAGGATGATTATTCCATTGATTATCATCCACACTCATCTGCTGCAGCTAAAAAAATTTTCTCAAAACTCAGTTTGATCAAAATCCAAACCAGCAACCGATCGACTGTATGTCGAACGTGTGAATGTGTCCTCCTTACCTCTGTAAGGAACTGAAGGACATAATTTTCACAATTGTATTTATTTCCGGTCGATCAAAAAAGGCATTTTCCTTGATAAAATTACTGTCCTTGAAAGTTATCTTTCTCTTTGAAAAAAGTGGTGGGTGAGGGGAATTCGTGTGTTGTCAATAATTAGGGGTAAAATCTTCAATCATTGAATGACGAGTCAGATACGTAAGGTAATGATAAATGTTTTTGAAAAATCTATTACTTTCTATTACTATTTCAACTGAAATTTCATTACGTTCAATTCCAAAGTGGTGGCAACACTGTGTGCAATACCTTGTGAACAGTTGAACAGTAGCAGAACTATTTTTGTTTTTTTTTTGTTCATGTACTACAGAGGAATCACTTACTAGAGCGATTTACCGTTTTTTATCCGAGGTTTTGAAAATCATTATTAAAAATTTAAATCGTTTGATTTTATGTCTGAATAATAGTATGAATAGTTCCTCCAATGTCGTCTTCTAAATTTCATATAAATATCACTTGCAAAAGCGATTCTTCTCAACTGTCTTTGATTTTATAACAAGATTTTCAGAATTTTTTTAAATTGTGAGGGAACGCTTTGAAGTCGAAAATTCTGAAAAAAATCGTGATTATTTTTTACTTTGACATTGATGTCATGATATTTGAAATGGAATCTGTTGAATAGTTTTTGGGAAAACTTAAAAAAAAAGTCTGACAATTAGGTTTTTATTTCTTTCCTCGAAAACTGTTCATCAGATTTAAAAAAAAAAAAAAATATAATACTCTTTATTGTCCAAACAGGCACAAGACCCAATTATAGGACAGCTTATAACAATGTTAACATGTAACTGTGAATAAGAACTAAAAGACTAAATCGAGTGTTATGACAATCTCGGTTAGTAATTATAGAAAATAGTAAGCAATCATTATTTTAAAAAAAGAAAACCAAATACAAGTGAAAAGGAACATAACAATAAGTATCATATATCAATTAATCAATAACATGTGTACGAATAGGCAGGGATATATTTTCACATTTGCTTCATAGACATCACACCATAGAAAGAATATGTTTTATTTTCTTTTTGAACAACCCAACGGGTGTTGAAAATAAATCAATTTCATCTCACATCTGATTAAACTTCTTACACATCAAATGAACTGGAGATTTCATTAGTAAATTCGTTCTTGGAGTAGGTAGATAAAAGCAAAGTGAACTTCTACTATTCAAACGAGGTATATAAAAGTTTAATTGAGATAATAACTCTGGACAATCAATTTGGTAATTTATAAGTTTATAAAGAAATATGCAAGCATAGTAGGTTATACGGTCTTCCAATGATAACATCGAAAATCTGTTTAACAAAATATTATTGTCTAAACCTTGTTCGGGATAAATTCCATCAATTCTATATACAATGTACTTCATAAATTTCCGTTGAATGGATTCGAGCAGATGAATGTGATTCAAGTATATTGGAGACCAAATCAGCGAGCCATATTCTAAGCGTGTTCTTACATATGAATTAAAGAGAGCAATGAGACTATCTTCATTTCTGAAGTCTTTGCAATTTCTGAAAATCAGGCCAATCGTTCTTTTAGTTGCCGATGCAGTTTTGTTAATATGTGTGTTGAGAAGCTCAGTTTTGAGTCAAAATGAATGCCAAGATCTTTCGTTACGTCACACCAATTCAAAGAGATTTGATTTATTAAGTAAGTGCATTCAACTGTTTTAATTTTCAAAGTATAGTTAGTGTAGTGACATTTCTGTATGTTGAGGGGTAATTTGTTTGTTTCACACCAGTTTGCTAGATGGTCAATATCATTTTGGAGTAGTTTACAGTCATTCTGAGATTCAACAGTCCTAAATAATTTCAAATCATCGGCAAACAAAAGAATATTGCTTGTTATATTTTCACCTATGTCATTCACAAATAGTGAAAAAAGAACAGGGGCTAAATTGCTTCCCTGAGGTGCACCACTGGTAGAAATGAAAGTTGGTGATTTATGACCACGGTACTCGACATATTGAGATCGATTACTGAGGTATGATTGAAAGAAATTTAGTAGGTTTATGTCGAAGCCTAGATTATTTAGTTTAGATATTAGTATTTTATGGTCCAATTTGTCAAAAGCTTTCGAGAAGTCTGTATATATGGTATCAACTTGACACTGCGGTTATCAATAGCATTGCTGATAGTTTGCGTAAAGCACATCAAATTGGTGATAGTTGATCTCTTAGATATGAAGCCATGTTGCTCAAGTGATATTTTATTTTTTACACTGGGAAATACCCTATTATAGATTGAGATTTCAAAGGCCTTTGCATAGTTTGATAATAAGGTGATGTCCCATCATTTTTAAATAGTTCTTGTTAAAAGTTTGTTGAAACTCGTCCATCAATAAGAAAGTTATAAAAAATAAAAAAATGAAATTTTAAAAATATGCCGGTTCAATATATACCAATTCAATTTCAGAACTCTTATCAAAATTTGGAATACACCAAGAAGTCTCGAAATATCACTGGTCAGAATTTCATCAACATCTATTCATAAATAAGAAAATTACAGGATAACAAAATTTGAAAAATATGTTGATGGAATTTCATGAAAATATCATTTTATTTAATGATTTTTCATTATTATTTATCAATAGATTTTGTTGAAATTCTGATCAGTGAAATTTTGAATCCAGTGAATCCAGTGGTGTATTCTGAATTTTGGATAAGAGTAGAAATTGAAATGGTGGGTTGATTAAACGGCATATTTTTTAAATTTAATTCTCCCATAACTTTTTTATCGATGGACGAATTTCAATAAAATTCCAAAATTAACCATTTGAAAATGTCACAATTCCAGTGGTGTAGTCTGATTTCTTCTCAAAAAATTGCTAATACATTTTTCAGTTTTTTACATCGAAAAAAAAAAAAAGAATAGTTGGCCCTCAAAATGAAGATTTATTCATGAAATTTGGTGTCCCAGTGGACTTTTTGATTATCTACCAAATGAAAAAAAGCATTCCAATCGGTTGAAAAAAGTATGATTTATAAGGGTGCTTCCATTTTAAATGGGCCACACTGTATAAAACATCGATATCATGTTTCCGACTTATGGCTTTTTTTTTCTGGTCTTGAAATACTATTTTCTTCTCACATGCCAATTCCCATCAACGAGAAAATGAAAAAATTTTCACAAATTTTCCTACAACTTTAAAACTTATGGCTTTTCTTGAGGTACATGCAAAGCTTATGGGAATTTAATAATGATGTTTATCCATCAACAGAATCATATGGTTCAAATGCCATAAACGAGAAAGTTTGCCGGAAAACGAAAAAAAATTTCACAAAATTTTCCGTCCGGAAAATATACTTCAACAGCTGACCGGCTTATGGGAATTTTTTTTCGGGTTCCTAACGATATTAAATTTCATTCTGTTGATTGCCATAAGCGAGAAAATGCTTCAGCAACCAACTATTTTTTTACAAGATCGCGCCCCTATTTCAACCCTTTAAGCACGTGCTTTGGTTTTTCAGTATTAGATTGTTATACCTATTCATGTGTTAAAATGCCATAAACGAGAAAATGAAAAAAAAAACAAATTTTTTCTGCAAAAGGAAAATGAATTTTCTATATGCCTAGCACACGCCCGATCGCTGAATTTTCATTTTTTGGGCTCAACACTGACATAATTTCCAGTGGTTAAAATCCCAGAAGAGAGAAAATGAGTCAGCAAAATCTGTCGATATCTGACGGTCTAATAGTTAAGATGCTCAGAAAGTGGAGATCCTTTAGTTTAATAAAAGGTCAAAAATCCATCCGTTCATGTTTGATAATAATAAGCATGCTGTAAAAATAAAGAACTACAAAATCCAGAGACGGCGAATGTAGAGATCCCAATATTTCGTCCAGGAAAAGAAAATGCCACAGCACTATTTGGAAGACAACAGAATTGGCTTTGCGCTCCAGAGAAATGTTAACTGCTCAGTGGCAAATATGGTATTACTTCATTCAATGCGGTAGTTAAAGTACACATCTACCAATGCAATTACTCATGAAAGAATGTTTTCCACAATCCGAAGTCTAGGAGTGGAGAATCATTGCCTTCTTGGTTAACGGCTCCAGGTAAGTCCTGAAAAGTCATAAACGAGGAAATAAGTAGAAGTCCAATTACTCGAAACTAATCCGGATTATTATTACATCAGACTGCCAGATGGTAGAGAAACGGCTGTTTGGCAGACATTTGGCACCGAAAGATCATGAGGGATATTTGGAACGAAGTCAAGAAAAATCACAATCCACCTCCAACGGAAAACTACAGCCTTTGGATTTCAATAATATTACAAATGAACAACGTACCAAACGTCGAATCCAAGACGAGCGGAGGAATATCATCAAGTCAGTAGATTTTTTTTTAAATAGAAAATATGTGGTAGTACAGTTTATGCATGAATCTTGCTGTTTTGTTTAATTAATTGACAATCTCATGGGTAATATTATGCTGTTTTCTGTTGAATAAAGCCAAATTCTTGTTATATCTTCCGTGATACTTATACCTCAATGAGTGTACTCAATGGTACAGTTAAGGTATCCCTATAAACAGAGCCACAATAGGACATTGGCCGCAGTGGAGGGTCTGATACGAGCCCACTCACGTTCAAACCTAACCCTATAATCAACTACGATAGCGCACCTGGAAGCTTTTGGAAACTCATCTGCTATATCAGGGTGACCGGTGACTCAGCGGTTCGATGCATGGACGTATGTTCGATGTGTCGGCCGTGGAAGCTTCCGCCAGCATCTGACCCGAATCGAATCCGGCGTATGAGAGAATTTTTCTCAAGTGCATCGGTATCGATAGGCGACCGCATTCCTTGTGAAGAAAGTACGATGTGAGTTGCCTTGATGCCAATCCCGACGTCTGGTGTTTGCTTGAAGTATACACCGACCATCCGGGGTGGTGCTGTAGGTTTTCCTGTTGCGAAAAGTGAATATACCTCCAAAAACCATCAAGTCGCCCCGGAGCGTCATGGTAAATAGTAATAATAATAGCCGTCCTCTACCCGCACAGGCTCTTTATGAGGGGATATTATTATTATAGGAAAACTTGCAGCTCATCTAACATAACCAATTACTTTCCAAATCCACACTCGAACAGATCAGTTAGAACTGTTCAGCTCTTTGGTGGTGACAGAAGTCCTACTTTTAAATATGTAGTTAAAAATCAGCTGGAATGTTGGTTAGGTAAGTCAACCATATGAACAGTAACCTGGTCCAAGGTTGCTTAACTTCCAATACAGACAGCATTTCAGAGCCACTTCTGTTGTACCATCAACAATTGACCTCTATATGCTTGAAATGAAAACTTACGTTCATCTGCTCGAAGTAAGAACTATATTTTAGATGACAATAGGTAAGACCTTCTTTCAACAGTTTAATTGTACAACTATAATCAAATATCAATGAACTGTATGTACAAAGGCAAGGATTAAAACACAAAAACTAAACAATCACAGTCATAATGGCTCGATCTAAAGGAAAGATATTTACAGAAATAATAAATTAATGTAATAAATTCAGCATCACCGAATTTGTATTAAAATGTTAGCAAAAGCAGATATATTGTTAATTTAAAGCTTTTTCTTTATTATCTAATTTTCAAGATTATTTTTGTCTGCACACGCATCTTTCGGTTCTCCTTTCTTTTCATCATTTACTTCAGCTTCACCAATATTTCCTTGGCTCTCACTTCCTTCAGGGACCTCACTTTTTTCTGTAGATTCTATAGAATCTTTTATTTTTTCGTTAATTGCTTGCGGTTCTTCTATTTGCTTATTTAACTCCTTAGTGTTTGCATTATTTTCCACGGTTTTGGATTCGCTTGCTTCAGGGATAATGTCCATTTTTTCTTCAGTTGCTAAGTCGCTTTTTACTTGCTGTTTCTCTTCAACTTCCTCAATATCAAGTATTTTTTGTGGTTGATCAACATCCATTTTTTCTCCATTGTTGAATGCAGCTTTCGCTTCAAGTATCCCAATTGCCTTTTCTATGCATTTAATGGCTTCCTTTCTTGAAGATCTTATGATCTCTTGCCCTTGGACGTCAATGTTATCTAACTTAATTAAATTTCTTGTTAGCATTTCATCTAAATACAAGTACTGCTTATCTCGAGGCTTGCCAGTGAACTGCTGAACTTGCTCCATTAAATTAGATACGTCTTTCTGGATAACTTGAATCTGTTCTATTGATCTATGTTCCTGACTTGTTGGTTTGGGTTGATCTTCAGGTTCCTGCTGGTTCGAGAAAGTTTTGGGTTCGGTTGGGATATTATTTTTTTGTACAGGAATAGGTATTTCCTTTTGGTGTTCTTCTTTCACGGAAGTTCTTGCCTGCTGTTTAGTTTCTTGCGGTGGATGATGAGGCTCACTATGCTGTTGATAGTTTTGTTTCCTTGTTGGTTGTTCTTCTGCAAAATCTTGCCAACTATCAGGGAACTGTCTAGGATCACGATGGATAAACTGTGTAAACTGCTCTGGTCTTTGCCCAAATATTCTGTCAGGTCCACTAAATGACTGGTGTGGTCGAGACTGAGTTGAAGATGCATTCTTAGGTATAATAGGTGTATCTCTACCTTCAATCTGGATTGGAATAATTCTTTCGGTGGGTTTTGCCTCCGAATGTGGTTGATGATGTGCCATATTTTCAGCTGGAGAATTTCCTGGAATATATATACCTTTATGAGTTTTGCTTGATGGGGGTGCAGACATAGATCTTTGATTCCGTTCCTCAACTGAGCCTTGCTTCTGGCCTAAATCTATAGTATTGCTTTGTTGAATGTGAGTTCTATGTTTTTCAGGAATCTGAGATGAACTTTCTGAAGACTGAGGCGAAGAAACATGTGTCTGAAAAGATGGTTCAGACTGATCGCCTTTTGTTTCTCGTTGGTTAGTAGGTTGTCTTTGACGAGAGTTGTTTTGCGGGCAACTTGTTCTGGAATGGGGAAATTCTTGTTCTGGTTTATAAAATCGGTCTGTAAATTCTTCAGGGTCAAGATCGTCTCGGGTGAATGGAAATCCAAATCGTTCTCCAAAAGATCTTCCAAAACTTGAGCCAAATTCTTGGTCATCGGCTAAGTGATGAGGCCTCTGATTAGAGCGATGAGTGAAATTATCAAGATGTTCCGCCAATTCAGGATGCCGTTTGACAATGTCACTTAATTTTGATTGAAGGTGATCGTCTTGATCACAATCTCTTTTGAAGGGGTAGTCACCCTGAAAATTTAAAAGAAAAGTTCATTAATAAAAAACGTGGAAAAGGATAATTTAGTAACTTTGTCTTTGAATATTTTTCAAATTGTAAAACAATGTAAAGTAATGCCCTCAAAATCATTGCAATTACATTTCATGTAAAACGAATTTTGAATCATTCTTAGCACGTATCGGTGATTCGAGGGTTTTCGATATTTTTTCTGGCACCATCAGATGTCGCAGCGTATGCGTCTGGTCTATATAACTGTCAAATTGTACTAAATTTTGTCAGTGAAAATTTTTACCGAAAATTCATCGTATTTGCACTGTTTTACAATATAAATATGGATTACGGACAGATAAAAGTAACTGAACTAAAGATTGAGCTCAAACGCAGAGGTGCAAAAGTTACTGGTACCAAGGAAAAACGTTTTGAAAGGTAACTTATGCTGCCCAGATTTGTTTTCTCAATTTTCTTTGGATTCTTTAACTATTATTTTATATTCTGAGTTGTTATAATTACGACTGATTATTTTATATTTCAGGCTAAACGACAATGACAGAAACAAAAACTTTAAACCAAATCTGAATATTAATTGTAACATACCAAGATGCTATGTAAGTCTAAACTTTATCATGATATACATAAAGAAAAACAAAAATATTCTACGATTTCCTAATACTGAATCCTGCTGTAAAAAAATAATCGTAAACTACAAGACGTTCATGTCTGATGGATGATTAGACCTTACGCTACAGTGCTGCCACCTCGTGGATCTTATTACAGAAAACCCTCATGTTGAGGATCTTATTACAGAAAACCATCATGTTATGTCTCATTCACAACATTGAGCTAATAGTGTCAAAAAAGCTTGCTAACAATAGCGTTATCGGGCAAGTTGGATGTATCCTTGTTGTATCGAATTATCCTTTATGCTGACGATACAAATATCCTAATGTCTAATACTACAGTCAAACAATTAGTCGAAAACAGTAATACGGCATCAAAAGAACTAGAAAACTACTGCAAAGACAACAGTCTTATTTTAAATAATCCCAAAACATACCACATCCGGTTGCTCCCAAAAAATGTCAATCCGGACTCTGATCTGTATTTAATTATCAACGGAAGAGCAATAGAAAGTAAAGAATGATTGAAATTTCTAGGAGTGATATTGGATAGAAAACTCATTTGGGAAGATCACATAATGTATTATATTTCGGATTAGCTCAATCAACTCTACAGTACGGCCTATTTTTCTGGGGATCCTCAAGTTATTTCAATCGAGCTTTTCGATCTCAGAAAAAAATTATTAGAATAATGAATAATGCTCATCCTCAAGCTTCATGTAAGCCTCTATTCATAAAATCAAGAGTAATGTGGAAGAGTTTCTCTGCTCCTGAATATGATAATTTAACAAGATTTAAATGACTTATACTTGATTGATTATCTTACTTATTATTATTATTATTGTGTGTTTTTTACTGAAATATCTAACTTAATAATGTTTGTAATTTGCGTGTGGATGTATTTTAATTTTATTAAGATACCTTGCCTTGTAACTGACTAGTCCGATAAGTATTGTGCACTGATGCACACATTATGTATAATCTTTTGTGACGAATAAACTATCTATCTATCTATCATTGTCAATGGGTTCTAATCATATATATAAACCGGATTGAAAATGAAACTAATACATGAATGGTTACAATATTCTTGATTTCGTTCCATAAAAATTACAAGCTCTGAGAACAGATCACTTTCATCTGTGAATGTTGCGTTGTTATAGGCGTCAACATCTAGCGAACCAGTGCTATGTTTATTTGCTGTTATTTTGAAAGAATAGTAGTAATTTTGACATTTTTTTTTCACTTTATGGCCTTCTACTAGAGCGAAGTCACAATATGCAATTTGCTATATATGTTTCACCCTAAGTTCAATTTGCACATGATAAATAATTATGTAACCACAAGCACAGTATTAATCTATTGATAGTCAACCAATTTGGATTTCATAAAGAAGTGTCTAACCAACTTGCTAGCATCATTTAATCCTGGACTATACAAAAGAATAATTTCGGAGTTAACGATATTGATTTCATCAAACTCCGTACATTTCAGTCTTTTGCTAGCAATTCTATTGCTAGCAAAAGGTTGGGGTGAGAGGCATCGCCTTCCTCGGCGGGTGAGCAACGCTAAATTTGCTCGGGCACTGACACTGCAGGGGCAGTAGGATGCTTCAGCATACGGCCTCACCATTGGTAATATGCAAATGGTAGCTCGACCTGTGTCGTTTTCGGACTGCACAGGACGAAGCGCGTGATTTGGCGTATCTAAATCTCCACTGCGTCCGCAGCCGCAATACAGATAGAACGAAAGTTATGTGCTGTGGGCGGTGGTGGGGCGTATTGGGTCCCGGATGACGATCCGTAACCGTAAAATCGTATACAATCGTGTTGATTGTAGTAATTTATTGACTGTGACTTCGTCCATTCTAATGACATTTTTAAAAGCTCGCATATGATCACATTCTTTAAATTCGTTAGTACCTAATATTCAAATCACATACTTCTGTATTAAGTAAGCCATGGTTTCTTCCAACAACTTCTCATTTTACGATTTGTTATTATCCTTTTAATATATGAGGCCTGTTTGGTAACTCAGTGACTTTTTCAATTTCCCGCGCGGTAACTTTAAACCGCCATCTTTTAATAGACTACTGTCAAATTTTGAGCAAGCTGCTTCATTTAGTTTGTGTTTGGCAGCCATTAAAAGCAGACAACCTCGTGAATTTCGACAAAAATGGAAAAAAGTGAATTTCGGGTGTTGATTAAGCATTATTTTTTGCGTAAAAAAACATGACTGCAACCAAGGAAAGACTTGATACATACTATGGGAACTCTGCACCATCAATTTCAATGGTTAAGAAGTGGTTTACTGATTTCCGTTGTGGTCGTATAAGCACAAGTGACGCCCTACGTGCAGGTGGCCCAAAAAAGAATAAAAGTAGGCACGTGAGGTGACTGAGGCTGTAGGCATCTCAACTGAGCGAGTACATCATATTTTACATGAATATTTGGACATGAAAAAGCTATTCTCTTGATGGGTGCTGCGATTGCTCACACTAGACCATAAGCGCAACCGTGTGACCACTTCAAAGGAGTGTTTGGCGAAGTTCAACCGCAATCCGCAACCGTAGACGAAACATGGATCCATCACAACTGGCATTTCATGCTAAGCGATACGCACTCTGGTGGCTTTAATGTAACTAGTTTCTGCGACATTGTTTTCTAACCACACTTTCGTATCGTTTGTTTACCATTGATTTTTTAAGAATATAGAGCCTTTCTTTGAACCGTTTTTATTTCATCTTAATTTAGTGATGATAAATTGCCTTTTTACAAGTAAAGCGACCCTTCCGGTCTTATAATGGCGTCTTACAATGGTTATTGTTCTGTGCCACATTGCAATTCCTAGGCCAAAAGAAATTAATTTTTCAAAGATATCCCGAGGAAAATGACCCAAAGGTTTATTTTGCAAAGATGGGACGAGAATTAATCTCAAGAAGGGAAGCCTGGATATTAAAGGTTCGGATTGCCAAACCAATAAGCAAATTTATGAAAGTGTGTTCGCTCTATTTTAAGCAAGAAGATTTTATTAACAAAGGTAGATAGGTATCTTGTTTTTATTGACTTATTTACATTTGCATAATTTTAATATAACCGTCTATAATTCTGAGTTCTCCACTCACTTGATGAGGCTTGGATTGCAGAGCGCTTGTCTGGAGACAGAGGGCACACACTTTTGTCACTGAAGAGTTCCGTTTATTTTTTCCATATAATAGTATATGGTCTGCATTGAAGACTTCTTCACCTTCTACTACACCCCGAGAACTTTCGGTCACTTCAACATACCTCAGAAAGTCCAATAAACTTAATTTTAATTGAGCCATTTGTCTTTGTTTATAAGAAGGCCATTGAAGTATTTTATCACTGGCTTTTCTAACAATGTAACTATTAACACCTTAAATGAACATTAATAAAAGGTAAAAGTCATCGAAATCACAGTTTTAACAATGTTTAAAGTGCCTAAATCACGATTCAAATACTCAATACACGAAATAAACAAAGTAAACAATGAAATCTATATGGAAGAAAAAGTAAGGTTATAAATCAATGTCGTAGAAAGTACTTCATCGTCCGCCGCCGGTAGCGCTACAATCTTAATTTGAAATCCCAATACCCCAGAGGCCTATCAAAACAGTGGATTTCACCGGGTGAACGTACACCAAAGAAGGCCAAGGTGCGTCTGTCAGCCAACAAGGTCATTGCCACAGCCCACAGTCACAGCTTAGATAAATACACAGCTGTAAAACTTCCTATGGAGGGGGTAGTTCGCGCAGATGTTCGCGCACCTCCCACCGTCGCTGTAAAACCTATCAAAACAGTGGTGTGTGTTTGGATTTATTATCTGCAAATTTAATCGCTCCAGTGCCGTAGTTGTGTCGAGTGTTATTTGCCGGTGTTTTTACTTTGTATGTTACACGTTGCAATTCTTTCCGATCTTTGGTATTGGTGTGTTACAGTCATTTGAAGTCTTTATATATTTATTTTAAAGCCCATGAGAATTCGAAAGGAAGTTTATTTGGTAATTTGAATGATCTTTCATCAGTGACATTGAAAGCATTTTCCAAGAAAAACTAGATACATTCATTTTTAAACTATTAGTATGCCTTTAATCTTTTTAATATAGCAAATACACTTCCTTTTTCACATCCGTGTGACAATTTTCCCAAAGAATTTGTGATAAAATTATATTCGAGGGTTCGGTTGTACTATACTTTAAAGTACCTATATCAACAGAAATTTCAAGGACCAAAAAATTTTTAGAAATAAATTAATTATATGGCGCAACCAATAATGTGTTGTTTTAATAAAGTGCTCTGGAATTGTATTTCTTTGTTTTTTGTTTTACAATTCTATGTTGTCCTGTTGAAATCATAACAACAGAAGCAAAGCCTAAAAAATTATAATTTTATTTTTTAAACACGGGATTTTATACAAATGCACTAGAAAGCAACTAAAAATTTGTTCATTGTTTGACCTAGGTTGTTCTATGAGTAACAAATTCAGAAGATCACCTATTTCGTAGCCGCGGTGAGCTTTTGAATCTGTTACTCGCAGAATAACCTAGGTCTGTATGAAAATTAATAATTTTATCCTTTTTAGTGCATTTTGTATGGAAGCTTGTCTATTTATATTTGAGACACACACAGACACCGGGACAGGTGACACTAAATAAAAGCTTGTAAAAAGCACAATCAAATTGAGGAATAACATATTTTTATCTTTAATTCAAAGTATTGAGTCCTACGAAATTGATACGGCAAGAAAAATATTTGTTAGATACTGGTATATACACATTTAGTTTTCTGTGCGAATTCGTAATGTGTTCAAATTTATTGTGGAATTCAGTATAGTAAACAAATCGTTCTTGGAATCTTAATCCTTAGAACACAGCAATTTTTGGATATTCCCATCATTCCAAACTATTATAAGATTCAAATCCATAATAATTAAATCCTAAAATTCCCTGGAAGGTTAGGAATTACGGAGTACCTTCTGTGAGAAGTATGTTCAATAATAAAATTGTTAGGTAGTGACACGAATACATTCTTTTCTATTCTTAAACATTGGATTTTAGGTTGGCAACTGTTGTCAGATATTTTAACGGTATTTGCACACCCCCCTGAATAGATGACCAATCAATCAAACGAGACAAATTGTTATATCCAATAAAAGCTATTTGCAATATTTGCCACCCTTCCTGATTTTGGATACCTGAGAAATGTGCTTGACATAAGTTATTTCGAGCTCTTGATCGCTCAGTATTGTAAAATTAGAACTAGTTATATGAAAATATAGGTCAAAAGCACCCACCATTTTTTATATTTGAGTGATTATATTGACATTAATTTTTTACTTTTTAGTCCATGTTGGAAGTAAAGCGTGTCTTTAGTTTTTTAAAATATAAATTAATCTTTCGACTAAAAAATCGACATCTTCCCATTATTATTATTATTATTTAGAAACATGAAACAAAATCATTGAATTTGTGTATTGTCACCAGGTCTTGACAAGTGTGCACAATTTTGAATTTTTTCGTTGGTATTATTTACCCATTATTATTACTATTATTAAGTCCTATGTGACAAAATTATCAAATTTGTGTATTGTCACCAAGTCTTGACAAGTGTAAAAAATTTTCAATTTTTTCTCTGGTATTATTTACCCATTATTATTATTATCGAGGACTATGGGACAAAATTATTAAATTTGAGTTTTGTCACCTGATACTCACTTCTCGATATGGAACATGAGAATCGCCAATTTTGTTTATTCCACACGACAGCTGTCGAGTCGAGAGATAAGAATCCCGCTGCAGGTCTTAACAAGTGTGCAAAATTTTAAAGTGGGTAAAAATCGAGTCCAAAGAACATACTTACAGGTAACATAAAGCGTGTAAAAAAATGCACAGGCACATGTGTGATTTTATTATCATGATACCTAAAATGCTGTTTGAATGGTTTATGTCAATATTGTAAGTTGGGTCCTGTCTATTGCACCGCAATTATTTCGAATCCAGCACTGACTTTTACAGCGAAATGGCGTCTTCAAGGTTACGGATTTATTCTTTCAACGTAGGGCCGAGTTTGTTAGCTGTGTATTTATCTAAGCTGTGCTACAGTTTTTTGGGATGCACGCGGTGTCATTCACATAGATTACCTAGAGAGGGGTAGAACGATCAACGGCGAATATCATTCAGGGCTTTTAGACAGATTCGATATTGATTTAAAGCAAAAACGACCACATTTAGCGAAAAAAAAAGTGCTGTTCGATCCAGACAATGCACGAGTGCACAAGTGTGGCAAAAATCCATAAATTGGGCTACGAACTGCTACCCCATCCAGCATATTCTCCAAATTTAGCCACCTGCGACTATTTTCTTTTTCCAAACCTGATGAAATGGCTGGATGGTAAGAGATTTGGGTCGAATGAGGAGTTCATAACCGAAACAAACGCCTATTTTGAGGGTCCTTGAGAAAACCTATTATTTGGAAGGAATAAAAAAATTGAAAAAACGCTTGACTAAATGAATTGATCTAAAAGGAGAGTATGTTGAAAAATAAAACGCTTATTTGCCGATTTTTTTTTTTGGTTCAAATAGTCACGGAGTTACCAAACAGCTCTCTTACGTCGCCAGAACAGTCTTTGTTATTATTAAAATAGCGTCAGTATTCACCTCAGATCAATAAGTAAACATAGATGGGCCCGATGCTACGTAAACATCATATTCACTGAACCGAAGATAATTCTTGCAGAAACTGTTTTGTCGGGTTTTTGACATTCGAACCAAAACAAAACACCTCTAGCACAGTGCCGTGACTTTTTAAGGGGGTCAAAATTACTTATGCAAATGCAGTACCTGTGAGCTGCAACAAGTTATGTCGCGGTTTTGTCTTAAAATTCCTAGGGTCAATAAAAAGCCGGGGGTTGGCAGCAAATAACTTTTTATCAAAATTTGGGGATTCAAGATAGCGGATTAGTTTTGTGATTTATGATGATATTCTTTCCTTAGTTGGATTCTAGAAGTTTTCAGCTATCAAAAATAAAGCATTATTTATGGTCTAAAGTAATCAATTCGAGAGAGGTAACAAGTTTCTTGACTATATTTCAAGTTTGGAGTCTGGGGGTTTATGTTGTGTAGATCAAGTTTCAACAAATCAATACGAATATTTGAATAAATATGGACCAGTTGCATAAAGCCTTCTGTTAACGTAGGTAACATTACTGGTGAGCTTAGGCATGCGTTGCCATAGTAATCATCAAATCAAATATTTAATTGTCTGTTAAATTCTTTATGCAACTGGCCCTATGAGTTGAGAAACCTTTTCCAACATCTATTTTTTCAGAACCCATTTCCTTTTTTTGTAAAAATTGTTCATTCTGTTGAGTATTATCCTTCCTAAATTTTGGACCAGTTCATTCATATGGCAAGTACCTGTCAGAAAACAACTACTCTCCTGGCTAAGACCACGACGGGGATTGAATTAAATCCAACAGATACTTGTGCAACGTTCCTCAAAGCATCAGAGGACGCAAGTGCAAGTGTTTTGTGTTGATGAAGTGTTGTTAAAATTTTCCTGCGTGTTTTCGTCCTGCTTAAACAACTTAAAGTTACATTTGCAATATTTTTCAAAATAGTGCAGTGGTTTAGTGAGACACAATGTCGAAATACTGCTTTGTTTGCAAAATAAATGATAGTAAACCAACATTCCACAGGCGAGGTTCCAGTGGCGTCAAATGCACGATGCAAATCATGCAATCAAACGTATTCGTCAAATATAATATTGGAGGACAAAGAAACTCATTCAAAATTACAGATAAGAAAAGCCTATGGCAAAATGGTGAATGCCTCAATGTTTGTTATAAATATCTGTAAGCAGGGGAAAAAACATTGAGGCTTATGACAGGAAAATTGAATTTATTTTCCAATAATATTGATAAAAAATATAAAGTATTGCCTTTACCAAGGCATAACTATGGTTTGATAAAGGTTCTTCCTCAAAGAAATTATTTCCAAAAATTTTAAGCAAGTCCTTTGGTTTATCATTAATTGTCCTCACTGTTAGAATTTTAACAATGTCAATATTATTGGAAAATAAATTCAATTTTCCTTTCATAAGCCTCAATGTTTTTCCCCCTGCTTACAGATATTTATAACAAACATTTAGGAATTCACCACTTTGCCATAGGCTTTTTGTATCTGTAATTTTGAATGAGTTTCTTTGTCCTCCAATATTATATTTGACAAATACGTTTGATTGCATGATTTGCATCGTGCATTCGACGCCACTGGAACCTCACCTGTGGAATGTTTGTTTACTATCATTTGTTTTGCAAACAAAGCAGTATATCGACATTGTGCCTCACTAAACCACTGCACTATTTTGAAACATATTCCAAATGTAACTTTAAGTTGTTCAAGCAGGACAAAAACCACGAAAACGCACAGGAAAATTTCTAACAACACTTCATCAACACAAAACGACTAGGTACAATGGCCGCCACGGCCGGTGTCACAAGCGGTGTTGCCAAGAGTAAAATAATTCTAGTAACAGCTCGAAATTTTCAGAGTGCCTAAAATTTCATCAGTTCAAAACGACACATATCTTCCTTTTTGTAATTTTTTCACACCTTTCTGGACATAAACATTTCTCTACAATTTTTAGAATAATACTTCTGAGTATAAAATATGATTGATTATGCATTTATTGGTAAGTTCCTACCAAAATCATATTTTTTTACCAATTTGACAACAGGGCGTTAATGTTTGAAAACATTAGGGATGAGAGGTGTACGTAAATAAACAAAGTTGTCTTCGGTTCAGTGAATATGATGTTTACGTAGCATCGGGCCCATCTATGTTTACTTATTGATCTGAGGTATTCACCAAATCAATTTTTTTAATAAGAAATAAGAGTACCTTAATTTTCGAAAGTTAACCTTACAAATTGCTTGTAGACGTAGGTAGTAGTGATAGATATATTTATGATTTTAAGTGCAGCCTGAAACGTTATCTTAAAATTTTCAATATATTTCAGACCTATTTCCTTTCCAAAATACATTGCTGATTCTAAGATGAAAAAACAAGCTGATTCTAAGATGAAGAGGCAGGCTAGGGGTAAAATTTGTTGTAATAAAGAAGAGGTCTGCAGGAATGGCTTATTTTTGCTCAACATATACAGGGTGTCCGGTAAACCTTGTACAAGCTTGGAACTGGTGGAAGACCAGGTCATGACTGTTCAGAATAGAAGTATTTTACCTCCATAAAAATCACACCGTTTTCGAGTTATGAGCATTTTTAGAATTTTGGGAAAATCGCTACCTCACCTAGGATTATTGGGTGCAATGTCTACAATTTAAGACTAATTCAAAACATCTCAGCTGAAGATAACTCCTTAGGGGTGCTTTTAGAAGTACAAAACAGTTTTGCAGAAATGGAAAAGTTTTCCGAGAAATGGGGGTAAGATGCCAGATTTGAATTCCATCACTTTTTAGTTACACAACTTTGACAGTATTGTCCAGAGTAAAATGGTATAAAACTTACTGTACTTAATTACTTTTTGCATGGTGATGAGATGTGATGAGATGATTATTACAAATACCGAATCAATTGCATAATAGCATTTAAAAAAATGTAAAAAACCCAACTCTTGTTTAACGGATTGTTGTAAATAATAGAGATTATTGCAAACTGAAATAAGTATACTTAATTACAAGAAACTACAATTAAAGTATCCTGTATTGTGATTTGTAAATCTGTTTCATAATGGTGTTATTGCAACAACCCTCCTTCTAGATGGCTTTACTTAAACTTGACAAGTACGTCTCAATCACCATCTCATAATATCATTTGTATGTGCTGCCGAACAGTTTACAAAAAAAAATATTTTTGAATCAACTGCAGTATATATTTTTTACTCCTTCTCAAACAGAACATCCATTTGCAATATGCTTACGAGGCACAACTTGGAGAAGAATAAAGGTTTCCCCAAACCAACGCTTGAACGCGGGACGGCAGCGGGAACGGGATGAACGCGAGACTAAATTCTATAACAGGATATGTAAATAAGCATATCGGTGGGATCAGTTTTCCGAAATGCAGGCAATCAGCGAAATATGTTTGGTTTGCTCCGTGCACTGTTTTTCTAGCAATTCGAACAGTTCCTATTTCCCGCTCCGGCTCCCGCGTCCCGCTTAGGTTTGAGGAAAACCATTGTCCTCGTACGTGAATCTGGAAAGTTTTTATCTTTTCCCTCATGATAACCTACTTTGAACTCACAATTTTCTCACATAAAAGCTATTACTAAGTTTTGATGTTCACTGCAAATTTATAGGTTACAAGTTATGACTCACAAAAATTTGGCAGATATGTCAAAATAAAAACTACTTAAATAAAAGTTTCTATTTCTTTATTTAAATTAAATACGGGATGCCTGTATTTTAATAAAGAAAAATTGTGAATGACATTTTGAATTTATGTCAAATAAAGGAAAACTTTATTAAAGTATCATCACATTAGACGTTGCAATAACTTTCTATTGTCGCAATTTTCTCAATTCAAGATTGAAGTTCGGGAATCATTTCGGAAATCGACGTTTTCATTGGCTTTCAACTTTTTTCCAGTACAATTTTTCCTTGTTTCGTTTTTTTAAAAGGTTCTTGAGAAGATGTCGTATCTGCATAAGAGCGAATCGGAAACAATTCGAACATTTATTACAACATTATTCGGTTCGATGTTGAATGACCGTTACTGTGCTTTGCATTTTGTGTTAAAGAAAATTTTACATTTTCTTTTTTTCACTTCCTTGCAAGATCTTCATCAATTGATTCCAATTTCCTAATGATTTTTCAACAAATAATTAGTGTACGTATTAGGATTGTTATTCATCCGATTTTCGATTCAAAACAATCAGGATTCTTCGTGAAAATTTGAATCTGCATGTCTCAAAGATGTTGTCATTTGAAAAAAATTACTTTTCCAACAATTAGTGGTATTAGAAATTTCAAACTGCCACAGGTACTCAACTAGACGCATTAATCAACCCATTACATCCTAGCGTTCCATATATGTAACGATTACAGTCGTCTATTCAAATGTGCCTTCAAATTATGTTTGGGCTCCAATGGTAGATGGCGCTAAAGATAGAAGCTAAATGTTATAATTTCACATTTGTCAGGTAGTTGAATCAGTTGAAGTAGAAGGTTTGAAAATAATAAAATATTTTTTGGACATGGATTTTGAGGTGAATTTCAAGTAATTATTATATAAATTACATTTAATAATGATTTAACGCCAAACTTCGTGTTGGTAGACGATATTATATGTATTTCGTGATAGTGGATCAACATTTACTTTTTATGAAAATATCAAATTGCTATTTGTTTACCTGAGTGAGCGTAACCTATATGTAATGCTAGGATGTTGTGAAACATTCTGAGTAAACCTTTTATTTTTAGAGGAATTACTTTGCAAGAAGCTTTGGAAAAGGCATATTCCGAAAATGTAGAGGAAATATATGTTGAATCTACAGAATTAAGTAGTCTCACTGATAAGGATTCAGGTGCCGAAGATAGTGGGGGTACCCTGGATAACTTGTCTGGGAGACAATTACGAAGCCATGTTGAACTAGTTTTGAGGAATAATAAACACCGGAGCAACATACGGAAAAAACCAAAAATGAAAATACAGGAATAAAAAAACTAAATCTAAAAAATTTGAAAAAGCAAAAGAAATAATCTGGGATCGAGAAGAGGATTTAGAGCAATCAACTGCTCGTGTTTCCGGATCATTCAAAAGATTATAAACAACATCAAGGACTGTAATGTTTAGACATATTTGAAAAATGTATTAATGATGAATGATGATGTAGACTTGCTTTTTGCAGAAAAACAATCTGAGTGTTTCAATTGCTATTATTTTATTGAACCCTACACAATTTGTTCCTCAAACCGGGCGCGGTTCAAGGAGGGTGGTCATAGGAGTCATAATCCCCCCCACCCCCCAAAAAAAAACTAGCCACACAGATTTGAAAAATTTACAGTTTACTAAAATTTCAAATAAATTAACTGCTTATATCTAAGCAATGGAATAATAGTTATTTATTGTATAAGTGTTTTAGATATCATTTTATTTGCGCAAGAATGTTTAAACGCGAGAGCGAAGCTCGAGCGTTTAAATTTCTTAAGCAAATATTTGAATGAATTTTTTTTATATTTACGTGAATAGGTACTGTAATTTTGATAGAAATATTCAAGTATTAATTTTTGAAAATAAATATTTGAAACAGAAAAAAAAATTGCCAATAAATTCAAGAAAAGCATGTAATCACAGATACTAATCCGAGAGGGAAACAACTCTTTCATTAGGTGTACCGCATACTTGCAATTCACTCTTCATTACTTGAAATTAGCTGTTCATTATTCTCAAAAACTCTTTCATTATTTTTCATTGTCATCAGTATTGTCCATTGAATGTGAAATTGAATTTATTGGTAAGTCAAAAGCATATCATGTGTTTGGAAAAGGGTGTGGCCTGCATCCACGCCATGGGATTGGCATATTTTTGAAATACATAAACTAAAAAGAAGTTGTTTTTTGCCTGTTGCTAATTTAAAAGGGTGGAGTTTTGTGATTTATACAGTCCTAATTCTCGGTCATATTCTATTTACAATAGGAATCTAGGGTTTTTGGGGGCACGTGTTATGATTTTACCACGTTTTTTATTAACTCGCTTTCATGCCAGCCTGTTTGATTGTCCACAAATCTTGCTATTAAATTTTGACCCACTTCAGTCAGATTGACTTGAAATTTGGCAAGTGTTCATAACTCCGGTGACAGTGTATTATAAACTTTTTAATCTAGAAAAAAACAATACCGGGTGACACATGGTATAGGGCCACCACTGAATACTGAGTTTAAGCATTCGTGACATTAATTAAAATAATAATATCTAGCGTTTTATTAAATATTGAGACGATCGAGTCCATCCAAATGAAAGGGATATCTTATCATAAGAGTTTCAGAGAAAAATGTAGTTTCAGGAGGAAATATCCTAACCAAATTCTAGTAAAGAAAAATTAATATGTTAAGGTCAAATGTTCTCCACAGCTTACTTAGTTGAAAAATTATTCGAACTGCAAGGAAACTCATGAACTAGTTGTATACATTTTTGAATGTATACAATTTGTTACTGCACCGAAATACAAAAACGATGTTATTCTATTCCTGAATGTACGCTCTAAAGACACGGAAAGGTGGCTCATAGGTGTTCTAATTGAATAAAAGTATTTTTATATAAAATGTTATGTGACTAAATTGATTCATTAATAAGTGACACAAAATGTAATTTTTCAGAAAAAATTATGCTTCTCTGTTTTGTGCGACTTATTGGAGACCAGCCTTGGACAAATCGCATTCATCCACGAGGTCCGAGCATGTCCAGTGCATAGCTTTTCAGATGATAGAACCCTTCATTCTGCTTTCTCTTCCAAAGTTCCGATATCAGCCAGCGAAACTAGAAGAGAATGGGGACGAAACGTGAACGATTTAAATATGGACCTAGCGAAAATTCTAGAATGGGGATCCAACATTGGTAGAATTCAAAGCAAATAAAATTCAAGCATGTCTTTTCTCCAGAAAGGCCGATCTCACAGTGCCCAACGAAATTATGTCAGAAGTCTCCATACCAATGAAGTCCTCCATTTCAATGATCGGTACTACCATCAGCAGTACAGGAAAGCCCCGTGAGGTACAGTGCCAAAAGTGCCTTTTAAAAACTTGGTTTTCTGTTTCATGCCAAGAGCTAACTTCCGGTCGGTTGATTATGATTTATAAGGCACAGAACCGACCTGTCCTGGAATACTGTTCCCATATATGGAGTGAAGCCCTTAAACACACACTGAAACTTTTGGATTCTGTCCAAAACAGAGCCATTGTCTTGTCGGTGATTCTGAGCTTACGAGTTCTCTCACTTCTCTGGAACACCACAGAAATATTGGCGATCTGTCTGTTTTACAGATATTGTCATCATCAATTGTTCCACCATTATCGGTCTCATCGAGACTGACCCGTCGAGGTCAGTTCACATCCCTTTGTCGTCACTTTGCCAAACATCTCTTTCCCAGTGCTTGTTCTTTCAATGAACGGTAAAGAATTGGAACTCACTGCCTGCAGAAATTCAAGAACACCAATTTCTACCTATTTTCTCTCAGTTCTCACAGTTCTCTGAACATTACAGTATTTCCCTTTTCATGTGAACCAAAACACAAAAAAAAATAACAACTGAAATGTGAAAATACAGGAAAAGATCAATTATAAGTATAATTTTTTCAAAACTGATTGAAACTAGATTTATATTTTATTTGAAGCAAATCTTATGTGACATGGACCTACATTTATTTTCATCTAAGGTCAACATATTTTTTTTTTCCAACAATTGAAACAGTATCTTCCTTTTATATGAGATTGATATTTTATGCATATGCACAGAATAAATAGGTAACATGACTAAAATTTTAAATATATTGAAATGTTCAGGAGCTCCCATTAACATTACCAAAGTACTCAGAATCATGGTGAAACTCAAAATGGTTTTGTTTGGCTTTTTTTTGAATAAATAGGTCTGGAGAGTTTCAAGGTTTGATAACAGAAGGCCACAATTAAAGAAATTGCATTCATCACACCAGATCCAAAAATATATGGAATATTTACAATTTTATGAAAAAAATATAAGAACATAAGTCTACAAGTTGTTAGAGGCCAAATCACACAAACTCCTAGATGATATACATTTTTTTAATAAGTGTACTTTGACTTTCTCAACACTTCCTGCTGACTGAAATGGTGGCAAAAGTTTAAACAACGAATACCTAATAGGCAGATAGGTTTCTATATACTTATAGAAGTTCAAGTCAATTTCATGAATCCTAAATATAATAATCTCAACTTAAAATAAAGTTTCTGCAAACTTATCAATTATAATTTTGTACTAAGCAATATTATTAACGGAGTATGGCAAATTTCATTCACTTCATCTTATTAATAAAATCGTCTATTTTGAGCATATTGAAAATTTTGTTTGTTCAATATACCTATATTTCAATATTTTTCTCAATTATAATACATGTATGCAATTGGACTATTTTTTAATAAACCTTTGGTACTTACAAATGATGATCTAGAAAATGGCATTTCAGCAAGTTTTTTAAACACTTTCAGCTTTCAGAGCACTATGGATATGGAACAAATTATTCAGTTTCTGTTCTTGGCAAAGAATCATCTGGAAGTACTATAATTAACAGTTAATATTAAACATCAGAACGTACAGTTGGTACAATCTGTGTCAAGTGACATGAATGAACAGAAAATCTGTAGTGTGTCGGAACTCATTTCGCTAGTTCATTACATCGAATCAGTGATTTCCGTAACTCATGCTATATTCAACTTTGAAAACGTAAATTATTTGAGAGACAAAATTGTACGAAATGGAATAACTGATTTTTTTGAGGAAATGAGAAAACAAAATATAAATAAATATACTAACTTGACACACCAACTTACTTCACAGTGACTTGGAACCACAGAACACTAAAACAGTATAGAGTTGAGATAGAGTATAGTACAAATAATTGTACAATCATGGAACACCAGGTATTCTGTGATTATCATCTTGCAAGAAGAACATAGCATCTGTAGTTATATTACAGATTGGTGCCATCGGTGGAACATAGTCGTAACGAATGGACTTTTACATTTACGAAAAATAAATTACAAAACTCGTTTAAATCGAAAGTTTCTAGCCGAAACGTCCAAGGAGACTAAAATTTAACAAGGAGAGTTTAATCCCCATAAGACAATGGGGACACTAGTAGAAAGAGATGAAAGAACATTTGTGACGTAGTTGGACGTGTCATGGCCGCCGTTCTTTATAAACAGTGACGGAATAGCTCTTGGTAAATGAGAGTTATGGTGGATTTATGCAGCAGTCATAAGTCATAAGAAAGAATATTCGTCAGTGATTGGTTGGAATTTACGGACCAACCAATCATTGACGAATATTCTTCCTTAAAACTTATGACTGCTGCATAAATCCACCATTACTGCTAACAGTTTTGTTGCTTGGTTCGAGTTCGACTCTGTACTCATATCCAAGTATGTCACTATGACGCGTTGATGCTACAAGATTCTGATTGGCTAGAGCTTATTAAACCCTCCTTGTTAGTTTAGTCTCTTTGCATTTAAACAAGATTTTCACCATATTTTTTTCATTTTGAAAAAAATATCGCATTTGAAAGTGTGCCGCTGACGTCACATTCATCAGAAACACCCCCCCCCCACCATAATCCACGTTCCGAAACAGGTAATACCGTTTTCCTTAAAAATATAGCTTTTAGCTTCATACAAAGCCATTGAGAAATAATTGAAACTTCGTCACTTGATCAACTGAAAGAAAAAAAATCCACATATTACCTATTTTTATTGTATTTATAGTTTTCTGAACGGACCTTTTCTTTTGATGAAAAATGAGAATTGGCAATACCGCAAATCGTAATAACGTATCATTCATCGGGTGAAATCAAATCAGATAAAGCAATAATATCTAGGATTTCATTCCGACTTTCATCTCTTTGAATGGGGACACCCATTTTGTCAGAACGAACAATATCAAATAAAGAAACTGACAAACTTTACTCCATCAGATAGCTACTTGATCAGAAAATGAAATGAACAGATCCAAACTTATCCCAACTGCACAATGTAAAACTTAACAACATCAAACCGTACTTTGTCAGACTGGACGCCGGCAGAATGAATTATATCGACTGTACTTTCCTGGATTGTTATTTCGACAAATATGTAAATGATCAGAATGAGCTTTTCACAGAAACTTATTGTATCAGAAGTGAATTTTAATTTAACAGAAAAGTAAATATTCAAATTCGTACATCCTCCGATTCGTGTTTCACAAAACCAGCAACTCAGCAAACCCACAATTATCTATACTGTACCACAGACCTCATAAAGACAATTACAGATTATATTTTCACTCATACTTTTTTTTCAGGATTGAAAAAGGAAACCTTGAGAAAGAAATGGCTATCAATATTAAATAGTTTAGTGGAAACATGTGACAGAAATTAGGACTAAAACTAAATTCAAAAATGAATTTAAGAGATGTTTACTTAACAGAATTCCTATAATATAACCATGTTTCACCTTTGATTGTTTTTGCTTTGATATAACTGAAGGTATTTACTCATTTCACAAATTACTCTCATCATTCTTTTTTCTAATAATTGTTTGATTTCTTCATCAGTTTGTATCAAATATGTATTTTGCTGTTATACAATTTATGTAAAATGTAATCCCTCTTTAAACAGAAATGTTTCTAGGGATCAATAAATAAAGTAAAGTGTGTGCAGTGTAAGTATTGATATTTTTGTGTTCACTAGGACTGACTAATTTTTTCTGAATTGTTCAGATTATCAACCCATTTTATCAATTTTCAGATTCATTTTGGAACCAAAGACCAAAAAATGGTCTTTGAAAAAAAAGCACCTAGAAAAGAAAAGTTGTAAATTGCAAAAATGGAACCTTTTCTTTCGAACAAGATTAAAAATTCTATATGGACTCTTATCTTGAGAAAATTGGTTACACCATATAATATAAAAGATAGTTTTAGAATATTGGTAATCTCTTTAGAACAGCTATTTCATTAAAGTGAATGGCTATATTTTCTTGTTTCAGCCATGCCATGTGGAGGTCATAATTCATATTTAGATTTCGGAGATATTTGTGAAAACTGGAATTGTCTTTGCTGGATGTTTTTTGGTTATTTAAACACTTTCTCAAGAAACTTCATAATTTATGGTAGGAATACAAAAAAAAACGAATTCATTAGGTGTACTCGTACAAATAAGAATGTACAAAAATGAAAGATTGTAAATGGGTGAGTAAGAAATGTATTATTTCAATAATGTCAATATATGTTTTGGATGTATTAATGTATGTCGGATATTAATCTTTGCCAAAGCTTGATTTCATCTAAGAGGCTTTCAGCAAATATATTTGACATATGTTATGTTCGCGAATTTTAGGAACATCTGTAAGATTCAAAATCGGTATTATTTGGTTTTTGAGTTATTAAGCAGAACCTCAAATGGATACGCAATTTTGAAAATTTGTGTTGATCAAACAATGGTATACCTATATTAACTAAGAAGTATTTGGGACAATATTCTCTAATTTTAAATAATACACCCAATTAATGGAGAAGTTTCAGTGTTTTTATAACTCTGTGGATATCTTTAATCAACCATCAGCATTGGTAACTTTTACACATCATTCTGAAAACAACACTAGGTTCTGCCCTTCTAAAAGAAACTTTTGTGTCTGCAGCAGAGATGGTCCACGACCACGGCTGTCCCATGTTCCATAATGGCTGGTGGCCGGGCCACATAACATCGGGGCCGTACACGGAAGTCGGCGCTTTTTTGTAATTCGAGTCAATTGTACACCTGACAATATCTTTCCATAAAAAAAATTAGAATTGATATCTATCCATTCAAATTGAACATGATATACATAAATATAATAACAATTTACTTTATTTGACATTCTGACTTTCAAAAGTAACATAACCCAACTTTTTCTTCCAAAATATCTGTTCTCTCTCACTTATAACCCTTACTTCCTGATTGGCGCTTTTGTGGGTTATTTGTAACATTAGAACTATATATTTAAAGAGATTTTAACTATTAGACTCCACCCATTGGCCGTACCCGTAAGAAGGCCAAAGCCTTCTAGGATTCAGTGACCCTAATGGATCTGCAAAAATAATAGTGTTCATGATTGATGGATATTTGAATTTGCTTGAATATTTCGAAATATGGTGGTGTTTGTTCGCTGTTCTTTTATAAGTAAAATATTGTTTTACAAAAAGGCATTAACCTTGCAAATGGAAATTTTTAGTATCTGTATCCTGACGAAAAAATTAAATTTTCAAATTCGTAACTAAATGTACATTTTTATTTTTCTCTGCTATTGGTATATGCAATAAAGTAGTTTATCGCCATCAACTCATCTGTATAGAGATGTCTAGTGTTTTCCATTCGTCATTAAAATATATATATATATATATATATATATATATATATATATATATATATATATATATATATATATATATGTTCGGAAAGGTTTCCGCGGTCAGAAATATGTACATTACTAAGTTCATGGGTTGAACCGCGTTGAGAGTTTATAACTCGACGTTTCGGCTCCTGCTTTGGAGCCATTTTCAAGAGTGTGACTGCGAGGCCTCTATCTGCCTACTCCTCGAGTCGTTGTCTTGAGAGATATCAAGGTCTCAACCTGCCTACTCCTTGATCTCAAAAGACGATCCGATGTTGGTTGCACTGTAGTATTTATAGGTGGTTGGCTACCTGGAGGTGGGCGGGTCTTACGGGTTTTCTCGTTTGTCTTGTCTGCTGGTGCCTGCTGTGTAGTTGTAGTTAATGGGATAATAATTGATTGCGGATAAGTTTCACGTGGCCTGGTAATTACGGTTGGAAGAAGGGGCTTCCAAATGGGGTTCAATTTACGGCTATCATCTTTAATGTTCAGGCAATCAGGCCGTTTTTCGATTTCGATGGCTTCTCTGATAAAACGAGAAGTTCTTGAACGTACTGGGGCGATGGTTTTCGTTTTCTCGAAATCTATGGGGTGACCCGTTTGGATGAAATGAAGAGCTAATGCGGAGCTGGTGTCTCGATTTCTAACTGAAAGGGAGTGTTGATAGGATCGAAAATGGATCTGTTTCGAAGTTTCTCCTATATAAGAGTGGGGGCAGATAGAACAGGGAATTTCGTAAATACCATGGTCTTCGTTGGGAATTTTGTCTTTTGTTGGTCTGATGAGGTGTGATAGTTTTTGTTCTGTGGTAAAGATGGTTTTGATATTTGCTTTTCTGAAAAGTCGACTGATTTTGTCCGTCACCCCTTTGATGTAAGGGAAGAAGACTTTGGATGGACGGTCTTCAACTTGTGGTTCGTTTTTGGTTACTAATGGTTTCTGAAGCTGTTTTTGGATGTTTCTGTCTATGTGGTCTGGTCTGTATCCGTTTTGTAGGAGAGCTTGTTTTACGTTGTGAAGTTCGGATTGTCTGTTGTGGTCGTCGGTTAGTCGGATGGAGCGAGATATCAGAGTATTTACGACTGAGTTGAGTTGTGAGGGATGATGGTGGGACTTGGAGTTGAGATATCGGTTGGTGTGGGTGGGTTTTCTATAAACCGTGTACGAGAAACCTTGTTGAGGATTTTTAGTGATTTGTACATCTAAGAATGGCAGAGTTGAATTGCTTTCTATCTCCATCGTGAAGCGAATGTAAGGGTGTACTTCGTTCAGATGGGTCAGGAAAGAATCCTCAGGCACACGGGTTTCGCTCTCCTTAGAAAACACATCCAGACCACCAGACATAATTTACACAGAACGAATTCCAAATTACTTCAAGTTCACCTTCAAATCCATTCCTTTAACACTCATTCAACAATATGGGACACTTTCGATCGCATCTCTCACCAAAAAGCTCTCCACATCTCCTCCCAAAAAACTGAGACCCAAAAACGGAAGCTCTCCCGACTCATCGAAGTCCAGAACCCAAATCCGCCCACCCACTCGGACATTCAAGTCGTCAAGAACGTATCTGATTTTCCCATTTCTGATGCTGCACACTCAGCTCTTGCCAAAGGATTCAATTTTGCCGTCACCCCCAAAACCATTCCGGTAGAAAAGATCATTACCCAAACCGAAGAAGCCCTATTCAATCTACCAAGAAACGACGCCGAAAACATCAGGCGCGAAGTGGCCAAAATCTTATCTTCAGCCAAACCCCCTTCCACAAACCTTCGATCCGCTGAAAGATACGCCCTCAAAGAATTAAATCAAAATCCCGACATAGTCATTCTTCCAGCCGACAAAGGAAATACAACCGTCATCCTAAATTCGTCGGATTATTTCGACAAAATGAACTCCCTTATCAGTACAGATGAATACAAGAAAGTCCCCAATGATCCCACCACATACCTGGAAAAAACAACAAATGCCCAGATCAATAAATCAAACCTTCCATCCGACGTCAAGTCCCTATTAATACCGAAGGAGAGATCCTCTCGAATCCCAAAAATATATGGCCTTCCTAAAATTCACAAAATCGGAACCCCTCTCAGACCCATTGTCAGTGCATTCAACTGCCCAACCCAACGCTTAGCGAAACATATTTCTAACATTCTTCAACCTATAGTTGAAATATCCGAATCCCACGTGAAAAACTCCTACCACTTCATCAATCGAATTAAGGAATTCAACATATCTAACTCCGACATCCTAGTCAGCTTCGACATCGTCTCTCTTGTCATCTGGCCCCACGGGAGAGATACCCTGGATTCTTTCCTGACCCATCTGAACGAAGTACACCCTTACATTCGCTTCACGATGGAGATAGAAAGCAATTCAACTCTGCCATTCTTAGATGTACAAATCACTAAAAATCCTCAACAAGGTTTCTCGTACACGGTTTATAGAAAACCCACCCACACCAACCGATATCTCAACTCCAAGTCCCACCATCATCCCTCACAACTCAACTCAGTCGTAAATACTCTGATATCTCGCTCCATCCGACTAACCGACGACCACAACAGACAATCCGAACTTCACAACGTAAAACAAGCTCTCCTACAAAACGGATACAGACCAGACCACATAGACAGAAACATCCAAAAACAGCTTCAGAAACCATTAGTAACCAAAAACGAACCACAAGTTGAAGTCTTCTTCCCTTACATCAAAGGGGTGACGGACAAAATCAGTCGACTTTTCAGAAAAGCAAATATCAAAACCATCTTTACCACAGAACAAAAACTATCACACCTCATCAGACCAACAAAAGACAAAATTCCCAACGAACACCATGGTATTTACGAAATTCCCTGTTCTATCTGCCCCCACTCTTATATAGGAGAAACTTCGAAACAGATCCATTTTCGATCCTATCAACACTCCCTTTCAGTTAGAAATCGAGACACCAGCTCCGCATTAGCTCTTCATTTCATCCAAACTGGTCACCCCATAGATTTCGAGAAAACGAAAACCATCGCCCCAGTACGTTCAAGAACTTCTCGTTTTATCAGAGAAGCCATCGAAATCGAAAAACGGCCTGATTGCCTGAACATTAAAGATGATAGCCGTAAATTGAACCCCATTTGGAAGCCCCTTCTTCCAACCGTAATCCCGTAAGACCCGCCCACCTCCAGGTAGCCAACCACCTATAAATACTACAGTGCAACCAACATCGGATCGTCTTTTGAGATCAAGGAGTAGGCAGGTTGAGACCTTGATATCTCTCAAGACCACGACTCGAGGAGTAGGCAGATAGAGGCCTCGCAGTCACACTCTTGAAAATGGCTCCAAAGCAGGAGCCGAAACGTCGAGTTATAAACTCTCAACGCGGTTCAACCCATGAACTTAGTAATGTACATATATATATATATATATATATATATATATAAATGAGGATGGATTTAGCGAGGGGCAATATATGAAAATATAAGTAGAAAAGTTATTGGGTATAACCCTCAAAATGTTCTGCAACCGTAGACACGTGTTTCGAGCTTAAGCTCTCATCAGTACGGTAAAATCAAGTGCGAAGATGTACAACACTTGGATGTAAAAATAGAATCAAAGGAAGTCAACAACAGGAAGCCAACCACACATTTGTGGCTTCGGTTAGAAGACCTTGTGCTTACAAGGCAACAACTAACGTCGCCACGGAGGCAGCTATAGCTACCAGCGTGACAATCCTACCCATGAAAATACAAATGAGGATGGCGACGTTAGTTGTTGCCTTGTAAGCACAAGGTCTTCTAACCGAAGCCACAAATGTGTGGTTGGCTTCCTGTTGTTGACTTCCTTTGATTCTATTTTTACATCCAAGTGTTGTACATCTTCGCACTTGATTTTACCGTACTGATGAGAGCTTAAGCTCGAAACACGTGTCTACGGTTGCAGAACATTTTGAGGGTTATACCCAATAACTTTTCTACTTACATATATATATATATATATATATATATATATATATTTCAATAAATACAATAGTATTGAAGAAGTAAATGAGCCGCAACTAAACTTCGCAAATGTACATGTTCATTTATTATGTAACCCCAAGGATTCATGCCATTTAAAGATAGAGAAAATGATCCACCAAATACAAACACTGAAGAAAACGACGGAAAAATTTTACTAACAAGAAGAAAAACCGATGTGAAAAAGTATAAAAATATATGGGCTCTTATGGCAGACGAACAGTTCTGGAGGCCAGATGACGTCAAATGACGATGCACCTGCTTTAAAATTTGACCAATGAACGGACATACGAAATGGGCCATCCTGTGTAGTGTATAATCGTTGAATAAGGTTAGTGGACGATTCCAGTAGGTACTCCTATTCAGTGTCGCCACAATCAATTTTCTGTGAAAATTACTCAACGATTATGCACTACAAAAGGATGGCTCAATTCCTATCTCCGTACATTGGTCAAATTTCAGAGAGGAGATGCATCGTCATTTGACGTCACCTGGCCTCCAGAACTGTTCGTCTACCATAAGAGCACGTGTATTTTTATACTTTTTGATAGCGGTTTTTCTTCCAGTTAGTAACATTTTTTCGTCGTTTTTTTCAGTGTTTGTGTTTGGTGAATCATTTAACTTTCCAGTCAATGTTTTTTATTGCCAAAAACATCTTTAGTTCGTCGTGAAAAAGTGAAAATTTAATCGACTGTTTAGTGCGTGGTGAATCCTAATTTATTATAGGGCACAAGTAATTAGCAATCTCACTTGTTTTTTTTATAAGTATTTTAGGAGAAACTGATTGATATAAAAAAAAAGTTCACTGGTCAGTCAATTTCCAAAGTAAAAATGACATTTTTTTATTTTCAAAATCTTAGAATATTTTGGGCCGAGATAAATATAATGGAAAATAAAAAACATCATCTAGAAGGGGAAGTTTTCTACCAAGAAGAAATTCTGCTCTTTTTTTGTCAGAGTTATGTTTGTCCGCAAAAAATTTGATACGCCAATAGCCATCTTGTACTAGAAACAAGAGATAAAATTCACGATTTAAATTCAAAATTATTACATTCCACTCGAATATCTATTACATTATTTCTGTAAAAGGACATTATTCTAAGGTTTTCAAAATTTTTTTTTACATTTTTTATTTTTCTCTGGCTATAAAATAATTAATTTAAATTAAAAAGTCTTCATTTGTTTTTTTTTTCATTAAAATTAGAAAAAAATTACATGGAATCATCTACATTTTGTATATTATCGTTATTATCGTCATTGTTTTCAGCATCAGAGAACTCGTCTCTGCTATAACATCATATGATGTTATGAACGTTATAATACACAGCTGAGAGCTACTGAGCAGCCGACCGCGCACACACGGAAACTCCCGAAAACCGGAGCAGCTGCTACATCAGTAGCCTAACGTATTTTATATTTTATACCTGCATCCGTTTCTATTGCATTTCTTACCTGAGTTGTTTCTTACCTGTCCACTATATACATTCTATTGGTTCAGTGTTCATCTGTTTGGTATAACAGTATCGAAATTTATTTTCAACAATACGAAGAGATAACAATTAGAACAAAAAAATGCCATTTTCTTGATATACACAAAAAAAAATTATAATTGAAAAATTTTCCGCACTGAATGGATTTATGTTTAAAGATTCTTGACATGTATTTTTTAACCTACATTTTGAAAATAGTTTCAGCCAAATAAGTTTATTTTCAATACTTTTGCAGAGGCCTATACCGGGTGGCTACGGAAGTATTGCCTACGGAATATCTCAGTTATTGTATGAAGTAGGTTTGTGAAATTTGGAGCGTCGATATAATGACATAAGAGCTAGAGTTTGAGCATATTGACATGTCGAAGTTAACTTCCGGTCTGACCGGAAGTAACATCAACTTTCTTATTTTGAATGGAAACCCTATTTTTTTTCTTTTCGCTTTATTCAGCATTCAATTCCCTTTCTAATGACATATCACAAGTTGGTATCTAACCGGAAACTAGATCAGAAAAAAAATATTATTGAAATTCACCGAGTAGGCCGTGGAAGCAAAATGAAAGCCAAAAATTGAAAAGTTGGCTATGGAAACCATACGTCACTTGATAACAGTTGCTACTACTGTGATATTTTATTTTCATTCGTCGGCGTTATAAAAAGCCGCCAAAATAAATATTGGAAAAATTGGGAAAAAAACAATAATCTGTAGGTCCATAACTTAAATAGGAACATACAACTTTTTCTTGCCTGTACTATTCAACATAACCATTCCTTTCTAATGATATAATAGAAAATAATTTTTTGAACTGAGGTACCGAAAAATCCAATTATTATTCTTCAAATAACAAAACAGATTATCGCCATACGCAAAAATAAAATTAAAAATAATGTGGAATGATAAATTATATCCTGTAGGTTCTAGGTTAAATAGGAACATAAACGTACTTGGTCTGTGCCATCGTCCATAGATATTCTAATAACTACCTATGGACGATGTTTGTGCTATTCAGAATAATCATTCCAATGCAATAATCATTCGAACCAAAATATTGTGGCGAAGCTGCGGGCGATGCCGGACCTGAACTCTCACGTATAGCTAGCGACCAACCGCGGGAGACTGTCGATGCGCTTGCACCGAGAAGAATCTGGACGGTTTGGTGAGTCTGGGCGATTCGAAGGAAAATTCTGGAGCATTCAGAGAAGTCAACGTCGGATATAAAAAGAACTACGCAGCGGACAGTCGGGCCACAGTATTATGCTTAAGCATAATACTGTGGTCGGGCAGTCAGTGAAGTGAAAGTCGAATATAAATACCTAGTTCCGTGATTGTTATGTAGTATTGTATCATTGTATTTCGTTAAATAAATTATTTTAGTCAGTTAATTAGAGTATAAATCTACTACATTGGTGTTAGAAGTGCGATCTTTAAATACAGAGTGTTCGTGTAAGTAGAAAGTTGGTGTATTTCGGACAATTATTTTCGCGTGTGAAATAGACAATAATAATAATAATAGACTGGTGGCCGTGGAATAGACTGTGTGAAATAGACAATAATAATAGTAATAGACTAGTGTCCGGGAAATAGACTGTGTGAGATAGACAATAATAATAATAATAGACTGGTGACCCGTGAAATAGACTGTGAGACATAGACTAAGACAAAATGTGTTCGAGGAAAGTTCGCCTGGTTGAATTGAAGGTTGCGGAATTGAAGCAAGAACTGGAGGAGAGGGAACTTGACACAAGTGGTAAAAAGGCCGTGCTTCAAACAAGACTTGCAGAGGGATTAGTCCAGGAGGGCGAGGACCCAGAAACGTTTTCATTCGAAGTTTCTGGAATAGATATTAGTTCCATAATTAGTAAACTCGACGGAATGGAAGACAAAATGCAACAGAATTCGAATGGTCTGAAAGAAGAATTTCAGGAAAGTTCGAGAAATTTGGAAGAAAAACTTCAAGAAAATTCGAAGGGTTTGAGGAAAGAGCTTCTAGAAAACTCGAAGCACATGAAAGAAGAACTTTGTGGCGTGGCGAATCGATTAGAAGAAAGAATGGGGACTGTCGAGACAGAGATGGAGAAAATCAAAGATGAAATTGAAGAAGAGATGGGAAAATTGAAGGAAACAATTAGTGACGAAATCAAAGGCGGACTCGAGGCGGAAATCAACAAAATAAAGGAGAAAATCAGCAAATTGGAAAACCAGATTGACACTACCCACACCACAGAATCTGTCAATGAAAATTCAATGCTGGAACTGAGTTTGAACTTGGATGATGTTCAGAAGGGTTTGAAAGATGTGAAGATTAGTTCTGAAACAGGAAAGCTCTCCATGAAACCACCTCAGTTCGATGGAAAAACACCATGGGCAAATTACCGCCGACAATTTGAAGCTGCAGCAAAAGCAAATGGATGGAATGCAGGAGAAAGAGCTGTGGCATTAACACTGGCCTTGCGTGGAGAAGCAACGAATACTTTACAAACCCTCACGGCACAAGAACAAGAGGACTACGAGCAGCTGATTAAACATCTCGAATTACGGTATGGACAGACCCATCTAGAACATGTATACCACTCACAGCTCAAAAACCGCTGCCAGAAATCAAGCGAGTCCCTACAGGAGTTTGAAGCAGACATTGCACGCTTGGTTCGCCTTGCATACCCAGCTACACCGGAAAAGGTAATGGAGCGACTAGCAGTTCAGGCCTTCTTAGATGGACTTCGTGACCAGGAAACCAGACAAGCATTGACACTAGCTCGTCCAACACATCTCGTGGATGCACTGGCACGCGCTTTGGAATTTGAGGCGGTGAAGCAATCCTGCAGAAGCCAGAGTAAAGTCCGAGTTATTGAAGAAGACCCAGAGGAGCCTACTAACCTGGAAGCTGCCATAAGGAAGGTCGTGAAGGAAATGTTGCCTGAGAAAAGACTAGTGAGATGCCGGAACTGTAGGAAACTTGGACACGTGCGTAGTCAATGTCCAACCCTCAAGAGGTCGAGACCAACGAAGGTTGTTGAGAAGGGGCAATCGTCGGCCACTACTCAGAAAGACCCGGTGAACAATGCATATGTCGCTGTCCTCCAACGACAGAACAAAGGAGCCTTCGTAGACGGTTTCATCAACAACGAGCCTTGCACCATGCTGCTAGATACCGGCGCGACTAGGACAATCCTTGGACCTGCTTTTATTAAAACACCAGAGGGAATGGAACCATCATCCTGGAAGCTACGCACAGCAACAGGAGAGCCGGTCACTGTACATGGTGAGCTACCGATAGAACTGATTCTAGGCAGCACAAAAGTGAAACATCGGGCATTAGTAGCGGACATTGAGGACGACGCAATTATTGGAATGGACGTCATGAATTCCAGAGGGTTCGAATTGAATTTCAAAGATGGCGTTCTACGTGTGAACGGAGAAGAGCTGGTGCTACATGGAAGAAGTGAAGAGATGATTCGTGTTCTGCTGGCTGAAGATGTAAGTGTACCCGAGAGGGCTGAGACCATACTTGAGGCTCGCTTGGACGGAGGTGCGAGCAATGGAAGCGTGGTAATGTTCGAGCCCAAGCTTCATGATGAGAAAATTGGACGAGAGATTGCACTAGGCAAGACTTTGTTGCGTGCTGATAAATTTGTGCCAGTAAGGGTAATGAATGTCAATTATTACCCAGTGACCTTGAAGAAAGGAACTGTTTTGGGGCACTGCTCGTCAATTTCCTCTGTGATCAGGAGTGTACACGGAACTGTTAGTCAAGACAACAACCTGACAGCGGAACTGGAAAAATTGGTTACCCTCTTCCAAGGGCATTAAACCAGCCCAACAGCCCAGATTGAGAGAATTAGTCAAGAAGTACCAAGACATCTTCGATACCGGACAAGGAAAAGGGAGCCGAACGAATGTAGTTCAGCATAAAATTGATACTGGGGATGCCCGGCCGATCCGACAATCAGCTAGAAGAGCAGGGAGTGGCCACAAGAACGCAGATGCCCTGTCAAGGAGACCATGCCCAGACGACTGCTCACACTGCCGACGAGCAGAAGAGAAGGAAGCAGCGATTTGTAGAACCACGGCAGTTGACAATAACTGGAATGACAACGAGGTCCAGAAAGACCAAGAAAGAGATCCGGATCTTGGTTTAGTCATCGGTTGGAAAAATAGTAATCAAAGACCGACATGGCAGGAAATCGCAAGATATTCCCCAGCAGTTAAATCCTACTGGGCCCAATGGAATTCCCTTACCCTGGACAATGGGGTCCTGAAACGTGTATTGGAGTCCGAAGATGGTGGGGAGGACAGACGTCAGATAGTGGTGCCCAAGAACAGAAGACAGGAAGTACTCCGAGAGATCCATGATGGAGTTGCTGGAGGACATCTGGGTGTGACGAAGACCCTGCAGAAAGTAAGACAACGGTTTTACTGGGTCAATTGTCAAGTTGATGTCAATGACTGGTGCAGAAAGTGTGCTGTTTGTGCTGCCAGCAATGGACCTCGGACACGACCCAAGGCTCCGATGCGTCAGTATAATGTAGGTAGTCCATTCGAAAGAATCGCCATTGACATCGCCGGCCCGTTCCCCGTATCAGATCATGGAAATAAATACATCCTTGTGGCAATGGACTATTTCAGCAAGTGGGCCGAAGCCTATGCTCTGCCCAACCAGGAAGCCATCACCGTCGCGGACGTCTTGGTGAAAGAGTGGATATGTCGATTCGGTGTCCCCTTGGAGCTGCACTCGGACCAAGGCAGAAATTTCGAATCCAACCTGTTCCAAGAAATCTGCCAACTGCTGAACATCCGCAAGACGAGAACCACAGCTCTACATCCACAGTCCGATGGAATGGTTGAGCGGATGAACAGGACTATCAATCGCCACTTGTCCAAGGTAGTCTCTGACCATCAAAGAGACTGGGATCAGTATCTCCATTTGTTTTTGATGGCCTACCGTTCCGCAGTACACGAGTCGACCGGCCAAACCCCTGCTAGTATCATAATGGGCCGAGAGCTGCGACTTCCCTGTGACCTAAAGTTTGGGATGCCACCAGGACAGGATACCGCGGGAGAGGACTACATCAGCAAACTCCGTCAGCGAATGGAAGACATCCACGAACGAGTCCGTTTGAATATCCAGAGTGCCAGCGACCGAATGAAAGCGGCTTATGCGTGTTGGTGATCTAGTTTGGCTGTTCAACCCGATGCGTCGCCGGGGCCTGTCACCGAAATTACGGAATTCATGGGAAGGTCCGTACAAGATCATCAAGAGGATAAATGACCTGCTTTACCGAATCCACAAGCCACCCAGAGGTAAACCCAGGGTCGTTCATTTCAACAGGTTGGCCCCTTACGCTGGAAACCATGACCAAGTCCGCACCCTCAGACCACCAGAGGATGCGATGACGTTCCAGAAATTCATGTCCTTATACTCAAATGGACAGAAAGTGTCACACGGGGTAACTCGAGAGGAGCCACGGGACATTTTCAAAGTGCCAGTCGATTACGCCCTAGCGCACTGCGTCGCAGAAGATCTTCGAATGTCCAGAGGCATCGCTGTGGTGTTCTCGAAGAAATTTGGCCAACTCCAAACACTACGAAAACAGAATCCAGAAATTGGAGGTGTACTGCAGCTGAAGAAGGGCCAGAGGAACATCTACTACCTGGTGACCAAGAAGCGTTCTCAAGATAAACCGTCATATGAAGATGTCTGGAGGAGCCTCACCCAACTGAGAGATACGATGGTGGACCAGAATCTGGTGGACTTGGCAATCCCAAAATTATCCTGTGGTATTGATGGGCTGGATTGGAGAGTTATAAGAAGTATGTTGGAGACGATATTCCGATCCAGCGGCATCCAGATTTTGGTTTGCTGTAATCCTATTCCACGACCTAACATGAAGACTGTGGAGTGTTACTTCCATCGAACTTCACGGTGCAGATATGGGGAATCCTGCAAATATCGACACACTCCAAAGATGACATTTCGGGACGAAATAGCTCTAAGAAGGGGTCAATGTGGCGAAGCTGCGGGCGATGCCGGACCTGAACTCTCACGTATAGCTAGCGACCAACCGCGGGAGACTGTCGATGCGCTTGCACCGAGAAGAATCTGGACGGTTTGGTGAGTCTGGGCGATTCGAAGGAAAATTCTGGAGCATTCAGAGAAGTCAACGTCGGATATAAAAAGAACTACGCAGCGGACAGTCGGGCAGTCAGTGAAGTGAAAGTCGAATATAAATACCTAGTTCCGTGATTGTTATGTAGTATTGTATCATTGTATTTCGTTAAATAAATTATTTTAATCAGTTAATTAGAGTATAAATCTACTACAATATTAATAAGTAGGCTGATTAAGATGTATTTTGGAATGAAACAAAAAAGAAATGAGAGCTGTCACGAACGCTGCTATCCATATTATTTTGACGTTCGAAGTAGTGTTTTTGATTCTGCCATTTTAAAAGGGTTTGGAAATCGAAATCAGTTAGTGGAATATTCAAAAAATGCCCCGTTATTCAAGAACCGAACAAATTGACATGCTTCTCATTTATGGTGAATGTTTAAAAAATTCTTATGCCGCTGAACGATTGTATTTAGAGCGATATCCAGGGAGGCAGCAACCGTCAAGAAGGTATTTCCAGTGGCTTGAAGAAAAATTAAGAACTGAGCCTGATGTTCACGAAGACCAAGAAGCATTTGTTATTAATGAGGAAACTGAAATTAATGTATTAGCTTTAGTACAATATGATAGCACAATTTCCTCAAGGCAGATTGGCGCCGAATTAGCTATAAGTAAGGACTCTGCTAGGAAAATTTTGAAAAAACATCGATTGAAATCCTTCAAGTATCAGTTGCATCAACATTTGTATGAAAATGACGGTGAAAGGCACCTGGAATATTGTAATTGGTTTCTTCGACAAAATGCTGAGAATCACCTATTTAACTATTATATCTTGTTTACGGACGAGTCAAGATTTACCAACAATGGATTATTTAACAGGAATAATACAAGGTAGGTACTGTACTTTATTTGGATTATTGTCGATAGTCGAAGTGTAAAGTGCTAAAAGTGTGAACGGTCTTTTGTTCCAGGTACTGGGCGATAGCAAACGAGCACCGGTTTCGACAAGGCGGCTTCCAGGAGAGATTTGGTGTGAATGTTTGGGCAGGAATAGTTGGAACTCATATTGTTGGCCCCATTCTTTTTCAAGGCCAACTAACCGGAGAGAGATACTTTAATTTTTTAACGAATGAAATTTCGGAATTCATTAACAACCTACCAGCGGAAATAACTGAGAGAATGTACTTCCAGCAAGATGGCGCCCCTCCGCATAATTCAAGAATAGCGAGAAATTATCTTCAAAATCGCTTTCAAGAGAGACTTAACAACCCATGGTCCAGTCAGTTGGCCTCCAAGGTCACCTGATCTTACTCCGTGCGACTTTTTTCTATGGGGGCATCTTAAAAATAGGGTGTATTCCACACAGCCTACAACTCTACATGAGCTAGAAGTAAAAATTCGTAGAGCCTTTCCAAGATATCACGCCCCAAATGTTGAGAAACGTTTTACATGAAAATATCACCAGAGTCAATAAATGTATTGACGCTGAGGGAATGCATTTCGAACATTTATTTTGAATTTATTTTATCTTTAATCCTATCAATTTGAATTTTTTTTTCGATAAATCTGTTTTTTCGTTATTTGAAGAATAATAATTGGATTTTTTGGTATTTCATTTAAAAAATTACTTTCTATTATATCATTAGAAAGGAATGGTTATGCTGAATAGTACAGGCAAGAAAAAGTTGTATGTTCCTATTTAAGTTATGGACCTACAGAGTATTGTTTTTTCCCAATTTTTCCAATATTTTTTTTGGCGGCTTTTTATAACGCCGACGAATGAAAATAAAATATCACAGTAGTAGCAACTGTTATCAAGTGACGTATGGTTTCCATAGCCAACTTTTCAATTTTTGGCTTTCATTTTGCTTCCACGGCCTACTCGGTGAATTTCAATAATAATTTTTTTCTGATCTAGTTTCTGGTTAGATACCAACTTGTGATATGTCATTAGAAAGGGAATTGAATGCTGAATAAAGCGAAAAGAAAAAAAAATAGGGTTTCCATTTAAAATAAGAGAGTTGATGTTACTTCCGGTCAGACCGGAAGTTAACTTCGACATGTCAATATGCTCAAATTCTAGCTCTTATGTCATTATATCGACGCTCCAAATTTCACAAACCTACTTCATACAATAACTGAGATATTCCGTAGGCAATACTTCCGTAGCCACCCGGTATATTTATATCGCTATGAAATTTAGATTCCGAAAAATTTCAAAATCATCACAATAGCCATATTTCATAACGAGAAGAAATCAATGACTGGAAAATTTTATTCGTTAATTAGATCACCTAAATAACAATTTTCCGAAAGGAAATTTTTTTTTCCGACTTATAATTATTTTTGAGAAAATTTATAATCTGAACAGTCAATTTTCGATTCTAATATAGATATATACGCGTTTTTTCTATACAATGTTTTATTAAAAATGAATTAGAAAGTTCAGATTTCCTTCTTGAAAATAGAATGTTTATAACTACAATTTGAGATCTCGTAAGTACGTATCAGATTATAATGTAATATGCACGGTAATAAAAAATAGGTCCTCACGCGGCTGACCAGGCATCCCGTGTGTAGTATGCATAAGTTCCTAAATGATTTTTTTGCGGACAAAGTATAACTCTGACAAAAAAAGTGCAATCAATCTTTTTGGTAGAAAAAAAAACTTTCCCTACAAGTCAGTATTTTTTATTTTTCATTATATTCATTATATTTTTTGACTTTGGAAATTGATTGACCAGTGAACTTTTTTTATATCCAATATGCTACTAATTAAAAAAAAAGTTCAGCGAGATTGCTAATTACTTGTTCTCGTGACCTCCGCCAACTGGACTATAATAAGTGATGACATACTTCCTTGGGCAGTTTTACATTGTGTTACTTTCATGTCGTGTCAGATCGTGTCTGAAAAAACATGTGATGTAGCTTCTTGTAAGAATGTTTGGGTCACATATTGTAGTGTATTTAATTTTCAAATAATTATTTTCATTCTCACAGAATCTCCTTTGAGTCCATAATTAAAATAAAAAAAACTGGAGTGGGTTAATAAATAAAGGAAAATATGTATGAACACAAGTTTGTTCTATTTACTAGGAAAATCGCTACTCAAAATTGCCCTCAATTCTGTTTGTTCATGATAAAAATTGTTAAAAAAACTGTACCTATATGTATATTGATTTCATTCAAAACTATTTAGTTTTCATGAAATGTTCAGGATAGTCATGAAAGATATGCACCAAATATACGTTTTTACATAGATTGTTTTCAATACTTTTTATTTGCTCATTCATATATTTAATTTAACTTAACTGAAACAACTAAATTTATCGAAATTTATTTTATTTTTATATAATATTCTACGAGTTTTTTTTTATTAAAGTTCAAATTTCCTACTCTCAAAGAGATCCATAGAAACAATTTGATACTTCTCTTCTAAAATGATTCACTCTTGAACACTAGTTGCACTGACAAAAGTTATATCATATACATCTTAATAACCGCAGTTGACTGCATTGATTATTTCTTCAAAATTCCCACTGAGCTGAGAACCTGCTGGTCAAAGTGCTTTCAAAACTTCATTATCAAATCAATTCAATCAATCACAAATTGTATGCCAGTCCCTCACACGTCTCGAATCATATCAAAAATATTAACCAAATCATGATTGAATCCCTTCGATAACAGTACATCAAATTATGCCAGTACTTCTACTAAAAACTTTCTCTGAAATTCACTCAGTTAACGTAATGCAATTACAAAATCATTTTCCTTTGATTCGAGGAATCATAACTGTGTAGCTTGGCAACACCGCTACGCCCAGGGTATGTATTGTGTTGCTTGCTATTCTGTCTGATGGCGCATGGTTTTGGATCGCGCAATCTGACGGATTCACGGTCTACACAATCCGGTCTGACAAAGTACGAATTTGATAAAATTCGAATCTGCTCAAATGCACTTCTGCTGTATTCATTTTCTGTCGTAATACTGTTTCGATGGAATCATTTTCTGATAATTACCCATTTCTTTGCAGTACTAGTTTAGATTTTTACTGGTTTACATTTTTATCGTTCCTACAGAATGCAGTCTCCATTTTATTATTAAAGAAATGTAATTTCTGAATGTAATTTCTGACAGGATACAATCGCCATATGTACAGTTGACAATTGTCTGGTCGCCAAAGTACGGTTCTTACATAATACGAATCTGTTTGTTTACTAATTTGAGTTTTTACATTCTGACGAATTACCTGTCGGATATTTTACATTCTGCTAATATGTATGGACCCTCTTTGAATTTGGTTTTTCAAGTATAATTTTCTGAAACTTTACTAGTACCTAAAATTTTTTGATAGTTCAAGATCTTTTTTGCAATGACTAAAAGTTTAAATCTTTCTTTGAACTCTGTTTGAATACAATAATAACATTATAGGTAACGTAAAGTACCCACTTGGAAATTGTTTTCAATAAAAATATTTCCGCTTTTTACACAGGGTTTATTCAATGCTTCGAAACACATTTTACCACGCGCTTCATCTTTAGATGCACAAAAAAATAGTTTATTAGAATTTTCACTGGTGTTCAGACAACCGGGTACACAGTATTTTTTCGAAATGTTCACAGTAATTGCAGGGATATAGATACAGAAATTTAAAAAAATTGTAGAATACAAACAACAAACACTTTCAAAACGTTGAAAACCGCAATATAACCTCAAATAAGAAATCACGTAGCGCCTGTTGGTGTGCAGCATATATATTTGATGGAACTGCTTTACTTGTATCCAATTTTAATGTAGGCGAACGAGTTGAACAGAGACAAACAATTCTTACTGGTTTGCTCCGTGAAACAGACGAATGAACCCATCTATTCCATGCTGCACAACATTTACATCTTTGCCAAGTCTAGTTTTGATGAACGTGACGTCACGAATCACTTTTCTTCTGATTATAGAGAAAGTAGCGGTCAGAAAAAATAATCCCGAGTGATATTAACGTATATACTTTCTCATTATAGTGTTTTCTCATATGTCGTGGAAAGGTCCATTGTGTATCACTCAATTTTGGAAACACACAAAGTACGGAATCATTTTTTATGGCAGCTGTAGATAAATTTAACGGGTGTTTACAATACAGAAAAGACCGTTACGAGTAATTTTAAAACTTAAAATAGGTCAGTCCTGCAGAGGAAAGTTCGAAGAGAACAGAATACTCACTGTACATGCTATAGGCTTGTTCATTGAACACTGCTCTAGTTGATCGAGATCACTTTCACATTGTTCATCTCTCTCTGACACTTGTACTTCATTTGTCTTTCTCTTTTGAAAGATCAACTTCAAGCAAGTAGAGTAATCAGAGTACGTCTTAACGAACGACACTTATATATATATATATATATTCAAGAATGTTCACTATTTTTCTTCAAAAACAAAGATGGTGGATTCATGATGAAGTTTTAAGTCCCAAGTAATAAGTCGGAAGTTTTAAGTAATAAGTAATAAAAAGTTCAATTATGGGCTTTCAATAGGAGAGTTCATTCACGAGTCCTAAGTTTCAAGTCGTAAGGAAAGTTGGCCAACATTAATCTTTTATGACTAATGGTGGATTTATGCAGCAATCATAAGTCATAAGTCATAAGGAAGAATATTCGTCAATGATTGGTTGGAATATACGGACCAACCAATCATTGACGATTATTCTTCCTTATGACTTAAGACTTATGACTTATGATTGCTGCATAAATCCACCATAAAACTTACGATCTTATGGTGGATTTATGCAGCAGTCATAAGTCATAAGAAATAATACTCGTCAGTGATTGGTTGGAATATACGGACAACCAATCATTGACGAATATTCTTCCTTATGACTTAAAACTTATGACTGCTGCATAAATCCACCATTAGTACGCATGCGTTGAGAGGGATTTACTTTCTGTTAATGCTGTCATCAATCCAGAAGAGTGATATGTGTTGTTGTTGAATAAATGTGACTTATTATTGTTTTGATATTAATTCAATTAAAAAATGTTTTCTCTGCGAGAAAGTGACAAATGACAGAATACTTTCCTTATGACATGTCAGTCTTAAGACTTCTGCATGAATGGTCATTTTTTTCCTTACGACTTCTGACTATTACTTAAAACTTCTGACTTATTACTTACGACCTAAAACTTCATCATAAATCCACCAAGACATATTCGAAAAATGTGAAGCGCAAAAAATAAATATACAAGAAGTCTGGAATACATCTTCCCAATACATACACTAACTATGACTGAAAGAGGTGCATTTTACAGATGTATTTAACTACGTAACAAACTACCCGATAGCGTGAAAATAATGAATAACTTCAAACAGATTAAGAAACAAGTTTTTGACTTATATACTTGTCAAAATAGAACCATATGATATAGAAGAATATTTACATAACTGCTGAAATATCTTCACAGCTCAATTTATTCTGTGTATTTTAATATGTCACTTTCAAAATTAAATACTATGGTTTGTTAATCACCTAAGTTTTAAATATGTATGTCTGAATATATTGCTTTGATAATTATTTCACATGTTAATTTACCTGTTTCTCTGTGTATTTTAATGTTCCCTGAAATAAAATTTCTTTATTATTATTATATTTCTCAGAAATAAAATCAATATTTCTTTATCTGTGAAATATCCCAATGAATTACACTAGCTGTTGCATAAAAATTACCAGATATATTTTGTAAAACAGCCCTCCTTTAGCGTGTTATCTAAAAATTGCACGAGTTTATTTTCATATCTTGACAAAAGAGAAGGACTCCTTCAAACACGGGCTCTTTCGCCAAAATATGCAATTTTTAGATAACACGCTCTCTTGCATATTTGTCGGTAGTTTGTTCTTCCCTCTATATAAACAATGCCCTAACAAGTATATATAATATATATCTATGGCCCTAACCTATAACAGATCCAATTAGAGAGCTGCCTATATGATTTACTGACAGGTAAAGAAACCGTCTGCTGATCGTGAAATATCGTTGGTGTTGCCCCAAGTCAAGGAGACTAAACTTTATTTGACTGGGAGAGTCTAATCCCCATAAGACAATGGGGGCACTGATAGAAAGAGATGAAAGAACATTTGTGACGAAATGTGACGTAGTTGGACATGCCATGGCCGCCATTCTCCATAGACAGTGCACTGAAATGAAATATATGATTATAATTTCATTTCAGTGAGACAGTGACGGACTAGCTCTTGGTATATGAGAGTTACATGTGACAGTTTTGTTTCTTGGTTCGAGTTCGACTCTGTACTCTGTACACTATGACTCGTCGATGCTACAAGATTCTGATTGGCTAGAGCTTATTAAACTCTCCTGTTAGTTTACTCTCTTTGGCCCCAAGTCGCCTGGATTTAGTTGATTAGTAGTCACATACCTATAGGTATGTGGTAGTAGTCCTGGTCAAGGAGTGGGGGTGGGTGTTTGAATACTAGTCAGGTTGTGACCGTTTGCTGGTTTTACATTTCGGTAGATATGATCCTGGACATACCTTCTGCCAAGTTTGACCCTCAAAAGAGGTCAAGATCCAGAGTTATGCCGAAAAAACGAAAATCGCGGTTTTTTAATAACACTCGAATATCGACAAATGCTCAATAATTTTTTTCTACAAACGTCAAAAAATGATAAGGTTCGCGCATTGACAACAATATGCGAAGTGACCCTTTTTTCATTTTCCTTCGTTACCATGACACCGTGAGCGAAGTAATGTGCGAAATACTTCGCACACTGCATGTAAACTATATGGGATTTTTATATTTTAACCTTTATGTTCCTCAATCAAGCAAAAATCCAAGAAAGTTAGGTGGGGAACTGCTTAGTTCCCTTATTTAAAAGTCTCAAGGGCAAGGTAACCTATTTTCGTTATAGTACGTAAGGACAAATAACACAGAGAAAGCTCCGCAAGTCTTATTGGAAATAATAATATTACTTTCAATTTCTACAATTTTAACTTTTTCTTATCTAATAATTAGTTTTTTTTGTGGAATTCTCAAATTGAAGTAATCAAAATAAATATGCAGTGAGCGGAAGTGCGCATCATAAAATTTTTTCATCAATAAATTTTGACCAAAATATCGATACGTGCAATCAAGGAGACTTGTTTGAAAAAATATCGAAAAATTTTACTCAGGAAAGTTGTTCAAAACGATATTATATAGATATGTAGGAAAAAATCTGAGATAAAAAAATGTATTTTCGAAAATAAATTTCTCAAAAATAAATTCATTGGTAAAGCTAACATTAACATTTTGAACAATATTTTGTAACGATTCTCGCGAGCTATTTCTGTTTTATTCGGAGAAAATTTGAAATCTGTGAATTTTCCATGTGTGCAGCTGCTTCATAAGAGGTCACTGAAACATTTTCAGGACATTGTAATCAAGATACTGTTTTTTATTGATGAAATACCAAGTATCTACACAATTTTAATTTGAATTTTTCATTTTTGACAACAAGAATTTTCAACTTTTTATTTTCAACACTTTATAACCTCACTTTTAATGTACCCCCATAAAAAGAAATCCAATAAAGATAAATAAAGGTAGAAATCCAATGGCGTCAAACGTGGGCGGGGATCTTGCAGGCCATGGGTTTTCTGAATATGGTCCTATCCTAAAATAACAAAAATCCATTAATGAGGAAAGTGTTTGCTAAGCCACGCTCTGACTTCAAAAGTATTATGTATAGGCGCTCCGTGTTGTTGAAAAAAAAAATCATTTCTTCTTTCTTTGTAGCGGTAATCCATGTAAGGAATCAAAAAACTAGTATAACTTCGTGAATTCAGTTTGCACCTAAAAAAGTAAGGCCCAACGATTTGAGTATCTAATATGCCGCACCAAACAATAGTTTTGAAGGAAAATTGACTTTTTGCCTTTATCTTCCAATTTGGGTTCTCATCAGCCCAGCATCTACAGTTTTGGGAACTGACAGTGTAGTTTAATGTAAAAGTCGTCTCATCAGTAAATAAAAATTTTCCAGGAATAATTCAGTCATGACTTGGAACCACAATGAAAAATCTAAGCGGGCATCAAAATCTCTGTCGAGTAAGATGTGGATGAATTTTGGTTTGTATGCACGAAATTAATTATTCTTCAAAATTCTTCTTAGGAATTTTTCAGATGTACCAGTTTGTTACTGCCTCTCCGATAGTGCCATCTGTGGATTTTCTGTGACCGATAACAACACATTGAAGGAATCTTCTTCATTAGTGACGGACATTCTATCTGGAATTTAATAACGATTTTCTACACTGCCTGTAGCTTTAAATTTGTTTTTCTACATTCATGCAAAAAGCAAAACTTTATTGAACTATATTCAGTGGAAAAAGAAGTTCTTTATTGCACTAGTGCAATAAAGTTTTTATTGCACTCATCTGTCATTCTACTTCAACGTGCTGTCATCATGACAAACATAAACGTTTAAACCTACTACATATTTAGCAGATATTCTGTGAGATTGGCAATAGGTACTTCACTAAGAAATATTCATATTGAAAATTGCACCAATTGTTCATTCACTTTCAACATTGAGGGTAAAAATAAAGTTTGATTTAAATTGTTCGTAACGTATTAGTTCCTGTTTCAATGCAAATCGATATTAATAATAAAGTATTCAAGTTGCGCTTTTCATTTTCGTACACCTAGTGCCGCACCTCAATAAATCATTTTTTGCTTTTTGCATGAACGTAGAAAAATATGTTGTATGCAACTCGTGCAAAAATTGTTTATTGCACTCGACGTGTTGTCCAACTCGGCCTAACGGACTCGTCGGACAATTTCACGTCGAGTGCAATAAACATTAACTTTTTGCACTTGTTGCATAAATAACTATTAAAATACGTAACACGGCAGATCGATCCATGGATATTCTTATTTGGATATCTAGCATTGAATATATCTGCTGCTTCTCTGCAACTATGAAAATTCTCGCCACCTATTAAGAAGAATTTAGCTTTCCTTGGGTCATCTATAATTATTGTTAACGCACAACAAAATGTAAAATAACTTTTACAATGCAAAAAAAAACTATAAAAGGAAGACGATAGAAATACCTGGATAAATAATAACTATAGAAATATATATTATATACTTTCTCTCGAATGCTAATCCCTATGTCAAAAGTGTTGTAAAAAGCAAAGAGTACACCAGTTAGTTGGTGTACTCTTTGGTAAAAAGTTCAGGCTAGTCCGCAATGCGCATGCGCGCCATTAATGATTTTCGTGACAGGCCCGGTTTTAGTAAAATATTATGATACGTGTGAAGATTAACAAACGTTAATTCTAAATTTCGGAGAATGAGGTTGGAAACCTCATTGTACTTATACCTGTTATTTATATTTAGCCGATTTGAATACATATTTTCACATATTTATGATCCCAAATATTCAGCTAATGCCAGCAGAAAATAGCTTTATTATTATTATTATTTACCGCTCTGAAGCGACTGATTTTTGGTATCACATTCACTTTTCAGCTGTAGTTAACCAACAAAAACCTACAGAACCACCCCAAATCATCGGTGCGAATTTCACGGAAGCACTGGATTGGAAAACAAATTGAAAGTACAAAAAACTATGAAAATTTATTTCAGCTAATATCATGAATTTAATTGGATTTATAAAATTGGATGCTTGGAAGCTCGAGGTTTTTTTTCTAGAACGATTTATGTCAAAATATGCAACTGCATTTAATTTAAATCATTTGAAGAGATTAACATGCTATTTCTACGAGTATTTCTGGTTGTATTATTAGTGCAATTTCCACAATGGGGGTGCATGAAAAAGTGAGGCCAGAAACATTTTCCTCACCATCAAAGAAAAGCACTTCCATATTGACATTAATTTTCTGAGGCGATTCTGTGAATGTTTAGTACTTTTTGTAGGAATCTAGAACTCATAATATAAGCGATGTGGCAGAAAGTTGTATCACTCGCCATGCATGCTTTAGCAGACACAGTATTGGTACTGCACTAGGTTTCAAATTATTCTATTGTCGTTTTCACATGAATCTTCATGAGGAAAATGTCTGCCACAAATTACAATTTTCTCACTCAAATGTTCTGCTGGGGTCTCTTCTTGAAAACAATAACCAATAATCATACCTTTATTGTCAGTAATATTTAAGCTATTTTGAGCAAAACATATAGGTACATAAAAAAATTCATTATCTACCAATAATGATTTATTTCAGGTATTTTTCCTTTACACAACACTAAACAGTTCATTGTTTATTTATAGGAAGAAACGGCTGTATTAGAGATTGTCTTTATAGCAACAAGATGAAAGAATAAACAACGACAACAAACACCACACAAAACTACAAGCGAAAATCTGAAATTCTAAAAACCGTCTCTGATCTCTGACAAGAGTGACAGATCTTAGTGACAAGTCTTTCTGTTGATAAAAAAGCACTGTTGCACGGTCATTATAATTACAGTAGCATAAGGTACATTATTGTTTTAAATAAGTTTCTTTCGCACCTAAAATTCGAAGTAATCTATCTCTATTTCTTTTCGGTTTTGAAAAGTCCTAAATGCGCAGTCAAATTTTTGTCTTTCAAATGACATGTGTTTTATTGCCTCATAACAAAATACTCTGAATTGGAACACCAAATTATAATCAAACTTCAACGATCTACCCAAATTACACTGATGACGAGCATGCGCACATCGTAAACGGGTCGCATACGCGGCATGCTTTTCGCCGTGAAAATTGGCGGGATTAGCATTCTAGAGTAAGTATATAATATATATTTCTATGATTATTTTTCGACATATCTTGCAACCAATAGAAACCATCAATTTAAAGCTATGATGTACTTTCAAACCAATCACAACATTATTATAGTGGGAATTTTCTACTTAGATTATTGCCTCGGAATATTCGTGGTATTTTGTTTTTATTGTGTGACAACTGATTCTTTCGATTTGACGTCTGTCATCAGTTTGCATGCAAATTGAAAAATGAATTTAGATAACCGTAATGAATAAAAATAGAGAATGTGTCTATGATTGGGGCATCAAAAAATAATCTATCGAATACCACACGAGAGTTCGATAAAGTAGAAAATAATTCTCCACATTTTTTCTCAAACTTGTTGCCATTTGGCAATAGCCACTCGAGCCCTTCGGGCTCTCGTGTCTATTGCCTGGCAACAAGTTTTCGAAAAACATGTCGAATTATTTTCACTTTATTCTCACTCTCTTGTGGTATTACAACTGATAATAACACAACGAAATCTTTCGACAACTCCCAATGACAGAGTAGCATTATCAGTCAATTGTTTCATGTTCTCTTTGATGATGAGGAAATCTGTCAATGCACGCACAGTGATAATATTGTAGGTATGTATGATTCCAACAATTTGAAGGCTAATTCAGATTTCAAATTTTCTCCAGAATAAAATAGAAATAACCTGCGAATCTTCACAAAAAATTATATAAAATATTAGCGTTTGCCTTACTTTCTTCGTCAAAAATGTATTTTTCCGAATAGAAATTTTTTTGCGGCAAAAAATCGATTTCTATTTTTTCATCTCAGATGTTTTTCAAAACTTCATAGCTATAAAATGTCATTTTGAACAACTTTTTCGAATAACATTTTTCGATATTTTTTCAGACAAGTGTGTTTTGGGAAATAATTTTTTAATTTTCCGCCAAACACGAACGGCACTGTACCGTCATTTGGGGTTTCTTTTGATGCAGAAGCGATTGCACGTATCGACATTTGTCAAAATTTATTAATAAAATAATTTTCCATATGATGCGTACTTTCTGCCGGTCACTGTATGTATATTTTTTGTTGAGATTGTGCATTAATCTGTGGTCGTAGGAAAAATAGTGTTCATTACTTTTCTGGAAAGTAACAATTCACACTCGTGTGAAATGGGCTACTTTCCACACTAGTAATGTAATATACTATTTTGTATACCTCCATCTTTAACATTTATTCGTTTCTTCCACATACTATCAACAACATATTAATTTCTGATATGTTGGTTATTTGAAATGACCATTTCTTTTGAATACCTTTTCCTCTATAGGGTGGTGTAGTATGAATTTAAACGATTATTGAAAATCTTGTGGTGAATGATACTCTGTTGATGTCCAATAATCTCTATTCTAAAAAGCAGGAAAAATAAATTATAGATCAGTACATTTAAGACAACCTTTATTACTGAATGCATACTGGTCATTTTGGTTACAAGTACAGAGCATAACAACTTCAGTTATTCAAAAAGCACTTACATAACCTAACTTATCCTAGGTGATCATTTGCACAGCACACGACTGTATAGGTATTTATTTATTGTATCCATATTCCTATAAAATATACAGCGTCATACCTAAAATTGTACACATATTCTTTCAGACAAAATTAAATCAGACTTATATAAATACGACACAATCAAAAACAAAAGGATAAACCTTTCTATTTAGTTGATTAACAAGTCAAAATGCCAGATAACGCAGCATCAAATTCTCCGATGTGTGAATGAGTTGATTTTTTTAAACGAGTATCTACTAGACTTTATTGAAGTGCAGAATTTTAGGGTAACATTTAGTAGCATTTTGCCCATTTTATCCTCAGTATTTTGATTAGCATCAATTAATGAGAATTTGAGTTTTATGATTCGGACACTTTGTCACCAAAAGCCCTTAATATTGCTTGTAATTCTAAATTTTCAGTGTTCGAATCGTTTCTTGGACAAAATAAAATGAACAGAAATAAAAATGAATTATACACTCGTGCAGATACGTCGCTCCAATCCCCTTATCCAAAATTATAACATTTTAATATTTTTTCTAACATACAATTATTGAAGTCTTATATAATTAAATATTGGTGAAATATATTTTCATTATACATCATTATTTGTAAAATGTAGTACATGTCAAGATTTGATTTATTGAATTCAATCGAGTTTGATATCACCGTGATACAGCGGCCTGGTCCCTGAGTTTACCCTCCCAAAATCGACTTTGATAGTGGCATCTTCCAGAGATTCACACAAAGAAATTCAGATAAGACCCAGCTCGTACAAGAAATATAAATGAAGGCTACTCCCGACAAAAAAATAAACAACAACTCTAATTATATCCACTAAAATGTTCTTCAATATAATGATATAGAAGTACTAAAATTCTTCACAGGGTAGTTATCACAAAGAGTTTGTTAAAAAAAAATCTAAATTACTACAAACTTTTCAATTAATTTGAGCCATGGTTTTAAACAATATTGATTTCAATTACAGATTTGCATTAACACAATAAAATAGGAATTACACAATATTTATCTGTTTGATCACATGATACAGAGTGATACTTACAAGCATCACACTATTTTAGGTATTAATCTGATCTTAGAAAAAATTCAAATACTCTAACGCCCAAAGAATAGATGAAGGGCCACGGATTTGATAAATACTTGTTTTCTAGTTCTGTAAATTATTGGAAGCATAAAATCACCAGTAGGTATTTGGAATATTCTCAAATTTCATATGCAATTTTTCAACCATAAGGAACAGTCTCCTTGTTCTGACTAGAACTAGTTTTCGAGAAAAGAATTAATAAACCCAATTGAATATATTCGATTTTTTAAAACTTGATTTTTGATGAGAAAATCTATTGTAGAAAATTATGATATCAAGTATACATTTTTCTTCAGATCAAACCAAAACGTTGATAGTTATCAATTGAAAATGTTAAAGCAATTTGGAGAGCTTCCAAAACAATTCTGTTCCGCTAATTTTGATGCATCTTCTCTTGAAAGAAAAACCATTTGGAGTATGCACTATTTTTTTCCCAGAATAAGTCACCCTGAAATATCTTGATGCCATTAAGTTGCACTCTGTATATCTGAGAATATATGTAGATCCATGCAAAAAGTATTGAACATCCTTCAGTGGTTACCAAAATATGAAAGATATTCAAATAAAGTCAGAAATATTTATCTTGAATATATTCAAAGGTAAAATAAGATAAATAAAACAAAACACAATTTACATTACAGACAGATTTGAAACCATAAACCCGAGCATCATTTTCTGCTTTAGTTATACATTTTCCCAGCTATAAATGAAACTCAAAACTGAAAAAAATGACATATTTATTTAGATTGTTTTTTCTGTTAGTTTCTCTGTTTCGTCTTTTTCTTTTCAAAGTTCCGCACAACAATTCTGCGTTTGAATTTCATTTTTTAGCTTTGCAACATCACTAGTTGTGGATATATTTATGCATGGGTATATATTCAGTCAAAAGGACAAGTTGGAAAACAACATAATTCTTTTGGTTACAAAATTTCATAAAAATTAACCTAATAGCACTAGAATATTTCAGAAACCTCGATAACTATTTCCAACAACAAATTCAACATATACAATAAATAATAAAACGCACTACAGACAAGGATAACAGTAATCAGGCAGAGTTGGACTAGAAGTTACAGGAGGGAACTTATTTAGGCCATTGGTTACAAAAAGTATTTTATAATAAAAAAAGTATTTCAAATAAATATAAGTATTAAAAAATGTGATGTGTTTTGGTAAACAATAGGATTACTCAAACCATATTATTCGAAATGTAGACTACATTTGGATGCAAAATGATTATATCATAATTTGAACATGAGGTTTGCACAAAACAGCCTAAAAACAAAAGGTCCTTAATTCAAAAACTCGATCTTTCAGGATTTTTACTCACAAACAACAAAATCTAATTTTTGTACTACTGAAAAAACAATACTTATATAATTCATTGTTCATTATATAATTAGGTAGAAATAATCCCGAATCTTTGTTTTCAGCATAATGAAATTTAATTGAATGTCATAATTCTAGAATTGTTCAATATTTTTTTAACACAAAATCTGATTTCCCAACTGAAGCATGTAGCTTCACTTTTCATTCTTAAAGCCAAAGGATGAATGTTTATTAATACTGAAGAAAATCGATCAACCATGTAACGTGAACCTTGGATCCATTTTTTATATATATATATTTCTATATTAAATACAAGCTAATCTTATAACACATTTTCTATCTATTTAGTTCTTATAAATAACATATACCTATTTAGATATACTATATGAAATTATAACAATTGTACAAATTCAGCCAATATACACACACCATAATATATATTTATATTGCATTACAAGTTAATATACACAGCATTTAAGCGTATACGATTCACAGTATTCGCAAATCGATGTGAGCAAAGTTTTTCAAGCAAAAATTTTGGCACGTTTTGCAAAAGAAAACTCAAACTATTCATTTAGAATCTCATTTCACGATTCAAGGGATAATGCACAAGAAAAAAAATAAGATTTACAGCACTATTCATATGTACCATGTGTCTTTTAGAGAAACTTTGTGCATTAGTCTTTTTAATTCCTTTCGCAAAGATATGGGAGTGTAACATTTTTCAAAAATCCCAACTATTTTTCACTTCATAATAAACCCATCTATCAACCGATTTTCATCCCATGAACATCTCACAGGGTGCATGTTTTCACTATGGGGTATTAGGTAAAGAATTGTCCAGCAGAAGTTTAAACTATTTCAGTTCGAGACCTAGAAATGATGTGGAATTTAAATGACAGCCTTAAAAAACATTCTGCTCATGACACTCTAAAGCAATGTACTGATTCATTTTTAAAATGAATTCAAGTTAACAATAAAGGAATGTTCAATTCAGTTATATCAATACATAACTTCCTCTCTCTACTTCATTTAAAAGGGAATTAAACTGAAATAATTCCTTTTAACGGATCAGTTCAACTTTGCAAATAGAAATGAATGAGAGCTACATTTAACACTGATAAATTCAAACCTGAGAGTGCGGGCCCAACTATCTCCCATTAAAATTTGTTCAAAAGTTTCATTTGGATTCATTCATACTGATGCAGACCGCGAACAAATAAGTTGTGAATTACCCCGACTAGCCTTGTCCTAGATCTGAGGTGCATTTTCCCACCAGTCCATTAGGTCAACACTTCATTATGGAACATTAAACCTACATAATCCTGGAATATATATGACATACATTATCTTTTTACAATTGGCAGTTCCCAGCTAGCTGTAATCTCAATGTGCGAGATCTAAATATCGATACCTCTACATATTAACTCTAGTCACCCCACTATAGATAAGCAACACGCACCAATTTTGGAGGATTTTGTTTTTCACCATCAATCATTTTCTTGAAACCCATACTCGTAACACTCTCAACAATACCTCATAGGCCAATCATTTCTAAAATGGGGAAACATAGCAAAACAATGCAAACTTTCACAAAAGGTGTATTTTAGTGCTTAATCAAAAAATATAAAAATTTGTCCCCTCTTATGAGTTCGGGAACATTATTAAAAATGTAACTTATAAACAATTCTAGTTTTTTTTCTGGAGTAAAAATGAAGAAGAGTCGCAACGTAGTGAAAACAAAGAAAATATCCTTAATCATCCCATAATTTTGCGACTTTTTCCAAATTTGGCATCAGAGTAACTAAATTGTTCATTCATACTTTGATAGTAACTCGGCCGAAATGGCTATTTATGTACCAAGTGCGTTATATAGATCTTAACGCCCGGAGGGTAACATTGTTGCCAGATGGTCGTTAGGATATAGTAACGCTCGTGGAGCATACAAGATTTTATTTTTCACGAAAAAATTATCTTAAACGATGTTTACTTCATAAGTTTCTTCTCATAGTATTTACTGCGTTCTGATCGGCAACTGAGCACAAGTGAGCTTCTATGCAATTGCCATGGAAACATTGAAGAGGTTGCTAAGGGTTGTTTATTTAATAAAATGTTGCTTGTTAGTGGAGGAAACTAAAAACGGTTGTGTTCATAATAATTCTGGAGATCCCACAAAATGTAATTTACTGCCTGTGAAATCCAAATACTTATACGAGAAGGAGTATGACCATTTTTTCAAATGTAAAGATGAAAACAGAGTGAATACCGTAAATGAAACTGTCTAATGGCATACTTCCAGGAACTGGTGAGTTTATCTCATGAAAAATATTAATATTTTTTATTTATTTTACATTATTTCAGTCTGAAAAATACTCACAGCTGAAATCAACATTGATTGTTAAAGAAAACATTAATGTATCAGCATTCAGTCAACTGATGGCATTTCTGAAAGTTAAATCAAAAGGATACATTTCTAAAAAATCAAAGGTGTTGGAAGGTGGACAAGTATTACTTTTCATAAGAAAAACTCCAGATGATACTTTTCTGCTACATAAAGTTGTTCTGGAAATGGGCGAATTTGGAGGATTAAGACGTGATGAAATGGTCAAGATGACATTGAAGACAGAGGAGCCGTTTTACTGATCAAGGTACCAGAAACCAATACCTGCACCTAAAAAAGTTTCACCATTGTTGAAGAAAGCGAAACAGGAGCATTGAACTTAGTTAAAAAGTACATTGCACTACGACCAAAAGGATGTAATCAACGTAGATTTTTTTTAAACTACAGAAATAATAAATGCATTGAGTTACCTGTAGGTAATAATACTATAGAAAGTGTTCCTTCTATCATAGCCAAATACCTTAATTTGGAAAACCCGAAAGGTTACACCGGACATTGTCTACGCCGAACGTCGTCAACGCTTCTTGTTCAAGGTGGTGCTTCCTTTGAAACACTAAAATTACATGGAAAATGGAAGAGTAGTACGGTAGCGGAGAGCTATATTGAAGAAAGTATCTCCTCGAAGAACAAAATTGCTACAATGATAGCCCATTCAGGTTTCCGAAAAAGAAAATGTTAACGTTCCGAACGCAACTGAATGCACATTGAGTTCATCATCGGTCAACTCACAGAACGTCAAACTTGGTACTAATTTTTCAGGAACATTTAAAAATTGTAATTTCTATTTGAGAAAAAATAATTAGTCCCTTTTTTATGTACAGTTATGAATAAAACTTTTCTGAGTAATTAATTTATTGTACAGAAAAAACATTTAGCGGGCGTTATGATTCATAATGCCCTTCATAACACTCCGGGCGTTATGGGTCTGTTAATAGCAACCGTTGACAAGGTATCATAAAGCAGTAATGGACAAGTGAAACATAAAAAATCTACTAGAGTCATAAGTCTAGCCGAAACTTTGCCACCACGGACGATGACGGCAACACATTTTTTTTTTCATTTACACAAAAAAAAAAAAATTTTGCAACCTGAATTGATCACAGAAATTGTGCTCAAGTTTTTTAGTTAGTCGGGAACATAGGCAGTAATTTCTTAGAAAACATTTAAAATTTGCCACCACCAAAGACTTCGAGAATTTTATCAAATTAGAAAAGAATGAAAAAAATTCCAAATTGTTTTTTTATAAACTTGACAAAGTTCTCGAAATATGTGGTGGTGGCAAATTTTATAGGGTTTTCTGGGAAATTACTCCCTACGTTCCGGACCAACTCAAAAAACGTATGCATTATTATAATATATTCAGATTGCAAACAATTTTTTTAAATGTAATATGAACAAAAAAAAATTATGTTGCAGTCATCGGCGGAGATGGCAAGTTTCGGCGAGACTTACGACAGAGAGAAACGTTCTTTACGTTTGCCATAATAAATTATTCATTAACTCTTTGTTCTTGCCATTTTGCGACACTTTTGTATTTTTTATCTAAAAAATAACCAGAACAGTTAATTTGCTTTTTAACAATGTTGCCGACCTTCTACAAGGGGGCAAATTTTTATAGATTCATTGAGTGCAAAAATACAACTTTTGTGAAACTTTGCATTGTTTTACTATTTTTCCCCATTTTTTGATTTCAAATAGTAAAGTGATTGGCCTATCATTTCTCTACAAATATTTTTACCTATCTTACTATTTGCGAGTTTATACATAGTGAGGTAAAGCCTAGTTTTGATAGAAATACATTCATTTCACCTATAATTTTAAAACCCTGTCGTAGAGTCAGGCCCTAGATTATGAATTGCACATTATTAGGCACTTACGTAATTTGTGCTATCTACCTTATATAACAAACGCTCGCACACACACAAGTTGGTTAAGCATTATAAAATATTAGAAACAAAAATCACAGCATTTATATAACTTATTTGGACTTTTCTGAAGGTTTTTTTCAGGGATTTATATGACCATATATCTCTAAATGAAGCAAGATTACACTATGAATGAAGATCAGACAGAGTATTTCAAGTTGAGAACTGAGATATATTCTTGGTCTTGTCATTGTGGTGTTCAAACTAAATTATTAAAAAACTAGCCAAATGGAATTGAAAAGCGTTATCTAAAAGACTATCACAACCACTGTTGGAAGATTTTGGCAGAAAATTCAAAGAGGAATTTATTCAACTGAAAGCACCAACTTTCTAAAAATATACAGTTAACAAAACAATAACTGATGATCAGGTAAAACTCAGTTATGAGTAGCCCTAAATGGTTTGAATGCAACACAAGTATGACACTTCACTTCTTTGGTATCCATTAATTGCTGTTGTAAGGACAATGGCAAGATAATGAAAACTGGGTTTATTCGTTGGCTAAGTATCAAGGGCTACTACTTTGCAGTGCAACAGGTTATTGAATCGAACAAGCATTGTTGAATGAAGGGTTTAGAAATGTATCTTTTTTATCAAAAAGGCAAGAAGTTGCAAAATAACCAGATAACTAAGCCAGCGAAACAGAAATTTATGCTTTCAGTGTAACCACTTAAAATCCAATTATAGGTGAGTATTGATAAACTCAACTTTGATGTTAAAATTGTTTACAGCAAAAATAGTGTTTTGGGGTTGAATGAGATATTTCACGTTATTTCAAGTAAGAGAAGGAAAAATGGATGGTGAAGTGATTACACTGTAGATATCGCAGCAAAAAGTTAAATAATACTCAAAAGGCTAGGGAAGATAGTTTTGCATGTTGTGTACAAAATATCACAACTTTTCATAACATTATTTAATGAGTAAACGCTGCCACCAATTAAGTAACAATATTAAGTAAACTTCTAATGAAATAAATATCCTACCCACCAACCAACTATACTGACAAATATCGGATTTTTTTTACAGGATCAAGGTTCACGTTGCAGAGATTTGTTCAAGTTTTTTATAAAAATACGTGGAAAATATTTAGGATCATTTGAGAATTTATTAGATTTCATTAAGGCATCTTGTCATCAATTTTCCTTTAGATAAATGAAGAGACCTTCAAGTAACATAACTATTCAAAGTGTTCACATTGTGTTAAAGCTTAGGTCTTAATGACATCTTTTGGAATTGCGAGACCAAGCAAATCACGTGTTTTTCAGTATTAATTATTATTGTTGCATAACAATTTATCAAGAGGCACATCGTTTGGTATTACAAAATATGGTGAACATTGCATCTATCAATCTAACAAGTATAAAGCATGACTTATAATAGGAAATTATTACTATGATATTTACTTGTAAAAATAAAACACCTTATTCTAAACAACTTGATATATATTTATATATCTGATAGCTGAATGAAATTAACTAGTTTTGGAAATAATTAGCTTAAGGATTTTTTCAATGAAAGCTCTAATACAAAAACTGATTTACCTTGTATTATACTACTAATTCATAGTACAGAATATGAGCCTAGTAAAAAACATATGACAATGATGAATTACCAATAAAACAGCTACACACAACTGCTTTTTTTGATTTCAGTAAACCAGACTAGATTTTTCATTTTCGTTAAATTTTTGAGTTCATAATCATAAAAATACTTCAGTTAGAGAACGGGACACCTTCAGAGTTGAACAAAAATTTGTAATGTTCCAAAATTATTTAGAACAATCAGATACTTGTGCAGGATATTTTAAATTCGACCCCCACCAGTTGGATCTCCCAAACTACAGGAGATACGACGAAGCTTAAATTATGGCAAAGTTGCGTATTTTGGTGCTTAACAAAATATTGTTTTAAAACTTTCTGAGTATTTCCTGAAATATCCTTTATTTGTTTGATGTTATTTGAAAAAAAAACCACAACCAGAAACACATTTCCATTGCTCCATTGTACAAAAACCGAACAGATTCAATTTGAATTATTTCTGGACTGACAACAACCGATATGACATTATTATTTTGGACCAAGACTTGGACCGTACTCGGTGCGATTCAAAAACCGAGAAAGAAGTTTTCAGGACATTTTTAACATGCTCATGATTTTAAATTTTGTTTCATCAAGCTTATGATTTTCGTGTATAATTCAAATAGTATTTATTTAACAAAATTATTCGGAGCGATCATGACCATATCAGAACGAGAAGCACTAGAAAAAAAGTTATGACCGCCAAAAGACGAATCGTCGGATAGTAAAACTGAAAATGCCAACGTGTGCTGAAAAAAGTTGAAATAAAAATGTGTTTTTGGTTTTGGGCTAGGATGTCAAAATGTTAGAAAAAAACGAAAATGAAAATTCCGATTTTCAGTTTTTTTCCAGAAATACTTGGAAATTTCCAATTTTCAAAACAGGATTTTGTTAAGCACCTAAATAGGCAGCTTCGTCTCCTAGTTTAGGAGATCCCAATAGTGGGGGTCGAATTTTAAATACCCTGTATGAAAGTTGAAACTGATCATTAAAATTTGGCCCATTTAACTGCAAACAATGTATTAATCATTCATAGTTCTGCTCTATGAATTAATAACGTGTACAAATTTTGAAAAAATTGACGAATTATGAGATGTATTTCAGTTTTGCACTTGTTGCTTTGATAGTTACATGTATGCAATATTATTTCCCAATTTTTTTGAGTTCTAGGGCATTGCTTTGATTTCCAATACAATATTGTTGTACAAATTGGGGTTTTATCAAGTGGCCGGTGTCTGATAACTATAAAAATTCAATTTCATTCAATTATATAAGCCAGAAATTCCGAGACAAAATTTTGGCATGGTTCAAGCTAGGCTTGATTAATATCACTAGGAACACGAATCTAACAGAAATAAATTTAGAAGTCTTAGTCTCATGATTATGGAGGATCATCACTGATATGGCTCTATCAAAACAAAGCACAAAGATTATACCTCATGACTTTTATATTTGGCATTCAGAAAGCAGCAATATAATAATTTGAAAATACAGCTATTTGCAACTGTTTCAAATGTCTGATGCCACGTCATTTTGTTATATAGAAAACGTCAACCTTATATATGACAATCTAACAAGAGATTTAAATTTAAGAATAAGCTCAATAAATGATCTTATACCTACCGAACACCAAAGTTATCCTATTCTAAGGCAGATATGCCAACTATGTACTATATATGTCATAATTATTCTCAATTAATATATTATGTATTTAAATATATACGATATAATATATAGTTCAGTGGCGAATGATTAAATATACTTGAAAACACAAGTGGCACTTAGATCACAAATACTGTAAACCTAAATCAATTACAATTTAACTCTACATGTTCTCATTCATAATATTGTTGAGAATTGGCTTCTAGATGTCATGTCTCTTCCCTTTACATATTAATATAAAATATTGGTTGTACAAAAAAACAATAATTCGTTGAAGATGGAATAATTGAATCAGGATAAATTTCCAAAATATTGTCACACAGCATTTTCTTATGAAAACTATAGCTTAATGGCTGGTACTATCGACTTAAATTAGTGACTATTGCACATCAACACAATTTTATATCACATATAAAAATGTTGCAAACAAAATACTGTTTATCAATTTCAAGTCAAAAATCAACTATGACTCTTCACACCTTGTGCACTGATTACAGAAGAGAAACTGAATTTCGTGTACAATCAATATTATTATATTTCCAAAGCCACATAATTACATACAATCAACATAATTTGCAGAGTTTTATCTAGTACCAATTTAAAATTAAATATTTTTCAAACTTCTGAGCAACTTATCTAAAGTTCACGTTTATATTTATTTAAATAAAGACTTAAGACTAATTTTCAGAAGGTACACAATATCAGACAGAATCTTTTTCAAGGGTTTAGTAAAGTTTACATCTACTCAACAGAGTAATTTTAAAACTTTCACAGCTCTACCTTTAAAGCACACTCCATATTTATATGTATAATAAGATTTGAATTAGTAAGTAAATCACAATGGCAGTCTCAGCACTTACCAGTGACTAACTAGTAAATTATTACGTTACTCACTGATAGTAATCCAGTGAATAGAGGGTGGTTACATTACAAGCTGCCCGGTAGTTATAAATTTTTGATATGCTCTCTAGGATGATTGCTAAGTGCTTAAAATGCAAAATCTACTATTCCCCTCCCTCCGCGCCAGCTGCCATATTGCAAAAACCGAAAAAAATCGGCACTCTCTTCAGATTTTCACTTATATCTTCGTTTCGGTGCAATTTACATATCACTTGATGTTGTAGAGAATTAAATTTCTTATGATTCGCTTTTAAAATTTTGTTTCTAGGATTGATAGTTGCGGTAATTCAGATATGACCTATTATAGGAAAACAAGTATCAGAAAAACATTTGTAAGGAATTTAAATATCCACAAAATGCATGTACATTTGTTTAAACCACCATACGGAGTGGGGGGTAAACATAAAAGTTAAAACAACGACATTGGTTTTTTTTGTTATTGTGTTGTATCCAGTGAAATGCAAGTGTCAAACATAGCCACAGACCAAGCTTCCGAAGGATGATAGTTGCCACAGCTAAATGCCTCCCCGTACACGTACGACGGCGTCATCATTGTCGGGGAAGACCTACTGGCACAACAACTGCGGTGAACAATTTCTACCTCAAAATATCAGCGAGAGGCAAACATCCAGACGCAATCTAATCCGCCTCCTCCTACAAATACAACTCCAAAGGCTGTATCTTGCTCCTGTACGCAATATCGGACTGCGAAACCACTTCAAAGATTATTGGGTTTGGAAAGAAAAAATTCTGCCAACTTTTTAGGAAAGACCCATCATTGCTGGGGCAGGCGGACAGATTCGAGGACCCTGCTGCCAGTTCCAAAGAAATGTTAGCAGCAGGGGTACAAATCTTGATATCCCTGTATGGTGGCAGTAGAGAACAGTCATTGAGCTCCCATCGCTGTAGCAAATTGAAAACAAGTACCACCAACCTCAATCTGGCTAATCTGCCACTTCTTTAGGACATACCACTGGGGGGTTACCATGAGCAATCGACAAGACTTCCTTCTCCTTGCGTTTCACCACTTCTCGCCTACGTCATCGTAGGAGAGAAGGAAGTCGTGTCGATTGCTCGTGATTCCACTGCTGGTCTTGGAGTGGATGGGGATTGTCAAAGACCCTATCGAGTGGGTCTGGTGTAGAAAAGCTGGAAGACTGGAGCCCACCAGGATGAGTTCCGCCCTTTGCAAATTCTGTGCTGACCAAGAATGTTATAACAGGAATGAAGTCATCGATTTTGGTTCGTTTTTTTCAATATGGCGTCGGGCGCGGAGGAGTGGAATCGTGCATTTTGCATTTTAAACAATTAATAACCATCCTGACAACATATCAAAAATGTAGAACTACCGGACCGTTTGTAAGCTAACCCCCCTCTTTTTGTCTCTATTCATTGGATTATAGGGCATCAGGCATAGATGCTGAGCCAACTTCTGGCAGTTGCATTAAGTTATTGGTTTTAGAGAGTTATAGGTTTTTCGTCTAAGATACACCCTCGCGGTGGTTTCTACCACTCGAGAGAAAATCTATCACTACAACACCAGTATTCATTTACTTATATTATTCCTCAAAAATAGTCTAGCCATCAGAGACATTAAAAAGTAAATAATGGTTTTCTCTAGCATCTATGACTCGTTTCACAAACAGCAGGTTTGAATACAGGTGATTTGTACATAGATCGCCCATTTTTTTAGTGAATATGGCAAAAAGATCCTTCACGCTGAAGATACTCTGATATTCCCAAATTTGTCTTCACACCTAGGAAAGTAAATATATGCGAGACAGGTAATGCTCATTTTGCGGTTGTTTTCGCATTCAGTGGTTGTCACTTATATAACACACAACATAAAACAATATACCCCTACTACCAAATTCTTAAAAACCATTTTTATGTTGACACCTAATGACTACCTGTATTAATACACTATAGCTATAAAATTCAAATTGGCATTGAAATACTTAATTTAGATATTTTACTCAAACTAACAGACTAGACTGCTCTAGGAGTCCAAAATATGTTATCGATTACAAATTAAAGCGTTAATGTATATTCCTGAAGCAGTCTAGTTTTTGCACCCTTTATCAATTTTTTAAATTGTATCAAGTTGTACCCCAAGTATCAGAAGAATGACATTTGAAAAGACTTAACAACAATGAGAGCCCCTTAGATTATTTCTTTTTATTTAAAAACTAAAAAGCCACTTAAGAGTCACAGCACAGTTGTGTACTTAAAACTTGCTCAACATGTAAAACCCACAGAAACTTTCTTCAAAGATGCCTATGTCTGATGCAACACATTTAAACTAGTATGAACTCATTTAAAACAACAACCAATACTCAGAATATTGAACAGTTTAGATCTAATTTCAACTTAAGGCATCTTTGAGGAAAAAAATTCATTTTAATATGCCCTTTGAACATTTTTTAAATGCATTGTCATTTTGATATAACAGGTAAGAATTTAAAGATCTCTTAATTTCAGTCTTCTCTCTTTAAAAGAGTTCAATAAAGAATAAAGCCACAAATGGAAACAAATAAAATGAAGGACTAGAATACTTTGACAAGAGCACCAACGGAAATCCTATAAACGGCTGCCAAAGCAAGCCTCTCTCACGAATGTGTTTCAATTAAATATCATCACAGAATAATGCTAATATCAGAAAGAGAACTCACTTTTGGTATTAACCCGAAGAGTTTATGCTCCAAATTCGAAATGAACCATTCATCGCTACTAGATCTCGAGGAAATCGTGGGTTTCCATTTATGACAAATAGCGTTTCAGTGAAACGGTTTAACTTAAACTAAGTTATTCCATTTGTGGTTAGTTATATACAAAGTTTGCAGACATATTAAAAAGAATTCTATATCTTTAATTCATTTTTCTACTCGTACTGTTAGCAATAGAATTATCTCATGAACACCATCATAAAATAAATGTGATTGTACATTCTACTCGGGTTTAATTTTCTGTAAGTCCCTAGGACATTAATCACAGTTTATGAAAGATTAGCATTCAAAAAAACTATGACTTCATATATATACAAGAAACACATATTTGGATATTTCATCAGTGAGATATTTACAAACAAGAAATCAACTGGCAGTGCTTCCATTTATTATATAATGGTAAGCACTTGCCAATAATGAGAACCTCACAACCAAACCAAGGAAAAATTCTTATATAAGTTTACCAAACTAACAGTACGTCATACTTAAAATATCTCACTGTTTGGGACTATCTCGTGAATTTGTAGAGCACATACTCATAGAATATAACTTAAAAATTGAACGTAGCTAAATAAAAGATTAATTATAAAATATATTACTGGTATTGAAACTTCCTTGATATGTATTGTAATTGTATAGATGTTGGATGGTGGCAAATGATTTGCAATTGGAATATTGACAATAACTAGTTGTATTGAAAAGAAAAATTATTGATAGACGTTGTTACTCGTAGTTTTTAATGCAATTTTGAATTTGTGCTCTACAGTTTTCAACTCAACAATTCATTCGACTAATTGAAACGCCATCTGATTGATTATAGGCTATTATTATTAATACAGTTATTACTAGAATTAATTGAGAATACTTCATACAGCGTGCAGTCTAAGAACTGATTGTGTGGTGTTATTGTGGCGGTATTCTAGTTACTTTGTGGATCCGCGATTTATTAACATTTTTACAAAAAAGGGTAATATTTGTTTGTATGTGTAATTATACATGATATATAAGGAATCAGAGATCACAGGTTAGGTGGGTTTAACAAATTATTGTCCTTACATCACACATCCAGAAAACAATTTGTTCCAACAGAAAAAGAAGCACTGCATGGATATGTGTAGTGAAGGACAGACCACACTGGAGAAACAAACACATACAACTTAGAGGTACATTGAATCATTAAAATAACATTTATATACTAATTGTTAATATACATGAAAATATCTTATAGGAGAGAACATATTTTTACAGTACCTAAAGTAGTAAACTAATAATGAGTTTGGTCACATTTAATATATATAATATATATTTATATAATCTTTCTGATTGAGACTAGTTGGTTACCTTATGAATGTCACATTAAGTGCGTTATGTAATTGAGCGTGTAATAATGGAAACCATAAACGCCCCAGTCCTTACATTTTTGGAATAATAAATATGTTGAAATGACAAATTTCCACAGTGAATGTCATAAGTCTCTTTTTTTTATTTGTTTTTTAATGGATCCACAAACATACACCAATGGTACAGTATGGCAATTTCAAGAGGAAAAAACTGAAATGTAATAAATCACAAAAATATCAAAAGAATAATTGCAGTGTGTACATTTGTTGAAATCTTACATACAATAACTGAAAATAAACAAAAACGTATTCTAAAAACAACAACTATTAAATCACCATAAAAATTAAAAAATAGAAATACATTTACGAATAACAATAAAAAAGATTGTTAAATAATACAATAAATATCATCAAAATTTCATAGACAATCGTTAATTTACTTAATATTTATAAAAACATTAAAAAACATTCAATAAAACTTTTCATCAGATTGTGATGATATCCATATTTTTTGAAACAATGATGGCATATTTTAATATTCATCTTTAATTTACATGGACTCACCACCCAAAAGGTCATTAGGAAGATATGAATTTAGACTAGATGGAGTTCCTCTAGCAGGGTCAGTGTTGTCTAATGGTGGAGCTGCCCACAAACTGGCTGTAGAAGGATTATTGGGCCAACCAGTGCTCCATGTGTCAGCACCGGCTGATTGTTTGCTGGAGCCTCTCCAAGCGCCAGAAGACCCACTTTGTTGGCTAGCAACTTGTTGCAACAGAGTGTTAGCATCCCAATCTGTTGGGTTTTCAGCTAATATCGTAGTGTTACCCAAAACGCAGTTGTTCAAGGTAGTCTGAGCCTGAAAACATTTCAAAATTTAATGTATCAATTCTGGACAAATAACGGAAATACAAAATCTGCTAGAACTGACCACAAGCAACACAAAAATCAATTCGATGGTCCATCATTGTTCTGCGTAGAAGCAAAAACGGGAACAAAGTTCAAACTAGTACAGACAATGAAAAAGTTTCCTACTCGATTAACTCGCATGAAAGTTATCATTCATAAAGTGTTCGAAGGTCCCATATACCCTTAAATCACATAGATCCCCCCTAAAAAACCACCCGTTGGTCAAAAAAGACTTGTCACCTACAACTATGGCTCTCTAAAACTTATAGTTGGGACATGTTTTCATATATCAAATAGAGAGGCAGCTATCGTCCACACACGCAGAAATGGATTAAGACAAGAAAAGTTATAAAAAAATATAACAGGAGAAATCCCAATTACAAGACAATGCATATATATTTATAAATTTACATTTCAGTTTCTTACAAATAAATAAAGATAATGAAAAGGAATGAGCAATGAGAAACAATGAAAAGATAGATGAGAAAAAAATAACTAAAATAATTATTGTTACAGCTTTTGAAGTAAAAACACAGCCTTGTGTTATTCATTAAAACTACCCATTTTCATAAACAAACGATCAAGAGCTTTACATTTAAAAGCATTGTTGTTAAATATGCTAAAATTTAAACTTACCTTGATAGCTTCCTCACGAGATGAGTATTTGGCAAGTGCGAAACCTTGGTGTAGGTATAGGTGAAAACTTAGTAATGGACCATGTTGCAAGCATAATGTTCGTAACGTAGACCCATCAATCTGCAAAAAATTTAAAAAAAATTCTATAAATTATTCAAATCAATTCAGAATATTAATATGCTTTATTTCCAATAAGTTTTGATAAAGGAGACAGAAGAAGTCTCCTAAACGTCACTCCGAAACGTCAACGTTTTTTGAAAAAGAAAAGCAGTAATTGAACAGCACCATTGGAAACATTTGGTGTAGTATGACACACTAGACTTTTATCCCAACATCAAACAGCTATTTGTATACCTCGACACGTGTCATCAAGTGATCATCTTTTGCAGAAATAATTAAACTAAATCCTAATACAAAGTTGGCCTAATTCATATGTTCGACACCTGCTATGTGATAGAAAATCATGACGAAAAATAAAAAAATAAAACTTTTTTTTATACCCTTCCATTGGGGCCGTTCAAGTATTATGTAAGTACTATAAAGGGCGGGGGAGTCTGAGCTTTGCTTACTTTAGATGACAAGGGGGTGGGGGTCCTAGATGGTGATTACGTCAGCAGTAATTATTTACTTTTTAGTAAAATATTTATTGCAATATTGAGTACAATATAGCAACCCAGACATTGTCTGTTTGAAAACGAAACGCATTTTCGGGGATTCCCGCAAATAATGTATACGTTTAGCATTCGTTTAGGTACTCAGGTATTCAGAACATGTGCGTGAAAGCCAATATGTACTTGCTTCAAATTCTAAATTGTAGAAACATAGAATGCTGTCGTCCAAGAAGTGGCCTATTTAGATTACTAGACAAAGGTTTCTTTCAGCAACGGACTTTGAAGCCCCGGAGATGCCCAGGTACAGTTCAGGTACAGCTCCTGTAAAACTCTTCAGCGTTCCAGACTTTGAAGAGCTCTACAGGAGCTGTACCTGAACTGAACCTGGGCAGCCCAGGGGCTTCAAACATGCGCTGATTACTCCTTTGGCTAAATGTAATTCTCCCAATGAGTATTTCGACTTGCGACCTATGAGCATTCTTCCTTTCCAAGGCAATTGAAATGATAATGAAGGATGAAGGATCAAAAAATGAGATAATTACTTCTGTACAATCCGGCTTTTGGACAGATCAAAGCACTACTACCGCTCTTTTGTCAATTACGGATGATATTTTCAAGACTGCCGATAACGGCGAACTCTCCTGTTTGGTTTTATTGGACTACAGCAAGGCCTTTAATACTTTGGACAATTCCTTACTTTGTCTCAAACTCAGCTACTTTGGCTTCTCTAATGAAGCTGTAGAATTCATACGAAATTATCTTGCCAATCGCAACCAATCGTTGTCTTGGGTGGTATTGTATCTGATTCACTATTGGTTGGTTAAGGTGTCCCCCAGGGATCAATCTTAGGACCACTTCCTTTTACTTTTCATAGTTCAGATTTTTTGGAAATTACAGAATATGCTAGAATTCATCACTACGCCGATGCTCAGCTCTATACTTCTTTTTCCTTTGTACATCTCAACAAAGTACTAGAAATTATAAACAGTGATTTGAATAAATTGTATGACGTCTCCACTGTCCACAATTTACGTATGAATTCGGTTTGAAAAAAAAAGTGGAAAAAGTTCGCGAAGATGAAAATTGAAATCGGAAATGACATGGCTACAGAAAGCAAAAATCTAGGATTGTGGATTGATTCTGAACTGCGTTTCTACAAACGCTATCTATCTTTGTTAAGTGTGTATCAACATTCTCAGACAACTGATCCCGAGCAGGCACATGCTACCTAGGCACTTGAAGTTTTCTTTATGTGAATCTTTGATAACGTTTATGGGCCGGCTCTTCTACGAACTGACCAGAATCGCCTACAGAGAATACAAAACTCATGCGTAAGATTCTCCTTTGGAGTCCGTAAATTTGATCACATAAGTGAACAATTCAACGAATCTGGTTGACTGAGGTTGAATGATCTTCGAAGTATACATCTACTTTCACTAACACACAAAGTTTTAAGAACGAAACCACCTAAATATCTTTCAGAAAAATTAAATACTTTCTCAACAATGAACGATCTCAGGACACGCAATAGACAAGTTCATGCTATACCTCTTCACTCCACTGCACAGTTTACAAAATGTTTTTCATTATATAATAAAGTTTACAACAAAATTTTACAAGTTACCCAATGAATTCACAGTGTTTACACCAAGGAATTTCAAAAAGAGGTTAAAACGACTGCTGAAAGATAGGCAACTTGTATTCTTATGTTGACAGATTCCGCTACTCAACCCAGGCCATACAAAATTATTGCATATATGAATAAATGATAAAAAATATACGATTTCTAATTTGTGTAAGTAATTTGTTTTTTGTTTTTTTTTTTGTCATAGTCAAGTTGAAAACATCTTTGCCTCTTCATCATTTGGTTCTTCTATTATCTATTTATATATTGCTTTTATGTATAGATATTGATATGATGAATAAAGCCAAGCTATTGGCCTATTGTTATTATAATAGTTTAGAAGACAATATTGCCTTTTGACTTGGTCATTAAAATATTCAAAATAGGGGAATTTCCAAACGAGCTACCCTTGGCCATAAATCAGGGCAAAAAATAATATTAAAAATTATCGTCCTATTATCGTAGTTTCCTTACTAGAAACAAATACTAAAAGTGATACGATGTACTTCTTGAACCATGTGGTAACTAACCTGGAAGACAAAATATTTGTTCTTCCTATATTCATCAATTTACAAAAGGCATTCGATGTAGTGGATCATGAACTATTAATTGAGAATTTGTTTTTTCTAGGAATAAGTAGAAAAAGTGTAAACATCAAAATTGGCAATAATATGTATATCTGGACAAAATAAATAGTAAAATCGCAAATACAAACTGTGGAGTCCCACAAGGCTCAATCCTTGGAGTACTGTTATAATCTTTACATACCCTGAACCTTAAAAGAGCAAAACTTAAAGCTCGCTATTGCATATTTGCAGATGATACCATTTTAGTATCAGGATCTAATTCAACAGAACTAGAAAACTAAGTTGAAAAATAAATTTGAAAAAAGCATGTGTACATGCTCTTCAAGAATCAAAATAAAAAAGTCAGGACCTAAGAACCTAGAGAAGGTCTTTTATTATGTTTATGAATTCCTCAATAACAATTGGAACACTATTGATGATTGATTTACATATAAATGTATGGGTTTCCTATTATTTTAGTCATTATTCTTTACCCCTTCCTGAATTATGTGACTGTATTTTTCATCAACTTGGAGATTGTGTATTATTTATTTATTTAACTATGACAAATATTTTTATCTTCAATTTTAATTTTATTTATATATACATATATATTCATTCTATATATATATATATATATATATATATATATATATATATATATATATATATATATATATATATATATATATATATATACAGGGTGTCAATTTGAAAACTTCCCACCCTTAATATCTTCCTTCCAGTAAACAATATGAGTAATCGAAAAAACAGGTCAATTTTATTGTCAAGGGGGACACTTTCACGGACTATTTGTAGCCCTCGTGGTTCAACCCCCTAGGAGGGGTAGATGTTACCCTTAGAATTTTAAATGGGAAGGGGGGTCAAGTGGCACATCATTTTGATAGGCGTTCAATTCTTGTTCCAATGGTACCCTGACTTATTATTTTCTGATGAGCATTTTCCGAAAAATTGCGTTCTAAACTAACAGAAGTAATTATTAGAACGCCTATACTGAGATGCATTATTGTATGGACTCCCTTTAATAAAAATGGTTAGAAGAGTAGGTGGCACCGCTCCAACCCTTGAATGACAGGAATAAATTTATTAAGCATGGGATTTTTTATTTGGTGGTTATTTTCCTTCTACACAATAAAATTTAATTTGCGAGAAAGACATTTCCAACATAAAATCTACTTACGCTTATCTCATTAGCTGTTCGAAATGTTGTCCATTTTGCTCTAAACAGTAATACAGTCTGTTTTCGAACTCCCCTCTAACATTACGGAAAACTTCACTAGGAATTGACCGGCATGCTGCTGTAATTCGTCTTTTAAGTTCGTCAATATCAGAAGGTTGTGTTTTATAAACAACGGATTTAAGATGCCCCCAAAGAAAGAAATCTAAGGGTGTTAAATCCGGTGATCTCGGAGGCCATTCAACTGCTCCCCTTCTGCCAATCCATCTACCCGGAAATCTCTCGTTTAACCACTGTCGGACGGGAAGAAAATAATGAGGTGGAGCACCGTCCTGCTGGAAATGTAACAGATCCTCCTGCAAAAGTTCATTACCTTCTGCATCAATTTGAGTTTCTAGCTCGTGAGTTATAAGAGGATCGATAGTCTCTTCAAGCATATCAAGGTACAGATTGCCAGTCAAGTTTTCTTCCAGAAATAATGGACCAAGAATGGCATTTCCAAGAATACCAGCCCAAACATTAACTTTTTGTGGGTGTTGTGTATGCCCTTCCCGAAAAATATGTGGGTTTTCGTCACTCCAATAGCGACAATTTTGTCTATTAACATTGCCATTCAGAAAAAATGAACACTCATCGCTGAAACAGATGTTTAACAGAAGATTAGGGATGGTATTGACTCGATGAGACATGATTTCACAAAACTCTATTCTTCTATCATAATCATCCTCGTGGAGCTCTTGAAGAATCTGCATTTTATATGGATGAAATTTATGCATTTTCAATGCTTTTCTTATAGTCTCGCGTGACATTCCCGTCTGTTCTGATACTGATCGTAAGGAGCTCGTGGGCTCTGCAGCAAATGTTCCCAAAACTTCAATTTGAGCTGCTTCATTTAGTACTCTGTCACTGAACCAGTTTCGTAAAACTTATTCACCAAATCAAGCACATACCGGTGACTTACATTACAATTTGGATGTCTGTCGTTAAAAAGACATGCCGCCCTTCGTGCGCACTTTCCAACTTCGCCATAAATTACAATCATTTCAATTCTGTCTTGAAGAATGTAAACCATTTTTACACTTTTATACACTTATTAAAGTAATTCCTAAACAGCCCAACAGGTACAACGGTATTCACAATACTACCACATAGTTCAAATTTGTTAACCAATTTTTTGCCGGAAAACAGAAACTTTTTACAGCAGAAGTAGCAAAAAAGGAAGGCTATCTGTACAATTTCTGCGATGACACTTAAAAATTCAGCATTTAACAAACACAACTTTACTACCATCTACGTTTTACTATTAGACTACTTTTTTATGTAAAGTGTTTGGAGCTAATGGCTAATGCTACCCCTAATAAAGGGTTGGAACGGTACCACCTAATATTCTAACCAGTTCTGGCCAAACCATGCATCTCAGTATAGGCGTTCTAATAATTACTTCTGTTAGTTTAGAACGCAATTTTTCGGAAAATGCTCATCAAAAAATAATAAGTCAGGGTACCATTGGAATAAGAATTGAACGCCCATCAAAATGATGTGCCACTTGACCCCCCTTCCCATTTAAAATTCTAAGGGTAACATCTACCCCTCCTAGGGGGTTGAACCACGAGGGCTACAAATAGTCCTTGAAAGTGTCCCCCTTGACAATAAAATTGACCTGTTTTTTCGATTACTCATATTGTTTACTGGAAGGAAGATATTAAGGGTGGGAAGTATTCAAATTGACACCCTGTATATATATATATATATATATATATATATATATATATATATATATATATATAAGACTTTGTCTATGAGATCAAAAATCTTCTGAAAATAAAGTATATTTTGATTGATTGATTGATAAATATTAGAATTGGAGGTCAGGTTATTCAAACTCGATCACACCATTCATCTGGGATTGATAACTGATGACAAATTAAATTGGCACAAACATGCAGAAAACATCACAAAACAAATATTACCGATGATAGGAGCACTTTATATATGCCAGCAGCAGGACTCTGTGCCATATTGAATTCCACTTATCGACTGAATTCCACATGACTGGTACTCTGTGCATAATAATTATCGCCTAAACTCGACTATCCCGGTAGCCACAAAGCAAGACGTCGAGACATGTCGTTTTCTGTTTTTATCCCTACTTTTCTCTCTCGATTTATTCTGTCAAGGTTGTATGCAAATAGCAAATAGTATAAAATATCAAGTAAAAAGGAGTGAATACTTGCAAATAATGTCCGAAATAAGTAAAAAAAAAACACCTGAATTGATAACAAATACATTTAATGGATTTAATGGCAAAGCAAAATGTGGCAAAATGTGAGCTACAAGCTTAACAGCTTAGGTTTTGGAGAAGAATATGCCGAAGAATGGAGAATGTGTATTAAGAAAAGTACAGTCATAGTGCAGAGCCATAATCCATTAGCCAGTGTATTTTTACAACTACTTCTGTTTTATTCGAATATAGGCAGTGGTAGACTGGAAGTAAAAAACGAGACAAAAGCTGGAAAATTGCAGATAGATCAGCTAAAGACAGACAAAAGAGTATTTACAATAGCAATGGTTACCTCTTCTATGACCCTCGATACATCGTGACTTTTACCTATTTCTCATCGGTATGTTTCTGTTAGATAGAAACTGGTTTATTCAAATGATTCATCTGAGGCACAAATTCTGTTAAAAATATAATTATTTACTCCAAAGAGTTCCTTCTATTAAAAATGGATCTGACTCTTCTTTCATTCCATTATTTCCTACCCGAATGTTTTCTAGCCTTTCTTCTTCCTCTAGAGCTGATACATGTAATCTTATGATATGCGTGACAATGACAGTAATTTTGGACACAAGAATTTGAAATGTTACTGGGATATCACCAAATTTTGGCAAATGCTTTTAGATCGGATAGTATGTTGCCGAACAAACTCGATGTATAGAAGACTGTAGCACAGAGTGCCAAATGATGTAATCGTCGCTTGTGATAGTAGTAATTGACTGTAGAAAACGAGGGGTAGCTATATGACACAGAGTCCCACTGCTGAACCCCATTGAACCTATTAGTGATGAGCTCAGGATTTTTTTCGGCATAGTCCAACAAGCACTGCCAGTGTTCAGTTCGAACTCTCATTGCTAAAAAAAAATGGGATTTGATATAAATACAATATACATACCAAGGAAAAATGTTTGGCTTACTGTTTTCGTCTATTCCAGTATTTCTCACAGAGCACAAAAATTATAATAAAAACCAACTTCCAGGTAGAATCAAGATCTACCGATCATTCTCCATCATCAGATGTAATGATATCAATTAATTTCAATTGTCAATATAAATTCAACATTGCATATTTTGTTCAATTTATTCAGAATGAATAGTAGACATCCGAAACGACCGGAAGCTGTTTCTATGTGTGCACAGAGTACGAAACTCCAAAGAAATAGTAAGCGAAAATAGCTTTCTACTGTAGAATTCGACTTGTAGAATTCTATATGACACGGAGTCCCACTGCTGGGCTACCTAAATGTACAAAATAAAGTCATGATCTATAAAGCTTAATTCATGTTTTTTATAGCTGATAACAAACTGGGTGGTACGTTCTCAAACATTCTTCAAATAAATCAAAATTCTGCAAAATAAGGAGGTAAATGCTTCATTTGGTTGATTACAGAATTCATACTGAATTAATCAACGATCAAAAAGAAATTATTCCGCTGATTTTTATATAAAAAAGAACAGTTTAAATGTACCTGTAAAATGACAAAAAAAACAACAAAAATGCAATGCAAACATGGATATAGTTAATGAGATACATTCCTATGAAACTCAAGACCAAATTTATTTATCGCAAGTGAGAACAAATAGAGGTTTAAATAATCCCTTTTATAAATGTTTACAAACATTATATTATTTGCCCCACACACACATTCACAAATAAAGATAGTTACTCTTCATTCAAAGCCGAAGTGATAAGATATGTTGATATGAGAAAATACTAGGAAAAAAATATTTCAACTCTGCAAACATTGACTTACCTGAAGAAGCATTTGTAGAAAACATTATTTAATTTCAAACTCACCTGAGCTGTCAAATTTCTCAGTAATAACCACTGGGAAGATCCTCCCCAGTTTCCTGAGCTTCTCTGTCCTCCGCCCCATGGCATAGCATTGCCTGACCAACCATTAGCAAGAGTTCCACCTTTGGCTGAGAGACCAGGAGGAGGACCTCTAGATGCTTTAGGGGCAGCCCAGAGTTCTGAAGTAACAGCTGTGGTTGGATTTAAATCCACTAAAGCCCCTTTGGAAGTAGGAAGTTTACTAGGAGGACTGCAAAACAAAGATAGAGAGATAATTTAATCATCATTGAAGTTTTACAGATCGATAGTACAAAACTTATCAGACTAGTCAAACAGGAATCGGACATACACATGTCTTAAAGACGATACAAAATATAATGAAAAATTCAAAAATTTATTCACAATACCCTATGGTGTTAACATTCTAAAAATTCTGTCATTGAATAAAAATAAATATTATTCAAATAAATTGAGAAGTCTTGATTTAAACAGATTGAAACTTCTAATATGCTCAAGAATACCCAAAGCAGGGTTATAACATATAGGCTAGTAGAAGACAATCAATTCACATTAATTCCAAAAGTTTTCCAACTTCTGTGGTATGTTAGTGCATTAATGAAAACTAACTATACAATTTTGCAGAAGTCTGCTATGAACGGAACATTGTTTAAAAGGCAAATAAACGTTTTATTGCTATATTACAAAAGTTCTGCAAACTAGGAATACTGTTAGTAATAATGTTTAAAAACATGCTTTAAGTTTGCAACCTTGTAAATGTTACGGAACCTTTCTTTTTTACAAAAGTTCTACAAATTGGATGGGTGAATAAAAAAATGTTTAACATATTCATGTACATTTGCAACAATGTCTGAAAAACGCATCATTAATTTATCAAATTATTTTCATCGATGATACCATTTTAAATACCCCCAAGCATTGAGATAATTAAGTTTTTAAAGTGGTTGCAATTGAAGAGAATATCGGTCTCAGTGGATATGAAACACTGTAACCTCATACGAGAAACGGGACCTTAATTACTCACGAATATTAAATATATTAATTTATATTATAGCTGCAGCAGTCGAAACGTAAGAAATCGCTCAAAGTCAAAGTGGAATACTATGAAGGGATCATTCTATCTACAGAGGTCCAGGCTAAATACTTGATTATCCATCGTGTACATCTGTAAGATTTTGTACTGGTTTATTGGAACTGATTCATTCCAGAACGATGTTTTGTTATTGTTTAAGTGCATGCGGTATGTTTAGGGCTTCGCAAGACCAAAACTAAGACTGATCAGTCTTGGTCTAGAAAAATAAATTTAGTCTTGGTCTTGGTATTGATGCTTCAAGACCAAGACAAGACTGGCTCAGTCTTGGTCTTGGATCAAAATGCGCCTAGAAATTTGAATTATTCAACGTTTTTCAATAAATTAATATGTTATCTACCTTCTATGGGGTATTTTTAAATATAAATATAACCCATATACAGAATGAATTAATAAAGCTGCGGTGATAAGCTGTCGAAAATTGCAAAATCTCACTTTTCACCTGTCATTATTTCAAAAACAGTTGAAGATAGGTATAGAATATTAATAAAATATTTATCTAAAATTCAAATAGGCATGGTAGAATGATTTATTTGAAATAAAAAATCTTTACCAAGTTTAGCTGGAAGTGACAACAACGCAGTATCAAAAATTTCAAATTCAAACCTAATAACTCAATTTTTTGTCTATCTTCATAAGTAGGAGATATGGACCACTGCGACCTTACAACATACACCTATTTGTTGTAAACTGTAAAACTGCAATACTGAATTTGATAAATGTATTTTCGATAAATTAAATATCTACCATATGCAAAATAAAGAAATGAAATAAAATGCCATAACATTTTCCATCAGATTTTTTTAAATATTGAGTAGATTTGTGTTTATTATTTTTCTTTCGAGACCGAGACCAAGACCAAGACTCTTGGAAGAGAGTCTTGGTCTCGAAACTCAAGTCTTGGTATTGAGAAGATTTATTAACCCTTTCACTGCTCAGCATAAAGTAAGCACTTCGCCCATACCCTAAACGAATATTGATTTTCAATCAGCTAAAGATATGTGTAGATTGCTATTGGAGTATAATTTTTTTGTTTCTAATTATTTTTTCATTAAAAATGTAAAAACATGTATACACGTCTTGAGCACCCCATTTTTTGGCTTGGTGCTCAGAATCGTGTTCATACGTCTCGTGGTCTTTGTGGAAAAATGCAGAAGCCGTGTATACACGTCCGGCGCACTGGGCGTGACATGCGCAAAGGCGTGTAAACACGTCCTGAGCAGTGAACGGGTTAAGTCTTGGTCTTGTATCAAGACTAAGACAAGACCAAGACAAGACCAAGACAAGACAAGACCAAGACAAGACCAAGACAAGACCAAGACAAGACCAAGACAAGACCAAGACAAGACCAAGACAAGACCAAGACAAGACCAAGACAAGACCAAGACAAGACCAAGACAAGACCAGACCAAGACCAAGACAAGACCAAGACAAGACCAAGACAAGACCAAGACAAGACCAAGACAAGACCAAGACAAGACCAAGACAAGACCAAGACAAGACCAAGACAAGACCAAGACAAGACCAAGACAAGACCAAGACAAGACCAAGACAAGACCAAGACAAGACCAAGACAAGACCAAGACAAGACCAAGACAAGACCAAGACAAGACCAAGACTAGTCTCTTGGTTTCGCGAAGCCCTCGGTCTGCAGTGGAGGGTTCATTTGAGCTGTCTTCAAAAAATCGTTTTAAACATTTTCGCTATGTCTGACAATTGCTTAGTTTGCGGTGAAAGTTTCGCAAATGGTAAAGTCCATCAATATGATGGGAGACATTTGAATGACGGGAAAGCATCTGCTTTAAGGTTTTACATACATTTTCCATAATATTTTCATATTTCAAATTAGCAACGTCGCTTTACGCGATCTATCTAATGGAGTAGAAAATTGATAGAAACTGATGGTGGATTTATGCAGCAGTCATAAGTTTCAAGTCATAAGGAAGAATATTCGTCAATGATTGGTTGAACCATGGACTTATAAATAAATATGGACTCAGTTATTTACATCACCAGGTGAAGTCGCTTAACGGCCACATTCTAAAGACGTGCTGTTGAGTAGGGCGTTGCCAAATCGAGTTTGTGGTAATTCTTTATTTCCCACTTCCACTTGCTTAGACTTCATCGCCAACAAATTCAATTCAGTAACTGAACATTCCGATTCTTGTTTACGAAATGAAAACCAGCAATATACATTTCATAATCAAAACTAGTGAAATAAATTTGAAAAATCATTGGATACTTCCAAATTATTCTGTACAGTTTGCTGCAATGCTGCACATGTGGCAACGCTGTTATAGTAGGTACGTGTTGGGCGTTGGTCACTGCCAAACATCAGGCATTGTTATTTTGTTGTTTGTTTACCATTCTACCAGTTAATGTTGACGTTGTGTATCGTGTGCGTTATTTGTGGATATATTCGTGTTTTGTTGTATTTGGATTATATATACTGAAAGAAAAATAGATAGAGACTAATAATGGTGCTTTACTGTTGGGTTTGCAAGCAATCTAATTGTTCTAACAACCAGAATCTCAGTTTCCATAGGTGAGTACATGTTTGTTTACAAATATCAGAGATTGGCATTCCTATTTCTCATTGGCGTCACAGTGGGTATCAAATTTCTATTATACACATTACAAAATGAAAATGATAATATATTGAAATCTTGATATATGAAGTTGACGATCGACTATAACAAAAAACTTCGTACAAAAAAATGAAACGTTTGAAATGAAAGACAAATTGTTGACGACTGATTGAAAAGATGGAATAAAAAGTGTTTTTCATTCAACACAATTATTAATTAATTTTACCAGATACCTTTCATTCTTTTCAAACATAAATTTTACTTTTTTAGATTGGATAATACCAAGAGGAAATCATCTACAGATTCCACAGATACAGCCCCAGGAACTGATTGTTCAGAAATTATAGATTCTTTTGGCCCTTCACTGAAGAGGTAATGTCAGATTTAATAATTGAGTTCAGTTGCTAGTATAAATGCTAGGTTTGCTCAAAACTTCCAAGTAAATTTTCACCAACTTTCGAGTATTGATAAAAAACTTTACAGATTTTTCAGCTACTATAACTGCCTCAGATTCTTCAGCTACTATAACTGTCTCAGAAATAGATACTAATCCAGAAGAAAAACATGAAGAATGTACTGAATCTCTCTCAGGGACTTTGACTGCTTCGGAAACTGAACTAATTCAAATGTTGATCACTGAAAAGGAAACAGACATACCCACAACTCCGCAAAAGAAAAAGTTAGTAGGAAGTAGTAATAAACAAAAACTGTCAGTATTCCAAAAAAATCAGGATTCTTTTTTATTAAAACAGGGATTTTGGATCAGAATTGGTTGCAAAAAAAATAATTTTCAACTTTTTTGTGCATTTTCTACGCGTGAATAAAAGCATGCTTTTCCAAAAAATTTGTTTTCAAAGTATTATTTCCTGATTGAATTTTGGTCTTTTCTCATTGCCTACAAAGACTTAATAATAAAAGAGAGAAAACGAATTCTTTATGACAATGTTTTAATAATTATATTAATTATTCAATACCTAATTTAAATAATAACATTTTATTTTATTTCAGAGCTGTTATTGACTTATCTTCCAATGATTTTTCAACTTCTCGCAAGGCCAGAAGAAATTTCAGAGTGATGAAAAAAAAACTGTACTAGGCCAAAAAACCAAAATAAAAACTTACAACAGTCAGTGCGTAGGCTGAGGTCTAAAGTGACAAATTTGAATTCACTAATAAACCATTTGAAAAGTAAATCTTTGGTTCATGAAGATTGTGAAACTTCATTGAAGGTGAGTTTTCCAAAGTCTATTTCATCCCAATTTTTTTATTCACTGTTGAAAGTTAACAGAGAAACCCTGATTATTTCTAAACTAAAAACCTAGAATTTTTTATCACTTTTTTGAAAATTAAGAGATTAAATATTTTCACTTTTTATTAACATCTAAAGTAGTGAAAAATGAAATACGTAAATTAGGGAATCAGAATTTTTTTTCAAGTATCATTATTTTGTTTCGTTATTGCTAAAAGCTACATAATAATAATTTATTATTAATTTGAACTTGTTTAAGTAGTTATAAACAAATGCATTGGTAATAAGTTTTTCAAGTCAAATCGTTTTAAAAAAAATATTGATAAAAAACTCACTTGCCAATCAACAATTATTTTTTGTGCTAAATATTAATATTAAGGGACAATTTTTTTATTATTATTTGTCACATTTATTAAACTTTTATTTATTTTTTCCTTGGTGTTTTGGCATCGACTGCTGTGGTCATCAGCTATATATTCTTGGTAGGCCTTGTTACTTACTCCATACGCCACCTTAGGAGCAGCACCGTTAATTTTCAACGCAACAATGAATCGAGGAGGATTATTCCCAGCCGACAATAATTTAGACTTTCACATGTGAAAATGAAAAAAGCCCGCATTTATTTATCAAACAAACAATTTGTTTTAAACAAATTAATTTTTGAGATTTTTTTTCAATACTAAATCAACCGTGTGAATTTTTTATGGCATTTCTTTTCATTCCTTTTATAATTTAAAAATATTGTATATGTGTACATTTTTTTACTATTCATTTTATTGAAGTTTTATTATCGTAATCATAATTTTCGGTGGTGTAGGTCAGTCAGTGTAGGACAATATGGCACTTGTGAACCGGACTAGAAGCCACAACATTGAGCCTAATAATCTGTATGACATTTTCAATGAACATTGTGGAAATATCATCATTTTCATGATTTACTTAACCATTCAAATAATATGTTTGTTCTAGGCATCTATATCAGAATCAACATCTGAACTTTTCAAGAGGATGCTTAGGGGACACAGAACTCAGAAGTATACACCAGCTCTCAGATCATTTGCTCTCACCCTGAACTTTTACTCGGCCAAGGCACATAATTATGTCAGGAAGACATTTAATAACTCTCTGCCTCACCCAACAACTATTTCAAAAAGGTACCAGTCAGTTGATGGTGCTCCTGGATGGACGCAGGAGGCTTTCAGAGCATTGAAACTGAAGGCTGATGCAGCTAAACAAGAAAACAAAAGTGTTATTTGCAATTTAATTTTCGATTAAATGTCTATTCGAAAACAAGTCGAGTGGACTGGCAAAAAGTTTTGTGGGTATGTGGATATTGGTACTGATTTGGATAGCGATCAACTTCCTGAAGCAAAAGAAGTACTGGTATTTATGTTGGTTACTTTGAACAGTTCCTGGAAGATACCTGTTGGATATTTTCTTTTGGATGGTCTTTGTGGATCTGACAAAGCTGGGCTTGTTAAGAACTGTTTGGAGTTGGTTGATGAAACTGGAGTACTCGTATCCTCTATGACATTTGACGGAACTTCAGCCAATTTGAAAATGGCTTCAGTTCTGGGAGCGGATTTCAAAATTTCCCCAATGAGAACTTATTTCAGTCACCCTGTTACGAAGGAAAAAGTATTCTTATTTCTGGATCCATGCCATATGATAAAATTAGTTCGAAATTGTTTAGGATCATATAGGAACTTGCAAGATTCTCATAACAACCAAGTCAGTTGAGCTTATATTGATAAATTAGTTGATATTCAATATAATGAGGGATTACATGCTGCAACAAAACTGCGTAAGCGTCACATTATGTGGACTAAAGAAAAAATGAAAGTGAAGATCGCGACTCAAACGCTAAGTAAAAGTGTAGCAGATTCTTTGACATATCTGTGTAAAGATTTATTGTTGAATGAATTCCAAGGAGCTGAGGCAACTGCATTATTTATTCGTTATTTTAACGATATATTTGATATTTTCAACTCGAAAAATAGATTTGCTAAATATATTTATAAAAAGCCATTGTCTTCTGTAACAAGCAAACAATTTTTTGATCAGCTAGACATTATTAAGGAATATATATTGCATCTGTCTGCTGGTGGTGTTAGTGTTTTGAAATCAAAAAGAAAAACTGGTTTCCTAGGTTTTCTTATTTGTATTGAAAGCCTCAAAGGCCTTTACGATTTTTATGTCAAAACCAATAAACTCAAATATATTCTTACCTACAAATTGTCGCAAGACCACGTTGAACTATTTTTTGGAGCGGTAAGAAGTCGTGGAGCATTCAACAATAACCCGACTGCAAGACAATTTGAGGCAGCATATAAGAGGTTGATAGTTCATTCCGAAATAAAAGCTGGAGAAACTGGAAATTGTATAAACTTAGATGCAACCTCAATATTATTCTGTAGCAGTGGAGTAACTATGAGAATGGCCAAGATCTTTCTTTGATGGCTGAGCAGGAATCATTTGAAAGTAAATTGAGTGAAGACTTAAAAGCATTAGATTTTCTCAACTCTTCCTCTTGGTGCTTAACAGATTATGTTAATGATATTGTTTGTTATATAGCTGGTTATGTGTCGAGGAGTCTGAAGGGAATTGTCACATGCTTTAGATGCCAGCCACTATTATTTGATGAAAATGATGAAACAACTAGTACACTACTAATAAGAAAGGAATATAAAAGCCTTACAAAAGCGTAAAAAATAGTGGTAGAAACTTGTGAAATTGCCGAAAAATATTTCAGATTTTTTCATAAAACAACTAATATATTCAATAAGAAAATTAAAAACCTCATCTCAATCTCTTGGTGAAATACTCTTCAAAACCTACCCCCAAAAATATATGAACAGTTTGGTGATCATTTGTATGATGAAGATCCCATTGATGGTCACTCAATAAAGCTGTTGAAGCTGATTTTGAACAAATATTTCAAAATTATAATTCATCATGAGACATCTAGTAAATTAGATTCATCAACAGTACGAGTCAGGAGCATTTTAACAAAAACTGTTTTATTTCGTAACCAATAAAATAAATATGTTTTCCAATCCGAAACTTTCCAGGTTTCAAATGTATGTTGCTTTAGACTAATAATTTGAGTGAAATTGTCAATCTGTGTGCACGTACCCCTTGAGCTTGTATTTCCCAATTTACATAACAAAAAACAATAATAAATATTCATGGTTGTTTCTTTGAAATATCCTGATCACATCAGGTGATTATAAACTCTTATTAGAATGAAAAATTGTCTGATATCTGGTTTTGTTACCTTTATAAGCTTCATTCATGATTAATTCAATTAATTTTAAATTTCAAATTTATCTTGATATGGTTTCTTTGGTTTGTCTTGACATATATCTGATTACTGAAAGTTCTCATTAGACTGGTATTTTCAGATTCTTGGCCAGGCTGCCATAAAACCAATCTCTTGATTCTGTCATTATTTAATGATCAATCACAGTCTTAATTTATTATATTAACTGTAGGTATAACCCATGTCATAATATATTTTGTATATTCTATATATTTGTATGTTATTTTGTAAGTTTTGTCTACATTATTTGTTTATTGCATTTTTCTTACTGTCCTAGCTCCCAGTGTCATGAGAATTCGTTCATGTTTTTTATCTGTTTTACTTTGTCCCTCGTTTTATATACACCTGTAGCTCTGTCAACAAGGGATTTCTTCAGACAATGAGGCATATTTATTATTATTATTGTTAATATGTGAATGATCCAAAATTAAGTGCACCTTCGTGATCATTACCTTTATCCTTTTTCATTTCGTATGGTGGATGTGAAAAAAAGCATAATCTTCAAAATGACTACAGAATATGTATATGAATAAAAAAGTATATTCAAATAAAATACTCGAACAGAAACGTTGTTTTATTGTTCCTCTTTTTCAGAAACGTCTGTTTGAAGAATATAAATTATTAAAAAACATTTTCAAGGACAAGCGTTCATACAAATGTATTAAAAAGGAATAAATAATTTTCCTAATTGTTTGACAGGGTAACTATTCTATGAGTAATGGATTTAAAAGCTTGTCGCGAAAGAATTATTGGGGAAATTATGTATTATTCCTTTTTAGTCCATTTGTATAAAAGCTGCCTGATTAAAACAAAATGTATTTCTTTATTTTTTGTTTTCCATGAAATCCGTAGTCTTATTGAAATTTTGCAGAAATTTGATAATCTTCGACCCCTAAAGCTCTTTTATACCAATTTTGAATATAATCGGACCATAATCACAAAACTTATCCGCCATCTTGAATTTATGAATTTTGATAAAAATTTCATAATCCTCAACCGCAATTCATAATTTCCACCCAGTGACTCTTATATCTTTACTTCAATCAGGATCGTACCATATAATCACCAAACTCGTCCGCCCTCCTTAATTTATGAATTTTTATAAGTAGTTCATAATCTCTGACCCCGAAAATCCCCTATTACCAATTTTGAATAGAATCATGACATAATCAAAAAACTTGTCCGCCATCTTTAATTCATTACTTTTGACAAGACATTGATAATCTGCAACCCCCAAACTTCCCACACAAACTTTGAATAGAATCGGATCCTAATGATAAATTTCGACAGCCATCTTGGAGCCGCCATTTTGTTATTTCGAACAGAAATTTCATAATGCATCTTCACCGGAGTTATGAACACCTGCCAAATTTCAAGTTAATCGGACGACTAGAAAAAGTAAAACTAAATGAAAGCTTGTAAAAATATTTTTTTGTATACTGAACATGCGGTGTAATTTTTTTGACAACTTTCTCACACTCGTATTTCACAAGTTTTGCTAAAGTTTTCATAAACATATATGAAATACCACATATTTTGGTTACTATAAATTCCTATAACAATTGCGTGCGCTACCTTCGTTGGTGGGTAAGTTACAGTCTATCGCAGGTCTCCTCCGTCCTCGTAACCCGCGCGCCTACGAATCAAGCAACTTCAAAACAACCTATGTTGCAAGTATGGGATTGCCGAGTCCATTTCATTTATAAGTCCATGGGTTGAACCAATTATTTCAACCAATCATTGATGAACATTCTTATGACTTAAAACTGCTGAATGAACCTACCATGAAAGTGTCCTATTAAAATGATATAAAATGAAATTTAGTTGATTCAAATCTTGACATACTAAATAAATAATATAGTACCTGAAAATCGTTGGCCTAAAATGTTGACCAGCTAGGTCACTTTTACCCAGTTAAAAACGATTCGTGGAAATTACAAGTCACAAAAACAATTGTAATACATGTTGAAGAGTCTTAGAAGGTATAATGAAGTTATAAATTACTGGAATATTTATGTGGATATTAATAGGTTAACCGTATGATGCCCGTCAATTTGTCAGTGATTATGATTCAATTCTTTTCAAAATTGGTGTGTGGGGCTTTTCGGGGTCAAGTTTATAATTTTGTGGCAGTTATGTGATATTTGTCTGCATCTATTGAATTGGAGTATATGGTTGAGTGGAAGAGCAGACACTTGTGTCAACAAGTAGTTTGAACTCTGCCATTTGATGAGACACAATAATTATATCTACAAAATCATATAAAAAAATATGTAACGTGTTTCATTTCCGTTTTGTTTGAATGGTTGCAAATTTATTGGAAGATATAAACTACTATTTTTCAACACTTCTAAAGTTTGCAAAACTTTAAATTTTTTTGAATACAAATACAAAAATATTTTTCGTTCGATTTTATTCTCATTTCCGTGTTGTGGGCGAAGTTGCAAATTAATGAAAACATTGTATGTATCTTGGTAAAAGCCCTTAGCATGCCTTCAGTTTCCCCAGAAAATCAGAGCGATTAAGGAAGAATGCAGCAACACATGATGCATAATTTAGCTGCATAATTACAAAGCAAACGCTACTTAATCTTGAAACAATAATATTAACATGCGGTTCCCACGTTAGTTTTCGATCCACTGTGATATCTACAAATTTAGTTTTGAATACTCCTTTGATACACATATTCAGAAAAAGAGACTACAATCAAGAATAACATATACTGCACATTCATTAGCTTTATTTACAGATATCCTGAGATCGTTTTCGGCAGTAAGTTGGTTTGTATCATCAGCATACATGATCATTCTGTTTGGAGAAGTGAATATAATGAAAAATAATGAAAAATAAAGGACCTAGGATTGATCCTTGAGGATCGATTGTAACCCATGACGGATCAAATTTGACAGTTTTCAACTATTTGTGTCCTCTCTTGCAAATAAAATGCTGCCCTGTCATTGGTAACACCTCTGCCGTAAAGCTTTTCAAGAAGTAAATTGTGGTCAACTGTATCATATGCGTGACTCAATTCAAAGTACAGTACAATACATTTTTTTTTCTGGTTCATATTCGCATAGACTTCATTCAGTTATTTTATTGCAGATTCAGTTGACCTACCGTTTCTAAAACCCTGTTGACAATCTGAGGTCAGAACTAGTCTTTAAACGTATGTACACATATAACATACGTCAATCACCATGGCAAACTGTGATTGAAGGCAAATATTATGATAGTTACTAGATACTTTATTTTTGAATATTGGTATTGACTTGGATAGTTTCAAGTCACAAGGATATTTCCCTTCACAAAATAAAATAATTCAGAATGTGAAAATAAGCTTAAATAAAGAAGATTATTATTTGTATTTAAGGATCAATATGTTATTAGGAAAATCTTCAATTATTAACCTAGTTATTGTTCAAATTGTACCTTTTGAGGACCGGAGCCTGACAAACATGCATGACCTCTCTTCAGAGGTCCTCTAAAAACTTGGCCCTGTCCTGAAATACTTAAAAACACTCACTTTGAGAAAGCATTTGAAGATGCTGACGCAGTCGGATTGAAACTCCATGTTGAAGAACCAAGGCTCAAAGACTGAATGCCATCAGTTACTGGAGGACTTTTAACAGGATTCATGCTGAACAACTCGTTATCTTTGATCGTTGCAATTGACAGGGGAGAACGCACCACAGAACCTGGAGTAATACTGGGATCATCTTCAATTGTTTTAATCTGATTACCCTAAAAAAAAGTTTGAAATGATGTACTTATCTAAAACAAATAAAAGTATTGGCAAATTAATACTGAAGAAACTAGTAATTTAGTATCAACTGTTTAGGGAGGGAGGGATAGGGACCGATTTTAATATTAAATCATCCTCTACAAATGTACAACAAACAGGTATCCGACTTTTTAATAAAGTCACAATTGTATCATACTCTTGTATGGTGTAGTATGTACCAAACTTTTTTTATTTTGAGAAAGGAATAGGAGTAGAAATGTTGGTAATTATTCATATGACACAATGTACAAAATAAACAACTATGAAGAATAAGTCGCAAGAACTGGGTCAAATAAATGTTCAAATCAAATCAAAATATACTTTATCGTCGAAAGAACAGGGTTCTTGTTGACAAAGCATAAATATGTATAAATAAAATAAATATGATGTAAAGAGTTTAGACAGTAAAAGTATGGTAAAATGTTCCTTAATTCATATCTAGGATTTTTCTATTGTGTAAAAATGTTTTTACCCGATGAGTAAAAGTTTCAAAGTTAATTTGAAATGACTACTTATATTCTAGGACATAACATAATCAATCAATCAAATATACTTTATTGTCTGAAGATAATCCTAAATAAACATTGAGAATGTACACCATCAAAATCAAGTTGTGACAATGCACCTCCAAAAATAAAATTATTGAACAAAATCAATTACTTTCAAATCCGACTCTAAAATACAAATGCCATCAAAAGGCGCATATCAAGTTAACCGTGTCTGGCGTTATATGAACAGTCAATTAAGTCTTCACCATATGGAAAACTTATTATGTTATATGAAAAATAATAAGAGTTCTGCATGGCCTAAAACCCAAAATGAAATAATCAGATATCAATTTTTTTGCAGTTGTATACGAGGTTTCTCGAAAAATGTAAATTTTGATCAAGAGTAAATTTTTTACACTATCGACCATCTTCATTAAGAAAACTTGATCCTAATTGAAAACTACGTTCAGATATCCAATATTATCTATTTACCATGAAAAAGCGATCTTTAATAATTTTTCGGTATAAATAATTTAATTTCGCAAATTATAAAACGTTTATTGTATTGGGAAACATGACAACCCTGCGGTTCATTGAAGTTATCTAACGTACTGTTATTGCATTACAATAATTAATGATATGATAAAAAATTTTGATATACCCTGAATAGTTAATAATAAAAAAATAACGTTACAATGCATATCATAATAATTTATTTTACAAATAAAAAGTTGCACAGGAGTAACAATGAGCAATTTTACAACATTATTGAAAATAATGAATGAACGAAAAGCCTCAATGTATCTATCCACAATTTTTTTTCAAAACATTTATTGGTTCGTTTATTAAGTTCCCATAATACATCCATTATCATTTTTGGAGTTATTTCCTGGCATTCACCTGAATTGATCTTCACAAAAAAATCGATATCTTGATAAGGTCTCTGCTGGCAAAACCCGTTGTTTTAAGTAGTCCCATTGGAAAAAATCCAGAGGAGTTAAGTCTGGATATCACTCATTCATGGAATGTCGAAAAAATTATGGTCCTATTATTTTTTTCTTGTAGATACTACACCCTACGTTTGTCTTTAAACAATTGATAACAAGTCTTGATTACTGTCAGACCACCAACGATAATTTTGGGAACTGACAGTTCCTTTGGAAGAGAATGTCTTACAAAAAATATAAATGAATAAAAACGATTCATCTTCTAACTTTTCTTGTATTAAAGATCAAAATTCAAACCGTACCGTCTATCATAATCAGATGATGGCTTGTATGAATGATATTTAAATTTTTAAAATATTTGCCATTGTATCTCTACTACATAAGTTTCTACCACCATTCTATTTCACAAAGACATTTTTAGATATTATACGAAAAATAGTATAACTTGTAATTCCGCTTCTCGATGAGTTTTATAATTATCTCCAACAATCAAAACTATTTAAATTATCTCCTCAGAAGTTGATAGAGATGACATTTTTATAAATTCTAACTAGCGTTTTGACGTTTGCTATAAAAAATTCATTCGTTTCCAATGCATCCTATATTAAATGTCGACCTGTAGACAAATTGTTACTACACAGAATTTGTCAGTGCATCCTTGATTAAATATCAATCTGTACAGAAAATTAGTAAAAATAATAAAATAGATTTTTTCATGGTAGTTGGATAATAGATATCTGACCATAGTTTTCAATTCTGATCAAGTTTTCTTAATAAAGATTGTCGATATTGTAAAAATCAAAGGTACAAATTTACATTTTCGACAAACCTCGTATACGAATGCAAAAAATTATCTGATTATTTCAGTTACAGTTTTAGGCCATGCAAAACTTTTTAGCAAGAATAACTGTTCGGGAAAGCTCACTGTGGTTTTGCTAATTTAAAGTATAATTATTATTAGTACCAATTGCACCAATCGACATATTCGGTCAATAGACCAGATTTGGTTGTCGCGACGGCGCAGCAATTCACTCCTACCTACAGACAGAAGACAGTCGAAATATATGCTCGATAAGAAAGCCAGCTAAACCTTTTTGCTTTTGGTCTTTGCCACCATTTTTTCCTTTTTCTTTGACACCACGCCGTGTATAGATGCTAACGCGGATCTCATTTTATGTGACGTGTGACATAACATCCCGCAGCAGATCACAACTAGAAGATACGAAAAGACGGGGCGCCCCCTCCAAGCAGTTTAAGGAAGATTTTGTGTGGAACCGGTAAGTCGTTGATGCAATTGAAGTCATTATTCTTTGGTTACAAAGTTACATTCCATTATCGAACCACTTACGAGCTCTCGATTTTAACATTGGTCCTTCGAGCCGGATTTTTTCGTAAAACACATAAGAAGTTTTCCACAACTTAATTGGGCACACTATATAAAACTGTACTTCCAAAATTTTGGAGCCTTTGTATGATTCGTAGATAATTTTGAAAATACAGAAAATAAATTAAGAAGGTACTTCACTCGAACTGAGGACCCACCAGTATGTAGAAGAACGGCTTTGGCCGAATATCGCCAGCCTTTCTACTATCATGTAAAATATTTTTTGTTATGAATAAAGACGCTATTATTATTATGTTCAGTGACAGGAGTTGGGCTGCGAAGAAACAAGTATGGAAAAAGCAGAATAACGATTTTTGACATAAAAAATTTCAACTTTGGCGTATCAACGAAATATATCGTATTTTTTGATAAATAAAGACGAAGCAGTAAAATCTAACTACAAATTCGAAACAATTACGATTAATTTGATACCGCACACTACTACTCTGGGAACCAAACTTGCTTGATAAAATAAAAGTTTACGTTAGATCTTTCTTAAGTTCTTAAAAACATCTTTAGAATAATAGTTGGAGGCATCTAGAAACCCGTGACCAACGTGATAAAGCAAAATCATTGATTCAAAAACTAATAACATATCTTCTTACCTACGTACACAATAGTTTTCTATTTATTTGTACAGAAGTGAGATAGATAATATTAATTTTTTTATACATCTCATTTTACAGAGCTGGTACATTTTGACCCAAAACGGTAAAGTTGTATTTTTCCCAAAATTTTAGGACTGATATAGGTGATTTAAAATAAACTATCATAATTGCCCTCTTATTAAAAAAATAAATAAAAAAAGTTTGGTTACAGAAAGTGACAAGTGACACGTGGTTGTATTCAGAATGACATATGAAGACAGAATACGTGAAAATATACAGTGTCCCATTTAAAAAGAGAAAGTTTATGTCACTTCTGAAATAGGAAGTTGCATGAAGTCGAGCCATTTGTCAAAAATGTAGTTTTATCTCGTACACAGATCCTCCAATATCATTCCATTATTTTCAAGAACAAAAAAGTTATAGAGGCGAGCCACCTTTTGCAGAAATCTGGTATACAAAAATGTCTAGCCTTGTACAAAAACAAATATTCATTCAAAATATTTAAACTACAAACATTCTCGATATATTTGATGACGTCTAAAAAATATGATTTTACACTTAATTTCTACAGAAAAAGATTTTTACAACATGTAAAATTACAATTTCTGAAAAGTTTACCATAATTTATTTTGAATATGCAAAAAAAAGGATGGATGATATTTCACAAACAATGAAAGGTAGTGGACTTGTATTCTCGAGATATTTGATGATGTCTAAAATATATGATTTTACATTTCATTTCTGCCGAAAAAGATGTTTATAAAATGTAAAATGACACTTTCTGAAAAGTTTCCCATAATATACATTTGAAACAGCAGAAAAAAGATGAATTATATTTCACAAACAATAAAAGGTAGTTAACTATATTAGAACCGAGATACTGGAGAGGGTGCCATTGCACCCCGGGCAGCATGCATACAGGACGGGCAGATCAACGGAAACCGCTCTGTACGTGCTTACCGAAAGCATCCAGAGATCACTCGAGCATAAAGAAATGGCCATATGCGCCTTCTTAGACAGAAGGGGCAATAAATAGGGCCATAACGAACAAGGGAGTGGACAGAACCACATCCAGGTGGATGTGCCAAATGCTGGCTACAAGAACTGCTGAAACGAAAGTGGGCGATATCTGCTTTCGAATCAGCACACACAGGGGATGCCCACAAGGAGGGGTGCTATTACCTCTGATGTGGAGTCTCGTAGTAGACGAACTACTCGGAACACTTACCGGAAACGGAGTCACTTGCCTTGGATATGCTGACGACATAGTCATTATGGCCAAAGGCAAATTCGAAGGAAGCCTCTGCGATCTCATAGAAAGGGAGCTAGAGACTACCAGAAGATGGTGCCTCTCTGTGGGGTTGAGAATTATCCCATCAAAAACCACAGTGGTACACTAGAAGAACAAAGTTTCAGCACCAAAGGACTGTTCGTCTCGAAGGAGCAGACTAAGAATGGAAGCAAGAGGTGAAGTCTCTGGGGCTTACCTTAGACTCAAAACTACTCTGGAACAGACACGTAGAAAAGATCATTAACAAGGCAAAATCATCATTGATGGTGTGCAGGAACATTGCAGGAAAAACGTGGGGCTGTAACCCATCAATTCTGCGATGGATGTACAGCATGATAGTGAGACCTATGACCACCTACGGAGCAGTAGTGTGGCACGGAAGAACCGAACTCGCCATAACAATGAAAATCCTGGAGAAAGTGCAAAGACTAGCATGTCTTTGTATAACAGGAGCAATGAGGTCGACTCCAACAGAAGTTATAGAGGTCATTCTGGATCTCACTCCTCTCCATATAATGGTGAGGAGAACTGCTTGGGGAGAAAACCTCAGGTTGGCTAAAGTCGGACTCAAAGGGACAGCACACAGTGTAAGGGGCTCAACCCCCACCGAAAGTGCACACTTTACCGATCTTCCAACTGACGAAATTACCAGGAAATTTAATTTCGAGAAATTTTTTTGAACGGAATTAAATACCAAGAAAGAATGGAGCACATAATCCATTCGAGCACTGGGAAAGAATACCATAACATGGTACACCGACGGGTCCAATACTCCCGACGGAACTGGAGCAGGAGTCTTTGGGCCTCGCACCAAATACTCCGAACCCAGCATTTTTCAAGCAGAACTTCACGCCATAGAAAGGTGCATTCAGCTCAACCTTTACAGGAAATACCGGAACAAGGAAATCGCAATCCTCTCCGATAGTCAAGCAGCCATCAAAGCATTGAGCTCATATAACATTAACTCGAAGATGGTCTGGGAATGCCTAGACAAACTCAATGATCTTGGCAGGAACAACAAGGTGATCCTCCTCTGGGTGCCAGGGCACGTTGGAGTGGAGGGCAATGAACAAGCAGACACCCTGGCACGAAAAGGGGCATCAACGCCACTGATCGGGCCAGAACCATTCTGCGGACTTGGAAAATCTCACTTCCAAGAAGAACTCAATAAAACTGAAGAAGCAATGAGAGCAACATACTGGCAAATACTTCCAGGGCTAAGGCAGGCTTAAGATCTCCTCGGCACTTTCAACCGAGCAAGATCGAATACACTGATTAACCTCAGCCAAACTAGTCTAAAGATATTCATGAGTGAAATAGATTTTTGTCGACTAAAATGTATTGGAGGCCTAGCGAAAGAGATGCAATTATTCACGCATTAATGAAATGAGCGATTTTCTGTGAGTGATACTTCTGAATAACATTCTCCCTTATCTCATTCATAGATAAGAATCTCCAATGGAAACTGGACATTTAATAAATAATCAACTATCTGAATGAAAATGCAAATTTTCACTTTCAGATTTATCAATCAATCAATCAATCAAATTTATTGGGTCATATGTTAGTAAGTGGGTTAACAGATACTGAATTTAGTTCTGGTAATACATGATTTCTTATTCTAATAATAGAACCTCCTTTCATGTATTGGAACCCTTCACCTAAGCGCAGATGTGCTTGTGTTGTGTAAGGTATCCTATATTTGAAAGGGGGTTTTCACTATGTCTACAGTTTTGAGTGTTTGTGGAGAATGGAGATTTCAAGGTTATATGTTCAATAAATCTTTTCAATAATAAGTTGATTGTAGCGTACAAATGATTTTATAGCAATTTTGTATTTTTTAATATCTATAATATTTCTCGACTCCAGTGGTAATAAGTTGAAAAGTTTTGGACCAAAGTAATGTACAAATCTCTGTGAGTGACTCTTTTTGAATAATGGCATATGGACAGACTTTTTTATGATTGATCTGGTTTCTTTCTCATTAGTTGTCCTCAGAAAGTTAACTTTATTGTGAAATATCCAAATTAAACATGAGTAGGAATAAAGACTTCTTATATTGAATAGGTTATTTTCTTCATATAACTTTTTTGTAGAAAATAATCGGACCTTCTTGAAAATAATTTTTAGTATAGTGTTTTGCATTGTTTGTAAGCTTCCCAAATTATTTTCAAAAGTTCCTCCCCATGCTGTGATGCAATATTTGAGAACAGACTCTGCCAGTGAGTAATACAAAGTGAGCATGTTCTTACGAGATAAGATATCTCTCAGAGAATACAATTTATAGATGAGTTGCCTCAGCCTCTTGTTCATATACAAAGCATGTTCATCCCATCGTAGATGTTGATCAACAATAACTCCTAAATACTTTAGTTTGCTTTTTCTTTCAATCGCAGGGCATTGGCAGATATTTTGAGAACAATTGATTTTATGTATCTTCAAAAGTTTTTCATTTGGTTGATCGCTATTTGTTAATGTGATGGTCATGAAATTTGTTTTATCAACATTTAGGCTAAGGAGCTTATAATCGAGCCATACTTTTATCTTTTTTATTTCATTTTCTGCGTTTCTGTAGACAACATGCCATGAGTCACTTGAGAAAATAATTACAGTATCGTCAGCATAAGATATAATGTGGCCCTGAAAGTTTTTGATTTTACTGATCCTGTTTATATATACCAAAAATAGAATGGGCCCTAATATGGTACCCTGAGGTACACCTACAGTAACTGTTGAGAAGTCGCTCAGTTCGTCGTTTATCTTAACTCTTTGCGTTCTCTGTGATAGATAGTCTTGAAATAAATCAAGTACCAAGCCCCGAACTCCATACCTGTATAACTTATGCAAGAGAATTTCGTGTGAAACGGTATCAAAGGCCTTAGCCAAATCAAGAAAAATGGCTATGCATTTATCCGACCTGTCCAGTGCCTCCACACCGTTCCTCGCAAAATCCAATACAGCATTTTAGGTATTGGAATTTTTTATGAAACCGTATTGTCTGTCGGTCAACACATTATTCGCATCGAAGAATTCAATAAGTCTTCTCTTAATACTGTGCTCAAAGACCTTTGCGAAACTATTTATCACAGAGATTGGCCTATAATTGCTCGGTTCTCCTCGGTCTCCTGACTTATGGACTGGTGTGATAGTATCCTGTTTCCATTGCTTTGGTATTTTTCCTTTTATATAACAAAGGTTAATCAAATGTTCCAATGGTTTAATAATATGTAAATGTATAAACTTTAAAGTATTTGTATTGATTTTATCCGGTCCCGGAGAACAATCATTTTTTAATTTAGATATAATGTCTATCAGTTCGTTGCATGTCACTGGTTTTAAAAAAAGTGTTTTATTAATAAAAATATCATCCAAGAAATCTTCAGATACCCTGTCGGGCTTCTCGATATTTTCAGACATTTTTGAGCCAATGGTTGAGAAAAAGTTATTCAGTACGTTAGATTTCTCATGGTTTTCAAAAACCACATCTCCATTTGGCAACTTTAATGGCAAGTCTAAAGTTTTCATTTTTGTTTTGTTGTTATTTGATATTTCATTAATTATTTGCCAAGTCTGTTTAGAATTTCCTTTTACTGTGGCAAGTTTTTGTTGGTAATATTGGTTTTTAGTAAGTTTTATAAGGTTGTTGACTCTATTTCTATATTCAGTGTATTCCCTTTTCAAATATTCGTTTTCCTTTTGTTTTAAAAGTCTTTTTTTCAGTTTATCTCTTTCACGTATCGATGTAATCAGGCCATTTGTAATCCAGGGTTTAATTTTTGTTTTTTATTCGACATTGCGTACATTTTAGTTGATAATGTTATGTAATTGTTCAATTTTTCAATGAATTTGTCATAAGATTTTTGCACATCCTGACATGAAAAAATTTCTTGCCACTTTTCTTCTGCTAGAGAAGTGTAATTTATTATAATCTATTTTGCCATATGAGTATGAATTCTGTATGGTTTTCAAGTTGGTTTCATGTGAACCTTGAATTACCAATGACGTAGTAAAGTGATCTGATAAACTTGTTTGTATAACAGCTGATGCTATTTTGTAGTTTTTGCAGCAATTTTTTCGGCTCACAAAAATGTGATCTATTATACTACTTGATACATTGAATACTCTAGTAGGAACATTTATATATGAGAAAAAACCATGCTCATCCATTATACTAAGGTAGTTTTGTACCTCATTCGACTTGATATCTAATAAATTTATATTGATGTCGCCAATGAATATTTCAATTGGATTCTTTGGGAGTGATGATAAATAGTTTTTGAGGTCAACTTGGTAAGATAAAATATTATTGGATGGTGGTCTATAAGAAGCTGTTATGCCAATACTGTTTTTTCTCTTTTCATTAGTGATTGAGATTCTCAATAGATTTGTTTCTGTTAGTTGAAAAGTCTGTACGTCTGCAGTTATTTTATTATTGATATACACTAGTAAACCGTCATTTTGGTTAATTTTTGAGTCATTTGTAGTGAGCGGTGAAATCAGGAATATTAAAGTCACCTACCCTATCTATGTTCCAAGTTTCCGATAAAACGATTATATCCAAATTTCTTACATTTTTTTCCAGATAAATCAATAATTCATCATAATGTTTCCTCACGCTTCTAATGTTGAAATGCACAAATTTAATTCCTGAAGATACCTGATCTCCAATTTCTTGCTTACTCCATTCTTCAAAATCATTATAAGTATTTGTTTTTATTCCTTCCTGACTATCTAACATATCCAAAAACTCTAACATTTCAAATTTTTCTCTATTTCCCTAAATAATAATCAAAAACAAATTACACACTAATGCCAATGAAAAATTTAAAAAGAATAAGTCAATGTAATCATACTCCCTAATCTATTTTTTCATCATAATGTAAGAGCATTTCTTCAGTTAATAATTAGATATATTTTCCTGATCAGGATCGCTCTTCTCTAAAAAGTCTCATTAAATCAGCTTCACATTTTACTATATTTATTTTGTTGTCCAAACTAAGATACATTTTTCCGGAATCAGTCCACACATTTCTGAAAGATGTTTTTGCCACTGCTTTGGATACTAATTGTACTTGTTAAATCTTCCCTTATTACAATGTTTGTTCCCTTTAGCAACTTTTTGTTTCGATAGATTTTTTGTTTCTGGTCTTGGCTTCTCAGTTTTAGGAAAATACATCTCGGTTTTTCATTTTTCTTTCCCACTCTGTAGTAACATAAGCTTATATCCTCTTCTGCAAGATTAATATTCATTTTATCTTTCATCAGTTATTTAATTTTCATTTGCGTGTTTTCTTTTGGGTCTTCAATAAAATTGAAGATTCTTAAATTCCTAATCCGGTTTTCTTGATCCATATTATCAAACTTCTGTTTCAAATCTGCCTTGTCCTTTGAAATGCATTCAATTTTTTCCTTAAAACTCTTCACGTCCTCCTCGTATATTTGTTTCAGTTCAGCTTGTCTGGTTTCAATATCGGTCATTTTTTCTGCTATCTCGGAAAGTTTGTCATTAACAGTTTTTAAGATCGCCTCTGAAACCCTATCTGCTATACTTTTATCAATACCTGGTTTTTACGGAATTTCTTATTTCTTCGGTCTTTCTCAATATCTATCAGATGTAGTTCAATGTCCAGCGTGGCTTTTGCCGGGGAAGTAGTTATTTTCTGTTAGATATTACAAAAAAGTAACTTTAATTTTATCGTAGGGTTTCTCCATTTCCAGAGGAGTCATGTAATGATTCAATTTTCAATTGAGAATGTTTCTCTATAAAACATTCATGGGATTTCTAACGGGGCACTGCAGACTCAAAGAACACCTAAGGAAGCTAGGCTTAGAGGAGGACAGCACCTGCAGATTATGTGGGGAACATCCAGAAACACCCCACCATATATTGATGGAGTGTTATGCTGTACATCACAAGAGATTGAATACACTGGGATCACACCAGCTGACGGTGGGAGAAATACCACGAATAGACCCCCTCAAAATCCTTAAATTCCTCAAGAAATTGAGGCTTGAGGGGTTGCTGTAGACGAGAACACATTCAGATAGCAGAAGAAGATGGGGCACAATAGATCTAATCAGGTCGCAGCGCATCAGTTACCATCCACACTTACCATTATTATAGTGACTTGCTGGAAAAATCACCTAACAAAAGAAAGAATCTACCATATTTTACAGTTCTGTGTCTAGTTAGATATATTCCTTCAAAACTTTTCTAAACCTGTCCGCAATTTGCTATTTACCATGTTTAGAAACTATTTTAATCTTCTCAGAGCTACAATGGTGTAATAAGAGTCCTTACATCATCAAATATCATATAATGAAATAAGGTCAGAAAAAGACAACCATTCGTACCTCATGTAACACACATAATCATTAACATGAAGATTGTAAAAAAGATGAAAATTAAATTTCTTCTTGTTATGTTCAAAATTTTCGAAAAAATACGATTTTACATCTTAAAACATCTAGCTGATGGTTTTGTTTTTTCTAGTAATTCACATCTTTTAATCGTTCTCCACCATTATGATGATACACATTGTGACAGTTGAAACACCACTTTATTTTGCCACTGTTTGTATGTACAGCACTTGAAATTACTCAATTTCTTGAAAAACTTTTTATTTGATTCACTTTCTAGCTCATCATCCGCTAAGTTGTTCGATAATATTCTTGTTCATAACATAAGTTCTTGTACATTTTATAAGTCATTAATATTCTGATAATTTACCTTCCAGGGTTTCCCAGGTTCAAATTCAGGTACAAGATCAGTTAGAGAAGGTTGAGTGGCGGTCGACCACTGTGCGTCTTTCACATCATTCGAGGTATCATTAGTTCCGGAATCTGGCCAGCCAGTATCTCCAGATCTCCCACTGGACCATGGTCTGAAGCAAACATCAATTACTGATTACATAATTTCAAAGAATATTTTCCTAATATTTAAAAATTTTCCATAAGAGGAATGCAATTAAAGAAAAATTACGGCAGTAATGGCGAGAACACTAATTTCTGAAAAAAAAGCACGACTTTTAGTACGATGAACAAAGTCGCAAAACATTTTTTTTTTCATTTTTATTTGTGGTAGTTTTTCAAAAAAAAAAACCAAAGAAATGTTTCTATTAAAACACGACGAAAAAAGCCCGGGAATTTACGTCATTTGTACTTGGCCAATCATTGAGAGTGCTTGAATACTGAAAGAAGTAAGGACGAAAACGGAATACAACGTTGCCGACTCAATTAATTCACCGGTAAATGCCACAAATAAATATAAAGTCAGTTGGATAATAAGTTCTTGATTCGCTCATGATATAAGTGAAATTTTATTTTCAATTAATTTGTTTTTGCAAAATTTGGTAAACGGTTGTTTTTGAAGAGAAAAATCTAAATTTGGTATTAATTTTTATGTAGCACTTAGAGGACGCTGTGTACGCATCATTATTTATTTTAATTTGCCCTAACTTTTTTTACAGTACACTTATGGAATTTTTATATTCAAATCTTATTACTACACCTTTTCTAAACAAAAAATACCTGTTCAATGTTAGGGACACGCGTTTTTGAGAAATTTGCAAATTTCTTCATCGATGAAATTTCTCAACCAATACAATTTTCCATACAGTGTGGAACTGAAGTGCATCTTTACATTCAGGTGATGTTTACTGCCTGAACGCACGACCGGCGCGATCGGAATAGCCGCCTGAGGCGAGTGTTCTAATGCCGCTTCGCCATGTATATTAAACTGCGGGAATTCAAACTGCCACAGACGGATTTTTTCATTAGAGATATCAGGTTTTTTTTATCCTTTGTAGTGGCGATAAAACTTTACAAAAAACTCAGAACACAAAAAAATGATGGCCTGAGTTTTGGTTGATACTTTATAATAGAAATGAAAAAAAAATTAAGATTGCATAACAAAAATAAAACAAATAGGTTGATAAAGAAATAAATAATTTTTGACCTTATAAGCACAAAATAAACTGAAAACATTCCAAGGGAGCAACAATAACAAACAAATGAAAAATAAAAATATGCAATTATGACTTTGGCACTTTGGTTATATATTAGAAATGTTTCCTCCTAGCTTTCTGTTTGGCGAAGTCTGCCACAAGTTCCTCATTTATATCATTGGAAATGTCATACTCTATGGCAAGTATGGCCAAATCTGTCAACCTTTCCTGACTCAGTCGACCTTATATTGACTGGGAGCGTTAACAGAATTCTTAGTGCAATGCATTTATTTGGGAGAATTTCTTTCAAATTCTGCTCTTCTACATGGTTCAGTACTTGAATTCTCTCTCGAGGAAGTCACTCCAAGCTAGACTCAAAGCTGTCTGATGATTTTTCGTTATCTCGTTAGGATTTTTAATTAAACAATATGTTAACAGTCAGTTACAGTCGATTCACCCGAAACAAAATAGACTCATGATTTTCTCATCTTGGATCTTTGGAAAGTATCGCCATGCCATAACTTCATAGAATATCTCATCCTATTGTTGTTGCTGGTAGGAATGTTGGCGGCTCGCTATGTAATTTATTAAAAACTGATCAACATTTCTCATGTCCCGATTCATTATTATTATTCATACCATCATGATATATTTTACATATTGGTGTTTTTTCACTATTCTATTCTTTGTTGCTTTGGGATTGAAAATGCCGCCCCTGAAAAGCTGCCGCCTGAGGCGACCGCCTCACCTGCCTCATCCCTGGCGACGGCCCTGCCTGAACGATAGCAGAGAAAACAATCACCTGAGGGAGCAAAATACACTTCAGTCCTGTATAAATGAATGAGTTCATCAAATAGGAAGGAAATCCTCTTACACAAACATCCATCCAATACAATATAAATAAAATAAATATAATACATAATGACAATAAACTAATACCAGTTAAAAGAAAAACGTTTAATTTTAATCAAAACTACATTGACTTATTTAGAAGTATTAAGATTTTAAAAACAAACCTTAAAGAGTAATAATACTGGGTATAAAATTAACCTTAATTTTTTTTTAATTCAAGTTTGAAATAGTATGCATTGACCTAGTCAAACATTAAAATTAACTTTATTTTTTATTTCAATTTGAAATGGTATGTTCAATGTCACTTATGTTATAAAACGTCCCTCGCCGCGTCTGTCTGTCTGTGTTTCACCAGTTGACGAAGTGATTCATGGGGAAGGTTTAGGTGTAAACATTAATGTTTTGTGTAAATTGGCTGAAAAATGACGATAATTTTTGAAGATGTCGGAAAAATCATGTCGACTGTGACCTATACAAGGTTATAGTAAGACTCACAGTCTACATGATTTTTTCCTACCATCGCTTTCTGCATTTTATCCAGATTAAAACTTTCTTTATACCAAACTATAGTGCTCAGTAGCGTTTTGTTTGGAACGCTGTTTTGTGCGAAAAAACTCAACGTATCATTTTAAAAATATGTGACAGACAAAATAGGTGTACTTATGAAATTAAATTAGATCATTGTTTCTGTTTTTTACACGTAACCCGGCAGAAGTTGTCGATATTGAATCTATATTATTTACTTTTTCAAATATTTGCAGGAAAATACATTAAAAATACTCCATGTAAGATGAACATAAATAACATTTTAATGTAACCCACATGCTCTGCATGACAGGCTGATACACTACAACATAAAAAAAGTAGGCGTATTTGCTCTGCCACCCATGTGAAGCCGGGGCGGGTGCTAGTGTCAAAATAAATATCAAACTAGCTGGCTGGTTTAACTTTTTTACTTTTAATCGCTGCCCTGTATACTTATTTGTTTTTCAATATCATTCTAATATACTGGCTCTCTTACTATAAATTAAACAATTCCATCATTATTTCACACATTCTGGCTGGCTCCACAATTTTGCAATGTTATATCCAGTATAATTCTAACTTTTGTGAGGTGAATCCTCCTACATTATCTTTTATAGAAGGTGCGGACATAACAGTACTACACAAAGAAATACAGATTATGTATGAAAACAATACTATAACAACTCAACCCATTGAAATGAAAATACACATTTCTTGTCAGCCATGAATTTTCTCCTCATGAGTGGTTACTCAAAACTAAACTAAGCTGCGCTCCACATCATGATAAATCTTGCCATCCAAACATTTTAAAGTACCCTATCTAAGTAAACGAAATTATTGAAATAATTACCTCAAAACAATCAGTACTATCAGAAAAAGGTAAAGGAAATTTCAAGAAAAAATGTATCTAGTTTTGATTTTAGGTTAAAATGATGATTGAGTTAGTCTTGAAAGAAAAATCTACCACTGAAAAAAAAATTGCATGTTACTCACCCATCCGTTGGATTAAGACCAAGTGGAGTCATATTAGGAGAGGTAGTCATGGGTTTAGAAGATGAACCAGGTGCTCTGCTGAATTCACTTCCATCTTCTTTGTCTTTATTTATCCACTGGGTGAGTCGAGACTGTTGTTGATTCTACAAAAAAAATATATTATTGGAATTGGAAAGAAATGCGAAAATGCTTGTATCAAAAAAAGTCTTATGTGGAATTATGCATGCCAATAACCAAATTTAATTTTCAGTATTTACAGATTCGTTTAGAACTGAAAAAAGTTAATTAAAATAATGATATTAATAATCCCTACAAATTTTACTCAGGGTCATAGGAGTATGAAAGTAACTTCAGCAGATGATTCAACTCAAACATAAAGATTTATATGACATAGATTCTAAACCCAACCTTAAAAAAGGTAGCAATCATATCGTTTGCAGTACTGAAATCCGCAAAAATACAGGTGAGTATAAATCTCATAATACCGAACAAAGCTTGTGTTTTTCTTGAGTCATGATCTGGACGCAAAATTCTTACAAAAGAGGGTTATGATGCCTACCTTATGAAGAATCAAACATCTATACAAACAAATTCTAAAGGATCCCCCCCCCCCGTACAAATCAAATGAGAAATGGACCCCTGTCGAATTTTCTGAAATTTGGATATTTTGTAGTTTATACCCTTCTGATCAGAAGTCTCCATGGGCCAGAGACCTAAAAATGGACAGTTTTTTAGTTATTGAAGGTCAAAAGTTACGACTAGTGCAAATCTCTCACGCGATCGAAAGAGAATTTGCATCTCTTCCTTTGCTCTCGTCTGCGTATGGCCATTTCACATTTGTCGGCATTTTCTTCTAAAAGTCATATTATTCAAAATAATGCGAGTATAAGAATCTTCAAATCACTATCTTTTGTAGAAACTTGACATTTATTGACAATTCAGAAATAGTTATTATTCCTGTCAAAACTGGACAAAGTCATTTATACATGGTCGATTTGCACAAGTTGCAACTTTTGACTTTCGATACCTAAGTAACTGTCCATTTTTAGGTATCGGGCCAATGGAGACTTTTGATCAGAAGGGTATAATATACAACATATCCAAATTTCAGCCAATTCGACAGGGATCTATTTCCCATTTGATTTGTGCGGGGTCCTTTCTTATTGTTAAATGTAGCAATTTTAACATGAATTATTGTTTCTCAACTGATAAGCTAACAACTGTACCATCCTCATATCTTGTTTAACATGACGTTTTTCAGTTGGAAATCAGAAATCGCAGTCGAAAGCACGTGTTAAATATAGGATTAATGGAAGTACAGCTAAGAAGATATCTTGCGGAGCATTCCTTATTATCTTCCATTCAATCTGAGTTTCGAAAGGGATACAGCCGTACCACTGCACTGATTCAAGTTACAGACGATATTTTTAGGGCTAAAGACAGAGGATTATCAACTGCGTTAGTTCTTCTCGACTTCAGTCGCGCCTCGATAGTATCAACTTTGATTAATGCTAGCAATTTTTCACTATATGGGACTTTCACGTAATTCGATAACTGATGAAATCTTATCTTCTCTATAGACAACAGAAGGTTGATATAGATGACGAGGAATCGAATTACTTCACAGTAAAATCAGGAGTACCTCAAGGATCTATTCTTGGGCCCTTGTTATATACTATGTATACCGCAAATTTGATAAAATCTCTGCAATATTGTTCAGTTCATTTATATGCAGATGATACGCAAATTTATTTAGTTTTTCCCAACAAGTTGACCAGGTATTGTCAACTTTTATCATTAGTGATCTTGAGTCTTCGTCAAAGCCGCAGCCGATCATTGCCTAATTATAAATGCCTCTAAGTAAAATATAATGTTATTTACTAGTCGAAATGACAAGTTGCAATTGATGTAAAAGTAAATAATGAGTCACTCACTTTGTTCAGAGAAGCAAAAGCCTAGGTGTTTTATTAGATGTTGACCTAAGATTTGAAAAGCATGTCAATTAACTCATACAACGTGCCTACTCATCACTAAAACTTATTTAAGGCAATAGACACTTCCCCAACTTCAGTCAAATCTACACTGTGTGAAACACTTGTTTCATCATTATTTAAGTATGCAAATATGGTTCCTGTATGGTGCTAATTTGACGAATACATATAAAAATAAAATTAAAAAAGTTCAGAACTCGTGACTAATTTACGGGATTCGTAAACGTATTTCTCATAAACTTCGCGAGGCTGGATGGCTGAACATGGAGAATAGGAGAACACTCAACAGTGCTTGTATATTTCACAAGATAACAAAAGAACCTTCTTTTCTGAATAAAAAATCATCTATAGAACCGATGTCTACTTGAATATTAGATTCCACGGCACTCTTACGCCACCCTTGTTTAAAACGCAAACTTTCAAACGCACATTTAGCTATCAAATCGCATCAGTTTAAAAATCATTGTAATGCATTTAAAAGAATGTTGAAAAATTATTTATTTTAAACAAAACAATAGAAATAGATAAGTGTTTAGTATTTTTTGTATGTTTTTTTGTGGATCTTTGTAATTTGCTAATTTTAACGTATCAATATAAACTGAAATATTATTTGAATTTTTTAGTCAGGTTGAGGTCCATTATAGATTTGCCTGAACTTCTAATATATATGGAGGCATGTTAGGGGTTAACTGGAAGAACAATTCATTCAGTCTGAATTGAACTTCGCTCATTCTTTTCATTAGTTTCAAAATATTTTGTATTTTGCTTTTTTTGCTCGTTATTGAAAATAAAAAAGACGTTTATTATTATTAGAATCCAAATACGATTACTGGTTTTATTAAATGTGCATTTAAGAGAACATTTCTCAGATATGTACAGAATATACATTACAAATAATATTTAGCAGAAAAGCCGTTATGAGTCGGCGTAGAGGACCTTAAGTGGTGGGGACAAAATAGTATATCCCCCTCTCTGTCTCTATAGTTATAAGGACTACAAGCTATGGTGTACATAAATTCGGTTTCTTACCAACAAGTATACCTGCGCGCTTCAAGTATCCTTATTCGCATGAATAATATTTTCGTAATTTTAAAGATACGTTCAATAATAATTTTAGTAATAATTTAATTGTCAGATAGAGTCCAAGATAAGGTTGTTCACCACGGGGATATCAGAAACGGTAATAGATACAGATGAATGGGAAAAAAGGTACATAACAGATATTATAGAAGTAAAAAAAATTCCAAAAAGATTTTTGATTTTCATATTATTTTGGGAAAACTGAATTTTTCGATTACTCATTTAATTTTTTTGTGCGGTTATCGTCAGAGCTGGAACAAAATAAAAACTAAATTTCTATAAGTGTTCCTGTGATATTAGTTTTATTGTTCGATGTTTCATTTTCGAACAACCATCAACATTAATACGGCCCTGTTTTAATAAATACCAGTTTTCATAGTATTTTTCTTTCTAAATTCAATGGTGTATCACACACGGCAGCTTCATTATAAATCAGATCATCCCTAGCTCACACAAGTCTCTCGAAGACTTCCGAAGGATGCCCCTAGGGGTGCAATCGGTTGACGGAAATAACAATTTTTTTTTCCAGAAATTTTCGAGTACGGGCCAGAATTGGAAAAAATGGTCTTATTAGATATCCCAAAATTGAAAGAAAATCAAAAGTTTTGGTTGACATGTTGAATTGTTGGTGAAAATCTCTTTAAAAACTTCTTGATGGCTGAAAAGGATCCGAAACGTATAAGAACCGTTATAAGTGATCTGATTTGAAAAGTATGTCATTTAATTCAGAAAAAAATTTCTCAAATACTTTATTCTTCGAGAGAGAGTCGTATTTAAACAAAATTAAGTAAATGATGATAGTTCGAAACGTCGGACAGTAAAATTGATATCATCACTAAAAGCTTATAAAAAGTGTTTATAGAGAAGTATTTCATATCTTGAACCAGCTGTGACAAAAACATCATACATTTTTTTCCATACATCCATATAGATGTTAGGTAAGTAATAATAATAATAAATGTTCTTTATTGAATTATAAGCAGGTTATAATTCAAACGGAAATAGGGAATATGCAAGTGATTTAAATTTACTTGATTTTTTTACCACATATACTTTATTGTCTCGAAATTACACCTAAACCATTAGTTTATCATTTAGTTTGTATTTAACTCCATAAAACTTCAATCAAAAAGTGCATAAGCGCGCGGAATTCAAATTTGCGAAACGCATCACCATTGGTCGAAACGAAGAATGACGTCACATTGCACGTTATGAAATTTATCTGTGTTGATATTCATACTGTGCTAGTCGTCTTTCATAGAAAATTTGTTTTTATTTATATATTTGTAGTGTTTTCCATTACATAGTTCGATTTTGGTCTTGTGACAATTGTAAATTATCAAGAGAAATGACTGAAAGCGGTTTTGTCAAAGCACAATCCGACAATACCGGAACTGATAAGTAGTAATAGTTTATCAAATGATAGTTTTCCTTTTGTAATTTAGGTGAGGCAGGCAGGTATATACAAAACATTTATGCATACAAAACTTACTTCTGATCAATTCACTTCATGTTAACTATCGAAATACAATGTACTCACATTGAAATGATCTTCACTTTCGTGTTTGAACTGTTTTGAAGTTATTGTGCTTGTGTTGGAGCTATAAGTGCTCGGAAAAGCCAATAGTTCTGGGAAAAAGTGACTCAGTTCACCTACAAAATGGGCGATCATAGCAGAACGCCTGAAATAATTAATTTCAGCGAGAATAATCAATGAAACAAAAGTTTGGATTATATCTTCTTGCTAGTGACAAGAATAAAAAAGATGACAAGACAAAGGTAGCTCTGTTATTAAATTTTATAGGAGATGAGGGTTTGCAGGTGTATAACACATTTGAATATGAAAATGATGGTGACAAAGATAAACTTGATATTGTACTAGACAAGTTTGACCGTTACTGTAACCCCATCAAAAACCTTGTGTATGAACACTTTAAGTTTTTTAGAAGAGATCAACTTCCCAATGAAAATATAGATCAATTTGTTACCGCTTTGAGGCAACTAGCAGCATCTTGTGAATTTGAACAAAAGGACGTATTGATTCGTGATCGTATAGTGCTTGGTGTTCGCGATTCTCGAATCCAAGAAAAGTTGTTACAATTTTCGGATTTAAAATTAGCTGAAGCGATAGACATCTGTAGATCTATGGAAAGTAGTGTTGCTACCCAAAAAGAAATCTCCAAGGAAACGTTAAGTGTGAATGCAGTCCATAAGAAAAATCAACATCTACAGGGTGGTCAACTAAAATGGTCCAATAATGGTTACCAAGTAAGAAGTATGGCATCATCATCATCAAGTAGGCCTTTTACTACTACTAGTTGCTGTCATGGTAAAAAACCATTGGAAAAAGGTAACTTTAGTCACGTTCAATGTACTAATTGTGGACGAAGACATCTAAAGGGTAAGTGTTCAGCATATTTTCGCCTTTGTTCGTTATGTAAACAACGAGGACATTACCGAAACTTTTGTCCAAATGAAAGTTCTGTTCACGAGGTCACAGATACGGATCCTGAAGAACACTGTGACTGTGACTGTAATAACGATTTTGAAAAACTTTGTGTCGGAGAAAAATCGGACAATAACTTTCAAGACTCCTCTCAAGTGGTTTGGTCAGTGACTCAAAGTAGTGTTGACTCGATTGAGTGGCTTGAAATCCTTTTAATTAATGGACATGAAATTTGTTTAAAAATTGACACCGGTAGTCAAGTCAATATTTTAAACTTCAGTGATTGTGACAAGTTGAACATCGACGATTGTAAAATGTCGCCGGTTTCTTCAAATTTATGTTCATATTCAGGTCATAAAATAGATGTTATTGGTCAAATTTACTTAGACTGTACATTTAAAAATAGTTGTCAAACACTTCTGTTTTTCGTTCTTAAATCAAATGTGCCTAAATCAATATTAGGACTTTCTGCAGCTCAAAAATTGGATATTCTCAACTCTAAATCGGTATTGGAAGTGTCAAAAACAATTTCTGATAATAATAATATACAACAGATTTTAGACAAATATCAATCTGTGTTTTCCGGAATTGGTAAGGTGAATCGAGAAGTAAAAATAACTTTATCTGAGGATGCAATTCCTTGTATAAGTGCAACGCGTAAAATACCAATCGCTTTAAAAGACAAAGTTAAAGAAAAACTAGATCAGTTAGTTGCGCAAAATATTATTGTTCCCGTTACCGAACCTTCTGATTGGATACATCCAATTGTAGTGGTGCCAAAAAATCAGGGTTCTGATATTCGCATGTGTATGGATCCTCGTAAATTAAATCAATATATTAGACGGGAGAGATTCCAGATACCTACACCAGACACTTTATTTTCTGAACTTTCAAATTCAAAATATTTTTCGCTACTGGACGCGTCATCAGCTTTTCTTCAACTACCACTAACATATGAAAGTTCCTTACTTTGTACAATCACAACTAGCTATGGCAGGTTCAGATATCTACGTTTACCATATGGACTTTCTTGTGCACCGGAAATTTTCCAACATTTTGTTTCTGATATGTTGTCCGGATTCAAAGGTGTAATCTGTTATTTCGATGATATACTAATTTTTGGTAAAACTTTAGAAGAACACCACCAAAATCTCGAGGCAGTTCTGAGAAAAATTCAAGATAGTGGGTTAACACTCAACTTACAAAAATCTAAGTTCTGTGTGGAAGAAGTTAAGTTTCTTGGGCATCACATAAGCAGCAACGGTATTTCCCCAGATATCAATAAAACAAAAGCTATTTCAAATATGAGTCCCCCGGAAAATAAAAAAGAACTGCAAAGGTTCTTAGGCATGGTAGTTTACTTAGCAAAATTTATCCCCAATTTGTCGCAAGAAACAAGCATCTTGAGAAAACTCCTGAGTGACAAATATGAATGGCAATGGACACCAACGGAACAAAAAAGTTTTAGTAAAATAAAACAGTTAGTTTCGTCAGCTTCAACTCTAGCATATTTCGACCCTAACAAGGAGACAACCCTTTCGGTGGATGCCAGCCCTTATGGGCTAGGAGCCGTTGTTACACAAAATGGCAACCCAATAGAATATGCTTCTGTTTCATTAACAGCGTGTCAACAGCGCTACAATCACATTGAGAAAGAGCTGTTAGCCATAGTGTTTGGTTGCGAGCGTTTTCATTTTTACTTATATGCTCGAAATTTCACTGCAGAAACAGATCATCGTCCGTTGCTAGGTCTTCTGAAGAAAAATTTAGATGACATGTCTCCCCGCATCCAGAGACTTGCTATTCGTCTCCTACGGTATCATTTTAAATTGGTATATGTTCCTGGGAAACTACTAAAAATTCCTGATACTTTAAGTCGTGACCCCCTGGCGGACACGATTGACACTAACTACCTGAATACAAATTTGCGTGTATACTCTGTACTCTCAACTTCTAAAAAAAATGAGGAAAGGCTCCAGCAAGCCATCGAACAAGATGATGTTCTTCGAATAGTTAAACATTATGTATTAAATGGTTGGCCTACTCATAAAAGTAGTGTGCTTCCTGAGGTTAAAAAATATTGGGATATCCGAAATGATATTTTTGTTCATGAAAATGTGCTATTTTTTCATAAAAGATTGATCATTCCTGCTGCTCTACGACCAGAATTTTTAAATATCCTTCATCAGTCTCATCAGGGTATAGTTTCATGTAAGAAACGAGCTCAAGAAATCATATATTATTCCTGGACTGTCTGCAGACATAGAAAAATTAATAAAACATTGTGAAGTATGTCAAAAATACTCCAAAAGTAATGCAAAGGAACCTTTGACTCCGCATAACGTTCCAGTTTTACCTTGGCAAAAAATTGCCATAGATTTCATGTCACTATATTCTAACAATTTTCTAGTAAATTCGTCATAGTTAACAAACTTATCAGTAAAACTGCTTCAAGCGTAATTTCCTCTCTGAAAAATATATTTTCATCACATGGGCTTCCAGAAGAAATTTTTTCGGACAACGGCCCCCCATACAATTCTCATGAATTTTATTCGTTTGCTGAAAAGTACTCTATTCAGTTGAATACGTCCAGTCCTTACTATCCCCGCAGCAACGGAATGATTGAACGTACAATACAGACTGTAAAAAGTCTCATAACAAAATCGATCCAGTCGAAAGAAGATCCATTTCTGTCTATCTTAAATTACAACTGTACTCCTAAACAAGATTTACCTGCTCCTTGTTCATTGATGAAGACTAAGGACTACTCTGCCTATAAGCATTGATTTGCTAAAACCAACTTGTGTTCAAGAAAATGTGAAAGAAAAACTTGAGTGCAGAAACAAAAAGCACAAGTTTTATTTTGACAAACATTCGAAGAAACTTCCTGAGCTAGTACCTGGGCAAAATGTGTTAGTACAAAAAGAAAGGAGAAAATGGGAACCAGGAGTAATTCTCAACAAAGCAGGCCCAAATGATTTCATTGTGAAAAGTAACCTCACTGATTATAGACGTAACCGAATTTTCTTGAGACCATTTAATATGCCGTCGACTCCGAAGATTGCTAACACTTCACCAGAAAATAAACTGTCAATTGGTCCTACATATTCACCGCCTGATCGAAATCCTACAGCGAAATCAGGAAGAGAGACAAGTCCAAGCGAATGTGTGAAAACCAGATATGGAAGACATATTAAACCTCCAGAAAGACTTACTTACTAAGATGCCCCAAAATAGTATTTGGTTGAAATTTAAAAATAATATTCTTTATTTTTTTTTATACATTTGTATTCTTATTTTTTTTTTTGAAAAAGGGGCGTGTCATATATATGTGTACTTGTGTGAGCATTATCAAGTTACTTCTGGCAACGCTGCAAAAGCAGTCACGATACTGATCTCAAGCATACCGTGTCGCGTTCCATCTAATGTCAGATACTGTTGTTAGAGTGCATTCTTATTATATTAAATACATACCTAAGTGTTAACTAAATTGTGTCTATTATTTTGTGAATAATAAAAACTCAAACATCACTACTTGGTGTACTTATAATTGTGTTTTGGCATTCCGGTACTAAGCAATACCTATAAGATGGTTTTTTAGCATTTTCCATTATCGTAATAGCGATTAAAACTGCAAATTCCTAACCTAATTAATAACTGTCAATAGTGTCAATGGCCATAACTATAGATAGCTCATGTTCCGATATTACTGAACAGTACTGGCAACAGTAGGTAATTTCGGAACGCCTAACTTACAGTAACAGTAACTGAAACTGTCATCTATATATTACGGAACGACTCGGAAAGTCAGACTGTCAAATGTAAGGAGGGAACATATCTAGTTCAAAATTATATCATTACTATTGCAATTAATCAAATAGGTATAATAATAGAGGAAATATCGGGTGATATGGATTCTGAATCATCAGAAAATTCGAATAGCACAAGTACCTCAAGCTCTAGCAGAGCTGTGAATATAAGATAAGTTTTATTTCTAATTGTTACAATGACCTGTGGATTTATTTTCTTCTTCTGATGTTTTGAATTCAATGCCGGAGTTGTCTTTTAAGGGCCTGCAAATATTACCTGGCATGACTTTGATCTGAAATTTTTATGTTCATACATATACATGGGGAAGAGAGGCGAGAGAGAACAAAGCTCGTAAATTAGCGGCGGTTTCGGCATCAGCCTCTATTAGCAAGTCTTCTAATAACACTTGTTCTGCTGTCTTTTCAGATGAGCTAATTGTAATGAGAATGGTATCAATAAATTGAATAAATATTAAATTACATATCCTGACCTAAATTAGTATCAATTCAATTCGGGGAGGGGATACTGGGACTACACGACCATTTCTGTAACAGTAGCAACCAGTAAATTTCTAGCCTCCAACAAGGTTCCATGAAAAGTGGCGCGAAATGTGTACCAGTTAATTTCAGTGAAATCGGATCGACCAAAATTACTGAGCAGTACTGTTCGGGAATATCGGAACATGACCAAAGGCTTGTTCATTGAAGACTGCTCTGGTTGATCGAGATCACTTTCACATATGTTCATCTCTATCTAACACTTGTACTGCATTTGTCTTACTATTTTATAAAATATCAACTTCAAGCAAGTAGAGCAATCAGAGTACGTCAAAACTAACGACACTGAAGAACAACACTGATCGCGCCATGTGACGTCATCCACAGCGCGCGAAAATGGAGGCGTTCAAATAGGTCAAATTCAATCGGTATTTTATATATTATTTTAAAAATTAATTCCAAGACTTTCAACCGTATTTATATTTTTTGCTATGTTGTAACGAAGTAAAAAATTGATTAAACAAATAAAAATAAATTATGCATATTCCCTATTGACCGAGGTCCTACAGCATTTGAGTACATTTGTATATAAACATTATAATAAAAAAAAATCTAGTTCTATATGATATAACATGTTATCTGAGTATTACTACAAACTAGCTGTTCTCTGTAGTTTTTCAAGTAGCGTGTGTTCTGGGTATTTGTGAATATTTCGATTCTGAGGAAGTTTTGTTACTGCAAGCTTTTGAATCACTTCCACGTTTTGAGGGTTTTTAGCAAATCTTACAAGCTCATCTAGTCTGGTCTCAATGGGTACGACTTTGGCGGTTTCATATAATTGTGAATAGGGTTGTTTGGGAGCCTTATTTTTGTTATTTTTCTGAGCGCTGTTATCTCTGCAACCTGTATTATCTTTCTGGCTCCTTTCTTAATATTGAGAAATAGGAGGTGGCCATATTCCAGCAGAGGGCGACAAATGAGGGTATATATTTTGCTTCTTGTTGCAATATTGATTCCTTGGTCCCTTGATGAAAGGTATTGGAAATATGATGCTCTTGTAATAGTGTTACGCTTCTTCATCTTTAGGTGTTGGTTGAAGTTCAGCTTATTGTCCAGCGTGATTCCCAAGTAGTTTACCGTCGTTCTAGGTTTTAGTGTGTGCTGCATTAGGGATATTTTGGGAGATGTTACCGTTGGATTGTGGTTGAAAATGATGAATTGTGATTTAAGAGGGTTAGGGGTGAGACGCCATTTCTTAAACCATAGACTGGTAGAGTCACTGAGTTCTTGGAGAAATGATACCGCTGCAGCAATGGATTTTTCATGGCAAATAAGTGCAGTGTTATCGGCATATTGCAGAAGGTATTTTGAGGGATTGAAATGGCTAGGGTCGTCATGGAGGTGGTGATAAATGTCTGAACAATATATATATATATAATTGTAGAATAACGGAGACAATGGAGAACCCTGTGGTAAACCTTGTTTTGTAGTAAATTCCTCCAAAACACTGTTCAAGATTTTAACTCTGAGTTTCCTGTTCATAAACCAGCTATTGATGAAGGCGGGTGAATCCATTGTGTGAAGTTTATATATTAATCCTTTGTGCCAAATGCTGTCGAATGCTTTATTTATATCTAGGAAGATCGCAGCTGTTTTAGCTTTGTTTAATTTTGTGGTTTTTATATTGTTCACCAGTGTGCAAAGCGGATGCAGAGTTGAGCGTTCACTGCGGAAACCAAATTGGTAGGAGGAGATTTTAGTATCGAGTAGGTTTTGAAGTTTGTTCCTGACGATCTTTTCTAAGTTTTTTGCTAACACTGGTAAGATGACGATAGGCCTGTAGTATTTTGTGCAAGTAAGGTCTAGGCCCTTTTTTGGAATGGTTATTATGACTCCTGTTTTCCACGTCAGTGGCAAATACGCGTTTTGCAAGCAGTAATTGTACATTTTTATAATGAACAGGTGAATGTTGTAGTCCAGTTTTCTCAATAAATTTTGCACTTGTATTTGGACAGCTTGCGGATGTCTTGCCAGACAGTTTTACCTTCTTTTGCATTGATGTTTTCGCAAGTGGTAATCCATTTGTGGGCTCTGTACTCCTGAATTAGTTTTTGGATATTGTTAGGTAACTTTTTCCCAATTTAAACAAAACTGTATCTATTATCATTTTAGATATCCCTGTGGTGGACAACCTTATCTTGGACTCACTGTACATGACAATTAAATTATTCTACAAATTAAATATCGGTAGACAGTAAAATTATATTAAATAAATAAATTGACTAGTCAGAATACTTCTTCCCTACAAAACCAAGAGATGTCCGATTATCGTGAAAATAATTCTTTAGAAAAAAAAACTGAGTAAAACTATGAATCAACTCCACAACATGCACTTGAGAATTTTTGGAAGATTTTTTCGCTATCATGACATATTTATGAATTTTTCTACGATTCCAAGAGCAAGCTGAGACTTTTTTCTTGAAATAAGTTTTTTTGTGACTACTAATAGCGAGATACAGAGGTTAGCTCATCAGGGGTTCAAAAGCACCTAAAACAGCGTGTCAAACAAAGTCATAAGAATGAAAATATTTGTGGAGACCATTATTGTAGTAATAATGAGGAGCTATTACTTTGGTCTGAAACTCCTTCCTGTTTTCATGATTTCGGAAGAAATTGCGCCAAACAGGTAAAATCAAAATAATTTTAAAAAATCTCCTGCCCATTCATGCAGAAAACACATGAGACTTTTACCCACTGTGTACTTTCACCTACTGGAATTCGGAATTTCAGCTGTTCATGATTTTTTCCCTCGCAAATGTCCTTATTGACAGGGCCAAGAGAATGTTACTTGAAAAATTCAAAATATTAAAAGAAAAACTTACCAACTGAGGATCTTTGTTGATACCAAGATCAGCAAAATTACTTTGTAACGAGTTTATCGAATCATGCATTGTATTTGCTTTGAAGGAATCATAGGCACCCATATTATTTTGATGCTGTTGCTGTTTCACATAGGTTGCTTGTTGAGCAGCAATTTGGTTCTGAAAAGAGTAATCGGTATAATTATTTCACCGTTTTCAAAAAGATTAATTCATTCAATACATCCTAAATATTAGGGCAGTTTAGACATTCGTCACTCTACTTTTATTATTCCTTAAATTTTTTTTGTCTCCGTTTCCTTCTCACTAGACTTTACAAGTGTGTACTCACTTAGAATGTATGAGAAGTGAATATACTGATGTTTTGTATTTAATGTATTATTATTATTACTTGTATTAAACCTTTATACGACTATATCTTACTTGCGTTTCTATTGTGGAATGAAATAAATAAATTTTAGTTAATGTTATGGAGAATAATTTTTTGTGCAAATATTATATACTTCAGTTCTCAAGAAGCATTCAACAATGTGTCATGTTTTTTCAACGGTTGAATGAATAGAATAGAAAATCTTTTTCAACTCCACAAAGACCTAAGAGAAACGTATAGAGCATGTCATACATCAAAGCTTAATAAGGTTTATGATTACTTCATATTATAAATAAATTATCCGATATTTACATTTCAGAAATAAAATAGACATATGTATATATGAGAAAAGATGTAAGTATATATAAATAAAGAGGAGCGTTCAATGAACACACTTTGTGTGCAATTTATTTGGGACTTTCAAAATATCATATATAGATGAAGTTTCTATATCCAATCATTGTGGTGTATTTGTTCCTATAATCGACATTAAAATTGAGGAGAACGGGACTAAACTAAGGACGAATATAATCGTATACTCATTTATACATGAATTATTTTACAAACTTTCTAGTTATGAACAAATAACAACGAATATTCATGTACAAGTTATTGATATAACATTAACAATTGAATACCCTCAGGTACTTACCTGTAAATTTGCAATTTGCTGTTTTGTTTTAGTTATCAACACGGAGCATTGCATGAAGGCGCTATTTGGTTTTCCGTTGATCGAGTGTGTTGTGGCAATTGTTTGTTGATTATTGAGCTGTTGTAATGTCTTAATTTGTTGCAAAAGTTGATTCAAAAGCACCAATGTTTGAGGCGCTAATGGTTGATTGAGAATCTGAAATAAATAAATATTTTATTAATAGGTTAGATAGAAAAAATATGCAAGAATTAAATTTGAAAAATTTGTTGTATGAAGATGGAATTTTGGAAAAAATTATAATTATTACTATTATATTTTTTCCATCGTTAAAAATTGGCATGTGTCTGATGAGGTAAGCTGTTCAGAACTGACGGGAAGTGAGACCGAAACAGAAACTTATCGTAATCCCCGCAAAACCAACTGGGATAGCTATAGAGCTGACCTAGAGAATGGGTTGAAGGGGATTAAAATAAAAATTCAAAACACAAATGAACTCGAGCTAATGGCGGGACAACTACAGGACGCAATCACCTCAGCATTTAACGATAACTGTCCACTTATTAGCAAGGTAAACACCAGGAACGTGCCCTGGTGGAACAACGAACTCGCTAGGAAAAGGAAAATGGTCAGAAAACTCTCCAACAAAGCAAAACACTCAGGAGAATGGAGGGAGTATAAGAACTCTCTCACTGAGTACAATGAAGCACTAAGGCTAGCCAAAAGAGAATCGTGGAGGAAACACTGTGAGGAAGTAGAAGGCACTCACGAGGCGTCAAGACTCTGCAAAATTCTCTCCAAAGAACCCCAACAAACGATTCGAACCATTAGGACAGAGTCAGGGGCGTACACGCAGAATGGAAAAGATACCTTGGAAGAACTGTACAGGGTACACTTTCCAGGATCAATAAACACAAATATATCAACTGAGGCCTGGAGACATTCAGAACTGAGACCTCCCTCGTTGGCCTCCAGGGAAGAATGGCAGGTCTCAAAGAAAGTGATAGACGTGGAAAAAACGAAATGGGCAATCAACTCATTCCAACCGTATAAATCGCCAGGGACGGATGGCATTTATCCTATCATGCTACAAGAAGGCATCGACCTACTGGCACACAAACTATGAACGGTACTAAGGGCCAGCCTAGCACTGGGATACATACCAAAAGCATGGAGAGCAACCACAGCGGTCTTCATCCCTAAACCTGGAAGAACGGCACAGGAGGGAGCGAAGGCACTGAGGCCAATAAGTCTTATGCCATTTATTCTTAAGACACAGGAAAAACTGTTGGACAGGCACAACAGGGATACAGTGTTGGTAAACCAACCCCTACACAAGGACCTATATGCCTACACAACAGGCAAATCTACAGAAACAGTACTACACCAACTCGTAGAGAAGGTGGAAACTGTACTGTATTGTATCGTGAGCCTTTTCACTTTACAATCTACGTTGATTGGGATTGAAGTTGAATGAATTGAATGATTGAAAATGAGTTTTTATTCATAAACGAAACATACAACTGTGTGACTTTATTTTGAATGCTACTGTCAAAACTGACAACTCTTTCATATCGAGTGATCCTTTTGACGGTGTTGCCAGATTTAAAAAATATACGAAAATAGTAGAAATCAGTACATGGCGCCCCCTTGAAAGGTTCAGCTTTCAAAATAAAAATATAAAGAATTAAATCGAGTCACTATTACATGAGTTTATAACAGTAATTTAAAATTATGAACAGTCTGTTGGGAGGATACACAATTTTGACACTGGGCGTTTCAGTACGCCTTCAGTACGCCATTTGCGGTTTTAACGTTCACAACCCGAATTATTTCATCATTTCCGGGAAACACTTCGGTTATGCGTCCAAGTTTCCAGCATAGTGGAGATGAATTATTGTCTTTGAGTAAAACCATGGATCCTACTTCAACATTTTGGTGAGATTTCTTCCATTTGGATCTCTCTTGAAGACTGCAGATGTATTCGTGTGACCATCGCTGCCAAAAATGCTGCAACTGTTGTTGAATCTGCTTAACTGGACGGGATGTTCCTTACGTCAGTTTGAGGCAGTGAGGTAAGAGGCTCGCCAATGAGAAAGTGTGAGGGTGTCAAAGGAGAGAGATCATTAGGGTCATTTGACAAGGGTAATAGAGGTCGGGAATTAAGGACAGCCTCAACTGTGGTGATCACAGTGTATAAGCCCTCATATGTTAGGTGGGAATTTCCAAGAACTCTCTTGAGATGATATTTGGCGGATTTTACACAGGCTTCCCAAAGGCCTCCAAAATTGGGTGCATATGGAGGTGAGAAATGCCAATTTATTTTATTCATTGATAAGAATTCATTGAAGTTTGAATCTTCTCTTAAGCTTGAAATCATAACCTCCAGTTCATTTTCAGCACCGACAAAGTTTGTACCATTGTCTGAATATATTTCAGTACAAATACCCCTTCTAGATATGAATCTGATCAAACATTTCAAAAATGATTCAGTTGAGAGATCATCAGACAGTTCAAGATGGACTGCCTTGGTAACAAAACATACAAATACGCATAAATAGCATTTGACAATTTTTCGATTCCTAGTCTTGCCATCTTTAATATAAAAGGGGCCAGCAGAATCTACTCCGGTAGTTAAAAACGGTCGCTGTGGTTTGAGGCGTGCCTGAGGAATATTACCCATCTGGTATTGGGTTTGAGTTGGTTTGCATCTGAAACAAACTATACAATTGCGTAAAACTCCACGAACGGCGCTACGACCATTAATTGGCCAAAAGTTAGATCTTACTGCTGCTAAAGTAGCTTGCATCCCTGCATGTAACTGTTTTGTATGTTCTAATCGAATGACTAATTTTGTGAAGTTACCCTTCATTGGTAATAAAATAGGATATTTATTGTTATATGGAATGTATGAATTTTTTAGTCTTCCACCGACCCTGATGAGACCGTTCTCATCTAGAAATGGATTAAATGATAAAATGTTACTCTTTGGAAAAAGTGGTCTTGATTTTTTCAATAAATGTAATTCTTGCGGAAATGAATATTGCTGAACAACTTTGCAAATAGTGAATAATGATTTTTCAAGTTCTGCATTTGTTAAATGACCTGATATGCGAGTAATTGGAATGGTAAGTTTTGAATTATTTACAAACCGTAAGCAATAAGCAATTACTCGTTGGAGCTTAGTAAGAGAGGAAAATCGATCGATGATGTCAGCATCAAGAGTTTGTGAAATCAATGTGTGATCGATCTTTTTCAATTCAGGTATTTTAGAGTCTACAAAAAATGTACTTTTTGGCCAATATTGTTTTTCCTTGGACATCCAGGGTGGTCCTAACCACCAAGTTCGACATTCTTTCAGTTCTTCCGGATTCAGACCACGTGAGATGATGTCTGCTGGGTTTGTTTCACTAGAAACATGAGACCATTGACCTTTATGAGAGAAATGTTGAATTTCTGTGATGCGATTGGCAACAAATGTTTTGAGTCGGTGAGGTTCAGTAGAAATCCATGAGAGAACAATAGTAGAGTCAGTCCAATAATGAACATGATTGATATTAATATGTATGGCCTTCAAAACTCTTTGTGTTAACTGAATGAGAAGTAATGATGCGCAAAGCTCAAGTTTGGGCAAAGAAATCATTTTAAGCGGTGCAACTCGTGATTTGGCACACACTAAATGACATTGAATGTTTCCTATCTGGTCTATAGATCGAAAATAACAACAAGCACCATAGGCTTTTTCGGAAGCATCCCCGAAGCCATGTAATTCTATTGAACTTGGATTCGGACAGATTACATGCCTGGGAATTTTAAATTGATTGAGAATTGTGAGTTGTCTAGAAAATTCCAACCATCAGTGATGTAAATCAACTGGGAGGCTTTCATCCCAATTCAAGCCTAACTTCCAAAGGTTTTGAACGATGAGCTTGGACTTGACTGTACATGGACCTACAAGGCCCAAGGGGTCAAAGATTTGAGCAACAGTTGACAGAATTGTACGCTTGGTGACATGAGATGATTGATTTGGATTTAAAACATATTGAAAATTATCTTCAATGGAATTCCAAGTTAAACCAAGAGTTTTTGTGATTCTATCATCGGATATGAATTTTTGAGATGACTGTGATCTTCCAGTGGATATTTCCCGCAAAATATCGTCATTGTTTGACACAAATTTGCGTAGACTGAAACCACTAGAACTGAGAATGTGAATGAGTTCTGAAATGACTCGTTTGCCCTCTTCTATCGAGTTGAACCCTGTCAATAAATCATCGACATAAAAACTGGACATGATAATTCTACAAGCATCAGGATACCTATCCATATTGTCTGTAGCTACTTGATGAAGAGACCTAATACAAAGGAATGATGCACTAGCCGTTCCGTAAGTGGCTGTATTCAATCGAAAATGATCGAGTTTTTCGGATGGATCTGCGCGCCACACAATGCGCTGTAGATCACGCTGAGAAGCTTTTATACCCACCATACGGTACATTTTTTCTATATCACCAGTCACCACATATTCATAGATGCGAAATCTTGTGACTATTGTAAATAAGTCATCTTGAATCGTGGGACCTACCTTTAAAACATCATTGAGTGATATTCCGCTAGAGGTCTTTGCAGAGCCGTCAAACACGACGCGCAACTTTGTTGTAGTGCTCGATGTTTTCAAAACACCGTGATGTGGTAAATAATAAATGATGTCCTGCAGATTATCATTTGAGATATCTACCTTGGTCATGTGTCCGAGAGCTTCATACTCAGACATGAATGAAATATATTGCCGTTTGAATTCTGGATTTTTATTGAATTTCTTTTCAACTGCATAAAATCTCCTGAGAGCTGTTTCGAACGAGTTTCCAAGTTGATTTATATTTTCCTTAACCGGAAGACTAACAACAAATCTTCCCGACTCATCGCGAGTAGTAGTTTTCAGAAAATGTGTTTCACAATCCGCTTCCTCTTGAGAATATTCAACTGACGATTGACATTCTTCAAGTTTCCAGAAACGTTCAAGCAACGCGTGAATGTCATTATTATCCTTTGTGATGAAACATGTTGTGTTTGAAATATTTGATCGAAACAATGGCAATGGACCTGATAATATCCAACCAAGCCGGGTTTTTTTGCAATACTGTATGAGTTTTAATGAGATTTATCCGACCAATGCACATTAATTCCCAAAAAACTGAAGCTCCAATTAGCATATCAATTGGACCAGTTTTATTGAAATAGACTATATTATTAGGAATATTGAGATGATTCATATCGAAAGAAAAAGCAGGTAAATCTTTCGTGATTTTATTCGAAATTAAAAATGTTATATCTCGACCAACATATGAACTTGTGGTTGATTTGATTGTAGCAATGGTTTTTTGTATCACCGATGTCAAATTTGAGCCGAACCCTTCAATTGAATGAGTCACCTTAGAAACAGGTAATTGCAAAATATTGAATAATTTTTGTGTAATGAAATTTGATTGAGAACAATTATCGAGGATAGCCCTACATTTATGAGATTTACCAAATGTGTCAATAATTAACACATTCGCTGTTGAGAGTAGGACATATGGATCCAAATTAGTATTCCTTGCAGTACACGCAGCAAAGGTTGACTGAGATCCATGTGATACTGTTTCTGAGTGATCTTGCACATTTACATCATTTGGTGTAGGAGCCAGTGTATCATTATTTGGATTGTTTCGACTCTGCTCCCTTTCTAGATGCAACAGTGTATTGTGCCTGTTCGAACATTTTTTACAAACAAATTGATTTTTGCATTCGTTCAACTGCTGACCTTTACGTAAACAGTTGATACAAGCCTTGAGCTTTCGTATTTCAGCTAAGCGCTGATGGGAATTTAATTTCAAAAAGTCGCTACATGCAAATATGTAATGATCTTTGTGACAAAGAATACACGATGGCCCTGTAGTGGCGACGTATGATGCACCATTACCTGACTTATTTTTTGACAAATATTTCAGTGAGGATTGAGTACCTTTGATATTAGAGTATAATCCCTCAAGCAATTGACACCTTTGATTCAAGAAAATTGTGAATTCCTTGAACGTTGGTAACACTTTCTTGAGTTTCAAGGCATATTCCTCCCACTCCCTCTTAGTTGTGGCATCTAGTTTGGATGAAACGAGATATATAATGATTGTATCCCATTGATTCACTGGTAACCCTAGGGATTCTAAATTTCTGAGATGTTGATTAACGGTGTCTATGATATTTCGGAGTTGAAAATATGATTCTTTTTGAATGCCCTGTATATCGAATATGGCCTTGAGATGAGATTGTATTATGACACGTTTGTTTTCATAACGCTCACATATTAGATCCCAAGCTTTGGTATAATTTGCTTCAGATACCTCCAAAGCTGTTATAACGTTAGCCGCCTCACCTTTGAGACATGATTTTAAATACCAGAATTTCTGAATGTTACTAATTGAACTACAGTTATGTATCATTGCCTTATACGTATCTGAGAACTGCAACCATTTTTCATATGATCCGTGAAATTCAGGTAAATTCAGTTTTGGTAAGTTTGTACTATTAGATTGAACATTTGAATCATAGTTGAGAGCATAGATTGTACTATTTGAAGGAGTATTTTTACTTACGTGTTGAACTGAAAATGATTTCACCAAATCCCTAGCTCGAGTGACTAATTCAAAATAAGAATTTTCAAAATCAATTCTATCTTCCGTATGATCTTTTGTTTCATCTAGTAATTCTAATTCTGACTGAACGGTATCAAAATCATTCCAGAGAAGCTCAGCTTTTTCTAATCTGACGTTTAGTTCATTGAGTTTCGAAGCATCTGTCAAATCCACCAAGAAATTTGAAAATCTCGCGAGTTTACTTTTGACAGCTGCTTGTTTTTGATTTAATGATTTGAGTTTTTTCGCATCCATTTTACATATGAAAACTTACGCAAAGCAAACAAATTGAGGAGGATGAATATGAGGAATAAGGAAAGGAATCGAGAAATACCTCAATGCTTTCTGCCCACTGACCGGCGTTCTGTTGTATCCGTGCAATGAATATGATCTTCTTATGTATTCTTCTTGATGATTTGTCTGATGTGCAAAAAGCTGCGAAGGACCTGAGTGACTGTTGTTGATCGATGTGACAAATTGATGACAGTTGATTCTTCTATTTTTCGCTGATTCACGTTACTTATATATCCGGCTCGAAGGACCATGTATTGTATCGTGAGCCTTTTCACTTTACAATCTACGTTGATTGGAATTGAAGTTGAATGAATTGAATGATTGAAAATGAGTTTTTATTCATAAACGAAACATACAACTGTGTGACTTTATTTTGAATGCTACTGTCAAAACTGACAACTCTTTCATATCGAGTGATCCTTTTGACGGTGTTGCCAGATTTAAAAAAATATGTCCGCCATCTTGCAATGCGCGAGAGAAATCAATATGAGGGAAATGCACAATGCACGGATCAAAATATACACCGATAGCCAGGCGTCACTGAAGGCTCTTATGAACCCGAAAGTGACATCAAGACTGGTATGGGAATGCCGAGAAGAACTCAGTGTTCTCACAGAACACAACAAATTAACTTTGATGTGGGTTCCAGGACACTGCGGTATCGAGGGCAATGAAAAAGCTGATGAGCTAGCTAGAAACGGTTCATCAACTCCATATATTGGCCCAGAACCCGCACTCGAGATTAATAAATCCGACATTCGAGGATGCATTCGGGACTGGATCAAGCGATAATAAAAGGAGAGGTGGCACGAAGCCCCCCTCATGCACCACGGCAAAACATACATTAAAGAACCGTCAAAACACAAAACTGAAGAACTACTCAAGCTGAGCAGGAATCAAGTTAGAACAATAACGGGTCTTCTCACTGGTCACAGTCCAATGAGAAAACACCTGCACAAAATGGGTCTGTACAACGGAGAACTTTCCTGCAGACAATATGGTAAAGGGACAGAAACAGCCAAACATATACTGTCAGAATGCGAGGTATTAGACCGCAAGAGACAGGCAATTTTTGGAAAACCCAATTTAACTCCCGAAGAATACAACAGCCAACCGGTGAAGAACCTGTTCAGACTGGTACAGGGGACCAGAGTTACGGAGTGGGTGCTGTAAAACCAACACGGAAAACACAAAAAGCCCAAGAGGCTGAGGTGTAACTGGTGAAAGGACCAGCATCCGAGGAAGGAAAAAAAATTATATTTTTTTATTTATGAGCAAATTTCGATTTAATTCTGATCAGTGATTTCGAAACTTACTAAATCCAGTGGTTTAATCAGAATTTTGATGAAAGTTCTGAAATTGAAGTGGTGGGTTGACTAAACGGCATATTTTTCAAATTTTATTCGTAATTTTTCTATTAACTATTTGAAAATATCGTGAAGTCAGTGGTGTAATCATACACTTTTTTACCATGAAAAACACGAATAGTTGGACTAGAAAATGAAGACTCATTCATGAAGTTTGGTGTCCTAGTGGCAACTTTGAATGTCTACCTAATGAAATAAAAGTTCCAATCGGTTGAAAAATGTAGATTTTATTAGGGTATTCCCATTATAAATGGGTCACACTGTATATATTAATTTTGAATTTAACGACTGAAAATTGGAATGAAGGTACAAGAGCCAAAGAGAGGTCGACCTACACCCATCTGTTAACTGGATGAAACATATTTTTTATGTAATTTCATAAATAGAAGAATACGCCTAAAATGCCTGCCTATGGAAATGTGTCATCTATTGAGAACCATGTAAATTATGTACTGGTCATGCGCTATGTATCTTGAAGGTGAATAAAGTTTAGTCGTGTGCTGATTACTCTAGGGTGAATTTGTTTTATTTCTTCATTGCCTACTCATTTCTGATCATGACTACCTGGCAAACCGGTAAGAAAATATAGGTAACTATACCGATCTGTTAACCAATCGAAATATATATCAGAAGATAGACAATTTAAGGATAAACGCGATGGTATTGCTTGCATAAAATACTATTGCCAGGCTTTGAAGTTTGAAAATCGGAGCAAGCAAGATGCGCGATGGAGGAAGTCCGAGCCTGTGAATAGAGCAGGACAAAACATAGCAGCTGCGCGTGACATGCCAGTTAAATGTCAGAGAGTGTGTTATTATGTATTATTAATTTAGATATATAAGCATAAAAATTAATAAAAAGAGTTTTCTGCGTAATTCCCAAAATCTGTTATTAATTTTGACGATAACATTTTTAAGAATTGTGCATTGAAGCGGCTTTTCATAAAGAACGAATTTCAAGTATGGAAACATTCCGCTAACAGAATAATCACTGGATTTTGTTGTCACTCCACGTGTTATTGCAAAATTAGTGTTTTGAGACATAAACATAAAAGTCATTGCCCATCGCATGTAAAAAGAACATGCGCACTCTGTTACATTTAACAGAAATGTCTCGCGCAGTTGCTATGTTATGTCCTCCTCTATTACACACTTTGGACGCTCTACTTTCTTTCTCGCGAATTTTTGCTTGCTCCGGTTTTGAAACTTTGAAGCCTAGCAATACTATTTCAGAAACGGTTTATTACAGGCAATACTATACCATCGAGTTCAACGGACCACATGACTCTTAGATACTTCTTCATCATTAAATTCGAGGTATACAAGATCGAAGGGAATGGTCAGATGACAACATCAGTGGCAAACCTGAAGAGAGGATCTGGTACACGGACGGATCCAAAACCAGCGAAGGAACTGGTGCTGGAATATACAGTGAGGGGAGAAACTCCCAAATAAGCGTCTCACTAGGAACAAACACCTCCGTATTCCAGGCAGAGATGTACGCTATCTTGCAGTGCGTAAGAGAAATCAATATGAGGAAAATGCGTAATGCAAGAATCAAAATATACTCTGACAGCCAGGCGTCACTGAAGGCTATTATGAACCCGAAGGTGACATCAAGACTGGTATGGGAATGCCGAAAAGAACTCAGTGTCCTCTCAGAACACAACAAAACAACTTTGATGTGGGTTCCAGGACACTGTGACATCGAAGGCAACGAAAAAGCTGATGAACTAGCCAGAAACGGTTCATCAACTCCATACATTGGCCCAGAACCCGCACTCGGGATTACTGAATCCGACATTCGAGGATGCAGTCGAGACTGGATCAAACGAAAATAAAGGGAGAGGTGGAACGAAGCCCCTCTCATGCACCACGGGAAAACATACATTAAAGAACCGTCAAAACACAAAACTGAGGAACTACTCAAGATGAGCAGGAATAGTTAGAACGATAACGGGCCTTCTCACTGGTCACAGCCCAATGAGAAAACACCTGAACAAAATGGGGCTGTACAACGGAGAACTTTCCTGCAGACAATAGCTGCTTTCCATTTAACGTAAGGAGCTACCCAGAGCGTGTGACCATGCGTTCCATTTAGTGGGGCTTCAAGCATCGATTGACATTCCCCTTGCCCCTCGAGCACCATCCGTTTTATTGGTGCATGAAGCACAAGTAGACAAGAGTTTAAACACGAATACACAGTTTTTAGGCGAAAAAATCAGTGATAAAGTAATTTCCGATCTCAGGGGCTTGAAGCTCTGGGGCTTAACACTCCTAAATGGAAAACGCCTAATGTGGCAAAGGGACAGAAACAGCCAAACACGTACTGTCAGAATGCGAGGCACTAGACCGCAAGAGACAGGCAATATTCGGGAAACCCAGGGTATCTCCCGAAGAATACAACAGTCAACCGGTGAAGAACCTGTACATACTGGTACAGGGGACTAGAGTTAAGGAGTGGGTGCTGTGAAACCAACTGGAAAGCACAAAAAGCCCAAGAGGCTGAGGTGCAGCTGGTGAAAGGACCAGCATCCGAAGGAAAAAAAATACCATCGAGTTCATCATATCTTCTGATATATATTTCGATTGGTTAACAGTTCAGTGAAGTTATCTACTTTCCTGTTCATACATGCTTGCCAGGTAGTCATGATCAGAAATGAGTAGGCAATAATACCTAGGCATATTCTTTATATTATAAACTATGGGTTAAAGCAAAATTCGTTTGTTTAACAAATGGATGCAACACTAAAAAAAAAAATAAAGATAGCCATAACAAGGCATTTTAGGCGTGTTCGTCTATATATGAAGCTTCATAAAAAATATATTACATCCAGTTAACAGATGGACGAAGGTCGACCTCTCTCCGGCTCTTAGACTAGAGGGGAATCTTGGAGATCTTCAGTCTCATATCCATGAATTTGATTATTAAACACTAAATATTCGATTATTTTGACTATGAATACCACTGTAATAATCGATTTGAAATTGATAGCCACTGTAGCATTCACATTTAATGAATGGAAGTATGTCGACTACACCTTAAAATTATTAGCATTGCCAATTTTGAAGATTTTGAAAATGAAGTTCATTTTGGTTTCGTAAATAATTTTTTCTTATTCAACATTCAAAATGAGTCCTGATTATACAATATTTTAATATTCTGCAGTTAGTTGTGACTTAGATATAAAAAAGGTTTGTGAATTTAACATAATTCTGATGCAACTAATAATTTTTTCCAAAATAATGAAATGTTGTGTTTTACTTTGTGATATAAAAGTTTAAGAGAACTAAAAAGAAGCCACTTACCTGATGGTTTAGGTATCCAGCTTGAACAGCCATTTGAATCTGTTGAACCAACATCCGAAGTTGCTGGGTAGAAGGCTGTGATTGTGGCTGCAGATTCCTTCCCGCATTCGCAGAAGATCCCCCAAATCCTTGTGACCCGCCTCCTTGAGAAAGCATTTTTTGTACAAAGGCAGGAGGCATTGTGTTTATTAAAGAATTATTTGCTCCGGAATTGCTCATATTATTAAGAAGATTGGGGGCATTGCCGCCCGGTGGAAAGCCAGAAAGCTGCGCACCAGGACCAGGAGGAAATCTTTGGCAACCGAATGGTGAATGATCATAGTGATCATCATGGCGTGCTCCCCATCCATCTCTATTATTGCGTAATGGACTGAGAAGGTCCAGGGCTTCTTCAACATTCATTTCACGCATCCGAAGAGCATTTTCTACATCTTCTTTCTAGAAATGTTCATAAGAGAATGACAACAATATTTTATTTTATGAAGTAATATGGATGAAATTTTCCATAACTGCACAAAACAGTTTCATTGATTTATCGTCTGTGAAGAAATATTTGGAGAAAATCCAAAAAATCTAAATCAATCAAACAGAATCTGAGCAAACAGACATCTGAAACTTAGACATGGTAAAAATTAATCTTTAAGAAATTTGATTCGAAGCAGTATTTTTGGAAATTAAAAAAAAAACCTGAAAAATATAAGTTTTTGATATTATTTATATGAAATGAGATATAAAGAACCCCACACTTTTTTTATGTAAAGTACAGTAAAATTTTCTAAAACTTTGTTATGCTGTTGTACTCCACCTAGTCACTAAAAGTGTCAATGGCCCAACTCAATCCTATAACTAGTTTTCTAGTTGTTATAGTTGAAAATTGTCCAGTTTTTCGGATTATTTAAATTTTATCGAGCTAGATTGAATTTCTGTTACATTTTTCAGTAATAAATTAGTAAATACGTTCAGTCAAAAATATTAATATTTACAGGGTGATTCTCAAATGTATTACAGTAGTTTTTAAAAAAATCTCACTTTTTTACTGTGACGCCAGAGAAGCATATTTTCAATAGGTACTCCTCAATATAGTATTTTAACGAGAAAATATTACACAGTAAACATTCCTTTTTTTGAAAAATACAAAACATATTTTTTTTAAAGGATTAATTCAAACCCCTTTGCTTATGGATTGATGTTCAGGAAAGGTAATACAACTAGCACAGTTGTGTCTCTAAGCTTCAAAATACATACGGTAGTTTTTTTATTTATTTCTATACTTCATAAATACAAATACCACGTATTCTAAAATGACCCCCGTCAAAAGTAACCATTTTTTCAGTATATAATAATTTGAATAGCCGTCTTGAAAGGTATGAATTCTAAATCCGATTGGTTTTCGAGATACAGGGCGATAAAGAGAATGGTTGATATTGTCAGTTTTTTCAGCAACCTGAAATCTAGATTGGCTTCTCAATTTCAAGAAAAAAACTGATTGAATCATCAATTCTCCACTTCAACGCCCTTTGTCTCGAAAACCAGTCATAAGATCGGATGTAGAATTCATACGTCTCAAGACGTTATTGAAATTATTATATAATGAGAAAATGGTTACATTTGACGAAGGAAATTTTAGTATATAGACTGTTCATAAATTTTTTACTATTCTTAAAATAGAATACCTACCGACAAATAAACCACCTTGTATATTGAAGCTTAGAGATACAAATGCTAGAGAGGGACCATTAACACAGCGAAGTGGTCGAGGTGTTAGAGCGTTTGGCTTCCACCCAGACGGTCCGGGTTCGATCCCCGGTCGTGTGTCACTGAGCTGAAGTGGTTCGGATTCCACTTTTATTTAAACTGTAGGTCCCGGATCTCCCTTGTTCGCACAAGCTCTGCTTTTAAGCGATTTTCTCCGAAAACCTGGGAGTTTCGTAAATTTTCGTAAAAACAAATTATTGTACACACTACATGTTCTGAGCCTAAGGCAAGCAAAACTAACTGGTCAATACTATACATTTGCAGATGACACAGTATTGGTATATAGTGGCAAAAACATTGAAACAGTAAAAGAGATAATAAATGATGATCTGAATACCAAAAAAATACCAAAAAAACTAAGTACATGCTATTTCACCAAAAAAATATGCAAGTCGAAGAGATAACTATAAACATCAATGGAGAACAGATTAACAAAATTGACAACATAAAATACCTAGGGCTTGTAATAGATGATAAATTGAACTGGCAAAAACATATTGACCATCTTATATCAAAAATAGTGCCGATGATTGGTGCACTCTACAGATGTAGGGAATATCTGAATAACCAAAATTGTTTACTAATCTACAATGCGCATTTCCTTTCAAAACTACGATACCTCATCATAATCTGGGGGATATGCACTGTCACAAAATTTAAACAAATACAAATATTACAAAACAAAATAATTAAAATACTTTACAACTACCAATATCGCACCCCAACAGAAATGATCTACGAAGAAACAAAAATAATACCTATAAAGAAAATTCTTGAATTAGAACAAGGCAAATATATTTATAAAGTAATAACAAACCAACAAAAAAGCAATACACACTTTAGTTATATTAATAATATTCACAAACATAAAACAAGACAACTAATTAACAATAACATCTACTTAACAAACATAAGATCACATCTAGCCTTAAATAATCCAGTTAGTAGAAGTATAGAAACATACAACTCTATTCCCATGAATATAAGGAATATTGATAACTACAAACAATACAACAGACAACTTAAAGCACACATCCTAGAAAAACAATGATTTATCTAACATTCTATACCTACCACAAACCCACATCAAACGAAAAGAACTCTGATACCAGCATTTCGCTGAACAAGAGTCTCAATATGTACTATACAAGTTATGTAAACTGAATATTACTGTGATTTCTTTCATTACCCACTAAGGCACTTATTCTGTGATATTTTAAATTTTTACTATAGCTAAATTTATAATAATTAGTAAAACTCAAAAAATTGTTATTTTTTTAATTTTTTTAAACATATTCATTGAATAACAGCTACTCACTACTACTAAATAAAATTGAATCGCCAAAAGCTACTATAAATCCACACAAATTATAACTACACTCCGTTACCAGCATACTATTGCTGATTAGGAGTGTTTTGTATTTTTTTAAAAAACTATGTATTATGTATTTATATCTGGAAAATATCCAATTTAGTCTGTATGCTTAGACCTAATCCTAATGTGTTTTTGTTTTATATATCCATTGTACATACATTGTTTATACATATATTGATATATTTTAATAAATAAATAAATAAAAAAAATTACCTATCCCGAAAACTAATGCATTAGCACAGGGTCTTGAATTAATCTTAAAAAATATATATATATATATGTTTTGGTTCTCTTTATGACACGCCCTGTATAAGAAATATGTTCTAGCAAATTTTTCTAGTAGAAATACTATATTGAGGAGAGTACCTTTTGAAAATATGCTTCCCTGCCGTCACAGTAGAAAAAGTGAGATTTTGGAAAAAACTACCGTCATACATTTGTGATAACCCTGTAAATATAAATATTTTTAATTGTACGTATTTACTAATGTATTACTAAAATATGTAGTAAACGTGTGTATGCAACAGAAATTCAATCTAGCTCTTACCTTCAAATAAATAAAAAATCCGAAATACTGGTCAATTTTTGAACTTTATTAACACTCTGTATATAGATAACTAGTAGCAGGATTGACACTTTTGGTTACTAGGTCGGGTCGCTACTGTACAAAACAGGGCGGGGTCCTTCAATACCACTGTAAAACAACTATTTGAAATTGGAAAAAATTTCACAAACAAATCTTAGTTAGTTTCAGATAGATATGAAAGTTACGAGTATCAATTAATAACCTTACAAGGTTTCCTTTATTTACTTTATTGGTTCCAACTCTAATTTCGAATAAGCTACATAATTGCAGTGTCTTTCAAATAAATTGTCATAATCGTGATACACAGAACTGCAATTAATTCCAACAGTCAAGAAATGAAATTTCTTAAGTTCATCAAACTTTTTGGTAATATCGAGAAGGTAAAAAAAAGCAAAAGTATGTTTATCTGAATATCTACTGAGTATGAATGGTATTCTATGCTATAAATGAATATTTGGAAACATGATCTATAGCTTTCCTCAAACATATATACACGGTGTTTCTTATTACCATGTTAATATTTGATGAGGTTATTCTTCAGTCCATTTTGAGAAAAAAATCCATATGAATAAATGTGGCAAGGGCCTTAACTTTTGAACTACAGGGTGCTGAAGTGTTAAAAAAAATTCTTTTACGATAACTTCGGTATGACCCTCGATATTTTTGTGGAACGTATTTGATTTAATTAATTTTTCTGTGCGTTCAGAGTAATTCTGTGTTAGCACATCAAATTGTATTTAGATTAGACTACATAATTTTTTAATTTTAACGTTTAAACATTATTCTCTTCAATGAAATTTTGTTTAAAGTTACATAAACTGTTTTTTCTCGTGAGTGGTATAGCGAGATGCAAATGAATTAAATTTTTTAGGCAAAAAGCGTACGTCAAACAAAAAAAATCAAGACACAGATTTGCTTAGAAAGGAATGAGTATTTCAAAAATAATTTTTACTTTGATGCATAGAAGATGCGAACTACGTTTCACAAAAATATCTAGGGTCATACCAAAGTTATTTGATTTTTAAAGTTTTTTCTTCTTAAAACCTTAGAACCATGTAGTTCAGAAGTTAAGACCTTTAGGAAATATGTTCATATGAAGTTTTTTCTCAAAATGTACCCAAGAATAACCTCTCTGAATAATTGCAAATATCCCATATTTTGATTTTATCTGTTCATCACAAAATTTAGCTTTAGTGTTTTTCTATCAAATAATTATGTATTCAATTGTGAGTAAACTTATTGTTGTTATTATTATTATTATAAGTCAATGGTTATTTCATTCAATTAATTGCACAGAATGATAATGACAGTGGAGTAAAAACAATAATTCAATTATTCAATATATTTATTTTATTTATTTGTTTGAGGAACCAGTTTTAAGTGACCATGGACCGTAAACTCAAAAGGTATGCTTAAAAATATCTTCAATTGTGGAAAAACAAAGACGTTATTTAATAATCTCAATCTTCTGAAATACCAAGATTAACACAGTTTTTAATTGGAAATGAAATGTTTTCATTCTCATACCACGAAATTTGAACAGAAAACAAGATACCTTGTGACCCATATCTACGAGCATTCTGAACTGCTTTGAATTCCAAACCATTTCTTTTGTCAACTGAGGTTTATTAGCCTGTTTGTGTCCCCACTCAGCCTCATCCCACAATGGACCAGGCATCTTCTGTTTAGCCCAGGATCCAGAATCATCCCATGCTGCTGCAGGCCCACTTTCATCCCAAGATCCATTACGTCCATGACCCCATACAGAGCCATCTGGTTTCATACGAGACTGTGGCATGCCTGGGGGACCGGTTGCATTGTTGCCACGGCCCATATTTCCCCCTGTTGGCATATCTTTCCAGTGAGAACCTAGTGTGAGGTGCAAATTATGTAAGTGCTTTTGAATGAGAATGAATGCAGAAAATATATGAATAAAATATTCATAAATTCAAATTATTTTGACAGTTTCCAAATTTCAAATTTCTTTTTTTATTATACCTGCATCATACTTATTCGCCGTGCTAGAAAAGTTGTTGCTGGGCAACAACGTCAAATTATAGGTTTTATCACATGAAATGTCAAATAAGCATCCATGACGACAATAAGCTGCCCATTGCCTACTTTATTAATGTTTTAAAATATAAGAGAGATTATCCTGATCGAAAATCATTTCATTTCAAGCATTGCTTTTGACGTCACGATGCAGGCCTAATAAAAAATAGTGTATGATTCACGTGTATAAGTGCCCTCAAAACATTTGCGTCATTAAGGACACTCCGCTTCAAATGCTCACTTATACACTAGTATTATAATATACTATACTATTATTTTTCATTTCAATATTTCACTGATATTCTGATGAATTTATTATCTATTCTGATATCATGGAGTTATTTGTATCAAATGTTCAAACAAACAAGAAAATCATTCAATAATGATGAAATTGAACGTTATTGAATTATCTTTATACTTTTTTCCAATAATATTCAACACTGGTGCCATATAAGTAGTTTAATACTAAATTAAAAGCATAGTTGAATAAATAAATCAAATTACGGAGTAATGTTAGAATTGGCGAGAAAATCAGAATCCAAAATCTTTTAAAAGAAATGAACAGTGAGATATGTAAAGACAAACTAAAGAATTATGAAATCTGGTTACAATACACTAAGCACTTTCCATATCCAAATATATCTTCAATCAAATAGTATTAAAGCTGGTGAAGATATATTTAGCTGCGAATTTTTATGTGTCAAACAATAGTGATGTTAAGAAATACCGGGTGATTCAGCCAGATATTTGCGGCCCTGTAATTTTCTTATTTGGAGAAAAAATCATAACATATCTTATACAGTTTTTGAACGGTTTTCTGAAAGAATAACTGATTCCATTTATCTACGTTTTGTCTTCTGTCAAAGATTTACATGTCAATGAGCCTTTCCAGTAACGTAACCCAGAAGAGGCGGGAAGTCGAGAGACGTCACTGCGCGAGTGATTCTAATTAGTCAATCGCGGCCATGTCCGCGCCATCTCAAATTTCAACCAATCATATAAGACAATGACGTCACAGTTGAGGAGCATTTGAATCTGTCACGATTTCAATATTAAATAATAAATCAGTATTTCAAAATTTAGTGTGGACTAATGGTTATGACTATTTTATAAATTGCCCTCCATTACTTTACGTGAAAAAAGTGCATATTTCAAGATAATTTTTGTTTAAATGAGTTGTCATATTTTTTATTGTAAATTATGATAGACGCCGTCTTCTGATTTCAACCATATAAAACATTATTAATTTCCTTCACAATTACGTCAAAAAAAAAAATTTCTGAAACGGAATTGAATATTTTTTATCCTTAGTTAACAAACCGTCACTGTATTCAGGTGTTAGGAAAATGTACCGACATAAAAAAAAAACCTTATTATGAAAAAAAAGGTATTAATCTTTTTTCTACACAAATGAAACACCAACAAGGAAAAACAGATTGATTAAATTAAAAACGATCAAAGACAGTTATTAGTCCATCAAATGTTCCAAGTGATGTTCATTCTGATCAAAATACAACTGTCCCCTGTTATAGCAACCTGAGTGCTTTTTATCTTCGGCGACTGACTCTGTTCATGGTCTGGCACTCAACGAGTATTCTGTTCTTAAAGTCTTCAATATTTGCAATTACTCTAACGTGAACACATTCTTTGAGATAGGGCAAAACGAAAAAGTCCAGTGAGGTAAGATCAGGCAAACTACCATGACTATGCTACTCAAAGTAATTACGATGAAAATGTATAATTTTTTTTATATGGTTGAACTCAGATATGCAGCCTCTTATAATTTACAATAAAAAATATGACAACTCATTGGAAGAAAAAAAGTTGGCAGGCAAATCATTGACAGATGACAAAATGTGGATAATTGGAATCAGTCATTTAATTGCTTTCAATATACAATTCAAATAGTGTAGGTACTTTACCGTTTTTTCTTCAAATAAGAAAGTTACAGGGCCACGAATATGTGGCTGAATAACTCGGTATAGTAAATAATTTAAGAAAAAAAAAATCGATCATCCCTTATTTTCCTTCATCAAATATTCAGCTATTATCCTTCGAAGATATCTGACTTACCATTATCATTACAAGGATAGTAGTTTCATGAATTACGACTAAATTTGCACGTTTCAGAAAACAGGATTTTGAAAAAATCTGTTATTGGTGAATTTGTTTTCAGAACCAATAGAAAATAGAATCAAGGGAACATTTTCGTTAAATTAAACTGACATTCCCCTGATTCTATTGACCGTTAATTTTGTGAAATCATGAATAATTCGGAATGATGGGGAGAAAGCAAATGTTTATTGTCTAATTCTTGCTTAGCATGTGTGCACCGACCACCTGGGATGGAGCTGCAGGTTTTTCCGAGTTTTCTTACAGCTCAAAGTGAATACATCACCAAGAAAAGGAGCGACAGGGAAAATAATACTAATAGTAGTTCCACACCCGCAAAGGCTATGCCTTGGGATACATTCTAGGAATGTTTATGAGGGAGCATTATTATTATTATAGTTGGAATGTTTTGTAACAAAGCAGTCAAAAAACAAAACCTTATAGTATTCACATAAAATACATAAAGAGTGATCTACTTCAAAGCGGGACACTCCTCAGAAATTGTTATTTATTATTCGTTTCAAAAGTTTTTTATTTGTTCAATGGATAAACTATCAATAATTTTAGTTCAAAACCATAAATTCGAAATGAAATTCAAAATTTCAAGGTCTACTTCGGATTTATTTCACCGCCAAAAGTCTAAAACATGTGCGATTTTTTAAAAGAAATCTGAGTACGCCACTGGATTTGTAATACTTTCAAATTGCCGAAATTTCATAAAAAATATCAATTTCTAATAGAAGTATAGCATAATTAAAATTTAAATTAATTATCGAAATATTTCTGATAATCGTTCTGTATATAACATGTGTGAAATATTGTTATTTACAATGCTCCATTAGATTGTAATCAGTTTGAATTGTAAAAATTTGTAATCAACAGTTATTCGTAACTCTGCTAATATTTATTTGAGTAGTCAATAGCGAGTTTATTGCACTGAAAGTACACTAACAAAGAAGTATGGAAAACAAAAACAAAACAATGCATCAAAAGTATAACGGAGTTGTCAAATTTCATTTTGAAAAATTGCCAATATTGTTGTTTTTAAATTTGGCTTTGAAGAAAAATCGAAGAAGAATTCGAATTTTATATCAAAGGTGGTGGTATGTATATAAAGCATTTGAAGCTTTTTTCCTCAAAAAACAACATCGTTTAAATCGGACAAGAAATGAAAGTGTTACAGTGATGCCACGCTTTTAAATGAAGGTTTTTTTCTATGATAGAGAGTTTTACTTATGAAGTTTTAAATTTCGTTCTTTTATTTTTCAAGAATGCTATTTTTGAGCTCATTTGATTTTTTATGCACTTGTGCCAAAACAAAGTGAACAGTTCACACACTGTTTTAGAAAAGAGCATCAATTAAATAAATGGCGAGACAACATACCAATAAATACACAACATATTTTGAATTGTCTTACAATTCACACAATCGATAAAATACAATAACCTCATTTTTAAAGCTGAATCAGAAAATTAATATCTGATTATTTCATTTTGGGTTTTACTCCATGCAGAACTTGTTTTCAAGAACAACTTTTCTTTATAAAACGAGTAATAGAAAAGTTTTCTATATAACTGTATAAAAATTCTACAAAATATATATCTCATCCTTCAAGTGGCTTTGGTGCATGCGCAAATTCAAAATATCCTTTACAAAACTTTTTTAACCTTGTAAAAAGCTGCTCAGAATATGTTACTAAAAATAAGAAGGATTGCCGCCCTCCTGGTTGGGAAACATACATTAGATGGACGCCAAGGTCAAGTCAACAAAAAACTGTACATCTTGTATAAATTGATGATTTTCGTGGAATTCATGGTTTTTCATGTCGACAATAATTAAGACCAGCTCATACACCTAAATCAAAACATGCTCTCGACAGAATTCGAAAATGTTGAAAATATTTTAATTCCCACTTCAATACAGTGAGAGGTATACCTTGTTGAGGATTACCCCAAAGCGAGGTCCCGTCATCGTAATTTGGCATATTTCGTCTTTGTGAAGGAGGTGATGGTTCATCCCAACCTGCAGTATTTCCAGGAGCAACCGGCATTTTGGTGTGATGATGCATTGGTTGGGAACTTGCATGAGGTGCACCTTGTCCCCAGAAAGCTTCAGCTCCAGCTCCATTCAGTCTTCCAGTAATGCCTATTAGAAAATCAAAATGTAAATAAAAAAAACGCGAAAATAATTATATATACTGATACTAGCTTGTGCATTTTTTGTCACTGGTATTTTGAAAGATATGATATCAGCTAAAACAATGTATCACCTCTTGGGTCTCCTCTCATATCACTACCAGTCATTTGTCTCATCTGCTCTCTTGGATCCAGCAGCCTCATGGCATCAGAATTTCCTGGGCGCATATCCCTTAACTCTGGCCGAATCTCTCTCGGATCTATTCCTGTTTGACGAGGATCAGCAGATCTTGGGTCTCCCCAACCAGAATTATTTGTACCTGCACTCCAATCATTTTCTTTCTTAGGGCCTAAAAATAAACAAGTTAGATTTCGGAAGATTTACCGTATTGTATAATATATAGTTAATCTCACTATGAATGGAACATAGAAGAAAATATTAGGTCAACATTATTGCCCACCTAATAAATAACAAGGGAACTCCAATAATATTTCTACAATATTGCTATATCACACCACATTATGATTTGCAACACTAAACCTCTTTTTGCTCGTAATCAGCGACTTTCCACACATACGCTAATTTCGTGAATGAAGTAGTCAACACTGTCGGATCATTGCCGGACAATTATCATTTGCTTCAATATTGTCTTCCTACGTTCTATTCACAGTGAGAACTGTTTACTTGTTACGATTTTATTTATCTGTTACAAATTTGTATACTGAAAAATGTCAAATGAGAATGAAAAATCAAAATGTATCAACAAGTCAATAATGTTTTTTGACAAATACTTTTTACATCAGTGAACAAAGGTGATTTAAATAATTTAAACATAAGACTTCAACTCGCCTCCCCACATGGCTCCATTATTGGTATTTCCACTAGTACCCCATTGTTGCTGATTTGAAGGTACTCCAGTCCAAACATTAGAACTATCAGTGTCATCGTCTTCGCCCCAAGTACCACCAATATTTGTGGAAGGGGTGTGACCCCACGGGGTTTTTTGCTGTGGCTGTGGTGGAGGTTGGCCACCGTTTCGGAGATTGGCTTCCCATAGTTCAGTACCGTTGTTCACTGCAGGTTTCCAAGGTGGAGGACCACCAGAACCATCCATTTTCAGTGGAGGTTCTGGGCTGCTAGGTATATCCCAGTTAGTATCTTGATTGACATGTTGCTGAAAAAATTATTCATTGTATTTTGATAGTTTGAGGTTTCACAGTTATGGAAAAATTCTTGATAATAACACGAATTTTCAATACTGTGAAGTTTGTGGGAATCAATTTTGATGATTTTTTTTTCAGGTTAAAACACTGTGATAATTATTATTGCTTCTCATAAAAATTACTTATTAAAAAAGCTAATCAAAATCCAAATGAAATCCAGCAAACATTTACAGATAGACTTCTAGATTCACTTTATGAGAAAAATACATTATAATTGCAGTCAGGGATAACCAATTATTACAGGGGATAATCGCACATTTAGATGAGAATTCGATAAACAGGAATGAATAACAATGAATCTTTTCAAATCATAAATCAAGCCTGCAGTCTATTAAAAAAGTCGACACTGACAGATAAACTGAGACACAAAAAATATAGCAACCAAAGAAAGTGACCATTAATAAAAAACTACAACCTGACTCATCAAGAAATAATCAAAATGAAAGAACCTCTACTTTACAGGGTAACCTAATAGCAATGAGTTGGTAGCAGAGAGAATAATTATTGTGGCAATATCTAACATACGGTATGGCACAACAAAAACTATTTTATAATAGTGCAAAGACTATGTGACAAAATTCGAGTAAATGGTATATGAGAGTCACAAACAGCCATTATTGCCATCTCAAAGTGGTTGATAATAAAAATGGCAGCCAATTCAAGAAGGCGATGTTGTCTTTATTGAAACGGTCTTATGGAAGTAATTGTCCGAATTCAAATTTCTTTCCCTTATATGAAAGATTATATTGTGTTTCGCATTTAACGTTCTCTGCAGTTCTTCTCGTAGCAAACAATCCAGTAGTCTGTTTTATTATCATCTCTATGATTTTTGCGGTGCTGAATTATCCAACAAAATTTCCTGGTAGGTTTTAAGATACCGTAGAGCGGTGATGTTTTGCAGCGATTTTTACATGTTTTGTAACAAAACGAATATAATTATTACACATACGTTTGTCTATCCAACATATGTGCTATATTTAGGTATTAGTTATCGATAGATATTATTGGTTTCCAAAAATCAATAGGATTTGAACCAAATTTTATGTAAAAAAAAATTGTGTAAAGTAACCCGACGAAGGTGTTACATTGCAAATTGCTACAAAATAGTAAGAAACATATTTAGATTAGGAAGTCGGTTATGTAACACCACTTACTGATATACTTTACATCTTCTATAACTGTTAAAAGAAACTTTCCATTATTTTCTGAATTAAAATAAACGAAATACTCCCAATTTCATGATAATAAAATTTATTGCTTATTAAATATGAAACCATACATTGTAAAACCTTTCAAAAATAACATTTTATCCTTCTAATAAACAATATCAACACATTAAAGCAAATAGGTTTTTAAAAGTTATAGTTCTCAGTCTAAATCAAAAAAGGTATAGGTGCCTCATCTAACATCTGGAACTTTCAAAAAGCAAACAATTTCCTCCTCATCTTTTGCTTTTTTTCGTAAATATTTCACCACTACATCTGTTCCATCGATCTGTCCTACATAGTGTCGAAGTGTTTTTTTGTTAGCAAACTTGAAGATAGCAAAGTCTCTTACTTTTGGAATGCGAGTAAGGTCTCTCTCCTCAGCATGCTCTTCTTCATTCCCATTAATTTCTTCATCCTCATTAATTTCTCCATCCTCATTCACTTCTTTATCCTCATTCACTTCTTCGTTCTCATACACTTCTTCGTTCTTATACACTTCTTCGTTCTTATACACTTCTCCATTTTCTTTGTCGCTTTCATTGAATATCATATCTTCGTAAACTACAGATTTTCCTGCCGGAACTTTTAACATTTTTTTTCTTCGTGGCCGAGTTTGAGAAGTTGACGGAGTTCTTATCTCTTTTAATTAGTTTAATAATGTGCCGCTTACTTTTTCAGAAATTTTATTTTCTTCTGCCCTTGTTGTTGGTAATCTTTTCAAGACTTCATTTCTATTTATTGGGATGATTCCAGTGGCACGAAATGCCCCTGCAATAGTTTTTTATTTGTCAAATATAGTCTTTCCATTAGTGTTTTAAATAAAGTAGGATACAAAGTTTTATTTAATGCTTGATCGCGTGGATTCTAAGTTTTATGTTTTAAAAGGATTTCTTTCCAACATCTTTTAAGTGGGGCATAGTATCCAACATCTAAGGGTTGTGTTAGATGTGTGGCGTTTTTGGGCAAAAACACGATTTAATTTTTGCCTTTGACATTCTATAATTATTTTGATATTCAGATGGGAAGATAAGTTGTCTCCTATTATAACCTTGGGACCTTGCAGTCTACTTGCCCAGGGAAAAGCATCAAACCACCAGGACTTAGTTCGATTATAACGGGAGTTTGGTGGACCTCCAACTGTCCATAAATCATAAATTCTTACGGCTTTGTAAGCGGTATATGGCGGTAAAACCTCACCGTCACTGGTTATGGCAAACATAACGGAAATTAATGTCTTTGTATTATTCATTACTCGCTCTGGATACTTAATTCCCCGTTAAAAAATACATTTTTGTGAACCTGGATCATCTGACAAGTTGGTCTCGTCATAATTTAAAATGTGTGATTTTGGAATATTTTCTAGCGTTTTTTCCAAGTTATCAAAATAATCCTCTATCTCATTTTCCGTTTTTTCAGCACGTGATCGTTTTATGTTTCGACAGCTTCTTTTGGTTAATTTATCCTTGAAGCGATCTAAGAAATTCAGTACCCAACCTGGAAGGTTATTTGGAAATTTATGTATTGTCTTTCCATTTTCATCTAGGTATCGTTTAACGACAATTCTTAGATCAAGGGAAGTTAAAGGGCTGCCAAACTCTCCTGCCGCCAACGCCACATCTACTAGATGTCTTTCTTCAACTTCTGAAAGTGTAATTGGTCTACCCACATTTTGTAAATGTTTCCCCTTTATCTTATTCCATAAAGATTTTAAAGAATTGTCTCATCAGAAGCCTTCTTGTAGCTCCAACCCTTTTCACGAACTAATTTAACAGCAATGTTTAGTTGTTCAGCAGTATAGTTTTTATATTGTCTATTACCAATTTTCCTTATATATTTCCTAACCATTTTAACTGAAACAAAATAATCACATTTCATGACGCAACATTAAAAAATGCATTTTTAAATTTGCTTTTGTTTTATTCGAAACTTCACTAACATATTATGTATACATTAAGGTAACTACTATAAAATCGCAAACTATAATAATAATCACCCACTTAGCCCCATGACCCTGATTGATAGCCCCTTCGAACTTACCTATTGTTACAAACAGCCAATCTCTGTAATAAATTAAAACCCAACAAGATAACACGTAAAAATCTAATTCTAAACTGCGCTAACGTACAGATGGTTCCTTTAGTGATTCTTTCCCGCCTGCCGGGTAAAGAACATTTAGCGTTGCCGATTTTAGATTCCATCGTATTTTTTTAGAAATGATACATTATTGTGTAAAGTTACCTCACTGATATAAAGTATCACCGCTCTACGGAATTCTCAAAAAAACATCGAAATTTTCTCACTTTTTTTAGTTTTTCTCTCATGATCTCATAAATATAACTGGTTGTGGAATTTGCCAGAATTGAAGCTCAATCGCAACTCTGTAGGTCCTACAAATCCAGAGATACAACAAAATGGGTAATTTTTTCTCAATATTGAAATTTCAAGTTTTGGGTCCATTCTTGAGTCAAATTTTCACTAAAATACTGAGCTTATGAAGAAAATCGTTGGAAGTAAAATTGTATCAAATTAATTAAGCTTTAACGACTTCAGTGGCCCCAATGGTTGACTCATTATTTGTAAAAAAACAAAACATTAGAAAATCAGATTGACTTGAAAACTTCTCTAAAAATGTAGACCTGTATTTCACACAGTTTTCTATTCATTATTGTAAGGTATTATTATGGAAGCTATTGTTTGAATGGTTCAGTTGAATTCCCTTAAGAGTTATACGAATAAACGACTGATAATTGCACACCTGAAGAGGGTAAAAGATGGTCCGGGGTAGTCGTTCATCTCGTTCATAACACCCACATTCAACTTCAGGAATCAGTGGTTTCTAACTCGATCGAATTGCTTTGAGGTAACACCACTCGTCCTGTCGGACTAGGACGAGTGGTGTTACCAGGTGACTTTATCTCGTTGATTTCAGACAGAATTACTATCGATAAAGTATTGCGAACACTCGTGGTATTACGATAAGACCACGTCGTCATTGATAACAACGTATCCAATAACGGATAATATATAATATCTTGCTTCTAACATAAATGACAGACTGCCAGACTTCATGTTTATTAGATATTATCTATAACTATCGAAGAATTCATTCACAATGGAATATTTTTGACTTTGTTGGTTAGAGAAATTATCTCAATAAATACACTCGTGGGATTACCCCCGCGGTCCATCTGGTTGTAGAGAATGAAAACGTCAACCATATGGTGTTCGATAACGCCAATTTCAATGTGTACATACTCGACGGACACAACACCTTCCACGTGGGAAAGTTTGTTTGTGTAACCCCTAAAAGTTCGATCGTTCCTAGGCAAGTGTATCCTTGGATAATGAATCAATTGAAGAGGTTGAGAAGATGGGAGTTCCCTTGCAACCATTTCATAGTCTTGACAAAGTTAGGTTAACTGTAGTCCCCATAAAAGATGTAGGTGAAACGTTGAACCATGCAGAAATTGTTATTCCGACTATCCCTGACTTACTGTGGCTTTACAGCAAATCAAAAGAGCTTCTTGGCACTGGTGGTTGGAATGAATTTATGGAGGAGGTGACAACTGTCATATAAAACTCATAATCTACACCAACCTTTAAAATTAAAGCCTCCGTCACTTTTTCAGCATTTTTTTTTCACATATATTCCAGAGGTAGAGCCACACAGTCAGGGGCTTCTGGAATAAAAGGTCCTTCCGTACCAAAGCGCGGCCGAACAAAACAAGACCTTGTTTACCAAAGTTTTTTTACATAACTAGTTTTCAAGTCAACGAAAGGGTTTAGAAGAAATTCCAAAATCCAATTTTCGAATTTTTTTTGTTTTTTTTTTCAGTATGATTAGCATTTTACTGAATATTTCTCTAAAAAATTGACCCAATACTTAACAGGACCCGCACCGTTTGAATGGAAATTGGCTGGAATTATAAAACTCTATGGTAGATTTGTATCGGCCATATGAATAATTGGTGCATAGTTGATTTGGTTAATATTTTCCAAAAAAAAATTCCACAATGGACTCTTGGAATTTTTGAAAAGTTCAGCACCCTGTATAATCTGAACCGTTGAATTTAGAGCTTTGGCGCAACGGCAGGTAATCTGGAAAGCTTGAAGTAGGTGGCACTAGTTAGGCTAGAGTCTTTTAATTGTCATTAGTCAATGTGAGATTATTTAAATATTCAAATGTTGATGTTTGTCATTGTCACAGTGTAACACACATGGGTGTTGATGTGTACAATTTCTATTGAAGGCACAGTCCATGGCCCATGTCATCTGAATACTAAAACTGAATGAATCATTTGGTGGCCATAGTATCTGCGAGACAGCAGTCTCATCACATTTTCAAAATAACCGATTCTGTCACACACATAAGATGCCAATCTGGAATCAAATAAGTTAAATTCATTCATTATTCCAATCTGAAAATGACAATTTATCATTGCTTGACTGGAAACAAGAATAAGTTGAGGTTATGACTATGACTGATTACCTTTCTGTTCACATCCTTGCAAATATTTTTTGCGATTCGAAACACACATCATTCACCGCCATTTTTTCGCCGTTTGAGTCAAATCACAAAAAAGTGCGAAGATCCGCAAGGGTATGAACGAGCCTTAAGTCGTCTTTTTTCCCAATAATTTTCGAATTCCTATTTCTCAACTCATTTTCAACTGCTTTACAGCCCAACCACCATATTTATCACTCATTTTACTAAAAAAAACTTTCAAAATCAACGAAAATAAGTCAAAATACTAGTAAACAATAATTGTCATTTGAAAAAACAGGCTGTCAAAAACTACTTCAGCACCGCTATGCGGGAGCAATTTCGTATATCCCTGCCATTGAGACATTTGCCCTGTGTCAAGTCACCGGTCGGACCAGGCACGCGCGTTCAGTATGAAGTATGAGTAGTATGACCATGAGTCGGACCGACCAGATGATTGAAAATATTGGTCACATACATACAGTTCTAATGAGGTCGTCAAGTCAACCAAATGACCGCGCTGGTCGAATCATATTGGTCAGACCGTAGACTTGACTCAGCCTTGATCGGCATCACGAGTTCTACAATATACAGTGACCGCCAAAAAGTATGTACCAAATGGGAAAAAAAAAGTTTATTGTTAGAGTATTGAAATACATTTCTGGGAAAAAGTTTGTGCATGTTCGATAACCTAAAAATGGAATTTGACACAGGTCACATGACCACTAATATGGCGGCAATTTGGAAAAAATACAAAGAGGCCAAAACTGGGGTAAGATGGCAAGATATCAAAAAATGTTATGTGAAAAAGTTGCAAGAGTTTCAAGCAATAAAACGGAATTTTTTTAAATTTTTATTATTATTTTTCATATTTTCCGATCTTTATACAAAAATCAAAGCGAAAAACCAAAAGAATAGAAAAAATTTGCTGTTTTTTGTGAATACCTCAAAACGCACCAGGAAATTTTGAAGGATTTAGATTCAGTACCCCAAAAAACGAACTAAACCAACCAATTTATTTTTTGCAAAGTGATACTAACATTTGCTTGTATTTATACAGAGTTAGTCAAATGTATGGACCCGCCCATTTTTCTCAGTTAATATAAGGGTTATCGAAAAAAAGTTCGAATGAAAGTTGGAGGGTATTTTACTCTGCACCTTTTTATAAAATCACATATTTTTTATATATGCCATTGGTGAAGAAGTGACGTCATCGACATTTTTTTTAAATGGAACCATATGTCATGTTTGGTATCGCTAGATAGCTTGTTTTTTTACTCATTATAGTGGTACCTACCAATAGTATTCTAATTCTCTCGATAGGTACAGTGTGTTTCGTATTTTTGTGTCCACCTCCGTAATTCACTTACCCATTGCTTAATTTGTTTAATATTTTTCTCAATCGGGAAATGTAGCCAGTTGGATATTCTAAGCGACATGGCAATTTGATCCAGACAGTGGCGTACATCTGTAAAGTTTCTCATATGCTTATTTTTTGAAGAACATTTCTAGTTATTTTTCTGTAGGAAAATGTTCCAGAATAATTGAAGTGCCCTAATCCTGAATTTTTCCCTTATAGAAATAGTCATTTGTTTCAATTGTTCAAAATATTACTATTTTTTTAATGAAAAGAAGGACAACATATTATGTAAAGCGGCGATTTCATTTACTTATTCATTAGTCCTGGAAACTAATTTTTTATTTGACCCGTGATCTAAGATAAAAAATGTATTGTCTCGAATGGCTGAGACACTGAGGTAAATTTTGAAAATATCCCATAACCATTACTCATTGTATGAGGCGAATGTTAATTGTAAACATCGTAAGTGGAATTTTTTTATGAAACAACTTTCAATGTAGCACATAAAAAATATTATTTTATAAAAACTTACGTACGCCACTGTCTGCATCAAATTGCCATATAGCTCAAAATATCTACCTGGCTACATTCCATGATTGAGAAAAATTTTGAACAAATTAAGCAATAGGTAAGTGAACTACAGAGGGGACACAAAAATACGAATCACACTGTACCTATCGAGACAGTTGAAATAATATCGGAACTGCTGAAATGAGAAAAAAACAAGCTTTCCAACGATAATAAACATGACATATGGTTCCATTTGAAAAAAATGCCGATGACGTCACTTCTCCACCAATGGCACATCTAAAAAATATTTGAATTCATAGAAAGGTGCCTTCAACTTTCATCCGGATTTTTTTTCGATAAACCTCATATTAACTGAGAAAAATGGGTGGTTTGATTAATTTATCTGTATGTTATTAAACTGACATCCTGTCAGCCAACAAATGAACTAACAATAATGAAAAATGTCGGGGCGTGGCGCAGTGGTTAGAGCGTCCGACTTCGAGTAAAAAGGTCCGGAGTTCGAGCCCCAGTTGCGGCTGGGATTTTTTAATTTAATTTGACCGGTAAAATTATTAAAATCTCGTGGCTCGACTGGGGTGAGTCCTGCACGATTCACTGTTGCGTTCCAATTAACAGTGCTGCTCCTAAAGTGGCGTATGGAGTTAGTAACAAGGCCTACTCAGAACACATGGCTAATGACCATAGCAGTCGATGCCAAAACACCAAGGAAAAAAAAATAATGAAAACTGGAAAGGTGACAATTTCTTGTCATTTCCTGATTTTGTGGTATGAGTTGTCGAATCCACTGATTCATTGCCACCAGAAATGATGTTAGGTAGACGTGAAATACTCACCCCGCCCCAACCATCTTGACTAAATATGGCCTCCCTCATAATGGTGAGTTGTTCCAATTGCTGCTTCGTGCTGGTGGATGGTCCATTGTTGTTCTGGGAAATAGTTGAGGAGGCAGGAGGTTGACTATTAGGAGGCATTGTATTGTTGCTTGAAGGTTTAGATCCAGGTTGACCCCAACCAGAGTTATTGGACTGTGAGGTAGGGGGCTGTTGGCCATTTGTTTTGTTTCCTATAAAAACACGGGTCAGTGTCGTATTCATCATTATTTTTTTCATATCTTGATCAACCTCAAGCACATTTCATCGTCTGGATCAGTTACAAAGAACCCCGCAAGAAAAAATGTGGGAAATTGGCTCATGGTTGAATTGGCTGAAATTTTATGTTATAAGTGTTATAGTATCATTAGAAAAATGTGCGAGTTTGAATGAATTCGTATGTGTTGTTTCCGAGATATAAGCGGCCAAAACTCTTAAAAACGCCGTATTTGGGTAGTATTTGTGGGTATAATTAGAAAATTAGATAAACCGTACTTGAGCCACAATAGGCCATTGGCCGCAGTGGAGGGCCTGATACGGACCCACTCACGTTCAAACTTAAACCTAAAACGTTGTACTTCTGGTTTCTTCACGTTTATTCCATCAGTGTTATATTATAATTACTTAATGTTCTGTATATGCTGAAAATTGAATAAACGGTTATTATACAGTACGATGCAAATGTATGTAATAAATTCATTATTTCAGAATATAAACATATTTTGGAAAATTCCTCGAACACGTCGATTTTCTTTTCCGATTGGACAATTTTTGAACCCCACCCTGAATATATAGGGTTATCCGCATTCGAGTGAAAATTACTTTAGTGATATTTTTAAATGGAACACCCAGTGTATTTTTCCATATTTGGTTAGGGATCGTCATTACAAATCCAGTGATACCAGGTTTGATGGGATTATGTCAAACGGCTGCGGAAATATGGGCAAAAAACTTCCTCGTATGTCCAATGAGTATGACTGAGACTTCACACTATTCGGAAGGTCAAAAATCTCTGTCGCACTCATTGGGCATGTGGAGAAGTTTTGTGCTCATATCTCCGCAGCCGTTTGACATAATCCCATCAAACCTGGTATGACTGGATTTGTAATGACGATCCAACCAAATATGGAAAAATACACTGGGTGTCCCATTTAAAAATATCATTAAAGTAATTTTTAATCGAATGCGGATAACCCTATATATTTAGGGTGGGGTTCAAAATTTGGCCAATCGGAAAAGAAAATCGACGTGTTCGAGGAATTTTCCAATGTTTATATTCAGAAATAATGAATTTATTCCATACATTTGCATCGTACTGTATATTATTGACTGAGAAAAACATTTGTCAGCCGAAATAAGACAAATTAAGGATGAAAATGTATTGATTGGAACTCATAAACATGTATAAATATAATCTTGGTAATGATAGTACATTATGGTATCTACAGAACATAGTAAAAAAACTATATATTTTTTTTAATACTTTACCAAAATTTTGCTAAAACACCATAGCTTCAGTCTAAAAAATAATACATTATGATACAAGTGCACAAGTAAGTCTTTAAAGCACGCGCAACCAGTTTAAGAGCACGACGTTATTTATATTATGCATGCATCGTCACTTCAAAAACAAGGCCGGAAATGAATTTAAGATCAGGTTAATGTCCCTTATATTTTATTATATCTAGTCAAGTAGGTGATGTCCATCTCATGTCATGTGTTGTTGATATGGAGACTTATTTAACATGACAAAACTGAGATGTCTAAAAACCCTGAAGTTTGGTGTTTTGGCATCGACTGCTATGGTCATTAGCAATGTATCCTAGATAGGCCTCGTTACTAACTCCATACGCCACCTTAGGAGCAGCACTGTTAATTATTAACGCAACAGTGAATCGTGGAGGATTATTCCCAGCCGACAGGAGCCTCGATCATTCAGACTGGGACCTCTCGGTCACCAGGCGGGCGCTAATCCCCGCCCTATGGAATGCATTATTAGTAATTCTAGTTAGTTGCATCGCAGTGAATATTGAATATGGTATTTCAAAAATGCTTATCAGTAACAATTAAATTTACCTGGGACAGTAATTCTTTATTCCATTTTTTATGTTGTTTAGGTCAGTTCATATTCGTACACAATACTTGGTAAAGGTAAGCATCGGGCTCATTATCGAAACAAAAAGTAAAGTGGTGTTACTTACGTAGTTTAATCTTCTGAACACGAATCCGAAGGAATTTCGTGGGGGTCTCTTATACTTTTCGAGTTATGACCTTTTAAATCTTGAAAATTGACCATTTTCAAACACGATTTTTTCAGTAAAAATCGCAGAAAATACCTCCTTCTTTTTGTCGACACTTTTTTCATTCCCTAATCAACTCTTATTTCACAATTACTAGCACCAAAACCAAACGTTTTACGAAAAAAATTAACCTTCTTATATTTCACTATTCTTAAACTCACTCTTTATTGGCGTCCGTTCTAAAGATGTGGGAAGGGTTATGTATACTTTATAAGAAGGTTGATTTTTTGTTTAAAACGTTTGGTTTTAGTGCTTGTAATTGTGAAAAATATGAGTCGATTACGGTCTCAAAAAAGTTTCAACATTTTACCGAAAAAATCGTCTTTGAAAATGGTCGTTTTTCAAGATTCAAAAAGTCATAACTCGAAAAGTATAAGAGACCCCCACGAAATTCTTTCGGATTCGTGTTCAGGAGATAAAACTACGTAAGTAACACCACTTTTGTTTTTGTTTCGAGAATGAGCCCGATAAGCTTACCTTTACCCAATACTTGAAACTTCTATTCATGAAAACTTACCCTAAGATGGAAATCGACGGGATATTCAAAGAGCACACCACGATTTTATTTGTTTTATCGTTAATCAAGCTGGTGAAAGTCTTGCGTTTGATCCCACAGTTTTATAGGTATAAGTCGGCTACACCAGGGTTTTTAGGCATCTTAGATAAAACTGAGAACTTGGCGATGTTACATAGCAACAACATTTCTAGCGCGGCGTGTTTTAATTTTGGAGATTTCGTCTGCTTCTTAGTGGATTTGACAAGGTGCATGATGCGTATAATTAAAATAGCTATTTATGATACAAGTTCGTAAAGTAGGACTTTTTTGTATGAGCGTGAGGTTTGTTGAATGAGGCGCAGCCGAGTTCAACAAACACGCGAGTACAAAAAAGCCCTTTACGAAAGTGTTTCATACAAAGTTTTTTCGACAGTTATTATATTGCCAAATTGTAGCAATTATATCATTAATTTAAATGTTTAATGATATGAATTGTCGTCGTATTATCAAATGAAGACTTCCGAGTTATATTTGACGCAAAATACTGTATTTTTCAAAAATGCATAAATGCATGAACAATGTTCAAAAAATTACTTTACGCACAGTTGATGATTTTACGACAGGTCAGCAGTGCGTAAAAGCTCAGTTTACGCACTGTCGCAGAAAAATATGTTTTGTTTTTTGATGACTCTGAAATATTAATTTATTCAAAAAATTACAAGATGTGCTTGATTACAAGAAAAGGAATGAATTGCTCTGTCGATTGGACAAAAGATAAGGTAACTTTCTAATGAATTCAATTATTTAATATTTCCTTTCATTAAGATAAGGGATTGTTAATATTCAAGGTTTTTATTAAATATCTCAAAAACTGTTCCGTTAATTAGAACCTACTTTTCCTCACGCATTTTTGAAAATGTTGACTATTATGTACGAAATTTTTGTCAACTTTAGGGAACCTTTTGATAAGGAATGTTATGAATTTGAAGGAACTAGACCATACTAAGAGTGCAGTTTCAGTGTAAAGAGGAGTAAAGACTGGTTCATTTAAACGTAAGGTAAGGTAACGCAAGAACGTAAGGTAAGGTAATGTAAATGCACGGTTCACAAAAAAGGAAGGTAGAATTGTCACGACTGATAAATGTTTATCCAATTTGTCATACATATGACGGAATAGTTCGATTAAACTTATCGTCCATATTTATTCAGTTTTTCACACTTTTAAATTTGCAAACCGTCTGACTGACGTTTGATACGTTTTATACCTCACCTTGCGTTTTATAATGAACGACGAACGTGTCTACACGATTCCACTAATTCAACTTTCTTGCGTTACCTTACCTTGCGTTTACATGAACCAAAATTCAAAGTCGTCTCCACAATATATATTTAACCCCAATGGGAAGGGGAAGTTGTCAACGTGATGAACTTCAATTGTGGGTTTCATTTAGTATTATTCCTTGCAGAGGATGGATATCTACGGACACCGTAGTGCAGACGATACCATCCCACATGAAAATCTCGAGAGAATTATCCAGTACTTCATCAGGACATCTGGAGTACTCACGAGATAGATCTGATAGCGGGGTGCAACTAAAAAACTATGATGTTTTATCAAAATATCACTTGTTGGTTTTGGACTATGCACCGTATGTGCCCCAATGAACTATTAATAATAAAATTATAACAGGACGTTATACGAGTTCTGATCAATACATTTTCATCTTTAATTTGTCTTATTTCGGTTAACACAAAATTATAATTCTTCGTCAATCCTACCCAAATACAACGTTTTAAAGAACTTTGGCCCGCTAATATCTCAAAAACAACACATTTGATCTTAACACATTTGCCCAATGACCCATTCCACTATAACAATGAAATTTCAGCCATTTCGATCAAGAGGCAATTTCCCATTTAATGTATTTGTGCGGGGTTCTTTACTAGCATTCAGAAAAATAAAACATAAACGATCATTAGACTTTTTACAAGAGAAATATCGATAATTCCCGACTTGGAGTCATTTTTGATACAGTAATTAACTACAATGTATCTCCACAATTGCAAACAAAGTATTGACACTTTTGGGTTTCATCAAGAATAATTTTGAATTTGAAGATACGACCTCAATAAAAACTTTATACTGCACATTAATTCGGCCATATCTGAAATAATACAATAATCTCTTTATTAAGTCAATGACTAATCATACAAACACATTTCAGTATAATATACATACAAGAAATCAAACACTATATGTAACTGTCACAATATAAATAATGTTCATACGTGTCATGATAAGATAATAAAACATATGTATTATAATGAAAATAATAGTCTTTGTTTCACTAATTTATTTATACTAGTAAAATATAACTTGTAATTTATTTCAGACAAATACAATTGCTAAACTCCGTACAGTACTCCATTTCCTAACTCAGACTGTATCTCTAACTGCCCTCTTCAGCTATTTATATGCGTACAGATGTTTCTTCAGAATCCTCTCGAAGTTCTGGAACTTCTAGATTGGTCGCTCGTTGTTCGACTAGATGGCTCTGGACTGGTCTGGCATTCTGACATACGTGAGTGGTGACATCATCGTTGTTTACGGGTGAACGCCGATGCCGGCGAGGTGTACTATGCAAACGAGGCGACAGGTCCACCCTCAGTTTGTTACAGTATATAAGTACAGTGTCCGCTAAAATCTAGGAACCATATGAGAAACTGTTTTGTTAATATTTTCTCAGAAAATTTAATTCTTCATAAAAGTTGGTGAATTCAATTAGACTAAATACGAGGGTTGCTATTTAGGTATGTATTGAGAATGAAGAACTAAAACAATAATCGGGGTGTAGAAACTTCTTTATTGTTTTTCAAAATACTCTCATTTCAAATCTACACATTTTTGCATTCGATTGAACCAATTGGCAAAGCAGTTTTTCCACTCAGAAGTAGGTATCTCCAAAACATGGTTTTTGAATGAATAACAGCGTCTTGTGGCGTCGAAAAGCGTTGACCACGTAATTTGTTCTTCACTTGAGGGAACAAATAGAAATCATTAGGGGCTAAATCAGGGCTGTACGGCGGATGACCCATCAATTCAACGTTTTGAGTGCTCAAATAGCGGGTTGTTTGAGCCGATGTTTGTGAGCTCGCATTGTCATGATGGAGAATTATCCTTCGTCGACGTTTCGTTTTCCTCATTTCATTGATGACTTCTGGCAAACAAATAGTAGTGTACCATTCAGAGTTTACCGTTCTACGTTGCTCCAAAGGCATGGTTGCCACATGACCGTTTATACCAAAGAAACAGGCCACCATTTGCTTCGAAGTGCTGCGAGCACGAACAACTTTTGTTGGATTTGGTTCATTTTGAAAGAACCATACAGTCGACTGCTGTTTAGTTTCGGGCTCATAACAATAAATCCAAGAATCGTCACCTGTGTACATTTTATAAACTGCATTTGATGCACCGCGGTCATATTTTGTAATAATTTTCTTGCACCAATTTACACGAGTCTTTTTTTGATCGTTTGTCAAATTGTGCGGAATCCAACGAGAACAAACCTTTCTGACTGTCAAATGTTCATGCAATATCTTATGTATACTTGTCATATTAATGCCCAGGGATGCCTTGATCTCGCGATATATCACATGATGATTTTGCATTATCAGTTCGGACACAGCATCAATGTTTTCTCGCACAACAACCGATTTTGGACGTCCATCTTTAACTTCGTCCGCCAGCGAAGTACGGCTACGTTTGAATTCAGTAAACCATCGATATACTGTGGCCTTGGATGGTGCTTCATCAGAAAAAATCGCAGTTGAGATAATCCACGTCGAAAATCGTAAAAAATCATGGCACGAAAATGTTCACGATTTAGCTCCATTTTTTTGCAGAGATAAAATTTTCAAATGTCTATTAACAATGCAAATAGCGTATGTATGACAAAAAGTTCTGATTACGTATACTGTCAAAAATGTCAAACTTTGCGATAGCGCAGTTGGATCGCGCCTAGCGACACCAGTGTTGCCAATTCTCAATACATAAATAGCAACCCTCGTACGCACTTATCGGTTATTATCAATGGCGTTCGGCTAAGCGGGAATTGGCCGGAATTCTAAATTCACTACAGAGTTGAGTGACATTACTATGCAAAATATCGAAAAATATTGTGTATATCTTGTGTAAATAACGTGTATATCTTTCTATTATTATATCTATTATTATTATTATACACTTTTATACATTTTTATCATTATTTTTTTACTGTTATTTAAACCGTTACATTTTTATTTATATTGTCCATATATATATTTTTGTTTTGACCAATGTGTATATAATCATATCGATTCCATTACTGTACCATGCTTTGTCTACAAAATGAATAATTTTTTGACAATAAAGTATATTTATTATTATTATTATTGAAAAAAGGTGTTCGCAATCGAATGATATTCCCAGTTATCCAGTTTAGTCCAACAAATAACAATTTTTATTTTTTTGAGGATCCTGGCTTTATTTCATTATCTTTCCATAACTGTTTTTTTATAAACTCATATTCAAGATTTTGTTAGATAGGTTTAATTGCTTTAACAAATGATTTATGCTAATTTAGTAATTTACTAATAAAAAATATTTTTTTTCAATAATTCCCATTAAAAATTGAGGCCAACTCATTAAGCAGTTATTAAAATTAGTAATTGGTAAACTAAACTGGATAACTGGGAATATCATTCAACTGCAAACAACTATTTTCAATAACATTTTTCGATATTTTGCATAGTAATGTCACTTTACTCCGTAGTGAATTTAGAATATCGACCGATTTCCGCTGAGCCGCACGTAACTGATAATAACGGCTATGCGCGTATATAGTCTAATTGAATGCGCCAACTTTTATGAAGAATGAAATTTTCTGAGAAACTATTAATAGAAAAGTTTCCCATTTGGTTCCAAGAAATTGGCGGACAATGTATAAAATAATTTCAAAATACGAATATAAAAATATATATTCAAAAAACATTAAAAATACACATCTTCACATCCATTAGTAGGCCAATCAATAGAGCATTTTTTCCTAATAAAAATATTAGTAGAAAACCGACTGTACCATCACATGGAAGACAGTCCGTAGTTATATTCTGTTGTTTTCGACTCGCGACTGTCATTTATTAATTTGTTACAACCATTTAAATAACAAAAAACGCGTTTTTTTTTAAATTGTTTTGCTTATAAAATGAAAACTTATGGAGCAATTTGATTGCTCCAACGAAAAGAATTGTAGATAATAGAAATAAGAGCAAAATGGCATTTTTTACGACCCAGTCGGATCATTAGTAACGAAGGAAAACAAAAAAAAAAAAGGAAATTTTAATGAATTTTTTAAAAATTCATAACTCCGACATTTTTCAAGAACTAGGATTGGTCCTTCTCATAAAAGTATTGAATCATATGTACTTTGCATTAGTTTTGGCACAATTACAAGTTGATTTTTTTTGCACTATCTTGCAGCGTGCATGGATGCTCTAGTGATAGTCCGATTTCAATTTCTGAAAGAAAGTTTGAAAATGGAAGTACAGTGCCACAAAACGTATATTCTCATTTTGCCCTAAAATGCTGCGAAATGGTTGAAAAATGCTTGCAAACATGACTGAAAACGGCCGAGAAGGTGAAAGCGGTCGAGTGGTAGGAGACGTAGGAGTGAGCGGGAGATGAGGGAAAGTGTATTATCACGTAACCCGTTCATTAGAAGAATGCCCCTCATCTCCTGGACTCTCCTACTACTCGGCAGCTAACGCGGGCTCGGCCGTTTTCAGTCATGTTTGCATGCATTTTTCGCCCATTTCGCACCATTGTGGCGCAAAATGAGAATATACATTTTGGAGTATTATACTACCTATTTCGTAATCTGTTTGAGAAATTGAAATCGGGCTATCACTAGAGCATCCAGGCACACTGCAAGATAGTGTAAAAAATAAATAATTTGCAATTATGCCAAAACTAACGATACAACTGCGCCTGTTTTGTGCACACATAAAGTACACATGATTCAATACTTTCATGAGAAAGGCCAATCCTACTTCTTAAAAAATGGCAGAGTTATGAATTTTTTATAAAATCGCCTAATTTTCCGGTTTTTCCAGTTTTTGTCCGTTGCCAATGATCCGACAGGGTTTTGAAACATCCCATTTTATTCTTCTTTCAATTATCTACAATTCTTCTCATTGGAGCAACCAGATTGCTTCATCAGTTTTTGTTTTATAAGCAAAACAATTTAAAAAAAAGACGTTTTTTGTTATTTAAATGTTTATAACAAATTAATAAATGACAGTTGCGAGTCGAAAACATAACACAATATAACTTCGGACTGACTTTTATGTGATGGCATAGTCAGTTTCCTACTAGTATTTTTGTTAAAAACTCACTCATTTTATGCTCTATTGCTTGGTGTATAGGGAGATGAAGTTTCAGTTTTTTTCTGAAGATTTCAATATTACGACTTTCTTTGATCACAGAGGGTAATTCATTGTACCTGATTGTACCATTGTCCAATAGAGTCTCCTCGCTTGCTCTTTTATTTGGATAGAGATAACTTTATTTCGCGTGTTATGGTTATGAATATCATAGTTTTTACGAGGATTCTGGAGAGATAATTTATTTTTCAGTTTATAAATTAATGGCAAAGAATAATACTCAAGTAGAGAACAAATCGATAACCAGTCCAATCTTTTCAGAATATTCTTTATTGGTGTTTCTTTGGGGGACTTTCAATATACATCTCGTGGCCCTATTCTGTAATTTCTGTAGCCATTCAATTTCATTTTTATTCGAGTAGTAAGGAATAGATGCACCGAATATGAAGTGTGGTAATATCAGGGTACCTACTGTAAATAGCCTTTTTCTGAAATCGTTCAAGAATGCCCACTTTCTCGGAGTAACTTCAGGCCTCAAAATACGCTAAGCTAGTATTTTAGTCCGTTGCTAAGCAACGAACTTTCTCGGACCGTTTTCGGACCTAAACGGTACGGGAATAGTGATTTACGTAACAAGTCCGGAAAATACTGTTTTTTTGGACGAGTAGACCAAATTCTAGGACGAGCGTTAGCGAGTCCTGGAAGTCTATGAGTCCAAAAAAACTGTTTTCGGACGTGTTGCGTACACTATTTTTTCGGCAATCATATAGAATAACAAATCAATGAGACGCATTTAGTATAAGAGACGAAGAGAGGTCGACTTTCACACATCTGTTAAACGGATGAAACGATTCCAAATTTGAATATTTCGAACATTTCAGTTCTTATTTGTATTATATATTGAAATTCGAACAGAATATAGGTACCAACAGAAATATTCTAATTCTTATTTATATTAATATTTGTATTAAAATTCGAGCACTTCCCGGCCTAGTCCGGGAAGTACGTACTTCCCGGACTAGGCCGGGAAGTGCTACTTTCCCAAAGAAAAAGTGTCCGGGAAGTAAACACTTCCCGGATGGTTGCCGAAAAAGTACTTTTTCTACAACCACACCCCAAAACATGCTTTGCTGCATAGTTTTACGTTCGCAAACATGATTATTTCTCACAATAATTGAAATTTGACATTAGTGTGCCGCAAAGTGACATTTCTGTGCCACAAAGTGACATTTCTGTGCCAAAATTTTTCAGTACCTAATTTCTAAGCAATACAGTTTTCGTGACAGCAAGGTGAAAGTATATTTTGAAAATTCTGCATTTCGAAGGGATAATCGATCAGGCAACTTCAAGAATGAATAGACAAAGTCTATTGGTTTATATAATATGAGGGAAATTGTCGTACAAATTCATAATATTCTGAACAAAAATCATAGACATCACTACTGCTGTCTCAAATACCCACATACACACTATCCATTGCTAGGCAACGGAGCAACATCTATCGAATCATTTGAATGTCAACAAACGTCAAGCATAAAATATTCGTAAAATATTCTTGTCCCGTCATTTTTTAATGAGATTGAACTAAAATGGATAGCGACAGTTCTGAAATTGAAAATAATCCGCCAGAAAGAGAACAAGTTAATTCATTGTCATTGAATTTACTACCTTCAACTTCAAGAGGAAAATATAAGAATGAGTCATTGACATTTCATTCCGTCTTATAGTATGGTATTATTTTTAGCAAAAAGGGTGTTGTAGAAAAAGTATAGTGTGTAACACGAGCAGAAATGCAATTTTTCACTCTTTCGAATTTCAGCACTCGCTTGCGCTCGTGCCGCAACTTTTTCAAACTCGTGAGAAATTAGCACTTTTCTGCACTTGTTGCACAATATACTATATATTTATATTTTTGCCGGCTTGTTTACATTTTAGACAGTTATTGAAATCACGCAAACAATATGTAGAATTCCTTAGTTTTTGATAATGCTGATTGCGATTTCAGAAAAAATAGTATGTGTACCTCGTAGTAAAAGCACATTCCCAGACTTCAATTTAAATTGTCGACCGGGAATGTATTGCTTTTACTACTAGATACACAATATACTATTTTCGGCAACCATCCGGGAAGTGTTCACTTCCCGGACACTTTTTCTTTGGGAAAGTAGCACTTCCCGACCTAGTCCGGGAAGTACGTACTTCCCGGACTAGGCCGGGAAGTGCTCGAATTTTAATACAAATATTAATATAAATAAGAATTAGAATGTTTCTGTTGGTACCTATCTTCTGTTCGAATTTCAATATATAATACAAATAAGAACTGAAATGCTCGTCCTAGAATTTGGTCTACTCGTCCAAAAAAACAGTATTTTCCGGACTTGTTGCGTAAATTACTATTTTTGACCAGGTTGTAAGAGTTCGTCCTACTCGAGTGAGGAAATTTCGTCTTTCGTTACTTTATCTCTTATAGACAATGAGAAAAAGTTTACACAACAGTTTTTATCATTTGCAATGCAATAAAAAAAAGGACCCCGCAAACTCCTTATGGAATTTGGGTCCCGGTGGGTTTTTTTGAATTTATGGTATGATGTAGTCCATGTAATTCTCAACCAATGTTACCATTGCGCCAACCTAAAAAAATGAACAGTTTTGCTGCTAGGGGGCGTTGAAATCATCCCTTGCGCAGATTAGATTATTTATTTTTGAACCCGGTAACAATATTTTCACTTGTTTCATTGGTGCTAATGTTGCACAATATTGTGCTGTTTTATAAAAAAAATTCTTACCCCCTCACTTTTTTCCCCCAACTCAAACGCAAAAAAAATATTTCTCGAGTGCCTTCAAATGTATTGTCGAATGTTCAAATATGCTTAAATAAGGGAAATAACAGTTTTTTATGATTATCCCCCCACCCCCCAAATGACAAAACGAAAAAATTTCGGTGGATTTTTCTGAATTTTTGATACGATGCAGTTCAAGTTATTTTGAATAGAAATAAATCGGATGACAAACCCCAAAAATGAATAGTTTTGATGCTAGGGGGCGTCGAAATCATACCTTGCTTAGAATAGACTATTCTTTATTATTGGCGGAAACAATATCTCTACATATTTTTGTTTTATTTTATGCCGAACAATTGTGTAAATTTTTATAAATTGAAAATCTAAAACCTCCCCCTTACCCCCAACCAAACCAAACCAAAACACGAAAAAAATTAATTCAATCACCACCTCAAATTCATATTGTTGATGTCTAATTTTTATTTATTTTCAAGATATTCGCCCAATTAATTAATATTTAAAAATCATGAACTACGCCCTACTAAGAAGTCAGCAAACTCTACCAATATTTTTCTGAAGGGAGGGAAAGGTGGAATTATACAACTGTACGATTTCCTGAATTTCAGCTGATTAAAACATTTATTTTGATAAAGCATTTACAAGTAGTCGGGAATTAATTTTTTTCATGTTTTAAAATAGGGGTAGGGGGTAAGGAGGAGGTTTTAGATTTTCAATTTATAAAAAATTACACAATTGATCACCATAATCTAAACTAAAATACGTAGAGCTATTATTTCCGCCTATAATAATGAATAGTCTATTCTGAGTAAGATATGATTTCAACGCCCCCTAGCATAAAAACTATTCATCTTTTGGGGTTTGTCATTCAATTTAGTTCTATTCAAAATAACTTGAACTGCATCATATCAAAAATTTAGAAAAATCCACCGAATTTTATTCGTTTTGTGTCATTTGGGAAGTGGGGGGATAGTCATAAAAAATTGCTATTTCCCTTATTTAGGCATATTTGAACATTCGACAATTAATTTAAAGGCACTCGAGAAATATTTTTTTGTGTTTCGTAATTGGAGTTGGGGGAAAAAGGAAGGGGGTAAGAATTTTTTTTATAAAACAGCATAATAATGTGCAACATTGACAACAATGAAACAAGTGAAAATATTGTTACCGGGTTCAAAATTAAATAGTCTAATCTGCGCAAGGGGTGATTTCAACGCCCCCTAGCAGCAAAACTATTAATTTTTTTAGGTTGGCGCAATGGTAACATTGGTTGAGAATTACATGGACTACATCATACCAAAAATTCAAAAAAATCCACCGGGACCCAAATTCCATAAGGTGTTTGCGGGGTCCTTTGTGAGTTGGGTGAATTATTGATGCATCAATTATCTATTGCATGTGATTCACGTATTTTGTTTCAAATCTTACAAGTTTTTTCATAGCTATTAAAAATTCACTATCACGAAGGACCCCGCACGGTTCTTATCGAAAATGGGTCCCAGTCGAATTGGCTGAAAATTTGGTAAAATGTAGTTTATGATGTCCTGATCAAATGTCTCCAACGAGATCTAAAGTACAGTTTTTAAGATACAGGGTGTCAAACATGCAGAGGCAGGGTTGTTGCTTACCTTTAGAAAATCAATAAAATGGCGATTATTTTGTTACAAAAAGTTGAGGATAATGATTCCAATCTAAATATTGTCGACACGAGTTATAATGGAAAGTTGTAAGACTCCGTTTACGTTATTAATAATTACATAATTTTTATGTAATTGTTTGAACAAAATCAGCCAAACGCGATTGCTCGTAGACTTACAGAATGAGTAAATATCATTTGATTTTGATATTAGGTCATCTGAGGTTACTATTATACAGGGTGTTTTTGATTTAATCGTATGTAGTAACACCGTACCTAGTAACACAGTGCGCTTCATATTTTAATTTTTTGTACAGTGTATTAATTAAGGCTGGACACCGGCGGAAATTATTATAACATATTCACCTTCAAACTCAATATGTTTAAATTAAATATAAATATACGGATTACACATACAGAGAGATTCACAACGACACGACAAATAGAATGTATTTATTATAGTACAACACCCAGTACACTTAAGCTGATTTGGGATTTTGGCAATTATCTAAATGAAACTCTTGAAGTTTAAAATGATAATAATGAAACAACTGTTCCATCAGCTAAAAGGCTAGGGATAACAGAATTGTGAAGAGCATTGCTACAAGAGTAAATGCTGTACAAGATGAAGCAAATGTCAAAAATGCCTGATAATTCGTGACTCTCACGGTATGAAACGGCGACGATTATCTGTCGAATATGTGGCTATATTTCAAAAAGGATTAAATCATGTGCATATCATTTAGATATGCAAGGATATATTTTAGAACCTTCCATTAGGTAATAATTATTGGATTACAACATTAATCTATCATAAGATGAGAAATCTTGTCTTTCTTACAAAGATATAGCTAAAAATCAGACGAGAATATACCACGAGAGTAGGTTGAGTGACAATGAATTTAACTGCTTATACACATATAAGAAAATGCCCTGGATCCATAATACTCCACTTGTAAATCTTGTGCTCGGAAGTGTCGATACCTTCCATATAACGCTAATGTCATATACTGTTTCTGGTGTTCAAGCCATCAACCACAGAGTATGAACTAGTAGAAAAGATTTTGAATGCAGTTAATCTCCTATGTGATAGCTGAATCATCATGCCGTTGACCAGGATCCGTACAAGATGCAACAAATATACTAGAGCCACCAAATGTTGATCATATTTAATTTTCTGCTTTATGTTCAATTAGTAAACATATGTTCCTAAAAAAATTAAATAAATACAACTATAAAAGAAAATTTTGGGTGACCCTGTTCAATAGTAATATCAGATCACCCAATAACCAAATCAAATGATATTTATACTTATCCTGTAAGAATACGAGCTTTTGCATTCGACTGATTTTGTTCAAAAAATTACAAAAAAAATTATTTAATTATTAACAACCCTTAGAACATTTCATTATAACTCGTGTCGACAATATTTAGATTGCAATCATTATCATCAATTTTTTGTAACAAAATAATCGCCATATATTGATTTTCTGAAGGTAAGTAACAACACTGCCTCTGCATGTTTGACACCCTGTATCTCAAAAACTGTCCATTAGATCTCGTGCCTGTGGAGACATTTGATCAGGACATCATAAACTACATTATACTTCAGTCAATTCGACTGGAACCCATTTTCCATAAGAAGCGTGCGGGGTCCTTTTCAGAACAATCTGTATGGGGTTATGATGGAGCGATGACACATTATTTTATTCTTTTTAGTCCGTTTATTTATTTATTTTTTGACTTGTTTTAAATTCGTTACTTACTTAACTGGGAAGTTAGTTTAAAAGCGATTGCAGAATTTGTACTGAGCAAAAAAACATTATTATCATTAGATTATTAACATATCATGTAATAATATTACATTTTCATTCAGTTCTGAGCTATATTTGAAGTTAGTTTAAAATTGATTACAAAAGTTCAAGGACAAACTTTATCATTATTATTATTATTACTATGTCATCATTATTAACATATTGCATTGTCATCCAGTTCTGAGCTGTTTAGTTGGTTTGAAATCGATTACAAAATTTTCACCGATCAGACAAACATTATTATCATTACTTTATCCCTAAAAAACAAATAAACAAACAGGCAGGAAAGCGAGCTTAATGAAAAAGTAGTAATAATAATAATAGCTTTGAACACATAACTCATATCTAACAGCTGCATCACAAATTGAAAAAAAAACGCAACTATAAAAACCATGGTTAAGAATTTTCTAATAGAACACATTTTGTTGATAAGAATTCAACAATTTTGATGTAACTTTGATGAATTCGTTGAGTGGATGAAACTTTGATGCATTTCTGTTTGATTCCACGGAATGTAAATACAAACAGTTGCAACCGAATTTTACGAATTTTACGAAAAAGTGGAAGAACTAAAAAACTAGATACATTTTGATATAAGCCATTTCGTATGCTAGCCGACGATGTGATAGTAAAATTGATTTATACACATTCTTAAACGGTGTGTCTCATAGAAACACCTCCGTAACTTCCGTAATTATTGACGTAGAAGAATAGACAGATATACCAAAAATGTAATGTACAAATTCCTTCCAAGAAATCATTTCAAGTGATATATACTGCACGCCATCGGCAATGAAATTAACGACATTCGAAAAATTCACATTGCAAATACGGACGATGTCAACAAAAGCACATGAACCCCAAACTAGAACGGAAGCGTATTATGCTTACAACACATAGGTCGATGTGAAACCAACGAATGTTTAACGTCACGAAAAACCAACACAAAACTTTACACTAAACAAATATTTGAAGATAATCAATAATGTAATTAAAAACACAAAAGAAATCACCGCGGCAACTACAAAAACGCAGCTTTAATAATTGTAATGCAACCAACTTGAATACAACTCTGCAAAGTATGAATTGATGATCACGAGGTGCACACGCCGCAAGCATGCATTGATCATTGTTTACATTGTACATATTTGAAATGTGAATACACTATAATGCACTTTGATTCTGAAAAACATTCAGTTCTGAAACTCACTTCTCTTAGAAACGCCCCCGTAAATTCCGTAATTTGGACATAATTGTGCAAGAAAATGGCACTGGATACATGTATTCCTGTATCCTGAAATTTTGTATCATTCTAGAGGTCAAAAGGAGCAACTTTCTTCATACTTTTTTCTGTCCGTACAGGGAGCTACAAGAATGGATGGAAGGAAGATATGTGGAAATTTAGGGATTAAGTGATTGATATTCAGGTTGCTGAACGTTTTTGTAAATTAGGACTACCCTTTAAGGTAACACATGATAAAAGCGATCGTAAAGGACCCCGCAAACTGCTTATGGAATTTGGGTCCCGGTGGATTTTTTTGAATTTTTAGTATGATATTGTGGCGAAGCTGCGGGCGATGCCGGACCTGAACTCTCACGTAGCTAGCGACCGACCGCGGGAGACTGTCGATGCGCTTGCACCGAGAAGAATCTGGACGGTTCGGTGAGTCTGGGCGATTCGATGGAAAATTCTGGAGCATCCGGAGAAGTCAACGTCGGATATAAAAAGAACTACGCAGGGGACAGAAGGACAGTCAGTGAAGTGAAAGTCGAATATAAATACCTAGTTCCGTGATTGTTATGTAAATTTCGTTAAATAAATCATTTTAGAGTGAATCAGACTATAAATATATTACAGTTGATGTTAGAAGTGCGATTTCTGAAGATAAATAGTGTTCGTGTTAGTAGACTGTGTGAAATAGACAATAATAATAATAGACTGGTGTCCGGGAAATGGACTGTGTGAAATAGACAATAATAATAATAATGGACTGGTGACCCGTGAAATAGACTGTGAGACATAGACTAATACAAAATGTGTTCGAGGAAAGTTCGCCTGGTCGAATTGAAGGTTGCGGAATTGAAGCAAGAACTGGAGGAGAGGGAACTTGACACAAGTGGTAAAAAGGCCGTGCTTCAAACAAGACTTTCAGAGGGATTAGTCCAGGAGGGCGAGGACCTAGAAACATTTTTATTCGAAGTTTCTGGAATAGATATGAGTTCCATAATTAGTAAACTCGACGGAATGGAAGACAAAATGCAACAGAATTCGGTGAGTCTGAAGGAAGAACTTCAAAAGAAACTTCTAGAAAACTCGAAAAATCTGGAAGGAAAGCTGCTAGAAAATTCGAATACGCTCAAGGAAGAACTTCAAGAAAAACTTCTAGAAAATTCGAATACTCTCAAGGAAGAACTTCAAGAAAAACTGCTAGAAAATTCGAATAGTCTGAAAGAAGAATTTCAAGATAGTTCGAGGAATTTGAGAGAAGAGATTCTAGAAAATTCGAAGGGTTTGAGGGAAGAGCTTCTAGAAAACTCGAAGAACATGAAAGAAGAACTATGTGGCGTGGCGAACCGATTGGAAGAAAGAATGGGGACTGTCGAAACAGAGATGGAGAAAATCAAAGATGAAATTGAAGAGATAGGAAAATTGAAAGAAACAATCGGTGATAAAATCAAAGATGAGATTGTGGCGGAAATGGACAAAATGACAGAATCAATCAGTGATAAAATCCAAAGCGGACTCGAGGCGGAAATCAACAAAATAAAGGAGAAAATCAGTAAGTTGGAAAACCAGATTGACACTACCCACACCACAGAATCTGTCAATGAAAATTCAATGCTGGAACTGAGTTTGAACTTGGGTGATGTTCAGAAGGGTCTGAAAGATGTAAAGATCAGTTCGGAAACAGGAAAGCTCTCCATGAAACCACCTCAGTTCGATGGAAAAACACCATGGGCAAATTACCGCCGACAATTTGAAGCTGCAGCAAAGGCGAATGGATGGAATGCAGGAGAAAGAGCTGTGGCATTAACACTGGCTTTGCGTGGAGAAGCAACGAATATTTTACAAACCCTCACGGCACAAGAACAAGAGGACTACGAGCAGCTGATTAAACATCTCGAATTACGGTATGGACAGACCCATCTAGAACATGTATTCCACTCACAGCTCAAGAACCGCTGCCAGAAATCAAGCGAGTCCCTACAGGAATTTGAAGCAGACATTGCACGTTTGGTTCGCCTTGCATACCCAGCCACACCGAAAAGGTAATGGAACGACTAGCAGTTCAGGCATTCTTAGATGGACTTCGTGACCAGGAAACCAGACAAGCATTGACACTAGCTCGTCCAACACATCTCGTGGATGCACTGGCACGCGCTTTGGAATTTGAGGCGGCGAAGCAATCCTGCAGAAGCCAAAGTAGAGTCCGATTTATTGAGGAAGACCCACAGGAGCCTGCTGACCTGGAAGCTGCCATAAGGAAGGTCGTGAAGGAAATGTTGCCTGAGAAAAGACTAGTGAGATGCCGGAACTGTAGGAAACTTCGACACGTGCGTAGTCAATGTCCAACCCTCAAGAGGTCGAGACCAACGAAGGTTGTTGAGAAGGGGCAATCGTCGGCCACTACTCAGAAAGCCCCGGTGAACAATGCATATGTCGCTGTCCTCCAACGACAGAACAAAGGAGCCTTCGTAGATGATTTCATCAACAACGAGCCTTGCACCATGCTGCTAGATACAGGTGCGACTAGGACAATCCTTGGACCTGCTTTTATTAAAACACCAGAGAGAATGGAACCATCATCCTGGAAGCTACGCACAGCAACAGGAGAGCCGGCCACTGTACATGGTGAGCTACCGATTGAACTGATTCTAGGCAGCACAAAAGTGAAACATCGGGCATTAGTAGCGGACATTGAGGACGACGCAATTATTGGAATGGACATCACGAATTCCAGAGAGTTTGAATTGAACTTCAAAGATGGCGTCCTACGTGTGAACGGAGAAGAGCTGGTGCTACATGGAAGAAGTGAGGAGATGATTCGTGTTCTGCTGGCTGAAGATGTAAGTGTACCCGAGAGGGCTGAGACCATAGTGGAGGCTCGCTTGGATGGAGGTGCGAGCAATGGAAGCGTGGTTATGTTCGAGCCCAAGCTTCATGATGAGACAATTGGACGAGGGATTGCACTAGGCAAGACTTTGTTGCGTGCTGATAAAATTGTGCCAGTAAGGGTAATGAATGTCAATTATTACCCAGTGACTTTGAAGAAAGGAACTGTTTTGGGGCACTGCTCGTCAATTTCCTCTGTGATCAGGAGCGTACACAGTACTGTTAGTCAAGACAACAACCTGACAGCGGAACTGGAAAAATTGGTTACCCTCTCTTCCAAGGACATTGAACCAGCCCATCAGCCCAGATTGAGAGAATTAGTCAAGAAGTACCAAGACATCTTCGATACCGGACAAGGAAAAGGGGGTCGAACGAATGTAGTTCAACATAAAATTGATACTGGGGATGCTCGACCAATCCGACAATCAGCTAGAAGACTTCCTCTTGCCAAGAAGGAAGAGGCTGACAAAATAGTCAGTGGTATGGGAAAAGATGGAGTTATTGAACCACCCGACAGTCCATGGTCCTCTCCAGTCGTGCTGGTGAAGAAGAAAGACGGATCAACACGCTTTTGTGTAGACTATCGTCAACTGATCAACGTGACGAAGAAATACAGTTACCCTCTTCCGAGAATAGACGACACCCTAGACACGTTGGCCGGCTCCACGATTTTCTCGACCCTTGATCTGAAGAGTGGATACTGGCAGGTAGAACTGGCTCGAGAAGACAGAGAAAAGACAGCCTTCATCATCGGCTCAGGACTGTGGCATTTCACCGTTATGCCGTTCGGGCTTTGTAATGCTCCAGCCACATTCGAGAGATTAATGGAGACGGTTCTGAAAGGGCTTTCATGGGCGACGTGTCTGGTATATCTCGATGATATTATTGTAGTTGGCAAATCGTTCGAAGACCACGTTAAAAACCTGGAGCCCCAAGAAATGCCACCTGTTCCAAAAAGACAAACAAAGTTTCAGTGGTCCGAAGAATGCCAAGACTCGTTCAGGAAGCTGAAGGGGGCATTGATCAACGCACCGATTCTGAGTTATCCCCTTCCGAGTGGAAAATTAATTTTGGACACGGACGCCAGCAACGTGGGACTTGGAGCTGTCTTGTCCCAGATCCAGGATGGGCAAGAGAAGGTGATCGGATATTTCAGTAAAACTCTCAGTAAACCGGAGCGTAACTACTGCGTCACCAGACGAGAACTGTTGGCTGTTGTCAACACTTTTACAAATACGTGTACAGTTCAAAAACCCCGAGGGCCAAGTAGCACGTTGGATCGAAAGACTCCAAGAATTCGACTGCGAGATTGAACATCGAGCAGGGAGTGGCCACAAGAACGCAGATGCCCTGTCAAGGAGACCATGCCCAGACGACTGCTCTCACTGCCGACGAGCAGAAGAGAAGGAAGCAGCGATTTGTAGAACCACGGTAGTCGACAACAACTGGAATGACAACGAGGTCCAGAAAGACCAAGAAAGAGATCCAGATCTTGGTTTAATCATCGATTGGAAAAAGAGTAATCAAAGACCGACATGGCAGGAAATCGCAAAATATTCCCCAGCAGTCAAATCCTACTGGGCCCAATGGAATTCCCTTACCTTGGAAAATGGGGTCCTGAAACGTGTATTGGAGATCGAAGATGGTGGGGAGGACAGACGTCAGATAGTGGTACCCAAGAACAGAAGACATGAAGTACTCCGAGAGATCCATGATGGAGTTGCTGGAGGACATCTGGGTGTGACGAAGACCCTGCAGAAAGTAAGGCAACGGTTCTACTGGGTCAATTGTCAAGTTGATGTCAATGATTGGTGCAGAAAGTGTGCTGTTTGTGCTGCCAGCAATGGACCTCGGACACGACCCACAGCTCCGATGCGTCAGTATAACGTAGGTAGTCCATTCGAGAGAATCGCCATTGACATCACCGGCCCGTTCCCCGTATCAGACCACGGAAATAAATACATTCTTGTGGCAATGGACTATTTCAGCAAGTGGGCCGAAGCCTATGCCCTGCCCAACCAGGAAGCCATCAACGTCGCGGACGTCTTGGTGAAAGAGTGAATATGTCGATTCGGTGTACCCTTGGAGCTGCACTCGGACCAAGGCAGAAATTTCGAATCCAACCTGTTCCAAGAAATGTGCCAACTGCTGAACATCCGCAAGACGAGAACCACAGCTCTACATCCACAGTCCGATGGAATGGTTGAGCGGATGAACAGGACTATCAATCGCCACTTGTCCAAGGTAGTCTCTGACCATCAAAGAGACTGGGACCAGTATCTCCATTTGTTCCTGATGGCCTACCGTTCCGCAGTACACGAGTCGACCGGCCAAACCCCTGCTAGTATCATAATGGGCCGAGAGCTGCGACTTCCCTGTGACCTAAAGTTTGGGATGCCACCAGGACAGGATACCGCGGGAGAGGACTACGTCAGTAAACTCCGGCAGCGAATAGAGGACATCCACGAACGAGTCCGTTTGAACATCCAGAGTGCCAGCGACCGAATGAAAGCGACTTATGACATCAATGTCGATGCTGGAGGATTTCAGGTTGGTGACCTAGTTTGGCTGTACAACCTGATGCGTCGCCGGGGCCTGTCACCGAAATTACGGAATTCATGGGAAGGTCCGTACAAGATCATCAAGAGGATAAACGACCTGCTTTAACGAATCCACAAGCCACCCAGAGGTAAACCCAGGGTCGTTCATTTCAACAGGTTGGCCCCTTACGCTGGAAATCATGACCAAGTCCGCACCCTCAGACCACCAGAGGATGCGATGACGTTCCAGAAATTCATGTCCTTATACTCAAATGGACAGAAAGTGTCACACGGGGTAACTCGAGAGGAGCCACGGGACCTTTTCAAAGTGCCAGTCGATTACGCCCTAGCACACTGCGTCGCAGAAGATCTTTGAATGTCCAGGGGCATCGCTGTGGTGTTCTCCAAGAAATTTGGCCAACTCCAAACACTACGGAAACAGAATCCAGAAATTGGAGGTGTGCTACAGCTGAAGAAGGGCCAGAGGAACATCTACTACTTGGTGACCAAGAAGCATTCCCAAGACAAACCGTCCTATGAAGATGTCTGGAGGAGCCTGCCTCACCCAACTGAGAGATACGATGGTGGACCAGAATCTGGTGGACTTGGCAATCCCAAAGTTATCCTGTGGTATTGATGGGCTGGATTGGAGAGTTATAAGAAGTATGTTGGAGACGATATTCCGATCCAGCGGCATCCAGATTTTGGTTTGTTGTAATCCTATTCCACGACCTAACATGAAGACTGTGGAGTGTTATTTCCATCGAACTTCACGATGCAGATATGGGGAATCCTGCAAATATCGACACACTCCAAGGATGACATTTCGGGACGAAATATCTCTATGAAGGGGGCAATGTGGCGAAGCTGCGGACGATGCCGGACCTGAACTCTCACGTAGCTAGCGACCGACCGCGGGAGACTGTCGATGCGCTTGCACCGAGAAGAATCTGGACGGTTCGGTGAGTCTGGGCGATTCGATGGAAAATTCTGGAGCATCCGGAGAAGTCAACGTCGGATATAAAAAGAACTACGCAGGGGACAGGACAGTCAGTGAAGTGAAAGTCGAATATAAATACCTAGTTCCGTGATTGTTATGTAAATTAGAGTATTGTGTTATTGTATCATTGTATTTCGTTAAATAAATCATTTTAGAGTGAATCAGACTATAAATATATTACAATATATTCCATGTAATTCTCAACCAATGTTACGATTGCACCAACCCAAAAAATAAACTGTTTTGCTGCTAGGGAGCGTTGAAATCACCCCTTGCGCAGATTAGACTATTTATTTTTGAATCCTGTAACAATATTTTCACTAGTTTCATTGTTGCAAATGTTGCACAATATTGTGCTGTTTTGTAAAAACAAAATATTACCCCCCTTCTTCCCACAACTCGTATTAGGAAAAGCAAAAAAAAAATTCGAGTGCCTTTAAAGGTATCGTCGAATGTTTAGATATGCCTGAATAGAGGAAATAGAAGTTTTTATGATTATCCCCCCTCCCCCCATAGGGCACAAAACGAAAAAAATTTGGTGGATTTTTCTGAATTTTTAATATGATGCAGTTCAAGTTATTTTGAACATAAATTAATTGGGTGACAAATCCCAAAAATGAATAGTTTTCATGCTAGGGGCGTTGAACTCATACCTTGCTCAGAATAGACTATTCATTATTATAGGCGGAAACAATATCTCTACGTATTTTAGTTTAGATTATGCTGAACAATTGTGTAATTTTTTACACGAGCGACTTCGGGAAAACTTTTGGCAGGCAAAAAATTTCGTTTTAGTACTTTTTTTGTTTTCGTCTAACTCCTAAACGGTGCACCCTAGCACTCAAGATTACTTTTTTACATATATATCCTTTACTTAGCAGAATCGCTAATATTACATAAATGTGTATAAATTTGTCAATAAAAACTATATAAAATATAAAAACATTAATAAAAGTTATAATTAAGGTCAAGACATAAAATAAAATAAATATGAAAAATAAAAATTATAAAAATCCTAAAGTCAGTCAAAACACTCTTAAAATATAAAATACTTTAGACTTTCAGAACCAGATTAAAATGTAGGTTTATCGTTGAAAATATTGTACAAAACATCTTAGAAAAAAAAACATTTAACGGTTTTTTCGGCTATTATAGACACACTGGAAAATGAATTCTGAAAATGATTATCAACAGAATATCGTGCTTATTTCCTTCAAAAGGTTTCAAAAATACCTTTTTTCGGGATTAACCAGGTTCCCTACGGTTACACAAAGGTTGATCATCATCCACTATAGAATATATTAATCAAAAATCAACAGAATATCCACTAGTAATAAAGACTATATCCCATGAATCGATATATTTTGTCTAACAATTTAGACACATTGGCAAATGTATTCACAGCTTTCTTATCAACATTAAAAAAATAAATATTCAAAGTCAATCGATATTTTTCACATCATATTATACCCAAAACTCAAAAAAAATCCACTAGCAGACAGTATTTTCCATCGTTGACGTTAGACATTCAACCCTGTGGGGCCAAAAAAAGTCTAAGTAAGAAAGCTGCTTCATTTGACCTCTAGAATGATAATATAATAATAATAACAATAATAATAATAATAATAATAACAATAATAATAAATGTCTTTATTGCCAATTAATAGAAATGAAGTTACATTTTGTTTATCCAGTTAGGGTGAGATTCAGTTTGCATGTAAAAAAGAATGTATAAAGTACAATTTTAAACATAAATTCAGCAGTTAACATACATCAGCTGCTCTTCCATCTAACCCCAAAAAAGAAGTCAAAGACAGCAAATAGAATAATAAATAATTAAATTAAATTAATAAAGAAGAAATGAAAGTTTAGCGATTAATTGGCCAAAGGAAGATATTTTAATCCGAATAACGTATTTATTGTTGAGAAAAATAAAAATCAAAAAGAACTCGTTTGAGTTTATGTAGTGATAAGTAACTAAAATCGTGAGTTTTTAGATCTATCTAGAAATCAAAAAAATCTGTCGAGACCCTGGGTTACATGTATCCAGTGCCAGGTCCTTCACAGAATCGATAAATACAGCAAAAATATAAAGTTTCTACGTCAAAAATTACAGAAGTTACGGCAGTGTTTCCAAGAGAAGAACGACAAATTTTTCCAGGAACAATGTGGATTAGTAGTAAGATGGTTGTACTAATCACGAATCTGAAAACATTTTCGATCTATTTTGCCTCCATCGTGCAATGTATATCACTTGAAATGACACCTTCGAGGTACATTTGTAGTGTATCTATCAATTCTGCAACAATTTTACGTCAAAAATTACGGACGTTACGGGGCTGTTTCCATGAATATTACACACACTTGTCAAATGAACCAATCAGAAGCTCTAGTAAAGTTCGGATTATCAATAATACCAAACTGACTCTTGCTCTGATTGGCCTGTCAAGTTCGGTGTTTTCAGATTTGCGTATGTGACAGTTAATTAATATAAGTAATCACGCTAAGCACGCATTAAAAAATGAGTAGATTTGGGATAAATCCTATCGAATTAATCAATGTTTCCTGTTTATTGAACTTTATTAACTTCTCAGATCAACTTCTTGTTTTTGCTAATTTCTTCTAATTCAGCCAAATTTCAGATTTTTACCTTTCACTTTGTTTGTGAAATAGTCTATAACAAAATTCCACTCGTGATTGAATTTATCTCATAAGTTTGGCTTTTATTTCTGAACTCAACTGAATTGCTTTGAGAAAACATCACAGGTGTAACCATGTATAACAGTATTCCAATTTAAGTGAAAAATTCTGCTAGTCTGGATATTTTCAAAGTTAGACTCAAGAAGCACCTATTGACTGATACAAATATTCAACATTCTTTTTTATATGTTCAGTGTTTGGTATCTTAAGTTATATAATATGTTTGTAAGTATATACGCATGTGTAGGAGTCATCTTTTTGTTTAATATTTTGCATATTGTTCACAATGTTTTTATTAGTTCATTACTAAATAAAGGATTTATATACAGTGAGTATCAAAAAGTTTGCACCATATGAGAAAACTATTTTATTATCCATTTGTCAAAAAATGTTATTCCTAATAAAAATTGGTGCATTGTATTGGATTTAAGTTGTCAAAATTTTGAATTTTCGAACGTTGTACAGGGGAGAACAAGATCAAGAATAAACTACCCTTATTTTCGACATTATCAAAAAAGTTTATTATAAAAGTTGTTTAAATTTGAAAACAATATTCAGATTTGAAATCACAGCCACCTGCAACAAAATGAATCGACATACTTATAACGAAAATTCAATAACTCGTGGTATTACTACTGAAAAGTGAGACACACTGTATATCGGTTGTACAAAATAGTATATACGTAACAAGAATTGTAAGAAGCATACTACGCACGACTAGAAAAAATTACGCACGACTAGAAAAAATTACGCACGACTAGAAAAAGTCACGCACGACTAGAAAAAGTAACGCAGGAGCAGTGAAGCATAGAGTTAGGATTCCATGAAGTGAACTTTTTTTAAATGAATCTTGAATAACTACAAAGATTATTCAACTACAATATGTTCCTACTTGTAGACAACGTATTTATTCCAATTCAACTTAGTATTATTTAATTAAAATATTTTACTTTTGATTGTGATAGTTATTATCATGGTTTATGTTTATCGTTGACCTTAACATTGAATATATTGAATATATTGATCAACTGTTTTTCAAAATACGGTAACGTTAGGTTTTCTGAAAATGGATTTATTTCATGAACCTGAAGCTGGCAGCTTGAGTTAGCAGCCGCGACTTCAGATCCGGACTGACATCCATATATTTCAAAACATTCTAACATAATTTTCTTTCACGGCCTTAAGTTACTATGGGTTTCGTTTAAATTTTGTGTGATGAAAGAATGGATATATGTCTAATAGAGAATCACATAGTAGGTAAGATTAAAAGACTTTAACTTGATGAAAATTATAACATATCGGATTTTAAGAAACATTCGAACATAATTTAATTTCACGGCCTTATGCAACGGTGAATTTTATTAAAACTTTTTGTGAAATACAAATAAATATCAGTCGATTGGACAATTGTATAGCAGCCGGGTGAAAATGGTACTAACATAACGAAAAAAAATGTCAAGTTCTGATATTTGGAAATATTCGAATATAAATCCCACTCACGACCTTATGCAACGGTGGAATTTGTTCAAACTTTTTGTAACGAATAAATAAATATCGGTCAAGTGGACAATGGTATAGCAGCCGAGTTAGGATGTCACTAACATAACGAAAAAAAATGACAAACTTCAGAAATTTCGAAATATTCGAATATAATTCCGCTCACGACCTTACGCAACGGTGGAATTTGTTTAAACTTTTTGTAAATGACAAATGAATATCAGTCAACTGGATAATGGTATAGCAGCCGAGTTAGATGTCACGAAATTATATTCGAAATTTCTGAGGTTTTGGCATTTCTTATCCTAATGTTAGTGCCATCCTTACTCGGCTGCTATACGATTGTCCACTCGAATGATATTTATTTATTCTTTACAAAAAGTTTTAAAAAATCACCCGTTGCATAAGGTCGTGAGTGGAAATTATATTCGAATGTTTCGAAATTTCTGAAGTTTGACATTTTTTTTCATATGTTAGTGACATCCTAACTCGGCTGCTATACCATTATCCAGTTGACTGATATTTGTCATTTACAAAAAGTTTAAACAAATTCCACCTTTGCATAAGGTCGTGAGCGGAAATTATATTTGAATGTTTCGAAATTTCTGAAGTTTGGCATTTTTTTGGGTTATGTTCGTGACATCCTAACTCGGCTGCTATACCATTATCCAGTTGACTGATATTCATTTGTCATTTACAAAAAGTTTAAACAAATTCCACCTTTGCATAAGGTCGTGAGCGGAAATTATATTCGAATATTTCGAAATTTCTGAAGTTAGGCATTTTTTTGGGTTATGTTCGTGACATCCTAACTCGGCTGCTATACCATTATCCAGTTGACTGATATTCATTTGTCATTTACAAAAAGTTTAAACAAATTCCACGTTTGCATAAGGTCGTGAGCGGAAATTATATTTGAATGTTTCGAAATTTCTGAAGTTTGGCATTTTTTTGGTTATGTTCGTGACATCCTAACTCGGCTGCTATACCATTATCCAGTTAACCGATATTCATTTGTTGTTCACAAACATTTTGAACAAATTCCACCGTTGCATAAGGTCGTGAGTGAAAATTGTATTTGAATATTTCAAAGTTTAGGAATATCTGGAGTTTGCGATTTTTTTCGTTATGTTATTGCCATTGTAACACGATTGCTATACCGTTCTGCACTTAACTGGTTTGTATTTGTTCTTCACAAAAAGTTTGAACAAAATACACCGTTGCGTAAGAATGCAATCAAATTTTAAGTGTTTCCAATGCACATGCTGATTGTTCCGGCGCTCGGGCCAGTTCCGCCCTGGCAGGCTGCTAACTCAAGCTGCCAGCTTCAGGTTCATATTTATTTCGTGTTTCAACTTCCGGCCAATACATTTTTGATATTAACTGTTTCGTATCTTGCACGAGATTTCGCTGGTCTCAAATGATAAGTAGCAGTTTTCGTTATTCACTATATCGGGAGGTGTGATGAACCTGAAACTGGCACCGATACTAGCAGCCTGCCAAGACGAAATTGGCCCAAGCGCAGGACCAAATTCAAAATGTGTTTTATTTGGTGTTAATCATTTAAATTTGAATTTATATCTCATTTCTTCTTAATTCTTCTTGCTGGTGTACAAGAAGGGGGAGGGGAATGATTTGTGAGCTTGGTAACCAGTGCTGCTGTTTTGAGAGTAATTACTCCATTCGCAAGTAATTTCATCTCTGCGTAGTAATAAGATATTTGTGAACATTTTCCTAAAATTCCAATAATTCGTGAGGAGTTTGTATTTTGAGCAAACTGATTCGTATAAACAATGGTTTAAACTTCCACCACTTGATTTCTAGTCCCCTTAGTTCATTTTACTTGATTTTAATCAACCAGCTCGTATATGATCAGATCAGGGGAGAAGTAAACAAACAAAAGTGGCACCTGGCACCCTTTGTATTACTTTTAATGCAAATTTTTCCTAAGCAAATAATGCAAGCGATTGGCAGAGACATTCGGTTTGTTTCGCATGCAAACGAAAGAGTCTTATTAGTGTTTTACCAGTAGCGGTGCGTTTGTTGCGCTGGTATCGAAAAATTTTTATGCGGGAAGCACGGAGTGAGTGTAGGAAGGTTTAAAGTTAGCTGTAGTGAGGTGAATTTTGTATTAATGAAATATGTATGCAGCCATTGTAATAAAATTCTAGTATTTTAAAAATTAGTTTTTCTATTATTACCCCTATTTAAGTAACCGCCGTTGGAGCTGTCATAAGCTAGTGGGCTGGTGTAGCGTAAGAAAACTGTCAATTTTTTGCATTATTATAGAGCCAAATCATTCACATTTGAATGGGTATGTTTGATCTAGTATACGTCCGGTAAACCTTTTACAGTCTTGGAACCAGGTTTTGACTGTTCAGGAAATCAAAATTTCAGCTCAGTAAAGACCTCACCGTTTTCGAGATAATGGACATTTCTTAAATTTCTGGAGAATCTCTACCTCATCCTGTTTTTTGCGTGCTATGTCAACAAATTGAGACTTTCAAATTTCTTTGCTACTGAAAAGTGAAAATTTTACTGATGAGTGGTGCTTTCAGACGTATAAAACAGATGAACCTGAAGCTGGCAGCTTGAGTTAGCAGCCTGCCAGGGCGGAACTGGCCCGAGCGCCGGAACAATCAGCATGTGCATTGGAAACACTTAAAATTTGATTGCATTCTTACGCAACGGTGTATTTTGTTCAAACTTTTTGTGAAGAACAAATACAAACCAGTTAAGTGCACAACGGTATAGCAATCGTGTTACAATGGCAATAACATAACGAAAAAAATCGCAAACTCCAGATATTCCTAAACTTTGAAATATTCAAATACAATTTTCACTCACGACCTTATGCAACGGTGGAATTTGTTCAAAATGTTTGTGAACAACAAATGAATATCGATCAACTGGATAATGGTATAGCAGCCGAGTTAGGATGTCACGAACATAACCCAAATAAATGCCAAACTTCCGAAATTTCGAAACATTCAAATATAATTTCCGCTCACGACCTTATGCAAAGGTGGAATTTGTTTAAACTTTTTGTAAATGACAAATGAATATCAGTCAACTGGATAATGGTATAGCAGCCGAGTTAGGATGTCAAGAACATAACCCAAAAAAATGCCTAACTTCAGAAATTTCGAAATATTCGAATATAATTTCCGCTCACGACCTTATGCAAAGGTGGAATTTGTTTAAACTTTTTGTAAATGACAAATGAATATCAGTCAACTGGATAATGGTATAGTAGCCGAGTTAGGATGTCACGAACATAACCAAAAAAAAATGCCAAACTTCAGAAATTTCGAAACATTCAAATATAATTTCCGCTCACGGCCTTATGCAAAGGTGGAATTTGTTTAAACTTTTTGTAAATGTCAAATGAATATCAGTCAACTGGATAATGGTATAGCAGCCGAGTTAGGATGTCACTAACATAATGAAAAAAAATGTCAAACTTCAGAAATTTCGAAACATTCGAATATAATTTCCACTCACGACCTTATGCAACGGGTGATTTTTTAAAACTTTTTGTAAAGAATAAATAAATATCATTCGAGTGGACAATCGTATAGCAGCCGAGTAAGGATGGCACTAACATTAGGATAAGAAATGCCAAACCTCAGAAATTTCGAATATAATTTCCACTCCCGGCCATCTGGGAAAACATAAATATATAATTCAAAATCCAGAATTCACTTGAGCATGAGCAAACTCAAGTTATTGGTGAAACACCTGTAAGTGTTGTCGACAATTAACTCACTTATTGATGAACAAATTTTAATTGAGCAAGAAAACAACCACAAAAGTCACCCCTAATCAGCCTATCAACCCAAAACCTAGTGTAGAGGAACAGGTACCAATACCGTCATTAACCCTTTCCAGTCCTTTGTTGGGGCAGCCACAACAGTAAAAATAAAATATTTGGACTGCAAAGGATTAAGACGATCACAATCAATAGTTTACCAATTGATTAGCAATGTTGTCACTAACATATAGGTACAAATATATTCATTAACATGATCAAATCGGATATAAAAGACAACTACCAGTATGCATTGATCAGTTAACTAGTCAACCTGATAGTGACGTATCAGCTATCAAGTTTGAATATATCCTACTAGTGAAGTTTAGTGAATACATTAAAACAAATTATACTCGTAAGTATACTACCATATTGAAGGTATATATATATATATATATTTTCGATATGTTCAAGCAACGGAAGATAACACCTGAAGAAATAGCTAATGCTATTGTAGTAGATTTATACTCTAATTAACTGACTAAAATAATTTATTTAACGAAATACAATGATTCACAGTACTCTAATTTATATTACAATCACTCTACTATTTATATTCGACTTTCACTTCACTGACTGTCCGTCTGTCTGCTGCGTCGTTCTTTTTATATTAATTGTTGACTTCTCCGAATGCTCTGGAATTCTTCATCGAATTGTCCGGATCCATCGAATCATCCAGATTCTTCTTGGTGCATAGCGTATCGAAGGTCATATGCAGCCTGCGTGAGTGTTCAGGCCCGGCATCGCCCACAGCTTCGCCACATTGCCCCCTTCTTAGAGATATTTCGTCCCGAAATGTCATCCTTGGAGTGTGTCGATATTTGCAGGACTCCCCATATCTGCATCGTGAAGTTCGATTGAAATAACACTCCACAGTCTTCAGGTTAGGTCGTGGAATAGGATTACAGCAAACCAAAATCTGGATGCCGCTGGATCGGAATATCGTCTCCAACATACTTCTTATAACTCTCCAATCCAACCCATCAATACCACAGGATAATTTTGGGATTGCCAAGTCCACCAGATTCTGGTCCACCATCGTATCTCTCAGTTGGGTGAGGCTCCTCCAGACATCTTCATAGGACGGTTTATCTTGGTCACCAGGTAGTAGATGTTCCTCTGGCCCTTTTTCAGCTGTAGCACACCTCCAATTTCTGGATTCTGTTTTCGTAGTGTTTGGAGTCGGCCAAATTTCTTGGAGAACACCACAGCGATGCCCCTGGACATTCGAAGATCTTCTGCAACGCAGTGTGCTAGGGCGTAATCGACTGGCACTTTGAAAAGGTCCCGTGGCTCCTCTCGAGTTACCCCGTGTGACACTTTCTGTCCATTTGAGTATAAGGACATTAATTTCTAGAACGTCATCGCATCCTCTGGTGGTCTGAGGGTGCGGACTTGGTCATGGTTTCCAGCGTAAGGAGCCAACCTGTTGAAATGCACGACCCTGGGTTTACCTCTGGGTGGTTTATGGATTCGGTAAAGCAGGTCATTTATCCTCTTGACGATCTTGTACGGACCTTCCCATGAATTCCGTAATTTTGGTGATAGGCCACGGCGACGCATCGGGTTGTACAGCCAAACTAGGTCACCAACCTGAAATCCTCCAGCATCGGCATTGATGTCATAAGTCGCTTTCATTCGGTCGCTGGCACTCTGGATGTTCAAACGGACTCGTTCGTGGATGTCCTCCATTCGCTGCCGGAGATTGCTGACGTAGTCCTCTCCCGCGGTATCATGTCCTGGTGGCATCCCAAACTTTAGGTCACAGGGAAGTCGCAGCACTCGGCCCATTATGATACTTGCAGGGGTTTGGCCGGTCGACTCGTGTACTGCGGAACGGTAGGCCATCAGGAACAAATGGAGATATTGGTCCCAGTCTTTTTGATGGTCAGAGACTACCTTGGACAAGTGGCGATTGATAGTCCTGTTCATCCTCTCAACCATTCCATCGGACTGTGGATGTAGAGCTGTGGTTCTTGTCTTTCGGATGTTCAGCATCTGGCACATTTCTTGGAACAAATTAGATTCAAAATTTCTGCCTTGGTCCGAGTGCAGCTCCAAGGGAACGCCGAATCGACATATCCACTCTTTCACCAAGACGTTCGCGACGGTGATGGCTTCCTGGTTGGGCAGGGCATAGGCTTCGGCCCACTTGCTGAAATAGTCCATTGCCACAAGGATATATTTATTTCCGTGATCTGATACGGGGAACGGGCCGGCGATGTCAATGGCGATTCTTTCGAATGGACTACCTACGTTATACTGACGCATCGGAGCTTTGGGTCGTGTCCGAGGTCCATTGCTGGCAGCACAAACAGCACACTTTCTGCACCAGTCATTGACATCAACTTGACAATTGACCCAGTAGAACCGTTGCCTTACTTTCTGCAGGGTCTTCGTCACACCCAGATGTCCTCCAGAGTACTTCATGTCTTCTATTCTTGGGAACCACTATCTGACGTCTGTCCTCCCCACCATCTTCGGTCTCCAATACACGTTTCAGGACCCCATTTTCCAAGGTAAGGGAGTTCCATTGGGCCCAGTAGGATTTGACTGCTGGGGAATATCTTGCGATTTCCTGCCATGTCGGTCTTTGATTACTCTTTTTCCAACCGATGACTAAACCAAGATCTGGATCTCTTTCTTGGTCTTTCTGGATCTCGTGGTCATTCCAGTTGTTGTCAACTGCCGTGGTTCTACAAATCGCGGCTTCCTTATCTTCTGCTCGACGGCAGTGTGAGCAGTCGTCTGGGCATGGTCTCCTTGACAGGGCATCTGCGTTCTTGTGGCCTCTTCCTGCTCGATGTTCGATCTCGAAGTCGAATTCTTGGAGTCTTTCGATCCAACGTGCTACTTGGCCCTCGGGATTTTTGAACTGTAGAAGCCATTTAAGGGCTGCGTGGTCGGTTCTTAACAGAAATCTTCTCCCGTACACGTATTTGTAAAAGTGTTCTACTCCCTTGACAACAGCCAACAGTTCTCGTCTGGTGACGCAGTAGTTACGCTCCGGTTTACTGAGAGTTTTACTGAAGTATCCGATCACCTTCTCTTGCCCATCCTGGATCTGGGACAAGACAGCTCCAAGTCCCACGTTGCTGGCGTCCGTGTCCAAAATGAATTTTCCACTCGGAAGGGGATAACTCAGAATCGGTGCGTTGATCAATGCCCACTTCAGCTTCCTGAACGAGTCTTGGCATTCTTCGGACCACTGAAACTTTGTTTGTCCTTCCGTGAGCCTGGTCAGTGGTTTAGCGATGTTGGCGAACCCCAGCACATATCGGCGATAGTATGTGCACAAACCAAGGAAACTACGTAGTTGGTGTATGTCTCTCGGAATAGGCCACTCCTTCACTGCTCTGATCTTCTCGTCATCCACTGCTACTCCGTGCCCAGAGACAACATGGCCAAGGTAACGTACTTCTTTTTGGAACAGGTGGCATTTCTTGGGGCTCAGCTTCAATCCAGAATTTCTCAGTCGCAGGAATACCTCCTCCAGGTTTTTAACGTGGTCTTCGAACGATTTGCCAACTACAATAATGTCATCGAGATATACCAGACACGTCCTCCATGAAAGCCCTTTCAGAACCGTCTCCATTAATCTCTCGAATGTGGCTGGAGCATTACAAAGCCCGAATGGCATAACGGTGAAATGCCACAGTCCTGAGCCGATGGTGAAGGCTGTCTTTTCTCTATCTTCTCGAGCCAGTTCTACCTGCCAGTATCCACTCTTCAGATCAAGGGTCGAGAAAATCGTGGAGCCGGCCAACGTGTCTAGGGTGTCGTCTATTCTCGGAAGAGGGTAACTGTCTTTCTTCGTCACGTTGTTCAGTTGACGATAGTCTACGCAAAAGCGTATTGATCCGTCTTTCTTCTTCACCAGCGCGACTGGAGAGGACCATGGACTGTCGGATGGTTCAATAACTCCATCTTTCCCCATATCACTGACTATTTTGTCAGCCTCTTCCTTCTTGGCAAGAGGAAGTCTTCTAGCTGATTGTCGGATTGGTCGAGCATCCCCAGTATCAATTTTATGTTGAACTACATTCGTTCGACCCCCTTTTCCTTGTCCGGTATCGAAGATGTCTTGGTACTTCTTGACTAATTCTCTCAATCTGAGCTGTTGGGCTGGTTTAATGCCCTTGGAAGAGAGGGTAACCAATTTTTCCAGTTCCGCTGTCAGGTTGTTGTCTTGACTAACAGTACTGTGTACACTCCTGATCACAGAGGAAATTGACGAGCAGTGCCCCAAAACAGTTCCTTTCTTCAAAGTCACTGGGAAATAATTGACATTCATTACCCTTACTGGCACAATTTTATTAGCACGCAACAAAGTCTTGCCTAGTGCAATCCCTCGTCCAATTTTCTCATCATGAAGCTTGGGCTCGAATATAACCACGCTTCCATTGCCCGCACCTCCATCCAATCGAGCCTCCAGTATGGTCTCAGCCCTCTCGGGTACACTTACATCTTCAGCCAGCAGAACACGAATCATCTCCTCACTTCTTCCATGTAGCACCAGCTCTTCTCCGTTCACACGTAGGACGCCATCTTTGAAGTTCAATTCAAACCCTCTGGAATTCATGATGTCCATTCCAATAATTGCATCGTCCTCAATGTCCGCTACTAATGCCCGATGTTTCACTTTCGTGCTGCCTAGAATCAGTTCAATCGGTAGCTCTCCATGTACAGTGGCCGGCTCTCCTGTTGCTGTGCGTAGCTTCCAGGATGATGGTTCCATTCTGTCTGATGTCTTAGTAAAAGCAGGCCCAAGGATTGTCCTAGTCGCACCTGTATCCAGCAGCATTGCGCAAGGCTTGTTGTTGATGAAACCGTCTACGAAGGCTCCTTTGTTCTGTCGTTGGAGGACAGCGACATATGCGTTGTTCACCGGGGCTTTCTGAGTATAGGACGACGATTGCCCCTTCTCAACAACCTTCGTTGGTCTCGACCTCTTGAGGGTTGGACATTGACTACGCACGTGTCCAAGTTTCCTACAGTTCCGGCATCTCACTAGTCTTCTCTCAGGTAACATCTCCTTCACGACCTTTCTTATGGCAGCTTCCAGGTTAGTAGGCTCCTGTGGGTCTTCTTCAATAACTCGGACTTTACTCTGGCTTCTGCAGGATTGCTTCGCCGCCTCAAATTCCAAAGCGCGTGCCAGTGCATCCACGAGATGTATTGGACGAGCTAGTGTCAATGCTTGTCTGGTTTCCTGATCACGAAGTCCATCTAAGAAGGCCTGCACTGCTAGTCGCTCCATTACCTTTTCCGGTGTAGCTGGGTATGCAAGGCGAACCAAGCGTGCAATGTCGGCTTCATATTCCTGTAGGGATTCGCTTGATTTCTGGCAGCGGTTTTTCAGCTGTGAGTGGTATACATGTTCTAGATGGGTCTGTCCATACCGTAATTCCAGATGTTTGATCAGCTGCTCGTAGTCCTCTTGTTCTTGGGCTGTGAGGGTTTGTAAGATATTTGTGGCTTCTCCACGCAACGCCAGTGTTAATGCTACAGCTCTTTCTCCTGCATTCCATCCATTCGCCTTTGCTGCAGCTTCAAATTGTCGGCGGTAATTTGCCCATGGTGTTTTCCCATCAAACTGAGGTGGTTTCATAGAGAGTTTTCCTGTTTCCGGACTGATTTTTACATCTTTCAAACCCTTTTGAACATCATCTAAGTTCAAACTCAGTTCCAGCATTGAATTTTCATTGACAGATTCTGTGGTGTGGGTAGTGTCATTATGGTTTTCCAACTTACTGATTTTCTCCTTCAATTTGTTGATTTCTTCCTCGATTCCGCCTCTGATTTCATCGCTGATTGTTTCCTTCAATTTTCCCATCTCTTCCTCGACAGTCCCTATTCTTTCTTCTAACCGGTTCGCCACGCCACAAAGTTCTTCTTTCATGTTCTTCGAATTTTCTAGAAGCTCTTCCCTCAAACCTTTCGAATTTTCTAGAATCTCTTCTCTCAAATTCCTCGAACTTTCTAGAAATTCTTCTTTCAGACCATTCGAATTTTCTAGAAGTTTTGCTTGAAGTTCTTCCTTCAGAGTATTCGAATTTTCAAGCAGCTTTTCTTCCAGATTTTTGGAATTTTCTACAAGTTTATCTTGAAGTTTTTCTTGCAGACTTTTCGAATTTTCTTGAAGTTCTTCTTTCAAAGTACTCATTATGGAAGTCATATCCATTCCAGAAACTTCGAATAGAATATGCAGCCTGCGTGAGTGTTCAGGCCCGGCATCGCCCACAGCTTCGCCACACTATAATACAACAGGCTAAATATAGTGATACATCGACAGAACAGTTGATGATTGACTTACATTCGTGTGACAAAGCTCTCTGGTTCATTATTTGTCAGTCAATTATGCCCGATATTTCTGATGAAAGAACTTTGGACAAATACTGGAGGAAATGTTATTTAACTTTCACGTCCCATCATGAACAAATTCAGAATCTCATTAATGGGACAATTATTGAGCAGTTACCTGCTGCAATATTCGAGAAAGAAGAGGTTCTCATGGAAAATCGTTCTGTACATGACCTTCTGGTAACTGATCTCGAAAAAGATATAATCGGAGGCTCTTGTTCCACATCATACGATGAATCTGACTCCAAGCCGAGCGAAGGGAACCAAAGTATAAATTGCAAAACTTTTGTTGAAGATGAGATTGTAGAAAAGCCAATGCCATTGAATGCTTTGAAGAAGTCACCCACTAAAATCAACATCCAATGGACCGAAGACTCGCCAATAGTCCTAATGCCAGACTTTTGGGAAAAATATGAAGAAGTTAGCAGCCAGCCCTTGAAACATGGATGGTGTGATACCTTCAATGATGTATTCTCGAAGGAATATCCGCATTGTGTTTTATCTTTTAAGTGGCATAAATTCTATAATGATGAAAAAAACCGGAGCATTTATTTCCACGCGGCTGCGCGGTGCAAACACTCCAGCTGCACAAAATTTAAATTCATCGTGGAGCAGAAGCTTTGTAAGCCTTTTAGCGACACCAAGGTGAGAGTCTTTCGTGAAAGTGAAATTAAGCACACAGGAGAACGGCATAGAAGGTTTATTCGAGAATATCAACGGAAATTTTTTGGAAAGGACCTGCAATCTGAATCAGCATTATCGCTGAAGCTGAAGCAGTTGAATAAGGCCTCACTTGATACTCTGGAAGCTGGAAATCTCAATGCAGTGGCAAAGTTCATCAATTTTACACAAAATTGCCAGTGAGCAGCGTTCGAAAGACAATCTCGACAAAGATTTCGGTAAGTACATGGAGAAATTACGTAGAGAGTATAGAGATGCTTATAGAACAAGAGTGAAAGGATACATTCAGTATATCGCTTTGTTCCCCTTAACAACTATTTTATTCATGGAACAGCAGTTATTGTATTTGAATTCCCTGCATAAGGTTTTTTTACATTTAGATGCTACAGGATCAATTGTGGTTCAGCCACCATATGCAGACGAGCACATGACAATTTATTATTATGTTCTTATATTGCCAGGCTCTTCGGAAGATGGTCCTTTACCCGTGGCTGAGTGTTTCACATCTAAACATGATGAAACAGCCATAACACATTTTTTGTCTGTTTTTCTCGATGGCTTGGAAGATGTGTCCCACTCCACACATATACAAAAAGTAGAAACAGATTTTAGTTTGGTACTACTAAAATCAGCATGCACAGCTTTCAATAAAGTAGATTTATATGATTATATGAATATGCTTTATAGAGAAGTAGAGCAAGAGAAGGTGATGAGGAGGCCTGTTACAATTCTCCATATCTGTTTCTCACATTTAATCAAAACAGTATGGAAAAAAATTAAGACGTGTTTCGATAATAAACGTGGACACGAAAAGCAACGTTCCGTTGCTGGGGCATTAATGGGGAAACTTGTACATACCAAAAATATATCTTCGGCTTACCGTACGTTTACGTCGTTCATAAAAATATTCGGTTTAGAATACAAGTGTCAAAACTTTGATGATTTGTTGAATGAACATATCTTGTCCGAAACTGATAGTGAATGTGAAGAATCAATTCATGCAGATGAACACCTCGATGTACACCGAACGAAAAGGAAATCATCGCTTTACTTTCATCACTTTAATGCAATAAAAGTAGACATAATTGAAAATACTAGTTGTTCAACAACATTGAATGAATATTTTTCGCAATCATTTATCGATTATGTACTAGACTTTCTCCTTCCATACTTTTCATTATGGTCTGCTGTTGGCATATCCAGATTCGGGCTGAGCAGGGACAGTAATGCTCCGGTTGAAAACTACTTCAAGATCTATAAACATCAAATCCTCAGAGGTCAAACACGGATTTCTTTACCAAGACTAATTCAAATGGCCGAACCCTTTTTACATGCCAGAATGAAGGAAAGATCAGTGTCACTGAAAACAACACGGCAGAAAATAAAGAAAAGGGAGGTAGAGGTTTGGCAGCGGCGTAAAACTGGGAGGGTAAACCGTTTTTTGACAATGAGTAAGATGACCAAGATTGTTCATCCACAAGTCAGTGATCAATGTGATATTGAGATTCCGCCCCAAACATCATTTTCTAAGGACCAATATACGACCGAGGGTAACCAACGCACTTCAACTCCGACGCCGTCGGTCGAAATTGTCCCAGAAGTCAGAGCTAAGACGAGTGGGTTGGATAAAGACACTTGTGAATATATATTCGATCCACAATGCTCATATCCCGTTGGTTTCCCACACGTGAGTAGAAATATCAATGGTATCGTTCTAGATGAAATGAGTTTTAGACCATTAATGCCCTTCAGAAACACCGATCAGTGGCTGGATGATAGCGTTATAAACAGTTTTATGAGTTTACTGCACCCTATAGCTCAGCGAAAAAATATTTCGTTGCTATGTTTCGACACGTTTTTTGCTCAGAGTATATTGCTAAGAGGATATGTCAGTAATGAATTTCTGAAATGGGTGAAAACATCGTCGATTGGTTCCAAAAATGTATGGTTCATTCCCATTAACGAAAGAAATCATTGGACATTATTAGCGGTTATAATTAATCAAAAAATGTTGGTGTATTTTGATTCTTTGCATGGTCCACCTCCAAAAAATATTACAAATGCAGTTTTCTGCCTGCTAGAAGAACAACTTGCGGAAACCTTCTCTTTCAGCGAGTGGACTATTTATATGCTCCATCGGATATTCCTTCACAAATATCTGATGAATTTGGAATTGGTGGTAATTGTGGTGTTCATGTTTGTTGTTGGGCTCTCACAATGGCATCCTGCTCTTACATTCATTTTACTGAAAAGGACATGAATAAAGCCCGCATTGGCATTGTAAATTTTTTATGTAATAGCGTCATAGACAAAAAAAGTGAACTAAAACTGACCAATACAAGAAATCGACTTCTTGTAGATGGGGAGTTGGGAAAGGGGACGATGACACTGGACAAAAACTTCGTAGTAAGAAAGGTGCCTCCAATGGGATTTTTGACAACAACAGATTTTTGTTCCAGCCTCAGTTTCTTAATGCCCCAAGCGATTATTCAAACGAGATATCAAAGCCGATATACCTGAATAGATTCATATATAACCATTTACCAAAAGATGTTCGAGATGAAGACAATTTTTTTGCATTCAAAAGGAAACTGAGAGTGTTTTTCGTTGAACGAAGTTTTTTATAATATAAATGAATATGTATCCCTTGACAAGACTGTGATTTAAATTTTTTTAATGATTTTAATATCTTTAATGTGATCTGACTGTTCCTGGTAATGTTCTTTATACCAAATGTATTTTATGACTTGTCTGAAAAGATAGAATAGATAGAACTATCTATCTATCTATCTATCTATGCATGTGAACCTCAATTCATTTGTCATTTACAAAAAGTTTAAACAAATTCCACCTTTGCATAAGGTCGTGAGCGGAAATTACATTTGAATGTTTCGAAATTTCTGAAGTTTGACATTTTTTTGGGTTATGTTCGTGACATCCTAACTCGGCTGCTATACCATTATCCAGTTGACTGATATTCATTTGTCATTTACAAAAAGTTTAAACAAATTTCACCTTTGCATAAGGTCGTGAGCGGAAATTATATTTGAATGTTTCGAAATTTCTGAAGTTTGGCATTTTTTTTGGTTATGTTCGTGACATCCTAACTCGGCTGCTATACCATTATCCAGTTGACTGATATTCATTTGTCATTTACAAAAAGTTTAAACAAATTCCACCTTTGCATAAGGTCGTGAGCGGAAATTATATTCGAATATTTCGAAATTTCTGAAGTTAGGCATTTTTTTGGGTTATGTTCGTGACATCCTAACTCGGCTGCTATACCATTATCCAGTTGACTGATATTCATTTGTCATTTACAAAAAGTTTAAACAAATTCCACCTTTGCATAAGGTCGTGAGCGGAAATTATATTTGAATGTTTCGAAATTTCTGAAGTTTGGCATTTTTTTTGGTTATGTTCGTGACATCCTAACTCGGCTGCTATACCATTATCCAGTTGACTGATATTCATTTGTCATTTACAAAAAGTTTAAACAAATTCCACCTTTGCATAAGGTCGTGAGCGAAAATTATATTCGAATATTTCGAAATTTCTGAAGTTAGGCATTTTTTTGGGTTATGTTCGTGACATCCTAACTCGGCTGCTATACCATTATCCAGTTGACTGATATTCATTTGTAATTTACAAAAGTTTAAACAAATTCCACCTTTGCATAAGGTCGTGAACGGAAATTATATTTGAATGTTTCGAAATTTCTGAAGTTTGGCATTTTTTTTGGTTATGTTCGTGACATCCTAACTCGGCTGCTATACCATTATCCAGTTGACTGATATTCATTTGTCATTTACAAAAAGTTTAAACAAATTCCACCTTTGCATAAGGTCGTGAGCGGAATTATATTCGAATATTTCGAAATTTCTGAAGTTTGTCATTTTTTTCCGTTATGTTAGTGACATCCTAACTCGGCTGCTATACCATTGTCCACTTGACCGATATTTATTTATTCGTTACAAAAAGTTTGAACAAATTCCACCGTTGCATAAGGTCGTGAGTGGGATTTATATTCGAATATTTCCAAATATCAGAACTTGACATTTTTTTATGTTAGTGCCATTTTCACCCGGCTGCTATACAATTGTCCAATCGACTGATATTTATTTGTATTTCACAAAAAGTTTTAATAAAATTCACCGTTGCATAAGGCCGTGAAATTAAATTATGTTCGAATGTTTCTTAAAATCCGATATGTTATAATTTTCATCAAGTTAAAATCTTTTAATCTTACCTACTATGTGATTCTCTATTAGACATTTATCCATTCTTTCATCACACAAAATTTAAACGAAACCCATAGTAACTTAAGGCCGTGAAAGAAAATTATGTTAGAATGTTTTGAAATATATGGATGTCAGTCCGGATCTGAAGTCGCGGCTGCTAACTCAAGCTGCCAGCTTCAGGTTCATATAAAACAGTGTTTCAGAAATTGATACAATTTTTCGAGAAATGGGAGTAAAATGCCAGATTTGAATGACTTTTGTGCGAAATTATAAAAGTTGATATGGGTCCAGAATAAAACCACATTATAATTTGATGAAAATATCACTCCATCCAAAAATAACTATAGTTAGTTCTATACCATTTCAAAGTCTAGACAAAATGTGCATTTTTTGTAATAACTGTCCACCTCTAGGGGCTCTAGGTTGAGGGTTTTTTTAAGCAATATTGTCAAAATTCTGTCACAAAAAAGTGGTGGAATTCAAATCTGACATTTTACCCCAATTTCTCGAAAAATTACATCAATTTCTGTAAAACTGTTTTGTACGTCTCAAAGCACCACTCATCAGTAATTTTCAACAGCGAAGATATTTGAATTATTCTAAATTTGTAGACATGGCAACCAGCAAACCGATGTGAGGTAGCGATTTTCCCGAAATTCAAAGAATGCCCATTATCTCGATAACGGTAGGATTTCTACTGGAATGAAATTCTGCTATTCTGAATAGTCAGGACCTGGTCTATCACCAGTACCAAGATTGTACAAGGTTTACCGGACACCCTTGTATATGAAAAGTTGATTTTAATGATGTTTCGACGTCTACCAAACAGATTATTATATTGACAGGTGACAGCATTACTTTATTCAAAGTTATTCCTATATTTTTTATGATTCTTTACTACACACCTCATCATTGTCGTGTCAATTTCTGAAAAATATTTTGCGGATTTTCAATGTTTTAGGTTTGAAAGTAAAATTGCCAACCTTTAATAAGTAGATTACTAATTACATTGACAGTTGACAGCATTACGTATTTACTAGTTATTCTTGTATTCCTATTTTTTTTTATTAGACTTTGGATATGCTTATAACAGATCCAATCATTGAACAGTTTCCGTTGGCAGCACTGTTGGTAACTCTTCTGTCTGATCTGCGTTGCGCGGAAAAGCTGGCACTGGTAGCACCCCAAGTAACGATTTTAAGACAGTTTCTATTTATTCAGGTTCTTAAAATGTTTTAATATGTTCAATAAATTGACATCGGATTTAAAGTAACCTTAAGGTAAACTAAAAGTTCTTAAAGACCACTTATTTTGAATCAAAATGACATTTGCTCTTAATGTCCTATTGATCCTATACAGGTTTTATGTTACTCTAGAAGAAATTAAGGATCTTGGAATCATTTTCAACCATTCATTTAAATTTGGTATGCATACTGAACATGTCCTTAAAGACACCTATAGAAAACTAGGTTTCATACCAAGAAATTTCAACAAATTTAAAATGGAACACTCTACTGGCTCTATTTAATGCATATGTAAGATACGTAAGAATACAATTCTACACTCTAAGATGATAGAAAAAGTCCAAATGAAATTTTTAAGATGTCTGTATTATAGGAAAAACTTAACCTCTCCATCCATGAAATCCTACAACTCACAGAGATCATCAAGGTTCTGAAGGGACAATTGTTTTCCTAAGGAAACGTGATGTATTATTTTAAGTAGAAAATTCCAACGGCCCTCTCAATCGATGCTTAAAGAATGCTAAAATTTATAACAAGAATTGTGATGTGGATATTTTTAAAGCTAGGATGTGATATTTTAAATATGAAATGACTGAATTTATTCTTTACACTATGATCCATGATATATTTTAATATTGGACTGACATTGTTTATATTTCACTGTGAACATGTAACAGAGCTTTGCCTGTTTGTAACGCAGTATAAATAAATTCTATTCTATAAACAATGCTGTTTCTGTGGATATTAATAAACTACTACTAACATGCAAAATAAAATACTTCTGAATTGAAACTGTTTTTTTATACACCATTTTACAAACCATTTCATTAAAACACAGTGATTGAAAAATTGATTATAATATAATTTCTACATTTTTTGGGGATTTTTCATGTGTAGTTCAAACTCCACACAACACATCACTTCGAGAATGTGTAGCTGTGACCATATATCAAGTGTTGTGTTTGAAATAAACTCGCTGAAAATTCCAAAAGCATTTGATAAGTCACATGTCCCTCCCATAAACAAGAATTAAATATTCAATGTTTTTCAGATTAGTATTTTTAACTTAGACAGTAGCTAAAGACAAAAATAAAATGAACTAAAAGCTACACCAGCATTTATGGCACACAAAATTTAGTATAATGTAGTTTATGATGTCCTGATCAAATGTCTCCAAGGGCACAATGAGATCTAATGGACAGTTTTTGAGATAAGGGTGTCAAACATGAAGAGGCAGCGTTGTTACTTGCCTTTAGAAAATCAATAATGTGGCGATTATTTTGTTACAAACATTTAAGGATAATAATTGCAATCTTAATATTGTCGACACGAGTTATAATGAAAAGTTCTAAGACTCCGTATACAGGGTTATTAATAATTACATAATTTTTATGTAATTTTAACAAAATCAGTCAATTGCAAAAGCTTGTAGACTTGCAGAAAATGTATATATCATTTGAATTTGGTATCAGGTGATCTGAGGTTACTATTATACTTTGATTTAATCGAATGTAGTAACATCGCACCTAGTAACACCGTGCGCTTTCATATTTTCATTTTCTGTAAAGGGTATTGAATTAGGGCTGGACACCGGTGATACATTGATTTGTTGTAATATACAGGGTGATTTATTGAATGTGACGACCGGCTTTATTATCAGATATAATAAAAGTTATCAAAAAATAGTTAAATCAAATAATTATAACATATTCACCTTCAAACTCAATAAATTCAATTTAAATATGTATTCAGATTACACATACAGGCAATTACAAGACAAATAGAATTTATTTATTACAACTACCTGTACATTTATGCTGATTTGGAATTTTGGCACTTATCTAAAACAAACTCTTGAAGTTTAAAATAATAATATTGAAACTGTTACATCAGCTAAAAGGCTCGGGATAACAGAATTGGGACGAAAGGATTAAATCATGTGCACATCATTTAGGTAGGAAAGGATATATTTTAGAACCGTCCATTAGGTAGGTAATGATTATTGGATAACGTAACATTAACCGGTCATAAGATGAGAAATCTTGTCATTCTTACAAAGATATAGCAATAAATCTGACAAGTTGCATCATCATGCCGTTGACCAGGATCCGTATAAGATGCAACAAAAAATAGACATAAACATTGACCATTTTTATTTAATTTTCTACTTTATGATTAATTTGTATACACATACATGTTCCTAAAAAAATTTAAAAATACATCTAAAAAGGAAAATTTTGGGTGACGCTGTATAATAGTAATCTCAGATCACCCAATATCAAAATTAAATGAAATTTACCTATTTTGCAGGTCTACGAGCCTTTGCCTTTGTAGTGATTTTGTTCAAAGAATTACATAAACATTATGTACTTATTAATAACCCTGTATACAGAGTCTTAGAACTTTTCATTATAACTCGTGTCGACAATATTAAGATTGCAATCATTATCCTTAACTGTTTGTAACAAAATAATCGCCACATTATTGATTTTCTAAAGGCAAGTAACAACGCTGCCCCTTCATGTTTAACATCCTGTATCTCAAAAACTGTCTATTAGAAATCGTTGTGCCCATGGAGACTTTTGATCAGGACATCATAATCTTCATTATACTAAACTTTCAGCCAATTCGACTGGGACCCATTTCCCATAAGAACCGTGCGGGGTCCTTTGCTTCCCAACCAAATTTTTTTTTTACAGTCCTCTTTTTCCAGGAAATGGGCGTGGGCTAATTTTTGAGTAAAGCTGCACCACACATTCTGTATTTTGAAAAAATACGTAATTATTGATGATCAAATGGCTGCTAACATTACTTACACATTTATTACAAATCATTAACGTGTTGAAAATTCCAAAATTTCCACCCCCTAGGGGTTAAATAACCCTTATAGAAAGAAAATTCCCTAATAAATTTAGATTCCAACATGGTCGGTGCCAGAATTGTTCACAAGATTGTTTATTATTTTTGTACAAACTATCGAAGTGTTAAAAATTACAGAATGAAGGGCCCACAAGGGGTTAAACACCACCAAACTTCTCAAAATTCCTATTACATTATCTATCACATTGCGCGTATCGCAAAATTTTTCCACAAAACCATTTAAATATCAAAGAAACTATCGACGTGTTGAAAATTTCAGAATGATGATTTCCATGGGGTTGAACACCCCACACAGCGCATAAACTTAATTCAATGCACTGCAAAGTAAACTATTTCGGATTTACACATTATACCGTTCAAAAAATATCCTCTAAGAGGATGACCGCTCAAGAGGCTTCACGTGTTTTCTGTAATATTGATAATTGTTGCAAAAAAGTATTTACTGGTCGTTACGTCAAAACATTATACGTCTATTAGTGCGCATCAAAAGACACGCAGTAGAAGCGTGTGGGATACTGTAAAGAATTGTAATACTCGTTCACGTTCACGTTGGATTTCCTATCATATCGCAACACAAAAATTTATTAACACAGCCCACTTCAAAATATTGATTTCCATGGTTGATATTGTACATGAGCAACTAAAGACAAGCAGTAGAAGCGTCTGGGATACTGTAGAAAAATGTAATACTCGATGAAATTCAGTTCACGTTGGATTTCCTATCATATCGCAACACAAAAATTTATTAACATAGCCCACTATTCAAAATATCGATATCCATGGTTGATATTGTCCATGAGCAACTAAAGACACGCAGTAGAACCGCGAGGGATACTGTAAAGAATTCTAATACCCGATGAAATACAGTTCACGTCGGATTTCCTATCATAATCGCAACACAAAAATTTATTAACATAGCCCACTCTTCAAAATATTGATATCCATGGTTGATATTGTCCGTGAGTAACTAAGGACGATATTAGAAGCGTGCGGAATACTGTAAAGAATTCTAAGACTCGATGAAATATAGTTCACGTCGGATTTCCTATCATAATCACACAAAAATTTATTAACATAGCCCACTATTCAAAATATCGATATCCATGGTTGATATTGTCCATGAGCAACTAAAGACACGCAGTAGAACCGCGTGGGATACTGTAAAGAATTCTAATACCCGATGAAATACAGTTCACGTCGGATTTCCTATCATATCGCAACACAAAAATTTATTAACATAGCCCACTATTCAAAATAGTGATATCCATGGTTGATATTGCCCATAAACAACTGAAGACACGCAGTTGAACCGTGTGGGATACTGTAAAAAATTCTAATACTCAATGAAATACAGTTCACGTTGGATTTCCTATCATAATCGAAACACAGAAATTTATTAACATAGTCCACTCTTCAAAATATTAATTTCCATGGTTGATAATGTCCATGAGCAACTGACGACTCGCAGTAGAAACGTGTGGGATACTGTAAAGAATTCTAATATTCGATGAAATACAGTTCACGTCGGATTTCATATCATATCGCAACACAAATATTTATTAACTCAGCCCACTCTTTCGAAATATTGATTTCCATGGTTTATATTGTCCATGAGCAACTGAAGACATGCAGTAGAAGCAAGTGGGATACTGTAAAGAATTCTAATACTCGATGAAATACAGTTCACGTCGGATTTCCTATCATATCGCAACACATAGGTTAACACACCCCACTCTTCACAATTTTAATTTCTATGGTTGATATAATCCATTCGCTCTAAAAAATGCAGTAAAAGCTTGTGAGACACTGTAATAAATCCTGAAACCCGATGAAATAAGGCTTGTTGCGGATTTTCTGTCAACTCCTTAGAGGTTATTTTTTAACGGTATAATATGAAAATCCAAAATCGTTCACTTTGCAATACAATGAAATAAATAAGTTTATGCGCTGTGTGGAGTGTTCAACCCCATGGAAATCATCATTCTAAAATTTTCAACACGTCGGCGTCGATAGATTCTAATCATTTTCAAATAGTTTTGTAGACAATTTTAGCGATACGCGCAATTCCGCAACAGATAATGTGATAGGAATTTTGAGAAGTTTGGGAGTGTTCAACCCCTTGGGGGCCCTTCATTCTGTAATTTTTAACACTTCGATAGATTGTACAAAAATTATAAACAATCTTGTGAACAATTTTGGCACCGACCACGTTGGGATCTATATTTACTGGGGAATTTTCATCTATAAGGGTTATTCAACCCTTAGGGGATGAAAATTTTGTAATTTTCAACTCGTCAATGATTTGTAATAAATGTGTTAGAAATGTTAGCAGCCATTTGATCATCAATAATTGTGTATTTTTTCAAAATACAGAATGTGTGCTGCAGCTTTACTCAAAAGTTAGCCCACGCCCATTTCCTGGAAAACGGGGACTGTAAAAATTTTTTTGGTTTGGACGCAAATTTGTAATGAATGTGTACAAAACTGTGTAATAGTTTTTTTTTGAGTGTGCCATAAATGCTGTTGTAGCTTTTAGTTCATAAAAATAAAAGAAAGAGAAGAAATATTAAAAGTCAAATGACGAAGGGAAGTACTATATTAAGAATATGATTAGTGTTCTGTGAAAATAGGAAAATACATCTTTTTCGAAATATCCTTGTGGTCATTATAAATATATGTTTTAATAACGGTAGTGAATTTTTTGAGGTTAATACAATTCCGGATAACGAGAACTAACAAATTATAAGCTTTAGAATAGGCGACATTTTATAGATACTACTTACCATTGGTGTTGTTGGCTTGTTGAGAAGGTGGGGTACCCCAGCCAGAAGTACCAGTACTCAAAGAACTCTCACCTCCTCCCCTTAAACGTAAAGGGAAAGCTAGGTCTTGGCAATGGTTGTCGTCGTTTTTGCACGATTCAGGTTCAACCCGAAGTTTAACCTTCATGAGGTGGCACATTTTATGGTCTTTTTTGTCGTTGTTATCGCAGTTTATCGTATCGCATCTAATGGATTTCAGTACGTTGAGGTCATCGGATAGTTCGAGGTCATCAGACTTTTGATTGGGAATGTCTCGTCCAGGGAGTAAAGCACCAAACTTACTAACTAACTTAAAGCTATTATTGTGGGCGACCATGCCATGGTCTATACGTTGTATTTTTGGTACGGTAACAGAGTTCAGAAGACAATTTTCGGTCACAGATTGCATTCTAATATTAGAGTTGCCAAATGAATGACAACTTGAGCCGGATATCACAGATGAAGCGTCACTAGAGACGCAATGGGTACTACTTGGGGGATTGGCTCGATCTCCCCAAGCTGACCAAGCAACTTGTACTGGGGGTGCGCTACCCCTCATGGCTGACTTTTGAGGCACTTGGTAGGTAGGAAATATAGATTTCGGCTCGGAGGGGGTAGGGGCGCGCATCTTCATTAGTGCTCCATATCAGTCTGGCCAGCCAGAGACCTGTAACAAAATCAGAAGAAGTGAGATCAACAAATACATTGATTTTATCAAGATATAGAAATATCAGAATCAGAAAGCTTTGCAGATAAGTCAAAATACTGATGTTTTGATTTTTTTCAATGTAGTAACTGTATATAGTTGCTGTTTTTTTCAATTTAGATGTCAAATTTGATAGGGGAGTTGTGAAATTGTAGTTTGTCTGGCCGTCCAAGGGGGTGGAAAAGGGGTAGATATAGAAAATAAATCATTATCTCTATTAATACGCGTTGTACATGTATTTTGAAGACGAGAAATCAATCTAGGATAATGATTTATTTTCTATATCTACCCCTTTTCCACCCCCTTGGACGGCCTGACAAACTACAATTTCACAACTCCCCTATCAAATTTGACCACTAGATAGATATCCTGTCTTCAAAATACATGTACAACGCGTATTAGCAGAGATAATGACTTATTTTCTATGTCCACACCTTTTACACCCATTTGGACGGCCTGACAAACTACAATTTCACAACTCTCCTACCAAATTTGACCACTAGATTGATATCCTGTCTTCAAAAAACATGTACAACGCGTATTAGCAGAGATAATGATTAATTTTCTAATTTCACCCCTTTTTCACCCACCTGGACGGCCTGAAAAACTGCTATTTCAGAACTCCCCTATCAAATTCGACCCCTAGATTCATTTCCCGTCATCAAAATACATGTACAACGCGTATTAGAGATAATGATTTATTTTCTTTCTATATCTACCCCTTTTCCACTCCCTTGGACGGCATGACAAACTACAATTTCACAACTCCCCTATCAAATTTGACCACTAGATTGATATCCTGTCTCCAAAATACATATACAACGCGTATTAGCAGAGATAATGATTTATTTTCTAATTTCACCCCTTTTCACCCCCCCCCCCCGGACGGCCTGACAAACTGCTATTTCAGTACACTATCAAATTCGACCCCTAGATTGATTTCCCGTCTTCAAAATACATGTACAGCGCGTATTAATAGAGATAATGATTTATTTTCTATATCTACCCCTTTTCCACCCCCTTGGACGGCCTGACAAACTACAATTTCACAACTCCCCTATCAAATTTGACCCCTAGATTGATATCCTGTCTTCAAAATACATGTACAACGCGTATTAGATAATGACTTATTTTCTATGTCCACCCCTTTTCCACCCCCTTGGACGGCCTGGCAAACTACAATCTCACAATTCCCCCATCAAATCTGACCCCTAGATCGATTTTCTGTCTTCAAAATACATGTACAACGCGTATTAACAGAGATAATGATTTATTTTCTATATCCACCCCTGTTACACCCCCTTGGACGGCCTGACAAACTACAATTTCACAACTCCCCTATCAAATTTGACCCCTAGATTGATATCCTGTCTTCAAAATACATGTACAACGCGTATTAACACAGATAATGAATTATTTTCTATGTCCACCTTTTTTCCACCCCCTCGGACGGCCTGACAAACTACAATTTCACACTTCCCCTATCAAATTTGACCCCTAGATCGATTTTTTGCCTTCAAAATACATGTACAGCGCGTATTAACAGAGATAATGATTTATTTCGTTGGCGATATATTTTTCTCAGAGTATTTTGTGGATGTGGCTTCACTCCCGTATAAATTGAAAAGTTTAGCTTTTTCGATAAAACTCGGTTAACATATTTTGTAGAACTCGCCGAGTGCTACCCAGAACTTCCATCAGAACTTTTCTGAGATTCTATTCTGTATTCATTTTGAATGTTGTTGTTTTTTGATTTCGTACCCCATTATAGCTAATAAATTGAAAACTTTTGCTTTTTCGATAAAACTCGAACAACATATTTTGTAGAACTCGCCGAGTGATACCCATAACTCCCATCAGAACTTTTCTAAGATTTTTTTTTCTGTCTTCATTTTGAATGTTGTTATTTTTTCGATTTCGCACCCTATTATAGCTAATAAACTGAAAGGTTTTGCTTTTTCGATAAAACTCGATTAACATATTTTGTAGAACTCGCCTAGTGCTACTCAGAACTCCTATCAGAACTGTTCTAAGATTATTTTCTGTAAATTGAAAAATTCTGCCTTTTCGATAAAAATCGATTGACATATTTTGTGGAACTCTCCGAGTGCTACTCAGAACTCCCATCGGAATTGTTCTGAGATTCTTTTCTGTCTTCATTCTGAGTGTTTTATTTTTGATTTCGCACCCTACGCACCCTATTGTAGCTAATAAATTGAAAAGTTTTGCTTTTTCGATAAAACTCGATTAATATATTTTGTAGAACTCGCCGGGAGCTACTCAGTCGAAATGTTGGTTTTTCGAATTTCGCACCTTGTGATAGCTAATAAATTGAAAAGTTTTTCTTTTTCGTTAAAACTGGATTGACATATTTTGTAGAACTCGCCGAGTGCTACTCAGAACAACTATCAGAACTGTTCTGAAATCATTTTCTGTCCTCAGCCGAAATGTTGGTTTTTCGAATTTTGCTGTGATAGCTAATAAATTGAAAAGTTTTTCTTTTTCAATAAAACTCGAACAACATATTTTATAAAACTCGCCGAGTGCTACCCAGAACTCCCATCAGAACTTTTCTGAGATTCCTTTCTGTCCTTATTCTGAGTGTTGTTTTTTTTTTTTGATTTCGCACCCTATTATAGCTAATAACTTGAAAAGTTTTGCTTTTTCGATAAAATTCGATTAACATATTTTGTAGAACTCGCCGAGTGCTACTCAGAACTCTCATTAGAACTGAAATATCTGTTATTTTTCTTTCAAAATGATGGTTTTCGAAAGTCAAAAATTGATTTTTTTCAATAACTTTTTTATTTCGGCAGAACTATTTTCGAAAATGGTCAAGAACTCCAGAACACTTCCATCTTTATCGAAAAATACCACCAGAACTCATTTTTTCGAAAAAGACGGCGCCGCGTGAAGTTAGCGCCACTACCTAATTTGTTTTTCTTATCAAAGTCCACAGTTAGCTGGAACTATTCAAAATTTGTTTCAGGAACTCCAGAACTCTATTAAATCTACCCAGAACTCCAAAAAAAAATGTTTTTGCAAAAAGTCGGCGCCAACTTCAAAGGAGTGCAGAAGGTGCTATACGGGGTAACTTGAGAAGAACCACAAGACCTTTTCAAAGTGCCGGATGGTTTCGCACTAGTTTACTGTGTGGCAGAGGATCTTCTAATATTCAGGGGCATCTCCGTAGTGTTTTCCAAGCAATTTGGTCGACTCCAGGAAATACGGGAGTAGAACTCAGAAGTTGGAGGAGTGCTACAGTTGAAGAAGGACCATAGATAAACCCTCCTATGAAGATGTCTGGAAGAGTATCTCCAAAGATACGATGGTGGACTTGAATCTGGTGGACCTGGCAATCCCAGAATTGTCCTGTGGTATTGATGGGCTGGATTGGAGAGTTATAAGAAGTATGTTGAAGACGATATGCAGATCCAGCAACGTCAAGATTTTGGTATGCTGTAACCATCTTCCACGACCAAACATGAAGACTGTGGTGCGTTATTTCCATCGAACTTCACGGTGCAGATATGGGGAGTCATGCAGGTATTGTAACCTCGATTGCCACACTACAAGGATGACATTTGGGGCAAAATGTATTTAGGAAGGGGTCAATGTAACGAACTGAGGCCGGACCTGTCGCCTCATTTGCATAGTACACCTCACCGGCGTTCGTTCACATGTAAAAAACGGTGATGTCACCATTCACGTATGTCGGAATGCCAGAATAGCCCAGAACATTCTAGTTGAACAGCGAGGGACCAAACTAGAAGTTCCAGAACTTCCAGAGGATTCTGAAGAGAAGTCTTAACGCATATAAATAGCGCCACAACTGAAGAGGGCAGTTAGAGATACATTTGGGTTTCTGTCAAACAATAAATGGCAAAATAGTACTTAAGTTACCTAGTACAGAATGATTTTGATTTACTAATTAGTGTGTGATTCTAGACCTCAACAGTTCAATATGAATCTTGTTCCTTTTTAATTTTCTAATATTTGTTTTACTTATTAACATTCTAGTTGCTAAGATAAAAAACCTTTGTTATTTATTCGTACTTTACTTTTTTAACATAATTAATTTGTCGAAAATAAAAAGGAAAATCTTTATTGAGGAAATTATAAAAATAGGGTAACTATGTTTCCACGTTATACTATAGAATACATAATTTTCCATTAAACTTTTCCGTTGAGAAAATTGGTATATTTTGAATATTTATATTTAAAATGTTATAAAAAAATTGTAAGGTATGAACCATAGCAACAACAACAGTCACATTTCATTTTTTTTATTTTGCAATAAAATTAAGGACCAAACCTGAAAAGTTCTATTTTATTGATTGAATACGTTTATGATTATTCTTAAAAGTCATTTAAGATTTAAAAAAAAACAACATTTTTCAATCAATAAACATCCATTTCAAAAAAATTGCAGTTTTCACTTATTTTCAGATATTTAAAATGTTGCCTAAAATTGACTTGTCAACACTTTTTCAAATATTTTATTTTTGGCTATCTTTCAAAATAAATGTTTGCCCATTCGTAATGAATTTTTCAAAATTGCCGCCATATAGGTGCTCTCGTGACATATGCAAAAACGATCCCCTACAAAGTTTTTTTGTAACTCTGATAAAAATCTATGTTACAAAAACTACGGACCACTATGCTATATAAAGAAAACATTTTCTGCATTACTTTTATAAATATTAGAAACTGGGTAGTATTATGTGCATCCATTTCTATCCTATTCTATTCAAAAAGATAACTTTTTTCAAATTTATTGCCTCATGGGAAATATCAGGGGAAATGTTTGTATATATGAAGTAGATTCATCTATCACAAATCCTTAAAGTTCTTTAGCCTCCTATATAAGAAACGTATATCGCCAGATGGCAGTGCGTGTTCTCCCGATGGAATAAATACAAACTCCGCCTCACTTCTAACTTGGCGATTCTCGATAGATACAGGTCCGAATTAGATAATTCGGTGCTCGTTCTTCCAAATTACAAATCTAGATTAAAGCCTATTTTTTAGTTTTCATTTTAGCAAAATCTGTATGAACTATCTCGGAAATATTTTGAATGTGAATTTTAAGAAGAAGAAGAAAACGGAGTGAATAAATTCGAATGATTACGATTCTCGATATAAATGCCGCCAAAGAAACAAAAAAAGCCGTAACAATCACCTGGTATCAAGTCAATATGTTTCGATTGTTTACGTTGTTGCGCAGCCCCATTGAAACATTCCGCTGTAGCTTTTCAACTTCAAAGGAACATCAAAAACGCAGCGCCGCCCAAATAAACCGTTGTATTGGAAACCAATGTTGAACGGAGTTGCCGATATGGGAGTCACAAGAACAAGTTATTAGGTAATATGCGTAAAAATATTCCACTAACTCCGAAATTCTCGCTACATAGCCCTGACGAAGTGGAGAGTGTATTTCCTGATAAATATAAATAAAAATGTTTTTAAGACAAGATTTTATTCAAATGCACGAATATTTTCTTTAGATCATTCGTAAAATACGTCATATTGAATTAGTTAGTTTCGAAAAACTTATATCCTATTCCAAAAACTCCTAGAAACAAATTTGAAATAGAATCTGACCTTAAATCTCGAGGCCGCCATCTTGAATTTTTTTTATTTTGACAATAGAAGTCAAAATCACCGATCCAAAGAACCGCTACATTCTTATTTTGAACGGAATTGGACAATAATTTATTCGTCCGCCGTTTTGTAGCTGTCATTTCGTATTCTCAAACATTGACAAAAAAATCATGATCTCCGACCACAAAAATCCCTATACCAATACCAACTCAAAATAGAATCCGACCGAGAATCAGAAATTTCGTCCTTTGGAGCCACTACGTTGAATTATCAAAAAAAATTATGACATCCCAAACCCAAAAGCTTCTATATACCAATTTCGAATGGAATCGTATCAGAAATCACGAAACTCGTCCAACATTCTTGGTTTTTCCTGATATTAAAATGTTATGGAGTATTGTCCCCAAGTGTTATTGAAAAAAGCTATTAATTGTAAAAGTTATAATATTCCATAGTTTCGATCGACCCGAATGAGTTTTCTTTTTTCCCATTCCCGATCCGACCCTGTGCCAGATGTCATACTGGCTATATGATACTCTCTCTTTTCTTCACCAGTCGTGTTGGAGGAGCAACCTGAGGGGCGTGTCATTTAAAAGAAATTCAGTTCCTTTTCTGAATCCAGAATTGTAAGTAATAATTACTTTTCACTGGTCGAAGGCTGAACCAAACCTTTATTAGTTGACTTTGATAAAGCTGGATATTTCTCATTTCAAATGGAATAAAGAGGAATAAAGCAAGGAAACCCATTTCGCGAAAACAACACATTTTTGTAAAATTATTCCCCAAAAAAAATGAACATCTAGGAGAAAAATGAGAAAGTCGTTTAACTGGGTGAATGATAGACTTCGATACTGAAAGGAAACAACACCAAAATATTCGAAAATGTCCAAAAATGGGGGAAAATATCCTTTTCATTCATTTAAAAGTCAAAAAGTATTTTTTTCGTTATTTTTATCTTTATACAATCAAACAACCCTTCTCTACTCAGAAAAAAAATCGTTTCTGATTCCCCCTTTTTCAGGGATGAAGACCCTTAAGAACCTGCAGCAAAACCTGCTATAAGAAAGTGGAGATATGTATAGGTAGCAATAACTGTTTAATAACGACATGAATAATTTGAGGGACATTAGCGGCAAATGTAGGAAATTCACTTCTTCATTTTCGTTAGGTCCTCTAATTTTTTCACAAAATACTTTTTATTTCAAGAAAAAATGATGAGCAACAAATTTCTTATTGGGGTAATGAGTTAGCAACAAATTAGAGAAAAAAATTTCAATTATCTTATAAACACACATTTTTCCATGTGCTAATAGCTGACACATGAAATTATTGTACACTGGCTGAAGGACCTCGGTCGATGGCCTTTTGGTATACCAATAAATAACGTTTATTATCATTATTTTTGTTGGTACTGCTGTTTTTTTATAATTAGTTATATAGAAAGTGGTTTTGCTAGCTTTATATAAACCTAGCAGAACCGTGGATTGTTTTTTAAAAAAGATGAACAACAAATTTTTAATTGGGTTAATAGCAGGAAATTATGTCATAATCAGAAATTCAAAATTCCTAAAAGGTTCTGCTATTTTTATGCTAATTTTCTTGCTAACTTTTTATAGGTACATCTTTAAATTCACAAGAAAAATGTTTCCTGAACACTTCAATCAATTCGTTATACAACCATGAACTCCATAATTATAATACATGGTCCGTACATAATTTTCATACCAATAGGATGAAGTTGAAGTTCGATAAGATCTATTTTTTTCAAAGGATTGAATGAATATAATCAATTACCAGATGGAATAAAACAATGTAGTATGATATATTATTCCAAAACAAAATCGTTTTCATACATCCTATCAAGAGACAATCAACTCTAATATTACTTCTTTTAGGTTGCTTTACATTATTTGTCTGTGGCGTAATAATTGATTGCCTACACATTTATCGGTTTTAATTTTATTAAATTGTTTTTATGTTTATTTGATTTGTCTTTTAATTCAGATTTTACAATGAGGGTCAGATATTACGCAGTAATATCTACCTTATCACTGTTTCATATTTCTACCTAATTACTGATGTATTTTTATTAATTTTTTTTTGGTTTCTAGATATTTTACCAGCATCAACCATAATCATATTTTATATTTGATTTTTCATAATATCTATATATTACAATTAAATTTTATTTATTTGTATTTTGTAAACAGAAATTATGTTTTTATATTAGGGTATACTACTTGATGAATATCTATCTATCTACACTATCATACTGATTATTCCAAAATTATGGATACTTTTGCTGGTCAACTGAAGTCTTCATTGATACATTTTTGGATTTGGTTTTTTATTTAATGCCTTGAAATGCCGACAGGAGAGGAGACTTTGACAGACAATGGGTATTTGAGAAGACTAGGTATTTGAATAAAAAAACTCCCAGAAAACTTAGTTATACATTTTAAACGTTTTTCTTCAACTAATGGTACTAAAGTGGACAATGTGATTATTTTCCCATTACATAATTTGAATTTGCACAAATATGCAGCTCAGCATGGGGTGAATACCCTTCATAATAACGAATCTAGTGGCAATATTTCTAACGGACTCAGTACGGCATATTGCAAACATTCCTTTCCTAAGTTGGGGTCTCTTCGATGACTCCAATGTAGTTTCAAATGAACACTCGAGCAGGTTCCGCGGATTGTTTTGAAAAGCACTCAGCGATTTCATTTGTTTTCTCCTAATCAAATTGGGGAATGTCTGATGTTTGCACAATTTTCAGGTAGGTACCTATATTATGTCGATACACCAGACATATTAACGGTGTGCATTACTTTACTAAAATGTCAAACTTTTACATAAAAATAATACTTTTCTCATACATTTTTAAAAAAATATTTTCGCCCAGCAGTTTGAAAAATAATCAACTACTACTAGTCAACCCAGTGTAGAGTATTTTATGGAACAATAACATTTATAGAAAGAGACCTTTTTCTCTCAATTACAAACTACTTCTAAAGAATTTTATGAACAAAATATTAAATGTCCTTTCAGGTCTCTGTGTGTGAGACAATCATTATATCTAAAAGTATTCTGGTAGCTATAAATAGATATTTAGGTGTTGAAAACTTTCCAAGCGATCATAGGTACAATAATTGGTTCACACAATTCTTTGCATCAACAGCGCCCTTGAAGTATTCATTAGTGCAAAAGGATCAAGACAACAAAATTATAATTACAGTTTCTATTGACATTCAATAATGGAACAAGCTATTCCACATTCAGTGGCCATATCGCGTTTCAATATTACACCTACGTCTTGGTCTCAACATCCGCGGTCATATAGGGCACAAGCGATAATCAATGACATCTGCAATATCAAATATAGGACATATTACGCTATTTATAGATTTAAAACTAGGTGTATACTTAAGCATTCCCAATGGAATGTTTTTAGCAATGTACTTGAAAATGAACTTACACACAAATATGGACGCCAGGAAAACCAGCGAAACTTGTGCTAAAATAGGGAGGCATCGAGCGTTTCACAAGCACGCAAGTCCGTATCAGATGCACTATTTGCGTTCACAGACAAAGATTTAGTGTTTATATCACACAATACTAATGAGAATACTTAATATCACAATTTTTCCAAAAATTTGGCGTTAAATACATGTATTTTGCGGCACCACAGACTTATTTTCACTTATTGATCCATCACTACGTGGCAGCGCTGCCTGCAAAAAACCAACAACGACAAGAGAATAACAGATAACCGACAACAAACGAAGTCAATCCGACTTTGGGACAACGTTGCCATATCTATAATTTCACAGTTAATTTAAGTATCTGTTTTTGACACTACATTTTGAAATGAACAAAATAGTTATTTATGATTTGGTTCAACAAAACACTCGAGTATAAAAAAGGTCTTTACGAAAATGTCACATACACATTTTTTCTACGACAGTTATTATATTGAAAAATTGTAGCAATTGTTGAATGTTTTAATTAATGAAGTTTTCAATTTTCGTCTTAATATCAAATGATAACTTCCGAGTACAATCTGACGCAAAATACTGTCTTTTTTGAAAAATGTATACAAACCATTACTTTACGCACAGTTGATTTTTGTACGCATTTTGTGCTAAAAAGTATCTCTTTACGAACTGTAAACATAAAACCTTAGTTTCACGCATATTGTACAAGTAAGATGAGAATAAGTGTAAAATGTAAATATGCATGTTTAGATCATGGAGCTATATCAGAACAGTATTTTATGGGATGACGTCTGAAATGGTCCGCAAAGAAATATTTTTCTATTTTGAATGTATCATGTAGGGCCTTTTCTCCGAAGCTACAAAAAATCCGCAAGGCGCGTTAATATAATTTCCCAAACTTGTAGAGTTCAAAAAGTATTAATTATTATTATCATTATTATGTCCGTTTTTTTTACTATTTTCTGGTGAAAGTCGTCCTACGTTGGTGGTCTTGATGAAAACGACCATAAGACGACAATAAAATGCACGGCATAAGTGCTGTGTGATTGGTCACTGTAGTGGCGGTAAGTTTAAATGACCAGACAAGGCGAAGACAAACTGAGTTGAAAATGCGTGAATTACTTGCCAACCTAACCTGACTAACTAACCTTACGTAGACAGAATAACCATACAAAATTATTAGCGATTCAACGTCTATTCATCCAAAATTGTTAAAAACACCAGCATTGGTAGGAGCGCTTATACCGTGCATTTCAGTGTATAGTCTGACCTACTAGATGTACAGAAACGGAACATATCCACTGAAATGAAATTATAATTTGATGACATTATAATTTAATTTTTCTCCCTACATGCAGTTGAGAGAAACATGTCTGCACATTGGCAACACTCAACAATCGTTCCGAAACCTGCGCATCGGCTTTTTCCCTTTTCTAGTGCAGAAATGCAGAAACTTTATAAATGACACGACAACGCTGTCATCTTCTTTCTTCTCCGTCGTTTTTACCCCCACTACTTCAAAGTAAAATCTCATCCATTACTGCGCTGTTGCCGAATCAATATATTATTATTATTCAATACAATACAGCCAGGACTCACTCACAGGAGAGCTTGAGTTGAGTTAGATTTTTACAGGTGGTAGGTAGGTTCTATATTCAGTACGTGTCACAATTTAAGAACTTTTAAGATTCGAATGAATATTCGAGAAAAAGCTGTTTCTTAGGTCATGATGTTCTCAGAACATTCATGATTTTTCTTCTCGTGGGAATCGATCAAGTCCCCACTGAAAAAGGAAAAGTACCTAGTCATTTTTTAAATAATTTGTCGATACCTTATTGACCTACCTAGGTACGCGGTAAGTAGGAAGATACCCAGCAAACATCCCCGGTCGCGTGTCACTGAGCTGAAGTGGTTCGGATTCCACTTTTATTTAAACTGTAGGTCCCGGATCACCCTTGCTCGTACAAGCTCTGCTTTTGAGGGATTTTCTCTGAAAACCTGGGAGTTTCGTAAAAACAAACAAAACAAAACACATCTGTAACAGACATCTCTGAGATGTCGTAAAGAGGTAACACTGCGATATCACAAACGTCGCGTCGCTGCGATGTACAGAAACAAATGTTGTCACCTCAAGATGTCGCAGTTCGCAATTGCGATATCACCAATTTTACATCGCCGCGATGATGTTATCGACATTTGTGTTTTTTCCAATGTCAATCAGTGAACGCCATAGCACCAGAGTTTGTAACTCATTTTATTGTACCTACCATGGACCTTTAAAGTATTTATACGATATTATACGTCCATGGTACCTACCTATTTATATTTGAGTTTGGTTATGGATAATTTCTCAATGCATTTTTGAAAATAAGAAATATCCCCAATATATGTTGAGGTGAGAATTCCCCATTCCGAAGACAAAGCAGGTTATAATAGGAAAATTTTTAAAAATATAAAAAATATTAAATGTCTTTATCACGAGATATTGCTCTATCATAAACCTCATGCATGCACATTGCTTACATCGTTATTATAAACTTTATCATTCTCAAAATCACTCTAACTCGTAAATTTCTATCTTCGTTCATTTTGCTTCTCGAAGGTGAATATTGAACATATATTATACGACAGTAACGTGCAAGGACATTGAAAATTATTTGTAGAGGATGGCCCGATCGACTGATTTTATATCTGTATATATTTAGTTTCCCCTCGAAAGCACATCCTTTTCTTATATTTATATATAGATATACAAACCCATACATGCCCATTCGGAAGGCATCGCGGTGACGTCAAATGAGAGACAACATTAATTGCAACATAGGGAATGGGCCATCATCTACAAATAGTGTTCAGTGTCCTTGAGTAACGTGCAGGGCATAAGCGCTCTGTGATTGGTCACTGTAATGGCGGGAAGTTTAAATGGCAAGACAAGAAGAAGGCAAACTGAGTTAAAAAAACGTAAATTATTAGCTAACCAGCTAACCTGACTAACCGAACGTAGACAGAATAACCATACAATAGTGTTACGATATAACGACTATTCAATACTATTCATCCAAAATTGTTACAGTCGGAGCGTTTCAGTCGTTCATTTTTCTGTATAGTATTGAACCAAAATATGTAACATAACCAAAAACGGCTTGGTGCACAAAGTCCGATGTTCTTGCAAGAGGGGACAGGGTGCACTTTGATATCATAATGGAAATACGAACTAATAGATAAACGTAAAATGGTTGAATTCGTGATGTGACATTGGTACAAAGAGAATAAACGTTATTTGCGACTAGGAGAGTCTAATCCCCATAAGACAATGGGGGCACTAATAGAAAGAGATGAAAGAACATTTGTGACGAAGGTGACGTAGTTGGACATGTCATGGCCGCCGTTCTCTATAGACAGTGACGGACCAGCTCTTGGTATATGAGTTACTGCTGACAGATTTGTTGCTTGGTTAGAGTTCGACTCTGTACTCATGGCCAGGTATGTTACTATGACGCGTTGATGCTACAAAATTCTGATTGGCCAGAGCTTATTAAACCCTCTTATTAGTTTAGTGTCTTTGTATACCTTTCGTTGTCATGGAAATGAGAAAAACAGAAATACACTTATTTGACGTTACATGGTCGCTGTCAGATCAATAATCAGAAAGTTGTCATTTAGACTTCACGTTTTTCGAGATGTTGATGTTACCAATGACATTTTACGGCTAGACTACGTTACGTTATTTACATTTCGACTGCGGTCACATGCTAAGCACAATTTTTATTGCCGCTTGTTTCGCGGAAAATAGTTGCCAGTATACCCAAAACTCGGCAAAGCTGAGTTTCTGTTGAATTATCTGCTTACATACAATGTACATAAGCAGATAATTGCCGCGAAACAAGCGGCAGTAAAAATTGTGCTTAGAATGTGACTCTGTATTGACCGCAGCTCGAAATGTAAATAACGGAGTCTAACGGTGATATGTCATTGGACGTTACCATGGTAAATTTAAAAAACGCACGTTTTTGAAAGTTCAATTCAAACAAGCTGAGCCGTGCTTTAAATAGGTGAAATGGAGCACCAATAAAAAAAATTTCTTACACTGACTGTTCTAGCAATAATAACACTAGTCCTAACTGTCATCGTAGTGACAAGATTTAAATTAGTGTCGAAATCATTGTTTGTTATGTTTCCGTTTGATTTTTTTTTTCATAGCTTCACGGGCTCACGTATTTTAGCTAGTTTATCGGTAGCTATAGTGAGGGCTACAAAAAACAGGTGTAACAACAAACAATATATTAATCCTTTTAATGAACATTATTAGTAGTGTATTAATGAAGGTGATTAATGATCGAGATATTTTAACGCGTGAGCGAAGCGAGCGCGTTGATTTTCGAGATCATTATTCGCATTTTAAGAGGCCATGAGCGCGATCATATTTGGGGCGCTTTTTAGGGTAAAGTCAAATGGTTCGTCGTATCGATTTCAAACAAGGAAAGGATTCTGGAGAACGTTCGACTCTAGGTACGTGCTGTAATAAAAATTGAAATTTCAATCCACTTTTACTCGAAAAAAATCTGAAAAATATCCCAAAAATGCAGTTACTTTGAAGCAATTTTTTGGGTAGATGAACAAATAATTTGATTAATGATCGAGATATTTTAACGCGTGAGCGAAGCGAGCGCGTTGATTTTCGAGATCATTAATCGCATTTTAAGAGGCCATGAGCGCGATCATATTTGGGGCGCTTTTTAGGGTAAAGTCAAATGGTTCGTCGTATCGATTCCAAACAAGGAAAGGATTCTAGAAAACGTTCGATTTCAGGTACGTGCTGTAATAAAAATTGAAATTTCAATCCACTTTTTCTCGAAAAAAATCTGAAAAAATCCCAAAAATGCAGTTACTTTGAAGAAATTTTTTGGCTAGATGAACAAATAATAAAAAAACTAGATCACGTACATAGATCAACGTTTTACCTTTCTTTTGATACCAAATTCATTTCGATTGGATAAAGATTGCTTCAAATTTTAATTAAAGAGAAATACCATTCCAGCTACCTCGATTATCTGTGAAAAGCATCGTGAAGTGCTGCGCAGACGTAGGTATACATAGAATCGAACGTCCTGAGGTGTTATTTTTGACAGTTCGCATTGTTCGCAATGATAACGAGTGCCAGTATCGTCACATCTTAAAAATGTTTTCTGCTTGTCGTTAAAATGCTATCAGTTTCTCAGAATGTAACGATAAAGAACTCGTTAATATTACCAACGGTCAAGAATAGCACCCCTGTACTTGTTTGAAATAGATACGACGCACCGTTTTTGAGTTGTCGACTCTTTTACAAAAAACCGTCCCAAATATGATCGTGCTCATGACCTCTTAAGATAAGAGTTGATTACAATATTTTTCCGTCTACCTCACTCTTGTTGAAATGAAGGAATTCTAATTTTTTTCTGGCAATAAAGTGAAAGATGCTACTTTAGCAGTTTCCGCAACATTTGGCAACATAAATTTATCGTCAATATCCATTTTAGCGCACATGACACCTGAATTCGTTTATGTTTAGTTGCCTATGCCACAATAATGTATTCTTAGAGAAATCGGCCATTAATGACAAATCGTTCATTAATACTATTAATAGGAGTCATTATAATGGTCGATTTCATTTGAATTGAAGAACATTATCAGACATAATATGTTAATACGAGGTAGGCCGAAAAAAACTTAAAGCTGAGGCAGGAGGTATGGCACTCCACTACCCCAGTGGCATAGTGAGGGAGCAGTGTTGGAAAGCAATCGCCAGACCTTGATGTAATTTAACACAAACAAAATACGAACATGTTTTTTTTTTAAGTAAAGCCAGTCTATTAGTGACTCAAGTCATTATGTCAGGAGTAATTCATTTCCATGATCGGTGTCACCACAAGCAAAACTCTTTCTTGGAAAACCAAGTTAGGCCAAACGTCAAAACAGCCACTCAAAAATCTTGGTTATCTGTTTCGTGGTAAGAGCTACTTCACATCCCGTCAGTACCTTTTAATTAATAAGGCTCAAATCCGACCATTTCAATATATGGAGTCCAGAACCGAATTCCACATACTGAAGCTCTTAGATACTCATTCAAATAATTCGTCTCGCCTGTCACAAAGACACTTCTATGGATCCCCTACAGAAAAGTTGGTGATCGATTATTTTTTCAGTCTTCAGTTCAGTCTTTTCATATCCTTTTGCCATCAGTCTTGAGACTTGCCGAACATCTCTTTTCCATATGACTCTTTTTTTTTCAATTAACATCAAAGCTTTGGACCTCATTGTTTGAATTACTATCAAAATAGCTGATCTGACACGTTAGTGCCATACACGATGAATTCGGCACTTTTGTCAAATAAATCCACATTTAATTCGATATGATTTATTATAGTGTCTTCTAATCAATGTTAGCCATATTATTTGATACTTGATTTGTTTGTTATTCCTTCGTTCACGCATTTCTCTTTTGTTGGTTGGTCAACAAATCTACAAGGATATGAGTAAAAAGAACTTGAGGGTATCTCTATAGTATATACCACAAAAATATAAAAGCACGAAAAATTATTAACAGCATGAGACCAACTAGAAGAGGAGCAGAATATTGTTCGCATTACGGGAAAAATAAATCGTAGTCGAAAAAATGGAGAAGGGTGGAACGGGGTGAACTTTTAGGGGTTGAAAGCAATATTTAACGGTTTTTCGCGACTGACAACGAAAGTTGAACTCCTATCAAAAATAGTTGAACTGCAAAGTCATTTAAAATGAAAAGATCTACAACTTTTGTATCAAACATTTTTCCACACTACCCCAAATTTTCCAGGAAAATCGGAAATACCAATTTTTCAGTTTTTAATTTTTTTCTCGCGCAAAAATCAATTTTTCTTCACGAAATTTGGTAGAAATATAAGTTAACATGTTTCAAGTAAGCTGTAATTTTTTTGTAGCGGAATACAGATTTTTCCTTTTTTTTTCGACAAATTCCGAAAAAAACGACCTCAGTTTCAACTGAGAAGTTTCACCGATAAAGTTCGTCTTTTCAAGCTCGCCAGCTGCCAGTTTTTTCGTTGAAGCGTCTACTTTCAGATTATGTAATAAAAGGTTAGCACTACGTTAGAAATTTTTTTCAGAAAACGCGAAAAAATAAAAAAACAGATTTTCAAAAATCAATTTTTTTAATTTTTGTTCTAAACTTATATTTATTTATTGAAATCATTGAAATTAATAGTTGAAACCTTTCGAGAATAAAAATTTCAATATTAATTTCATGTTACCTCAATAGGTACAAAAAATAAACAAGGACATAAATAAGGATTTGATTATGATAGAAGGGCGAAAGGAAGGAGGTGAATTTTTGGGGGTAAAAATGGTTTCTCACGATTTGCAGCGAAAATTAACTTCCTACAAAAAAAAATTAAGAAAATGTTGTTGGCAATAAAAAGATCTACAACTTTTGTATTCAAGATTTTTCCACATGACCTCAAATATTTTCCGGAAAAATCTGAAAACCCGTTTTAATTAGCTTTTAGTTTATTTTTTGTATGAAAATTGTATGTTTATCGCAAAATCTAGTGGAAATATACTTTTTTATGTTCTGAATTAGATGTTGTTTTTGCGTAATATTTATTTTTCTCGAACCTCTTTGAAGTACTTACTCAGAAAGGGGGCGGCTCCTAGTTAGCAAAACGAATTTCAAACGCATAAAATAAGGAATATAACAGGCAAGGACTAGGTGGGGAATGTCGTAGAGGTTCCAACTTCGACAAAAAAAATATTTGAACACGAAAACACTCAAATTGGCAAAATTGGGTGCAGTTTAGGGATTGAAAACGGTTTTTTGCAATTTGCGGGGAACCGTTACTTCTATCGGAAAATGTTCAATAAAAAAGTTATGGATAATAAAAAAATCAAAAACTTTTGCATCGAACACTTTTCGACATAACCTCAAATTGACTGTCACAATGGCGAAAAACCGACTTTTGAAAATTTGAGGTTATGTGGAAAAATCTTGAATACAAAAGTTGTGGATCTTTTCATTGTCAATAACTTTTTCCTTCAACTTTTTTTGTAGGAGTTAATTTTCGCTGCAAATCGTGAGAAACCATTTTTACCGCCAAAAGTTCACCTCCTTTCGCCCTTCTATCATAATCAAGTCCTTATTTATGTCCTTGTTTATTCTTTGTACCTATTAAGGTAACATGAAATTATTATTCTCGAAAGGATTCAACTGTTAATTTCAATAATTTTAATAAACAAATATGAGTATAGAAAAAAAAAATTTAAAATTGATTTTTGACAATCTGTTTTTTAATATTTTCGCATTTTCTGGAAAAAAATTCCACGGTAGTGCTACTCTTTTATTACATAATCTAAAAGTACACGCTTCAACGAATAAACTGGCGGCTGGCGAGCTTGAAAAGAAAAACTTTATCGGTGAAACTTTTCAGTTGAAAATGAGGTCGTTTTTTCGGAATTTGTCGAAAAAAAGGGGAAAATCTGTACTCCGCTACAAAAAATTACATCCTACTTGAAACATAATAAGTTATATTTCCACCAAATTTCGTGAAAAAAAATGATTTTTAAGCGAGAAATAATTAGTAACTGAAAAATTGGTTTTTCCGATTTTTGCGAGAAAATTGAGGTTAGGTATGTGAAAAAATGATAGATACAAAAGTTCCAGATCTTTTTATTATCAACAACTCTGCCATTTAACTTTTTTCGATAGGAGGTCAACTTCCGTTGCAATTCTCGAAAACACGTGAAATATCGCTCTCAACCCCTAAAAGTTCACCCGAACAATATTTTGCTCCACTTCCAGTAGGTTTCATGCTGTTAATAATTTTTTTATCTCAAAAATTCATCAATAATCCCTTCCAATCAATTCCGCACAATCTTGGGATTGTGAATAGATGCCAACTAATTGAAAGAGTAAGCCTCTTCAGACACGGAAGTTCATTGGGTTCATCCGTATAAATTTTTGAAAATCTGACCACTTTTTTGAAGAAAAGGCCCAACTGTTCTGGTATTTACACACCAAACTATTATTTTTTTGCGACTGGCTTATACAATTTATTACCTAGAGTGGATTTTAGGCTGTTCAGTACCTCGAATTTTGAGAGTTGCCCATTCCATTGGTTGTAAATATTGACGCATTACTAAATAAAATTTAATTTAGAAAAATCTTGTCAATTAGATTTTTTCTCGAGCCTATAAAGTATATTTCATGATTTTCATGTCCTCTTTTCATCATCGCCCTTTTTTAAGGTTCGATATGAAGGGCTTCCATGTATTATATTACATACCTATTGAATTTATGTCTCTCTCTGGGGATATTCCCCCACTCTTGGAAGAATACAGATTTTATACCGGTTCCAAAAAAATCGACACCATCCTCTGTCACGGACTTCAGGCCGATGAGTATACTTCCCACTTTATCTAAGATTTTGGAATTCTTAAATCCATAATGAATAAAAATATTTGTTCTCTCGGCCAACGGTAACTTTACCACTATTCCGAGTGTCTATACCCCGTGTATCAGTAATTTCTCGTAAATCGAAGTCAGTTGGCAACGCTGTAAGAGAGTCTCTTTTCAGTCTTTTCATTTTTACATCAAATTAACAAATTTTTCGCGATTTCTGGATTATTTGTCTTACTTCAAGCAACTCAAACTTATACCAATACTCTAATTAATTTTTTATCATTGGTTTAATGCAAAAAAAATGTTCTTACATAAATCTACCTGAAGTCATGGAGGACAGTGTTGAGTTTCGTAATGTTGAACCTTAATAACGATAACTTTTAGAATTAGAATTCAGATAACATTTCCATTCGAAATTGATCGGAGGAGTTTTGATAACCAGGTAATTTCCTAAGCAGTATAATATGATAAACTATAAACATTGGGAATTGTTTTTATTTTAGCTTTTTAGTTCTGAAAAATAAGTCTCACTTACCTGAGTATAGTTTGAATATGATCAAAAATATAGTTAAAGGTATCACGCATTACTGATGTAATCGTCTAGGCTTTGGCCTAGATATTAATGAGAACACAAATTGATAAATGATAGCACAGCCATAGGTATCTTGTTTATGCTGTAGTAATAGTGGCAGCGCCATTTTAAGATACCTATATGTAAACAATTCTAACCTAACATTTTCTTTCAAACGAAAGGAAAAAATAATAATCTACTCTTCCGTTTCACGACAATTTTACGATATTAGCACAGAATATTGTAATTCCAATATTCTGTGATATAAGTACCTATGTCCTATTTCATGGAACATGTAGGTAGGTATAAGGTACCTATAGGTAACATTTGTTAACATCCTCTATTTTCTAAGTACGGCCAAAGATTAGAATTAGCATAGGTATAATAATGCTACATAATCCAGTCAAATCCACAGATCACCTCACACCAAGCAGTAGAGCATAAAATGAGCGAGTTTTTAAAAATACTAGTGGGAAACTGACTATGCCATCACATGGAAGACATTCCGTAGTTATGTTCTGATTAAGATGTCTAAAAACCTAGACATCTTAGTTCTGATATGTTTTCGACTCGCAACTGTCATTTATTAAATTGTTATAAACATTTGAATAACAAAAAATGTGTTTTTTCTAATTGTTTTGCTTATAAAATGAAAACTAATAGAGCAATCTGGTTGCTCCAATGGAAAGAATAGTAGATATTTGAAATACGAACAAAACGGGATATTTTACTACCCGGTCGGATCATTAGTAACGGAGAAAAATTGGAAAAACCGGAAAATTTTGCGATTTTTTGAAAAATTCATAACTCCGCCATTTTTCAAGAAGTAGGATTGGCCTTCCTCATGAAAGTTTTGAATCATGTGTACTTTATGTGCGCACAAAACAGGCGCTGTCAGATCGTTAGTTTCGACACAAAATTGCAATTTAAATTTTTATTTGCACCATCTTGCAGCGTGCCTGGATGCTCTAGTGATAGCCCGATTTCAATATCTCAATCAGATTATGAAAGTGGAAGTATATAGTACTACAAAACGTATATTCTCATTTTGCGCTAAAATGGTGCGAAATTGATGAAAAATGCATGCAAACATGACTGAAAACGTCCTAGCCCGCGTTAGCTGCCGAATGGAAGGAGAGTCCAGGAGATGAGGGGAATTATTTTAATGAGCGGGTTACGTCTTTAAGCACTGTACTGTGATAATACGCTTCCCCTCATCTCCCGCTCACTCCTACCACTCGACCGCTTCCACCAGCTCGGCTGTTTTCATTCATGTTTGGCGCAAAATGGGAATATAAGTTTTGTGGTAAGGTTCTTCTACTTTCAAAACCTGTATAAGAAATTGAAATCGGACTATCACTAGAGCATCCAGGCACGCTGCAAGTTTGTGCAAAAAAAAATTCAATTGTGCCAAAACTAATAGTCCGTCAGAGCCTGTTTTGTGCACACATAAAGTGCACATGATTCAATACTTCCATGTGAGGGGTCAACCCTATTTCTTGAAAAATGGCGGAATTGTGAATTAAAAAAAAAAACTGAAATTTTCCGGTTTTCCGCCGTTACTAAATGATCCGATCGGGTCGTAAAAGATCCCATTTTGTTCGTATTTCAATTATCTACAATTCTTTCCACTGGAGCAACCAGATTGCTCAATTAGTTTTCATTTTAAAAGCAAAACAATTTTTAAAAAACACGTTTTTTGTTATTTAAATGTTTATAACAAATTAATAAATGACAGTTGCAAGTCGAAATCATAACAGAATATAACTTCGGTCTTTCATGTGATGGCACAGTCGATTTTCTACTAGTATTTATGTTAGGAAAAAATGCTTTATTGATTGGCCTACCTTGGCAGAGAAACATACCACAGAGAAGCGACAAAACACATCGGCTCGGCTTCTTTGATGTTGGGGGTATAGATTTCGGTGACCTTGGATTAGTTACCTTGACGTGAACACAACTTATTAAAACACGGAGAAAAAGTTTTTGTCACGCAGAAACTGCTCTACACTGAAAAACAGTCGATCTTTTGCGTAGAGTAAAAAGTATCTGATATGTTATATAGGAAGTGATTGTAAAAATCGATCGAGAGTCAGAGTACCTATATGATATAATCCTATTTTCTTAAATTTTTAAAAGATGAGCCTCATCATACCCAAGGAGAGTGCAATCGGTATGTAGTTGAAAAAATGATGGGTGACTGTTGTTTTATAATTTGTATTGTTTCATCCAACTTCTATTATTGGGGTTGGTAATGATAATTTTAACAAGTTTACTATTTGAGGAGCAGTCTTGTTTTTTTTTCATATTACAAAGGGAGCTGTTTTGGAAACGTTTTGTTTGTCCCTTCTGTCTCTAAGTGAGGTGACTTTGATCCGGTTAGTTTGTATGTAAAGAAATGAATACATAAACAATTTTATTCAATTATTGCCGAAAATCTGTACCTAAAACACCCACAATCGAATTCTGAATCGAATCGGACCATCATTCCAAATCTCATCCGCCATCCTGGAGCTGCCATTTTGTTTTTTTTTTCAACAAAAATTCCATAATGCATTTTCATGCAATTATGAACACCTACCAAAGTTCAAGTTGATCGAACAACTAGAAGTGGGATAAAAGTCAGTTGCAAGATTCGTCCCACACATACCAACTAACAGGGTAAGTTTTATAAAAGCTTTGGAAAAATAAAAAATTGGACATTGAATAAACTTAAGAATTGGAAAACCTTGCATAAATGCAAACCCAATCATTCCAAACTCCATTGATTCACAGTAGATGCTAAAAGTGTTCGCCATGAACTACCATACATGAGTATTATAAGTTAGTCCCGAAACGTTGTCTGACGTTTTTGAGCAATTTATCCAAAAAATTTCCAAATTGTAAGTTTATACAATGTTAATTTTTCAAATTTTCGTGAATTGTTCACATTAGCTTTCAATTTGAAAATCGTAAGTTGGACTACGAAACAGTAGTTTTTTTCCGCGAGAAGGCGCCAAAATGAAAAGTTAGGTAGCGAACACTCTGAATTTCTTATGGAATTACCTTTTCAATGCTGTGTCACATTTAGTACTTTTCCCATTCAAATTGTATGAGTGACCAAGGGGTGGGGAAAGTGGTATGACAGTTGAGGTTATGATAGGAAGATTCCCCCCTTGGATTTAAAATCGACGTGTTTTTGCATTTTTTTCACAACTACAGGCTCGGATTACCCATAAGGCCAACCTAGGCCATGGACTAGGGCGCAGGCTAGAGGGGGAGCAGATAACGGAGAAAAATTAATTTTTTTCTTCGATAATTCAATGGTTAAACCGAAAACACGACGCGCTCAAGACGGAGCAATGAAACGTCCACGCCGTCCCCTCTCTTCTACCGCCGTTAGTATTGTTACGTTTTCTCTCTATAGTCTCACGAGTCATTTGATAGTATATTTTTCAACAAGAGATGGAAATACCGTTTTTTTATAAGGTAAGAGTTTGCCCACGAGCGAAGCGGAGCGGAGCGAGTGTGGCAATCTCACGAACGAAAAAATTAAATTAGTGGCAGACGCGTATGAATTCGTGAAAATTGTGGGTTGAGTTTATACAACTGACTAACGTCTGCCATCTATACTTATTTCTATCAAAATTGTGATAAAAATGAACAAATTCTTTAATGGCAGAAGTTTTCATAAATTACCAGTATAAATTATTAATTAATAAAATTGCACAAAACTTTTAAGTAACAATGAACAATAGTCATGTGTCTGCCAAAAGACACTGCGGCGCAGCTTGTGCCCTCGGGTCGACCTCGAATTTTTCTAGATCTCGATTCCGGAGGAAAGGATTAAGCAAGACACTGCGGCGCAGCTTGTGCCTTCGGGTCGACCGCGGATTTTTCCAGAATTCGATGGAAATAGGTGGAAATAAATCAGTTGGTAGAAATCTTTAAAACTTATCAACGCGCAAGCAGTTGGTGGCTGCCGTTGCGGTTGATGAATAATTTTATTTACTCATAACAACAAGTGCAAGTGAAGATTGGAGCTTAGGGGTATCGTTTCTATGGGTTCCTCGGCTACCTCGTCTTCAGAGAAAACCTCTTGGGTAGCTTAGCCTCCTGCACAGTTTGTCTGTTTGAAGTGGGGGGACGTCTTGATGACGCTCGCTGGGGAATTATAGTTTCTTGATTCCCTGAGTGAAGGTAGTCATACGTATTAGCTGTGCAAGCTATATTCTATATCGATGAGTGAGGATATTACAACACCTGTGGTTGTGGCAGATGATAACAGAATAACCCCTGCTACATTTGCAACCTCTTGGGAGGCAAGAACTCTTACAACGTTGTCTATTCTAGGCAGGGGGTGTCGTGTGGAAATCTATATAAATTATCCCCCCGCGAATGATATGTCGACTTTATCGAAATATATAATCACGCAATAAACATTTCGCACGCATTTTAAAACGTTACCAATTTCGTCCGAATCTCGTTACTGGTTTATGGGCACCCTAGGGAGAGCGGACACCGAGAACACGAAATGGGTTGCTTAGAAAAAAAAGAGATTAAGACATCTGTTAGCTATTCCAGGCGGGCAAACAATACTTGAGTTTGTTTCGGACTAAAATATGTACTCACAGGGGGTCTGAAAGTCCTACATATTCTATAGAATATTATTTTTATGTCTGGTCAAAACTGTGTGCCTCTTGAACGAATATTGAAGGTTTTAAGAAAAGAAGTAATGTTTTTGAATGCAGGTCTGTGGAAAAGTGAGACACATGGTAGGCAGACGAAACGGTTTTTTTATGCCTGGTAGAAAGTTCTGTAGAAAGTATGTTTTCCAATTCTTCCGACCTCCCTGATGATTTTAGAAGAGTGAAATAGATTTTAGTCGACCAAAATGTATTGGAGGCCTAGCGAAAGAGATGCAATTATTCACGCATCAATGGAATGAGCGATTTTCTGTGAGTGATACTTCTGAATAACATTCTCCCTTATCTCATTCATAGATAAGAATCTCCAAAGGAAACTGGACATTCAATAAATAATCAACTATCTGAATGAAAATGCAAATTTTCACTTTCAGATTTTTTCTCTCAAGTTATATAGGGTCTTTCTCAATATCTATCAGATGTAGTTCAATGTCCAGCGTGGCTTTTGCCGGGGAAGTAGTTGTTTTCTGTTAGATATTACAAAAAAGTTACTTCAATTTTATCGTAGGGTTTTTTCCATTTCCAGAGGAGTCATGTATTGATTCAATTTTCAATTGAGAATGTTTCTCTTTAAAACATGAATCCCTTCCAAGAGAGGTTATCTTGTACGATGGAAAACAGCGACTAAATTCCAACTTTCAGTCGCAGATGATTCCACAACTGACTTTATGAACATCCTGTTCATATTTTCAATGAAATCAACATTTCCAAGGTTGCAAATGTAGGGGAAAAATTCTTTGGTATTGGAGTTTCCTTGGAAAACATGACAAGAAATCGTTTTTTCAACTGTTTGCATGTGGTCAATAACTTGTAAAAGTCAGAAAATTGTGTAGATAAATTATACAGATCATCTCACAACACTGCGAGAATAGAAAATAATATAATAAGGCCAATTTACTATTGCCGAGCCCCCACCTAATGAATAACTACAAGTGAAATTACATTATAGTAATATCTTGACCCTGACGTTTGACGAGAGATTGTCACCGAAAAATTCGTATGATATTGGTTATTTTTATTTTTCATATCTTTGCAGTGTTGTGAGAAGTACTGTATATGTATACAGGGTGACCCAGGCTTAAACCGCCAAACGTTTCGGATCGGTTGTTTAGGTAAAAATAAGACTTTTCTTTCTTATAATCATGTGTCCTAACTTGCTTCGTTTTCGAGATACAGGGTGTAAAAGTTCCTCAGCCTGCACGATCTCCTGACTTAACCCCTATGGATTTTTGCACAGGGTACAATTTAAACCGAAGTGTATACTGAGCCCAACGACGAAGGTATTTTCCTAGAAAGGATTATTCAAAAAGCTCTAGAGATCATACCAGCAAGGTGCCGTGCAGCTGCAGAATCCATCATTCCATCGAGAAAAAATGGTGGTCATGTTTGTGAATTTTTGTTTTTCTGTTTACTAATAAAATACAATGAATACATTAAAATTTGTCCTAGTATTAATTTCTCAGGAAATTTTTGTTCTTGTTATAAAATGAAGAAAGATACTGAAATAAACCAAAAAAATGCTTTTTTAATGGCATAATCCAGAAAAAACTGAACATGCAAAATAACATAGTGGAGTACAATGATTCGTCTTAATATTAATTAGATTACCCCTTGGGACGCCACTGGGACGCTATAAGTGCAATTAAAGAAACCCCTTATTACCGCATATAAGCATGACAGGTTTCATTGAAATCATCTGGAAGGTTTTTGAATAATTGATAAAAAAACGATAAAAAACGAAGCAAGTTAGGACACATTGTTATAGGAAAAAAAAGTTTCCTGTTTATCTAAAAAAATGATCCTCAACGTTTGGCGGTTTAACTCTGGGTCACCCTGTATAGTCCATAATTTGATACCACTTGTACATACATGCCTATATAGGTATACAACTTTTTGTTTTTAAAAGATATTTTTTTTGTTTCAATGAACTCAGTTAACTACTGTCAGAGATGAGTTCGAAACAAAAATATACTTTTTTTTAATTTAAAAACAAATCAGGTCTGAAGAGGTTAATAAGTAAAGGTGCATTTAGCCAACATCAGTTTAAAATTGTGCTTAAATATATGTTAAAAACAAAAGTTGAATCTGTTAAATCAAATGGCACCATTTATACAACAATATTAAGTTTATGCTAAAAACATATCACTTCGAAAATCTCAACTTTATAAGAATCTTACTTTTACAATAAAAATATTGTCCAAAATTCACGTGTACCCAAAGTCAAAGTCATAAAATGTACCATCATTCTTAAATGTATGCCTAAATCTGAAACTCCTGTAATATTAGGTTTCATGCAAAATTATTTTCAAGGTTATGTTTATGTCGGGCTTGAGCCTTGTGCTAAAGTTACGTTTATGTTGACTACATGCAATGCACCTTCACTCACTGGAAATCAAAAAAATCCTGGATCGGAAAATTAACAGAAAATGTTCCCAATCTAATAAAAAAACTACCATGTCATCTATAGGAAAGTTCAAGACAAGCCTTGAAATAAACAACACATTTGAATTACAACCTTGAATTGAAACAAGTCATCCATTCTAAAAAATCATCAGGAATTGATGACTTAATAATCCAATTCATGAAAAATATACATGACACACTTGTACTCCTGACCCACCTGATAAAACTTGAAACTCACTTATTTCTTTTATAGGTGAAATCTTTTTCGATTAGTTGAAAAACTTCTGAAATTTAAGTATGTTAACTTTGACTTTTGAGGGAACTTCAAGGAGCCCTTCAACTATTGTCTAATTGCTCTTATACCTACTATAGAAAATATCACAGAAAAACTAGTGAATGATAATTTCAATTGGTGTGAATGTGAATATGGAAACTTTCGAACAGATCCTTGGTAATGAGCACATTAATGCTTGAGACTATTAGTTCCAATTATATGACTGTGATTTTCATTGACTGCCTGACAGGTTGTACACATTCATTACATATTATATACATTGTTTATGACCATCATTTGTTATGAACCGAAGTATTTTTTCTCTATCTCTTCCATAACTGCTATTAGAGATGCCCAAATAATGCACATTTCAGAAGAAACTTGAGTGAGTTAAGGTGACCGATACCTTACTTTGTGTGTAGAACCACACTTAATTTTGTTCATGTTTGGAAATCAATGCATATTTGTGAGGATAAAACTCTGGTAAAACCAAGCAATGGAGAACTGAACACTAATATGATTTTGAAACAAACACTAGGTTCAAATTATCAAGTATTTGTTGAGAAATCGTTCAGAATTACAAGGTTTCAAGTAAGCAGTTTAGGATAGGTATAATTGTTATTGATCATTTAATTCATCAGCAAAAGAATGTTATTCACTATCATTTACATCAGATTGAAATACATATTCCTCGAAGTTTTCATACACACAAGTCCTTGAATTCACTTTAAAAATACAGCTAATGTTGGTAGTTTGTTATGGGCACAAATGAAAAGGAGAAGTTTCGAAAGTTTTATGGGGGTTGTTAGCAATTAATAATATTAGTTTTATGATGGGCTCCTCATTTTAACTTTTTTGTGTTTATAGGACTCCATTATCACTTCAAGTTCATTAATAATTACTGAAGATTGTTTAACTTGCTTTTCCATTGCTTCAATAGTTTCTGACATAGAATTTATCTGTAAAAAAATGCCATTAAAATAAAGTCGCTCATTTCAATTGCAATTCACCTGTTTATTATATTCTTCTATTCGCAGTTGTTTCTGGTGGTTGATACAGAAAACCTTCAGTTGTAGAATAAAACCTGCTGCTAATAAAAAACTACATAGAACAAATAGATTGTTGTTTCCTTGGAATAATCTTGGCCGAAAAACCATTCCAGAAAGTTGACATTTTTCTTAATAGACGATTACCTTCCAATCACAAATCTATCATTCTTTCGAAATTATACAGTTTCGTAGTTCGTTCCCATTTATAGATAATATATGGGATCATGATATATCATTGCAAAATATAAATAGCAGTGTGTTGCTAATACTGTTGCTACGATTGTTGATGTTGAAGTTGAGAATATCTGGCATGTGACAGTTTGACTGAAACTCCGACACTGAAATGAAATTCAAACTCAAAGACAATAATTTCTTGATAGTTTCAGAGAAATGCATGCCTGTCGACGTTTACATCTGTGCCTGCCGGCTTGCGTAAAAAACGCGGGGTGCACATGAGTTATTTCCCAACACACATGCGTTTTTGATGAAATAGCCCTAGTTTTCCGTTGTTGGCAATGATGAACTTGAATAAAGATTAAAAAGGTTAATGGTGGATTTATAAACTGAACTAAGAATTTAAAATTATCAATTAAGAATTTAAAATTATCAATTAAGAATTAACAATGAGCAATTAAGAAGATGTTTATAAACGTCAACTAAGAAATTAAGAATTATGTCATGTGGGGAAGATGGTTACAACAATAAGAAAAGCCATCAAAGGTCAAAAAATTTCACGATCCATTATATTGTTATTGCAAGAAAATATGCAAACAAATTACTGCAAAATATAAACAAATTTATATTCAAACATTCATTCGCCGATTTTGCGCATGCCTGCTTCCATTTTCAACTAAGACAATTAATTCTTAGTTGAAAAGATAAAAGATAACCATCTTCTTAGTTGCTAATTCTTAATTTAATTGACAGCTGAAAGTTTATTAAACACTAATGGGGTTTCCTTGTATTCATCTTTCTTAATTCTTAGTTGTTTGTAACGCTCTTTATTCCTCTCACTGGAATAAAGGCGGTCGTTACTATGGCGCGTCGGTTACTGAGTCTATGTTGTTCTCTCTACCGAGGTTAGACAACAAACTCAATAGGCGGCTCGGACGCCAGTTATTTTAAGTGGTATACTCCACTCTCCCTCAAGCTCAGTTCGGTGGGAGGCCCAGGGCAGCTTCAGATGGAGATACGGTATCCCAGGGGTCAGGTAAAGTAGTACAGACACGAACGTGTTCAAGGAGTCGCAGGCTTTAATTGCAACCCCTTGAGGTTAGTGAGATACCGGCTGCTATTACTAGTTTTTAGTAGTATTTTCGAGAAAACAAAGATGGATCTGAGAGTACAGTTTGTTAATTTATTGCAATTAACTTATTTCACAGGGAAAACCAATGCAGGACTTGCCTGAATAACAAAAGAATAAATAGTAACGTCTATCTTACACCGAAGTATACTAATGGGCGAGGTCACAAGTTCTGCTCGTTCAGCGGGGTTACCAGTACGTTAAATTATATAGAGGGGTAACGGGTGTTGCTTGCGTGTGCCAATCAAATGAATTTAAAATACGAATCAAATAAATCAATTTCTTTTTGGAACACCCGGTATATCTATATATTCGTAGTATCTGTGTTCTAAACGGCTGTGCTTGGGTAAATTTTATTTAGCAAATAATCGGTATATTTGCCTTTACAAATGGCTCTTTCACGGCTCACGGCCAGTTAGCCACGGCGATTAATCGAAGATTTTCTTTTACAAAATTTTTCCGCGAGTGTTCAGCCAGCAGCAACTTTAACAACACCTTATGAACACTATACGATGCTGTACTATTTCAAGCGAGGCTTGATTCCGCCAGTGATAGTTTTTCGTCGCTTTTGGGATACTAGCAACGCACAGCGAATTTCGTGATCAATAGGTTAGCACTAGCCAGAGATAAATTCCGAACAGAAAGATTTCCCCACCGTTATGTCAAATTTTCGCGACCGTGTCCTGCCAGCAGCAACTTTAACAACACCTTGGGGACACAGAAGAAATACCCCTTTTTCGCCTCTTCCTGCCAGCAGCACCTTTAACAACACCTTAAGGAAGAGACGGCGGGTTTGCTTTAATCGACAGTCTGAGAAATCTGTTCTGATGAATGTGAAATAGTGCGGAATAATTTGAATTGAAAAACTCAAAATTAATTCTTCCAGTATTGACAACATTATTACAGAACCAAATGAAATATGACCTTGTGATAGAAACGCACGTATGTGAATTGTCGTGCAGTTTTCAGACACAAGCGTCAAAAATGCAAATGCGTGTGAATCGCACGTGCTTCAAAAACCCTGCGTGGCACCCATGTATCTGAATCGGCCTATAAAGCCTGCAGCGGGATTCTATTTCACGAATCGAATAAAAACAATCGAATCGGCCATATGCATTCGAGATTTCCGATTCTATTTCCCGATTTGATCGTGACAACTCGATGGATAAATTCGATGACCCTCAAGCTGTTATCTCTTTTCTTTTAATTGTTTTTCTCTTTTTAAATGTAGTATTTGTCATTTGACGTTGTACCACAGTATTATCGAAGAGTAGGGGTCATAGACAGCATAATACCAAAGAGTAGGGGTCATAGACAAGAGAGATCATTCTCAAAATGGCGCGAAAATGGGCCAATGTCCTTGAATTTTACTATGATGTTTATATTTGTCTGTCAAATATCAGAATAATATGTTGCTTGATTTTTCCTGAAGCCTTCTAGTGATTTTTCACAAAAAATAACGTTTATTTCAAAGCAAATTGACTAAAATCCAAGTAGAATTAATATTTACCCATTTGATATTAATATTTCCATGTCCTCATGGAAGGTAGAACTACTGGAAATGGCTAAGTGCTCTGTTAAAGACTGCCCTAACAGATTTTATTCTAGCTCGCGTAGTTTGGAAAAGATGCGAATTTTTTAATTTCCCGATCCTCAAGATGTTGAACGAGTTCTTCAACGGAAACTCACTTGTAATAATGGAGATTAAATGGAGAAGCGAAAACAATTATATTCAAATAACATCATTAATCATAATTTAAGTCGAACTGCAATCCCTACGTTGAATTGGTTTCAAAAGTCAAGGATTGACAAAGACACACAGTCAGAAGTAACTACAGAAGTGGACCAACAAATGCAAAAGTATCTTTCAACAGCTTCAGAGTGTCGTACCCAAACATCAAACACTCTTTTTTGAGAAACACCAAGGAAAAGCTAGTTGAGTGATTTAGTAAAGTTAACACACAAAAAATGTTTGAAATCTCTGTCAGATATATTTTCCAGTCCAAATCGATGGAAATAAGAAAAATTGAGAGTGGAAAGGCTAAACTGGAACGCTTATTTGAGAACATGTGAATGAAGGAAGAAGAAATTTCCAAAGAATTATTTACTGCCAAAATTATTAGTGAACTGAAGGTAGGAAACCAAAGGGCAGGAGGTATACGATACAAAGGAGGCGGACCAAAAGCTACTGGAAAAACAAGTGAACAACTTTATGAAAAATTTAAAGACATTCCATTTGAAAACCCTTGTGCAGTGTGTTTCATCACCAGGGATCATAAAACGATAATTTTTTTTTTACTGTACTGTAGGAAGGTACTTCAGTTGTAACGGAAAAATAATTTGTTGTTAATGGTATATGGTAAAAACTAGTTTTGTAAAACGAAGATGTTATTCTCCAATAAAATGTTTAAAAAATAATGCCTTTTTCCTATGACATCAGAACCAGAAGTGCACATTCTTGAAGTCTATCCAATGTCGATGTTTGATTACTGCTATGACAGACCGAATAAAGTAGAGAATGAATTCACTTCATGGCTATAAATACCTGGTTAATTGAGGTAAAAGTGTGTATAGGTAGCTCATGCAGTGAGCCTTTGGGTTTTTCATCAAACTCCACCGTAGCCAAACAGGTTACTCTAATAACATGTAATCTGTAATAACATGATAAATGATCATGGGATACACATCTATAGTTTGAAATAGCTACAAAAGTTATCAGGTCCTTCTTAACCGTATGGTTTGTTCATAAAGATCAGTGAGACAATAAAAATTTGAAGAATTTTGTCGTAAATACGTCACTGATTAATTTAAATTTAATTACTTGGTTCTCAGTGTTTAGGGTCAAGCTAACTCGGCTTTCATAAAAACAATGTTGTACATTTAACCACACATTAGTAAGTTTCTGTTACTTAACATTGACAGTAATTGACAACACTCTGAAAATCTTCCCTGTTGAGAAAGCACGCACTTCAAACTTTTTCCAGGTATCGTAACCTCTTCTGTTCAATTTCGTAGGGTACAAGCAACCCTTTGATTCATCTCTGCATATAATGTAAAAATGTATTAAAAATTTAAACAATTATATTCGATGAGTAAACAATAAACACAAGCTGTATAGGTACAAACGCAGTGGCCACCACACAAATAAAAAGTGAAATAACTGAGATGCTCTCCACCTCAATTAATGCATAACACCTTCAACATAGTTACATAATATTACAATATATCTTATCAAAAATCATTAAATTCTAACAATTTTTTATTAAAAATGTCTGTCAAATAATAACATAACCTCCAATGTCGTTATTTCTGATCTTCTTCGTTATCGGTTCGTAAAGTCTTGTGACGTTGACGAAGATGTCACATGACCTGTTTCCCGGCTCGTGATTGGTGACACCAGAATCCAACCAGATTTTGAATTTTATGAATGAAATGACAGTTGCTTCAAGGTTCCGATACGATTTTACTATTTCATTCATTAATACCTCATGTGATCTCTCTTGTCTATGACCCCTACTCTTTGATAATACTGTGGTTGTACGTTGTACTTTTATTCAAAATAATTCACATGCAAATAAAAGCCAAAGGGAATTAATATTGTGATACATTCTTCACCGAAGGTTTGGTTGTGGCAGAATTTTAAATGGCTTTCAAGGTGAGATATGCTCACTGGGAGTTGATGGTGTCTTTCATGGAAGATCACCCCTGCCTTGCAACAGGTCGGTTCATTGGGCCAAATGGTCGAGCTACCATGAACAACGATTTTATATAGAATAGATAAAGCATTCCTATCTCTACGTGAAAGCTTTGTTTGGCTCAATAATAATGAAAACAATTGACAGTTTTCCTACACAACTAGGGAACACCAGCCACTAGCTCAAGGTCACAGAGTGTGCTCATGACACCACCAGTGGCGGTTACGTGAAAAGGGGTAATAATAGAAAATTAAAATTTGAAAATTTTGTAATATTTCATCACATACAAAATTACTGAATAATGTTTTGTTCATTGTATAATATATTATTATCATCAATATGTTGTTACTTGTAAATCAAAATTGTATTGTAAATATTATACGATTATCTTATTTAAGAAACTGATTATGTAATAACTTTTCAGTGGACCTGTTTTGTGATAAATTACAGAAGTACAACCAAGTTATCTGTTATGAGATACTGTATCTACTTTAAAAACACTTAGGGCCGGTCTTTTCACCTCACAATAAAGTCTCTGATAACTATCTATCGGATAAACTTCACAGGTTTACATATCCTTATCTGATAGATAGAGTTATCTGGGACTTATCTATAGGTGAAAAGACCGGCCCTTAACCAATCAACTGGTGCAGATATAGCTTTATTAAGTGAACATTTACATTATTTATTATATCCCTATTGAAATAATCCCAATCGGTAAACATGTGTAAGGGCCTATCCCATGACAAGTTCTCTAATGATAAATTCAACTCCAGCAAAATCTAATGAATAAAAAGTGAGAAAAGTATCTCCCAAGTTCAATAGTTTTTATTACCTAGTTTGTTTTTGCAGTTTTGCTATATAATTATATAAAATTTTCAAATACAATTATTGTAAATACATACATATTTTACCTACAGTACCTACCTACAGTAATTAACAATATATTGAAATATGATGTTGAGATACATTTCCTTTAGGTCTCACATATAAGTTAGTTATTGTTGATTATTCGATTGGCAGGACATTTGTATTTGGGTTTATAGCATTGATCCTACTATGAATCATCACTTTTTCCAAATTTGAATTATTGATTTCTTCAAAAATATACAGCATTTGATATGTTCCTTAGTAGCCGATTATATAGTGACCAACATATTTTTGTCGCTGTATAAAATTATTCATGAACAGAATACTATTTAAATTTGAGTAGTGAGAAATAAAATATCCAATAGTTTAGGAACTTGTATTTAATTAATTAGTGGGTAATATTTGGATAACATTTGTGAAATATATGAACAATCATGATATTTTCATTACAAAACAATATGCAAAATATAAAGAAATAAAGATTACTATTCAGCTTTTCACTAAAACACAACTACAAAGTTGGTACATGTGTAATAATAGAAACTATTCAAACAACTCCAACGGCAGCAATACAAGCAATTCTCCACTCCATATATATTATATACGAGGTGAACCCAATAGAGAGGCGCCCATTCAACGCATGGGGAACTTTTAGCTACGATATTCCAAGCAGAGGTACTGACTCCTTAAACAGACTAGTGCAACACAATTATAGCGTTACCCTAGTCTGGGTATACACTGGCCTAGAATGAAACGAAATAGCAAACGCCATGGCAAAAGAGAAGGCCATAACAAAATTCACTGAGCCAGCATTGGAACTTGGTTTAGCAGAAGCACCGCCAAGAATGTGATATCACCCTGGGCAGACAATAGATGACTTGAAATATTATTGCATGTACAAGGAAACAACAGTACACTGCCAACTACTAAGAACTCAATAGAGCACATCTCGGTTTTAGTAGGTTTGCTTACAGTTCACTGCAAACTCAAGCCAACACATGTACAGTATACAGACTGCAGTGCAGACTATGCAGGGAGGATGATAAAACAACAAAACATATTTTGTATGTGAGAATCAGCGACCAGAATAAGTTTTTTCATATTTGACAATACAGTAGTAATGCAAGAACAACTGGTAAACTTTTTTCCCAATGTACTTCTCAATTACTATCTGATATTGGATATACAAGGAAAAATATAAATAACTATATGGTGAGCCACAATAGGCCATGGGCTAAGGTGGAATATCTGATACATGCCCACTCACATATAAACCTAACACAACCTAAAAAATTCACATCATACCCAAAATTACAAGTACAAACTCGAAATCGTTGCATATTGCAATTGTTCAGTCAACAACTAACATTTGTGCTATAATACAAATACTACTTAGATATACTACATAGTGACACAAAAGCCTTATATTTAATTAACTATTGGGCATTGAAAGTTGTTTTTTGTCTGGTGCTATTCTGAGCATTACATTTGTGGATAAAGTACAGATTTGTTTTTCAAGCATTCCTATTTATACAATTAATTTATTTAGTTGCATAAACTAAAACAAATACTCATTTGAATAAATGAAATATAAAACAAAAATTATAAACTAATATAAATGTAACCATTTATCACTGTTTTAATGAATGCATATTCAACTTGGTCTCATCAACTAATTCAAAAACTACACATTAAAATCAGTCAAAGACAAAAAAGAATAACTATATCTATGCAGAATAGTGATATAAAACATAATAAAAAAAAATAAACAAAAAGAAACAATTTTTTTTTTTCAATCTCCAGCTCTAGTAAAATTTTCTAGGTATCTGACGATTTGATTTCTATGGGCAGCTGACTGAATCTCTTTAGGACACTAAAAAATACAGATATTTGTGTCTGTCTCTTGGCCACCAGTGGAATGTGGAAATCATTTCATTGTAGGCATGCACATCAGAATTGTAATTAACAATATTTCTTCAATAACTTGGGGCAGTACCTGATTTGATTTTGAATATAAATATATTATATTAAAAGAAGTTATCTATAAACTATTCTGTTTCGATTTATATAAACAAAAGATATAATAGAAATTAGTAAAAATTTGCGTCTATTGGTCCTGAAGCAGCCTACTTACATTTCGTCGGCTTGGTATTACAAGATTGCATCATAATCATGCACACCATTTCAAGAAACAACGAAAAAAACCTTTTTGAAAGTTGCAAAAACCAATCCATTAGTATTTTGACTTTGTGTCAGCATGCTACCATCTATCTGGGACTTGCAGAAAATGCATCCTGTAATACACTTTTCTGAAAACTCAATATCTTATAAATGTTATATGCAACCAAGTCCACGATTTGTAATTGTCCAATGAACGATATTATATTCTATCTTACACTACAATAAGACTTCGACTGTGGTACTGAGAATTTCCAGTCACTGATTGCTTTGAGCTACCAACCTCATCTGCGACAAGTGACTGTGTAGCTTTTGTTTATTATAAATGACTGTATAATTAGATGTGATAGAACAAACTGATATTACTATTTCAGCCTTTTAGGTGTTGCCAATGTTTTAGATTAATAGTATAATAATAATACTTCCTCGTGAACACTCATTGAGTGTACCCAAAGGCATAAATTGTGCGGGTAGAGGACGGCTATTATTAGTATTTGCTGTGGCGCTCCGGGGCGAATTACTGATTTTTGGTAGCGTATTCAATTTCAGACGTAGGAAAACCCGGAGAACCAGCAGTTTCAATAATGATTATAAACAATTCGAAATATATATGAGTCTATCAAGTCTCAATAATGAACCTATACAATTAATTGAATTCAGGATACTCAACCAAAGAAGGGAATATCCTTTGGGGATGCAGTCAGAATAAAAGTCCTGGTTGAAGAACAACTCTTTGTTGAATTGTCAAGCTTTCGAAAAACTTTATTTTCATTCTCAAGACATTAACGTGAGGATAGTTTAGAGAAAATAGCCAATGATTTTTTCCTAGTCCTTATACAATCACAATTTTTTTTTTAAATAGAACACATGTAAAAATGAACACTGTAAAAGGTACATGTTATCTATCTTGACTCAAAACAAATGTTTCAAAATACTTGAAGTTCATATAGGTTTAACTTGATTGATATTTAAAAAAAAATAACCGACACAGCGTTGGGACATCGTACCAGGGTTACCGGACACAACAGCAATGTAAACAATGTATCAGAGATGACATATCAGATCATTTTGGGTAATTTATCAGTTTCAAAATAAATAGAAAAACTGTTAGGGACAAGAAAAAATCTGGCAAATAAGTGAAATGGGCATAGCAGAGTTCAAACATTACATGAACAAAATGGACTGGATTATACTCAACCGACAATCCAGATATCCTAGCTATATTTTTGTGTGATAACGTTACCTATGTCATTGAAGTAGCATTTCCTTTAAAAACAATGAATGAAAAATGTCACGAACAAAAGTGGTTCACAGACCATCTGGAAAAGATGGGAAATGAACTGAAACAAAAAAAATAATATCCTTGAAATGACCGGATATCCAAATACAATACACTCCAAGAATTCAGCAAAAAAGAACACAGAAAAAATTAAAGAGAGAGTTGTATAATAACATCCTCGTAAATAGTTAATATATCTAAAACTGCCTGGAAAATAGTAAATGAGACCCAGAGGGAAACCAGGTTTCAGCAGTGAAAGCACGTGCTTTACTGCATAAAAGTTAAATGAATATAGTTCCACAATGGTTGAAAGTAGTCTTGAAACAATACTTCCATCAAACTGAACATGAAAACCTCGCTATTCTTAAAATCCACAAATGAAAACGAAATTACATCAGTAACCTTAACAAAATAGTAGTAGTATGGATGCATAGAATATCAGTACAAATATAATAAAATTTGTCCGTGAATTTTCAGCTAAACCTCTTACACGTCTGATAAATCTTTGTGTGGAAAAGGGGGGGTTTCCATCCCATTTAAAACTTAGGAGAGCAACCCCTATTCTGAAGAAAAGTGACGCCAATAATGGTGACCTTGTATGACAAAATCAGCAATTTCATGATCCTTTTACTGATTCTTCAATAAAATAGTTTTTGTTAAAATATTGCGAACTCGGCCTTTTATAGAATCTTTCAGTTTTGAAGTTTCATGATGAAGTCTTATATCTAAATATTTGTTGAGAATCATTTTTATTAATGGGATCCCATGATCATCAATTTGTGATCTCAGTGGTTCAAAAATAGTTTCAGGTAAATTCCTAAATGATAAAGCCAGCAATAATTCTTTAGGAGTTTCAGATGTAAAAATCTTATTCCCAATGATAAAAACTTTCAAAGTTTTTTCAGCCGTTTTGCAAATAGTAACAACAAATTTAGATGCGAAAATTAAAGCACCCCGTTTTTTTTGCAGTAGAAGTAATGACAGGCTATAATCATCTTCTAACAAAGTTAAACATTCAGAACATGTCATTTTGTCAAACACCTAACAACAAAACCTGCAATGTATGACACAACATCTTCAGTGAATGGTGTTAAATGCCATGCATTACTTGAAATGAAATCCAATTCTTTTATTTCCTGACAATAATTGAGATACTCTTTAGAATTCAGCAAATCACTACCACAGTTTGTTTTAGTAACAGATGAAGAACCCACCCAAAGAATTGATGTTGAATCCAGAGCAATAGCATTAGCCTTTTCACTGCCTTTTATTTCACTATGAATAAGTAACCTCTTGTAAATGTATTCGAATTGACGAGCTGTAGGATTATTATTACCACCTTTATTTCTGACAGCACTGAAAAAAATCTCTAAATGGTCCTGTGAAAACTTATATGTTAACACATACTTCAAAATCGGAGTTTTCACAAGATATTTTGAATAAAAATCCTGCAAACTCTTGATACAGATTAAAAATCCAACAAAGCCAGTTTTGCGCTAAGATTGAACAATTGGATTATCCTGATATCTTAAACTTAAAATATAACTTCGACATTTTTCCAAATAGGACAATATGATGGAAGCGTTTTCAGGTGATAAACCTCTCCTTAATGGAGCTTTACAAAACTTATTCCTAGAATTAAAAATGCCAAACAAATTATTAGCTACTCTTGCAAACTCTGCTGTTGCTCCAGCCATTTTGAAACTATCAAGCTTCAAATCACGTTCACAAAAAACTAAAGCATCTGCAACACTTGTACTGAAAGTTTGAGCAGCAAGGCTGACTTTCATTTTTTCTCTTTCCCACATCATGTGCCTATTTTTCAACCTGGTGGCAGCCTGCAACCCTTCTTGGTTTTGCAAATCAACCAAACTTTGAAAAAAATTCCAACTAATTTTCTCCCCTTCACCATCATACAATGTTCCAAGAGTAGCCAAACAATTTCTCCACAATTTCAGCATATGGCAAGGGTCCAAATAAATAAAAATTGGCTCATTAGTGATAGGATGACAAAAATTTGTTTTTAACTCATCAGGGCTATCAAAATTAGCTCCCAAAGCACCGGCCATACAGAGATTAGCAGTGGTGCCATCAAAAGTAAAAGATGTGTCACAATGACACACGTTTCATTCAAAAACTCTAACAACTTCAGAACCAAGTTAGCCTTTTCATTTCCGCAAAGTCCATCAATCAAAAAATAACCTACTGGCACTTTCCAATGACCGTTCACAGCAACTAGCATGAACACAAGTGCTTCTTTAGCTTCAGGAATGACGTCACCATGCACTTCAGTGCCAAAGTCCACATAACCTGTAAATCTTTTACCATTCCATTCCACACGTTTCATTATGGCCATCTCATCCATTACCAGATTGCACAGTACTTTTCCGCCATTGATTGAAGCTTCTGAGACCTTCGCTTTCAGTGCAGACAACGCCTCTTCGGAAAATCCTGGGGAACCATCAACGGACCTGAACCATTTTGTTATGGTACTTGGATGTGGAAGAGATTTATAGAATTTCTCTCTCACATAGCTATATGCCCTGGCAGAGTAAAAACTCAAAGTCAGAGCAAACGATCTTAATTCAGGGGAATATTTTTGGCGGGATGGTCCTCTCAATACCCTCTTCATTATATCAGCTGCTGATCCAGATAATGAGGCCTAGAAAACATAAAATAATTCAATAAGTAACCAATTAAATAAAAGTAAAGTATTTCTATAGTATTGACATTCAATGTGTGACTGATGAATAGAGGAAACCGAAACTTCCAATATACAAAAAATTATATAGAGTTATAATGCTAATGCTGGACTTATTTTAAATTCCAGTTTAATCTACTAGTGAACCGTGAACCCTAGCTGATACTTGTTCACAATTTTTAATCCCTGTGATAATTTATATTGTGGATCAAGATAATAAATCTATCTATCTGAATAAGTAATATTTGGTAGACAAACTGAAGAATGTATTTCTTATATTTTTTATTATTTTTTTTATTATTGAAAATAGAATTCGGATACTTAAATTAAATTTAAATATTACTTCACACTTACTTGGATGACTGATTGAGCACTTTCAGTCAAACTGAATTTCTTGTTCAGAAATCTCAGAAGAGATTTCAGAGAGTTGACTCTGTTCTTCAGTCTCCTTTGTGACCTCTTTATATTTTTGATTTGATTGGCTTGCCGAAGCAGGGTTTTCTTCGCAATCGTTAAACATACTCTGGCCTTATGTGGATCATCCATATCAGAAAAGCTGAAATCTCCAACAAAACGTAATGGTCTCTTCCTGGAAAGTTTTATTGAAGTTTTGTAACAGGTTAAGACAGCAAACATATAACACAGTGTAGCTATTTGTCAATTCTTTTTTTTATATCTTATATCTTGAACCAAAAAAAAACTGCAAGTCACTTACAATTACAATTTATATAATATATAAATATATATAATATAAAAATATAAATGGAAAATTTATTGGGTATAGCCCTCAAATTGTTGTGCAACCGTAGACACGTGTTTCGAGCTTAAGCTCTCATCAGTACGGTAAAATCAAGTGCGAAGATGTACAACACTTGGATGTAAAAATAGAAACAAAGGAAGTCAACAACAGGAAACATTAAAGTTAACAGATACATTAAAGTTTGACTGATGCAATGCCATTTGAATGCCCAAAATATTCTTCATAGTAAAGGACCCTGCACAAAATGAATGTAAATTGGGTTCCGCTAGATATGGCTGAAATTATGATATGTTATAGTTCTCTACACTCTGATCAAAAGTTGTCATTGGCGCAAAGTGATCCTATGGATAGTTTCAAAGATATAGAGGGGGATGTGTGTGATATTGACTATGGGATTGAGTCAGGTTAACACCAGAAAATCCAAATTAGTGAAAAATTGTTCAATTATGTGATGAAGTTATGCTTATTATTTGATGATATAGAATGGGTATGTTAGACTAGATCCCCAGAAAAACACCTAAAGGCCAAGTCGAGTCATTTCATCAGCATACTAAAAATCATCAAGATTAAAACCAGTGAATTATTTTGTTACCGGATTAGCTTTAATTAATCGGTGATTATCAAATAATATGCATAACATAGAATTCATCATATAATTGAACAATTTATCACTTATTTGGATTTTCTGGTGGTAGGTAACCTGACTCAAGCCCATAGCCAATATCACACACATCCTCCTCTATATCTTTGAAACTATCCATAGGACCACTTTGGGCCAATGAGAACTTATGGTCAGAGGGTCCCAATTTACATTCATTTTGTGCGGGGTCCTTTCATAGCACAATATAGCACTAACCTCTTTCTAGTAGATTTGGCGATTCCATTTGTATCCAAAGACATTGAAGATAGGGCTGGTAAAACTTGAGCTGATGTAGTTCTAGAATAATCCAAATTTATTATTTGCAAGTAGAAATAATCAATGGTTATGAATAATGTAAATAAGACAATGGCATTACGGTTCAATCTTCTCTTCCTCTTCATCACTCTGGCAGGCAGTCTCAGATGCCGTTATTGTTGATTCCGAACTTATTTGAGAATTACTGACAGACCATGCTCTGAGATCAAGACAGCGTCTAGAAAGTTAAAATTATCAAAGTATCAAAGTATTGATTAAGTTATTTTTGTGGAGCAAATTCAATCTATTGACATGACTTTTTGAATATCCAAGGAAATCTGTACAAATGTAGAAGGGCAAATCAATTAATTCGCCCTGATAAGTTACTGCTTTGACACGACTATTGTCTTGAATGAAATTATAGTTTTTGTCAAAAACAAATCGTACACTGAAATTGCCTATCTAAAATAAATAAGTTCAAATTAACTAAAAAAAAATTCTTTTTCAATAAACGTTGATTATGGAAATACCCAAAAAATCATGTCAAGTATGAAGTAAGAATGAAAAAATTTCATATCAACTTGACTGTTACTTGATGGAAATTTATAGTATATGACTAAACACAGTAGCATGTTTTGCTACACTAGCTGTAGCTTTCCAATACAATTCATTGAATAATCGTGTCATATAAAATAGGAACAGTTCAGCAACATACCTTTTAGCCTTATATATCTCTGACAATTTAGAACTTTCCCCATCAGCAATTTCCACCTCAGGAACAGAACACACTCTGCACATGAAACAAATAATATTTTTATCAATTCTACAAACATTGTTATTATTGTACTCACTCATCAAAACTATTATTTTTCAAATAGTTCGTGGCAAATGTGGCTTCTGGGATGTCAGCTTCTTCTTTTGGATCATTGCCAGAACTGTAATAATTTCTATCATATAGGTACCTACCTAACTATCTGCTGGATTATTTCACTGATTTTATAGCCCGACTATATTTTTATAGAAACTTTTTGTAGATAAAAAGCTTCCTTTATGGAGCAAATTGATACTTCTCTGCCATTAAAACAGGGAGTACAATAATTAGTGGAGCATAACTGATTTTAGCCTGATTATACAATAAGCAAAATATCCTTGCTGATATAGGTTCTAATTTCTATACTTACCACTTCAAGTGTGAATTCACATTGGGTATAGCACCATCCCTCAAATATTTCTTCCCAAGCTTTTCTGACAAGAGAATGTCCTCAGTCTGAAAATGATCAGAGCAAACATGGCCCACAAACAATTTGCTTGGGTCTTTTTTGATTCCAAGAGCAAGTATCCATGCAGCTCTCTGGGCAACATTGTTTGGAAACCTATAAGGATTTGCAATAGTTGAGTATGCAACATACCTACATGCTATAAAACCTAGACGATTGGGAAGGCATTTTTTTCTACATTTTCTTTCTGATATTTTGTTCTACTGAAATAAAAAGTTTATTCTGCAAATGAAAAGGAAAACATCAGCAGGTGCTGGTATTTTTATATTTTGATTTGAGCTATAAGTGGTTAAAGTTGATGAATAAGACCTGAGACAGAATATATGGATTTTTTTCTGTCTATGACCTATAATGTTGTTGACTACTTGACTAGAGGAATTGTATGAAGTTATCTTTGGTGAATAATTTCTTAACTAAGAACCACAATCAAGTTTTTATAATATTTATCAAATTTTCTATCAAACCTTGGCATATAAATTGAGAAATTTGGCGGTACATATCTACCAATATTTGAAAACACTTACCGATGGAAAGATCTAGTATTAGCTGCCTCTGCTCGAGCTTTACATACAATACAGCACATCACCATATTGTTTATCAAGATGAACAGTCCACAAAAAAGTAAAAGATGAATTTAAACTACAGGAACGCAATAAAACCACTGTTCACAAAATTCACTGCACTACTGCTGTGTTTAAGGTTATGTCGATGTGCTATACTACTGATAAAAAACCGTTAAGTTTTTACATTTCCTTCGTGTTTCCCGCCGAGATGTTTATTGGCGAATCACTCAAGCCCAATATTTCTCTCCATCCTGCGAACTTCGCAACTACGGTAACAGTGAACCTCCACTAACCGCCACAGTTGAAAAACAAATTGTTTGCGTTATTTCTGTAGGAATAATAAGCATCATTTTTGTATCAGCCAATGAGCTGCGTTATTTGTGTAGGAATAATAAGCATCATTTTTGTATCAGCCAATGAGCTGCGTTATTTGCGTAGGAAAAATCTGAATAACTTTGCATAAATTTGCATTGTTTAGGGGCCACTTCATAGAGAAATATTGTCTTTGGGCCACTTTGGTTTGTTTACTTCTCCCTCTATACAATAAGAACTCGTTGACCATGAAGATGTTGTGGGGCGACCTTTCCCAGAAATTAAATGCGTTGGGGTATGGCGAACGTTCGCCTGATAAATGGCAAAAGGTAGGTACAATAGTATTCGTCACTATATGCTAAATAAAAGAAATTTGTTGCAGACCTGGACTGATCAAAAATACCTTATAAAAAAAAAGGCGTCAAGTCATAACATTAATATGAACGCTACTGGAGGTGGTCCTCCAACTGATGCACCGCTCAACAAATTTGAAAATAGATTGCTCCATATACTTGGAGATAGCTTTTATAAAGGAGCAGGAAGTACTGAAGTAGCTGTAGCTAAAGTATGTAGTTTCCTCTGTCTTGGCTGAATTTAATGATTTATACTATTTTTCATTTAGTTGTTGTAATTTCTGATTCTGGATTTATTGAAAATCTATATATAATTTCATTATTTTTATGAACTAAAAATACCAAAACTGTAGAGATAATAAAACTTGCATTGAATTAAAACACACCTTTTTTTTTCTAGCCAAGCACCTCTGAGACAACTCACCCAACAATGTTGGAAAGCATTCCTCAACGACCCCAAGCTCTAAAACATAAAAATTATGATCATTGCTATTCCATTCAGCCACCACCCAAAAAAAGAAAAATGACCATCGAAAATCAGTATGAGGAAACATTGAATAATTTGAAAGAAATCAAGAACACTGTCTCTAGTGGCCTAGAAAAGGTAGCCTCAAGCATTGACTGTTTGACAGCGGCAATAAATAATAAAACCAAATAGTTTAACATCCTATAGGAATTTAGGCTTTCAAGGCTAACGTCAATGTGTTGATTAGTTTCTGGGTTTCGCCGTTGTCTGCTTTGCTTAAAGTCTCCAAACGTTTCAACAGCAACTACGGCAGTGATCTTCAGTTTCAATTTATATGTCAAGGAGAGTACTTCAACCACGCCACTCAAGATGTCTGCCGCAGTTGTGGTTAAAACGTTTGGAGATTTTAACCAAAGAAGACCAAGGCAAAACCCGGAAACCAACCAAAACAGTTTAATATCAATCTTAATACTATAAGTAATATGATTTGTTTTTAACGTTCAGAGGTTTTTTTGTATGTTTCCTCAGTGTCATGAGAAGTCGGACAATTGAAACACTATTTTTTAGTATCTACAGTTTTAATGCAAACGTTTCGGTATTTTATTAATTTGACATTTTTAACTTTGTTGTAGCCCTGAAGAAGATGAGATTCCTCGCCGAAACGTTGACATTAAAACTATAGATACTGAATAGTGTGTTTCAATTGTCCAACTGCTTGTGAAACTGAGAAAACACACTAGAAGGAATGTTGAGTAGTTATTTTCGATATAACAATGTTTCCCTACTTCCCAAAAACTTAATTGAACAAGTATTTTTGTATGATGTATTTGTGTACCGACACCTGTTGTTTGCTAATAAAATTTGTTCAAATTATTAGTTTTAATATAATTTTTATAAATTCAAAGAAATAGTAAGGCTATAATAAATTAAAGAATTCAAATACTTATAGTAAGGCTGCTTTCCAGAAGTTATCTGAAATACCTATTTACAACATTATCTCTTGCTCGTATCCCAGCATCACGATTAGGATCAGGGATGTTATGAGGAACATTTGCCATTGGATCTTCATAAAAAATTTCTTCAAATGGAATGTTTTCGTCTATACACATATTGTGCAATACTGCACATGCCTTAATAACTCTGCACATAAAGGCAGGGTTATACCGAGCTGATCTTTCTCTTAGAAGACATCGAAACCTCATTTTTAACAATCCAAAGCACCTTTCAGTACAGTTCCTTGCCCTTCTGTGAGCAAGATTATAATTATTTTCTGCATCATTTTGTGGGTTCAAGAAAGGGGTCATCAAATAAGGTTGTAGGGGGTATCCACTGTCACCTAAAAACCATACCAGCTCATCTTGTTCATGAAGCCGCCTTATGAATAGTTGTGCCTGTGATGAACTCCATATGAAAGAATCATGTGTCGATCCACCATAGTTAGCAAACAAAGAACGAATTTTTAATTTATAATCACAGATAGCTTGAACATTGATAGAATGAAATCCCTTTCTATTTATGTAATTGTGTTCTTCTACTTTTGGCTTCAATATCGCAATGTGAGTTCCATCGACACAGCCGATTACACCAAGAAACCCCCACCGATTCATAAACTCAAGTATTAATGAATTTCGCTCTTGTATTGTTGCTGGTAAATTAATATGGTTTTCTACAATGTTCATAATAGCCTCAGTGACCATATATATCGATCTGTGGACCACAGTTTGGCTCAAACCACAGTTGTACTCTTCTCCAACACACCTTTGATAGGACCCTGTTGCATAGAACCTCAAGGCACATAACACTCTGCTTTCAATACCTACACCTTTCCTATTTTTTGGTTCTATTAGAAACGGTGTTATTTCTTCAATAAGTGTTCGAACTAATCGTTTATTAGACGAAAAAGCTCTATGAACCTTTCTTCTGGTAATAGAAAAGGGTTACTAGAGGCACGAAGTTCTTGTCGTCGACGAATCAACCGTAGGTTTCTATCTCTATTATCTTCTGCCAAAATAACTTCATGAAATATGGGCAACATGTTTTTAGTCGGAAGTTGTTGAGGATGAAATGAAAATAATGTTTAAGCATAAAACTTTCAGTGGGTTTTAGATATCCCGCTTAAATGGTTTTGACAATGATGTCCAATGCGCAGGTCTATTTATAAAATTTATATTATTTTCCATAACACCATCCCATATTCCCGACGATTTCCGAAGGATAATTCGATCGTGGAATAGAATTCGTTTACATCAAAATATCGAATTCGGTGTCGAGTCTAACGATAACTGATGGTCGTGAAATAGAATCCCGCTGCTGATTCACATAATGGCAGTAGCAGTGGCAATAAAGGCAGTGACTCCGCCCCTTTTGACGCTGTTATCCGAATGAGTGACATTGGAATGGAAATTTTCAACGAATTGTTTGTTAAAAGCAGTAGAAAGGAATCATAACAGCAATCTCGATTTCATGATAATTTTAAGGTTAGAAATGCGAACACTGCTAGATTTTACTGCAAAAAGTTTAAATGAATCAAACTTTCAGCAGCGTGACCTTGAATTTTCAGCGTCGTCTAAACATGTTTGCCATTGGTTATCTTATCAATAGAGGGGGGTGACGCCACTGCTACTGCCATTATGTGAATCAGGCTTAAGACGTTCTCGATAAAATCTCGATTGGCCACACAGAACCACAGATTAGAAAATATGTTTTCTAATCTGTGACAGAACTATAACACATGTTATAGTTCTGTGATTGGCGATCGGTTCTGGTCACAGAACTCGAAATTATGTCATAAGATATAATTTCGAGTTCTGTGGTTCTGGTAGCGGTTGACGTTAAAATGACAGAATTTTTGACAGTGGTTCAGTTTCTGGGGTGGGATTATGAACACTCGACAAGAGAGCTGTCACGATACGTAGGCTAGAACGATGGTTGTTCCCGATTCGAAACGAAGTCGAAATTATGAAATTTCTTTGAATAGAGATAGAATGGAATTATATCTATCATATAGACCATTGATATCGACTCAAGTTGCAATATATTTTGAATAGTATTCGATTTCATAATTGATAAAATCTGACATATGTCAAACTAACTACGGATCGAGTGTTCGTAATCGCACCCCTGGTTCAATTAGTGACGTCATGGTGAACACTGAAACGAATGGATGGGTTGGTCGGTTGCGGTCGACATAATGCATCATAACCTATTTAATGCTCAAATACTTTGTTATATATTCATTCTTTAAGAGCAAATGAGTCTTTTGTATCGTAATTATACTCTGTCTCTAGAATTTTCATCTAGAATCACTTGTTTGGTCTCTTAAAAGAAGAAAAAGTGTTGGAGTGGTTCAAGTTTCCTTATTCATATATCGCTCTAGAGTTCCTAAATACTTATACAGATCTTGTGAAATAATCAAGTGCAGAGTCGTCATCTAAATACAAAACCTACTATGAAAAATGAGCTTATTTCAGTTTCAACTGCAAATATATAAAATTATTTCAGTAGCGTTTCCACTTCTATCGGAAATCCAGTTCGTGCAGAAGCAGAACCTACTTATTCATCATCTGAGAACATATAAGTTAATAGTTATATGTCTGAGAACACCTAACAGGTGATAATCAACTAGCTGTGCTGTCGAATCTGCGCCAAAACAGCCATGAAGTAACGAGTATTCAAGCACCTTAAAATCTGATAACTCTGGTGCCCTTCAACTATGACTCAGCATCTCAAAGATGTATTATTAAACTATTTCAACGTATCAAGCTGGAAGAACACCCCAATCTAGCCGACTACCGTCACGACCTTTACTCAGTCTTCTTTCGAACTGAACCTTTTGGGATGAACCTGTAGATACCATACATCATATTTCACAGTAGAGCAGATTTTCACAATTCTCCGGACCTCTTTGGAAGTTTTCAACCAATGTACATTCCAACTCTTCAGATGATGTGTGTTGCAGGTTTTTCCGGGTTTTCCTACAGCTGTGAAAGCGAATGCTCCACCGAATTTATTTAAGCTTGCCCAGAGCGCCAACTATATTTATCTTCTTATTTTACACATAATACAGACTTTCACATAATAACAGACTTTCCATACAGTCTAAATAAGAAATAATGGCAGATGTGTGTTACATACACCTGTTAATACAAGTAAAAGCATTCATACGGAAGCCCGGTCGGGCCATTCAGACTTCAGAGTTCAGACATCCTCTGAAATTGTTCTAAGATATCTATATTGTCCTGTTTATAACCACGTTAACGTGAATCTTGTAACAACTCTGATGTGAAGAGTGATTCACTTTTGTTTTTAATTTTTCAAAGACAATCGAGGACTAGGTAGTTTCATAAATGACTACATTTATCTCACAACTTTGGATCCGCTCAAAATGGGTTTGACTTGACTGGATCCGATACACCTAATCGATATATACAGTGTTCGGATTGGATTGAATCACTCAAGTCAATTCCATAAAATATAGGATTGGACCCAACCGATCGCCTTAAAGAGAAGTGAAATTACGAGATAAACGAGTTTGAAATTGACAAATGACAGGTAAAAGTAGCCAAATTAGATTAGTGTTTATATTGACAATTGTCTTTCTCAAAATGAAGAGCAAAATAATAATTAAGAAAAAAACGTATGGTCCAAAGAAGAGAGCAGTTTTTTCATTCAGCTGATTGAGGAAAAACATATTATATCGTGATTTAATTCGCAGAACACAAGAAATTTAAGGTTACGAAATTCGACATTTTGCTGTGAAGTTAGCTTTTTTCAATCGGATTGAAGAATAGGATTCTTCGATCCACTTAAATATTGCGATATAAACTGAAGGGTGGTTTTACTCGACTCAATGCTATTGAATTAGAAGCGGATAGAGATCGTCCAGATAAACGTAGTCTATGACAGGCTGACAAATCTGTTTTGAATCCGTTGAAGGAAGAGTTCACTGTTATAATAAAACGACACCGACACTAGGCGAATATTGCGCGGTGTTCAGATGTCTCCTGTTTTATTCCAAAGTTTCTCAAGTAAAACTCCAGGATTTATTAGGTACTGAATCACTCCACTTCAAATGCGTCATGAAGATAGTGTGACGTGAGGATTTCGCGTGAAGCTTTTTCTTGTGATTTTTCTCCCCTATTTCGTATAGGCCGCATTTTATCATAAAAATATTAGAGCACCACTTCTCAGAACCAGACTCAAGTCTAAAGTGTGGCACCAAATATTTTTCTGTATATTCATTCGAAATCTTCATTGTTTTTCTAATTATCAACTAATCATTAATAACTTTATGGAATGGAAAAAATAATAAGCAAATCGCATTAGTAGGTTTTAACAAATTCAAAGTTGTCGGTAGGTAGTGAAATATGTGATATTTTGCATCATGATCTTGAATTGTGATTGGTATTGAAACATTTCTGAAAAAGCTGAGCAGTATGAAAATATTAAAATAAGTTATGGTTATTTTTTTATGAAATAAAAACAATGAGAAAACAAACAACATGAGAAAGAACACACTTGGAAAATGTTCGTCTACTTATTCTTTATTTAATTTTCTTTATTTTTCTGTTGGAATAAATTTTGTTTCATTGAATAATTTTCTTATCAAAATATTTATTTTCTTATCGTGTTTTGGGCAACCACTGCAGAACATTATTTGACATTTTAATGAGAAATTTTTCCAATGAAAATGTTTATTTCACCCATATCACAGTTTTTTCTATAAAACATGTGGTATCGACAACTTGAAATAAAAAGACGATCAGAAGATGAATTCGTTGAGGGAAACCAATTAAAATTATGGTTTTCTCTAATGCAAAGAATGAAACATTGAACAAGCTATAAAACAGCTAATTCAAATAAAAAAATAACAAAGTCAACGAAAAACCTAATAAATACATATATCCTGATCCCTGATAGATATATAATAATCACGACAAAATAAGCTAATGAAACCTGCTTTGGAGGCTTCATATGATTGCGTGCCCCCAGTGCTGAATCTTGACACAGCTTATGTGTTTATGACCCATTCAGCCGAAAAGCAAGATCTACGTTAGTGTGCTTCTAGACTCAGTATATAACTCTTGTCTATGTTCTAGACACGGCCTTTCAGCTTTTATCAGAGAGTGTTCTGATTTTATATTAAATATTAAATTGTACATTTTATTTCTTATTGGTTTTATTGAATTTACTCAATATGGCAAACAAAATTTGTTCTTGTGGAGATTGATGAATGTTTTTCCTCTTCAATCTCAAACTTCGCAAAATTCGTTTAAGCTGGCTCAAACTTAAAGCGACTGATGACTGCCGCATGTGGTCGAAAATTCACAAATTTCACGATAGATCAAAATAATGAATTATCAGTTCATCACCAGTACGTAGGTGATGTTGAGCATGTAGAAATGAATGTAAATGTTAATAATATGCAGAATATAAGCATAATCCCTTCACCTGACCACAAAACATGGTTTAATGCAGGGTTCTTAGGAACCCTGGTTTATTGTAACAACTTCATTTGAAGGAACTCAAGGTTTCCAAATGAATGTATTTGGAAATCTTTTGGGTTTCACAACACAAGATTAAACAAAAGTAGGCTCCACTTTTTTTATTACAGTCTGTTAGAATGAATTGATATCTACAGCAGAGTGTTTGAGTTTCGTAAAAAGTCTTATACAGTGTTTTTATGGTATAAACATACATCTACGTCGTATATCAAATGATGAAGGCGAATGACTTTTTGTTGAAGGACATATCTACACACTCAATAACTCGGTTCAATTTCAAAGTATTAAAAAAATCCAATTTTTCACAAACTTCTCCAACCGCACTGTAATACCTGTTTGGCATTCAAAATTACAAGATAAAAAATAATTACCTACATAATAATTAAGATATAATAATTAAACAATGCTAATAATATCAAAATCTATTTTGACAATTACGTCACAAAACGAATGTTAGATTTCAGAGAATGTCTGAATTCAGAGGACGTCTGAATTCGGAGGATGTCTGAACTCTGAATGGCCCGACCGGGCTTCCGTAATTCATCTTCTGTTCCCTCAAAAGATTTCAATTTTCCATTGATGAAATAAATTTATAGCTGATATTTCTCTTCCACAACAAATCCCAAAAAAGTTCATTAGTTTCAATTTTTAGCGCCACATTCATATTAGGCTCAAATAGAAACAACAAATCAGAGAGAGAAAGAGTATACCGCTCAGTAGAAATACTCCACAGAACTCATAATAATATATCTTACATATATTATTATGAGTTCTGTGAAATACTCCTGCAGCTGGTTCAACTGAATCAGGACCGGGTTATATTCGTGACGTCATTGATATTGAATCGAGAACGGTTGGTTCAACTGCGGTTAACTTTTCGATGATACCAGAGTCAATCGAGAACGCCTATAATTTCATTTCAGTGCACTCCGACCAAGAGAGAAGGTTACAGAAGCATCACAGTCCCAAGGAGACGAGGAGACTAAACGTTATTTAACAGGAGAGTCTAATCCCCATAAGACAATGGGGGCACTTATAAGGCGTTTTCCATTTAGGAGTGTGAAGCCCCAGAGCTCCAAGCCCCTGAAATCGTAAATTACTTTAACACTGACTTTTTCGCCAAAAAACTATGTATTCGCATTTTGACTTTTGTCTACTTGTGCTTCATGCACCAATAACACGGGTGGTGCTCGAGGGGCAAGGGGAATATCAATCGGTGCTTGAAGCTCCACTATATGGAACGCATGGTCATACGCTCTGGGTAGCTCTGAGGAGCTCCTTACTTTAAATGGAAAGCAGCTATAGAAAGAGATGAAAACATTTGTGACGAAATGTGACGTAGTTGGACATGTCATGGCCGACGGTCTCTTTAGACAGTGACGGACTAGCTCTTGGTATATGAGAGTTACTGCTAACAGCTTTGTTGCTTGGTTCAAGTTCGACTCTGTACTCATGTCCAAGTGCGTTGATGCTACAAGATTCTGATTGGCTAGAGCTTATTAAACCCTCCTGTTAGTTTAGTCTCTTTGTCACAGTCCGTCGGTACCACAGAACTCAATAATATATATCTTATATATCTTACGTCGTAAGATATATTATTATGAGTTCTGTGGTCGGTACCTTTGAACTTGAGCCCAAATTGAGCGACCTTGGGTAGTTTATCTGTCACTATTACATGGCTTTTGCCTACGTTGAGCTATTTAGCCAGCTCGCTTGCGGGTTCTACAACTTTTTACGTATCATATTTATAGACCGTCAGATAGTGACAGATTTAGGTGCCCCATTTTCTCATACAAGCCTCGAATATGGTTGAAAAGTACATCGATGTTGAGTAAAATGGAGAGAAATTTACGAGTGGCTCCTGGGGAGAACATATGGAATATTCGATTTTCCAGAACAGAAATAAAATGAGTAAGTTGCTCATATTTTCACGCTAGCCATGTCCACCTAGTTATTAATTGATAGAACCTGGCTTCGGAATACCAAAGGCTTGAGTGTTGCAGGTGGCTAAAGGGTTAAAATGAGGGCGTGATCTTGTAAGGAAAAATCGAAATTTTGACTGATTTTCCCACACAAGCCCATCGAAACTATGAGAACTTACATCGTCACAAGACCGAAAAACATAATGGCTTGAGTGGCGCGAATGGATAAGTAGATTTTATCGTCGGAAAATTTAACGGAAATTCTTTTTGATTTTTCAGTTATTCTCCCATAAATGAAATTGTTTGCAAAAAAATCATATGAATTTAAGAGTCCGTTGAAAATAATGGCTTGAGTGTAAAGCGTGGCCTTCAAATTTTCAGAACATGAAAAACTTGCAGGAAAATTGTAAGGAAATTGACACCATTTTCTCACGCAAGCCGTTTCGCATATGCTTAGAAAAAGTGATTCAAGGCTAAATAACAAAAGGCTTGAGTGTCGGACAAGGTCATCATATTAATTAAACATGATTTATTTAACAAAAACATTCCAGAAAATAATATCATCGCTTCCCACACAAGCCCTTTGGCATATGATTAGAAAAGGTTATTCTAAGACTATATAACAAAAGGTTTGAGTGTTCCACATGGAGCATATTATTTATCCATAAAAGAGTTGCCAAAAATTATAGAAATGTTTATTTATGCAGGGTCATTATTATCTGTTTACACCAAGCAATATAGAGCATAAAATGAGCGAGTTTTTAACAAAAATACTAGTAGGAAACCGACTATGCCATCACATGAAATACAGTCCGTAGTTATATTCTGGTATGTTTTCGACTCGCAACTGTCATTTATTGATTTGTTATAAACATTTGAATAACAAAAAACGTGTTTTTTAAAATTGTTCTGCCTATAAAATGAAAACTAATAAAGCAATATGATTGCTCCTATGGAAATAATTGTAGATAATTAAAATACGAACAAAATTGGATGTTTGACGACCCGGTCGGATCATTAGTAACGGAGAACAACTGGGAAAACCAGAAAATTTTGCGATTTTTTGAAAAATTCATAACTCCGCCATTGTTCAAGAAGTAGGAATGGCCTTTCTCACGAAAGTATTGAATCGTGTACTTTACGTGTACTCATGTAAGTATAGTACTACAAAACGTATATTCTCATTTTGCGTTACAATGGTGCGAAATGGGTGAAAAATGCATGCAAACATGACTGAAAACGGCCCAGCCCGCATTAGCTGCCGAGTGGTAGGAGAGTCCGTATGATGTGGGGAAGTTTTTTAATGAATGGGTTACGTGAGAATACGCTTCAGCTCATCCCTCGCTCTCTCCTACCAATCGACCGCTTCCACCAGCTCGGCCGTTTTCACCCACTCCGCAGCATTTTAGCGTAAAGTGAGAATATACGTTTTGAGGTACTAAACTTGTACTTTCAAAATCTGTTGTAGAAATTGAAATCAGACTATCACTGGAGCATCCAGGCACGCTGCAAGATAGTGCAAAAAAAATTCAAATTGCAATTGTTCCAAAACTAATGAACCGTCAGAGCCTGTTTGGTGTACACATAAAGTGCACATGATTCAATACTTTCATGAGGAGGGTCAACCCTATTTCTTGAAAAATTACGGAGTTATGATTTTTTTTTTAATTGTGAAATTTTACGGTTTTTCAGGTTTTCCTCCATTACTAATGATCTGATCGGGTCGTAAGACATTCCATTTTGTTTTTATTTCAATTATCCACAATTATTCCGGTTGGAACAACCAGATTGCTCCATAAGTTTTCATTTTATAAGCAGAACAACTTAAAAAAAACACGTTTTTTGTTATTTAAATGTTTATAATAAATGACAGTTGCTAGTCGAAAACACAATAGAATATAACTACGGACGGCCTGGCCTGTCTTTCATGTGATGGCACAGTCGGTTTTCTACTAGTGTTTTTGTAAGGAAAAAATGCTCTACTGATTGGCTTAGTTAGGAATGGCCCTGATCCGGAGCCCCGATACATCCGGAGGGCGTGCTAGTGTCAATTATTCGCAATAACCATTCTTCACCTCTTTGGGGTAAGTGACTATCGGGTCCGAGAATCGTGTGCCCTGAGTAGACAGAGTGAACCAAGGATGACGGCCTTCTGCATCTATCCGTCGGACGATGTAGGATGCAAACTCCTATGAAGATGCATCATTTTGTGAGTTTTAACGTCGAGTTGTCGCTGCTCTTCTTGAGTCCATTTTACTATCCCAAAGAGGAATCATCATCAATATGATGTAGGATGCTCCCGTCTACGAGCAGATTCCGTATTTCTCGCATTGTCCTCTTTTGAGATGACCCGTGACACATTCGTATAATATCTTAAGTTTGTCTGATATTTTGAAGTTCCTGTTAAGTAGTTTTAATAGATTCGTAAGAAATACTTGTTATTGCATTTTTAATTATTACAAAACTAAAATGTATGTGTAAAACAATACTGCAGCTACTGAACATGAAAAATTTGATATCCTATACTTGTATAGATGTCGTATAATATAAAGCATTAAGCAGGCGGCGAGGAAGAGGAAATAAGTGAGGACGACGATGACAATCATGAATACGTTTAGCTCGTTCTGGAGATATTGTAAAACCACTTTGTGATTTAATCATTCATAAAGTTAGCTCATTTCATCATCAATATTTAAAAAAAAAGTTGTATATTTTTTATACGTAATCCACACTCAGCGCACTATTTTCATAATATTATCAAACTTATAGAAGGAAATATTTACTAAATCATATGGTGAAAATAATAACCCTGCATAAACATTTTTGTCAGCTCTTTTCAAAATTAATAATATGTTCCATTTCCTACACTTATGCCTTTCATTACAGGGTCTTGAAATCACATTTTCTAAGTATATGCCAAGGGGCTTGTGTGGGAAAATGATTTAATTTTCAAAAAAATTTTTGTCAGCTCTTTGTTATATAAATATATAATTAATATGCTGACCATGTCTGACACTCAAGCCTTTTGTTATTTAGTCTTAGAATCACTTTTTCTAAGCATATGCGAAACGGCTTGCGTGAGAAAATGGTGTCAATTTCCTTACAATTTTCCTGAAACTTTTCGACGCAAGCCTTAGTTCCGGTTACATCCAAAAGTCATGCCAATTTTATTGTAATGGCTAACATGTCAATAATATTCTATGCTTCCAAAGGCTTGCATGGAAAAATAACTGAAAAATCAAAAAGAATTTCCGTTAAATTTTCCGACGACAAAATATACTTATCCATTCGCGCCACTCAAGCTATTATGTTTTTCGGTCTTGTGACGATGTAAGTTCTCATAGTTTCGATGGGCTTGTGTGGGAAAATCAGTCAAAATTTCGATTTATCCTTACAAGATCACGCCCTCATTTTAACCCTTTAGCCACCTGCAACACTCAAGCCTTTGGTATTCCGAAGCCAGGTTATATCAATTAATAACTAGGTGAACAAGGCTAGCGTGAAAATATGAGCAACTTACTCATTTTATTTCTGTTCTGGAAAATCGAATTTTCCATGTTTTCCCCAGGAGCTGTTTGTGATTAAGAGTGGACTGTGAAGATAAGGATTGAATGAATGAAGTTGTTTGCTTTTATATTGAAAACGTGTATTGACAGACTGTTAGAAATGATCATTGAAATGATTTAATATGCGTTTATTTTTAAATTTGTACATCTCAAGGCAAAATTCAGAAATCAACACTCAGTAAAATCATATCGGAAAAACGTCAGAAATTTGAAAGAAGGAGTCAAAAATTGATAATTTATTGAAGAGGATTCTGAATTTTGCTACGAGATTATAGCTTGAATATTAGGGGCAATCGTAAGTTACCCTCGTTTAAATGTTGATTTGTTTGTATAACTTTATAATTTATAGGAATTTGAGTGCTACTAGTCAGTGGAAATCTTGGTTCATGAAACCAAAACAATAAAGTTTTTATTGACAGAAACTGCAAATTGGCCTCTTATTATTCAGTGTTCAAGCGAATCTATCTCCTACAAATTCTCAAATTCGATTCGGTCTAAAAATGGGTCTATCAAGAGTTGGAAGAACCAAAAAAGACCACTGTTTAGTATACAAAAGACCATACCGTGAGGAACGAATGGTCGAATGTACCAAATGTTTAAGATGGTACTGTTTTGAATGTGTTGATGTAACAGAAACTGTAGCTACAGATGAAAATTGGAGGTGTCCATCTTGTGAAGCCATCTATCAACAAATAGCGCAGCAATCTGATATTCAATCTACCAAATCACACCAGTCTAAAAATCGATTAGAATTCAATCCACCAGCCTCTTCGAGAGCGATCAGATCAGTTACTAAACCACAAAGCGCGAGGAGCAAGCAAAGCGGTTCTACAACAAGCAGTAGACGCAAGTTGAAACTGAAAATTCTTCAAGAAGAAAGAGAGCTTCTAAGAAAAGAAAGGGAAATAGTTGAACAAACACGAAAACTCCTAGGCGAAGAATCTGATGACAGTCAATGTTTGGATAAGGATGAAGTGGAAACATCTGACCCGTTGGTAAATAGATTACTGTCATTGCAAATAGAAAATGGCGTCGAAACAAACGAAGTATTAAGTAGATACCCCATCAAAGAATGTAGGGAGATTGTAGAAGGAAACTCGATGATGCAGAGGAAACAAAAAGAAGGAACACCTATCCAAGCAGTCAACCTACCGACTTTCGATACCTTGGGACAAACTACGTTGACTCAACAACAGTGGCCGCGCGACGAACAACACCAAAAGAACTACCAACTTTCACTGGAAATTCATATGATTGGCCGTTGTTCATTAGCTGTTATGAGAGGTCTACTCAGTTATGTGGTTTTGACAATTACGAAAACTTGATGAGGCTACAGCAGAGTCTCAAGGCAACTGCTAAAACCGTAGTATCCAGCTTTCTCATACTACCTGAATGTGTACCACAGATCATATCTACTTTAAAAATGCTCTTTGGTAGACCAGATCAGATTTTGGAAGCACATATCAATGCTATTCGTCGCCAGATACCTCCAAAAGCGGACCAACTTGAAACTTTTGTAGAGTTTGCGTTGTCAGTAAAAAAATTATGCGTTTCTCTACAAGCTGCTAAACTGTCGGAATATCTCGGCAATCCAATGCTAATGCATGAACTTGTGGATAAACTTCCGTCGCAGATAAATGTTAATTGGGCTATATATCGTTCAACTCTGCCTTCATCTATTGGCTTAGAAGAATTTGCTGAATGGATGTACCAACTGGCAACAAATATGTGTACTGCTCTACCTACCCTAAAAATAGCTGAGACGACTGGAGGTAAAAAACAGAATCACAAGAACGAACATCTCAACGTTCATAATTCTGGATCTAGTACAAATTCATATCCAACAAGTGAACAAGCGAAATGCAAAGTATGCAGCAGAGATTGTAAGGCAGTGGCAGAATGCAAAGTTTTCCAACAGTATCCATTACCAGAAAGATGGAAGATGTTGAAAGATTTAAAGTTGTGCAGATTATGTTTGAAACGACATCGGTTCCCATGCAGGTATCCGGTAAAATGCGAGAAGAACCAATGCCAGCGAAAACATCACCCACTTCTTCACAAAGATGTAGAACCTGTACCTGTACCGATACCTGCACCAATAGCTCCATCTACATCTTCCAACAAATCTATGGATTTGGCAGTCAATGTATACCATCAATCCTCTCCACAGGGCATTCGTTTTCGTATATTGCCAGTTATATTGAAAAACGGCAATAAAGAAGTTGCAACATATGCATTCTTGGATGAAGGTTCATCAATAACCATGCTGGAAGAAGAACTTTCAGAAGAATTGGACTTACAGGGTGATTATGAACCATTGTGTCTGAAGTGGACCGGTGACCAACAGCGACTGGAAACAAAGTCACAAAAGGTTATCTTCTCAATCATTGGTGACTTCCAAGGTGCCAAGCAGTTCGATTATCGTTCAGCACGTACGGTCAACTCCTTGAATCTCCCGCAACAAACTGTTGACGCATCCAAACTAGCTACAGAGTATTCGTATCTGAAGAACCTACCAATCAAATCGTATAAAAATGCGAACCCTCGGATTCTCATTGGATTGGACAATTGGAAACTTGCCTTACCAATTCGTGTTGTTGAAGGAGATGACGGCCAACCGATAGCAGCTAAATCTAGATTAGGGTGGACAGTATTCGCACTTCGATCAGTACCTCTGCAAACTCCTGAACCAACCTACAATTACCATGTTTGTGAATGTGTTGACACTATGATGAGCAATCAAGAGCTTCATGAAGCAGTTAAGACATATTTTTCATTGGAGAGTCTAGGAGTGAAAGCATCGAATGTTTCGTCAAAGGAGCTCAGGAGAGCAGAGCATATTATGCAGTCTACAATTTCACACGATGGAAATCGGTATAACATTGGTTTACTCTGGAAATACGACAATCTGAAGTTACCTGATAGCCGCAATATGGCCCTAAATAGATTAGCGTGTATCGAGAGACGGATAAAATGCAATCCAGAGTTAGGTGTGAAGATTAACTCACAAATAGAAGACTTCGTCCAAAAGGGATACATAAGAAAACTGACTTCTGAAGAACTTTCTCATCAATTCGAAAGAGTCTGGTATCTTCCAATATTTCCTGTATTGAATCCAAACAAACCTGGAAAATTTAGAATTGTATGGGATGCAGCGGCCAGAGTACAAGGAACATCTCTAAACTCGATGTTACTGAAGGGCGATGATCAACTTGCCTCCATGCTTGGCATACTTTTTCGATTTCGAGAAAAAAGAGTTGGATTCAGCGCAGACATCAAGGAAATGTTTCTTAGAGTTGGAATCAGAAGTGAAGATCAACACGCGCAACGATTCTACTGGCGAAATGGTAATCCTCAGAATGCAATGGAGACGTATGTCATGACCGTAATGACTTTTGGAGCAACATGCTCACCAAGCTGTGCCCAGTATGTCAAAAACACGAATGCAAGACAATTTTCTTCACTGTATCCCAGAGCAGTCGAATCTATAATCAAAAACCATTATGTAGATGATCTGTTAGATACCGCAGATAGCGAAGAAGAAGCCATCCAGATCGCTACACAAGTCGTTTTGATCCATTCTAAAGCCAACTTCGAAATAAGAAATTGGCGTTCGAATTCGAAGAAATTCATGCAAATAATGAATGATTCTACAGAAAATCCCAAAGAGATGAAAATCATCATGGGAACGGAAGAAAATACAGAGAAGATTCTTGGCATGTGGTGGAATCTAACTACAGACTGTCTGATATTCTCCTTGAAGTACAATAAAGGTAACAAAGAAGTCCTAGAAGGCAAGATAAAACCAACCAAACGTGAGATACTACGAATATTGATGTCCATTTATGACCCGTTAGGACTTTTAGCCCATTTCCTGGTGTATTTAAAAATTCTTCTTCAAGATATCTGGAGAAGCGGAGTCAATTGGGATGAACCAATATCAAATGAACAATTTGACAAATGGCTCTCATGACTGAAATTTCTTCCAGATTTAGAGAAGCTATCAATACCAAGATGTTACTTAGGAAATTTATCAAATTGGAAAGGTTCTAATATACAACTCCATATATTCGTGGATGCTAGCGTGAATGCAAGTGCAGTAGCTGCCTACCTTAGGATCTTCAGAGAAGATGGGGCTGTAGAATGTATTCTCATCGGCGCAAAAACACATGTAGCACCTATCAAGCTCCAAACCATACCTCGTCTGGAACTAGATGGCGCATTATTAGGTGCTAGATTTGCAAAAAATGTTAGACAACATATGTCAATCACAATTCATGACACCATTTACTGGTCTGATTCCAAAATTGTTTTGAATTGGATACGATCAGACGACCCAAGGAAATTGAGAAAGTTTGCCGCCTACAGAGTCGCTGAAATTCAAGACAATTCCTTGGTATCAAATTGGCGCTATGTTCCAACAAATCTCAATGTCGCGGATGAAGCAACCAAGTGGTCCAAACAACCATCACTGAAATCAACTGATAGGTGGTTAAGGACCAGAATTTCTTTATGAAGAAGAAAAACTATGGCCAACAGAAGAGTCAGATGAAGATTATGTTGAAGAATCTCTGAATGTTCACATAAAGAGTGAACCTGTCATTCAAATGGAAAGATTCAGTCGATACACCAAATTATTACGAATAATGGGCTATGTGTATAAATTTATCACTATACTTAGAAAAACTAAGTACAAAAAGAGGTCCATGGGAATTTTAACTTCTGAAGAACTCAAGCTTGCACAAAACAGTCTAATACGAATGGTACAAAGAGAGTTCTATTCAGATGAAATTAAAACATTGACTGACACATCTTGTACTGTTGTGAGCTGCATAAGCAGCATTTATAAATTATCTCCATACTTGGACGACGATGAAATACTTCGTGTTCGAGGAAGAATAGATGGTGCTGATTGTATTGCTATTGAGACCAAGAGACCAATCATCCTACCACGAGAAAGTCATCTGACCTTCCTGATAATCGAAAATTATCACTTCGCCTTCCAACATCGTAACCACGAGAGTGTGGTTGATGAAATCAGACAGAAATACTATGTTCCTAAATTACGAAGGACTTTGAATAAGATTCGAAGGAACTGCCAAATCTGTAGAATCAAATTATCTTCTCCAAATGTGCCTGAAATGTCACCGCTTCCTAAATGCCGTCTAGCCACATTCACAACTCCATTCACCCACACTGGAGTACACTACTTCGGTCCAATCAATGTCATGGTGGGAAGACGTACCGAAAAACGTTGGGGAGCACTTTTCACGTGCATGACTACGAGGGCTGTTCACCTGGAAATTGCATGTAAATTAGACCACGATGAATGTATTCTATGTTTCACAAACTTCATGAATAGAAGAGGACGACCTCGACATATTTATTGTGATCGCGGAACCAACTTCATAGCAACAGAACGTGTTCTTCGAGAAGAGTTGAAGAAACTAGATCCTCAACTTATTGCCAATTCGTTCGTGAATCCTGAACTATCGTTCCATTTCAACCCACCTTTGTCACCTCACATGGGAGGATCGTGGGAGCGTCTAGTCAAAGCCATCAAAATTGCTTTGTATGATGCCCTACCTTCAAGAACACCAACAGAATCACTATTTCGAAGTTGTTTAATAGCTGCCGAAAATATAGTCAACTCTAGACCGTTAACGTATTTGCCATTGGATTCCGATGAATCCGAGGCATTAACACCAAATCATTTTATAATCGGTTCTTCTAATGGTGACAAACCTATGGTACAGTTAGATGATAGCAAGAAGGTTTTGAAATTCGGCTATCTGTATCGAGAACAGTTTGCTAATAAATGCTGGCGGCGATTTGTCAACGAGTATATTCCAGAACTCTTGCTACGTTGGAAGTGGTACGAACCAGTACGTTCTCTAGAAATAGGAGATATAGTCATTATCTGCGATAAGGACCTACCGCGCTGCAATTAGCCTAAAGGAAGGATAATAGATGTGACCAAGTCGTGTGATGGTAAAGTGAGAAAAGCTAAAGTACAAACAGTAAATGATATTTTTTATCAAAAGAAAAATCAGAATTTTCTAGCCTACCTTTCACCCTTAACAAACCCTCTTCATCAAGTGTAGGGTTCAAACTCAGAATTTTACTTTTGCTGTCAACTGGCTTGCCCTTTTTCAAATTTGATATTTCGAGAGGAAATGACTGCAGTTGTGCTACCTTCAGCAAATATTTGAAAGCTTTTTCGAGTTCCTGAGTGGTTAAGGGACCACTTACTTGTGAGGTGGGGTTCGGATCCACGATAAGACCGTTGTGGAATCGGACCAGAGTTGGATGGAATTGAATTGAATTGTTAGAGATTCTGTAACCTTTTTAACCAATTTTCCAAGAACCAGAGCGCCACAAAGTTCAAGCTTTGGCACAGTTAACGATTTCAATGGTGCAACCTTGGATTTTGCAATTAAAAGTGATATGTTGATATTACTAGAAACATCTAACGTTCTAATGTAAACGCATCCACCATACGCACTTAGAGATGAATCCGTGAACACGTTAAGCTCTATTCAGATTGAATTGATTCCTATAGCGTACCTAGGGATTCTGAGATTGTTCAAGCAAAATTTTTATACTTACAATGCAGACATTCAGCAATCCCAACGGATCAAAAATCTTCGATATTTCAGAAAGAACAGATTGCTTGCTGATATTGCCTCCGGTGTTGAAAAAATGCTTTATGTTATACAATAAATGATCAGAAAATGGCGACCAATACAAGCCGAGAGTTTTATTTTGGAGATTCTCACAGAAATGTATGTCCGTGGAAGGGGAATTCGCTTGGATACCCTTGAGGATTTCTTGGTTGTTGGAGGACCATTTTCGTAAATTGAAACAAGCTGAACTGAGGATAGTAGAAACTTCTTTGCCCAAAGTTAGAACCTCGCTAATACTTTCACCTCCTGATATAAAGTCATCAACGTAAAAATCGCGACCGATAGCTTGCGAAGCTTCAGGATGTAGTTCAGCACTATCTAAGGAGAGTTGTTTTAAGCAGCGTACTGCTAGATAACTTGCAGATGCCGTTCCGTAAGTTATGGTATTCAAGTCATAAATTTTTACGTTTTGGTTTGGGCTATCTCTCCAAAAAATACGCTGAAGTGACCTTTGTTCTGGATGCACAAGTACCATCCTGTACATCTTTTCGACGTCTGCGCATACAACATATTTATGCTGACGGAATCGCAGAAGTATGGACACAAGATCATCTTGTATCTTAGGCCCCACAATCTGTAAGTCGTTTAAGGAAATGCCAGACTCCGAAGGAGCTGATCTATCAAATACGACTCTGAGCTTGGTTGTGGTGCTGCCTTCGTTTCTCACCCCATGGTGAGGTAGAAAGTAGGATATTTCATTTGACTGAGGTTTTACAGGTGACATATGCTCCAAGGATTCATATTCTTGCATGAAAGAAGAATATGCTAGTCTGAAAGTTTCGTCCTTTTTGAATTTTCTCTCTATAGAATGAAATCTGTTTAAAGCAGCTTGCTCGGAACTGCCTAATACTGTTGGGTACATTTTTAATGGAATATGTACAATGAAACGACCTGTTTCACTGCGTATGGTAGTTTCCTTGAATAAGGATTCGCAAAATAGCTCATCCTCGGAAGCTGGTGTCTGCTCATGACTAGGCTCTTCAAGTTCCCAAAACTTGGCTAGCTGTTCTTGGATGTCTAGGGTTGAACTAAGGTGGCAAAGTTTTGGTGAATTTCGATTTGTGTGATATGGAAGTGGGCCTGAGATTAACCATCCAAGTAAAGAGTTCTGTAATATAGGCAGATTAGTGCCTAGAGATTGTGTATCGGGACATAACAAGGCATAGAATAACTCAGCACCGACCAACAAATCAATTTGACTGGCTCTATGAACAGTTTCATCAGCCAAGATGATATTAGGAGGAATATTCAAAGGTTTTCTGCAAATGTTTTGGAAAGGCAGTCTTTCGCATATCTTAGATAAGACCAAACATGAAATAGATTTCTTGAAAGGAGTATGTCTAGAATGTATTGTTAATGTACAACGATCCTGTATATTAGAAGTAACTCCACTGATCCCAGTTATGGACATATTAACGTTCATAGTGGGAATGTTTTGTAACAAAGTACAGAAATATATATATATTTTTTTTGTATAGACAAAATTTCGAAAAGTCTATCGTTGGAAAAGGGAACCTCATATCGGGTCAGTATCGGTGTTAGGGTCAAATAGGGCAAACCACATAAAACAGAAAAAGAAAAACGCATTAAAATAACGACTTGATACTTTAAAACCAGACTAAACAAAAACCCAACTTTATTATTTAACCAGGTCAAAAGGACACGAACACCATTAAAATTGTTTAGAAGTTTTTCAAAGAAATGCAATAAAGATTCCAATTTTATTAAGGGAGAGGTCGAAGGGCGCTAGACGATTTCAAACATCGTTAAATTTTAAGTACCTCCCAGGCCCTCGAATTGGTTAGCCGGATAGCCGGGCACGAATAATTCGGAAAATTGTACAGATATAGCATAGTCGCGACATCTAGGGTTGAGGGGTAGATATAGCCAACCGTCTTAGTCGGCATGAGTAACAGAACTCTATCGATAATTTCGCATACTTACTCTTCGAGCTGAGGGAGGGCATTAGTAGGACCACAGACTAGAAAATATTCGAGAGCATTTGATTGGCTGTGAAGATTTCTGAAGTGGAATTTCAAACTGGCAAGCTTTGGAATTTTTTGAGAAAAATTCGGGAGTCGGGTACGATCCAGGGTTCCAGTCGGTTTGTTCGGGGTTCAAGCCAGTTTGGTCTTATAGTCGAGACTCGAGTTAGGGAATATCTGGAGTGGATTGAAATACGAGGTATTTCAAGTCACTGTTTCGCGAAGAGGCTTTTGTGTTGAGTTGGTATAATTTGTGGCGGCTTTTGTTAATTTTCGTAAGTCGTAGGAACATTTTGAGTTCCTTAATTTCCGTTCGCAAGATTCGGGAACGTCTAAACTGAAGTGGCTTGTTTAATTGGATTACTTGAAGAGTTCGAGCTTCGATTCGTGTGGTGAGCGTATTTGTACCTTTTTGATTTGACATATACCTGTAAGCTATATTTTTGGGAATTATCGAACAGATTAACAACGAATTGGGTTTCCCTTTTTCCAAATTAGGTTATAGCTAGCAATATATAGATTTATATATATATATATATATATATAGAAAGGGTAGTCGTTGCTGACTAGTTAAGAATAAAACCAGTTAATATTGGGGATTGCAGCAAAGTCAAAAGTGTACTCTTTTATAGAGATTATTCCAAGCTTTCGTAAATTTTATTTACATCTTCAGGGAACTACAAAGAATTATTATGTCAATTATACATTTTGATGTTATTAAAATTTTACTTACAACTATAGTGAGGTTAGTTGACATGTTCTTAGTTCTTTGTATAGTGACATTACAGCTTAAAATTGTAAATAATAAGGAAAAAAGACTTTACGAATATAAATAACAGATAATTTTGAAATTTCAGTCGAAAAACAAAAGACTTGTTGATTGTATCCAAGGGACACAAATCAGTTGTCAATAGAAAAGAAATCTGTAATTTTCAAGTCAATGTTACCAACTGTAATCTTGTACCAACTGTAATCTTGTACCAACTGTAATGTAGTACCAACTGTTGAAATATACGACTGTTGTTTTGTAAGTTAGGAAAAAATTACATTTCCAATTGAGTAGTTATGGAGATATTATTATTCATATAGAGAGTGTGGTCTAACGACAATAAGAAGGAATAAATCTCACTCAAATGATTTATATCAGTTCTTTTATTCATACATTTTTTGTCTTGATATATGAAGGCCATTTCCAAAAAAGTTCTCTTAGTCATATGTGTCTCTTTAGCTAATATTTTAGTTGAGTTATAATTTATTCGATGGTCAAATTTGTTTACATGATCAGCAAGAGCACATCTTTCAGGATGAAGTCTACAATCACTTTTATGTGAGGAGATTCTACTTTTCAGGCTTCTAGAAGTCTGGCCAATATAATTTTTATCACAGTCCTGACAAGGAATGCTATATACTACATTTGAAGTGGAAGTTAATGGAATTTTATCCTTCACTTTTGAATAAATTGATCTTATTGGTAAAATAGTTTTATTTGCTATTTTGACATTACATACTGAATGAAAGAGCCTGGACAATCTTGGTGTAATATCTTTTATATATGGAAGTGAAGTGAATGTAGGAATTGTAGGATTAGTATTAGCAACATTGCTATTAATGGATATGTTCAGATTGTTAGATATAATATCTGTTTCAATATTTAATGGTGTGCTGAACAGAATACTCCTCAGTAATTTTGGTGGATAAGCATTGTCAGAAAAGAGTTTGAAAAGAATATCTAGGTTTTTTTTATGAAAGGATCTATCAGAGATTTTGAGTACTCTAGCTTTCATCTGTTTCACAAGGTTTATTTTCATTGACCGCTTGTGATAAGACTCGAAGTTAATATATCTTCCAGAACTGCATGGTTTCCTGTACCAGTCTATAAGAATTTTGTTATTAAGACCACGTATGAATCTTGTATCTAAGAAAGGTACGGAAAAATCATCATCCTCAGTTTCTATTGTAAACTGAATATATGGGTCAAAGCTGTTAAAAGTACTAAGAATCTCAGTAATGCCATCTTTTGGTAAAGCGACAATGATATCATCAACATATTTTTTGATGAAAAAAGGTTTAAATGATAGTACTGGAATTACTGTGTCCAACACATCATCCATCACATATGAAGCTAATATAGGGGAGATTGAAGCTCCCATTGGAGTTCCAAAACTTTGTTTATAAATTTTGTTGTTAAAAGAGAAATATGTGTTATTGAACAAGAAAGTTAAAATTTTCATGAATGTTTCTTCATTAATGTTACAATAATTGCTAACACGATACCAATTTTTGTGAATTGATCTTTGACAAACTTCTAAATATACATTACTAAAAAGAGAAACCACATCAAGACTTGCCAAAACGTAGTCATTAGGTATGTTTGTGTTATTAAATTTATTATTTACTTCAAAAGAGTCTTGTATAAAGTATTCATTATCGGAATCATATGCTTTAGTTAGAATATCTGTGAGAAGTGAGGCAATGGCTTCTGTTGGAGCACCAATACATGAAACTATAGGTCTCATCGATAAAGTAGGTTTATGTATTTTTGGTAATGAATAGAATTTTGGAGAAATAGCATTATAGCATGTGAGTTTCTTTTTTGTGACATCATCAATTTGATTTGTGTCTTTAAGTACTTTCAAAAATTCATTAGCTTTACTTTGTATCGTAGTCGTAGGATCTTTTGCTAATTCAATATAGGAATTACTGTTGATAATTATTTCATTTGAAAGATTAAGATATTGATCTTTTTCCATAATGACTGTCACATTACCTTTGTCAGATTGAATCAATATCAGATTCGGATTGTCTTTTAGAAACTTTTTTGATTTTAAAAGTAAGCCTCTAAAAATAGAAGAATGCTGATTTGATTGTATATTATTAGTTATAATATTAGTTGCTCTTGCTATAGTGATATTTCTTTGGTATTCGTCACTGATAGATGAAGTGATGTAATCAACATCAGCTAAAAAACTCTTGATGGAAATGTCTTTTATAATTAACGGTTCCACACTGAACTTTGGTCCTAAAGCAAAAAATTGTAAAATATCTTCAGGAATGATGGTGTTAGAAATATTTGATATCCAGTTTGGTTTTGTTCTCAATTTTTTTCGAAAATGATTGTTTTTTAGGTTATTAATTTTATTGATATTTCTACTTTTTACATCATGGAACAGTTCATTATATGTTCTTAATTGTTTACTGAGAAAATTTTCAAATATAAGTTCACTTGTAAGAGAAATGATTTCACTCCTAGTTGTCGTCAGAGAACACTCTAAATTTTTAATCAAAGTATGATTTGTAGAAATCTCAATGTTAAGTAATTTTATTCCTAACCTGTAATTCTGTTGCTTGATATTCGCATGAGCCTCTTGCCTAAGAAGTAGGTTCTCAATAGGTCTAATCGCTGAGGTAATGTGATTTGGAAGAATTCCTAACTTCTTGCATTGTAATAGAAAACAGCGTCTATTATATTCTTTGGCCAATTTCATCTTGTTCTTGGACCACAACTTCAATTTCTGCACTGCTATGTCACCATATGTAATCAGGATGTTACGATAAAACCCCATATCTGTAGAATATAGAAAGGGTAGTCGTTGCTGACTAGTTAAGAATAAAACCAGTTAATATTGGGGATTGCAGCAAAGTCAAAAGTGTACTCTTTTATAGAGATTATTCCAAGCTTTCGTAAATTTTATTTACATCTTCAGGGAACTACAAAGAATTATTATGTCAATTATACATTTTGATGTTATTAAAATTTTACTTACAACTATAGTGAGGTTAGTTGACATGTTCTTAGTTCTTTGTATAGTGACATTACAGCTTAAAATTGTAAATAATAAGGAAAAAAGACTTTACGAATATAAATAACAGATAATTTTGAAATTTCAGTCGAAAAACAAAAGACTTGTTGATTGTATCCAAGGGACACAAATCAGTTGTCAATAGAAAAGAAATCTGTAATTTTCAAGTCAATGTTACCAACTGTAATCTTGTACCAACTGTAATCTTGTACCAACTGTAATGTAGTACCAACTGTTGAAATATACGACTGTTGTTTTGTAAGTTAGGAAAAAATTACATTTCCAATTGAGTAGTTATGGAGATATTATTATTCATATAGAGAGTGTGGTCTAACGACAATAAGAAGGAATAAATCTCACTCAAATGATTTATATCAGTTCTTTTATTCATACATTTTTTGTCTTGATATATGAAGGCCATTTCCAAAAAAGTTCTCTTAGTCATATGTGTCTCTTTAGCTAATATTTTAGTTGAGTTATAATTTATTCGATGGTCAAATTTGTTTACATGATCAGCAAGAGCACATCTTTCAGGATGAAGTCTACAATCACTTTTATGTGAGGAGATTCTACTTTTCAGGCTTCTAGAAGTCTGGCCAATATAATTTTTATCACAGTCCTGACAAGGAATGCTATATACTACATTTGAAGTGGAAGTTAATGGAATTTTATCCTTCACTTTTGAATAAATTGATCTTATTGGTAAAATAGTTTTATTTGCTATTTTGACATTACATACTGAATGAAAGAGCCTGGACAATCTTGGTGTAATATCTTTTATATATGGAAGTGAAGTGAATGTAGGAATTGTAGGATTAGTATTAGCAACATTGCTATTAATGGATATGTTCAGATTGTTAGATATAATATCTGTTTCAATATTTAATGGTGTGCTGAACAGAATACTCCTCAGTAATTTTGGTGGATAAGCATTGTCAGAAAAGAGTTTGAAAAGAATATCTAGGTTTTTTTTATGAAAGGATCTATCAGAGATTTTGAGTACTCTAGCTTTCATCTGTTTCACAAGGTTTATTTTCATTGACCGCTTGTGATAAGACTCGAAGTTAATATATCTTCCAGAACTGCATGGTTTCCTGTACCAGTCTATAAGAATTTTGTTATTAAGACCACGTATGAATCTTGTATCTAAGAAAGGTACGGAAAAATCATCATCCTCAGTTTCTATTGTAAACTGAATATATGGGTCAAAGCTGTTAAAAGTACTAAGAATCTCAGTAATGCCATCTTTTGGTAAAGCGACAATGATATCATCAACATATTTTTTGATGAAAAAAGGTTTAAATGATAGTACTGGAATTACTGTGTCCAACACATCATCCATCACATATGAAGCTAATATAGGGGAGATTGAAGCTCCCATTGGAGTTCCAAAACTTTGTTTATAAATTTTGTTGTTAAAAGAGAAATATGTGTTATTGAACAAGAAAGTTAAAATTTTCATGAATGTTTCTTCATTAATGTTACAATAATTGCTAACACGATACCAATTTTTGTGAATTGATCTTTGACAAACTTCTAAATATACATTACTAAAAAGAGAAACCACATCAAGACTTGCCAAAACGTAGTCATTAGGTATGTTTGTGTTATTAAATTTATTATTTACTTCAAAAGAGTCTTGTATAAAGTATTCATTATCGGAATCATATGCTTTAGTTAGAATATCTGTGAGAAGTGAGGCAATGGCTTCTGTTGGAGCACCAATACATGAAACTATAGGTCTCATCGATAAAGTAGGTTTATGTATTTTTGGTAATGAATAGAATTTTGGAGAAATAGCATTATAGCATGTGAGTTTCTTTTTTGTGACATCATCAATTTGATTTGTGTCTTTAAGTACTTTCAAAAATTCATTAGCTTTACTTTGTATCGTAGTCGTAGGATCTTTTGCTAATTCAATATAGGAATTACTGTTGATAATTATTTCATTTGAAAGATTAAGATATTGATCTTTTTCCATAATGACTGTCACATTACCTTTGTCAGATTGAATCAATATCAGATTCGGATTGTCTTTTAGAAACTTTTTTGATTTTAAAAGTAAGCCTCTAAAAATAGAAGAATGCTGATTTGATTGTATATTATTAGTTATAATATTAGTTGCTCTTGCTATAGTGATATTTCTTTGGTATTCGTCACTGATAGATGAAGTGATGTAATCAACATCAGCTAAAAAACTCTTGATGGAAATGTCTTTTATAATTAACGGTTCCACACTGAACTTTGGTCCTAAAGCAAAAAATTGTAAAATATCTTCAGGAATGATGGTGTTAGAAATATTTGATATCCAGTTTGGTTTTGTTCTCAATTTTTTTCGAAAATGATTGTTTTTTAGGTTATTAATTTTATTGATATTTCTACTTTTTACATCATGGAACAGTTCATTATATGTTCTTAATTGTTTACTGAGAAAATTTTCAAATATAAGTTCACTTGTAAGAGAAATGATTTCACTCCTAGTTGTCGTCAGAGAACACTCTAAATTTTTAATCAAAGTATGATTTGTAGAAATCTCAATGTTAAGTAATTTTATTCCTAACCTGTAATTCTGTTGCTTGATATTCGCATGCAAGAAGTTAGGAATTCTTCCAAATCACATTACCTCAGCGATTAGACCTATTGAGAACCTACTTCTTAGGCAAGAGGCTCATGCGAATATCAAGCAACAGAATTACAGGTTAGGAATAAAATTACTTAACATTGAGATTTCTACAAATCATACTTTGATTAAAAATTTAGAGTGTTCTCTGACGACAACTAGGAGTGAAATCATTTCTCTTACAAGTGAACTTATATTTGAAAATTTTCTCAGTAAACAATTAAGAACATATAATGAACTGTTCCATGATGTAAAAAGTAGAAATATCAATAAAATTAATAACCTAAAAAACAATCATTTTCGAAAAAAATTGAGAACAAAACCAAACTGGATATCAAATATTTCTAACACCATCATTCCTGAAGATATTTTACAATTTTTTGCTTTAGGACCAAAGTTCAGTGTGGAACCGTTAATTATAAAAGACATTTCCATCAAGAGTTTTTTAGCTGATGTTGATTACATCACTTCATCTATCAGTGACGAATACCAAAGAAATATCACTATAGCAAGAGCAACTAATATTATAACTAATAATATACAATCAAATCAGCATTCTTCTATTTTTAGAGGCTTATTTTAAAATCAAAAAAGTTTCTAAAAGACAATCCGAATCTGATATTGATTCAATCTGACAAAGGTAATGTGACAGTCATTATGGAAAAAGATCAATATCTTAATCTTTCAAATGAAATAATTATCAACAGTAATTCCTATATTGAATTAGCAAAAGATCCTACGACTACGATACAAAGTAAAGCTAATGAATTTTTGAAAGTACTTAAAGACACAAATCAAATTGATGATGTCACAAAAAAGAAACTCACATGCTATAATGCTATTTCTCCAAAATTCTATTCATTACCAAAAATACATAAACCTACTTTATCGATGAGACCTATAGTTTCATGTATTGGTGCTCCAACAGAAGCCATTGCCTCACTTCTCACAGATATTCTAACTAAAGCATATGATTCCGATAATGAATACTGTATACAAGACTCTTTTGAAGTAAATAATAAATTTAATAACACAAACATACCTAATGACTACGTTTTGGCAAGTCTTGATGTGGTTTCTCTTTTTAGTAATGTATATTTAGAAGTTTGTCAAAGATCAATTCACAAAAATTGGTATCGTGTTAGCAATTATTGTAACATTAATGAAGAAACATTCATGAAAATTTTAACTTTCTTGTTCAATAACACATATTTCTCTTTTAACAACAAAATTTATAAACAAAGTTTTGGAACTCCAATGGGAGCTTCAATCTCCCCTATATTAGCTTCATATGTGATGGATGATGTGTTGGACACAGTAATTCCAGTACTATCATTTAAACCTTTTTTCATCAAAAAATATGTTGATGATATCATTGTCGCTTTACCAAAAGATGGCATTACTGAGATTCTTAGTACTTTTAACAGCTTTGACCCATATATTCAGTTTACAATAGAAACTGAGGATGATGATTTTTCCGTACCTTTCTTAGATACAAGATTCATACGTGGTCTTAATAACAAAATTCTTATAGACTGGTACAGGAAACCATGCAGTTCTGGAAGATATATTAACTTCGAGTCTTATCACAAGCGGTCAATGAAAATAAACCTTGTGAAACAGATGAAAGCTAGAGTACTCAAAATCTCTGATAGATCCTTTCATAAAAAAAACCTAGATATTCTTTTCAAACTCTTTTCTGACAATGCTTATCCACCAAAATTACTGAGGAGTATTCTGTTCAGCACACCATTAAATATTGAAACAGATATTATATCTAACAATCTGAACATATCCATTAATAGCAATGTTGCTAATACTAATCCTACAATTCCTACATTCACTTCACTTCCATATATAAAAGATATTACACCAAGATTGTCCAGGCTCTTTCATTCAGTATGTAATGTCAAAATAGCAAATAAAACTATTTTACCAATAAGATCAATTTATTCAAAAGTGAAGGATAAAATTCCATTAACTTCCACTTCAAATGTAGTATATAGCATTCCTTGTCAGGACTGTGATAAAAATTATATTGGCCAGACTTCTAGAAGCCTGAAAAGTAGAATCTCCTCACATAAAAGTGATTGTAGACTTCATCCTGAAAGATGTGCTCTTGCTGATCATGTAAACAAATTTGACCATCGAATAAATTATAACTCAACTAAAATATTAGCTAAAGAGACACATATGACTAAGAGAACTTTTTTGGAAATGGCCTTCATATATCAAGACAAAAAATGTATGAATAAAAGAACTGATATAAATCATTTGAGTGAGATTTATTCCTTCTTATTGTCGTTAGACCACACTCTCTATATGAATAATAATATCTCCATAACTACTCAATTGGAAATGTAATTTTTTCCTAACTTACAAAACAACAGTCGTATATTTCAACAGTTGGTACTACATTACAGTTGGTACAAGATTACAGTTGGTACAAGATTACAGTTGGTAACATTGACTTGAAAATTACAGATTTCTTTTCTATTGACAACTGATTTGTGTCCCTTGGATACAATCAACAAGTCTTTTGTTTTTCGACTGAAATTTCAAAATTATCTGTTATTTATATTCGTAAAGTCTTTTTTCCTTATTATTTACAATTTTAAGCTGTAATGTCACTATACAAAGAACTAAGAACATGTCAACTAACCTCACTATAGTTGTAAGTAAAATTTTAATAACATCAAAATGTATAATTGACATAATAATTCTTTGTAGTTCCCTGAAGATGTAAATAAAATTTACGAAAGCTTGGAATAATCTCTATAAAAGAGTACACTTTTGACTTTGCTGCAATCCCCAATATTAACTGGTTTTATATATATATATATATATATATACCTAATATACAGGGAGGAGTGTTTAAGCGGGCCTCTTAAAACTCCCTCGCGCAGATAGTTTATTTAGGTTTATATTAGATCTCAGGTAGGGCATACTACTCAAACAATAGGGTTAAGTACTTGAACTAGAGAGAAATAGTCTCATAATTTATTCTTTTTGTTTTGCTCGGGCAATTGATTTTCCGTTTGTTAGATTTTAAAATAAAATAAGATAGAACTTTGATATAACTACTTACAATCAGTGTAAACACATATCCAGATTCAGTTATATTTTGAGAGTAATAACCCTGGAACTGTCTTTTTATTTAAGGAGAGTATTTCGATATTGTGCCCGTTTAGAGAGAAATCGTTCATTAATTTAGTTCTTTGACATTGTTGTCTCAACTTTCCGCCTCATTAGTAATTTAATAAATTTAGTTCGTTAAAACCTGGCTGGTATTATTTAATCCCTTCAAACCTTAGGTAAAGTCCATGCATTTAAGCCGTGGCCGAGTCTACCCTCCAAGGACTTAATTTGTGACATAACCTAGCCGACCGCTAGAAACCACGACACCACTAAATTCTAAATCTGTATGATCCGAACGGATTTAAAACTTTTCTGATCTGGTGGCAGCGAGCATCGCGCTACCTTCTTTTAATAAAAAAATAACTCTCTGTCTGGACGATCTCTTTTGTAGGGGTGTCATTGTTCTGGCGAAGATATATATATATATATTATTATTATATCTAGAGAATTTGAAGAGATCACCACCAGGTTGGAGGTTATTACAGTGGTGGCAGCGGTGGGATTGTCTAATTGAAGAGGGTTAAAGAAAGGGGTCAAGAAAAAAAAAGGGCATTTGATGGTTTTTTTTAACAAAGGAACGTGAAAAACACAGGCAACTAAATTTTCTTTAGAGGCCGACAGGAAACATTGAGATGAGAATAGAAAGTAGGATGGTTTCTAAACAATAATAATAATGAATATATTACCTTTTGTTTAGTTTGCAAACCAAAATTCAAGGTCAAATAATTTTTTTTTAGGATACAGTAGGAGTTAGAGTTATTAACTATAAGCTCTCTCAGGCTGAAATATATTGCGAATTTCAGGATAGGAAGGGAACCCAAGGTATAAATAAAATTGTGCCCATAAGTATACGATTTTTAATCTGAAAGTTAGCTAGGAGTCCAAGAAGCAGCCGTAGGTCCAGTCTTTTGTTGATAGTTATAATGAATCAGACACCACCCGTACCAGGGGTTGCACCTACACCCGCACCGGTTAGGGTGGCAGCGCAATATTCTTTAGGGATGATCGCGGCAACCCTAGATGATTTTTCAGGCAAAGAAGCGGCGAGGTACTTCGAAAAATTAGAGTTGCGTGCCAACCTGGATAATTGGTCGGAGGACGAAACCCTCCAGTTATTCAAATTTAAACTTGTTGGTGATGCTTATAACCATTTTAAATCGGATGCGCAGTTAGGTACACTAAATTATTCTGAACTTAAGACTAAATTTTTGCAAAGATTTTGCCCATTTAAATTACCCGGTGAAAATCAGTGGAATTTAAGCAAATGTTTTCAGAGACATGATGAAGATGTATCCTCCTTTTGTACTAGGTTGAGAATTTTAGGTTCTAACTTACTCAAGGAAGATTTAGGAGGAGCTACCGTGGACGAGGAGTCAGGAATAAAAAGAAAAAATAAGGAACTTTTATTAAATCAATTTAAGATAGGGCTACGAAAGGACCTAATGAGAGAAACTGGTGTTTTATTGCTGCGGGAAAATAATTTAGACTTAGAGAAGGCTGAGGCGTTGGTGAAGCTACAGGAGACCACTTTAATGATGATTCAAGGAATAGGTGCAAATATGAGAATTTCCACAGTAGATAAGCAAAGCGGGTGCCAGGTCTGTGGTGGCAAACCGGAGGAGGTGGCTAGGGAATATAGGGGAAATTAAAGTCGAGATAAATATAGTGATTTTAGGGGTTCCAGAGGTTTTAGAGGTACAAATCAGCCACCCCCAGGAAGGAATTGTTACTCGTGTGTAAACCAGGTCATTTTTCCAGAGAATGTCGCAGTGTTTAACCAGGGAACAGGAGCAGTTGTTACGTGTGTCACCAGGAAGGTCATTGGGCAAGATATTGCCCAAGAAACAGTAGTGGTCGATTAGATTTACGAAGGGATGATAGGTGTACTCAACCAAGAGTAGAGCTTCAGCAAAAGTGGAACCCAGTCAGAAACGAAATTGTTGGAGAAAGGCGCACCGGACAAAACTTGGAACCTGAAATACGTAGAGAGGTGAAGCAAAATACTGGAGCAATACCTAGGCAGGGACAACAATCGTTTTCTCTTCCAGGGCCACACCAGAACGATAGTGGCAATGCGAATTTAAACTTGTAAGGCCGAATTCCCCACTGCCAGGAGGGAGGCCATTGGAAAACCGGAAGGCAGAAAGACTTATTTAATTCTAGGGAACCGGAATATTTGGGTACTATTAATGATAATAAAATGGTAAATAGACGGATTATGATAATACCGGAAGTAAGTTCGGAAGATATACCGGAAATACCTCATATTATACGAGTGCGTGTGAATGGAGTGTTGAGTTATTGTTTAGTAGATACAGGGGCAGCGGTAACGCTTATTAAAAAAAATAGAGTGCTAGAGAATGAAGTGGACGTGAGAGGAGCGGATACATATCAGCTGACCAGTGTCACAGGACATCCTTTGCGGACGTGGGGTACCACAAATATGTTGATAGGACCTGAAGATGAAGCTTCAAACACAAGATGTACCGCTATTGTTTGTGAGAATGAAACTTTGGGAGTGGTTCAAGTTTTATTGGGGCGTGATTTCCTCTATGCCAACCGGGCATGTATTTCTTACGACCAAGTACCATCAGTCGCCATATGGGGACAGGTCATCCCATTGTTGCATAAAGAAGACATGGATGTAATTATTAAGCATCAAATATCATCAGGGATAGGACACATCGTCAGAAGTAGAGGTAACAAAAATCGAACCGGCAGACCAGAAGCAGGAAATGGCAACAGTTGGAAGAATAATGACGCAAGGCGTAGGGAATCAAAATCTGGAGTCATGACTACGTATGCCTCGAGAATTTATAAAAGTAGGACACTTGGACAGCAAACATACTCTCAACAATGGAGAAGAGAAAATAACTGGGCAAAATGGCTCCAAGTGGTGAAAGAATTCTTCGAGAGTCACAGAAGACAAGTTCAAGAGCGGGGGCATCAGCTGAGGACAAAGGCTTGTCAGCCAATTCCAGAAAAGTGGGAGAAAAGAGAAACGACCCAGCAAGCGGAAACAGAGGGGACAGAACAAATAACCGAGGTACCGCAAGCTGTAGAGGTTATCACGGCAGAATATGCAGCGGCCGATTCTACGGAGAAGATGACAGATATAAAGTTTATCATGGAAAAAGCCGACGAAGACATCAGTAAAGAAACCGACTCTGACAAATCAGTTCCTCAGAAATCAGAAAATGGAATTCCCCAAGAACGGAAATTATCGGAACTTAGGAAAACTGTAGGTGCTTCCGCGCCAGATTTAGGAGTGCTATCATCTAACTTAAGGCAGGGTGAGTTTGCGACCCTTCCAGAAGAAAATCAAACTTCATCAGAAGAGCCAACAACAGAATCTGATCTAGTAGCAACGGAGGATTTGGTAATTCCCCCAAGAACAGAAGCTTACATACGAGGAAGATTGAAAGTACCCATAGAAGGTGATGTGTTAGTCTGTGAGCCCTCCGAAATAGAAAATCCTCAAGCACACGTAGCTCGTACCGTTGTCAAGAATGAAAAGGAAATCCCAGTAAAAATAATAAATTTATCGTGGAAAGAAGTTAACTTGAAGAAGGGGCAAATACTCAGTAGAGCTATTTTGGGCGAGGAATTACCTAAAAACAACCCTTCCGAAATACAAATATGTAAATTAGATTTTTCCAACGATGACTGGATCCGGACAGGATTTGACCTACAATATTTGGAGGAAAAGAATAAGGAAGAGCTTTTTGAGATAATCAGGAAGTACAAGCATCTATTTCGAGATGATGATGAAGAATTGACCAGCACGACAAAGGTAAAGCACAGTTTAACCTTAGTACCAGGCGCACAACCCATTTGTAAAGCTCCATACCGCATACCCTACCGCCAACGAGAAGTACTCGAAGAAGAAATAAACAGATTATTAAAGATGAAAGTAATAAGACCCTCATGTAGCCCATGGTCTGCACCCGTAGTATTGGTAACCAAGCGATTGCCGAACGGCGAAGAGAAAGTGAGAATGTGCATCGACTACAGAGGACTTAATAACGTGACAAAGAAAGAGTACTATCCACTACCTAATATATCGGATTTAATTCAGGGACACAAGGCCGGTACTAATATGCTATTTTCGGTCATTGATGTAGCCGAAGCCTATCACCAGATAGATATGGATGAGCAAGCAATACCGTTGACAGGATTCAGCACTTTTCAAGGTCACTACGAGTATACGAAAATGCCATTCGGGCTTGTGAACGCTCCTTCAACTTTCCAACGGTTCATGAATATGACGCTCACAGGTTTGACCCCAGAAACGTGTATGGTATACTTGGATGATATCATCATATTTAATACTGAAGGTGGGAAAGACCACATAAAAAAGTTAGAAAGAGTTTTTGAAAGATTGAGCGAGGCTAATGTAAAACTGAAACCGAAGAAATGTAAGTTCATGGCAGAAAAGGTTAAGTATTTGGGTCATGTTCTCTCCCAGGATGGAATACTACCAGACCCTGAAACCATAGAGACCATTAACAATTTTCCATTACCAAAGAATATCAAGGGAGTGAGGTCCTTTTTGGGAATAGTAAATTGGTACCGCCGATTCATTCCCAATATTACGGAGATATCAGCACCCTTAGTCAATCTGACCAAGAAGAATGTTAAGTTCGAAATCACAGAGGAAGTGTTGGAAGCTATAAGGAAACTGAAAAATGTTTTGAAATCAGATTCAATCTTGATTTTTCCCGATTTTGAGCAACCATTTATTTTGGCCACAGATGCTTCAGGGCTAGGAGTGGGAGCAGTGCTAAGCCAACTCAGAGATGGGTATGAGAGACCCATAGCCTACGCTAGCCGGAAATTGAAAAAAGCAGAATTGAACTACACGACGACAGAAAAAGAGTTACTTGGAGTGCTGTATGGAATACAAACCTTCCGTTGTTATGTATATGGAAGAAAATTCACGGTTATAACTGACCACCGGCCACTTAAGTGGTTACTGTCACTAAAAGACCCAAGTTCAAGATTGACACGATGGGCGCTGGCCTTGGCAGAGTATGATTTCGAGATAATTCACCGACAAGGGAAACTTCACGGAAATGCAGATGCTCTCAGTCGAATGTACAATGAGGAGGAAAACTTTGTAGATGTACAGTACGCGGAGTTCGAAGAATATAGAAAAAAGCACAAGATACCAAAGTTCAAAAATTTAACATATCGGAAAGAAGATTTTTTCACTTCACCGGAGAATTGGGCGCTAGCTCACTGCGTATCGAAGGATTTAACAATGGAAAAGGGACTCGCGAAGATTTTTAAGGAAAGATATGGATCAGTGGACTCTCTGCAACGACAGGGAAAAGGCGTTGGAGAAGTAGCGACGTTAGTACTCCCGGAAAGGAACATTTATTACCTGGTCACGGAAAGTGCCTACTATGAGAAACCGACCTACCATACACTGTGGGAGTGTCTTAAGGAACTCAGAAGCGGTTGCGAAAGAAACAAAGATAAGTTTCTTGCCATACCCAAGTTGGGATGTGAATTGAACGGACTGGATTGGGAAAAAGTAGTAGAAATGATTGAATTCATCTGGTATGGATCGGACATGGAGATAAGAGTGTACGACGGCAGGTGCACTGTAGAAAAACCAATCTGGTTGGTAGAAGAAAACATAGTCATGGAACCAATCTGGGATCGAGAGACTTTGGAAAATGAACAACGACGGGATAAGTTCTGTCAACAAGTAATAGCCCAACTTGAAGATATACAAGAGGGGAACCAAGACTTCTACCTGGATAACGACGGAATACTTTATAAAATAGAGGCAGATGGAGAGGAAAAGCTAGTAGTCCCCAAGGGGATGGTAAAGAAAGTGCTTGAAGATTTTCATAATATGCCTATGGCAGGACATCAGGGACAACAGAAAACATTGTGGAGTATAAAGAAGAGATTCTATTGGCCCAATATGAGAGCGGAAATAACAAAATATGTGGCAGCTTGTGATTCCTGCAATAAACGGAAAACCTCACCACACCATGGAAAAGCGCCTCTACAAAAGTTCACAACGGCTTATGAACCCTGGGAATTGACTTCCATGGATATAGTGGGCCCTCTAGTGACTTCGTGGGATGGAAATCGTTACCTGCTTACTTTCCAAGACTACTTTACAAAATATGTGGAAGCTATTCCCCTTCCAAATCAGAAGGCAGATACCATTGCTCGAGCCTTCGTAGAACACATCGTATACCGACATGGGGCACCTAGAATACTCCTAACAGATAAAGGGGCAAACTTTACGTCTGGACTATTTAAGGCAGTGTGTCAAGTCTTGGGTATCAAGAAAATCCAAACTTCGAGCTACGCACCAACATCAAATGGTCAAATTGAACGGATGCATCGAGTATTGAAGGACATGCTGTCGCATTACATAGCAGATAACCAGCGCGATTGGGACACGTGGGTTCCAGTGGTATTAATGGCCTATCGCGGAAATGTCCATATTTCCACCGGATACACCCCATTCTTCCTTTTACATGGTCGTGAACAAGTTTTACCTGTGGAGGACTTCATTCGACCGCAGAGGATCAGGTACGACTGTGCAGAAAACTACGCCTCGGAGCTAGCTGCCAGACTGAAAAAGGTGTATACACGAGCTCTGAAAACCTCGGAGAAGGCCAAGGAACAACGAGCGAAACAATATAATAAAAAGACAAAAGAGAGGACGTATGAGCTCGGTGACCAAGTATACCTCTTGCAGATGCACGTCAAACCTGGTGTATCAAAGAAGCTCGTCAAGCCCTGGGTAGGCCCATACACAATAATAGAAGTTATAGGACCAGTTACCTACAGAGTGAAAAAGGTTGGTGGAACAAACGAACAGGTAGTGCACGTAAATCGGCTGAAGTCATACTCAACCTATACAGTTGAAGTGGAAGAGTCCGATGAAATTAGTAACAGCGAAGACGAAGAGGAGAGAAAGAGCAGTTCTGGGAGGAGGTCGAGGTTTGGAAATATGGAAGAGGACGAAAGAAAAAGAGTCCCAATCCTTCCCCAGTGGATTGAATTTCAAGGCCACTCGGAAGAAGAGGAAACTGATGAAGAAAATGTAGGAGAGGATGAGGAGGAGGAAGGTATAGAGGAACCCCACCATGTGAGGAGGTCAAGTCGTATTCGAAGAGCACCAGAACGACTGAATCTGTGAACGAATGCAACGGAATAAATAAATGAGAATTGAATGAGGGAGAGTGGAATAAATAGATTGGGCAAAAGATTTACTAAATACTAGTAATCGAATGACTGGGATGAATATGAGTGGATGTCGAAGGATGAGAATGCATTTGGACAAATGAGAGGAGTGCCGTTACTTGAAGAGCTCGGGGTGAAACTCTCTTCAAGCTAAATATTGTATGTCATTGGTGCACTAGTGTCTTTCTTTGGCCCGGATCGACAGTAGAAGACCTGCGTGAAGATTTTTTTTTCTTCAGTTATTCATTTTAGTAGTATGATATAATGAAAGTATTGACTATTGAACTATTTTAATCGTTTGATCTAGGTAGGAGCGTCCACGCAACCCTCGTCAGTTACGGCCAATAAGATGCAGAAAGGCAGCGCGACCTTGATTATTCTAATGATTACTACCTTGCTGGTCATGTACTATTTTGTACCGGTAACCGGAATAATTGCGTACGATTGCAGTGATGAGAGAGTGAACATTTCTACCATATCTCTCAGAGACGTTAAAAAGTGTCCCGAACCAGAATCCGCGTATCTGAATGATTCTATTTCGGTAAAGATAATGCAGCGAAACGAGATTAGGAATCAGCACGTATGGACTTGTTTAATAGAAGTTACCAGATTGATATATCACTGTGGGATGCATAGTCATACCTCATTGGTGGAAGGAGGTTTGTCAAGTTATGTGAACAGACTGGGAGCCGACGATTGCAGATTACTCCATCGTTACAGGACACTGAAGCTCTATCAACAGGACATCGGACAAATACTTATGAATGGCTCAACCACCGCCACGTTAACGCTATTAGGATCGGTAGACAGCACTGGGACCTGCCAAGGATCAACCTATCATGAAAAAGGGCGAACCTGGAAGGATGTGGTTATATTAGCTAACGTAAAGATTCAAGCGAGAGACTACATGGCAAAGGTCAATTTAAATGACGAGATAAGTATGCAGGGTGGAATAACTTGTCAGTTCATGAGAGGTTACTGTTTCGACACCATACTTGGCGAAAGTGTATGGGACAGTAATTATATGACAACCTGTGACAATCACTTGAGTCTTTTATATGAGGGTCAAGCAGAAATGATATCCAGTAAGTTAACGAATGAGAAATACTTAGTAGTCGAAGACGAGCAGAAAATAATAGCGTTAATGTTTACCAAGAGGGAAATGCTATGCAACGTGGAAGTATGGCAGACCGAACACCCAAGGATTGTAGTAGCCGAAAGACAAGCAGGACGGTATATTAGGCCATCGATGAGTATACTTCCAGAAAATACTGATTTGATGGCATACGTAAACAGTAAATTTTTGTATGTGGAGCAATCATATAAAAGAGGCCTGGACAAATTGTACATTGACACCATACATAGGCGGTGCCAAGTACGAAGGGAGATGCTGAGGAATCGATTACTAATGGCTCCCCTCACACCACACGCAATCAGCCAGATCTTGCAAGAAGAAGGAGGACATGTAGGACGAGTTTTAGGAGAGGTGCTGTACATCTTGAGATGCGTACCCAAAGTAGTGACTATTAGGCGAACTGATCGATGTTATCACGAACTACCCGTGGAAGTAAACAATCAGACGAAATTTGTGGCTCCGATAACCAGAGTTATCCAAGAATTCGCCGAGGAAATAGATTGTAATGGACTGACGCCACCGCTCTATTATTTGGATGGTCAGTGGATAGGACTGTCGCCATATCCTACAATCAAGAACGCTCCGCGAGAAATAGCTGTGGATCCTGAATCTCCATTGCAATTTGCCCCAATACAACCCTTAGGAACTAGAGGATTGTATACCCAAGATGAAATTTCCAAAGTGCAAAGGACACTCACTTTCGGAAATGAACGAAAGGCAGTGGAAAATATCCTTACTCGACGGATAGCGGGCCTGCAAGCCGAAGGACAAGGCCTCACAACGCTCAATCTGTTCAATGTCAATGAAATGAAGCAGCTGGCGAAGTCTACCATGAAACAACTGTGGGGTTGGTTTTCCGACGTAGGAATATTCATGAGTGGATTAATTGGGTTTTATTATATATTTCGAGTCATAAAATACATTGCAGGTGTCATCCTAAATGGTGTCCACCTGTATCAAACAATAGGGTGTGGCATATCTTTGCTTGCGAGCTTGTGGAATACCCTGACTTGGTGGGTAATCCAACGGGAAAGTCCCAGGCAATCCCAACCAAACGAACCGAACGGACCGTCACAGTCGCCAATTATCACAGAACCCCAGCAAATTGCCGCTCTCCCAACGGGCAGTTACCCTGTCTTGCCCCAGACACACTGGACTGTGAACAAAGACATTAATCAAGCAGTTTGAGTGACGGAACTAAGAGACTATCAGGAATACGACCCTGATCAGTTAGTGCGGCCAAAAATCGTATGAAGACTGTCGATACGAATCGTATCTATAATAGTGTACCGCTGACCAATAAAGATTAGTATATCATAAATGAATAATCGAGAAGCAGAACTCACCAAAGCGTTGGTAAACCAAATACCAGCGTGTAGATCTTCATGTGCGCTAAAGAAACCGCGGGTGAATATGGTCTTTATTGTGTTGTGATAACAGTACCGCCGTATAATAGGAGATATGTTCACTCCTACTTTTAATTTTTGAACACGATAAAATTTTGTAAAATTAGAATAAGAAATGTTTGGTTAGGAAACCCTCATTATTGTTAGGTAGCACGAAACGAGAAAAGTTGTGGCAATTGAGCCAAAACTTTTTTAAAAGGGGGAGTATTGTAACAAAGTACAGAAATATATATATATTTTTTTTGTATAGACAAAATTTCGAAAAGTCTATCGTTGGAAAAGGGAACCTCATATCGGTTCAGTATCGGTGTTAGGGTCAAATAGGGCAAACCACATAAAACAGAAAAAGAAAAACGCATTAAAATAACGACTTGATACTTTAAAACCAGACTAAACAAAAACCCAACTTTATTATTTAACCAGGTCAAAAGGACACGAACACCATTAAAATTGTTTAGAAGTTTTTCAAAGAAATGCAATAAAGATTCCAATTTTATTAAGGGAGAGGTCGAAGGGCGCTAGACGATTTCAAACATCGTTAAATTTTAAGTACCTCCCAGGCCCTCGAATTGGTTAGCCGGATAGCCGGGCACGAATAATTCGGAAAATTGTACAGATATAGCATAGTCGCGACATCTAGGGTTGAGGGGTAGATATAGCCAACCGTCTTAGTCGGCATGAGTAACAGAACTCTATCGATAATTTCGCATACTTACTCTTCGAGCTGAGGGAGGGCATTAGTAGGACCACAGACTAGAAAATATTCGAGAGCATTTGATTGGCTGTGAAGATTTCTGAAGTGGAATTTCAAACTGGCAAGCTTTGGAATTTTTTGAGAAAAATTCGGGAGTCGGGTACGATCCAGGGTTCCAGTCGGTTTGTTCGGGGTTCAAGCCAGTTTGGTCTTATAGTCGAGACTCGAGTTAGGGAATATCTGGAGTGGATTGAAATACGAGGTATTTCAAGTCACTGTTTCGCGAAGAGGCTTTTGTGTTGAGTTGGTATAATTTGTGGCGGCTTTTGTTAATTTTCGTAAGTCGTAGGAACATTTTGAGTTCCTTAATTTCCGTTCGCAAGATTCGGGAACGTCTAAACTGAAGTGGCTTGTTTAATTGCATTACTTGAAGAGTTCGAGCTTCGATTCGTGTGGTGAGCGTATTTGTACCTTTTTGATTTGACATATACCTGTAAGCTATATTTTTGGGAATTATCGAACAGATTAACAACGAATTGGGTTTCCCTTTTTCCAAATTAGGTTATAGCTAGCAATATATAGATTATATATATATATATATATATATATATATATATATATATATATATATATATATATATATATATATATATATATATATATATATATATATATATATATATATATATATATATATATATACCTAATATACAGGGAGGAGTGTTTAAGCGGGCCTCTTAAAACTCCCTCGCGCAGATAGTTTATTTAGGTTTATATTAGATCTCAGGTAGGGCATACTACTCAAACAATAGGGTTAAGTACTTGAACTAGAGAGAAATAGTCTCATAATTGTTCTTTTTGTTTTGCTCGGGCAATTGATTTTCCGTTTGTTAGATTTTAAAATAAAATAAGATAGAACTTTGATATAACTACTTACAATCAGTGTAAACACATATCCAGATTCAGTTATATTTTGAGAGTAATAACCCTGGAACTGTCTGTTTATTTAAGGAGAGTATTTCGATATTGTGCCCGTTTAGAGAGAAATCGTTCATTAATTTAGTTCTTTGACATTGTTGTCTCAACTTTCCGCCTCATTAGTAATTTAATAAATTTAGTTCGTTAAAACCTGGCTGGTATTATTTAATCCCTTCAAACCTTAGGTAAAGTCCATGCATTTAAGCCGTGGCCGAGTCTACCCTCCAAGGACTTAATTTGTGACATAACCTAGCCGACCGCTAGAAACCACGACACCACTAAATTCTAAATCTGTATGATCCGAACGGATTTAAAACTCTTCTGATCTGGTGGCAGCGAGCATCGCGCTACCTTCTTTTAATAAAAAAATAACTCTCTGTCTGGATGATCTCTTTTGTAGGGGTGTCATTGTTCTGGCGAAGATATATATATTATTATTATATTTCGAGATTTTGAAGAGATCACCCCCAGGTGAGAGGTTATTACAGTTTAGCCTGCCAATGAATTCTTTAGTGACAAAATTAGATTGACTCCCCGAGTCAAGAAGAATTCGACAAGGACGCTTATTACCGAATGAGTCCGAAACATCCACTATGACAGTGGAAAGAATGATTTCGCTTGCTTGCGGTAAATTGTAGGAAGCGCTCAATGAAGCCTGGTTTGCTGAAGTGCATGCAATTGGCTGATCAGCAAAGTCGGGGTACTGCTGGCTCTTTGCATCTAAAGGATGTATGAGGCTATGGTGCCTTTCACCACAATATCTACATGAGCAAGAACGACATTGTTGTATCTTATGGTTGTCTCTCAAACAATTGGCGCATAAATTCAAACGATTTATTTGTTGAATTCTAGTATTTACATTCAATTCCAAAAACTTTGGACAGTTTGTTATGTAATGCTCGGATTTGCAAAACAAACATAATATTTTTTTGTTGCTAGGTATTTCTACTTTGGTCAACATTCCCCTTTTTAAACTCTTCTTTTGGTTTTCTATTGAATTCAAGCTTTTCGACATAATCAGCCCTATCACACAAGAACCTTTTAAACTCATCTGAAGTTGGTAGATGCTCAGCAGGTTTAAAAGCTTCCCATTGCATTTCGGTTTTTCTATCTAGTTTTGACTTTATAATGTGTATGATAACAAGTTCAAACTGACGTTCAGGTGATACACCTAAATGTCCTAAGGATCTTATATGTTTAGATATAGTAGAAGAAATCTTTCTAAAATCACTTGAATTAGGATTTCTTAAGGCAGGTATGCTAAAAAGACCTTTAACATTATTGTGCACAAGCATGGGATCATTGTCATATCTTTCACGAAGAAGTTCCCACGCTTCACCATAAAATTCAACTTCCTCAATGATTTCACGTGGTTCACCCTCTAAATTAGTTTGTAAATAGTGATATTTTTCAATGTCATCTAGATCAGTACTCTTATCCACTAACGACAAAAAAAGTTGACGGAATCTCAACCATTCTCCGTACGAACCACAAAATTTTGGTAATTGGATCTGAGGCAACTGAATGTCAGAAATACTCTTTACATGCGGGGTATCCTGTGCTAACACCCTCGGAACTTCGTCATTTAACCTCTGCCTAGATGAATGTATTACTTCAGGAACTATAAATGGCTGGTTCCCAATGACAGACTCGACTTCAACCGATTTGACCGAATGTCTATCAAAATTAACTGATTTGACCGAATTTCTATCAAAATTACCTTCCGCGCCCTGCTCGCGGGAAGACACATTTGTCAGAATACCTTTAGCCACTGAAAATAATTTGAAATAATTTGTTTCAAAGTTCTCACGTTCTTGCACTTGACTTTCCAAATTATTTTCATCAGTTAGCATATCTATTTCATCCTGAATTTCCTCGAATTGCTTTAAAATATTTACTCTAGATTCTACTCTATTCCGTAATTCAAATGCCATATTTGAATCTATGTTTTCAACACTAGGCAAGTTTTCTATGTATTTCCCAAATAAAGTTAGTTTTGTTTTTATGCTAGCGCGTTTTTTTATCAACGATTTAATCTGCTCAGCCGCATCCATATTTCAAACGAAAATAGCTACAAACCTAATACAGATTAAGAGGGAAAGAAGGTAGGTATGGGATATAAGGATAAAAATGGATCGTGCTCACCCAAGCTCACTCACGCCTTCGAAGATGGTGTACTAGTACTAGGTATGCTTCATGATACTGTAGTATCATGGGTATGCTTCAGCGCCGATGTTCTGCTCTCTGCTTACTGGAGGGGAGATTCCACTTCGCCGCTATCGTCGAGCTCAGCGAAATCAAGCCTAACCTTCCAGCTCTTGTGTTCAGCTTCAGCTGTGATGTGCGATGACCACGTTGTCGCTTGCAGCTGGTTCAGTTTGTTTATTTGGATCGATGGACCACAAATGTTTGTGATTAAGAGTGGACTGTGAAGATAAGGATTGAATGAATGAAGTTGTTTGCTTTTATATTGAAAACGTGTATTGACAGACGTTACAGACAGTTTTATTATTTTTCTGACAGCCGCACACACGACCCGCTATAATGAAGTCAGAGCTGCTCGGCGTTGCCAACAGTTATATAAAATAGTATACAATGATAAAACTATAGTCTTCAATAAAGTCTTTAACAGGAGCCACTTGTAAATTTATCTCCATTTTACTCAACATCGATGTACTTTTCGACCCTATTGGGGCACCTAAATCTGTCACTATCTGACGGTCTATTAGTTCGATATTCCAAGTTGTTATTTGATGAACATTGATTGAATCATGTTAAGTTTGACGAATTATTTTCTAGAAATGGTAAAACTCATGAAAAAATGTTTTTTGAAATAAGTTTCAATTCCGTTCTAAATAAAAATGTATTAAGTCAGAAGCGGAATAATCTACAAGTTAAAAGTTAAGTTTTGGTTAGTATCTTTCCTCTTTCAAGAAAACATTACAACAATATAGTTTATTGGAAATCATGACCAAACATTCTGTCTTCAAAATGTGCAGCACAAATCCTATATCCCTTGAGTTGAGTAGGTGTTTTTCCGAATAGATCTTCTCGGTTACATAGGGTTAACCAACGGTTTGTCCTAAAATTCATTCCAATTTTCAGAATAAGCACGTAGAAAAAATATGTTCCTAATGGGCCTTATTCAGGTGCACCTTTAAACTTGTTTATTGAATTGAATATTGAAAAGTATGGCGGATATCTATTCTGGTGCTCCTTGAAAAGCCCTATTGATTGTTGGTTATTGAAAAGTTCTTCACTATTGAATATTTTTCAATTTTTCCCATTCACGTGTCCAAAAATTTTCAACAACAGTTTTCCAAGTTTCATATATCGTAAGCAGATGATTAAGGGACTGTTTATAAACTTGAATCTTGAAAATGTAGAGGTTATGTATTGATATCTCCGAGTATTTTAATCAACTATAACCAACTAGTCAACTTTTTTTAGTGAGAAAATGGGTATGATCTCCTGAGTTTCCCTCTTTTAATTACAGCATTGCAAAATTAGGAAAGAAGATGAAAACAAATCTACATATTTAGCATTTTTCTGTATTTACATATCATTTTCCAGACTAGAGCACAATCAAAGACTTTTTTTTTATAAAATACCTACTTATTTCGATTCCCTTTGGTCTTCCTGAAATTGTTCGCAAATCTGTATAAGTATCGATTTAAGAAGGATATGGCAAAAAGATACCTAATGAATGAAATAGGACGCGATTCAGAATGAAATGAATTAAAAATCTCCAAATCACAAATAATGCTGTGTCCTATATACTTTCATCACACTAAAATGCTTAAAGGCATTAAGCATTTTACTGTGCTTTTATGCCCAAGGGACATATCAAAAATCCACTGGACAGGATATGAGCTGTCCAATGAGGTAATCTTTCGTTACTAGGTGCATTGACTCTGCACTCCTAGTTCTTAGCCAAAACGAAGTATCTGCAGAAAGGTCAAAATTGAGTTTTTGTTTATAGATGTCAGACCGTTGTGAAAGAATGATGCATGAATCAAAATAAATTTTGAATAGTTTACAACGGTCAGACATCTAAACAAAAACTGATCTTACTCAATTCTGACTTCTCTGCAGATATGGCGTTTTGGCTAAGGAGGGCAGAACTGACATCCTTGGACATAAAGTTCATTTTCCTCAAATTGATGGAGAAAAATATGAGGAAAAGGTTGAGTTTTTTAACAACTTCGATGCGTTTCCAGCTTGGTTATTGATAAAAAATTTGTTTCTAGTGTTTAGTCCTTTTTATCTCTTTTGTCAAATAACTCAAATAATAAAAATGAGTATATTATAAATTCTCCAATCCAAACAAATTTGAAAAACAAACGCAGTGGCATCTGTCAAAAATGTATCATTTGACCGTATTTCCAACGTTGCCAAGTCTGAAAACTATTCCAATAACAGTTTTTCAACTTTCAATAATCTGGTTTTCAAGAGTGACACGTGAATACCAAACTTTCCTGAAATTGAAAAGTTACAATATTCAATATTGAAAATTTTCCAATATTCATGTGGACACCTGAATAAGGCTGATTGTGAGGTTTCTAAAGAGTAAAATCATTTCCAACTTCATTAACAAAGAGGATGTTTCATAATTGCATGGATCACAATATTAAAATTTTCCTACCTATCCATATCCTTTGGTAAGCTGAAAAATGAAATTTTCTTGTCCAAAGAGCGATGGTGGCACGACACAAGAAAATCCACCTTTTTTGGGTTCGCTCATTGTAGATGAGTACTAGTACTAGTACAATAATCGAACAAAATAACATAGTATTCACCAATTTTGAGCGAGCTTTACGAAAGTACACAACTAATACACAACTCAAGATGTAAAGAAACCATGGTGTTATCACTGATTCGCTTTTGTTTCAACAAAGTTGTTGAAGCACTGATACCGTTGACTTTATTCGTCGATGGATGGCGTATAAGTCGAAAATAGCGGTGTTTCCAACATTCCGAAGTACTGAGTCATAATTATTTGATTGAAATTTGAATATTTACAAATTATGGTTAATGAATATCACAACAAATAAAATTCAATGTTGAAAATTACATAACATGACACTTGTCCAAGCGTCATCATGAATCTGTAATTTTGCCGCCATCTGTGTGCTAAAGAGGTGAAACGGTATCAACGCAGTAAAAATATCACGAATCAAGCAGGCCGTACCTTAACACTTTTGTATGTCGGTTTCACAGCTATAAGAGATCACACCAGGGTTTCTATGTATCTTGACACAACTGTAACGTCTGTAACAAATAAAACAACAACTATAAACAAAACGGTTTGTCCATTTGTGCCAATAAAGCTGACCGGCGCAGGTATACTCAAAAAAGAATAGACAAATAAATTACGAGTGTTAGAGAGAGATGAACAGATGTAAAATGGCTGATTTGATCTGCTCTAGTGAGTAGTGACACAAATGAACACACGTATAGAATGGTTGACGTTGACAGAAAAACTACCAGTTGCGCATGCGCATTCAAATTTGGAACAGGGAAATATGGGGAATGACGCTTCTGTAACCTTCTCTCTTCTGTGCTCCGACGTCTCCCTGTATCCCATAGAGTGGCTGTGTCAGTGTGTCTATGAGAGAAAAGCACTGAATGTACTCTTTGCTGAAATGAAATTATAATATTAATGATGACTGGAATGCTCTTAGTTCCTCTGCGCACCCGTATAAAGTGATAACTCTAGGAGAACAAGAAAGCAGGCACATGCAATCTAGCAGAGAAATACTTTATTGCTTACTTGTATGGGTGCGAGAGAGACATTCATCTGCACGTGCGTGTAATTAGTTTCCTAATTTATGGTTTGTAAACACGCCAGCGAAGTGCAGCGCGTCTTTGTATCAGTTTTATAGACAATGTTACAATCAACTCAATTTCGATTTCTCCGCTACTGCCAGGAACCACAAGACAAACATGGCGGCCTCCATGAGAAATCCAGTGTCGCAGCCTGACGAGCATTCAGTCATCATATAACTTTTCAGTGGAGAAAAAGCGGAAAGCGCAGGGTTCTTATGATAGGAAGGGGTTATGAAATAAGTGAGCATTTAGACAAGGGGAAGACTGACTTTGGTTATATTGCGAATAAATAAAGTTACTAAAGCCCGTGGCTCAGACGGTCCAGATAAATAATAATAAAATATTATGCCTATTTCTTGTATTTTGTATTGTTAGTTGTTAATTACTCATTTAATATTGTACCAATACTCCTACATCATACCATGATGATAAATTGTCCTTCCATATATTCCTCAAGAACAATAAAGCAGCAATGGATGAATTTCTGTAGCATGGGTATTAGCATTGTTTATAGAGAAAGAAGATAGTTAGTCAATGCCTGTGGAAATCGCGTTTGATACAATCGCGCGAGACATCTAGCCCGATAACGACGAACCGAGACAGAAAATACACCTAGGGTCACTGAATCTAGAAGGCCGTGCCGAAGGACGGCACGACCTTCTAGGTGACCCTAAATACACCTAGGGTCACGTTGGCCTTCTTAAAAAAGTTGGGTTATGTTTCTTTTGTAAGTCAGAATGTCAAATAAGTAAATTATGGATATCATGTTTAATTTCAATGGATACAAATCAATTCTAATTATTTTTATGGATTGAAATTGCCAGGTGTACAATTGACTCGATTTCAAAAAAGCGTCGACTTTCGGACACGGCCCCGATATTCTGTGGCCCGACCACAAGCCATTATGGAACATGGATATTCAGCCGTCGACCATCTCTGCTTCAGGCACAAGAGTTTCTTTTAGAAGGACAGAACCTAGTGTTGTTTTCAGAATGATGTGTAAAAGTTGCCAATGATTGATTAAATATATCCACAGAGTTAGAAACCCTTTATAAAAACACTAAAACTTCTCCATTTATGGCTTCATTATTGAAAATTAGAGATTTCTGTTCTCCCAAATACTTCTTAGTCACAATATATACCTACCATTGTTTGATCAATACAAATTTTCAAAATGGGGTATCAATTTGAGGTACTGCTAATAACTCAAAAACCAAATATCGATTATGGAATTTGAATCTTACAGAAGTGCCTAGCATTCGTGAACATAACACGTGTCAAATATATTTGCTGAATGCCTCTCAGATGAAATCAAGCTTTAGCAAAAAACTTAAAGCAAAAATTAATACCTATCAGACATATAAGGTACTACAAAACATTAAAAAAACATTGACATTATTGAAATACTACATTTCTGACTCACCCATTTACAATCTTACATTTTTGTACGATTATAAAAATTCCTTTATATACCTAATGAATTCTTTTTTTGTATTCCTATCATGAATAAGAAGTTTCTTGAGATAGTGAATTATGACCTCCATATGGTATGGTTGAAACAAGAAAATATAGCCATTCACTTCAATAAAACAGCTGTTCTAAAGAGATCACCAATATACTAACATTATTATGGTCTAACCAATTTTCTCAAGAGAAACGTCAATATAGAATTTTTAAACTTGTTCGAAAGAAAAATAAGGTTCCATTTTTGCAATTACAACTTTTCCATTCTATGTGCTTATTAGAATTGGCCACTTTTTTCCATCACCATTTTTGGGTCTTTTCTGAACAATTTAGGAAAAAATATTGTCAGTCCTAGACTCCTGTGAACACGAAAATTGTTATACTTACACCGCACACACTTTATTAATTGATCCCAAGAAACGTTTCTGTTTAGAGAGGGATTACATTTTTACATAAATTGTTCAACAGCAATACATATGAAATAAAAATCGACGAAGAAATCAAACAATTATTAGAAAAGGAATGATGAGAATAATTTGTGAAATGATAAATAAGTTATATCAAAGCAAAAACAGTCAAAGATGAAACATTGTTATATTATATAGGAATTTAAATCATCTGTTAAGAAGGTATACATTTCTTTAGTTCATTTTTTAATTTAATTGTGGTCCTGATTTCTGTCACAATATTACACTAAGTTATTCAATATTGATAGCCATTTCATTCTCAAGGTTTCCTGTTTCAATCCTGAAAAAACAAAGTTTGAATGAAAATATAATCTGTATTTGACTTTACTGAGGAAAATGGGAAACATGTATTCTTCAATCTACTAATTAACAAGTTATAAACAAAATGATCTTGAACTCACCTCTGAGAATACAATATTATTTACGACTTTTGTTGGTATTCTTGCAGGTTTCACTGCACAATAGGTACTTCACTTTCAGAAGAAAGGAATATATGCATCAGTAAAAAAAGTAATCAACAGATTCCTAAGTTGGATCAGTGACAGCAGGACTCATCAGAAGATTTTGGGAGATGGGACAATCTGCTTTCTTTACTGTGAATCTGCTAAAACTATTTTTGAAAACATTTTCAATGACGGCAATGACATAAAAATTGACTTTTGACATGTGTTTTTGGAACATTGGAGCTATTTAGACTTCACCCATTGGCCATACCCGTAAGAAGGCCAAAGCCTTCTAGGATTTAGTGACCCTAAATACACCCGTACGAATGCGCCCCCTACAATCAACTTGCATTTTTTGAGGTATACTTCAGCGTTGCCAACCGTACTATAATTATAGTATTTGTACTATAATTACAACTTCATGTACTATAAAATTTCAAAGTGAATATAGTACGCAATTTGTACTATAATTTCATATTTTATTAATATACAACAATTTGTACATTTACAATTCATGAAAATACACCAAACGTTTTTGCAATAGCACTTCCAGCGCCATCTAATAGTTAATAATGAAATTGACTCGTAACTCATAATATCCAGTTGATAAACTGGGAATCCTCTGAACGAATAGGGGACTCCCAGATTTATTATTTACCAAGAGAAGACGAGCAGAGTATAATTTCTAATCCAGTAAGAAGTAAGAGTTGAGAGTTGATTGAACCCAGTTACCTAATTAAGATAATTAGTATTCGTTGTTTATTTTTCATAAATATTCAAAAATAGCTTATTGTTGTTGGAGGCATTTTCAAGTAAGTTTAAATGATTTTGTTACAATACGTATTTAATAGCAAGTATATTTTTACTTGCAGAATTTGCATACATATCTCATAAGCAACAATGGATAAGAGCGATTCTGAAGAGGGTCAAAGTCAATCAACCCCACCAAAAAAGAGACTTTGTGTTAAGAGAACACAAAAATATCGCCAAGAATGGGAAACAAGTTTTAACTGGGTTTGCGGTGATAAAGACTCTAAAACAAAGGCGTACTGTAACATTTGTTCCACTTCACTAAAATCGGAGATTCAGATATTGAAACTTCATGAAAATAGTGCAAAACATAAAAAAATGATAAAATCTCACCAATCGCAAAGGTCACTAATAGGTTTTGTAAAACCGAAATCTGAGTTACCAGAACGAAATAGTTTACGAGCGCAATTAAAAATTGCTGGTTTTTTTGCAGAACATAATATACCATTTTCATTAAGTGATCATTTAACAAAACTATTGAAGGACATTTTTCCCGACTCTCAAATTGCGAAAGATTTGCGTTTGGGGAGAACAAAACTTACTGAAATTGTTAAAAATGTAATAGGTCAGGAACATAAAGAAGAATTGGCGAAAAAATTAAAGACGTGTAAATTCAGTATATTAACCGATGAATCAACGGATATTTCCTCCGAAAAATGTAGCTGCATTGTAGTGCGGTACTTTGATGAAGAAATGGGTCACATTGTGAGCAAGTTTTGGGAACTTGTTCAAGTATATTCCGATTCCGATGTGGGAGCCAGACAGGGAGCAACTGCAGAGCACTTATACTCATCTATTGTAAATTCTTTTACGAAGTATGATATACCTCCAGATAATGTGGTTGGTTTTGCTTCAGACGGAACAAATGTTATGACGGGCCAACATAATAGTGTCGCTTCCCGATTCATTGAACATTATCCCGGCATTGTGATTATGAAGTGTATTTGCCACTCTGCACATCTTTGTGCTAGTGAATCCTGCAAAAAATTACCCAAAAAATGCGAAGATTTAGCGAGAAATATATATATATACTCATTTTAAAAATAGTTCAAAGAGGCAACATGATTTTAAACAATTTCAAATGTTTACAAATGTTGATATACATAAAATCTTACATCCATCACAAACTAGATAGTTGAGTTTAAATGAGGTAGTAAATAGAATCATAGAGCAATGGGAAGCTTTAAAACTTTATTTTACTAGTACTTATTTGACTGACCGTTTAGTAGCTACGGAAATGATTTATCAGGATCTTAAAGACCCTTTTATGAAACTTTATTATTATTTTCTGGGTTGGATTTTGCCAAAATTTACTAATTTTAATACATACTTTCAATCCGAACATGTTGTTATTTCAAATCTGAACCATGAAATTATAACATTATTTGAAGAAATTTTAATGTGTTACATGGAACGAAATTATGTTTTAAAAACTAAGGTTGAGTTGACAGATCCAGGTAATGAAACTTCCTTTTTAAATATTAAAAATATGTATCTCGGCATACATGTCATGAATCTTCTTCAGGACGAAACAGTAAAAAGACACCCAGATTTAGTTACACATTTCCTTACCCGTTGTCGTTTATTTATGATTACCGCATGCCAACAAATTAAAATCAGATTTAATTTCAATGACCCACTTTTGAAAAATTTAAACTCCTTTATGCCATCAAATTCACTCTCTAATAGTTTCAGAAATAGTAATCCAAGTTTATTTCCAATATTTCAACATTCCAAAAGATTTCTTCCATCTAGTAGTGCTGAAATACAGCAGTTGATTGATGATGAATGGAGAAAGTTACCTTCGATTTCACATCAGGAAATCAGGCAAGAGAAACAAATAGATATTTTTTGGTCTCGTTTGTTACATTACAAAAATGTTCTAAATATTTTTGAATTTCAAAACCTAGCCACATTTGCCTTAAATTTATTGAGTATACCGCATTCTAACGCCCAGTGTGAAAGAATATTTAGCAAAGTTAATTTGATAAAAACCAAACAAAGGAACAAATTGATTACAAAGACTGTTAACGGTAGCTTACTAGCATCTCAATGTGTAAAAGATAAGAATGGTTCATGCATAACATTTGACCCATCAAATAAAATGTATATAGGCTGTAATCAGTTTATGTACGGACACGTTAAGAAAAATAAATCCGAAGAAGATTCCATTATGTCTGACGATGATGTTGAGCTTGAGCTCAATTTCGGCTGATAGTATATATATATATATATATATATATATATATATATGTATCCTCAAGAATTTTACCAGTTTTTCTTTAACTAGTCAGTCAAGACTACCAATCCACTTATATATATATATATATATTGTTATGATATTGAATTTTACAGTAGTAAATTGGTGAAACTTTGGAAACTTGATACTTAAAAAAAAACTGCTATAAAGTATTTATTTTTTAAATATTTTCATTTTTACAACTTTTACTATTTCAACTCAGCTCAGATGATCGGAAGTGTCTCATATGTGGTTTGATAAATCTTTGATGGGTTTCGGTTAGTTTCGTCCAATGCTGTATTACTTTCAGAAGTTGGAAGTCAAAAATCATAAGTGACATTAAACTTCATTCATCTAAAAAATTTACAGAATTGTTTATGAAACATGTTGTACTTTGGATACATGAAATATCAATTTATGCTATGACAAAAGGGAATAATTTTTTAGAGACATTTTGAAACATGAAAAGAAAAAAAATGTTATATTTAAATAAGAAAATGATAGATAATAGGCTGTTTTATATTAAAATAGAAGTAATTTGTGTGGACAGTTATATTTGTATGAAATCAAGAAAGGGATTGGCGAAAAACAGAAATAATAAAATGAGGAGAGTTTCCCAGGTGATGAATAAAGGAAGATTTTTTTGATTTGAAGAGTAAAATGTTTTTTTGAAATTTTGATGAAAGAAAATCAGTTTCTTTTTAAAAAACATATTAAAATGGAATAAGCAAATACTGAGTTAAAAACAAAGGTTGCAGAGTAAATATTGTACAAGAAAATATGTTCAAGATTGATAGATTGCCATTCACCTACATGAAAATAGATTCGGTAGCTGATTTGAGAAGCCAAACCAGATGAGTTCTTAACAATACACTTACATCAAGGTAAATAAGGTAGCCGATTTGAGAAGCAAAGGGAGCTGAGTTCCGTCTACCCACCACATAAGGTAGTACCCGTTTTTTATTAACTTTCACTGTGTGTGTTGTGCACAAACAATATTTTCCAAGCAGGCAAGCACTGATCGCAAATACCCTCCAGAACTTTATTTTGCTGCATAATCCCTTCATTGTGGTTAGTTTTTACATTCTATCGCCATAGACACAGTGTGACCATCTCTAAATTACAGATCCTGCCTTACTTTGGTTAAAAACCTGCCAAACCCTGCCAACGTCTGTAGTGAAAAATGCCTAAATGTTGCCAACTTAACCAACTTTATTTACCGTTTTTATAAACCAACAAAAGTAAAAATACACATACATATATACGCTATATTTTTATTAAAATAAAATCAAATATTGCAGTTAGCATCGTATTCTTCACTTTCCGCATCTTTGTACATGGACTTATTCGTTCTATTCAACGTGTCTTGTGTTGGTATGAATGCAGTGCAATCGCCATGCTCGCCAATACCTTGTTTCACATGCAAGATAGACTCTACATGTTTGTTAATGAATCTGTTTCGTGTTTTAGTCTTTATTAAATTCATTTTAGAAAATATTCTTTCGCATGCAGCGTTGGACATTGGTAAGCATAGCGTCCCTTTGCGAAATTTGCAATATTTGCATATTTAAATTGTCTATTACAATAACGCATTTTGCCGACAGCACCCCAAAAATTGTCAACACTTAGAAGAGAATTCGAATTACTACTACCACCAGATTCTAACCATAAAGTATAAACTCGTGTTTATGAATAGTTTGGTTGTTTTATGATTATCAACCTTATACACAAAGTATTAAAGTTGTTAATTGAATGCCAAACAAAAAACAAACATAACAGGAGAAGTACGAGGGAATCCCCTACTCGTTGTTTTATGATTATCAACCTTATAAACAAAGTATTAAAGTTGTTGATCGAATGCGATACAAACATAACACGATAACACGAGAAGTAGGAGGAAGGGGAATCCCCGACCCTAACCCCAAGGTCCCCAAGCCGCCAAGCCCACATTCCACATGCATACATGCTCGCGACGTGTCCAGGGTTGCCATTTCCGGCATTTTGTGTTGCCATAATGAAATTTATTTTCAATAACCCAATACTGCCAAAAACTGCCAAGTTTTATAAAACGTCAACTGATCATGCCAAAGGCTAAAATAAGAGGCAAATCCTGCCAAAATGGCAGGAACCTGCCACATATGGTCACACTGCATAGACAATTATTTATGTCAGAACATTATCCCCTGTCATCCGTGTTTACTTTCTGTGACCTGTAACCATAGAACTGAGTGCGTTTCTTTGGTTCGATGCGTTATTACACAGGAGCGTTTATTTGCGCAATGCAGTAGACTTGTTAATTTAGAATTGTGGGAATATTATCATTTGAAATTTTGAAGAACTGTTATATTGTGATAACAAATTTATATTTTAAGGTAGTTATCTCCCAGGTTAGGATAATAATAGGAAGTTTTGAAATATTTTCATGTTTTGAAAAATCAGTTATGATTTATTGGTTTTAAATTCACATTAAAGTTATTCTATAAAAAAAAAAAAATTTTTATTGTTCAATTTCATAAATTGGTAATTTCATTGCCCAATTTTACAAATTGGTAATTTCATTGCCCAATTTTACAAATCGGTAATTTTATTGCCCATTGGAACCCGCTTATGAGAGAGAGTTGTTTCTGCTCCAGGAACAATAGACCGACTGAGCTGAAAAGAAATAAAAGGTAACAAAGGAAGGTATAAATAGCCAGGGAATATTTTTCAATACCTACTATAATTTTTCTATAAAAAAAAAATATATATATATATATATTATACCACAATACTTTTACAAATCATAACAATATATATATATATATATATATATATATATATATATGTATACACATTTCTTAAAATTGTTATTGTTTTGCTCCAAATTTGATTTTATTTTTTGTTTTTCATATAATAAGTACTTGAAAATTTTATGAATTCAGAGTTTTTTGTTAATTTTTACTAAAAAATATAGGAATTCAAAAATTTCTTGTTTCTTATTTATTGTACTATATTTTTCTCCAATGTACTATAATAATTTAAGCGCCCGTACTATAACAGTTCCAATATAGTTGGCAACACTGGTATACTTGAGGATTTTTATTCTCGTCTTCTTGTAGTGAATCGTTCGCCCTGACAGGGACGTACTTGAAATTTTCTAATGATGGTTTTTAACAGAGGAGCATATTTTATTCACAAATTCAATGTCATTCAATAAAAATGAAGTGCACACTTTTTTGATTACTTATATTTCGGACGTCCATCATCTTATTGGTTGAAAGATTTCTATCTCTTTCAAATTTTTCACATACTTTTTTGTTTATTATTTGATATAAATTGAATGAACTATTCATAAATGTAATAAAGTGAACGTGAACTTAATATCAATTTTGTCATTTTGACTTCAATCATCATGAACAATACTGTGGCATGGTTCATGGTTCAATTGAAAAATTGAGTGTGGAATTTCAGTGAAATATATCTTTTCACCAACATGTGGTGTCCAGTGTATCACTGGGACGAAGCTCATAATACACAACCGGTGAACAGCACCTTTGCCTTATTATTTTCGGGGCAAACTGCTTTGTGATTGTTATTGTTTGTTATTTAATTTCAATCACTGGGCGACTCATTTTAACCAGTAGGTGGGTGACATTTGTGTCGCACACTTCTACGGAAGCCCGGTCGGGCCATTCAGACTTCAGACATCCTCGGACTTCAGACATCCTCTGAATTCAGACATTCTCTGAAATCTAAAATTCGTTTTGTGACGTATGAGATTATTAGCATTGTTTAATTATTAGGTATTTATTTTTTATCTTGTAATTTTGAGAGCCAAACAGGTAATTATACAGTGCGGTTGGAGAAGTTTGTGACAAATTGCATTTTTTTTTTAAGATTTGAATTTGAAATTCAACTGAGTTATTGAGTTGGTGTAGATATATGTCCTTCGACAAAAAGTAATTCGCCTTCGTTTGATATACGAGGTAGATGTATATGTTTATACCATAAAAGCACTATATAAGACTTTTTACTCAACACTCAAACACTCTGATGTAGATATCAGTTCATTTTAAAAGACTGTAATAAAAAATAAGTGGAGCTTACTTTTTTTAAATCTTGTGTTGTGAAACCCAAAAGATTTCTAAATACATGCATTTGGAAACCTTGAGTTCCTTCAAATGAAGTAAGGCCAGTTGTTACATTAAACCATGTTTTGTTATTTTCAGGTGAAGGGACGGGGGACCTTATATTATGCTTATTCTGTATATTAATAATATTCACATTAATTTCTATATGCTCATCAGCATCACCTAGGTACTGGTGATGAACTGATAATTCATTATTTTAATCTATGATGAAATTTGTGAATTTTTGACCACTGCCATGCAGTCGCTTTTTTTGCGAAGTTTGATATTGAAGAGGAAAAATATTCAGAAATCTCCACAAGAACAATTTTTGTTTGCCATATTGAGTAAAATCCATAAACCGTAGGAAATAAAATGTACAATTCAATATTTAATATAAAATCAGAACACTCTGTGATAAAAGCTGAAAAGCCGTGTCTAGAAGCACACTAACGTGGATCTTGCTTTTCGGCGAAATGGGTCATAAAGAGGGTGACGTCAAGGTTTTCTCAATGGGGGCTACTGAAATTAAATTATAATATTAATTTCATTTCAGTGATGGGGGCACGCAGTCTTAAGAAGCCTCCAAATCCGTTTTTATGAGCTCATTTTGTAGTGATTAGTATATATCTATCAGTTATCAGGATATATGTATTTATTATGTTTTCCGTTGACTTTAGGTATTTTTTAAATTTGAAAATAGCTGTTTTATAACTTTTTCAATGTTTTATTCATAACTTATTTTAATATATTCATACTGCTCAGTTTCTTCAGAACTGTTTCAATGCCAATCATAACTCGCGATCAATACTGTGCAAAATATCATATATTTCGCTATACCTACCGACAACTTTGAATTTGTTAAAACCTACTAATGCGATTTACTTATGATTTTTTTCATTCCATAGGTTAATGTTAGAAAAACAATAAAACAATGTGGATTATTACGAATGAATAAACAGAAAAATATTTGGTACCACACGTTAGACTTGACTCTGGTTCTGCGAAGTGGTGCTCTAATATTTTTGTGATAAAATGCGGCCTATACAAAATGGGGAGAAAAATACAACGAAAAGCTTCACGCGAAATTATCAAGTTACACTATCTTCATGACGCATTTGAATTGGAGGGATTTGAAGAACAAGATTAAGGTCAATGAGACTAAACATTATTTAACAGGAGAGACTAATCCCCATAACACACTGGGGACACTAATAGAAAGAGATGAAAGAACATTTGTGACGAAATGTGACGTAGTTGGACATGTCATGGCCGCCGTTCTCTATAGACAGTGACGGACTAGCTCTTGGTATATGAGATTTACTGCTGATAGTTTTGTTGCTTGGTTAGACTCTATACTCATGTCCAAGTACGTCACTATGACGCGTGATGCTACAAGATTCTGATTGGCTAGAGCTTATTAAACCCTCCTGTTAGTTTAGTCTGTTTGGATTAAGGTACCTAACAAATCCTGGTGTATCGAGTTTTACCATTGTTTATATAGAAGTAAGATAGTCAATGCCTGTGTAATTGGTGTTGGACGCAAACTCGAGTATCATCTAGCGTAATTACCCTAATAGCACACCATGTCCCAGGGACGTCCCTATTTGGTACAAATCATGTCCGAATGTCCGGGACTTAAAATCATTGTCCTTGGGACGTCCGATTCAGTGCATTTTCATGAATTTCCCCAAAGGACTTCCTATGGATGTCCCAATCGGTACATCGTATAAAACGTCTCTGCGAGGACGTCTTTGGGATGTCCTGGGTCGGATATATTTTGTAATGTTTCCTAGGACATCCATCGGACGTCCCTGTTAGTAAGTATTCTGGCATGTCTTTGAAAAGACGTCCCATGGTTGTCCTGGTACGGGACATTTAGGAACATCCCGCATGAATGAATATTGGACGTCCCAATTGGTTAATCTTAGAATATCTCCCTGCGAGGACTTCCTTGGGATGTCCTGGTTCGGATATATTTTGTAGAATTTTCTAGGATATCCATTGGATGTCCTGGTTGGCATGTATTTCGCATGTCTTCGAAAGGACTTCCTATGGTGGTCCTGGTACGGAGACATTCTGGAACGTCATAAAAAATGAAACAAAATTCGAAAACAGTTACAATAATTAGGCCTCCATGTGTACCCAGTACCCGTGTATACATCCCAGCTAGTGGTTTTACAGAAGAGGTATAAAATGGAACGCATATTTACAATAATAGGGCTGAACATTATAGCGAAAACAACCCATCTGAAATAAAACCCTTTTCACCATCATTGTGGTCAACAGGGGCCATATTCTCGAGTTTATGCGTATGCCAATACGATTCACTGTTTCACAACAATTAAAATAAAAAATTTATGTTTGTCTCTCTTGTTCGTATACGAATTGAAACCGAACAATTCCTCATATATGGATTCCGTGCATAAAGTTGTTTTCTGTGTTTTGTGTTCTGTGTTCAAGTGAAGTGTTGAACTGACAGACAATTGTTGAGTATTTACCAGCTATGGCGGCTTTTCTATCGTCTTTTGTGATTAATTAGTTTAGTGACTGTTTTGTAAGTTATTTTGTGTTCATTCAGTGTAGTTATTTCTATAAATGAAAATAAAAGTTTTGTTATACTATTCAATAGTTATTACTAACCTATTCAACAATGTTTTGAAAAAGGTGTTTCCGTAAGACAAGTAGAGTTGTGTGTATCCTTTAAATATGTACAAAACCGAATTGAATGACTCTGAGAGAGTGCTGAGCTTGCATAGTAAGTAAATCTGGTTCCATCCAAATTGGTATCTCCAGTAGGTATCCAAAACAATATCATAATCTTAGTCTTGAAAGAGATGTAGACATCTGATAATTCTGCACATCCTAAGGACGTCCCAGATGTACTTTCGATTGATGTAATTCGGGGACGTCCAATGAACATCCCAGGTGGATGTCGATTGAATATCCTTATAGAACGTCCAATTTTGGTGAGAAGTCGAAACATTGGTACTTCCCACGGATGTCCAATGGACGTCCGCACTACCTATACTGCACGTCCTAAGGACGTACCAATATTGCACGTCCTAAGGACGTCCAAGATGTACTTTCGATTGATGTAATTCGGGGACGTCCGATTAACATCCCAGGTGGATGTCCATTGGATATCCTTACAGAACGTCCAATTTTGGTGAGAAGTCGAGACATTGGTGCTTCCCACGGATGTCCAATGGACGTCCGCGGTACCAATTTTGCACATCCTAAGGACGTCCCGAATGTCCTGAGAGGATGTCCTATGGATTTCCATCGGACTTCATGGTGCTATTAGGGTAGTTACAAACATGAATATTTGACGTCATTTTAATGCAGGTTCCTTCAAAAAACCCTGATTTTAATGCTGACTCATTTTAATCAAGTTACGACATGACTTGGAGGCCAGATCACTGAAGTTACGACATGACTTGGATGCGAGTTCACTATCGCTATCTACATGTCGCATCCATTTTGATCCAATTATAATCCCATAAGGTTGCATGACTAACTATCTTCTATATAAACATTGGTTTTACTTAAGAAACTTTGGGATAAAACAGGAAACATCTGAACACCGCGCAATATTCGCCTAGTATCGATGTAGTTTTATTATGAAAGTGAACTGTTCCTTCAACGGATTTGTCAGCCTGTCATAATATATGAAACTAGTCCTCGATTTATTGTCTTTGAAAAATGAAAAACAAATGTGAATCACTCGTCACACCAGAGTTGTTGACATCTTAAACAAGATTCACGTTAACGTGGTTATAAACAGGACAAAATAGGTATCTTAGAACAATTTCAGAGGATGTCTGAATTCAGAGGATGTCTGAATCCAGAGGGCGTCTGAATTCGGAGGATGTCAGAATTCGGAGGATGTCTGAACTCTGAAGTCTGAATGTCCCGACCGGGCTTCCGTACACTTCACTAGTGAAAAGGTGGTGACACACAATGGAACAAATAGTATGTTTGTAATCATCAGTTTATTTAGTCTCTGTATTCACCTTGAAGATATCACTTAACTAGTGTGTACATTTTACACCTGTGCTCATTTATTCAAACTGAATTTATTTCTTCGAAATGGGGCTCCATATATGCTGTCAGAAATCAAAACAGGTTCGAAGCGTTATAAAGACAACGATTATTGAATGAAGAGATTGCATGTATTTACCAACTAAATTGTTATCTATACTGAGTACAATAATATATACAGGGTGGGGCACCGAAAACGAAACAGATCGAATATCTTCAAAACGCATGTGTTGTGAATAAAATGCAAAAACACGTCGATTTTTAATCCAACGGGGACATCTTCCTATCATAACCTCAACTGCCATACCTCTCCCCCCACCCCTTGGGCACCATCACCGAAACAATTTGAATAGGGAAAGTAGTAATTGTGACACATCATTGGAAAGGTTATTTCATAAGGAATTCAGCCATGTCAATTTTTGCCACCTAAATTTTTAGTTTGGCGCCCTCTTGCGGGAAAAACAACTGTTACGTATTCCAAATTATGATACTGCATTTGCGAGCTATTTTGACATAAATTCGGTGACAATGCATTATGGAATATTTCTAAGAGAAAAAACAAAATGGCGGCTCTAAAATGGCGGACATGATTTGCAATTATGGTCCGATTCGGTTCAAAATTGATATGTGGTGGTTTGCAAGGTCGGAAATTATGATTTGTTTATCAATGCAAAAAAACAAGATGGTGGTCCTAGATGGCGGATGAAATTTGTAATTCTGGTCCAATTCGAATCAAAATTAGTATGTGGAGATTTTCAGGGTTAGATAGAAATTAGGATTTTTTGTCGATGCAAATAACAAGATGGCGGGCGAAATTTTTAATTGTGGTTCGATTAGAGTCAAAATTAGCATATGGGGGTTTTCAGTATGAATAAAATGAATTATTTAAATTGATAAAAAAAGCTTTTATACAAATGCGCTAAAAGGAGATAACGGCAAATAAACGAAAAAGAGAGAAAAGGTATTCATATTTTTTTTAGATGTGTGACGTAGGTTACTCTGTCCGTAACAGATTCGAAAGCTTGCCGCGAGTACAAAATAGGTATTTTTGCGAGGTAAAATTTTGATTATGTTACGTATAGAATAACCTCTGTCACACATCTGAAAAAAAATATTATTTCCTTTTTAGCGCATTTGTTTAATTTTTTTTTTATGAATTTAATCATTTCATTTTAGTCATACTGTATTAGCACTGTATATGAGAATATTTCGATTTTTGTTAAATATTTCAATTTCTCTCCAATTTTCGAAATTCGTATTATGTGTGTGTATAATAATTTTTTTTTTTAAATTTGTAAACCGAAATAATAAATTTATGAACTAAATTTGCCGCCCCTTAAAATTTGCCGCCCTAGGCTCCAGCCTACTCAGCCTGCTGGTAAATCCGCCACTGCATACTGAAAACTTGTAAAACCCCCATATGCCAATTTTGAATCGAATCGAACAACAATTACAAATTTCGTCCAACATCTTGGTTTTTTGCATTGACAAAAACATCATAATCTTTCACCCTGAAAATCCCCAAATACTAATTTTGATTCGAATCAGACCAGAATTACAAATTTCGTCCGCCATCTTGGAGCCACCATCTTATGTTTTCGCATTGACAAACAAATCATAATTTCCGACCTTGGAAACCACCACATATCAATTTTGAATCGAATCGCACCATAATTGCAAATCATGTCCGCCATTCTGTTTTTTCATTTAGAAAAATTCCATAATGCATCGTCACCTAATTTATGTCAGAATAGCTTGCAAATGCAGTATCATAATTTGGACTACGAAACAGTTGTTTGTCCCGCAAGAGGGCGCCAAAATGAAAGATAGGTGGCAAAAATTGACATGGCTGAATTCCTTATGAAATTACCTTCCTAATGATGTGTCACACTTACTATACTTTCCCTATTCAAATTGTTTTTGGGTGATAGTGTACAAGAGGTATGACAGTTGAGGTTATGATAGAAAGATATACCCCTTGAATTAAAAATCGACGTGCTTCTGCATTTTATTCACAACACATGCGTTTCGAAGATATTCGATCTGTTTCGTTTTCTGTGCCCCACCCTGTATATTAATAGCAAGTGTTGAACAAATATAAAATTCAACAATACACGAAGGGTAACGTGACAATTTCACAAATGATAACGGCACAAAACAAATAAACACAAAATTCACTGGGAATGGTCTTGATAACATCAAGTTCCAGGTTAAATAGAAACAGTAGAAACACTGAAACTGAATTTAATGGAATCTCGCGTTTACCAGTACAACGCTGGATAGGATGCATGTGTCAAAATCATATTTCAGAGCCATCTATGGGATTATTCAATATATCATATTTTACGAACTGATCAAATACATACGTTAAAATTAAGAACAGACGTGACTGGAGACTCGTGGACTAGCGACCTCTAGTGATGGTCTCCATTTGAATCCAACTGAAAGTGCGTATGATTGGCTAACTATCTTCTTTCTCTATAAACACTGGTATTAGAGTCACAGTGTGTGTGTTTTCTGTGATTAGAGTGAAGTTATCCACACATTTCCATCCACACTTTTGTCACAGCTTAATAAACACATAATAAACACACAGCTAGGAAACTCGATGTGGAAGGGGTAGCCAATGCAGATATTCGCGCACCCCCACTTTTGGATTAAAACCTTTCAAAGCAGTATTGGGATTACGATTCATCCGAATTTATAAGCTCCATAGGCGTAGTCACGGATAGCTCGTGTTTTTATGTTGTGGGTTGCTGTGTGAAGTTCAGTTGTGTTTTCTTTTTGTTTTTGAAGTTGTGGGTGCAACTTAAGAACTTCGGACGACGGAAAGTTTTTTTAAAAAGATTTTATTTTCGAAAAGACAGACAACCTTACTCGACTGAGTAGTAACAAAGAATAATTTAACATGATGAATACAATAAAACAGTTGAAATGGAAAGTGCATGATTGCAGTTTGGAGATTCTTCTTATCTCCAGGTTCAGAGAACGATGACCGCTTCGTCAGCTGTACTCGTGGTAGGCGACTACCTAACTCCTCCCTCCTCAAGAATCGAAAATAACGAAACGTTTTTTCGATGGCCCGTCGCTTCCATCTTCTTCATTTTCTCTGACTTGATTTTCCTTTGATTTTCTTCGGTGAATGCATTTCCAAAGGGAGAAAAGTCGTTTTCTTTGTGTAACCGCCAGTATTGTTACGAATATACATACTACGAAGCCTGTAATATAGACCGGCGACTGCATGTTGAACTCGTGTTTTTGGATGGGTGGTATCCAGTTTGCATAGTCCTTCAGATAAATTTCTTCCATATCTATTTTGGTAATATTTGGTATTGCCAAAAACGTAGTTGAACTTCCGGCGACTAATTTAATTTCGGGTAAAATCAGTGGTTTTCCTTCTTGGATGCGGATGTCGTTGAGAAATCTTCTTTCGTTGATTCTAATTTCGCAGGTTTCTGGGATGGTGATCAATACTGATTGATTGATTTCGAAGTATCAATCGGTTTTACATTTTGCTAGAAGTTTCTCCGGTTTTGTGGGGAGGATAAGGACCATTTCTCTGGTGATTAGTTCGGCAATGGGTTCCTCGAAATTTACTCTGAAGGTGGGGCAGTTCTCTATCTCCGTGATGTTCAACAGTTTGTCCACACAATGGTCGTGGGGGTGGTACTCGTCCGGGCAGAAATATTGTCCCTCAACAGCTGGGCATGTGTCGGTTACAAATTGCAACTTTGATCGCGTTCGTACCAGGAAGGTATATCTCGGGACGAATATGGTTTGGTTTTGGATAGTTGGGTATATATGATAGAAGGAGAATGTTTCCGGCCTCAGTATAGGCACATGAATGGTAAAAATAATTTTTGTGTCTGAAAAGCTAACCTGTGTCCCAAAAATTTGATAATATGATAAAATATTTTGAAATAAAGGAATTTCGTTTTGGTTGTATATTTTCGAAAGATTTTCAAGCATTTTTTCCAAATCTGAGCTCGAGAGTATGCTGTTATGAAGTGCATTCAACTTTGAGAACATGATTGCGTCCTCTAAATTGTCTAAAAACATATTCAGGTTTTGACAATCAAGGTTCAATTGTGTCATTATACCCTGAAAACTAATATAGTCTTGTATGTTATTGACTGTTTGTTGGACTGAATTTTGGAATTTTCTCAAGCCAAGCTGGAATTTTTCCTGATTTACGCTTAAGGCGGTGATTGTTTTATTATAATTATCGATTAAGTTTTTTGAAAGAGATAATTGCATATTGAGATTATTTTGATTTGTCTCTAAAGCAGTAATTGCCTCGTTGTAGCGCTCCTCATCATCTGCGTCCAAAGTACCGAATAGCCATTTGTTTACTCTACCCACTATATTCAATAGTCCTCTTTCTTTGCGTATATGCGGTTCAGATTTCTAAGTTTTTCGTTTGTTATTTGTATCAGGTGTTCCATTCTTATGAGAAGTGAATCTGATAATCCATGATATGATATTTGATTAGTTAGATTGCCGAACATCAAGTGATTTTTTATTATTAAGAAATTCTTTTCAATGTTTTCGAGTTGTCTGATTATTTGCTTCGAATCTATATAGTGTAAAAATGTATGTTTACCATAAACTACCTAACTGGACAGGGATGATTGGATTATCCAAGTGAGTTATTTGAATGTCCGTTCCAATCGTCTGTTTGATTTGAAGGGCCGGGAACAGCCATATCAGGAATAGTGTCTTCATCCTGAAAAGGGTTTTTCTTTTTAGGAAACGGTTTTCTTGCTATACTTTTGTGATATGAAGTTTTGTTCGTGTTTATTTTAATATCAGTTTGGCCGGTTAGTTCAATTTTCTTGAATTTTGGAAGGTGTTTTCCTCGCGCTTTAGTTTTGACAGATTTAAAATCGGGAGGGTCTGACCTGTTTTCATTTCTTTTATTTATTATTACTTCTTTTGTTTTTGCATTGACTTCTTTGATTTTTTCATAAAGTTTATTGGAATTTTCTTTATGTGATTGGACATAGCTGGATACAATGGCATTGTCATTAAGGTCGAAGGGATTAGATGCCATTATGTGTCCATTAATAACCTCAAATGGTGTGAATTTTGTAACGCTATGTATAGAGTTATTGTACCCCATGACAGCCCGTTTCATTAGCTGATCGGTTGTCATTTGATTATGTTCCTCCTTGAGGTAACGATAGCTTTCTACTATTGATGAATGAAATCTTTCAACTAGAGAGTTTGAGTTACTGTTCTTAGCGGTTGTAAAGTGAAGTTCAATTTTATATAATTTACAGAAATCTTCGAGAACTTTATTTTTGAACTCAGTTCCCTGATCCGCCGTGACCTTCAGGGGTAACCCGTGGTGGGTAATGTAATTATATATATTTTCTACCACTTCGGTACCAGTTATACTTTTGAGGGGGTATGCTTGTCCGTAAACGAGAGAAAGCATCGATTATAGTGACAATGCTTCATGATTCATTCGAAACGTATCCACGTGAACGTGTTCGAAAGGTCTAGACGCTGTGGGTGTAAGATTGAATTTTATTACAGGGGGGTTACGATCATACTTATTTTTCTGACAGATTTCGCAGTTGTTAATACGTATGTTTCAATGTCTTCCGATAATTTCGGCCAATAGAACTTTTTTGCCAATGCTAATTTCATTTCATTCATGCCTCGGTGGCAAGTTTTTGTCGTATGGTACAATGTCAATTTTTCTTTTTGATCGTTGAGAACTTGAATGCCCTCTAACAATTTTACACAATGAATTATTTTATAAGATTTTTAAAAAGGTTCTGAATGGTATTTGTAAAAGTGGGGACTAGCTCATGATTTTTGAAAAATAATGCGTAGAGTTGTTTCGGATTAATATACTCTTTCAGCATATGAATCATATGTGGAATTGGGTCTCTCCTAGGGATGGTAATATATAATCGTTTATTTTCGAAAAAAATTTCTCGTCTAAGGATTATTTTCTCCACGTCTCCGGCCGTGATTATTATTTGATATTCATACATATTTACTGGTTTTTCGGAAATGGGAATTTCTAGAATTGGATTTTCCGCTGACGAGTGCACCGTTTCTAGAACTGATTCACGATTTTCTTGGGTATCAGGTGGTTTGACTTGAATGTCAGAAATGATACTGATTTTGGGAGGTTTAGGAGTGGTGTTTAAAATTTCGTTTACCGTTGATTCGTCTAGAATTGGTAGGTCTTCCGAGTTGGCAAGGAAGTCATTTATTATATCGTCAGAGTCACCTAGGTTATTACATATAGAGTCAGTCTCCACCGCGTTAATGTCTACCGGGTGTCTGGAAAGTGCGTCTGCTGCTTGGTTTGATTTCCCTTTTTTATAGTGGATCTCGTACTCGAATTCTTCCAATTTCATCCTCCAGCGCACTAGTTCGGTTCGGTTCTTTCATGGACATCAACCACTGAAGTGAATATAAAAAATTTTCTACCAAACAGGTAGGGACGAAAATATTTGCAACTCCAAACAATGGCTAGAAGTTCCTTTTCTATTGTTGAATAGTTTGATTCTGAGGGGTTGAGTGTTCTTGAGGCATAGCAAATGGGGTGATTGCCTTGGGAGAGTACCCCAGAAATAGCAAAGTTTGACGCGTCTGTGGTCAATTCAAACGGTTTTGAAAAGTCAGGGTATGCTAAAACTGGTTCAGAAGTTAAAATATTCTTACATGCGTGGAAACACTTTATGAATTCTTTAGTGTGTTCGACTTTCTTTCCTTTTTTTAAACACTGAGTCATTGGCTTCGTGATTTTCGCAAAGTTCTCTATAAATTTCCTGTAATACCCTACTAAACCTAAAAACGATTTGACTTCGCGCTGCAGTGTTTTTGGAATAGGATATTTTTGTATCGCGATTATTTTATTATTATTTGGTTTTATCCCCTCTGAAATCACTACATGTCCTAAAAATTCCACCTCTTTACGCAAAAATTCGCACTTATCCATTTGTATTTTCAAATTTGCCTCTCGCAACCTTTGAAATACCAATTTCAAGTTTTGAATGTGTTCTCTTAGTCCAGTACTTATGACAATGACGTCGTCAGTAGGAGATTTGAGCCGGTTCTGGGCCTCCCCCCACCACTATGACGTCATCGTTGACCTTGTGGTGACCTTCAGGGATGACCTTGGTGCATAGGTACCTTTGTGTAGGTCTATGACCTTGGCATGCCCTAGAGATGCCTTTGAAATTTTGTGTTTGACCTTGATTTATATTGTTGGGAGAGGTGTTCAGGGTTTGTGTTTAACCTTGAGACGACATTGTGATGACTTGGAATTTTTTTCATACACGGACAAGTACTTTTTGTAAGTACACATATTTTTTTTTACATCCATGTCTTGCATGACCTGCATGTATACCTACTACAGCTACTGTGTATGATTCTCATTTGTGGAGTACACATGAAAATCTATACCAAAGTATGGAGAAGGTACACGTCTGCACACCACGGAGATCCAGCCAGATATGTTAGCTCTGATTCCTCTCCCGTGATGTATACCTTGCGATGGTGGTGGGGGGAGAGGTCGCGTTACGTCAGCGCTATGCGCACGACGATTCACTGATGTGTGTCAGGTTCTCGCTCTCGACACGATGGAGTGGGTCTGCTGACGTCACACACCCATACGTTGCGGCTATGTAGCGACTACTATTTACTCTCCGTCATCTATCGATGCAATGCAAACTCACGCATGGTGGGTGCTTTGCATCGCACACGCAGTGCATAAGACTGTGGTGGGGGTGGTTCACTATCTATTATAAAAGAAGTGGATATGGTGATATGAAATCAGAAGTTGTATACCTAGCAGTCGAGCAGTCAGCAAGAGAAGTTAATCCGTGCCTATACTTCATCTTCATGTGTGACTTCCGTGTGTAGTCACTATGAACTGTCTAGTTTGTAAGAGTACATGGGACAATCATGTGTCTTTTACAGATATTTGCAGAGATAATTCACGTCTGTACACCGCAGAAAACCAGCGACCGACGAATTTAAACTCTTATTTCTGTCTGGCTTGAGATCCATCTTTTGACCATGTGGGTGGGTGGTGTGAGGGTTTCTACTGGGTATACTGATCAAAGTTTTCCTTACTTTTGAAACTATTGAAGATTGATTATCAACACATGTAGGCTTTTATTTTACCACTCTTTTAACGTTTCCAGTAGCGGTGGAGATGGGCGCTACTGTGTGGCAATGACCTCGAGATGTCATTGAAATTACTTTATAATTTGGTAGTTGTTTGACCTTGATGTAGATTTTTTGTAGTGTTCAGGGTTTGAGTTTGACCTTGGCGTGACATTGGGATTTTGTTCATACACGGTAATGATGACGAGGCATATTTCAAGTACCTCCAAGTGTTGCTACTGCGTATGACCTGTGTACTGTAATTGTGATCGAGTACTTGAGTACTTATTACCTTCATGTCTTGCAACTGTGTACGACCATATGTACTCCAGACTTGCTACTGTGTATGACCTTCATGTGTACATACAAGTACACATAAAAATCTGAAGTAGCGAGTCCGAGAATGCACACGTCCGTATACCACGGAGCTCCAGTCAGATATATGAACTCTGATCTGTTCAGTCTCAGCCCTCAATGTATCGATGCGGTGTTGGTGCGAACTTGCGCATGGTGGGGGCTTAGTGACGTAGGTGTTCGACCTTGAGATGAAATTTTGGTAATAGTTGGGAGAGATTTCATACACGGTAATGAAGATCTTGGTAGGGAACCTCCAGATGTCCTTGGTGGACTCTTGGTAGGAAACTTCCAGATGTCTTTGGCGGACTTTGAAATTTTTCTTGTCGTATGACGTTGTGTTTGAACTCAGGGTACGTTTTTGACCTTGAGATGACATTAATAATGCTCACAAGGTAGTGAAGATCTTTTGGTTGGGTACTGTTTTTTCCAGTGTTTGTCGTATGACTTTCACGTATACTCATCCCTACAATCAAGTTTGTAAAAAGTACACACAACATTCATTGAAGACTAGTGTAGCATTCATGTGTACCTACTCATTACAAACAACTCGATACAAGATTTGTAGAGACAACACACGTCTGTACACCACAGAAATCCATTGACGAATAGGATAAGCTCTCATTTGCCTCTGGCTTAGGATCGCTCTTCTGGCGTTGCTGGTGGGTGGGGGGTATGTGTCTACTGAAGAATAATAATCAACATGTGTTACCTTCACTTGTTCTTCAAGCTCGAATACTTTTTTTTGTATGAACTTTATGTGTATACTCTCAACAAACTATTGAAACAGTACATAAAAAAACATTCAAGACAAATTCACTTTGACGTCATCATCATCAGTGATCTTCAACTTTATGTCTGGTGCATGGATGCCACTGTGTCAATGACCTCGAAATGTCCTTTTCGGATTCGAAAAATTTTCATGTTGTTTGACCTTGATGAAGGTAAAGTGTTTTTGTTTTTTCATCAGTATTCATGAGTGACCTTCATGTTTGACTTCCATATGTACTCTCACTACAAACTGTCTAGTTTCTAGAGAGTATGTACAAAAATTATTGGCACTATACTTAGAATTATGTGTACTCACAACAAACTCTTTTGTGAAACAGAACAAATGATAAATCATTGTAAACTGATGAATAGTACATTCACGTCTCATATTTGCGTCACACATCTCCACTCCATGAAACTCCAGCGCTGAATGTAAGATTCAGTTCCTATTCCTGGTGCCGTTCCCTCTCTGGCTTGGCGCCCCTCTTCTAACGTAGCGAGTGCTGTGGTGAGATTATGAACACTCGACTCGTTGCGAGTTTGGCGTGACTCGTAGTGAAATGAACGTCGAGTCATAAGGAAACCACAGCGATTTTACTACGTATCGTGACAGCTCACGTATCGAGTGTTCATTATCCCACCTCTAGGTCGAATGTTACGTCACACTTGATCAAGTGCCACTGAGAGGTTTCGACTTCGTCGACTTTTTCTGTCTCTCAACAAACAGTTGATCATGTAGGTACATAAAAACCTATTGAAGACTAATTCATCCACCTTGACGAAGTCCATCCAAGTAGTGGGGTTGTCTCGAGTGGATAATGTAGGTAAGTACATCAGATAATTCAGAAATGATCTATGAATATGATCAAAATCAATAGAAAAATAAATCATTCCCCTCTCTGACTACCAATGGCAAATTTTTACTAAGTTTCAAGTGCCCTAAGAGAATACCATCGTCCACTTAGACACACTTCTCTGGTGGGGTCGAATGTGACGTCACACTTGATCAAGTGCCACTGAGAGGTTTCGACTTCGTCGACTTTTTTCTGTCTCTCAACAAACAGTTGATCAAGTCGTAGCGAGTGCTGGTGGGGTCGAATGTGACGTCACACTTGATCAAGTGCCACTGAGAGGTTCGTTTTCTGTCTCTCAACAAACAGTTGATCAAGTATGTAGGTACATAAAAACCTATTGAAGACTAATTCATCCACCTTGACGTCATCATTAGTGACCTAGAGGTGTGATTTTTTTCGTCTATGTGTACTCTCAATAACAGTAAAAGTATGTGAAACAGTACATAAAAAACCCATAGAAGACTAATTCACTATGACGTCATCATCAGTGACCTTCAGATTGGTAATTGCATATTGCCTTTATGTGTACTCTCAACATCTCAAATAGAGACCAAACCCATTATAATTATAATTCAGAGATGATCTATGAATATGATCAAAATCAGTAGAAAAATAAATCATCCCCTCTCTGTACTACCAATGGCAAATTCCCCTCTCTGTACTACCAATGGTAATTTTTTACTAAGTTTCAAGTGCCCTTAGAGAATACCATCATCCACTTAGACACACTTCTGAGCGCCAGTGGGTGTCATTCTTTCTCCTGTCTTCATATCATAAGTGCTGATTTTATTTCTGACCCCCCCCCTCCAACCCCAAAGTAAATACTGTTACATCTTTCACTTTATATCAAATAACGATATTCGAACTGAATAGATATATTCGTCGAAATCAGAACTCAATTACGTCAATTTCTGACAGAGACAATGATAATGTTTGAGACCTCCACAATTCTAACCTACAATCTACATTATGTTTGGATTGACGTAACCAAAAGAAGAGATAGTATTAAAGGTTCACGATGGAACACACACGAGTTAAGCTCAGTAACGCCATCTTCCGACAGACTATGCTAACTATACAGTAAAATCATTTCACGACTCCATAGTTTATGATGGGAATGTTGGTACCGTATCATGGGACACATAACGATCTGACCATATATGTATCCTGATCGACTGAGATTTTTATGAATATGATTGCGAAAGCACTTAGTCTGAGAAGAAGAAGAGTATTTACAGTTGATTGAGCAATTTGTGAAATGCGTTCCCAATAGATGACGCTCAGAATTTAGGCGTTAATCAGCAGAAGAAATAAGTTTATCAGACATTTTTATCTAGTCAGGCATTACAACCTTTTGCATGAGGGCTCGTTCATACCCTTTCGAATATTCACAATTTTTCTGCGAATCGACGCTTTTAAGGCGAAAATATTGCGGAGAATGATGAACCAGCGTGTCATTTTTTTGGTAATGTAGTAATATTTAATCCCGATTACTGAAAAATTACAATATGTAATTCATAATTGATTAAAAAAAATTCGGATATTCGTAGGGGTATAAACGAGCCTTTACTCTCTGTTTTCGAATGGGAAATTATGTAAAGGAACTGTCTGTGGTACCATTGTTTAAATAGAAGTGAGATAGTAAGCCAACCCTATGTGATTAATATTAATGGATTCAAATGAAGGCGACATGTAGATGGCGTCAGTGGTCTGTCCTCCAAGTCATGTCGTAACTTCAATGATCTGACCTCCAAGTAATGTCGTAACTTGATTGAAACAATGGTACAACATTAAAATCAGGGTAGCCTGAAGAACCTGCATCAAAATCACGTCAAATATTCATGTTTGTAACTAATCATGCCAGATGACACTTGAGTTTGGGTCCAATACCGATTCCACAGGTACTATCTAACTTCTATTTAAACAATGGTGTAACTATAGATGAAGCATTCAGTATTGGAGCACTGATCGAATACTTTTGATAATGGAACTTTTGACTTCTCTGTTGCCATTTGCAGTTATCTGATTCTGAATGTATGAACACTAGAAAATATCACTAAACCCCATTTGTTGCCAAGAATAGCAATAAATAATTCGAAAACAGTTCAAATAAATACACTACCGCTTAAGGCAAAATAGCTCGAATACTTTATATCAGTTCATTGAAATAATTATTGATGGCGCACCCTTTTTGCGAAATGCGTTCCCGCTAGATGACGCTCAGAGTTTAGGCGCAAATCCCATGAGAGACCATAGTATTTCATTTAATTTTCTTTCAAATTTGAATTGATTACGGAAGATGTCGACAGTTGAAGTAAATTTGTCAGACATTTTCACATACGTAGGCATTCGTCAAAGGCCACATAAAGAAGGCAACTCTTTGTTTTTTATCGGAAAATGATGGAAAGAAACTTTGCCTGCTGAACGATTGAAGCATTGGAGCACTGCACAAATACGCCTATTGTTTGGATGAGTGCTTAATTCTGACGCCATTTCGGTTATTATATTCTAAAACTATGAACATGAAGGAATATCACCAAACTCAATTTTATGTCCAAAATTCGATTAATTGTGAGAAAATAGATAAAATAGATACACTAGCTCTTATGGCAAAACAAGACCTTGCAACATTACATCAGTTCAACGAAATAATTATAGGTGTCGCACCCTTCGCGCAGGTCACGAAAACGAATTGGTTTATGGACGTTACCTGTTGCCTGTTGCTGTTAGTAAAATTAAAAAACTCTCAAATATTTTCGTAAAGAATTGTCCAGCAGAAAGTCAATTTGTAATTATTAAAGTGTTTTGTAAGTCAATGATGCAAAAGTCACCGTTGTGATAAAAATCATAAAATGGTATGGACAACTTGAAAGGTAACTATTGAATTGTTCTTTGCATTGGAGTATTCATAATAATAATAGTGTTTTATAGGGTCATGGAACTGAATGGTATAGAAGTTTTTAGTCATAGAGAAATGGTCCAACTGAAAACCGTCCACAGAAGCTGCTTTCCATTTAACATAAGAAGATCCTCAGAGCTATCCGGAGCGTATAATATGAACATGCGTTCTATTTAGTGAGGCTGCAAGCACCAGTTTACATGGCCCTTGCCCCTCGAGCACCACCCGTTTTATACGTGCATGAAGCACAAGTAGACAAAAGTCAAAACCACGAAAACACAGTTGTTGCGAAAAAGTCAGTGATAAAGTGTTGCTCCGATCTCAGAGGATTGCAGCTCTAGGGCTCAACACCCCTAAATGGAAAACGCCTAAAGAGTAGTACAAATATTAATAGCCCTAGTAAACTATACAGGAAGCTATTAGGAATTAATGTGAAAACGTGAATCTGATAGGTAGTATGAAGTAAATAAATTAAAACGAACATATATTTTTGTTTTTAATGAATCTTCCAGGTTTTCGGAGAAACCCCCTGAGAAGCAGAGCTTGTGCGAGCAAGGGTGACCCAGGGCCTACATCTTACGTAAAAGTGAATTCCGAACCACTTTGGCTCCATGACAGATAGACCTGGGCTGTCTGGGTTTGGAGGAAAACTCTTTATGTTCACATACAAAGATAAAAAGTAAGCATTTCACAAAATTTCACCTAAGGAAAGGAGAGGTTTTAATGCAATCTTGGAATATTTTATCACTTCCGACATTTATTTATTTACGGTTGGCTCCATGACAGATGGACCTGGGCTGTCTGGGTTCGGAGGAAAACTCTTTATGTTCACATACAAAGATAAAAAGTAAGAATTTCACAAAATTTCACCTAAGGAAAGGAGAGGTTTTAATTTAATACAATTTTGGAATATTTTATCACTTCCGACATTTATTTATTTACGGGCAAGCCCAATTGAAGTATAAATTACAATTTTAAATTATAATTAACAAAAAATGAAATGTAATGCTGAAATGCAAATTACAATATGCTGGACTTCATTTGGTAACTTATTGTAGAAAGTAATAGCATTGTCCTATGGGGAGTTTTTTACAATTTGTCATTTGGTGTAGTGGGACTATCGGAAAATCACAATTTCTTGAATTATGGTTGTGTTGCTGTGTTCACAAATAATTTGGGGTATTGCTATTGTATTTGGGAACTTAGAGAGAAAAACATGAAAAGAGACAGTGTTGACATAATTTGAACACATTCAAATGTATAAAATTTGTTGAAACTCACAGATTTCGGTACTGCCAGGTAATCAATCGAAAAACTTCTATGTGTGAGGTTTACACTACATGCCACCACTTGTAATATTCATATTCTTAAAATTCTTTGGAGATTCTATGTGATATACAAATATGAACAACATAAAATGTTTTTTAACAAACCCTGAAATCAGATAAAAAGAGAGCTGATGAAGGTTTTCAAATAATTTTTCGAAGAATCTCATGTTATTGCCAAACTTGTGATATTAGCCTTCTGACAGATGTTTAATTGACTTGTTTCCATTATTTGATAGTTGAAATATATTGTAAAATTCTATCTTGGGTTAATGCTAAGTATTGGTTCGCTATTTTACAGCAACTTACAATGCCTAATTTGAATCTTTAATCTAAAATTGGAACATTATATTGTTATAATAATAATAATAGGTTTTTTCCTTGCAAACTCTTCATTTCAATGTAACAAATATACTATACTGATAGGATTGAGAGTTGTATCGAATGACTCAGTTTTTTCAGTTTCCAAACCTGTGAAATATCTGATATATGGGATAGTATTTTGGAGAGTTTTCTGTAGTCATAATTTGCAGACTATTCTAATTCTACAGTATGCTCTATGTTATTTATACAAAAGTATTTGAATGCCAAAATTTTATAACACAAATCGAAAACAATCACGTTTTCACTAATTTTTTTCTTTCATTTCATGTGGCCTACTCTTCACTGATGAAAGAATTGATTCTCAGGAGTACTCAGGCTGGGATGCCCTGGAGCACAAATAAACGTGCATGGTGTCCACTTTCATCTTGGCTGATGTATAATATGTAAATTATATTTTGAATATGCTGCATTTTTTTGTTATTACATGTAATACTGGTTGCCTAATCTCAGTATAGTAAATTTCAATACAAGCTTTGATTACATTAGAATGTGAAAAAATGTTAAATTAGAAATATACACGTTATTTGGTTCAATGATGTGCATTTATTATTATTATTACAAGTTATTGAGAATTTGAAGACTATTGTCAATGGGTAGATGTAGTGTGTAATTCTTAAAGAGTAGTTGGTACTGTCGTGGGGTTTTCCTTTAGTTGAAATAGCAAATACATTACCTTTTTTTTTGTTAAGTAGACTGTGAAAAAATTAGAAAGATAAAAATTCTGAAATTTAACCACCTGCGAGAAAACTGTATTAAATTCTCTATGAGATTGTATATTTATTAAGCAGTGATTTTTGAAGGAAACATAATAATTATACTAGACTGAATCAAAGATATACCGAATTTTTTTGTGGATTTTAATACGTCGAAAACATGTCACAATGAAAAACAACTTGCTTCAGTATTTTTAATCAAAATGTAAAAAAATTAAATATACAAGTCATTGAGGATTCAGATATGAGAACTATTGTCTATGGGTATAGAAATGAGTTACCTACTTGGATTTAAAGCTTCTTTTGATTGAAAATTATTGAATGAAATGTAAATTCAAGGAAATCTATACGAGTATATGAGGGTCAATTTATCAATTTTACTTGACAAGTCACTACCAATAAAATTGTGGAATATTTTACCATTCTACACTTGTATAGATTTCATTTTCATACTCTAGAAGATTAGAACATCCAATAGACTTTGTCAAGTAGGAAATGGATTTCGAAATGACAAGTAGATCTCTTCCTAGGATTAGTTGAATTGTTCTTTGCTTTTCGCCTAGCCTTGGGAAATTATTCGATTAAATCCTTTATTAATTTATACTTTTTGAGATGTGTCGATTAGACAGAGGCGGGTGAAAATATAGAATAAAATAACGACTTGAGATCAACCAACTACAAAGAACTATAAGAACATGATTATTCCCCTGAAACCATTTCTAATTGTGGATTGTTCAAAAAAATTGTGCAAGCCTGATTGTGTGATCATAGCGAATTGCCTATAGAATGTTTCATAGGCCGGTTGATTATTTCTTCTTTGGATAGTCAAGGTTCGCGACAGATGCCGCAACTATCAGGCACAATAGCCAAAATCATAGGAATTTTAATGTGAAAGGTTTTTGACGAAATAAATGAGAGTAGTTCGAATTTTACTACTTTTGCGATGGCATCTGATTTTGAGTAGCACAAGAATACAATTCATTTTAAATCGTTAGGTGGCGCCACTTGTAAAGACATTTGAACAAGTTTATTTGGTTTCAAAAGTTTTGTTGTGGTTTGCAAATTCGTTACTAGTTGGAAACCGCACTGAACAGTCTATGAGGAGATGCAAACTAATCTTGGACACATGATTGAACAAGAAATATTTTGCGACCTCATTACGCAATCTTTCGTAGAATACACTGAATTATTCCAGTTGAGTAGAAATCTACCACATGTGGTTACCTTGCTAGTGAATGCTACGAATAGTTCGATTTATTGCCACAGATGGCATATGTATGGCTGTATGTACTCACGGTAGACAGTATAGTTATCCATTATAAGGCTTCTGGAAAAAACATGTATGATTGTATAAGACACGAATGGAAGCTTGTACAGTGGTACTCACCATATCAGATTGATATAAAGAGTTATTACTCCTCGGCTCATTGCTTAGGATTAGCTCTCCATTTATTCGTTGTCTATACAGGATCAGAATTTCAATTAGCATGTGATTGTTGAATTTATTGACCTAAGTGACATGAGTGCTAGGCATGCGCAGCCAGCTGATGACACTTTGTGTTGTAAATCAACTATTCATATCGCTTTTTCCTATTTTTCACTGGTGGTGGTAGATGGTTGTTAATGCATGGTTAGTTTGTAGGTAATTGTATTTGTAGGTAATTTTAATTGGATCAGCATGGCCATGAAGTAATATGGTAGGTAGTATTGAATGTTAGTGGAGTATTGTCAAACATTCAAAAGTCACTACGAAATTCAAGAACCTTCAACAATTGTTTAAATAGAAGTAACTACTACAATTTCAATTATTATTGGATTCAAATGATGGCGACATGTAGATGGCGTTAGTAGTATGGCCTCCAAATCATGTCATAACTCGATTGAAACAATAGTACAGCATTTAATAATATTAATTGAAATTATAGTAGTTACTTCTATTTAAACAATTGTTGAAGGTTCTTGAATTTCATATAAGTTATCCATAATCAAAAGTGCGCTTTCCTTCAGCAGAGTAGCGCATAAAGAGTCGGGTGCCATCTATGACACTTTTATTGAAACTTTTTCCGCACATTCACAAAAGTTTTTTTTTGATTATGGATAACTTATATGAAATTCAAGAACCTTCAACAATTGTTTAAATAGAAGTAACTACTATAATTTCAATTAATATTATTAAATGCTGTACTATTGTTTCAATCGAGTTATGACATGATTTGGAGGCCATACTACTAACGCCATCTACATGTCGCCATCATTTGAATCCAATAATAATTGAAATTGTAGTAGTTACTTCTATTTAAACAATTGTTGAAGGTTCTTGAATTTCGTAGTGACTTTTGAATGTTTGACAATACTCCACTAACATTCAATACTACCTACCATATTACTTCATGGCCATGCTGATCCAATTAAAATTACCTACAAATACAATTACCTACAAACTAACCATGCATTAACAACCATCTACCACCACCAGTGAAAAATAGGAAAAAGCGATATGAATAGTTGATTTACAACACAAAGTGTCATCAGCTGGCTGCGCATGCCTAGCACTCATGTCACTTAGGTCAATAAATTCAACAATCACATGCTAATTGAAATTCTGATCCTGTATAGACAACGAATAAATGGAGAGCTAATCCTAAGCAATGAGCCGAGGAGTAATAACTCTTTATATCAATCTGATATGGTGAGTACCACTGTACAAGCTTCCATTCGTGTCTTATACAATCATACATGTTTTTTCCAGAAGCCTTATAATGGATAACTATACTGTCTACCGTGAGTACATACAGCCATACATATGCCATCTGTGGCAATAAATCGAACTATTCGTAGCATTCACTAGCAAGGTAACCACATGTGGTAGATTTCTACTCAACTGGAATAATTCAGTGTATTCTACGAAAGATTGCGTAATGAGGTCGCAAAATATTTCTTGTTCAATCATGTGTCCAAGATTAGTTTGCATCTCCTCATAGACTGTTCAGTGCGGTTTCCAACTAGTAACGAATTTGCAAACCACAACAAAACTTTTGAAACCAAATAAACTTGTTCAAATGTCTTTACAAGTGGCGCCACCTAACGATTTAAAATGAATTGTATTCTTGTGCTACTCAAAATCAGATGCCATCGCAAAAGTAGTAAAATTCGAACTACTCTCATTTATTTCGTCAAAAACCTTTCACATTAAAATTCCTATGATTTTGGCTATTGTGCCTGATAGTTGCGGCATCTGTCGCGAACCTTGACTATCCAAAGAAGAAATAATCAACCGGCCTATGAAACATTCTATAGGCAATTCGCTATGATCACACAATCAGGCTTGCACAATTTTTTTGAACAATCCACAATTAGAAATGGTTTCAGGGGAATAATCATGTTCTTATAGTTCTTTGTAGTTGGTTGATCTCAAGTCGTTATTTTATTCTATATTTTCACCCGCCTCTGTCTAATCGACACATCTCAAAAAGTATAAATTAATAAAGGATTTAATCGAATAATTTCCCAAGGCTAGGCGAAAAGCAAAGAACAATTCAACTAATCCTAGGAAGAGATCTACTTGTCATTTCGAAATCCATTTCCTACTTGACAAAGTCTATTGGATGTTCTAATCTTCTAGAGTATGAAAATGAAATCTATACAAGTGTAGAATGGTAAAATATTCCACAATTTTATTGGTAGTGACTTGTCAAGTAAAATTGATAAATTGACCCTCATATACTCGTATAGATTTCCTTGAATTTACATTTCATTCAATAATTTTCAATCAAAAGAAGCTTTAAATCCAAGTAGGTAACTCATTTCTATACCCATAGACAATAGTTCTCATATCTGAATCCTCAATGACTTGTATATTTAATTTTTTTACATTTTGATTAAAAATACTGAAGCAAGTTGTTTTTCATTGTGACATGTTTTCGACGTATTAAAATCCACAAAAAAATTCGGTATATCTTTGATTCAGTCTAGTATAATTATTATGTTTCCTTCAAAAATCACTGCTTAATAAATATACAATCTCATAGAGAATTTAATACAGTTTTCTCGCAGGTGGTTAAATTTCAGAATTTTTATCTTTCTAATTTTTTCACAGTCTACTTAACAAAAAAAAAGGTAATGTATTTGCTATTTCAACTAAAGGAAAACCCCACGACAGTACCAACTACTCTTTAAGAATTACACACTACATCTACCCATTGACAATAGTCTTCAAATTCTCAATAACTTGTAATAATAATAATAAATGCACATCATTGAACCAAATAACGTGTATATTTCTAATTTAACATTTTTTCACATTCTAATGTAATCAAAGCTTGTATTGAAATTTACTATACTGAGATTAGGCAACCAGTATTACATGTAATAACAAAAAAATGCAGCATATTCAAAATATAATTTACATATTATACATCAGCCAAGATGAAAGTGGACACCATGCACGTTTATTTGTGCTCCAGGGCATCCCAGCCTGAGTACTCCTGAGAATCAATTCTTTCATCAGTGAAGAGTAGGCCACATGAAATGAAAGAAAAAAATTAGTGAAAACGTGATTGTTTTCGATTTGTGTTATAAAATTTTGGCATTCAAATACTTTTGTATAAATAACATAGAGCATACTGTAGAATTAGAATAGTCTGCAAATTATGACTACAGAAAACTCTCCAAAATACTATCCCATATATCAGATATTTCACAGGTTTGGAAACTGAAAAAACTGAGTCATTCGATACAACTCTCAATCCTATCAGTATAGTATATTTGTTACATTGAAATGAAGAGTTTGCAAGGAAAAAACCTATTATTATTATTATAACAATATAATGTTCCAATTTTAGATTAAAGATTCAAATTAGGCATTGTAAGTTGCTGTAAAATAGCGAACCAATACTTAGCATTAACCCAAGATAGAATTTTACAATATATTTCAACTATCAAATAATGGAAACAAGTCAATTAAACATCTGTCAGAAGGCTAATATCACAAGTTTGGCAATAACATGAGATTCTTCGAAAAATTATTTGAAAACCTTCATCAGCTCTCTTTTTATCTGATTTCAGGGTTTGTTAAAAAACATTTTATGTTGTTCATATTTGTATATCACATAGAATCTCCAAAGAATTTTAAGAATATGAATATTACAAGTGGTGGCATGTAGTGTAAACCTCACACATAGAAGTTTTTCGATTGATTACCTGGCAGTACCGAAATCTGTGAGTTTCAACAAATTTTATACATTTGAATGTGTTCAAATTATGTCAACACTGTCTCTTTTCATGTTTTTCTCTCTAAGTTCCCAAATACAATAGCAATACCCCAAATTATTTGTGAACACAGCAACACAACCATAATTCAAGAAATTGTGATTTTCCGATAGTCCCACTACACCAAATGACAAATTGTAAAAAACTCCCCATAGGACAATGCTATTACTTTCTACAATAAGTTACCAAATGAAGTCCAGCATATTGTAATTTGCATTTCAGCATTACATTTCATTTTTTGTTAATTATAATTTAAAATTGTAATTTATACTTCAATTGGGCTTGCCCGTAAATAAATAAATGTCGGAAGTGATAAAATATTCCAAAATTGTATTAAATTAAAACCTCTCCTTTCCTTAGGTGAAATTTTGTGAAATTCTTACTTTTTATCTTTGTATGTGAACATAAAGAGTTTTCCTCCGAACCCAGACAGCCCAGGTCCATCTGTCATGGAGCCAACCGTAAATAAATAAATGTCGGAAGTGATAAAATATTCCAAGATTGCATTAAAACCTCTCCTTTCCTTAGGTGAAATTTTGTGAAATGCTTACTTTTTATCTTTGTATGTGAACATAAAGAGTTTTCCTCCAAACCCAGACAGCCCAGGTCTATCTGTCATGGAGCCAAAGTGGTTCGGAATTCACTTTTACGTAAGATGTAGGCCCTGGGTCACCCTTGCTCGCACAAGCTCTGCTTCTCAGGGGGTTTCTCCGAAAACCTGGAAGATTCATTAAAAACAAAAATATATGTTCGTTTTAATTTATTTACTTCATACTACCTATCAGATTCACGTTTTCACATTAATTCCTAATAGCTTCCTGTATAGTTTACTAGGGCTATTAATATTTGTACTACTCTTTAGGCGTTTTCCATTTAGGGGTGTTGAGCCCTAGAGCTGCAATCCTCTGAGATCGGAGCAACACTTTATCACTGACTTTTTCGCAACAACTGTGTTTTCGTGGTTTTGACTTTTGTCTACTTGTGCTTCATGCACGTATAAAACGGGTGGTGCTCGAGGGGCAAGGGCCATGTAAACTGGTGCTTGCAGCCTCACTAAATAGAACGCATGTTCATATTATACGCTCCGGATAGCTCTGAGGATCTTCTTATGTTAAATGGAAAGCAGCTTCTGTGGACGGTTTTCAGTTGGACCATTTCTCTATGACTAAAAACTTCTATACCATTCAGTTCCATGACCCTATAAAACACTATTATTATTATGAATACTCCAATGCAAAGAACAATTCAATAGTTACCTTTCAAGTTGTCCATACCATTTTATGATTTTTATCACAACGGTGACTTTTGCATCATTGACTTACAAAACACTTTAATAATTACAAATTGACTTTCTGCTGGACAATTCTTTACGAAAATATTTGAGAGTTTTTTAATTTTACTAACAGCAACAGGCAACAGGTAACGTCCATAAACCAATTCGTTTTCGTGACCTGCGCGAAGGGTGCGACACCTATAATTATTTCGTTGAACTGATGTAATGTTGCAAGGTCTTGTTTTGCCATAAGAGCTAGTGTATCTATTTTATCTATTTTCTCACAATTAATCGAATTTTGGACATAAAATTGAGTTTGGTGATATTCCTTCATGTTCATAGTTTTAGAATATAATAACCGAAATGGCGTCAGAATTAAGCACTCATCCAAACAATAGGCGTATTTGTGCAGTGCTCCAATGCTTCAATCGTTCAGCAGGCAAAGTTTCTTTCCATCATTTTCCGATAAAAAACAAAGAGTTGCCTTCTTTATGTGGCCTTTGACGAATGCCTACGTATGTGAAAATGTCTGACAAATTTACTTCAACTGTCGACATCTTCCGTAATCAATTCAAATTTGAAAGAAAATTAAATGAAATACTATGGTCTCTCATGGGATTTGCGCCTAAACTCTGAGCGTCATCTAGCGGGAACGCATTTCGCAAAAAGGGTGCGCCATCAATAATTATTTCAATGAACTGATATAAAGTATTCGAGCTATTTTGCCTTAAGCGGTAGTGTATTTATTTGAACTGTTTTCGAATTATTTATTGCTATTCTTGGCAACAAATGGGGTTTAGTGATATTTTCTAGTGTTCATACATTCAGAATCAGATAACTGCAAATGGCAACAGAGAAGTCAAAAGTTCCATTATCAAAAGTATTCGATCAGTGCTCCAATACTGAATGCTTCATCTATAGTTACACCATTGTTTAAATAGAAGTTAGATAGTACCTGTGGAATCGGTATTGGACCCAAACTCAAGTGTCATCTGGCATGATTAGTTACAAACATGAATATTTGACGTGATTTTGATGCAGGTTCTTCAGGCTACCCTGATTTTAATGTTGTACCATTGTTTCAATCAAGTTACGACATTACTTGGAGGTCAGATCATTGAAGTTACGACATGACTTGGAGGACAGACCACTGACGCCATCTACATGTCGCCTTCATTTGAATCCATTAATATTAATCACATAGGGTTGGCTTACTATCTCACTTCTATTTAAACAATGGTACCACAGACAGTTCCTTTACATAATTTCCCATTCGAAAACAGAGAGTAAAGGCTCGTTTATACCCCTACGAATATCCGAATTTTTTTTAATCAATTATGAATTACATATTGTAATTTTTCAGTAATCGGGATTAAATATTACTACATTACCAAAAAAATGACACGCTGGTTCATCATTCTCCGCAATATTTTCGCCTTAAAAGCGTCGATTCGCAGAAAAATTGTGAATATTCGAAAGGGTATGAACGAGCCCTCATGCAAAAGGTTGTAATGCCTGACTAGATAAAAATGTCTGATAAACTTATTTCTTCTGCTGATTAACGCCTAAATTCTGAGCGTCATCTATTGGGAACGCATTTCACAAATTGCTCAATCAACTGTAAATACTCTTCTTCTTCTCAGACTAAGTGCTTTCGCAATCATATTCATAAAAATCTCAGTCGATCAGGATACATATATGGTCAGATCGTTATGTGTCCCATGATACGGTACCAACATTCCCATCATAAACTATGGAGTCGTGAAATGATTTTACTGTATAGTTAGCATAGTCTGTCGGAAGATGGCGTTACTGAGCTTAACTCGTGTGTGTTCCATCGTGAACCTTTAATACTATCTCTTCTTTTGGTTACGTCAATCCAAACATAATGTAGATTGTAGGTTAGAATTGTGGAGGTCTCAAACATTATCATTGTCTCTGTCAGAAATTGACGTAATTGAGTTCTGATTTCGACGAATATATCTATTCAGTTCGAATATCGTTATTTGATATAAAGTGAAAGATGTAACAGTATTTACTTTGGGGTTGGAGGGGGGGGGTCAGAAATAAAATCAGCACTTATGATATGAAGACAGGAGAAAGAATGACACCCACTGGCGCTCAGAAGTGTGTCTAAGTGGATGATGGTATTCTCTAAGGGCACTTGAAACTTAGTAAAAAATTACCATTGGTAGTACAGAGAGGGGAATTTGCCATTGGTAGTACAGAGAGGGGATGATTTATTTTTCTACTGATTTTGATCATATTCATAGATCATCTCTGAATTATAATTATAATGGGTTTGGTCTCTATTTGAGATGTTGAGAGTACACATAAAGGCAATATGCAATTACCAATCTGAAGGTCACTGATGATGACGTCATAGTGAATTAGTCTTCTATGGGTTTTTTATGTACTGTTTCACATACTTTTACTGTTATTGAGAGTACACATAGACGAAAAAAATCACACCTCTAGGTCACTAATGATGACGTCAAGGTGGATGAATTAGTCTTCAATAGGTTTTTATGTACCTACATACTTGATCAACTGTTTGTTGAGAGACAGAAAACGAACCTCTCAGTGGCACTTGATCAAGTGTGACGTCACATTCGACCCCACCAGCACTCGCTACGACTTGATCAACTGTTTGTTGAGAGACAGAAAAAAGTCGACGAAGTCGAAACCTCTCAGTGGCACTTGATCAAGTGTGACGTCACATTCGACCCCACCAGAGAAGTGTGTCTAAGTGGACGATGGTATTCTCTTAGGGCACTTGAAACTTAGTAAAAATTTGCCATTGGTAGTCAGAGAGGGGAATGATTTATTTTTCTATTGATTTTGATCATATTCATAGATCATTTCTGAATTATCTGATGTACTTACCTACATTATCCACTCGAGACAACCCCACTACTTGGATGGACTTCGTCAAGGTGGATGAATTAGTCTTCAATAGGTTTTTATGTACCTACATGATCAACTGTTTGTTGAGAGACAGAAAAAGTCGACGAAGTCGAAACCTCTCAGTGGCACTTGATCAAGTGTGACGTAACATTCGACCTAGAGGTGGGATAATGAACACTCGATACGTGAGCTGTCACGATACGTAGTAAAATCGCTGTGGTTTCCTTATGACTCGACGTTCATTTCACTACGAGTCACGCCAAACTCGCAACGAGTCGAGTGTTCATAATCTCACCACAGCACTCGCTACGTTAGAAGAGGGGCGCCAAGCCAGAGAGGGAACGGCACCAGGAATAGGAACTGAATCTTACATTCAGCGCTGGAGTTTCATGGAGTGGAGATGTGTGACGCAAATATGAGACGTGAATGTACTATTCATCAGTTTACAATGATTTATCATTTGTTCTGTTTCACAAAAGAGTTTGTTGTGAGTACACATAATTCTAAGTATAGTGCCAATAATTTTTGTACATACTCTCTAGAAACTAGACAGTTTGTAGTGAGAGTACATATGGAAGTCAAACATGAAGGTCACTCATGAATACTGATGAAAAAACAAAAACACTTTACCTTCATCAAGGTCAAACAACATGAAAATTTTTCGAATCCGAAAAGGACATTTCGAGGTCATTGACACAGTGGCATCCATGCACCAGACATAAAGTTGAAGATCACTGATGATGATGACGTCAAAGTGAATTTGTCTTGAATGTTTTTTTATGTACTGTTTCAATAGTTTGTTGAGAGTATACACATAAAGTTCATACAAAAAAAAGTATTCGAGCTTGAAGAACAAGTGAAGGTAACACATGTTGATTATTATTCTTCAGTAGACACATACCCCCCACCCACCAGCAACGCCAGAAGAGCGATCCTAAGCCAGAGGCAAATGAGAGCTTATCCTATTCGTCAATGGATTTCTGTGGTGTACAGACGTGTGTTGTCTCTACAAATCTTGTATCGAGTTGTTTGTAATGAGTAGGTACACATGAATGCTACACTAGTCTTCAATGAATGTTGTGTGTACTTTTTACAAACTTGATTGTAGGGATGAGTATACGTGAAAGTCATACGACAAACACTGGAAAAAACAGTACCCAACCAAAAGATCTTCACTACCTTGTGAGCATTATTAATGTCATCTCAAGGTCAAAAACGTACCCTGAGTTCAAACACAACGTCATACGACAAGAAAAATTTCAAAGTCCGCCAAAGACATCTGGAAGTTTCCTACCAAGAGTCCACCAAGGACATCTGGAGGTTCCCTACCAAGATCTTCATTACCGTGTATGAAATCTCTCCCAACTATTACCAAAATTTCATCTCAAGGTCGAACACCTACGTCACTAAGCCCCCACCATGCGCAAGTTCGCACCAACACCGCATCGATACATTGAGGGCTGAGACTGAACAGATCAGAGTTCATATATCTGACTGGAGCTCCGTGGTATACGGACGTGTGCATTCTCGGACTCGCTACTTCAGATTTTTATGTGTACTTGTATGTACACATGAAGGTCATACACAGTAGCAAGTCTGGAGTACATATGGTCGTACACAGTTGCAAGACATGAAGGTAATAAGTACTCAAGTACTCGATCACAATTACAGTACACAGGTCATACGCAGTAGCAACACTTGGAGGTACTTGAAATATGCCTCGTCATCATTACCGTGTATGAACAAAATCCCAATGTCACGCCAAGGTCAAACTCAAACCCTGAACACTACAAAAAATCTACATCAAGGTCAAACAACTACCAAATTATAAAGTAATTTCAATGACATCTCGAGGTCATTGCCACACAGTAGCGCCCATCTCCACCGCTACTGGAAACGTTAAAAGAGTGGTAAAATAAAAGCCTACATGTGTTGATAATCAATCTTCAATAGTTTCAAAAGTAAGGAAAACTTTGATCAGTATACCCAGTAGAAACCCTCACACCACCCACCCACATGGTCAAAAGATGGATCTCAAGCCAGACAGAAATAAGAGTTTAAATTCGTCGGTCGCTGGTTTTCTGCGGTGTACAGACGTGAATTATCTCTGCAAATATCTGTAAAAGACACATGATTGTCCCATGTACTCTTACAAACTAGACAGTTCATAGTGACTACACACGGAAGTCACACATGAAGATGAAGTATAGGCACGGATTAACTTCTCTTGCTGACTGCTCGACTGCTAGGTATACAACTTCTGATTTCATATCACCATATCCACTTCTTTTATAATAGATAGTGAACCACCCCCACCACAGTCTTATGCACTGCGTGTGCGATGCAAAGCACCCACCATGCGTGAGTTTGCATTGCATCGATAGATGACGGAGAGTAAATAGTAGTCGCTACATAGCCGCAACGTATGGGTGTGTGACGTCAGCAGACCCACTCCATCGTGTCGAGAGCGAGAACCTGACACACATCAGTGAATCGTCGTGCGCATAGCGCTGACGTAACGCGACCTCTCCCCCCACCACCATCGCAAGGTATACATCACGGGAGAGGAATCAGAGCTAACATATCTGGCTGGATCTCCGTGGTGTGCAGACGTGTACCTTCTCCATACTTTGGTATAGATTTTCATGTGTACTCCACAAATGAGAATCATACACAGTAGCTGTAGTAGGTATACATGCAGGTCATGCAAGACATGGATGTAAAAAAAAATATGTGTACTTACAAAAAGTACTTGTCCGTGTATGAAAAAAATTCCAAGTCATCACAATGTCGTCTCAAGGTTAAACACAAACCCTGAACACCTCTCCCAACAATATAAATCAAGGTCAAACACAAAATTTCAAAGGCATCTCTAGGGCATGCCAAGGTCATAGACCTACACAAAGGTACCTATGCACCAAGGTCATCCCTGAAGGTCACCACAAGGTCAACGATGACGTCATAGTGGTGGGGGGAGGCCCAGAACCGGCTCAAATCTCCTACTAAGTATCATAAATAGATATCTATTTCGATTGGTTAACAGATGAGTGAAGTTACTTACCTGTTCATACCTGCTTGCCAGGTAGTCATAATCAGAAATAAGTAGGCAATACTTCCTAGGCATATTCTCTATATTATAAACTATATATAGGTTGAAACAAAATTCACTTGGTTAACAAATGGGTGCAGCCCCGAAAAAAAATTTTTTAAAATAAATTAAATCAAAGATAGCCATGACCACATTTTGATAGGCAAGGCATTTTAGGCATAATATTCTAT